>JALJCO010011227.1:0-1295612 GCA_023101725.1 Atherinomorus stipes | reverse complement strand
GGGTGAGGTGTGTACAAGGAGGAGGGTGTGGAGGGAGAGTGTGTAGGTGTAGGGGGATGAAGGTAGGGAGAGGGCACACATGAAGGAGGGGCTCATAGAAGGGTGTCGGGGTGCATATGGAGGAAGGAATGTGCAGGTGGGAGTGAGGTGTGTCTGTGCATGGGAAGCTCAGGGTGTGTGTGGAAGTGAGGTGTGTGTGTGTCTGTCGGGGTTGGAGGGAGGTGTGTGAGTGGTTGGAGGAAGTAGGTGCGGGTGTTGGAGGAGGTGGGGGGAGGAACATGTGGGTGTATGTGCGGCAGAGGATGGCATATACATGTGTGTTGGGGTGGAGGGAGGTGGGTGCATGTGTGAGGGGGTGGAGGTAGGAGGGTGTGGGTGTGAGGGTCAGGGGGACTGAGGAGTGTGTGGGTGTGTGTTAGGGATGGAGGGTGGTGTGTGGGGGGAAGAGGGAGAACATGTGGGTGTGTGTGGGGGGAGACAGAGGTGTGTGCATGGGTGTTGGTGTGGAGAGAAGAGGGTGTGGATGTTAGGGTCAGGGGAAGGAGGAGTGTGTATGTGTTGGAGAGGGAGGGTGATGTGTGCGGGGACTCGGGAGGAACATGTAGGGATGTGTGGGGGAAGATGGAGGGTGGAGGGTGTAAATGTGAGGGTCAGGGAAGGGAGGAGTGTGTGTTTTTGTATAGGGAGGGTGGTGTGTGTGGGGACTAGGGAGGAACATGTGGGCATGTGTGGGGGAAGATGAAGGTGTGTGTGGGGGTGTTGGGGGTGGAGGGAGGTGGGTGTGTGTGTGAGGGGTGAAGGAAGGAGGGTGTGGATGTGAGGGTCAGGGTAGGGAGGAGTGTGTGTGTGCTGGGGAGGGAGGGTGGTGTGTGTGGGGACTAGGGAGGAACATGTGGGCATGTGTGGGGGAAGATGGAGGCGTGTGTGCGGGTGTTGGGGTAAAGGGAGGTTGGTGTGTGTGTAAGGGGGTGGAGGGAGGGAGGGTGTGAGGGTCTGGGGAGGGAGGAGTGTATGGATGTGAGTGTGGGGAGGGAGGGTGGTGTGTGGGGGAAGACGGAGGAGTGTGTGTGTGTGTATTTGGGTTGGAGGGAGGTGGGTGCGAGTGTGAGAGGGTGAAGGGTGTGAGTGTTAGGGGGTGAAGGGAGGATTGTGTGGGTGTGTGTATTAAGAAAGGAAGGGTGGTGTGTGGGGGAGGAGGGAGAAACATGGGCGTGTATGAGGTAAGAGGGGGGCGTGTACGTGTGTGAGGGGGTGGAGGGAGGAGGCAGGCCCATGCTGGGTGGCCGTTTGGGGGCCTCGGTCCTTCTGGGTGTTGGCTGGGCTTTCTGTCTGGCCAGCAGTATGATGTAAAATGCAATAATGAATAAGTATTCAATTATATAAAAAGAAATAAAATAAATAAATTCAGATTATCAAGAGGAGCGTTATATTCATAAAGTTCTCCTAAGCTAAGTAAATATGTTCAACACGACAAAGCAGCCAGATCATCATTCTGTCTCCTACAATGCTGGACAGGACAAGTAAAAAAAAAAAAAATTGGGGGAAAAAAGAAAGAGAGAAAAAAGAATAACATTATTTTGGGTGGAAAACTGCTCTCATAGGAACACTGGGAAATTGATTTTTTCAGAAAATTCAGTTCTATCTCAGTGGATTTCATTTTTGCTTTAATTTTTACAGAACTCATGATATTTTTCAAATGTGAAGAATGATTTTAGCCTTCTTTTGCTTCTGGTTCAGTGAATCTTGTTTAAAGTGCAATGAAACTTAGCTTCGGAAACTGTTACATTTGTGTTCAGGAGTCTGGACTGACATTTACTTATACTGTGGGGTCAACAGGTGGTTTCGTAGTACTGTATCTTTACATCTCTTTGTACGCTCTGTCTTAATTGTTTTAACTATGTTTGGTGTTCCCAGACAGTTTTAATAAGCTTTTAGCTGAGATTCTGTACCTTCAGTGGATAATAAATGTCTATATTTCCATAACAGACCTGATGTGACATCCCGTGAATCCAGATGTTAACTCGCAGGTCCTGGTGGCTACTTACCATTTTAATTTCTATGGAGCATTGAGGGTGTACTTGAGGGTTTTCACACACTCCCTTTACATTCTGGTTTGGCTTTTATTGAATAAACAGCATAATATGTTGTTTGGTTCATCTTAGATCGTATTTACTTTATTTAAAGACCTGGAAGGTTCAAACTATAAAAATGGAGGATGTATTCTCTCTTTCACATCATTGTTGGGTTTTTTTTTCCTAGTTTTTTTCTTTGTAACACACCTTATGGGCAGTGTGTTAAGGTTGTCTGGTTCTCTTTCCTTTCATGAACCCTGTGTTTAGCAGTAAATCATTAATCCACAGTGAGTGTGTGGTCCACTGACCTTACAGAGGGCCTCTCCCAGCACCCAGCGGTCCATCAGCGTGTAAATGACTGTAACCGGCAGACACACCACACACATGAGGATGTCCGAGCAAGACAGGTTAGCGATCAGGATGTTGGTGACGTTGCGCAACTCCTGTTGCCGGGCGATGATGAATACCAGGCCTGCGTTGCCCAGCAACCCAATAGCTATGACAGCGCTGTACGCCACAATCAGAAAAGTGGCCCCTCCTACTGAGGGCGGGCACTGAGATGTGCCCGTCCAGTCGGAGCCATCGAGGAGGATGCTGTCGTTGGACATGGCAGGAGGGGGCAGGAGTGATGTGAAGGGTCAGGGGTTCAACAGGTACAGAGCCCTGAGGCTGCTGCCGAACTTCTTCTTCCAGGAAAATGAAAGTGTGCAGCGATGGGAGGATGAGGGAGGCGGAGGGGGGAGCACAGGTAAAGAACAGGATTGTGGTGTGAGGAGTTTCACAAATAAGTTTGTGTCTGAGGAGAGGAGCGATTCAGATATAGAAGTGGATCTGTTTTTCCTTCTCTGCTGGCATCCTGGTGGAACAGCTCAGTGTCAGTGTTTCCCTGCGAAGGAGAGAAAGCAGAATAATGAGGAAGACTCTCGACAGACAGCGAGCAGTTAGAGGTGAAGAAAGGTGAGGTGGGGCTGTGTAGGGGAATGACTGAATATATTAGCTCATGCTGTTTATCTGCTCGTTTTCCTCTGCAGAACCGCACCCACCACCCACAGACACTCATTAGCATACAGCATTGTTAGTTTAATGGCACATTATGCAGTCCAGGTCACCAGGGAAGGACTCATCTATGCGTCTGTAAATGAAGCAAAAAGACTTCAGCTGCTGATATATCACAGACACAGTTCCTTTTTTTTTTCTTTGCAGAGAATCTAAAAGCACTCCTCAGAGACCGCTCACTTCAAAGCTGCTGAACATTCATATTGTCTGGTGGACACAGCACAGCAACATGAGAGCAGAAGACAAGAGAAAAACAACGATGAGTGGAGGAAAAAAAAGGAAACTCTCAGAGGTCCAAACTTTGTTCCTAAAGAATGAAAAACCTCATTCACATTCACTTTTTTTATTTCATTTTTTTAACAATGACGGTTATTACACAGCTCCATCAGCAGAACAAGATCCTACCACAGAGCTGGACGAGTATTGACGGCATCAAAACCACCATGCGAAGATTGAACACTACCAAACCCATGTGCAAACCTTCAGAGGCTTCTGTAGCTGAAGCAGAAAAGTCTGGAAATGTAAAATTTATGGACCAAACCAAGTTACAGTGCAGTTATTATAAATATTCATGAAATCTGTTAGTTTATTGCATAAAGATTTAACCTTTTTTTTTAAAAAAAAAAAACCCTTTCAGTGTCATTTTCTGATACAAGCTCCTACAGTAAACAAGGAAGTCATATAATGGCTCCTGTTAGGCTGGTACTACTAAAAGTACATTTGTCTGGACAAATATAATGATAACAACAAGAATTGCTCATGGGAGTTTAATTTAAAAACTGATATCTTGCCATTTTCCAAGCCTTTTTTGATAAGTGATTTTGGTTGTTAAGTTCTTCCATCAATAGCTATAGCATTATACTGCCAAAAACAGCTTTTAGGCATTTTATTATTTGTTTTTCTGTCTCTTTTGGTCACATGATTCACACCACAATTGGTAATCAATTGCATAACCATTATTTTTGATGACAAGGGTGGTTTCTTTATTTTTTTCCATGGCTGTATACTGTATATACAGTCCATATATATATATATATATATATATATATATATATATATATATATATATATATATAAATAAACCACACACACACACACACACACACAGTATATACATACATATAGCAAATACAGCAAAATGAATTTTCTCACTCGAAGTTTAAACTTTAAACAACTTCTTATAGCAAGTTTAAACTTGCTATAAAACCAGTTGAATATGGATTGTAGTGCTCCAAAGATTGATCCCTGAAGATCACCTTTAAGTACTAACTCATATATTCCAGAGTATTTTCAAACAGTGTGCTCAAAGGCATACACAACTGAATCTTTCTTTCAGTAGCAAATTCTGCTGTCTAGAAAATACTTGCAGGAAGTGCTTCACAGTCTTAAAAAAAAATCATCTCTAACTTTTAAGCTGCTGAACAGCTGAATATTGTTCAGAAACTTATTAAGAGTTTAATAAAATATTAATAAGATGTGTAAATTCTTTCAGTTGTTCACTTATGAGGAATCCCAGAACACTGACATAGACAGAAGACTTAGAGATAATAGTTCAAGTCTGAAGGGTCAACCCTCTCAAAAAAAGACACAAAAAATATTTCTGAACAAAGTAAATTTTGTCCTCCAAAGAGAGAATAAAATGGTCTCTTCTTGTTTTCACATTGTGTCATTTCTGATCTTTCTTTCTTTTTGTATTAAAGTTTCTTATTATCTTTGCGTTTAAAGAGCCAGTGTTGAAGCAATTCCATACAGGGCTACACGGTCAGTAAAATTTTAATGCTTTGGTTTCTAACACATAAATATGTAGATTATGTCAATCTTTTAAAAGAAGAAAGTGTAAAGCCTGACTGATCCCCCGCTCATTTAAAACATAATACTGTAGTTTAAACCATGTTAAACTGAGAGGGTATCTCAATTACTGACATCTAGTGGTCAAGTTAAAGATAGCAACCCTTACAAACGCCACCCATCCACAATCTAGCAACAAATATATAGTCTATACCCGCAACTTGAGTGTCACTTTAAAGGCATTTGTTCTTCATCAGTGATTTCCTTCTGGTGTAAGCAACATTAATGTTAAATCCTCTGTTTTCATTTCTGTCCTCATCTATCCAAGACCTCCTTTCATCTGTTATCTTCTTTGACAAGGTTAATTCAAGCACAAATGTCTGTTTTTGCATTATGTAATAAGTGTAACCCTTTGCGTCTCAGATAAAAACCTCAAAGCCCTCACAGACAGCATGGATAACTACGGATATCCACATTTTTTTCTTCTTTGTCATCCTTTGAACAGCACTCTTCATCTTTTATCACTGTAAAATGGCTGTGTGTATGTTCTTTACATGTGCTAGAAAACTAATAGTCTACTGCATAATTGAAATAGCTTTTTTTTTTTTAAATTTTACTCAAAGACCAATTTTACTGACAGAAATTTGATCTCCAGTTTTATTGATGGACATTAAAGCTTAACGTTCCTCTTTAACTTCTTTTAGTTAAAGAGGAACTAAATTTTCTTCCAAAGCAAAGACACTTCTGAGTCTGAGTGAACTGTTTAATTAAGATGCAGCTTATTAACCACCAGCACATCACAGTATCTCCTGCTGGCATAATGCACATCCGTTGATTACAACATCCATCACATAATACAGTGCACACAGATACAATCAGTTGACAGCTACCATTCCCGCTGCCAGCCTCCGTGTCTGCAGATCCCCACCTGTCTCTCCATCTTTGAATTTCTTTTTCTTCTGACAGTTGTTATGGGCCCCGAGGGACGGAGCTGCCAAAGAATGAGACATGCTCACAGGTTCCTGCACCTCTGTGCTGACTCACTTGCACCATCCACCTGCCTGTGATAACGCTCATCAGAAATCTCTCTCTGTCTGCCTTGTCTCCTCTGCAAAAGCATCCACACAAA
Source organism: Atherinomorus stipes (assembly GCA_023101725.1). Classification (NCBI taxonomy): domain Eukaryota; kingdom Metazoa; phylum Chordata; class Actinopteri; order Atheriniformes; family Atherinidae; genus Atherinomorus; species Atherinomorus stipes. Next base: position 1,289,567 of record JALJCO010011227.1, on the reverse strand, counting down.
ATCACATTTTCCTCAAGATGTTTGTTTACTTGAATGAGAGAAATCCTGGAGATTTGAAGCAATAAAACATCAATCTCATGCACTAAAGTCAAAGTGCCAACAGGTGGAACTTCAGTCTATTGTGCTACCTATCCAGTACCAAATAACTCATGATAGAACAATCTTCATTCTGATCTCATTCACCCCCTAATGTTTCCCATCAACCCATTTTCAGGTCTATGTTTTATGATAACGGTGTTTTTGAGCTGATTTTCTTGCAGGTTAAAGCTTAAAAGACACATGTGAGGTACTGAAGAGCCTTCGACTGATAGTTTTTAATAATAGTAACATATCACTTAATTGAAATCAATAATAGAATCAAACTGAACTAATTGATCAAACTTTACCCCAGACAGTCTTGAGCTCATTCAGACGTAGATCAACAGTGGTGAACATACCAAAGTGGATTTCCTCATATTTAAAGATTTTTTTTTTTCCTCAGTTAGGATAAAAAACATGATGTGAATTTGTATGGACATGTCGGGGGGAGGTGGGGGTGGGGTGCCTTGGGCTGTAGCGCTTTACCTCATCATAGTGGCAGTGCCCTTTGGTATTTCAGTTTCTGTATGACTTTATCTGACCTAACAAAACTGCATCTGTCACACTAACTGGGCTCAACTCTCCAGAAAGCTCTCAAAACTAGAAAGGTTAAAAAAAATAAACATATTTTTGTATATGTTTGCTCTTATTAGCAACATTTGTCTTGAGTTTCTTTTTTACATAAATAATCATAACAAGCACGAGCGTAAAAATTCAACCATTTCAACATCTAATTTCAAAGCGAGGGGTGGCAATGGTGGAAAAACGGTTTAAGCAACTACATTTTAAAATAACGCACTGCCTGAAACCACTCCTTCAGAGCATAGGAACGCGCGTGCAGATGTGTTACGAGCAGGTCGGCGATAACAGCCGAGTGGATAGCCTGTTAGCTCGCTAGTAAACAGCTGATGAACCACATTTCTAAAAGCCTCAATTCACTCACCTCCAACTTCTTCTGTGGTGTAAAAAGTCCACATTGAAAAGGTCAACACCTCCAACACTTGGTCCTTATCAGTTGTTTTGTTTTGGGGTTTTTTTTTTGCACAGCAGCAGTTAGCAGTTAGCTTTTTTTGTTTACAGTGAGCGGCGCACAGAGCAGTGCACGTGGAGAGGAGGGAGAGGGGATGAGGGACAGAGACGAGACATAAAGGTATTGATTGTTTCTTTCTATACAGTGTGAACGGCCAATTCCTGCTCTGTGAGTCACCCCTCCCAGAGGTCTGACTTTGTTCCTTCTTTTTTATGAATACATGATGTATTGATACTGTCAGGATGGAGGGACCATCTCACCCAGTATAACAAAAAGTGTTTCTGAACAGGATTACCAACTCTGGCTTTAATGTTGACATAATTAAATAATCTATTTTTATTTAGTCATTTATGACTAATGAGGTCAATAGTCACCTGTGTGCTGTCCAACACTGTCAGTCTCTTATAAAACCAGATTCTGTGGTTTAGCCCCCCTTTAATTATATTTTAATGATGAGATTTCACACCTAAATTTTATTTTTTCAGAAACAGTCATGACTTTAAAGTCATGACTTGCTTCATGTAATGTCGAATGTGATGCGAAGTCAAAAGGATCACAGTGAAGTAGGGATGCCAATAACCTTTTTTTTAAAAACTGATTCCAATAACCGATAAATTTCAGCTCCAAAGGGCCGATACTGATAACTGATAAGCGATAACACACATAGATAAATAATAATGACACACTGTTAACAAAACCAGACTTTTTACTCTTTAGATGAAGAAATATTTGTTTTCGAGTTAAAAACTATCAGCAAACCTCTAAAACATTTTCTAAAAGATATCAAACAAAATTATTCAATATCTGAATGCACAGCAACAAAAGGTAACGTGCATTGTTTACTGTTAAAAAGATAAAAGCTCCTTAAACCAATACAGATATGCATCGGTATTACAAACTGAAAAAGTACAATTAAGAAGATAAAAATACCATCGAAAATGTACTGACAAGTTCAATTCAAACATTTATTGTATGTTAACACAATCTGAAAAAGTTTATTTGTAAACCATAATAATGACTGACAGGTCAGACTTGTCTGTAAATAGGTGCATTTTAGAACGACAATAGTTCTGGCCTCATAATGCGAGCGGAGCACTTCCTGTGCTGACAAAAATAATGTATACAGTATGTTATCGGGACAATTTGACATGATATTGGACTTATAGAAATGACCTACTGTAATAATTTTCTGTTATCGGCTCGACAATTATCGGACCGATACTTATCGTGCACCCCTATTGTGAAGCCTTGTGAATGGTAGTCTTGCAGCATCAGTGCAGACTTCTGTGGGCTCTTATGCTACATTACAACCTGTGACAACAATGGTTGTTTTACTGATATTATATAATGAATGTTGGACATTTGACTGAAATTACGATGTGATGTGGTAATTCCTCCATCCCAAATAATTCATTGAAAGAAAAGCTAACAACAATGGTTGGTATACCACAACACAGAAATGACGTCTCAATAACTTGACAAGTGTCTGTTGTATGATGTCAAAATGTGAACAAGATGATGAAGAGGACGTTACTAAACCAGAAGATTTAGACACTACTTTTGTATTTTTTTGCGATTAGTTATCTTGTTGGAGAACAGCATGATGTGCAATAAATATTTAAACACTGAACAATGTACATGTGTATTGAGAAGTTTAAAGAAAGTCTGATTCAGTTCACCTGGAATAGTTGCAGTGGATTTTGGGTTCACTCAGACATCATCCACATAGCCTAATATCCCTAACTTTTTGTGAGTAGTGTATATAGAGCATCTTGATGAGGAGAATCAGACATCAACAACCCAGCACCACTGAGCCGCTGATATCTAGGATTCAACATGAATAAACAGGCTTTCCTCTAGAAAAACAGCAATATTTAGCATGTTCAGTTCCCAAACCATTAAAAAATCTCATTAAAAGGAGGCGGATGGAACACAGTGGGAGACAAACTGGGGCTCATTAAGCATGTTTACATGACACTAGAAAAACAAAACTAAAACTAGACTTTTAAAATGTTGTAAACATGTTAGTTAGACAGAAATGATATGAAATTAAACTTCTCAAAGCCGAAGTAACACAACCAAACAACTGAATGTTGAATTACTAGACTGGTGCTGGCGCTCTGTAAATGCTCCATTGTCCAGTACACAGAAGAGGAAGCCTGGAACCACAGAGAACAGCCCCGAGGTATGGATACATCTTTCGGTGACAACAGTAAAGTGTACTGTGTTAAAGTAATATAGCTGACTTTCCAATAATTATTTATTTATTTATTTAACCTTTATCTAACCAGGCAAAGACATTAAGAACAAGATTCTTATTTACAATGCCGGCCTGGAAAGTGCCATAGGCGAACAGAAATGGCGACTGAAAAGCTGCTCATTAAACATCGATACTTTGTCCGACTTTTACCCAGTCGGGCATAGTCTGAACCAGTTGGGGCTAGTTGGGTTCAGTTGTCAAAATCTGTTAGTGTGTCTGGGGAAGCGACTCAGATCTCCAAGTGTCTTATAGGAACCGAACCGATGCAACCTCAGTTGTAGACAATAAAACTTGTTTGAAAACTAGAGCCAACTATGGCCGACTGGGAGCCGCGCTGCAGAACTGCAGGGGCCGCATGTGCAAAGAACTGCATGGATTTCCAACTGAAACCCGGCGTACAATCAAATGCTAAAAAAATGTCGTATGCACAATAATTTTCAGATGTAATCTATGCATACCCACGGATCCAAGTAGGCAAATTTTATTTGTACATCCCAATAAACGTGGAATAGAGCGCATGTGTTGAGTACCTGCACTGCAGATTCTCTTCTCTGCACGATCAGAAAGACAAAATATGACCATGGAAGTGAAGAAAAACAAAGAATTTAACTGAGAACGAACTTGAGGCTGCTTGTTTACAGACAAAAATGTGTTCTGTGGCATGCTGTCCTCCAGCATTACACACAAACAGAACAGAGGTGGTGAGGAGAGCGTGTGACACGCTGATGTGGGGTCACAAGCCGAAGTAAGAAGTGGTGGGAGGGAAAAGGACCACCCTGACTGAACAGAAAGTCACCGCCATTGAGACTGCTTTTTTCTTTTTTTTCAGGGGTGGAGGGAAAACCCGTGGGTGACTCTGGATGCTACTGAGGTTAAACGACTGATGACATAGCAGTAGCATCCAGAGTCACCCATGAAGTCAACTTGGTTTCCAGGTAAAGCCGCATATCATTACCGCACCCAACTCTTACTGGGGGAGGGAGGTCTAGCGTGCGGTAATGATATGCGGCTTTACCTGGAAACCAAGTTGACTTCATTTTGATTGGCTACACCTTATTTGGCTATAACCTTATTTAGAGAAACTAGGTCAAGCTGCGGTCGGAGTTTGCTAAAGGCTAACTGCTAGCAACATGTGCATTTCAGACAGTGAGCTATGTTTATCAGACAAGACAGCAATTAGAAAATAAATAAACTTACAGGTAATGACAAGGTTGTGGTCACCTCCCTCAGTGTTGCTGCAGAAGTTTTCTTTTAAATCCATTTGTTTGAAAACCCAGACCTGACTGCTCAGCGACAGCAAATACAGTAGGCTACCACAACAAAATGGAGAAAAGGATCTGGAAGATGAAGTGTGTGGTGTCTTCTTCTTTCTTTTCTGTATAATGGCGGTTGGCACACAAGGAGCCGGTGATTTCCACCACCTCAGTTGGGTTGAACGATCTTGTTGTCTTTGATCCCATGGAGGATACAGTCATTAAATTTGTTATCCTCAATCTTGAATGAATCTACAGAATCTCGTTGGTCGTGTAGGGTGCCCCAAGGGTGTGCCCTGCTGAACTTTGCTAGATTGTAACACACTGGCACCCCCAAATGTCAGCTAATCCAGCATCCAACTCGCATCCTTCTCTTCTCTGAGATCTTTCCAGCCAGTAAAAGTCAGTCCAATGTTAAATCTCATTTCATCTCTTGCTCTGACACTTTCTTTCTTTTCCGAGCTTTTTCCTGTAATGTCCATGAGGGTTTCTGAATCAGTCATAGTGTGCGTTCCAAATGACCGGTGTGTTGATATTAGGGATGACCATGACTAATTGACTAGTCAGCTAGTTAAAACGTCTTGATACAGCCAGCCAGGTTCAATCCCGGCGTCTCCCTGATCCGTTTTCTCATCTACCTGAATGTCAGTGTGCCATCAAAATGAGTCAAAAACACAGAAGTTTACCGGCAGAATCCGGAGTGTTCCTCATTTCTGTTTGTAAACACTATTCAAACGGAATGCCCCTCCCCTCGGGCTAATAGCCGCATCGCTCTTCAGCCCCAAGCATCTCCTTCAAAGCTCTGAAGCGGGTGAAAGCCAAACCAATATTTACCCATGGTTTTTGAGCATGCACTATCTAAAGCTCTTTTTGTAGCAAAATACAGTACTTCCTTTTCTTCATTACATCCACGATTTTTATAGAGAATTAGTATAAAAAAAAGTCTGCTCCAATCGATGAGTTTATCCCGGCAGAGCGCTACGCCCTTAGCTCTGTCATTGGCTGGAGACAATACACAAATCTCTGCCCAGAAACGACCTGAATACACCAAAACAGAGGGAAATGACAAAATACAGTCGGGGGAGACGGAGTTGCAAACAAAACTCACCGCCACATGAGAGTATAGAGGCCCAAAGGTGTGGACTGAGCCGGATTTCACGCACACAAGTCTAGCGTTTATTTTCAGAGGGAAAACTCCAGACTATACCTTTAAGGTTGGAAACTTATGAGTGTTGCTTAAAGGTCATGTGTCAACTCTAGACTCTGCTCCAATAACATGCTGATATTTTAAGTCTTGTTTCCTGTAATGTTGCGGGTCAAATTGACCCATTTTAACTTTAAAAATCTATTTAAAGTTGTACTTCCGTGGTCATTTCATTAATATTTCTGTGTTCTCCATTATTATTAAATGCATTCTGCATCGTTTCTGTTTAAAAGAAACCTTCTGGTATCTTTGTATCCAGCTGTATTTGTATACTAGAAGAGAGGCTTGTGGTCCAACGGCAGCTTTTCCGGGTCCTTCTCATGAATTTCCGTCTGATTGGCTGCCTCCCATCAGTGTATGAAGGAAGCTCCGCCCTCCGCTCTTATTTTGTTACAGACAGGAAATAGAGCCGACAAACAAGTTTGTTCCGCCATGCTAACAAACAGTTAGCTAATTAGCTTCTCAACTCCGAGTCTTTACTTCTAGTGCGTAGTGGAGGGTTACCTGCCTTCCAATGGACAGATAGAAACCCCATGTGGGATACGCTATTTGCAATGTGACGTAGAAGTGCGAGGCTGTTCCCGATTCGCTCTTTTCTTTGTATTGTTTCTCTGATGAGAAAGCACAGCCGACTGGGGGGAACGCAACGCTAGCAAGTCAGCATGTGTAAGCAAACAAGGGGAAACCCTCCGTATTTCAGAAGAAGCAAGTTAAACGGGTTTTCAGTGGAAAGAGGCCTTTAAAAAAATAGTTAAAAGTATTTTTTTGGAATAAAACTTCTTCTGCTTGGCTTAATAAGTGTAATTATCATATAAAATGAGAATTGTTAATTTTACATATTGGCAGCATCCCCCTGCATGTTTCTATTAGTGATCTTCAGGTCAATTTGACCTGGCAGTAAAGCAGTTAAAGTGGAGGCTAAAAAGGGGCAGAAATGTTGTGCACTATTTATTTCTTTGCAACTGTGAGGCATATACTATATTTCACCCCATTATAATGAAAATCATATTTCATTTTAAGATTCACTGCAAGGGACCCCCTGACAGCAGTACACTCTGCATCTACTTATATGTTAACTGTAAGAGCTATACAAAATGAGTCGTAGAAGAAGAAAAGTCACAGCTTTGGAGGCTCTGGAACTCATCTTTGAACAGGACAGGGAAATAGAGGAGGACATGTCTGAAGATGAAGACCGTCTTCAGATCAATTCTGAGACAGATGATTCAGATTATGAACTGAATGAATGCACCAATATTCATGTTCCTCCAACCAAGACATTCACATCCAAACAAGGTGGAAAACAGTGCTTTCATCCCCAAACAGATGACAGGCAACAGTGTCTGCTGAAAACATAATAAAAACAGTGCCAGGGCCCACTAGGATGGCAGTGGGTTGTGTGACAGACATCAGGTCAGCTTCTGAGCTTTTTTTTTTTTTTTGAGCTGGACAGGCCCAACACTATACACAAAATCATTCTTGAAATGACTAATGTTGAAGGAAGGTGTAATTTGGAGGGAGAAGTGGAAGGAGATGGATAAAATGCATAAGATGCATATTTTTTTGGGGGGGGGTCCTCATCCTGGCTGGGGTCTATAAGTCAAAAGATGTCTCAAAAGCCTGTGGGATGCAGAGACAGGCAGGGCTATATTTCATGCCACAATGTCTCTGAAGACTTTTATATTTTCTCCAGAGTAATCTGATGGTAGCTAGAGTACAAGTATAAGGACAGTGTGGGACAAGTGGGTAGAGCAACTTCCACTACTCTTATTACTGTTACTCTTTTCCACTATAGTGTTTACGATAACATGAAATGGCACGTCACTTGTGTGCTGGAGACATACTGATGCGTTGAGCTCATAATGCTGGTCATATTGCTCATATTTCTGGTTCAAAAAACGTGTTTGAATAAGGTCAATCTTCAGTCCAAATACTAATGACTAATTTGTCTTGATTTTATGTCACTGGGTCCATTTGACCCTGAACTGAAGATGTGTCACATGTTAATTTAGCAACATCACTCCATAAAAAAATTTAAAAATATTAAATAGAATTTAAAAAAAAAAAAAAAAAAATCAAAGTCATGTAAAAGTATTTTATTAGTAGGCATTACTAATAAACATATAAAAAAGTTTTAAGATGTTTTTTTTAATGAAAAATGAGTGGCTCACCCTTATTAAATCATGATCTGTAAGAGGTAAAGAACACCGTTAAACTCAATATTGATAAAAAATCATTAGTAGTGCAGTTAAAGATAAAATATAAACACTGTTTGAAAGGATTTTTTTTTTTTGTTTTCTGACACTTTTGCACAATTAAACATGCCTTGGGTCAAACTGACCCGGGAACATTATTGTTGTTACTCAGAAACAAACATTACAGGAGGGTTAATCGGGGCATCATCTGATAAAATCAAAACTTAGCTACAGTCATCCTTAACATTATTCATACCCTACAATTAAAGAAAAGACTAAAGTCACAATAGTAATTCAAATAACAAGAAATTATAGAATTAATACTTAATTACTACCCATCTCTGAGTAAGCAAAGTTTTTTTTTCTCCCCCTCTTCCCTGTCACATGTAAGCGCTGCTACGTACTGCAGCTGCATGGAGAACACCCGGCTGAAATGAGCCAGAATTATCTTTAACAGACCGCCGGAAAAGATTAGATTTGTTCATTTGAGTGAAATCTCTGAGAGAACTGAACACACTGGAGGATTCGCCTTGAGGCATTTGTGCCAGCAAGGAATGTTTAATGCTTTGTGTGTCTGACATTGTGATCACATTATGCATTTAGAGGCAATGAAGAGCCTGCGACGACTCTTCTGTAATGCTGTTTTCTGCTTCTTGTGTGAGTGTTCTGGCTGAAGAGATAAAAATAACCTCAGTGTTTTCCGAGTGTGGAACTGGGACAGCCTGATAGTAGAGCTATTTAATCCGGTTCGGATTAAGTGACATCATGATTTACTTTACACTAAGACAGAGAAGAGCCTCATCATATAGAACCTGCTGAGGTCGTGTTCTGATGATTTGATCTCAGCTTGGCGTGGCAGATGACTTCAGGTTGATCTGATCGGTTTGACTCGGCGTCATCAACCTCTGCACATGTTGCGGGCCCACGGGCTGCAGCTTGGCGTCTTCTCTCTTTGCCACATTGCAGGACACAGATTGCACAAATGATCGGAGTGGGTGAAAGGATCCTTTAGGTTCATGGTGCGTTAGGATTTGAAGCATCCTCCCAGCTCGAGGGAAAGATGGTTCACACGATGAATGCAGAGCCGGGAGGAGCAAGAGAGCAAAAAATAGAAGTAGAGGACAAACTCAAGGACAAAACGCCACAAAGACGAAGGAAAGCTCTGCTTGTGTGCTTGTCACATGGACGCAGATGGCATATTCACACTTCTTCCCTGATTCAATTTGACTGTCTGTCACGCTGGACGGAGTGTTGTGTTCCTGAAACACACGATGAGAACTGGGCTGAAACTTTTCCTGAATTACTGAAGGGATTTAAAACTTCATTCACTTTTGATAAATAAAAAAATCTTAACAGTTAAAACTCTGCTAGATCCCTGCTGCCCCTGATCACCATCACGTCAACCAGTGGCGTCGCCTGGCCTGGGCATTTCTCACCAAGCCCCGAATGTTTTTTCACCATACAGTAGAAGGAATAGGTTTATATCACAGCCTGCCTCTGATAGCTTTATCATTTCCTGGCTTCAGTGAATGCAATGCAGGCACGTCGGTTTGACCAATCACAGGAGTTGTATGGAAGCGGAGAATCCTCCGTGTCAGCAGACAGCGCAGCGTTTAATCTGAACTCAGGTATTATTTCGAGCATCTGATTTATTTTCAAAGAAAAAGAGAGACAATTCTTCAGTTGTGGTGGCTGCAGTGGGAAAAAAGACTAAACACGTGAAACAGGTACAACAAGTCGTTATTCCATATGTCTTTGAAACTATATGAATATCAGACAGCTCATTCATGACAGCATGATAGTACAGTAGAGGGTCATGCTTGCTAGCTACAGTATACTGTTAGCTAAACCGTTAGCCTAGTCCTGTTCTGTTATGCACATTTGCATTAAATCCAGTTGTGGAGTCGACAAGGTCCCAAATTTCCGTAAGAACAAGGAGGTGCAACTTTCGTGTGTGCACGTGCGTGCGTGCTGTTGTATGAAAACTCAGCTGTGCTCTTTTTTACATTTCAAACTTTACCAGTCCAGACTGGTCCAGGACCCAGTCATGTAGTAGGTAAAAAGTAGCACAAATAACAGGAAAAGAAGAAAAAGTGTAAATATGTAAATAGTTTCTTTTGTTTGTTTCAATGCAAATATTTTTTCTTCTGAAAGCTAAGACTTGAGAGAATGATATGCAGATGAGAAAAGGCTTGGTCACTGTTGATCTAGGTTTTATTTGGAACAATACACTTGTTAATGCAAATTTCTAATCAGCCAAGTCTCATGGCCGCAACTCAATGCATTTAGGCATGTTGACATAGTCAAGACGATCTGCTGCAGTTCAAACCGTGCATCAGAATGGAGAAGAGTGGTGATGTAAGTGACTTTGAACGTGGCATGGTTGTTGGTGCCAGACGGGCTGGTCTGAGTATTTTAGAAACTGCTGATCTACTGGGATTTTCAGTTCAGTTTAGTTTAATCTATTTAGCCATGAATCAGTCATCCATCCTATCCATCACAACGTTTAACCTGGCTGAACTGGCAGAAGCAATAGCTTACATGGCCCCCCCAAAAACACTTACATTTGAAAAATCCTATTAATCAAACAAAAAACAACAAACAAAACAAACAAAAAACGGAAAAGCAAACATACAAAGTAATATCATTCAACCAAACTTAAAGGGACTAGAGGCAGGAATTACGAAAGAATAAACAAGCACGTCCAGCTTTTCCACCCACGTTTCTCTCCGTTGCCTTTAACAGGCTGTGTGCTGCATAAAGTGCTGCAATTTGGTGGCAGAATTTCCCGCGCTGCCCTGCGGATGTGATGTCAAATGACGCTGCATCCGCGTCCCCGACAGTTTTGATTCAGAAAGAAGACGGTCGCGGTAAATTCAAACACTGTAAGCGATAGTTATGGATTCTTCTGCCGTCAGCAAACGATCCAGATCAACTGAAAGACACTAGAAAGTGTAACTATGAAGAAAAAGCGTAGTAAACAACATTTGTGCACGCTTCCGTTACGGCTTGGCTCGTGGCTGCAGTTACCTGAAGCGCCAGTCACGGCAGTCGTAAGTTTCGTTTCTTAATCTTGCCTCTAGTCCCTTTAATCCATATCCATTCTAATAGATTAGAATGGTAAACCTGAATTCACAATTTGACCATATTATTTTTGTAACTCTCAAATATGTTAAGAAGTTTAGCTTTAAATATAAGTAGTGACTGACTAAGTTTTATATCAACCATCTCTAGGGTTTACAGAGAATGGTTCGCAGAAGAGAAAATATCCAGTGAGCAGCAGTTCTGTGGGCGCAAATGCTTTGTTGATGCCAGAGGTCAGAGGAGAATTGCCAGACTGGTTCCAGCTGATAGAAAGGCAACAGTAACTCAAAAAACCATTTATTACAACCAAGGTCTGTAAAAGAGCATCTCTGAACGCACAACACATCCAACCTTGATGTGATGGGCTACAGCAGCAGAAGACCACACCGAGTGCCACTCCTGTCAGCTAAGAACAGGAAACTGAAGCTACAGTTCACAGACTCACCAACATTGGACAATAGAAGATGGAGAAATGTTGGTCATCTGATGAGTCAACGTTTCTGCTGCAACATTTGGATGGTAGACTCAGAATTCGGTGTCAACAACATGAAAGCATGGATCCATCCTGCTTTGTATCAACGGTTCAGGCTGGTGGTGGTGGTATGATGATGTGGGGGGAAATATTTTCTTGGCACACTTTGGGCCCCAATTGAGCATCACGTCAATGCCACAACCTAACTGAGTATTGTTGCTGGCCATGTCCATACCTTTTTGACCACAGTGTAGCATCCTCTGATGCTGCTTCCAGCAGGATAACACGCCATATAATATTAATCTCAGACTGCTTTCTTGAACATGACAATGAGTACAGTGTACTCAAATGGTCTCCTCAGTCACCAGATGTCAATCCAATGGATCCTTTTCGTAACTTATGCATACGTCTTGCATGCTCGCCACTGCCGCCGAAGATCAGAAAGCTTTGGAAAATCTTCCAATATCTTTGACAAATGCAACCCTCTAAAAAAAGAGGGAAATGTCTGCCGCCACCCGCTGGAAGTTCCCCATTAGCACAGTCTGGTGGACTTTTCATTTCCTTTTTTTTTTTTTCAAATTTTTAGGAACCATAGCGACCTGGATGGTACCGCTAGCTTGCCACAGTTAAACATGAGCTACGTATGCCGACCTGACAATATATTTAAACTGACTGAACGACACCAGTGCCTACCTCACAATTTCCTGGCCATCGACTCGGTTCTGCCTCCTACTCGTGCCATTGCCTCTCATCGTCCCCTTTATTTCCACAGAGAGATTATATTCCACATCTTTGCGGTCATCAGATGCCAAAAGGAGGCTGCAGAGCGGGTGTTGCTGCGAAGGTGTCCAGTTTGAACACGGTGACTGCACAAGTCCAGGCTGTTTGCTGGTGTTTCTTTACGGGAAACCAGTAAAAACCTATTCCTAGTCTTGGAGAGCTCTCCCCTAATCGATTAAAGCAGTCAATAATGCAAAAAGTGTCTGGCATCGTTGTAATTAACCCCTTAAAGACCAGTCACGATTCTATTCCAATGGACTTACAGTACAAAGGTTTTTGACCATCTCGGGCAGTTGCGAGCATGTACGAGTGATGTATGCATAAATTATGAAAATTGTCCTTTGGGATGTGGTGGAACGGGAGGTTCTCGTCATGGATGTGCAGCTGACAAATCTGCAGTAACTGTGTGATGCTTTTATGTCAATATGGAGCAAAATCTCTGAGGAATGTTTGAACCTTGTTGTTCTATGCCACGAAGGATTAAAGCAGTTCTGAAGGCAAAAGGGGTCCAACCCAATACTAGCAAAGTGCACCTAATAAAGTGGCCAGCGAGTGTATACTGACATTTTGCATAATTTTTCATTTAATTTCATTTGTTTATTTTTGGACAAAACAACACAAAATACAAAACTTACCCTGTCTAACAGGGATCACAAGATAACAACAAATTAACCCAATATATGTCCAAAAAGGAGGGGTAGAAGTAAACACTTATAAAGGTCCCACCCTTCTCCATTTCACATTATTGTCAGTCAATCTCACTGTACCATTTATCTTTTAAAGTAAAAAATTTTAACATTTAAATAAGAACAAATCATCAAAAACCATGTTTCATTCGAACAAAATATCGAACAATAAACCCCTAGTGAACAGTAAACCCATAAAACCATACTTACAGTAGTCAACTCTGTCCTCCCTCCTTAGTCTTCAAATATCTTTTTTTACTTATTCATAAACTTTTTATTTTCCATATTTTAGTCACATAATCTGACAACTGAGGCTTTCCAGAGGAAAAGAAAAATTTTGGATTTGAATAAAAGAGTTAGATAAAGCTAGATAAAACAAAAAAGAGCTATATAAAACAAAAGAACAGGCAGAACAAAATCAGGAAAAATAAATTGAATTAAAAATGTGAAAATTTCAGCCATGAATGAATTAGAGGTGAAAGTACAACCTCTGAAACACCGCAACCCTTTTCCATTTCTGTCAGTCATCGGTGACAGCAGCCAGCACGTCATGTGAAAACCGTGGCAGTATACAAAGTCTGATCCCTTCAACAAAACGCTGCACGACACAAGAGCTGCACGAATGAACACAAATCATCTGCTTTCCTCAGAAGAACACACAAGCAAACAAGCCACTCAAGTTATCCTCACCTCCTCTGATGTGACTTCAAAGTCTCCGAAGTCACAGTCTCATCTATGAGGTGTGTCTAATCTGGTTTGTAAATGAGTCTGTGATTTTAATCGAGGCAAAAGCAAAGGTTTTATTAGTAAAATCTTCATCTCCCAGCCTGAGCTGCATTCAGACTTCTCCTTTGAAGACAGAATAATTACAAATACTGATACCTCTCAATCCAATTACTTTCCTGCTTTTGCTATAAAGCAGTGCAGTCTGATGAGTCTGCATATGAAACAAAACAAAAAATAGAGGCTGCTCTAAGACGCACTCAATTAAATTTTGCTTTGTTTTGGGTGAAAGACATTTTTCAGTGTCTTTTACATGCAGCAGCTGCAAGGTGTGAATGTGTGTCCTTAATCCCACCAACAGCTGAGAGATAATTAGCGTGCTAATAGATGCAGGAGTTGTTTTTTTCGAGGCAACAGGAGTTTTTGTGTTTTCTATGCGAGCAGACTGTTCACGATGAAGTGTGTTTAGTTTCTGCAGAGCTTTGCGAATCATATCGCTTTCTGGACCCCAAGGAGCTTTTTACACACTGTGGGCTCATTTCAACTGCAGCATGAGGTCTTGCGCCTGGTATGAGATCACCTGTCAGTTCTGTCAAGAACAAGCTGCATGCACATTGTGTCTGATTATATCTTCTTATGGGAGAAAAAGGGAAAATCTTGTTTTGAAAAACTTTTGTGTGGGATTGTGATTTGGATCTGCACGCAGTATTGCTTTTCACACGCTGTGCACACATGAACAATGCTGTTACCTCGTCAAACAATCAAGTCTGGGGTTAATGTGCCTCCGTAGATCAGCTTATCTCCTTTTGAGCTAATTATTTCTCGTCAGTCTCACGGGTGCTCTAGCAAAACAGACACCATCCTGTTGAGTTAACTTTTGGAAAACAGGGCTAATCTGGATCTCAGATTCAGGAGGAGTTGAGTGGTTTTCGGCCTGGTTGTGGAATGGAAGACCAGCTCAGGTCCTGAAGGGAGCCAACCAGTCCACATCTCCCAATCTACATATGTTCAAATCATCATACAAAAACATGCTCTTTCGTGTGTATGAAAATGGAGGGTATTGATTACTTATTTCCCATCAACTATGTTTATTGTCGTAGTGATTGTTGCTGTTTTTATTATAAATATTGTTATTATTATTATTACTATTACTAATGGTGATGCTAATACTGATAGTACGAGTATTGTAATCGTAATGATTACTACAGTATTTAAAGATGACTGGTGTTGCTATTCATATTGTCAGTACTATTAGTGGTATTTATGGTATAGTATTGATGGTATTAGTGGTACAGTATTAATGGTATTAATAATCCTGTTCTCATTATTAGTGGTATTTATGGTTATTGGTATTATTGATCATATTATGTGGCAATAATTGTTGTTATTATTATAATTATTAATACTACTACTGGTAGTATTGTAACATTAATGATTACTATTTTAAAGTGATGACTGGTGTTGCTATTGCAGTACTATGAATAGTATAGTATTAATGGTATTAATAATTCTGTTATTATTATTGGTATTTATTATCTGTATATTGATCATATTATGTAGTAATAATTTTATACACAGTATTTTAGTTTTGTGTTTGAGCAAGTTTCCGTTAGCTGATGGCTGCCTGTCTTCCAGCAGGCTGTTTGCTTTCTCCTCAGAGAGAGTAGGTGGGTTAGGATTCTTGGAGTTCCTCTATAACAAAGTGGGCATTTTAGTATGATGCTGCACACGTGTATTTGGCACTTTATGATTGGTTAAATTTGGTGAAATGATTTCTATGTCGGTATTTCTAAAGCAGCCATTGGAAGGTAGCTAGAGCTTGGACTGAGAATCCCTGTAGATTCACAGATCACTCACATATGCATGAATGATAAAAAATAAGACCTCTTTTGAGGAAATAACACACAAACATGGTTTAAGGCCAACAATGTAACTTTTAGCAATTTTCTCAGTGCTAGTTTACCCCCCTAAATGCTAGTTTAGGCCCCTATCGCCAGCTAAGCTAGCATCCATCTTGCATCGTACCTGTGCTGTGATTCTCTCCAGCCAGTACAAGAGTCTTATCTTGACTCTTGTTCTGTCCCTTTCTCTCTCTTTTTTTCCTCTCTTTCTCTGTTACCGTTTCCTTTTGTTTCTTTGCTGAATCTGACTCTACGCGTGTGTAGCATCGTAGCGGAATCCAAATCTGGTTCATATCCGTTTGCTAGAAGGTGACGCGGTGTGCAACCGATAGTCAGCTGCAACGTCACGGCTCCGTCCAGGATACAAAAGTTAAATAGTGCAGTTTCTGAGCCTCGGGACGCCGCTGGGCAGTGGCAGTTAAAAAATGTGCATAATGAATATTGGTGCGCCATTAAAACAAGTCAGAAACACATATTTTTAAAGTCTAAAAGTTGCGTTGTGTGTCTTTAAAGTTCATAAAGTCCATTTTTCATGATTGGGCACCTTTAAAGATAGATGAACATTCTTTAATCCCCAAATTAGCAACACAAATATAAATCTTGCTAATTTCATGCAAAAATTATGTTAATGTAGTTTACAAATTGTTTACTTTGCTTAAAATTTAATAAGCAACAATTCAACTGAAAATAAAAGATGCTCTAGACTGTTTCATTACCAGAGGGAGCTGAAAAATGAATTCATTAAAATTCTATTAGAAATGAAATTGAATTAGAGGCTAAATAAGATTAAATTGCTCACTGAGACATGAAAAAAGACTAAAAACTCAAGCTGCCGGTCAAAATTTATTTTTGTGAAAATTAGATTTTCATCACTGATAAAAAAAAAAAAAAAACATAATAAATTCAGATTTTCTTGAATTGTTTTTTTTTTTATCCTCTGCTATTTATTTCCTGTTAGTTGTCGTGACTTTGTGATAAACGAGGGCCAGTTTCCTTCTGGCAGTGTAGGGGACAGAGGGGGTGGCGGGATGATTAATGGTGTTTCCATCAAATATGACGCCAAGTTCCACCAACTCACATCATGTTATCACCTCGCACACAGATCTCACGGTGAGGTAATGGCCTTGATCGTCACAGCAGGTTTCCCCTCAGGGCGCAAACCTGCACAAGACTGACAGATTCTCCTCAGTCAGAGCTGGGAGTCCGCAGATGGCTGCAGGCGGGCTGCAGGCTGCACCTGGCTGGGTCGGAGGCAAGCCTGACTGCAGCCGGGCTGCTTCAAGTCCATCCTGTACCCTTTGCACCTTGTTGTAATCCTATTCTAATATGTGTACTATCTCAGAACATAAGGGAAGACGGATGGGGATCATTACAGAGAAAAGAGATAAAGAAGTGAAGTAATCCTCTTTCATTCTTTGATACTTTGGCCCCTTGTCGTCACAGTTAATTTACAGGATATTAAGTCACAGCTGTTGGTAAATAATATTTGAATAAAAGTGAGAGAGATTAAAAAACAATGGACATGCAAACATGCACAACTCTGACAGAAGCCTTCCATATTCACAATGTTTATTAATGAGTGATCTGCTTAATGGGCCTGGAGGGGCCAGAAGAAGCAGCGTGATAAACCCTGTTAGGCTGCATTTATTTACTGGATTCTTCACACACCATCCAGCAGCTTTTAAGACCCGGTCTGATGCTCAGCCCGGCCACTTTTAGCAGTCATTCACTCCAACAGGCTTCCTTCTTCAGCTAATGGAGTGGAAATGAGCAGACGAGTAACTAGAGCAATCCTCCCCACACTCTGATTATCAAACAGAAGCGAGAGCAGCCTTTCAACAGGCACGCCCCGCAGTCCCCGCATCTCTGTCACAGATCAATCCGCAAAATGCATACGCTGCAGGAGCTGAGTCACTTTTATAATTCATGTGTGATCGCAGCCAGAATCTCACTGTTCAGCCATCACTTTGACTGGGGCTCTACCACTTCATCCACTTCTTTGCACAGCATGCTTGTTATCCATATCCACACTGGGAGAAAAATATGGAAATATCTGAAATGAAATCATCACAGCTCCGGCAAAGAGAGACCCATCACACAGTAACCCATCGATTAATAAATCACACTTGCAGAGCCTTTAATCAGGTGTTAGTAGGAGCTCTCCTCAGGAGGGCTGCGTCACAGTTTGACGGGTCACAATCAAACTTCACAGCCGCCGATGCTCTGTCATCACTCGCAAACCTGAAAGGAAATGCATTTCCAAAGGGCTGCTAGTTGGATTCACTCCATACCAAGACAATAACTTGAGTCGAAATTAGATTAAAAAATTTGACTTTACAGTCCATTATTCAGAAGAAGGTCACAAATTTTAATTTTTCTTTCTATAAAGATAAGACAGAATAAATGTCTACATCATCTACAGGGAGCTGGTCCCCAAAGGCTGAAAGGATGTTCCTGCAGCCTGCAGAGGAACTTCAAGCAGAGCTTACGGAGGAGAAACAGCCAGCAAGGCAGGTGGAGTGAGGGGACTGCAGGTACAAGTTTGGGAAAGTGCAGACTCCTAAAAGAAGGCGGTGCAGGTGCGGAGAAGCTGCAATGAAAGCAAACCTCCAACACCTGCAGCTGATGCTGCAAAGCTGTGCTGGAGTTGTACCCTGCAGGAGAAAAAGATGTGATCTCCACTGGCTCTGACTTGCAAATACATACACAAGCCTAAGTTTTAATATAAATATTCTGACTTTAAAGACACACAACTGAACTTTTAGCAGTTTTCTCAGGGACGCGCCCCCCCTATCAGCGGCTAGACTAGCATCCATCTTTATCGTACCTGTACTGTGATTCACTCCAGCCAGTAAAGGACAGTCTTATCTTGACTCTTGTTCTGTCCCTTCCTCTCTTTCTTTTCCTCTCTTCCTCTGGTAATGTTTCCTTGCGTTTCTTTACCGAATCTGACATGATGCATGTTCAAAACACCCGCAGTGTTGATACCTGGTTTACATCTGTTTGCTAGTGAGTGACGGGCTGAACCAATGGTCGGCTGCAACGTCACAGTCGCGTCCCGGCTGGGAATCTTACGTACTGCTGTTTCTGAGCCCTGACGCCTCTGGGCAGTAATACGCATACTGAAAATGCGCATAATGAATGTTGGTGTGACATCAAAACAAGACAGAAACGCATATTTTTAAGGTCTAAAAGTTACTTTGTGTGTTTTTAATGAACCTCTTGCGGCAGATTTTTCTGTTGTTTGTGAGTTCTCCACTTTATTCCACTCCTGTTGATGGCCATTTATCAGGCTGCAAATGTTTAAGCTATGCAAATAGCTGTTTGGATTTGGTAAGTTCCTACGATAAATGAGGTTACAATTAGGGATGCACAATTAGATGAGCAGAAAGAACTCCAAGGCACTCTCCCTTACAGAAATTAAAAAGCCTTTATTTTTATGGCATAGTCATAATGACCTTAAAGTCCAACGCGTTTCAGTGGGCTGAATTAGCCCCTATCAGTATCAGCCTTAAAACTGAGTATCAACCACCCCACCAATATTTAGCCGATATTTAACCGATCAGCCCGCTGTTTCGAAAGTCTAAAAAACCCCGCAAAACTTCTTATTCTTCAATTTAATTCAATTCAGCTTTATTTGTATAGCATCAGTTCATGACAATGTCACCTCAGGGCACTTAACAGACAGAAAAATTCAAGTCAGATTGATAATAGCCTAGCTAAGGAAACCAGCAGATTGGATTGAATCTTGGCTTGACCTGGTCCAGTAGAGATAGTAGAGATCTTAAACTATTTAGAATGGTATCATATGATGGTTCATTATCAGAAGTTACATTAAGGTTACGTTTTCAGAAAGTGTCCCAGTTTACCCATATTCACTGTTAGTTTACACTTTCACCCACTCTCTTTCAGACATTGAATTTAAGTTGTTGTTTTTGTTGTCTGTTTGCCTTTTTCCTTGTGGCTGTCCATTAATGTATTATCATTATTTACTTGTTCATTACATGTTTGAAATAAACAAATTAACCTAAAAAAAAACAACAACAAACAAACAAAAAAAAAAAAACGAAACCTAAAAAAAATTGTCCTTCATTGGGGAATGTCAATGTGTGAAAAGCTCAGTAGTTCCACTTTAAAGTATGCCCTTGATCCTTTTCCACATTTATTAATATAAAACCATGAAATGTATCTGCGGCATCCATCTAGTCTGTCATATTAAAGTGTCTTTACAGAGAAGGCTGTCAATCACTGGGAGATGGGATGATTTAACAGGGCCTGAAAGCATTTGTTAGAGTGAAATTAAATACCTAGAATAACAGGCAAAGAAGACACTAAGGGCCTGATTTACAAAGAATCCAAATTGCGAGGCTAATGTCTTTGCCTCGCAAAAAAAAAAAAATAGCGTGCGCTGTCATTTTAGCGTTTGCGGGTGATCTACAAAGATTACACGCGCAATCTGTAACAGGCGCAAACAGCAGGATTTAAATGAGGATTTAGCGTGCGCTCTCCCTGCGCCATGGAAAGTTCAGAAGAGCATGTGGTAAACGCAAAATGAAATTCATCCTGATAGAGAGATGTTAGTTTCAGATATATAATGAGGCAAATAAAAAACAGAATATAAGATAAATATGAAGAGTTCATTTGCAAAAATAGACAAACGCCATTTAGAAAAAACGGAGTTCACTGCTTTTGCACATAAACTCTTCATTTACTTTTTGAATATTTTCAGCAAATCAAGCTCACATGAAGTAGAGTTTTAATGATGTAAAATGGAGATAAGAGGTTTGTACCCGACAGCAACAAAAGCAGTTAACTCCGTTTTTCCACAGTGGTGTTTGTCTGTTTTTGCAAATGAACTCTTCATAATAACTATAACTAAAAACAATGCAGCAGGTTTCCCTGTGGGTCGTAAGAAGAGGCCAGTTTAAGGACGTGGATAAGGACACGCTGTTGAAGATGATCTGATATTACGCACAAACTGCGCGCTCTTTGGCACAATGCCAGCCGCGGGACCTGCGTAATTGCCCCCCACCCCACGCAAAACTCAGTAAAAAGTAGCATCAATAGTTTGTGCAACGTTACTGGTTATTTTCACTGAGTTTTCTGTGGGGTGGGGGCCAACTTCACGCAGCAACCTCAGAACAGCAGCAGCAGTCGCTGCGGCGTGGAGGAGCAGGAGATGATTTTAATTTAAAAATATGCCATTGGCAAAAAGTAAAAGAAAATAAAAAGACATAATTAATGTCAGCTTTAACTACCATGATGCTGCAGCTGCAGATGTTCTGGTTCATGTCTAGAATAACTCGTGTTTAACAGTGATGTTGATTTTTATTTAATTAAATAATGAAAACTTGACGTGTCGCCTGAACACATCATGAGAAATGATTCTGACCCGATGTCTGCAGTCCTGTGTGCAGCATCTTTCAGCCATCAGTGCGTAAAGCTGCCAGTTA
Source organism: Atherinomorus stipes (assembly GCA_023101725.1). Lineage (NCBI taxonomy): Eukaryota > Metazoa > Chordata > Actinopteri > Atheriniformes > Atherinidae > Atherinomorus > Atherinomorus stipes. Next base: position 1,268,451 of record JALJCO010011227.1, on the reverse strand, counting down.
TACCTGCTTTTCAGACGTGCTAAATTACACGCAATTTTTTGCCCCCGCTTTCCGTTGAACGGTTGATAGATCACATTGCGCGTGTTAAACTGAGGTTTTGCATATTCTCCTCCCAATATTTTGCGCCTTCTGGCAGAAACGCCCAGTTTGCATATTCATCTGAAGCAGATGCGCAAAATGGACAGCGGCGCTATTTTGCCCCTTGACAGGCGCAAACCTCCTTTTGCCCTGCTTTGTAAATCAGTTCTGGCGGATTATTGCGTGCGTAATGAAGATAGCGCCTGTTTTAACACGCGCAAACCTTTCGTAAATCGGGCCCTAAATGTTTTGTAATGATCCAGACTTCTGCTTCTAAATAAAAACAAGCCTTGTAAAGCAATGGATCATGGCTCGTTTATGCTAAAAAAAAAAAACTTCTTGCAAAAGACAGCAGGCTAAAAAGGAAAAACAAAATGGTTTAACACAACATCCCTGACATCACAAATAAAACATAAGTAAAAAATGTTGCTTTCATTCCCAAGAGGTTATCTCTGCAAAGCAGAAATCTTGGTCAAAACCCAAACTGGGTCCCAGTTTGGCACTGGCAACAGAGCCGACTTGAACAACAATGACGTTAAAGACACACAACGTAACTTTTAGACCTTAAAAATCTGCGTTTCTGACTCGTTTTGATGGCACACCAACATTCATTTTGCGCATTTTTGAGCCGTCACTGCCCAGAGGCGGCTCAGAAACAGCACTATGTAAGTTTCCCATCCGGGACGCGACTGTGACGTTGCAGCCGACTATTGGCTGCAGCACCGCGTCACTCACTAGCAACCGGATGTAAACCAGGGATCAACCCCGCAAGTGTTTTGAACGCACATCATGTCGGATTCGGTAAGGAAACATTAGAGGAGGAAGAGAGGAAAAGGAAGAGAGGAAGGGACAGAACAAAAATCAAGATAAGACTGTCTTTAACTGGCTGGAGTGAATCACAGTGCAGGTATGATACAAGATGGTTGCTAGTTTAGTCGCCGATAGGGGGCGCGTCACTGAGAAAACTGCTAAAAGTTCCATTGTGTGTCTTTAACAAATGAAACTGAAAAGAAGCTTAAATGATAACTTCCTTTTTTTTCAACCTGGACCTTATTTCAAGGAGTATATACGTGCATTTACTCACTGGTAAAGTTTCTGCATCACTTTGAGTCCTTTGGAAGATATCACGTTGAGTCGCCCTTTGGTGTACATCCAGTATAATGGCAGAGACGGGACAGTCATATATATATAAGACATATGAGACATTATCTGCAGTAAAACTCCTTGATTTCATCAATGCTTTAAGTAGAATGAACGAACGAATGAGTACTATTGTCCTGTGAGTTCAGAATTGAAACTTTTTTTGTTCATACATTAGACAGGACAATGAAAGCAGATGCATAATACAGTGGCTGTTGTATGAGTTGAATAAGTGAGTAATCTTGTCCATGTGTTCATTTGTTTATGTATTTCTTTTACTTGGAGAAAGGGGAAATCAATATCAGGTGCTTCAGTCTGACAATTGTTATTATTTTGAGCTGTTGTTGTATTAAGATCCCCATCTTTATCAATTGTTGTTAATAAAGAAAGAAAGAAAGAAAGAGTTTTGTAAACTGCGTTTTTGTTGTTTGGGTAGCGAGCTGCTCTTCTTAGCTGTACTACGGAGCGTGCATTGTGAACGTGCAGCCCAGAAAGGTGTGTAGAACACCCTGGCAACTAATGAAAAGCTAAATCTGGACTCACGGGACAGAAGTACTCGTTCGTTCGTTCATTCTAAAAGTATTGGCTAAAGTCAAGGAGTTTTGCTGCAGATAATGTCTCCGCCATTGTACTGGATGTACACCGAAGGGCGATTCAGCGTTATATCTTCCAAAGGAGTCAAAGTGATGAAGAAATTTTACTGGTGATTAGGGATGTAACGATTACCGGTAAAATGATTAACTGATAAAATTCCCTACGATTAGTAATGCCATTTTAAATTTCAATTAGTGTTAAAACCATGATTGATTTCTGCACTTTTAAAAACTCCCAGTGATGCTGCTCATTGGCTGGAAAAGCAGAAGCAGCCCCAGTTTGCGATGTTTAATTTATGAAAACATGGCAGAAGGCAACAAAAGCACCCATGTGGACAGTGCTCTGGAAATTTTTCCCTCTTTAAAAAGGACAAAGACCCATTTTGGATATTTTAATGATACTGGAGGGTGATTTCAATAAAAGTGTGATAATAATGATAAACTTGATAATTTTTGTCACAATAACCGTGACATGAAATGTTCATATCGTTACATCTCTACTGGTGATTAAATGCACGTATGTACTCCTAGAAATAAGGTCCAGGTTGGCAAAAAAAAGGAAAGTTACCCTTCAAAGCAGGACCATTCAGTGGGAAAGTGAAACTAAGTACATCTTACGTCGTTTAGCACATTTAATAAAAGATGAAAGAGAATCAAAATCAATGAAACTACTGTGAATAATTTTACGTGTTGCCGAAACGGGGAAGAAACCAGCTCAGAGCAAAAACAATAAAATAGTCCAGAGCCTGAAATTGCTCAGTTTTATAGAGATGATATTTTCCACAACCTCTAGCTAAAGATGGGAATGTCCTGCAGAAAGGTCAAAAGTCAGAAAATAAATGACAAGATAAATGTGTCCCCTAAAAAACAGGAGCCAAATTTCAGGGCAACCCCTTACACATTTGTAAAGGAACTTTATTGAAGATCCGGGTGCTTATATCATTGCAGATGCTCATCAGTGCAGCTTTAGGTTTGTGGTGAATAAACAGCTCATCTTCCCTGAGGAGGGAAGAATGTGGCATGCAGGGAGTGGACCAGAGGCAGGGTTCAGACTTTCCCATTCAGCAGGCGTGCATCTGGACTGAGGAAGGAAACGTGCTGACATTTGAAACGACGGCTGTTTTTAAATGCTGTTCATCACCGAGTTTATCGCAGCTTTTAACAAATTACATGCTTGTTTTTTCTTGTCACTAAACGAGCAGCCATGAAGCATCCTATGTAAAACACCGATCCTCCAGAGTTTAGCAGCACAGAAACGAATGTTTTCTGACACATGAGATTTATCTGCTTCAGCTCCACTCAGGGTTGCTATAAATCTTTCTGGGAAGATTTCATGGTGTAGACCTGTTGTATAAATGTTGACATTTAGACTTCATGGCAGATTCTTTATATCAGCACATTACTGGCTGAAGGACAGGGCGTCCTGCCTTCTCTTCACCACATATTTCCATCACTATTTTGATTTTATAACCTCATTTCTTTAAAGGTTGCTAATTTCATTTAGAAGATCCAGATCCCTGATAAACGAGTTATTCTCCCACACAAACACAAACAACATTTTCCATGCCCTTCCTTTTAGGCTTAATTAAATGCAAAAATTCTCACTTGTCAGTCTCCATCACTATAGGGGATTATCACGCTTACTGGAACTTCCCGGTATTTGGACACTTCCTCTTCCGGGCCATGTTAACGACAGCCGTTCCTGCTCTGTTATACTGTTTAAATCGGATAAACTCCAAACATACTTAAGTTTTCATTCCAGACTGAAATGATACTAAGGAAGATGTGAATCAAAGCAATCGATTCGCCGCGGTGAAGGGCCGAACTTTATAATAAAACACACGTTTGTTTGTCGCCGGTGGGGCACAACACCGGCACTTCACAGCATGCTAGCATTAGCCAGCTCGCGTTTACTGACGTGCTTAACATTGTGCGTCTTAAAACACACAAACATCTGAAAATCGGGTCTGTACCTCCCCGTTTCCAGTGGAACAACTGGGGACTGCCAAGAAAGGAGACGCTTTCAGATGCTTGTGTGTTTTCAGCCGCACAAAGTTAGGCACGTCATCGAGCTGGCTAATGTTTACAGGCTAACACGACTGTGCAGTCTGCCGGCCACAAACAAACGTGTGTCGTTTTATTATAAAGTTCGGTCCTCCACTGCGGCGAATCGGTCGTTTTGATCCACTTCTTCCTTAGCATCACTCAGTCTGGAATGAAAACTTGGCATTGGCGTTTATCCGATTTACAAAGTTTAACAGAGTAGTAGCTGACGGACTACTGTTAGCAGGTTAGCATTAGCCAGCATGTTGTTACGCAGACTACTTTTAAGCTTTCTCTTGTCAGTGTGCCACCGCTTTTGATCTATCTCTGACATTTGACAATCTTCTCATTTATTCTCTGATCATGGGCTTCCAGATCTGAGCTGATAGAAGAAAAACAGCCCCCCCCCCCCCCCCCCCCCCACTTCCTACAATGTAATGCAATGGTCATTTGTGGTTAGCAGGGGAAGTGCAACAATGAGTAAATATCTTTTCAGACTGTTCACATTGCTTGGAAAATCTAAATTTTGAAAAGAATGACAATTGGCAGCGGGCCAAAAATAATAGCTCTCGGGCCAACTTTGGCCCTCAGGCCCCAAATTGGGCAACTCTGCACTAAAGTATCAAATCGAACCGAACTGTGATTTTTTTAAATCGTTACACGCCTAGAATGTACTCATTTAGTGCTTTTCCAGTCATATGTTGACCACTCAAAGCACTTTACCATGCATGCATGGGGAGTGGGTGGCCTAGTGGTAATGTCGCGGCAGACCCGGGTTCGAGTCCCTGAGCAAGGTCCTTAACCCCCACCAACTGCTCCCCAGGCACTTTAAGTAGCAGCCCACTGCTGTTTGATTCAGAGATGGGTAAAATGTACAGCCCTAATTTCCCCCCGGTGATCATAACAGCATATCCAAAAAAAAAAAAAAAAATGCCACAGACGTCTTGCTCAAGGACGCCTCAGCATGTCACGTCGCCCGTGGAAACACCAACCCTCCAGTTGACAGATGACTTCCACCTGAGCTACAGCCACCCACAAACCCAGAAACTCAGAGATGATGATGCAACAAGCAGAAAGTCGTTCTACATTCAGCTGGAGAGTTAACGTTGTTTTTGCCCTTCGAGTGTTCGATGCAAAGTTGCTGCAGGATTTATGACTTGTAGTAAATATCAAAAAACATGTGACCTTCATTGGCTGTGACAGCAAGAGACGGTGGTTTAGTACAAATGATGAATTCTCGTTTTAACTATAATGTTTTTATGATCACGGTTAACCTTCAAGAATCTGAGGTTCCCAGTTAGGGAACAATGAGAACAGATGGTGCCAAACTGTGTCAAAATGGCTGCTTGGGAGACCTCGCCTGATCTGGCGGTACTAACACCTCTCTGAATTTGTTCTGCATCACTTTATCTGACTTTGCCTTTGCAGAGAAAATGTTTACTTACTGTACTATGATTTAATCAAGGTTTAGAGCTACAGCTGTATTATTCCAAAAAAAAGTTAAAGTGTTTTCTTAGGCAAGCTTGAAACTTTGTTCATTTTTTGCCATTTAATTTTCATTCATTTATTCTGCACCAGTAACAGCTATACTTAATCTCACAGGTGCTTCCTTTACTTTGACTCCAAAAGCATTCAAATATAACTTGTGTTTGTAGAGTTTTACTTAAAGGGACTTGAGGCAAGATTAAGAAATAAAACTCGCGACTGCTGCAACTGCCGCGACTGGCACTTCAGGTAACTGCAGCCATGAGCCAAGCCGTCACGGGAGCGTGCACAAACTGAAGCTATAATGTTGTTTACTCACCTTTTTCTCCATAGTTACACTTTTTAGTGTCTTTCAGTTGATCTGGATCATTTGCTGACGGCAGAAAAATCCATAACTATAGCTTACAGTGTTTGAATTTACAGCAACCGGCTTTTTCCTATATCAAAACTGCAGATGTAGCGTCATTTGACGTCACGTCTGCATGGCAGAGCTGGAAAGCTGTAATGTTGTTTACTAAGCTTTTTCTCCGTAGTTACACTTTTTAGTGTCTTTCAGTTGATTTACATCGTTTTCTGACGGCAGAAGAATCCATAACTATCGCTTACAGTGTTTGAATTTACCGCAACTGTCTTTTTCCTGCATCAAAACTGCGGATGTAGCGTCATTTGACGTCACGTCCGCAGGGCAGCGCGGGAAATTCGGACACCGAATTGCAGCGCATTTTGCAGCACACAGCCTGTTTAAGGCAACGGAGAAAAACATGGGTGGAAACGTTATCTTTGGTATTTAGCGCTTCATCACCCATTAGTATGAAAAAAAGGGGACATTTATGTTTGTTTTTTTTTTCAAATTCCTGCCTCAAGTCCCTTTAATGCATTATGGGGCAGTAATTTTCAAGCAGATCGAGGCCTAAAAATATTCACAGGGGTTATGGCGGCTGGATTATTAGCTAACTCAATAACAAAGTATAAAAATGTGGAGATCTTTAAATGAAAGTCTATGTAGAAAATAAAATCCAAGTGTGTGAAGTGAAATGTGCTGTCCAGCTACCCTCCAGATTACAAACAGACCATCTCTGTTATGTTTCTGTGCAGGTGCAACAGTTGGCTGCACACTCAAAAATAGGGGTACCAATTTGTACTTAAAAGGGTACTAACATTTGTCGCTGGGGGTGTTTCCTTTTTGAAAGACATTTCCGTACCTTACGGTCCTGGTTCATTTTTGTACCTTATCAAACTGTATGAGTTAATAAAGTACAATTAAACCAATTAAAAATGATGAATAAAAGTCAATAAAATAGAGATTATGACAACAATCAAAGATGCTAATAATAAATGAATAATTATTATATGAATATTGGGCCAAACACATATATAATTGTACATATAACTATTACTATGATGACTATGAATATGAAAATCATAATGTAATAACTATAATTATACAACTGTTTAGAAGAACTCCTATTTATAGTTATTGTACAAGCTACGCACATTTTTCAACCCTTAGGGTTGAAATGGTAGAAATTTGTACTTTATATTACTTTGGACCCTTTTTTCATAGTATATAGGTACTTCTGGCCTCATGAAGACCAATATTGTACTTTTGAGAGAACATTTGTAAAAAATGTACCTACAGGTACAGAAATGTTCCTGTTTCGTACCTCTATTTTTGAGTGTGTGCTTTGGTGCACCTTCGTCTTTTCTTTCTTCTTTCTACTCTCCTTTTTAAAATTTTTGTCCACTCTTTACCTTTTCTTTTCTTAACTTCCTCTTTCTTCTTGTCAGGTCCAGTAACATTATGTAAAATTCAGTCATAAACAAGCATTCACACTGCAATTACTTTGCTGGTCCTGTCCGAAGTTGGATACTTTTTCTAAGGAAGTGTTGGGCGCCCGAAGAAAAGTGTTTCACCAAAATATCCCTAATGACCCAAAGGTAGTCCTCCTTCCTTCAATCCCAGAAGGTTTTAGGGAAGAGCCAAAATCTATCTGTTATAAATACTTTTGTCAGCTGCTATGAAGTGCATCATGATAAGACAGGTGAAAGTATACAAAGCAAATAAATCTCTCTTTTTTTCACTTATTCTAAGAGTGGCCAAGATTTTATTTTTTTTTACTTGTAATAAGCAAAAAAAATCTGCCAATGAGACATGCAAAATTTTCTTGATAAGATTTCTTGAAATAAGATGCATTGCCTTAAAACAAGATTTTATGTCTCACTGAAATGTTTCTCTTAAGAAATTTTGACATAAACTGTTGGCTATCAAAGAGCATGATTATCTTCCTGTTCAGCTTAACTGATGATTTACAGTTGGACATCAGTGAAAGACAATTTGAAGAGGAAAATGAAGCTTGAAACAGTCACCGTATCAACAGATTGTCTTTGGCTGAATCAACATCTGACCCTTTTGGTCTTTTTCCTGATGATTTATGGACTAAACAATTACTCAAGAAAATGACAGGCACGAGTCAGGGGGCTTTAATATGCCTTCAGCTGTATGAGACACAGTTATTGATCAAAACCCGGCCAGCCATATTCACATGGGCCCCAGAAAGCTTCAAGATCACCTTTAACCAAGCTGCAATCGTGTCCATCTGTGAGCTGTTTTCTAGTATTGATTACTTTCAGGCGGAAAGAGATGCATCACCATCTCATAAATGCTATCAGGAGGTTGTAAAGACACACCTGGAAATCCAAATAAACTCTAAAGCACGATATTCTGGGATGAGGGAGAAAGACTGGCTGCATTTTCCCTCTCAGGCCTCTCATCTGAGGGATGGATGCGAGCTGGTGTTAATGTTTGTTGTGTGGTTTGTTTCCAGTTTCCGTCCGGAATATGAAATAAACAAATGTCTGAAAATAAATTACCTTTCTGTTAGCTTCCCTGCAGAGTGCAAAGTGCTGTCATTATTTTGTCTCACCAGCACTTCAAGAAAAAAAAAAAGAAAAAAAAGATGAATTTACAGAAAGCAGCAGCAGGAAACCCTCACATGGAGCAGCTGCAGCCAGTAAATGTTGGGTGGAAAAAGGAGTCAAACAATCAATTATCAAAGCAGTTCCTCAATAAAATAAACACATCATGTCACTGAGCAGCCAGATCTCTTTCAAAGAGATCGTTTAAGAGATGATACCAGCCGTAAAAAAGGACGCTGATGATACTGTAGTTAAAAACACGGATGTGACCTGAGGGTGATGGGAGGACCAAAGAGAAAAACCCACTCACATGAAATGCATGTCAAGCGGAGTATTGGAGGTTAGTGACTATGAAGCACCTCAAACTGAGCCCTCCTCCACTTCTGTGCTCCAGTACGGACAAATAATCCTGCATTTCTTTTTACTTCACAAGTGGAACTTTATGTCATTTATGCCCTTATAATGGATACAAACAAAAACATCGTCTGTTTACTTTGTCAGCTGCCTTTTGAGGAAACTTTGCCCGAGTTAACTAAGAAATATGATTTCTTGAGGCGCTTTCTATGATCTAAGCTGAAGACTAGAAACTCAGAGTTCCCAGCTGCCATTAAATGGAACATAACAACAGCGGGAGGTGAGGCAAAAAGTCAGTCTCAGCGTACAGCAAATCTGAGAAATAAAGCTCAAATCACATATTGTTTCACAGTGGTTATGTTCACATCTCCACACAGGCCTGTGGGAAGCTGCTGCACCAGCAGATGAGCCCCATCCAGCTAATACAGGGTGTTTACCTGTTTGTGAGGCAGCAATTTGAACTTTTACTCTTCTTTTTTGTTGTGATCACACCTTCATGGCTTGGTGTCTTAACACCCGCTACCCAGTGGCTGCGGCTTATTTCCGATCTGCAGAGCAAAGTAAGAGGAAACAAAGGAAAAGTAGGCAGAGGACTGATTCTCTGCAGAGAAATCTTCTAGTGAGTCTAAAGAAATTACTGAGAGGGATTACTTTGGTGCTTGTCATGGCTATTTGTCTCTTTCCATAGTGTTCCTGAAAGACAGCTCCAAAAGACTTTGAGTACTGGGTAGGCACTACTCCATCATGCCAGAGAGGAGATGTGGAAAAGCAACACAGCAACTGTTAGAGAGGAAAACAGAAGGCATAACATTTTTTATCGCATATGACTGACCGGGGAATTATCCATGTTTATTTGCAACAGGAGGACCAACTCTATCAGACACCCTGCAACGCAGCCTCAGGAAACATTTACACCTCGGAGCATGTCAAAACTCGCAGCTGGGGGCGATTAACATCACACCAGGGATGGCTAGCTAGGTCAGTGACACATTATATGGACTTCAAGAAAAGCTGAAATCTGGAGCTCTTCACCAGTCACACAGGGATAATGAAGTCCCTTTGTTTGAGGGGAAATTAATTCAAAAGATAGTTTTACTTCAAACAAACATGTTCTGACATTTCCTACATATCAGAAGTAGGAAATATAAAATCATATGTTCCTTCCCCATTTCTATAAAACAGCCCTCAGACATCAAGAAAGCATTACTGCAGGTAAGAAAGGGACACGTGCAGTGAGATTTCTGTGGTTCATATAAAGCCACAAACAATTATTTTGAAAATCAACTAGTCACTATTTATTTTGGCAATTAGTCGACTGATCAGCTCATAAGAAAATTGTAGCATATTTGCAACACCAGTCAAAAGTTTGAACACTTTCTCATTGAATCTAATGGAAAACATGTCCAAACTTTTGACTGGTAGTGTGTGTGTCTATTTATGTCAATATATAATTCAAGAAAAGCTGACCCCGATACCTACAACTAGCAATACCGGACAAAATAGTAATTTAGGCTGATATTTACATTTTTTGCTGGTATCGGCTTTGGCCAATATGTTGGGTGTGTTTGCCAATACCTCCACCCAACATAATTTAGACACTTTCTATATATATACTTACTACAAGTTTAATGTTTCTATTTAATATTTGTTTACAAGTGCACTGTTTCTTTTATATTTATTTGAAGTGCTTTTCTTTTCTTTTTATATTAAAAAGATGTCAAATTACATTTCATTGTATCCTTTGCTATTTTAATTTGGGAGTCAAATGCAGTATTGGCCCCAAATATCGGTAGGTTGTATCGGCCATCCGTTGAGGCTGATGAGAAAATATTGGTATCGTATCGACCCTAAAAAAAAATCTGTACTGGTTGATCCCTGAGGACTACATGTGTGTCAAAGATAGAAAGGCAGACAAGGCGACGAAAGGTGAAGTGGATATTTTGAGAGGAAAAACAAAACTTAAAAGGGAAGTTCCGTTTTTTCCAATCTGGACCTATTTTCTAGCATGAAATATGTTCATTTACTCACCCAGACAGTTTTGGTGGAACTTGAATTCCTCCAAGAGATATCTAGATCCATTCGAGATCAGCATATGTCCAACATAATGCAAGTGATGCGGGCAAACTCATGCAGCCTCTAAATAAGACATTACATCGGGTACGGAAAGTATTCAGACCCCTTTGTACTCTCTGTTTCATTGCAGCCATTTGCTAAAATAAAAAAAGTTAATTTTATTTCTCATAAATGTACACTCAGCACTATAGCTCGACAGAAAAAAAACTGAAATGTAGAAATTTTTGCAAATTTATTCAAAATGAAAAACTAAAAGATCACATACCCCCCCCCCGGGGCCCCCCCGCCCCCCCCTCCCCGGTTCTCCCCCCCTTTTTTTTTCCCCCCCTCTCTCCCCCCCCCCCCCTCTTCGCTGGGGGGGGGTTGGGCCCGGGGCAAAAAATGGTTCCCCCCATCTTTTGTTTCCCTTTCCACGCTTTTTTAAATCCCCCCTGATTTTTTCTGTCTGTTTAAGCGCCCTGAGGCGACACTGTCATGAATGGACGCTATACAAATAAAGTTGAATTGAATTGAACATAGTCAAAGGTATTCAGAGCCTTTGCAGTGACACTCATGTTTAACTCAAATGCTGTCCATTTCTTCTGATCCTCCTTGAGATGGTTCTACTCCTTCATTGGAGTCCAGCTATGTTTAATTAAACTGATTGGACTTGATTAGGAAAGCCACACACTTGTCTATATAAGAGCTTCCAGCTCAAAGTGCATGTCAGAGCAAATGAGGATCATGAGGTGGAAGGAACTGTCCAAAGGGCTCAGAGACAGAATTGTGGCGAAGAACAGATCTGGACAAGGTTGCAAAAGAGTTTCTGCAGCACTAAAGGTCCCTAAGAGCACGGTGGCCTCCATAGTCCTTAAATGGAAGAAGTTTGGGACGACCAGAACTCTTCCTAGACCCGGCCGTCCAGCCAAACTAAGCAATCGTGTGAGAAGAGCCTTGGTGAGAGAGTAAAGAAGAAGACAAAGATCACTGTGGCTGAGCTCCAGAGATGCAGTAGGGAGATGGAGAAAGTTCCACAAAGTCAACTATCACTGCAGCCTCCACCAGTCGAGGCTTTATGGCAGAGTGGCCAAATGAAAGCCTCTCCTCAGTGCAGACATATGAAAGCCTGAATAGAGTTTGCCAAAAAACACATGAAGGACTCCCAGACTGAGAGAAATAAGATTGTCTGGTCTGATGAGACCAAGATTGAACTTTTTGGAGTTAATTCTAAGTGGTATGTGTGGAGAAAACCAGGCACTGCTCATCACCTGCCCAATACCATCCCAACAGTGAAACATGGTGGTGGCAACATCATGCTATGGGGGTGTTTTTCAGCTGCAGGGACAGGACGACTGGTTGTAATTAAAGGAAAGATGAATGCAGCCAAGTACAGAGATCCTGGAAGAAAAGCTCTTCCAGAGTTCAGGACCTCAGACTGGGCCGAAGGTTCACCTTCCAACAAAACAATGACCCTCACACACAGAAATAAAGGAGTGGCTTCAGAACAACTCTGGACCATTCTGGACCGGCCCAGCCAGAACCCTGACTTAAACCCAACTGAGCATCTCTGGAGAGACCTGAAAATGGCTGAACACCACAGTTCACCATCCAACCTGACAGAACTGGCTGCACGAGCTCAAAAGGTGCTTCTACTCAGTACTGAACAAAGGGTCTGAATACTTATGACAGTATTTTAACAGTTGACATAAACAGGATTAATTGACCAATTGCGGCAGCCCTAGTTCACAGGTCTTCCAGCTGAAGTTAAGGAAGAGAAACCATGTGTTTTAAGAATGACACGAGCGGTGTTTGGTGCCTCCCAGAGTGCAGTTTACTGGCAGCCACCATGAGAAAACATCTGAAACAGTATGAGCCAGATTACCCACAAGTGATACAGTAGAAGCCATCAGAGCCTCACTTTACATGGATGGCTTTACTGCAAAGGAGGTATCAGAGGCTCATTCAGTGACACTGACAGCGAAGAATATTGTGGCAGCTGCTGATATGGATCACTGTAGGTGGATGACAAACTCTCCGGAGCTAAAAGAGAACAGGCAGGAGAGACAAATGGACTGCACTGCTGAGCAAAAGGCTTACGGATGAGTACTGGAAGTTCTGTATTTACTTCTTTGATGGCACGGCCACATTCCAAGATGGCAATGCCAGGATTTATCTGTCTCAAACTGTAAAGAGTGGTTCAGGGAGCATGAGACATCATTTTCACACATGATTTGGCCACCCACAGAGTCCAGACCTTAAAAAAAAACATTTTCAAAGCTTTACAAAGTAAAGAATATAGTCCATGCCACCAGGATGTGGATACAAAATCCCATTTTCATTTGAAAGAAATGTCCATCTGCATCTGATGTACTGACGTGCGATTGTATAATGAGATGAAATTCCCAAGTGGCAGAACGCAGTTGTTAAAATTTTACAGTGAGCAGATAAAAACTGCAGAGGCCAGACACGGATTGCGTTTTATATCATAGCATCTAACACAAACAGGTCTGTGTGAGAGAGAAAACAGCAGCATGAGTCATTCGCCGGGGCTCTTGTGCACGTGATTTTAAAATGAATCATTTCAGCTGCTCTCATTCTAGCTTCCCCATTACCACTGTTTCCATTCCAGTGTTCCTCTCACACACTAATTTCTTCTAATTTCAATTCACCAAAGTTTGTACTTAAAAGCCTGGATATGAGTACTGAAACTCCAGAGGCATTGCCAACATTTTGTATGTACTCTTTTTCTTTATTTTGGTAATTTCTTATATTGAAAAAACAACACAGAGAACAGCAAAATGAGAAAACATATCTCAACACTCATCTGTTAATGAGGCTTTAAAAAATGCGCTGCTGTCCAGAAAACAGTTGCACACACTAGTGTTTTTTTGGACCACATATGGCAGCATTTTCTATGACATTGTCTTAATAAGCTTCTGCAATGCCACATTTGATTTTGCCCAGTTTTCATTCATTTTTCTCCAAGATCTTGAAGTGATAGTGGGAGAGTCACACCACTGCACAAGTATTCTCCATCCCATCCCAAAGATTATCAATGTCCTGCTTAGCATCATGACAGCAGAATGATGCGATGTCCCCAGAAATTGCTTTGCCAAGAGGAGCATTATGGATGGAAGGCTCCTCTTGATGTTCTTTTTTTGTGTTGATTGCTGAAATTACATATTAATGCTGGATCTGACAAAGACAAAAGAGAGTGACAGATGTGACAAGGACAGACTAAAGAGAGGAAAAAGGAAGAAAATAACCTCAAACAGAAATAAAGTGAAAACCAGCTGCTACACCTGCAAAGAAACAGAAAAAAAACCCAGATAACCTCCGTAAGAAAACCATCAGGAGAACGTGTGGGGTGCAGAAAATGCTTACAACTGCCTCAGCTACCAGTTCAAGTTTATAGTTAAACTAAATTTGTTTTAATCCTAGTTACAAGTCAGGAACTTTGTATTAATTGATTAGTATAGACATGCAGAGTTCTCCAAGGCTCTATCTTGGGCCCCCTCTTGTTCAGCATCTACATGCTCCCACTAACTTACTGTAGATGATGAAAACAAACAAAACATCGTACAGTAATATACTGAAGGCACTCAGCTCTACATGACTGCCTTGCCAGAAGACTCTGGTCCCATAGTTTAAATGTGTGTCAAATCAATACTTGGACATGTCAGAATTTTCTTGGGCTAAATGAAAAAAAACTGAAATCATTATGTTTGGAATGAAAGAGAGGGATCTAAAAATTAATTGCAAACTTCAGTCAGCAATGTTAAAAACAACAGATCTAGCCAAACATGATGATGTAGGAAAACCTTTTTTTTTTTTAGATCTCTCTCTCTCTTAAAAAAAGAAAAGAAAAAAAAACTGCATTTGTCCAGAAATTAGGGGCGTAACATTACATTGATCTGTATCGATGTATCGATAGTAAATTGATCCAAAATCCCCAAATCAGCCAAAGACTAATATCAAACCCATTTTATTATGAAAATGGCTTCATTTAGAAGTTCCTCTGACACATTTTTACAACTTGGTTTATAGTTGTGCAGTGGACAGATTCAGCACGGGGAGATTATACTGAATGCACTTTCAATTCGGAGCTTAAATAACCTTGCTTATTACTTGTAATATTGTTTCATATCTGTATCGATATAATATCATTTTGTGATCAAACCAGTGATTTACACCTCTACCAGAAAGCTGTTGCATGTTTACTCACTAAGACCAAAAAAGGGGAGCGTATCCAGAGGTGGAAAAAGTACTGAAAAATTGTAATTAAGTAAAAGTATCTTTACTTTGCTTAAAATCTACTCAAGTAAAAGTAAAAATACCCATCTAAAAAAGTACTTGAGTGAAAGTGAGAAAGTGCTTTAATTGAAAGTTATTTTGAGTAAAAGTTACTTAATTACCTTCAGTTACTTGCTGTAAAAAAGGACGAATTATAAATCCAGTCCTACACTGTTTTGATCAACTTTTACAATATAATAAGAGAATATAAAATCAAATCAAAATATGCAAGATAGTGATAATGAGCAATTCTTTATTAACAAACTGTGCTCTATTTTTCTTTCTATAGCAAACAAATCATAAATTCAATTGTCTTAATGAACAAATGAGCACATTGACTGCTTATTTCAGAGATGAATTACAGTCAAAGACACGACAAAGACCTGGCTGGGATATGACCAGGGGTGCACACATCCAGTCTTCAAGAGCTACTGTCCTGCAACCTTTAGATGCATCCCTTCTCCAACACACCTGAATCAAATAAATGGCTCCTCACCAGCCTGCAGAGCTGAATGACATGCACATGAGGTAATTCAGTTATTTGATTCAGGTGTGTTGGAGAAGGAGTGCTCTAAAAGTTGCAGGGTAGTAGCTCTTGAGGATTGGATGTGTGCATCCCTGGATATGGTCAAGGATTTCCTTTTCCATTTCTTCTACAGGTAGAGATGCACCTGTTCAGGATGATTGTTCTCCCCCTGCATCTAATTTTTTATTCAGTAATGGGGGAGGTTTCCAAAGTAGTGAAGTTAATTACTCGGGTCAAAAATGTACCGTAAATCCTCTAAAGCAGGGGTGCCCAAGTTCAGTCCTCGAGAGGACCTGTCCTGCAATTCTTAGAACCTACCCTCTCCAACACACCTGAATCAAATGGCTAATTTGCTCATGCACATGTCATTCAGCTCTGCAGAGGCTGGTAACGAGCCATTTATTTGATTCAGGTGTGTTGGAGAAGGGATGCAACCAAAATGGGCAGGATAGTAGCTCTTGAGGACTGGTGTGACGCCCTCCTGGCTCTTCTGCTTTGGTTTTGTTGTTTATTACTCTTAATTTCTTTTCAGGTGTGCAGGTGTGATTGGGAGAAGTGGGTGGCGGCTCCACTCTCCATTAAGAGCCCTGCTGTCCCCGGGCGCGGCCTGGTCTACCGCGCTCCTGGGCTTGGCTTTTTGATTCCTTTCTGATTTGTTATTTATGTTAA
This sequence comes from Atherinomorus stipes, assembly GCA_023101725.1. Lineage (NCBI taxonomy): Eukaryota > Metazoa > Chordata > Actinopteri > Atheriniformes > Atherinidae > Atherinomorus > Atherinomorus stipes. Next base: position 1,252,302 of record JALJCO010011227.1, on the reverse strand, counting down.
AATAAATATTATTTGTTAAGACTCCTCACGACTCCCCTTTCTTTGTTGTGGCTCGTGAGCGGGCCGTAACACTGGATTCGGGCACGCCTGCTCTAAAGTGACTAAAGGTAGGGATGGTGAAAACAAAGCTTCATGAGACACTGAGACATTTTGACACAGCTGCCAAGAGATCGACACGAAGTCTCGAGACATTTGAGACCGTGAGCACGAGCTACATCTGGTGGCCGTGGATGTGTACTGCAGCTGAGGGAAGCGCTGTCTGAAGCTGTCTTGTCTCTGACACAGTGTATTATAAAAGATACGTTGCCAACCTTCAGTTAGTGTTTCCTTTGTGGTTAATATATGGAATTATCCTCTGTGATAAATTAACTATTTTTCAATAAATTCCCAAGCGATTGGAACCTGTATTAAGCATTGACAGATTATTAAACCCAGTTTCTTCAAGATTTCGGCTCAACACTCGCGGATGACGTAACGAGGCCTCGGTTTGTGTGGTCATGTGGCTTTCGGCATGCTGACACTTCCACCAAAACAGCGGTCGCGAGACTTCCGGTTCATAAGATCGAGGCGGAGTCGAGCAGACGGGCTCGAGCAGAACATCCCTAACTAAAGGTAGTAAAGTCTAAAGTACTGGGCTTTTATTAGAAGAGAGGCTTACAGTATATTTCTTTATATTTGGGGCGGCTCTGGCTCAGGTGGTAGAGCAGGTCGATCAATGATCAAAAGATTGGCAGTTGGAATCTCGATCCCCCAACCATCTGTCGTTGTGTCCTTGGGCAAGACATTTAATCCTCCTTGCCTCCAGTGGGGGAACCACTGGTGTATGAATGCGTGTGAATGTTCTGGGGGTGGTCGGAGGGGCCGTAGGCGCGAAATGGCTGCCACGCTTCTGTCAGTCTGCCCCAGGCCAGCTACATGGTAACCTACCATCACCAAGTATGAATGAGGAGTGAATGAATAATGGATCTACTGTGAGCGCTTTGAGTGTCTTGAAAAGCGCAATATAAATCGAATCCATTATTATTATTATTCTATTTTTGAAACGGATCACAATGAATAGATCAACATTTTGTGTCAGTAACCCATTAGAATGTACTGGCTTCATTTACTGAAAAATTGCTGCATGAAAAACTTGAACAGTGCAGTGCAATTACCTGAATACGGTAAAATACAGTAGTGTAAACAGCGATGAATCCAATCGATAAGCGCTGTCTCCAAGTCCCGGATGACTTTTTTCCTCCCCCCTCTGCTTAGAAGCGCTCGGCTTTTCTCAGCTTCGGACAGTTTATTCTGTTGCTTTTTCCATGACCTGATTTGTCTTGGGTCAACATCGAAGTGTTTTGCAGCTTTCGGTCCGGAATGTTCTAATGTTCGGAATGTTCTAGCGCTAGTGTGCCTTCGTGCACCCTAGTGCTCTGGGGCGGCATAGCAAACAGCAGCCTCTCATTGGAGAAAAAAAAAGGAGGCTTGTATAAAGCTGGATTTATACTCGCGCAGCATCTGCGTCGAGTTGGGTCTGCATAGCTGACGCAGAGGCAGAGTGTGCTTTAACTCGAGCGTAGGGTTACGACATCATGCTGCAGTTTCCTTTCCAGAACTGCAGGCAACAACAAGGCTTCTAGCAATGACCAGGAAACTCCACAGAGCGGAGTTTTTTTTTTTCACCCCGATGGTTCGCTACAGCTCCGGCATGTATTTCCTCTTTACAACAGTAGCGTCACATGCATTCATTCGTTAATTGAGTTGCAAAACCCAAACATCTGAAGGCATGTAACAACACTGACCAGTGAGTTGTTCCGCGTCTGTGCGTTCACGTAGCCGGGATGCACATCGGCTCTGGAAAGGTGCAGGTCGACGCCTCCGAGGACCTATGCAGAGCATACGCAGAGGCTACGGTGGTTTTGTAGATGACACAGAGTATAAATCCAGCTTTAGAGGGATGGAAATTATTTACTTTTCTCAGCGTTATCCCTGGAAATTAATGGAGGGACGGTTTGTAATAGAATAGAGGTCACTATTAGAGGATTTACGGTACTTGAGTAAAAGTAAAATGACCTATTTAAAAAAATACTCAAAAATTTACAAATTACTCTCAAAACTACTCAATTACAGTAACTTGAATAAATGTAATAAGTTACTTTCCACCGTTGAGCGTATCACTCTGGTTCTCAGATCTTAACTTTATGCTAACTTCCTGGTCTGGTTTCCTTAAAACCCGCGGCCCCCGGCTCGGCCCCCCCCCCCCCCCCCCCTCCCCCCCCCTCCGCCTCTTTTTTTCTAATCTTTTTTTTTTTTTTTTTTTTTTTTTCTTTTTTTTTTTTTTTTTTTTTTTTTCTCTTTCTTTCTTTCCCCCCTCCCCCCCCCCCATCCCCTTTTTTTCTCTTTTTTTTTTTCCCCCTTCTCTCTTTTTTTTTCTTCTTTTTTCTTTTTTTTTTTTTTTTTTTTTTTTTTTTTTTTTTTTCTCTTTTTTTCTTTTACCCTCCTTAAAGCACTTTTTGTCCAATGGGTACTTAAAGGGCTATATAAATAAATTTATTTATTTATTTATTTAAAATCAGGCCTTAAAACTCCTTCATTTGCCACATTAGAATAATGATGAATCTTTTGCTTCTTTTGATCATGCCCTATGTATGAAATGTGCTGTGCATTTGTCTTGACAAATGTGACCGCTTTAGGATCTCAGAAAGTACAGCTTACTGTCAAACTCAGGAAATCAACAGGGCATCAAGTGCTGTGTGGCGATGTTGTAGCTATATGTGGCCCCCGGATCGGTGTCCTTTCTACATCATCAACCCACCCGTTTTCTGCAGCTTCTCTGAAACCGGGTCATGGGTGTAGCAGTGTAAACAGTGATCCCAAGACTTTCCTTTCTCCACACTAACTTACTCCAGCAACTCCGGAGCGGCACTGAGGCCAGCTTAGATATTTATTATCTTCAGCAGGCCCTGAGGCCTTTGCTTGATGGAACAAGCTTGGAACATCTCTACAAAGTGAAATAATGCAGATTTAAACAGTTCTGCTGACCCAGTGTCAGAAAAGTTCCTTACATAATACGCAGATTGTATGCTGTACGTTCCTTCTGTGACCATGCATCCTCAAAGCTACACACATTTGTTCTACTCTTAAGTCAGAAACACACACCAGAATCGATGTGTCCATACTTGGGTTAAACCTCTTGCACTGCTAAGCTTGTTGAGCCTTCGCATAGCTATTCCGTATCACAGCTTCATCCAGTCCACACAATCCTTTGAGTGGAACATCATTATTAAACAAATCCAAACACTGCAGGTGATTCCATGTTTCACTCTCATCTAAATTAAATGCTGCTTCATTATCTCTTTCAGTGAAATTCATCACCCTTTGACAACCTCGCTGGAGACAATTACAGGCGTTCTCAAGGTGAAGTTTATTATATGGCTTTAATTCACCACTTATCCCTGTAATGATCAGGAAGAAATCATATGTGCTCCTCTGAAGATCAATAGGAACACTGATGACGGCTGGCTCAGCCAAGTAATTAGATGTCCACAATATATCCAGTCATGCACTAAAGATAAATGAGGATTAGACTTGAAAAAAATATATATATATTTTTTTACCTCTTTACACCTAAGAGAGAGGACAAAAAATCCTCAAATGATAACAAAATTACTTGAAAGCCCTTCCTAATTTTCTTCTCATGAACAAAAAAATTATGGAGCAACACATAAAAAACAGAAAGCACCCGGAGAGTGCAACCCCACCAAGCAGCTCGACCCCTTATTTTTGTGTGTTCTGGATCATATCCGAAATTTTCTCTGGATCCGGATCAACTTTTGAAACATTCTAGAACTCATTGAGATCCTTTCTTGTAATTTCTTACCAAACTCTCGGTCCATTTGCATGGAAGAGTACGGAGGAGGATTAGGGCCACTGAAGAAAAAAAAGTAAAACTCTGAGAAAAAAGTCAGAAGTCTGACTTTAATCTCAGATTTCTGACTTTTTTCCAAAATTGAAAAAAAAAAAAAAATTCCTGTAAAAAGAAACATTTAATGTTCCGGAAAAAAGTCAGAATACTGAGATTTAAGTCAGACTTCTGATATTTTTCTCAGAAATTTTTTTTTTTCTTCAGTGGCCCTAAGAGGATTTTTTTTCTTCAGTGACCGTAAAAAAGTCAGAATTGTGCCTTTAATCTCAAAATTGTTACTTTTTTACTGAACATTTGAAAAATACAATTTTCCAAGACAATTACAGGCGTTCAGTTTTTTTTTTCCTTCAGTTTCGTAAAAAGTCAAAATTCTTAGAATTTATTTGATTTTTTCTTCAGCGGCCATAATCCTCTCGCGTACATTTGTACGCAGTTATACCGTATGCAAAAATTCCACGATTTGCCCTCTCTTACAATGATGAAGAATCCTTCAAAAATTCCTGGATCCAGAAGGTGATCCAGATCACCACCAAAATTTAATGGATTCGTTGGGCTGAGGCACACGGTTGGTGAAAACTTCAGGTCAATCCATCCAGAACTTTTTCCGTAAAGTTGCTGACAGACAGACAAACAAACCAACGCCACCAAAAACATACAAGAGTACCTAACTGCAGTTACAATGACCGACAAGGGCGCCGCCATACATCCAATCCATACAGGAAGTCTCAAGCGGAAGTTAGTTAAACATCGCCAAGAGTATCTATCTGCGGCTTGCAAGCAGATGTGTATGGTGTAGTCGGTGGTTAGGGTTAGGGGAAGGGTCAGGGGTTAGGGTTAGATTTTAGTAAGTTACATGAAGAAGAAACTCCCGGCATGAATTGGATACATGGCGACGTATCGTAACTGCAGTTGGGTCCCTCTCAAAACATAACGTCCTTGGCGGAGTTAACAAACAGTTTAAGTAGGGTGGCAGAGAAAGACTGCAATTTTTACAGAAAATGCATGTAATGTGTCAGAATGTTGCTTTTATTGTTTTGCATTTCAGAAATTTTCCCAGCTTATATAAATATATGCAAACATCAGCTGACTTCTCAGTCCATACAGTGCATCTATGCAGGGGGTGTCCATATTCTTTACACTGAAGGGCAAAAAGTAACTTGGGATGGATAGTCGCGGGGCCAAAACTAAAAATGCCTGTTGCGGTATATAAAATTCAGAATGCTTAGTCTGTGGCACAGTTGTCCAAAATAAAATTTCATACAAAGTAAAGTGGAAAAGGAATAATCCTATTTTTTTTGTGTGTTTACAGACTGAAATGACTAAACATCCAGATAGGGCTTCAAAAACATTTGGTAACATGAATTCAAACCACCATCGGACCAAAATAGAGAAAGATTATACTTTTAAAACAGTGATTTTCTGCTTGCAGCTTTAAAATCCACTTCTTTAAAAAAGTATTCATGTTCCTGACTACTTTTAAACTTCCTCTTGTCAGTGCGCCACTGCTTTCACCATCTATATCTGACATTTGACACCAGCATCTTCTCACATATTCTCTGATCATAAGCTGTTGACGGAACAACAGCGCCCCCCTACCCACAATGTAACGCAATGGTCATTTGTGGTCAGGAGGGGAAGTGCAACAATGAATAACTATCAAAAGAACTTTTCACATTTCTCGGAAAAATCATAATTTAAAAAAAAAACAAAAAAAAAAAAAAACAAAGGTCAGCGAGCCAACTTTGGCCCCCAGGCCCCATACTGGACAGCCCTGATCTCTTGCCTTGACGTGCTGGTGATCAGCTGAGTCTGAGTCACCTCAGTCTAATGAGTCCTCACCTTCTCAATTTCCTGCAGCCACCGTATGAGGAACCAGCATCGCCTTATCTGTGGCCTGATCAGCAGCTGGCTTCAGTAGAGATGTAGCCTCCGTCGGCTTCTCAGTGCTCTTAATTTAGTCTGTCACTGCATCATAAAAGCAAACTGTCAAATCAAAGACATGTCAAAGTAAACACGTATCCATTATAATCCAGATTTCAGAGTTTTTTGTAGCATAATCTGACCTGGAGTGCTGCTCGCAGGTGAATCTATTAGCAGCAGATGAAGACCGAGCAGCCTGTCATGCATTAGCAACCATCTGTTTTCCTTTTCTTCTTCAAAGAGTCCAGAGGGACAGACAGTTTAGTTTGTTGCCAGGTAGATTGTAGGGATGCTTGTCAGCTAAGTAACATCTGGACATCAATAACTGTAAACACTGAATTTGACTCAGCACAAAAGCAAAATTAGTTTCAGTGTCAATAAAACCTCTGTTGGACGACCCTCAAACATCTAAAGTCAGCTACTGAGGCAGGAAGCTGGGGGAAGCCATGACACGATGTAATTAAAAGGGCAGCTGTTGTGTTAAATTAGCTCGATTGTGGCTGAAAAAGCTCAATGCTTAAAAAAAACAACAAAAAAAAAAGCTGATTACTCTGGGTGCCTAAAAAATCAATGATGAGTGAGCCAGACTGTAGTGCTGAATGGTGCGCTCCTTCATCGCCATGAACACAAACGCTGGAGGTTATTCTGACTCAGTCCCACATACACCATCCAGCTGCTTGAAATACACACTACAGTATCACATGTGGATTAATCTGCCACTGAAAATAGTCCATAACAAATGGACTGTTTCCGACTGTTTGTTTGACAGTAAGCAGCTCCAGGAAAGCCTGCTTTAAAAATAAAATCAAAATTGACATCTTAAGCCAGACAGACTAAAATAAACTGCATAAGACAAGCACAGTCAGCCTTTCTGATTGTGGGTTTAGTTAGAAATTGAGATTGATCTGACAAAACAACATAGTTATGAGGCCAAATGCAACACATCTGAGTAGGTCAGCGACTGAGCTGTTGTGGCTGAGTTCACATATGAGGTTCTAGTTGCTGCAGAGGTTTTTAATAAACATCTTTATCCTCAGTATTGTGCTTAATCCCTCTCGCATTTCCACAAACCTAATTACATCCCCCCCTACCACCCAACACTAAACACACCTATGGTTATGTAATCCCATAATCTCAGTCTGCAACAGACTCTCCAATAAGAGGAGCTTATCATACTGGAAGTGGGATGTGCAGGAACTCATATTTAGCCTCGTGCAAATTAAAGTCCAGTCAGACACACAACCTCAGTATTAGTTTAAAGCTGCACTGATCTATAAACCAGTGGAGCCCTTTTTATTCCCTGCAGAGCTAAACCACATGATGGTGATGATAATAATGATGATTTAAGGCTGTCAAAATTAATCTTAACACAGAAATTACAGTTTTTCTCAATTGCTAAAACACAATTTTTGAAATGTCCCCTCAGTTTTTCACAACTTTAAACACTAAACCCCAAACTCAAACTACTTTCCCAAAACCTCTTTTTCTTGCTGCAAAAGGAAGTTACTGACTCAAAACAGCATCACCTGGCCTCAAAAGAGACACTATTGTCAAATCAATAGCCCCAAGCACAGCAAAACGTAAAACACTACAGAGCAATCAGGAAACACTAGAAGGAAAAAAGGAAAACATAGTTCTCAGAACATCATGCTGTCAAAATGTATGTTTTTTTTTATTTACATCAGGCCAAATGCATCATGTCACAACACAGAGAACTCAGAACATAAAGTAGTAGAGCGCAGACCTCTGCCAAGCAGAACTCGCAATGATAAAGAATCCTTCAAAAAAATCATGGATCCAGAAGATGATCTGAATCACCACCAAAATATAATGGGTTCGTTTTTGGGCTGAGGCTCATGACTGGTGAAAATTTCAGGTCAATCCGTCCAGAACTTTTTCCGTAAAGTTGCTGACAGACAGATAAACAAACCAACGCATCAAAAACATCACCTCCTTGGTGGAGGTAATACTGTAACATGGCAGATCACAGTTGCACGGATTTCACCTGAAATTAAAGCAACCTTTACCGATCTTGCATTTCAGAAAGCACAGCAAGATTATTTGAATATAAACAGTCCCGCCTCACTCCTAAGACACACCCCTTCATTCCCTCCACCTCCCAATGCAGAATCAAAGGTCTGACAGGCAGGTCCCTTGGACAATCCTAGAGGTGCACCCCACTTCAAGGATTGGTTGGAGTTTTCATTGAATATTTAGAGATTGGAATAATATTTTATTTTGATTAATGGTGGGTCTGTCTTGTATTTTAGAGTTCCATTACCTCATTCATAGCATTTTACCCTGTTAGAAAAATAGTGTAAGAATGCAACATCGGTAAGAGTTGCTTTAATGCTCTGCGTCGGACCTGATTTTGTCCCCTTATGTCCCTCACCCTTGACCACCTCTTATGCATACTCTTCCTCTCTGATTTCCCCTATTCATTGCAAAATCTTGACCTCCCACAGCTTCCTCAACTGGTTTATATTGGTTCCCTCATCATCAGCCAAAGGTGAAATCAATTTTGAGTCACTGGCCCTCATTTATCAAACGATCGTACGACGAAAATCTGTGCGTACGACCATTTCCACGCAAGACTCGGCATTTATCAATTTGAACGTGAGCGTAGGATACGATCAAATCTCACGACAGCTCTGAGTTCGTGTACGCAAGTTTAAGCCAGTGAGGGTTTGCAGCGCAGCGCAGCAGAACATGAAAATATTTATTAACCAAACCGCAAACTTTCATTTAATCATAAGTATTCACATATCAGCACAAAGAATGAACCCATTTGCAAAGAAAAAGAAAAAGGAAAAAGGGGATGTAGAAAGTATTCCCAAAATTGCAAAAATAGCTGTGACTGAATTTAATTCCTCCATTTACCTCAACAAATTATTAAAATCATTAACATATAGTTCTAGGAGACAAGTGCTTTGCACTCTTCGTGCATCTCCTCATCCCGCTGGTAAAACTGCCACATAGGAGCGGAGAAAGGCATCAGTACGCACAGACGCGCAGGTGCCCAGGTGGAGCGCTGCTTCAGGCTGCAGGAAGGCAGGTGGGTGTCGGACGGTCCGACTCGGACCCGGCGGCATGAAACGCTGCTTTAGACTCTGAGAAAATCTACAATAGCTACACTGTCTTGTGCAATGCTGCACATCGCTCGGACTGCTGGAGAGTTTTGATAAGCAGTCAGAGAAAAAGATCCACCTGTCACCTGTTAGAGCGCATGGGGGGGGGGGGCAGTGCCGGTGAAACCTCTTTTGGTGGTGGTAAGTTTAATATTGGACCACTTTTTCTTGACCCATTGACTAAAGAATTTTGACGTTGCCATCGGATGTCGGCTATTGTTAAATTTCATAACTAATAAAACAAATAACGTATAAGCCAGGCCTATAATGAGACTTTTATTAAAATCTCAGCCGGAGTCGTTCACACCGGTGAGGCTGACTGGCCTCTTCCGCGCAGCGTTTTTGTGCACGTCTCTGACTTCGGTTTTTAAGCTGCCAAACAGCACATCTTTAATCTTTCCCACCTCACAAATGAGGAATTCTGTCTTGATCCCCCCAAAAGTTTCTTTTTTGGCAGAATCTCTCCTCTCCATGGTTCAACCTCGCCGGGTGAAGCCTCATCATTATGCATGTTTAAGGGCGCAACCGTGGGCGTGACATTTAAATGACGATGGATTTCAGCTGTGGTATTTATCAAGACTCTTTAGTTCGTACGACGAGATTGGACCGATACGAACGTTTTAATAAATCACACGTGGGTCCAATCGTACGACCATTTTTACGATCAGATGTGCGATCATTTCTACGATCGTTTGATAAATGAGGGCCACTGTGTTTACCTGTTGACACCTGTGTCTTAGTTGTGATCAAAGTGTGCAACATGTGTTTACCATTTTGCACAGCAAGTGCATCACAATGCAAATGTGTTTGCAAACAGTGTCTAATGATGTGAAAGGTGCTTTCGGTTTTGATCACAAGAGGACCGATTTGATACCTTGGTTTAGGCTTCTGAAAAATTGGCTTTGAGAATGGGATTTAGTGTTTTAGCAACTGAGAAAAACTGTAATATTGGGAATTAATACCTTATTTTCTTTTAAAGTGCTAACACACGAACATTGTTACTTATGCAAAATTAAAAATCCAAATTTGGCATTACCTCAGCGAGCGAAACTGATTTCAGGCATGTAAGTGCCTCATCATAATGGTAAACTAAATCCAATCAAAAAAACACTTTATTTTCTTTATTTGTGAGGATTCTGATAGTTTGCCTTACATTCAGAATTTTTTGATCGGGTGTCTAGAAGAAACAAAGTTAATATTAACACTATATCAAAAATTTGGCATCAATGGCTCACAAAATGAACCACTCAGTGGTCTGATTTTCTGTTCGAAACTCATCACCAGATGGTGGCAGTAATGCACCAAATGGCTGCATGCCCACTGCCAAGTAAACAAGAAACCAAAAGGGAATTTGCTGTATTTCAGTTTTTTTCAATTGCTAACAATAGGGGATTATCACGCTTCCGCGTTCCGGTTTCCGGAAGTTGAAACATCTGAAGCTTCCTCTTCTGGGCCACAAAGTTAGGCACGTTATCGAGCTGGCTAATGCTAGCCTGCCAACACGACTGTGCAGACTGCCGGCTACAAACAAACGTGTGTCGTTTTATTATAAAGTTCGGTCCTTCACCGCGGCGAATCGGTCGTTTTAATCCACTTCTTCCTCAGCATCACTTCAGTCTGGAATGAAAACTTGGCATTGGCGTTTATCCGATTAACAAAGTTTAACAGAGTAGTAGTCGGCGGACTACTGTTAGCAGGTTAGCATTAGCCAGCTTGATAACGTGCGGCTGAAAACACACAAGCATCTGAAAGCGTCTCCTTTCTTGGCAGTCCCCAGTCTTTCCACTGAAAACGGGGGGTACAGACCCGATTTTCAGATGTTTGTGTGTTTTAAGACGCACAATGTTAAGCACGTCAGTAAACGCTAGCTGGCTAATGCTAGCATGCTGTGAAGTGCCGGTGTTGTGCCCCACCGGCGACAAACAAACATGTGTTTTATTATAAAGTTCGGCCCTTCACCGCGGCGAATCGATCGCTTTGATCAACTTCTTCCTTAGTATCACTTCAATCTAGAATGAAAACTTGAGTATGTTTGAAGTTTATCCGATTTAAACAGTATAACAGAGCAGGAACGGCTGTCGTTAACATGGCCCGGAAGAGGAAGTGCCAAAATCCGGGAACTTCCGGTAAGCGTGATAATCCCCTATTGTTACGGTGGCAATTTTGAGAGGAAAAACAGAGCTTTTAAATAAATGATTAGTCGATTATTAAATTTAGTCGCCAACTAGTTTGATAGTGGCAACCCTATTTGAAATATCTGAGAACTTGTTTTACCATCTATGCCACCCGCACTCATGCCAGGGCTACACTTGATTTAACCTTTTTAAAATACTTATCAGTATATATCAATGTTCAATATATCTTTTTTATATCAATATGTTTTTTTCTATATCACCCGGCCCATGTTCCAGTCCCGAGCAGGTGTGTCCTGGTTTAACATCCTGCCAGGATGAATTGCAGCTCATTTCCCTCTCTGACAAAAAGAAGTGGAGCCGAATGAAAGAGACGAACGTGAGCTTCTGAAACTGTTCAATCATTGAGATTCATCCGTAAAATTGGTTGAGACTTTTGAGCCAAGATGTGGAACAGAAAAGGGTACATGCAAGTTTTTCTCCCTCTATTTAGATTTTTCCATAGTTAGGCTGTTAATCTGAACCTGCACAATTTTCATGTTGTTTTCTCTCTGAAATGTTATTTTGTCTGGTGATAAAAGTGAAGCTGCCAGGCAGTGCAGCGAGAGGAGTCGAGGCGAGTGGAGATGCAGGGTCATAGGTGAAGCCTGAGCGTGAGTAGATGTTTCTGTTTGCTTGGTATTCAACTCATAACATTACAATAATCATTCATTACAAATCTCGTATTCAGTACGGACACAAATACTTGATTCAACTGACGAAATACATATTTTGGATAATGAACTTCTATTATGTCCCTGCCAGTGTCAAAATCAAACCTTACACCCTTGGGAACCAATCTATGTACAATACCACCTCTGAATGCATCACACATTCAACCTTGAAGGAGGTGGGCTGCAGCAGCAGAGGACACACCTGATGCTACTTCTGGAACTAGAAAACAGAAAACTAGCCCACAATCTATCAAAAACTGTACAAAATCATTAAAGACAATGAAATGTAGCTGTTTTTTTCTTCTTTTTTTAAAAGCTTGTTCAGTTCCCTTCTACTGTACACGTCTGTAATTCACAGTAGATTTTCTCAGGGGGTGGCATGCATAAATGTTTTCCAATTCTTGACTTTTTTTTCCATTTCATATTGGAATTCTGTCTTTTCTTTTCTTGTAAGATGAATATAAAATTATTTTGCTCTTAAAACAGCTTTCCTTATGTGCCAGAGAAGAGATGTGGAGGTCTTCAGAAAGTCATTCATTTCCATAAAGAATGGCCCCTCCACCAGTGATTATTGAACCCTCTGGAAGACACACGGGAACTAATTTTTGTCTGGGGTTTGACTTGGACTAGTGCATGGTCACTCGTTGTGTTTGGATGGATTTGTGTCAGAGATGTCAACATGTTAAGAGTTGCTAATGAAAGAATAACCAATTCTTAAAGGCATTATGTTTCTTTCAACAATTTTTGCAATATTCTGTGAAATTGGGTTCACTACCCCATACACTATGACTAATTAAATGCTTTAAATATATAAATATTATCATACATCAGCTGTGAAAGTAATCGGGTTGAAAAAACATCCACCAATTATCTCTGTATGCTTCAACTTTTTCATTTGTCTACTGGCTCGTCAATCACTCTTACTACCGTAATAAGAGTGATTGACGGTCAGTTCAGTGGGTAATAGGCGAGACTGGTCAATGAGAGTGATTGATTGGTGAGCGTACTGTAATACTGCGACCCGAAGCTGCGGGCACTAGTCTGATGTTTACAGAAGGTAGCTGACATCGTTCCTGCTAACAGTTAGCAACTTTCAGACAACGACATCTGTTTCACTTGCGTTTGTGACATGATGGGAGAATCTGTACCTGCTGTCTGCTTAACACCGGAGTGGCTCATGCACGTTATTCTGTGGCTGGGGAAAGGAGCTGTGAATCTAGCAAGTTGGTCTTGCACATGCGCATTATTCAAAAATTCACTAATAGTCTCTACTTTCTGAAATGCCGAAACATCTTCTCCGGCCTTTAAAGGTGATAGAAGACGTTTCTTTGAATAATTTTTACAATATTCAAGGAAATTGGGTTCACTGCCCCATACGCTATGATTAATTAAAAACTTCAAATATATAAATATTATCATACATCAGCTGTAAAGGTAATGGGACATCTGCCAATCATTTTTGCTCTCATCACTTGTTTTATTTGACTATTGCCTGTCAATCACTCTTACTCCGGTAGTAAGAGTGATTGACAGGCAATAGTCAACGGGCAATATGCGAGAGTAATTGACAAGAGGGATTGATCTGCGAGAGTAATACTCCGTACCAGAAGCGACACACTGTCATCTGATGGTTAAAGTAAGTAAGACCCACAACGGAACTTCTAGAAGTGTTTTCAGGGGTGTGCCCCCTATCGACAGCTAAATTAGCATCCATCTTGCATCCTACCGGTACTGAGATTCACTCCAGCCAGTAAAAGACAGTCTTGTTGTCTAAAAGCCGTGGTTGGGGAGGGAGCTAACAAGCTGGTGTTGCACATGCGCCTTATTCAAAAATTCACTAACGGTCTCTGGTTTCTGAACTGCGACAGAAATCTTCTATAGGCTACTGCCTTTAACTGTGTATATAAAAATAAGTATATAGGGGATTATCACGCTTACCGGAAGTTCACGGATTTTGACACTTCCTCTTCCGGGCCATGTTAACGACAGCCGTTCCTGCTCTGTTATACTGTTTAAATCGGATAAAATCCAAACATACTCAAGTTTTCATTCTAGACTGAAATGATACTAAGGAAGAAGTGGATCAAAGCGATCGATTCGCCGCGGTGAAGGACCGAACTTTATAATAAAACACACGTTTGTTTGTTGCCGGTGGGGCACGACACCGGCACTTCACAGCATGCTAGCATTAGCCAGCTAACGTTTACTGACGTGCTTAACATTGTGCGTCTTAAAACACACAAACATCTGAAAATCGGGTCTGTACCTCCCCGTTTCCAGTGGAACAACTGGGGACTGCCAAGAAAGGAGACGCTTTCAGATGATTGTGTGTTTTCAGCCGCACAAAGTTAGGCACGTTATCGAGCTGGCTAATGCTAACCTGCTAACACGACTGCGCAGTCTGCCGGCCACAAACAAACGTGTGTCGTTTTATTATAAAGTTCGGCCCTTCACCGCGGCGAATCGATCGCTTTGATCCAGCTTTATCGATTCGCCGCGGTGAAGGGCCGAACTTTATAATAAAACACGTTTGTCGCCGGTGGGACACAACACCGGCACTTCACAGCATGCTAGCATTAGCCAGCTAGCGTATACCGACGTGCTTAACTTTGTGTGTCTTAAAACACACATACATCTGAAAATCGGGTCTGTACCCCCCCCGTTTCCAGTGGAACAACTGGGGACTGCCAAGAAAGGAGACGCTTTCAGATGCTTGTGTGTTTTCAGCCGCACAACGTTAGGCACGTCATCAAGCTGGCTAATGCTAACCTGCTAACAGTAGTCCGCCGACTACTACTCTGTTAAACTTTGTTAATCGGATAAACGCCAATGCCAAGTTTTCATTCCAGACTGAAGTGATGCTAAGGAAGAAGTGGATCAAAACGACCGATCTGCCGCGGTGAAGGACCGAACTTTAACGACACACGTTTGTTTGTGGCTGGCAGTCTGCGCAGTCGTGTTAGCAGGTTAGCATTAGCCAGCTCGATAACGTGCCTAACTTTGTGCGGCTGAAAACACACAATCATCTGAAAGCGTCTCCTTTCTTGGCAGTCCCCAGTTGTTCCACTGGAAACGGGGAGGTACAGACCCGATTTTCAGATGTTTGTGTGTTTTAAGACGCACAATGTTAAGCACGTCAGTAAACGTTAGCTGGCTAATGCTAGCATGCTGTGAAGTGCCGGTGTTGTGCCCCACCGGCGACAAACAAGCGTGTGTTTTATTATAAAGTTCGGCCCTTCACCGCGGCGAATCGATCGCTTTGATCCATTTCTTCCTTAGTATCATTTCAGTCTAGAATGAAAACTTGAGTATGTTTGGAGTTTATCCGATTCAAACAGTATAACAGAGCAGAAACGGCTGTCGTTAACATGGCCCGGAAGAGGAAGTGTCAAATGTTTCAACTTCCGGAAACCGGAACGCGGAAGCGTGATAATCCCCTATTGGCTGCCAGTGGGGTGATGCAACCTCCAGCTGTCACCAAGACCACAATCCTCCTCCTACTGTTTGAAATCACTCGTGGGTTTATGGGTTTTCATATTTCCTGTAATATTTATCAGTAACTGGATCAAGTGTGGTGATTAAGTCTGAACTAGGTAGATTTTTTTAGAGTAAAGTGAAAAAAAAAAAAAAGAGTAGTTATTATTAAAACCATAAAGATTAGCCTTGCAAGGTTTTTTTTATTTATTTTTTTCTTTTTTTTTTTTCTCCCTTCTGTTCTGAATTTGGTTTTTTTTGTTTGATTTTGGTTTTTTTCCGGATACCCTGTCCTTTTGACCCAAATATTATAATATATTATACTATTATTAATAATTTGATTAATAATAGATGATTTCTGGGGGCCAATATACAGCACTTCATGCGCGTCGGTGCTGATATTGTAACTTTGCAGGAGCAGAGCGGTCTAGCATTTGATCATGTGACCTGGAGCGCTTTGCTTTATGGCTCAGGGGTTTCAAATCAACTGGCCAAAATGGTCTGCAAATATAATTCCAAGATACAGGTAGAGACTGTTTAATTTTGCGACAGATGTGTGGTCTGTGGGAAGTTACAGGTTTCGTGCTCCTAGTGGCCAATACAGTATCCCTTTAATTGAAATTGTGCCTCCTGTTGGATTTGAATTATAATTTGACGACCCCTGGGTGTACCACTGTGGACCCCTGAGCAAGGTCCTTAACCCCCCACCAACTGCTCTCTGATGCTCACAGTACAGAGATGGGTAAATTGCAGAGCCCTAATTTCCCCTCGGGGATCTTACAAGTATATCAAAAAAAAAAAAAAGAAAAGGAATGAACGCATGTTTGCTTGGGGCGGCGAGTTTGACTCCCCAAACAAGCCCCAAACGCGTGTCTTCTTCGCGCGAATGTAGCATTTTCTTCGTGGAAATGAGGCGTCCTACTCCCGCGAATAGAGCGTGTTTCACCTATTCTCTCGAGTTTAAAAAAATTAATTAGAGTATTTTATACGAGCGAACAATACGAGCCCCCTCATTGAAAATGAATGAGACGTGATGTGAACGGATCGGCGCTCTGAAGCTCACTGCAGGCACTTCTTACAGATAAAATCACAAAGTGCTGCACACAAAAGCAGTCTAATAATACCATGAATTTAGGACTGAAAACGCGGTCAGCCAAAACCTCATTAACCAAAAGCTGCTTATCTCTGCAGCCGATGTTTGACGGGATGAAACGTCACAATGCCGACACTGCAGCGGGAACAGAGCGCCTGTAGCTCCTGGAGGAAGATGCGGCTCTGTCCTCGCTACATAGATAAATTGAGGTTGTTTGTTATCAAACGTCAATATAATTAAATTTGAGTCTGTTTTCAGACTAGTGTAGTATTTAGTTTGGTCACTAGATGACACTCCAGTACCAGGAGTTCAGCTGCAGCTGATGTAAACAAACTGTGTTGTGATCCAAAGGCTGAAAAAAGCGAAAGCGGTCAGTTACGAGTTGTGTTTAATCAGCTGGTTAAATTTTGAGAGGTGGAGGCGAGGAGACGGAAGAGACTCGTAAACTGAGCTACAATAGCTAGCAACAGCAGCCATGTTCTTTTGCTGGAAGTTGGAAGTTTAGCTGGAAGGGCTAACTAGCTGCAGCTAGCTTACTCACAGAAGGCAGATGGACAGACACTCAGCAGCGCCTGTAGTTTGTATCCTGGAGGAATATGCAGCACCGATCCTCCCCAACAGATTATCAAACTGGGCTCGGGAAATCCCCCTGGAAGTGGCCGTCATCCAGACGTAACTCCTGGATCAGTGAAGAAATTCACCGAGCTCCAAGCGCCTCTGTAAAATCTGGTGGACCCAAGCACGCCGGTTTTCCAACTTCCAAAGCAGGTACAACACCACAACTCTCTCAAAGTACTTACAATAACCGGGCTCTGCCATGTTCACCTGACTGAGGTGACCGATGTGTGACAAACCACCATTCCCCACTCCAGCAAGTTCAACCTGACGCACGAATGAAGCGTATTATTCACCCGTATTATTCGCTCCATTCACGCTAAAAAAAACGCCTGAATCAGAATTCGCACATTGAAATCAATGTGCGTATGCGAATGGAGGCGTCCGGTGTAACCACAGGGTAAGTAAACCAGTTTGTTTTTTGTTTTTTTTTGCATGTGCAGTGAATTTGCACACTTTTTTTTATAAATTTGTGCAAACCTTTGATAAATCCGGCCGTTGGAGTTGAAAAGTACTGAGCTGTCATTTTTTTGGACATATACCAATGCTGTACTTCTCAAATCCTGTAAAACATTCATTAGAAATCTCCCTCATGGTCTCGACATTTTGAGGGCAGTGTTTCAAAATTCTGAGGCCTCATTTCTAAAACATTGAGTAGCAGCTGAAAAATAATCATATTTCTAAGTTCTCTTTATAGACCTCAGTCCATCTGGACATGTGTTAATGTGTGGTTAAGGCTTGTATCCCACACTCTGCATATCTAACCATAAATGGGCAATCTGTAGCAACTCATGAACGTTGACGCATAATCAGCCTCCTGATTGATGGTTTCTGATGATAAATCATGACACAAATGGAGGGAAAGTCTGAGAAAATTAATGTATCCAGGACAGGTGGTAAAGTGTTACCCAATGAACAAGTATTTGTTTGCTGAACACCCACTTCCTCTTCATTTCTCCATTCATGTCTTCTAGAAAAACCAGTTCATTCGTCATGCAGTATTACATACAAGTGTCAGTATTCCTATGGTACTGAATCTCAAAGTGTTTAATGGCTAAACCTGAGTTATTGACTTATTCATCTTACAAGTGTTTTGTTTAAATGATTCAGAATCACAATGATTGTAGGACGCATGATTTCATGTGCACACCATCTCCTACTAAATTTGCTTTTCAATCCAAGCCTTTGCAGCAGAAATAGTGAGCACACCTTTCAGATTCGGTTATGTGTGTACACCAGCAATGAGAACCCTGTTTTTCCAGAACTCCCACTCTGCTGTTTTGCTGCAATGGCACTTCTGATTCAAGGCCTCTGTAGAGCTGAGTGAAACTAAATATGAAGGGCTGACCTGTTGATCTCAGTCAGTGTACAAATTTTCTTGTGATTCCTGTGAGAGTTCCAACTTCATGATTACAGTAGAAACCATTGTAAAAGGCTAAATGCTATCAGTTTGTGGACTATTCTTGATTTTGATAAACAGATGCCAAATCCAATGACCTGCTTCATACTTTTAATATTTCCTTCCCTTTTCCAAATGGATATCTTTAGATGGTTCAGGAAATGGAAATATCTGGAAGTGTTAATGTTTTTATGACATAGAGACACTGAAAACTTGGTATATCAGTGGATGCAGGTCAGCCAGCATTTCCACATGGGGCCCATGTGGGTTAAATTTTGGCTGCATATGGGACCCAAGTGGGTTTGTCCACGGTTTCCATGGTGGCCCCACCTGTGTTTGCCCATGTAGATTTCCACATATGGGGCCCATGTAACTTAAACTATTAGATCTGCAAATCTGCCCAGTTCAAGCCCATGCCTACAAGCTGTATGGGAAAACACAGGTGGGGCCACCATGGAAACCGTGGACAAACCCACTTGGGTCCCTTATATGCAGCCAAACTTTAACCCATATGGGCCCCACATGGAAATGCTGGCTGTACCTGAAGAAACCCAGAAAACATCTGACTTACAGGTGTGCACAGAACTCCTCCCTGAACATAACATTGTCAAAATTGTTTTATCAAAAGTCAGTTTCCATCATGCTCATTAACAAAAAAAAAAAAAAGGTGGGGGGGATCCAAGGAAATTTACCTTTGCCTTGATATTATCCAGTGCAATAGATTTATTGCAACAACTGCCTGAACTGCAATGAATATTTGCATATTCTAAGGAAGTGATGTGATGCTGTTCCAAATGCTGCTGTGCATACATGCTCTGTGAGCAAATCATGGTGAAATCAAATGCACTCTTACTGTCCTGGATGCCTGCTCTATTAGCTAATGCCTGCTAATGGCTGCAGAGCGAGTGGTTTGGTGGTGGAAGGTGATGAGAGAAGCGAGGGAAATGTGGATGCAGAACTCATGGCTAAACAGAACAGCTGTTGGTTAGAAAAGAGTTGATACACTACAAACACAGAAACTCTGCAAGACATATTCAATACTTGTGCCAACCACCAGGGGGACACGTTAAATCTCCGGTACCACCTGCAGGGCAACCACAACGAGCTACAGACAAATCCAGCAGACATTTGGGGTGTTGCACCATTTTTCTGCGATGCCATTGCAAGCCATAATAACATTGCATCTTCCGATATGGACGGCAACAAGAATATCTGGACATCATTACACAGTGGTCCACAGTCTGTGCAGGAAAGTTTTGCCAGTGGAGCTCTGTATTGGACAAATAAAAAGTATGTTGCTACAACTAAATTGATGTTAGCTGCAATAATGTCAGCTGTTTTTACCGCCCCCTGTTGGTTAATGCTCACATGTATTCTCAAGTGGCATGATATGCAGAACTGATATGGGGTATTTTTGGTTGGCCGTCCACTCCTAGTAAGGTTCACCACTGTTCCATGTTTTCACCATTTGTGGATAATGGCTCTTACTGTGGTTTGCTGGAGTCCCAAAGCTTTAGAAATGGCTTTGTAACCTTTTCCAGACTGATAGATCTCAATTACTTTGTGTCTAATTTTTTTTAATGAATTTTCTTTGGATCGCAACATGATGTCTAGCTTTTGAGGATCTATTTGGTCTACTAAACTTTGTCAGGCAGGTCCTATTTAAGTAATTTCTTGATTGAGAACAGGTGTGGCAGTAATCCGGCCTTGGTGTGGCTAGAGAAATTGAACTCAGCTTTCCAAAGATGTGATAAACCACAGTTAATTTATGTTTTAACAGGGGGGCAATCACTTTTTCACACAGGACCATGGAGGTTTGGATCCCCCCCCCCCCTTACTAATAAAAAATCTTCATTCAAAAACTGCATTTTCTGTTTACTTGTTTATCTTTGACCCACATTAAAATTTGTTTGATGATCTGAAACATTTAAGTGTGACAAACATGCAAAAAAGTAAGAAATTAGGAAGGGGGCAAAAACTTTTTCGGACAGCTCTAGATGTTATTTAGTCTTGTAATTACACATAATTAAGGGCGTGTCGTTTTGATTGTCAGTCAGGAAGGCCTGAGCCTGTAGCAGAGTAGCATAATGGTAGTTTTTAGCCAGCTAACAGCATATACGAGCGCGCCTTACCTTTAGCCCATCTATTAGGGGGCTAATCTTCGTTGGCTACTGTTAGCTTTGGGTTAGCTCGGTTAGGATGCAAAATAAGTCCAAAATAAGTTTGTGCAACTTCTTAACTCAAAATTGGATTTAGATGATAAAATTTTGACGGCACTTCTATTTCAATTGTTCTGTTTTTCCTAAGCATGGTTTCCATAGAAACAAGAAAACCAGGCAGAAACCTGCATCATGGGTTGACATAATGATGGATTTGCTGGTGCTTGGCTGCATTCAGTCTCAGCAGCTCAGGAATCCCATTGATTTATCAAACCACTCCAAACTGGACTTCATACCAAAAACGGTTCAGCACAACATAAACCAAAACACTGAACTCCTGCTCCCAATGAAGCGAAACTACAGTTACTTGCAAAGCTCTGAAACAGAAAGCTCAATAAAAACTATGGCACTGACTTGAGTTTGAAAGATTTGGACAGGAAGGAAGACTGGATGTCTGAGCATGAACCTTTCAAACTGCTGCTAAGTGCCCACTGGCGTTCAGGAAGGAACTGATCCGGCAATCCTACAACGCCCACATGTCCCTCCACTGGAACAAACATGGATGCTAGCAAGCAGCTAGTGTTGTTCATGTTCACCCTCTCGGCAGAAAAGAGGGAATCCTCTAGATACCAGTATCAGACTGGGACAAAACAGCTACCGAGATGACCTAGACTGGACTCAGACCAGTCAATTCTTACTAGAACAACACTGAGGTAGACGAGCTAACTCAGCCTGGACTGAATCAACCTAGAATAGACCAGCCAACTTGGTCTAGACACAGACGATGACGGTACTGGACCAAAACTGGACCCAGATGGTCCCAAAACTTACGGAAATATCAAGGCATGATTTTATGTGAAGCTTTTAGTTGACGTCACTAGTGTTACTAGTGTCACTAGTGTTTTCTGAAGGGAATTGCAAATTAATTTAATTTAAATGTATCAGATGACATACAGTAATGTAGTGAATACTGTAGATCATGACTAACAACGTGGTGTCATGCTCTGCAGTAGCCATTTTGTAAAAAACATTTTTTGTGAAAATTGTCACTGGTGTTACCCTCCTTATGGAAAACACCGATGAGAATCAGAAAATCAGTAATAAAAAGCATCTTTTGTCTTGTGTATGTCACTGGTGTTACTGAGCTTCTCCTTATATTAATTCATAAAATGATTCACATTTCACATAATAATAATTCTACAAACATAAATGTTGCTTTACTCTTAAGATTTTAATGACTGCATCCTTCAATGTTTATACCAGATTTCTAATTATTTTCATTTTTGTAGCAAAAACATGGTTGCGCAAATGAATAAGTCTTTCAGTCACACTTTTATCAAATTTATGAAATTCCACCTGTTGATTGCTTTGCATTATTATAATTCTTCTCTGACTCTGACTACATGTGCTGAAGAGACTGAGACAATTTTTTTTTTATAAAAGCCTTCATTTATGCCAAAAAAAAGGTGACAAAAAAAGCAGTTCATATTACCTTTAGATAAATGTACAAAAAAGTACAAAATCATTAAACTTTCATTTCTGTGTAAAGTCAACAACTTATGTAAGCTTTAGTGCATCCCCTCTCCAGCACACCTGAATCAAATCGTTACCAGGCTTCTGCAGAGCTGAATTTAACCACATGATTCTGGTCAGTTGGAGAAGGTATACTGTAAAAGTTGTCAAACAGCTCTCAAGAACTGGACTTGGGCACCTCTGTTGTGTCTCATTGGACTAAACCAGCTAACTCATACTGGAATCCAGAATACACTGCTTCACCAAATGCAAAAATAGGAAAAAACAACAAACATAACAGGTAACCTAGACAGGCACCTGGCCTAGACTACATGATTCACACGGCCCCTGACTGGAAGAACCACCTCACTGAGACTTTGACAATTCAAACATGGTCATAATGAGCTCATAAGAAATAAATTCATAAGCTGCAAATTCAACATGATCTCAGTGAGAATACATCATGACAAAATCTTTATTTTGTGTCTGGAAGGGTTCCTGGAGAGCTTTAATGAAAAGCAGGAAGAACATCCAGTTTTTTCAACCAAAATAACCCCAATAAAATGGAAAGTTATTCACCAGGAAACTGACTCGCTTTATCTGCGAGGTAAGATAGCACCTGTTGGTTTCTCATATAGTCATGTATCCACCACTTCTGAGGACATTACACCAATTTCACATCCATAACCCAAAGACTTAGCCTGGCACTTAAAGGTACAGTATGTCAAAAAATCAAAGGTCAGTGGCAGAAAAATGTGATATATAATTCAAAACTGTGTTTATATTAATGTGTAATCACTGCACTAGAGTAGCTGTTATATGTTTATTTTCTTAGAATGAGTAATTTATATTTACTTACTGGGTGGTGCACACATGGAGGCTGCCATATTTGTTCCACCATTTTCATGAATGGACAAAACAATGTGTGTGAAGGAAGAACCCTCTGAACTTTAAAACAGCTGTACCAGCTTTGTTTAATGGGAGTTAGAGTACTGTTTGGGATATGTAATGCCTTAAAAGACATTTCAATGAGTCATAGCTACACCTAAGACCACTGCATCCACTCACAGATGAAAACATCTTTATGTCTGGGAGAATTTTGGCCATTAACGGCCACCATACATTCACAACAATGCTTGGAATATGAAGTCATTTGAAAGAAAACACCTTTTCTTTCAAATACCCATCTTTACCACTAGATGTCAGTCATTCCTACATACTGTACCTTTAAAAAAAGACTTGATATTTAACGGTTTACCTCACAGGGTTTGTTTTTTTTTCTCTGTTTTTTTCTAACTGGAGGGCGAGTCCACACACTGCAACCACACAAACATCATGTCCCCACAACATGCGTAATGCAAGTGCACACACACACACACCAGCGCGAACACACACACAAGCTGTCTGCTATTGATCTGTTCACAGAAGCTGCCAGAAAAATGTTCTGTGTGATAAAACTGGAGCTTGTTTAAACTACTAAAGGAAAATCAGCATTTCTAACAATTTTTTGTCTGTCAGCATCAGTCTCTGTTGCTTTTTAACAGAGGCTCATTTATCCAAGAGTGTTTAATAGCAACCCAAAGGAATGACACATCCTCTCAGTCTATGCAACAGCATATAGATTCTTTAAACACCTACCCAATATGAGGTAAATGCCTTTAATACACAATGGCAATTAAAACCAAACTTAAGCTGAGCAGCTGGTTTCCTTTGGAGGAAAGTTTCATATGTACACATCAACAAGGGATCTGAGTATGTTAGCATCTTCTAAAACCCTGACAATACTTAACAGCTGAAAACATCTGCAATCATCTTAACCTACATCTGCACTCATATAGTCAAATATGTAAAACATTAAAGGAAAAGGAAACCAGGCTTGAAATTAAAATTGTTATCTTATATCAACCGGTTACTGAAATATAAAAAAACTAAATCTGAATTCTTGTTTCTCCAGCGATCAGATAAGAACATTTGATCTCTGCAGCATGTTGAATACAAAGAAAAAAAAAAGATATGGATGGTTAAGTTTTTTGGTTTTGGTGTCATGAACTGAAAAATTAAAGCGAGACTTCATCATTTCAGCACGACAATTAAATTGTTCGAACATTATTCTAATGTGGGACTGTTCTATGCATAGTTCTTTTTTAATGTGTGGCACGACCAATGAAGCTACCCGGAAGAAGTAAATGTTTGTAGTTCTCCCTTCATCCACTAGGGGCTCCAAAACAGAGCAAATCCCCATAGACTCCCATGTTAAAAAGGCCAACTTCACAGCAGAAATAAACATGTTTAAAGCCTGGTTCAGAAATCATTTTAGGTTTAACGGTGAATTTTTTTAATAACTCATCCACTTAGATATTATTTAATCTTGAAATTACACATAATTAAGGGCGTGTCCTTTTGATTGACAGGCGGCAGACCAGATGCCTGCCTGCTGACCAGTGGCTCCAAGTTAGCTCTATGTTTGCTCTCGGTAAGGTCTCAGCCTGCAGCAGAGTAGCACAATGGCGGTTTTTGGTCAGCTAATAGCAAGTCTAAGCGTGTCTTACCTTTACTCTGCAGCTTAGGGTGCTAATCTTCATTAGCTCCTGTTAGTTTTGAGTTAGCTCAGTTAGCGTTTAGCATGTCAGCTGTCAGTCATTTGTCTTGAGGCCACGCTTTGCCCATTTAAGCATTTTCCAGGAGTGACGACGCACACGACACGGCAAGATGGTGATGGTGGGACATGCCCAACTGGCTTCACTTTCCCCTTTTCAGATGTGACCGGATACTACGTCCATATTTTTTACAGTCTTTGGGCACAACGAAGCGGAGACAAAAAAACAAAAAGTACTTTTCTGTGTTAGCTATATGTGGAATTTGTCTCTAAAATGAAAGAAGCAAGAAACATACAGTCGTTCTCAAAATTATTCACACCCTATCATTAAAGACAAAAAAAAAATCTGTCAGTGAAATAATCTGAAATTGACAAAAGTAATAATACATGAAAATTTTATGAAAATCATGTCACTGATTTTGAATTGTGGTTTAACAGAAATATTAAAAACAAATAAAAAATAAAACAATTAAAGGGACATTGTGTAACAATTATATATCGCAAGCAACTCGCTAGCACTTTTCATGCTGCGTTCGCATGAAACCGGGCAGACGGACGACAGCCGCTGCATGCAAAGGCATAAACAGCCTCTATGTGAACACGTGGTCTGTCAGTTACAGTGACTTCAGTCCACATCTGATATGTTGTCATGGCGATGTCATATTGTTTTCCCTGACCCATGTTTTACCGTCTTTCTCGGCTTCTGTGATTAAAATGATATCTGGTTTGTTACTGACGGTCGTCTACCCAACTGCACATGAACCAAGCATCAGTGTAGCACTCGGTTCCTCCTCACTGCAATTATGACTTTTCAAAGGCATTACCTCGAACTGAGCTGACAACACCGGTGTCTCCAGTGAGTTTCTGTGGTTTCCTACTGTCACGCTTCTACTGAACGTAAAACCTGGCGACAAGACATGGTAGCCACCACCGAACCGACCCGTTCGATGTATATATGAATGATACGAACGGCAAATTCAGAGCTTAGAGGAGCACTTCAGTTTGTTGATGGGAGTGATTACTGATTAATGGAAAAACACTTTTGAACGAAATAATAAATTTTTGTGAATAAATAACAGGAGAACTTACACAATATCCCTTTAAAGAAGCATGATGGGGCTACTGAACTAAAGTTTTGTTGAGCAACTCTTTGAGGAATCACTGCAATCAAGTGTTAACTGTCCATGCGACGTCTACACCTGTTGACAGGTGTTTTGGTCCACTGTTTATGAGCAGTGTTCTGATGTGTCTGGAACAGTTTTGAATTTTTTTATTATTATTGTTTTCAAACACAATTCAAAGACAATATTTTATTTCATTAAAATATAATTTAGTAATTTTTTTTTTATTATTATTACTTTTTTTGTTTGTTTGTTGTTAACTATTGTGAATTTAGCCTTTTCTTGGGAGGGTATGAATAATTTTGAGGATGACTGTACAGTATGTGCTTTCTGTCCAGTGGTGTGTCTATGATGGACAAAGTAACCGTATAGCAGAGCGAAACTGAAGGGCAGTACCTTCCACTCTTTATTCAAATTTCACTATTTTTCTTTCAATGGCCATCCGGTTAGGTTAAAAACAAACAAAAGACAGCATGAAATGCCGTGAAATAGACCTTTGAACAATGGTTACCACCTGCTGCAAAATCTATTTTTCTGGCTTGTGGTTCAGTCGGTCTGCCAAAGACACGAAATGTGCTGGAGACATG
The DNA here is from genome assembly GCA_023101725.1 of Atherinomorus stipes. Lineage (NCBI taxonomy): Eukaryota > Metazoa > Chordata > Actinopteri > Atheriniformes > Atherinidae > Atherinomorus > Atherinomorus stipes. Next base: position 1,225,946 of record JALJCO010011227.1, on the reverse strand, counting down.
AAAAATGGAAAAGAAAAAAAAAACCTTCCCATTGAAACATGATTGGAAAGCCATGGGAAGAATGTGTGCAATTCATATCCATCAGCACAAAAACACTCGCATGCCCTCTTTCTGAATTTACTATGATACTAGATTACAGCACTCCACCGTATTGCACAAATCATAAGCATTTTCTTTCTTTTTATCTTTTCCTTTTTAGCAATAGTTCTCCAAGCTTTTTGAAGTTCTTTTTAAGTTTTTCTTTGAATATTGGCTGCCTTTTCACTCAGTTTCACTTCATTCTTTGTACCTGACCATTTTCAGAGGAATACATTTTTCTACGTCCAAACTCATCACATCCTGCTGCTCGTGCTGCCGCTCTTCAACAACAGGGAACTGCCCTACAGCTGCATATTGTCAGCTATCTGCAGCGTTGAATGATGCAATAAAAGCTCACAATTTCAGTGTGCACTGCAATGACAACTAACACAACCAGGAGTATGAGACAAGTTGGAAATGAGAACAGTTTGAACACAAAGGATGTACCAGAGTTATAACAGACAACTTATTTTAAATGGGATCTTTAGATTCCTTATCTGTCATAAAGAAACATTGTTCCCTTTTCTTTTTATGCACTTCTTAAAATTACCAAAAATAGCACAATTTGACATAAAAGAGCATTTTTGCAGCAACAAGGTGATTCCCAAAGAGCTATTAGCTAAAAACAAAGACCCGATGGGCGTGACAGATGCGTCTGGACCTTCAGTTGATCCACCTGTTGTTGGTGAAGCCTCGTGGTTTCCATGGTAGGGTGGCTGACAGGAAGCCGTTCTTAAAGGAATAGTACACCCACAGAATGATGTGCATTCATTTTTTACTCACCCTCATGCTGAGGAAGACTCTGGAGCATTTTTTTAATATCTCAAATGCAGCCGGAGATCGGACAAGTTTTCATTTTTCCCCAAATTTCATATAATGGAGTTCACCGGTGACTGAACCAAAAAGGTCCGTAAAAGTCCACAAAAACTTGGCAATATCCCTCCATACTGCTCGTCCAATGTAATCCAAGTGTCCATAATTTACTCGAACCGTCATAATTTAGTATATTTTTATAGCTTAAACAGTACTACATCTAGCTGCCACCAAGCGCGCCCTGCGAGTTCATGACACTACGGAAGTTGCGGCAGACGAGATTGTCTTTTTCTTTCTGTCGTTGTTTTAAATCAATAGCCAGCCCCTCTTGTGTTTGTCCCGGTTTGTCCGCAGCCCATTCACTCTTAGCACAATGTAAACAGCAAATTTCTTCTTCTACGCTTGCATTATTGGCAGAGTAAGCGCTGAACGCCACAGTTTACATGGTGTCGTGAACTCGCACGAACGCGCAAATAGAGAGTCCAATGTAGTACTGTTTAGGCTATAAAAATATACTTAATGATGTTTTGAGTAAATTATGGACACTACCCACTCAGGACACTAGGATTGCGTTGGACGAGCAGTATGGAGGAATATTGCAAAGTTTTTGTGGACCTTTATGGACCTTTGTGGTTCGGGAGCTGGTGAACTCCATTATATAAAAGTTGGGGGGAAACAAAAACCTGTCCGATCTCCGGCTGCATTTGAGATATTTAAGAAGTGTTCCAAAGTCTCGCTCAGCATGAAGGTGAGTAGAAAATTAAGGCACATCATTCTGTGGGTGTACTATTCCTTTAAGGAAGGAAAACTGAGAGAAAATGACACAAGAACTGGTCTAAAAATCAGTGGCAACCGGTCTGATGGAGGGATAGATCCGACTTAGAGCCTCAACAGGTCCAGGCTTTGCTGCTTTGAGGCAGTGTGGGGTCTTCTGGACAAAACAGAACAAAAGGCAGAAACCTCCAAAGAAGAGCTTTGGAAAGAAGCCTGGAGAACTTCTTAAAAACTATAACGAGAACTGTTGTCGAAGAAGTAAAAAAGTAAAGTCTGGAAAAATTCTGACAAGCTCAAAAGAATTGTTAAAACGCCCGTTTTTTCCTCATGTGCCATATACATGGATTTGGACATGTTTCAGTGACTCATATCCTTTCCTGGACATATCAGTGGAAACATTAGGGATAGCTTTAAGACTTTCGATTTTTTTTTTTTTTTTTTTTTTACAGATTGAATTTGTCTCCCACTTCTGCACATTCAAAAGATGTCTATGATTTTTTTAACCAGCACATTAATGCAACACCATACTCATGATGCCTCCCAAATAAGACAAATAACTAGAGCCTCCACTAGAGGAATTTAACTAGGCACTAAATGGCATAGACAGGTTTTTTTCCCCTAAAAAATTTTTTTTTTAAATTAATCAATCAATCAAATAGCGTAACAGTTCCAATCAGACTAAATAATCTCATCTGTTATCTTTTGTCAGCGCTTTGAAGAGTTGCAATAACTTTGGTGACTAATCTATGCACATTTCAACCTGTGATGTAAAATATACATTTAACCCATGACAGGTGACTCATGATGAAATTGAAAAACAAGAAAACATCCATAAACCCCAGTTTTCTGTTAAAAAAAAAAAAAAGAAGAAGAAGAAGAAAAATCCACCAGTGGGAGTGCAGCCTGCTGCGTGCATCTACAGTAAATACCCCCAGTCACGATCAATCAAACAATAAACAATCAAATCCTCTGGTCTCGGAGCTGCATCTGAAGTTTGCCTCAATTTATATCTTTAAGTTTTAATTCTGCTCATTCTGGGTCAGAACTTCCCCCTCTTCCACTAACTAGCCACAAGCATCGTCACCAGCCGCTGTCAGCTGCCACCCGTTAGATTGCTGGGTCTAAATGGTGGCGCATCTGGTGCATGTCATGTCTGCAAAATGCCGTGACAACATCCAACAATCTGTGGCTCATTTCAGAAAAAAGGCAGGAAAACAGCAAAGTGGAGGAAGAAGGCAGAGACCTGCACTCACCGGTCCGGGCTGTCAGTCCGCCGTGAGCCAGCCTGCGTCCGGAGACCGTGCTTATGTCTGCTGATAATGTTCTCCGCTCTGCACGAGGAAGCATGTCGGCGTGCGTGCGTGTGCGTGTGTGTGTGTGTGTGTGTGTGAGAGAGAGAGAGAGAGAGAGAGAGAGAGAAGCAGCTGTGCACAGTAACCAGCGCAGCGCCGGAGGTCCGTGAGGAGTCACGGGGGGACAAATGCGCTCTGGAGGAGGCAGAGGAGTTAAACGTCCATCACTCTGAAAGGTTAAATCCTGCGGGAGCCGGTCTGCACACCTCAGAGGCGACACGCGCTCGTGCAGGCTGCAGAGACGTTTCCAGGATTTTAGAAATATTGAGGTGACAAGAGTGCCCCCCTTCCCTCCCAGCCTTAACACTGTATGAAAGGATGCACTGAGATCAAGGTGGACATGAACGTGGCCCTCAGAGGCCCCTGGAAGACAAGTGTTTTCTGCATTTGATAGAAGTTTATTAGGATCATGTACCTGAAGACATCTAAACAAGCAGAAGTTTATAATGCAAAACATTCTTCTCAGAGATTGATGGATTGTTTTTTCCTAAACTGAACCTTTGGTTATTTTACATAAAAAAAATCTTTTTTAATTTTGAGTTGACATCTGTTGGCATTTTGTTTTCCATCAATCGTGTACTGACAAGAAATCAGTTTGCACTGCATGCGTCATTACAGAAATGTACTTGACTCACACAGAAGCAACTAAAAATCCACAACTTATTTCCATCGAGTTAAAGGAAGGGTGGATGATGCTTTCCAGGAAAATCTCCTTCACATCCTGATTACAGACACTTTATTAAAGGAGCTGTATCATGCTTTTCAAATGTTCCAAAAGTCAAATACAGGCATTTATAAGCTAAATATGTTCCCATCACCTCTATAGAAACTAATTTGGTGTTAAATATAATTTTTATGCGTCTAATTTCCAACATGGAAGTAAGATGACTGACTGTACTGAACCACGGAAGCTCTCCACCAATCTCAACATGTTTTACGCCCATTTCACGACTACACATTCTGAAGGGTCACAGAATTGTTTTTAGCACCGGCTTTGTCACTCACATGGACATTATTTGTAAACATTGATTGATAATCGGACTCCGATCGACGGAATAAAATGGCGCAGCCTGTTATGGAGCTGTATGCGCTCGACCCAGAGTCTGACATGGAGTTTGAAGTACACGCAGTACCACAGAAGTACCACAGAGACCCTGACCAGTATGTAAATTAGCAAACTAATCATAGGCTAATAGTTAGCATTGAGCTGGGACATGTTTTCACACACCGGTGTTGTTGTCTGTCCGTGAGGCGTTTTTATGGAGGGAACTGCGTCAAGTTTCAGGAGAAATCCACAAGAAAAAAACACTTTACTGCCGGAGATTCGTGAAGTTGTCAGGAGTGAAGTTCACACACAAAGTTGAGGGTTTTTCTGCTCCTGAAGATAAAATCCAACCACTTATGGCAATTTGATTCGTCCAGTACAACAAATAAACTCCCACACTGAACACAACCACATTTTTCCCAACTTGCCATCGTCTACAGCTTAAAAAAAAAAATAGAAGCTTTTCTTCTGAACTCTGGAGCAAACGTCTGTTAGCTGATGGTTGTTTGTCTCTGAGGAAATTTTCCTGCAGGCTGTTTGTTTCTTCCTCAGAGTGTGGATAGGTTCAGTTTCTGTTGAACAAAGAGGGCATCTTGCTATGAGCTGGGCACGCGTGTTTGTTACTTCATGATTGGTGCCACCTCATTGCGTACACCGGTGGTCAGTCAGTCGTGTTAAGGAAGCAAGAGCTTGGTCTAAATATTAATATATAATATCAAATAACGCTTTATTCCGGACACAAAAGGGAGATCCATATCAGAAAAACATACAAAACATTTAAACACGTAAAAACAGTTCATAAGACATAAACACAGTACATAAAAACAGATATGTAGCACACCGTGTTACACTGTATTAAAAAAACAAACTCATTTACCAGTGTCTCCACTCCATATTCATATATATTACTCAAATATGCACAAATAAAGAGAAAAATTACTTAAATGAAGGTTTTTTATGAGGAAATAAAACAGTAACATACTGAAAAGCCTTTAAAAGTCCATTTTCCATGATACGGCTCCTTTAAATGAAAAAAACAAACAAACTTCCAATCGTTAAGAATGGTCCGTTCTAAATGATTGAATGATAGTGTGTTGCTGTTTGCCATCCCCCCACGTTCGCACCACTCCACACAGTACACATCTCACAGTATAAACAAACATGGCGACAGACTGCTCGCTGCTGCTCTTTGCTCTAGAAATGCACCAAAAAGACAAAAATGTGGATGAAGTTGTGGAGGTGTTGACGTTTGTGTGGATGTTTTCCACCACAGAGGGAATTGCAGATGAGCGAACTAATACTTATAGAAACGCTGTTCATCACCTGTTTACTAGCTATCTAACAATCTTGCCACTTTGCTGTTTTCAGTTGTCTTCAGCAACCTTCTTGTGAGCCATCTGGATGAGCCTTCCTGCGTGCTGGAGCCGTGGCTTCAGGTGCGTTTTTCACCGTGTGTTTTTTTTTTTTTTTCAAAATGTAGCTTGTTTGAACCACGTTATCCAGGATCCCCTACCCTGCCTTAATGAAAGGAAAAATATCAAAGTTAACACAGAGAATTGCAAACACAGATAAACCATCCCTATAAAGTACATCATCATCATCATCATTTAGTAAAAGATAATCCACATGTGGTCGTTTTGCCTCATGGCTGATGCATAGATCTTTATGATGCTAGAGGGAATAATACATTTTGCATCATTGTTTTAGTTTTAATTTAGAAACACATTCAAAGGCCCACAACAGCTAAACTAGCATCCATCTTGCATCCTACCTCCTTCCTCTCTTTCTTTTCCTCTTTTTCTCCGGTAATGTTTCCTTGCGTTTCTTTGCTGAATTCGACATGATGCGCGTTCAAACACCCGCTGTGTTCCTATCTGGTTCAGTTGGAAGAAGCAAAGTCTGACAGCTGCATTCATCTACTTATCCAACTTCAGAGCTGTGGGGAAAAAAAATCCTTCACAGACTCTTGACAGCAAAGTCATGTCAATATGGAGCCGAAAGGGAAAGAGTGTCTGCAGAACTGTCAGGTGATGCGGTTTCAAGACCATATGATATCAGAATTGTTTTGTTTTTGTTTACTTCGACCTGTATTAGGTCGCAACATGAAGGAGCTGGACAGTTTGAGCCTCCCCAGTGTGCACAGAGAACCACCAGCAACAGGTGTTTGTGGTACTTAGCCCTTCAATTTCAAGGTTAAATTCAACTTGAACATAAAAAAAAAAAAAAAAACACACTCAGATCTAGTTGACCAAGTTGATCAGAAGGAAAGTAAAGCGCAAGAAGATTTGTTTGGGATCAGCTTCCAGGCTTCCAGACAGGACGGATATATTAGGTGTGCAGGGCAGGTGAGTGTTTATTGAGATGTTGTCTTGCTTCTAAACCTACTAATCCTGAGCTAAATCATATATTCTTCATGTCTTTTGTGTAGTTTCACATTAGGGCTGGGCGAAATCAAACAGCTGTTTTTTAGTATTGAAAAATAACATAATTAGCATAAAGGTATCGCTCCACTGCAGTGATGGAACTGACAAACACTGGTTTGAAATGTTTGTTAAATCGAAGTAATTAAAGATAGTTGGCTTGTTTTTATGATTTCTTTTTTTAAAGTCTGTGGGAGGATGTCTACCAGACAGTTTAAATAATAGGGGTCGCAAAAAATATCGATACACTGAAATATTGCGATATTTTCATAAGCTGATACCATATCTGTGTTTAAAAACGCAGTGTTGATCAATTTGACAAATGAAAGCTCGAGAGATCATCGTTCTGTTACAAAATCTTGCGGTATTTGGTGAAATCTCATAAGATTTCGTAACAAAACAATGATATCTCGCGAGATTTCATTTTTGAAATACTGTAGCTTGATACTGCGTTTTTAAATATAGATATTAGGGCTGGACGATTATAGAAAAAGTTATAATCGTGATTATTTTGACTGATATTGAAATCACGATTAATATACACGATTATTCATTGAATTTATAGAAAAGTGTTTATTGAACCACCAAAACTCAACTTCAAACATAACCTAAAAAAAATAAAACCGGAAATAAATTAGAAACAAGTAAAGGAGTAAAATAAGAATATTATTTACAATAATAATAGCAATAAAAATGAATACTAGTCTACATGCATTCCTGTTCTGCACTCCCTGCAGTTTGCTACCTTTACCAGTCTGTTCACTTCAGGATTAATCGTTTTTCTTCGATTACAGTGTTTTTATGATCATGAAAAGTCAAAATTGAAATCCAGTAAAAATTCGATTAATTGTCCAGCCCTAATAGATATGGTATCAACATTTGAAAATATCACGATATTTCAGTGTATCGATATTTTTCTACCCTTATTAAATAATCAGGTGACCCCTTTGTAGTCAGTTGAGGTGCAGCCGGGTCATTATGAAAAAATAAAGTAAAGAAAAATGCACTTAATGCCACGATACAACAATATGTGTAAATATCTCTCTCATGTAAATATATCGCAATATGATATCAGTGTATCTCATAGCCCAATTTCACATCAGGGATTTCACACTCTGGTCTTCGTGGGCATCGTCCAGCAGGTTTTAGATCTTTCCCTGCTCCAACATGCCTGATTCAATTTATAGGGGGGAGTTCTTTATTTTTCAACCTGGACCAATTTTCTAGCATGAAATATGTTTTTTTACTCACCGAGACAGTTTTGTTCTAACTTGAATTCCTTCAGGAGATATTTAGATCCACTCCAGATCAGTGTATGTCCAATATAATGGAAGATGCGGGCAACCTCGCACAGCCTCTAAATAAGACATTATCTGCCACAAACTCCTTCATTTCACCAATGTTTTCTTACAAAACATTAGTTGGACCCCCCTGTGAGCTTGAAGCGGCTTTGAGTTGCTTATCTGATATTCACTTTTATATTAATTCAACATAAAGATTAATTGAATAGGTTAATTGAGATTAATTTAAAATTACATCTAAAGGAACATTAAAAAGTAACGGAAAAATTACTTTTCCAAGTAATTAGTTATTTTCATAAAGCTGTAACTCAGTTACTAACGCCATTACTTTTTTGGAGAAGTAATTAGTAACTATAATTAATTACTTTTTTATAGGAATGTTCCCAAAACTGCTTATTTGTGGTGATTTGTCCTTATTTACAGACATTTAGTTGCTATAGTGTCGCATAACAGTGATGTCATCAAAGCCGCCGCAGTAAAAATGTCAGTAAATAAAGACGGATCACCACAAAAAAGCCGCTTCAACCTGCATCTAGCTCACAGTGGATGAAATGGATTCCATGACGCGTCACAGATTTCTGCAAAATGGCCCATTAATATGATTCAGGTTGCAGTAGAGGAACATTTAAAGCCTGCAGGACCCCGTCCTTAAAGCAATTGTTTCCCAACTCTAGTCCTCAGGACCCACTGCCCTGCAAGTCTTTAAGACAACCCTAATTTATCACACCTGAATCAAATGATTAGCTCATTAACAGGCCTGCAGAGAACTTGATGAGGAAGTTCATGAATCTGAACCAGGTGCGTTGGAGTAGGAACACACTGAGGACATGTGGGGCCGTGTGAGTTGGGAAACACTGCCCTTAAGGACCAGAAAATCAAACACCAAAGTCATAAAACTGCAGACTGAAGTGAAAAATGCTTGCAGTTCCTGTAGCATCAACACATTTTATTCAGGCACTCTATGTCCACAGGGCGCTTTGCCTTTTATCAAAAAAATTGAATAATTTCTCCTGCAGTTTTTCACCCAGTACGGAGAATTAAGTCTTCCACAAGCCCCGAAGTGCTTTGAGTCATAATATTTCATCAGCTGGGTTTGACTTTCTGAGCCAGGGGCCAAACACGATCCACGTCTGCTGTGCCGCTGACAGACGGCTGCTTGTGACGACGCTGATGGTCAGACGAAGGTCAGGGATGACTGAACCGACACAGCTGAACCGGCTTGTTTCAGGAAATGCCATCAAATCACTGGTGTCATGTACACTGGTCCTGCCACTTCATGACACAATGTTAAAAAGGCTCAAGAAGCAGTTCATGCCCAACATTTAGCAAATTTCTCTGCATCACTTAAAGCCAGAGCTGGTAAACCTGCTCAAACAATTTTTGTTCTACCGGGTGAAATGGTCCTTCCATCCTGACAGTATCAATACATCATGTATTCATGAAAAGGAAGGAAAACAGTCAGACCTCTGTGAGAGCTGCAGGTCTGGAAAAACTGACCATCCCCTGCCATTCACACCGAAATGCAGGAATTGGTAATTCGCAACTTGTAGAAAGAACGAAACGATGCCTTTATGTCTCGTCTCTGTCCCTCCTCTCTCACCGTCCCCTGCGTGACCCCCCTGTGCGCCGCTCACAGACAAATACAGCTAACGGACTGCTAACTGCTGCTGCCCCAAAAAAACAAAACTAAACAAAACAACAGACAAAGATTAAGTCTGGGAGGCGTTGACGTTTGCAGAGTGGACTTTTTACACCGCAGAAAGAGTTGGAGGTGAGTGGATTAAAGCTTTTAGAAACGTGGTTTTGTCAGCTGTTTACGATCAAGCTAACGAGCTATCCGCTCGGCTGTTATCGTTAACCTGCTCGTAAAACATCGGCGCACACGTCCCTGCTCCCTGAAGGCGAGGTTTCTTTAAACTTTCACTAGCTGAAACCGTTTTTCCAACATGGCCAACCCTGACTTTAAGTTTCAGTTATTGGAAAATGTGTAGAATATTTTCTCCCTTTTCTGTGACTTCCAGCATCTTCTGGATGTTTTTTGCTGGTCCTGAGTTGCTGGTGAGGCTCAGCTCCCTGCTGAACCGCCCACCTGCCTCCTCCATACCTCTCCCAGCAGACAGCTCACAATCACTTGCTTTTTTCACATCTAAAGTCCAATTAAAGTGAGCGAGGCTTGTGTGAGGCCTGCAGAGTTGCTGTCTGACAGATGAGCTGCCCTTTAGCTGTCTGCAGGTTTCAGGTGCTCTGCATCCTGAAACACGAGGCACACCTGTGTGCAGGTGCATCTGATCAGCTTTTATGCTTTCTCTTTGTTAATTTTCCTCTTCTAAATCTTTACCTCTTTTCCTTCTTTTCTTCCCTCTTCTTCTCCTTCCTCTCTGCTTCTCTCCTCTCCCATCAGTTGCAGAGAGAAAGTGGATTCTTGTCATTTCCACGTTCTTTTCTCTCTTTCCTGCCCTCTTTCCTCTCCCTCCCTTCCTTATATATTTTTTTCTTCTTGTACCTTACTCCGCTCTTGAGTCATCTTTTTAATTTTTCTCCGTTCATTCATCTCCCTCCTGAGCCCTTTCTTTCCTTCCTGCTATTTTAATTTCCTTTTGGGCTACTTTCTCTTCTCCGCTCTCTCTTTTTCACACTTCACCTCCTTTTCCCCTTCCCTTTCCTCTTTTCCCCCCATTCCTGCTAATGTTTTTTTCTCCCTGTTTAATTTTTAATTTTCATCTTATCTGATTTGATTTAATCTATTTTGTTCGCTCCTTATTTTTCTTTTCTTCTCCTCTTCTTTGATTTTCCTGCGTCGTGCTGTCGTCTTTTTCCTTTGTCTGTCTTCTCCACCATTTTAGGGTTTTCTCTTCTATTTGTGTAGTTTTGCTCCTTTACATCCTTATCTCCTTTTCTTCTGTTTATGTTCTATCATTTTCCACCATATCCATATCTAACCCAATTGCAGTTTCATCGCACATTTGTTCTTTCCCTCCGGATTCATGCCTCTCTCTCCTTTTTCATGCTGTTTCTTTCATTCTCTACTTTTCATTTCTTGCATTCCCTCCTTATCTTGCATCATTTCCTTTGCCCTGCCTCTGTTGGCACCTGTTGAATGAGGGATGGACCTTCAGCTCCCCAGCTGTAGAGCTCATTACATGCAATTAAAATGCAGGTTTTCTCCTCATCTTTGAGGCGGCGGAGTGGATTTTTTTTTAGTCCATGCTTGATTACTTTGTTCATCCCTCAGTCTCTGCAGGGGCCGTGCACATTTGCTCCAAATGTTCTTCTCTGAAGCTGCTTTCCATCTGGAAATCTCTAGTTGTTGTCCCCATTTAATGTACAGCAGCCGCTCTGTGTCTCCAATCAGCTCCGCAAATTAGATGAAATAACTTCATCAGAGACTCAACTGTCTGCAACATAAAACAACGCCGGATTGCAAAGCTGTGTTACTTGTGACCGACTCAGAGCAATTCCCTGTGATAATGAGTTTCCAAATCTGTGAGATTGACTGTGCAGGAATGGTGGGAAAGAGTCGAGGGAGGAAAACAAGTAATACGAGGCTGAGACAATTGACCAGGCTGAATTATAGGACAGAAAGATTGCACGCTGAGCTGTCCTCGGCTTCTCATCTGTACTGTAATGAAATGTTTTTAGAGGAGCAAAACATCAATATGTGTCTGAGCCTTGAGCCAAACACAAGGACAGATGAGTGAGACATAGTTCAGTCTGCACGCAGTAATTGCTTTTACACCACACAGACAGCTGAACACTACTTTCTTCTTCTACTGTCAAACAGCAGGCAGGTGTTGAGTCAGCCTTGTCTCAGACATATAAAATGAGGACTTGCATTACATCATGGAGGCATGTGATGTGTTAAAATTATATGTTGATACCACACAAAGCATCAAGCTGATAGGAGCCAAGGATGGATCTGGACCAAAATCAGTCCTGGACTTTATTCCAAGTACGCCCACTGGACTACAAGCACAGGCAGGGATTTAATGATCCAGTCTCCCAAAACTGTATCAGTCAAGCTTTAATATTTATATTTTAAATAAGACTATCTTTGATCTTGAGCTGATAATGACTGGAGAATTTCTTATTACAACTTATATATAACATAGCAAAGGTTTATATTCTACATTCTACAAAGTGAATTTCAAATCATTTGACTTTCATGAACCTGGAGATAAAAAAAAAAACAGTTAAACTCTTTATCATATTTAAGTCATTTCCCAGCGATCAATCATGACATGCTTGGTGTCAATGAATTCCCTGTAATTTCCAGATTATGAAGATGTTACTGTCACGGTGTGAGCTGAAGGAATGAATGCACAACCCCCCCCCCCCCAATCTGTCATGTTGAAAACAACTGATCTATCATTATTTTTTAAATAATCAAACAAACCAGAGAAGCATTTTCCAACTTTAAGCCAAAATTAATGATGAATAAGACAGAGACTGATTATTATGACTCCTTATACCTTATAAAAATATCTGACTTTGAAAATGGTTAATCTTATAATCATCACTGAATTACTCCATTTAAAGGGGAAGTTCAGGATTTTTGACATAGTGCCTCATTTACAAGTGAGCCAGAATGCTACTTATCACTGAAGACAGTTTCAACATATTTCATCCCGTTATTCTAGTTCCAGGAGTTTGCTGATGCTAATGCTAGTGGGAGTCAATAGGAATCTGCTAGCCTGTCATTAAAAGCAATCTTATCCACTCCACAGAAGATCCAAGACAAATCAGCAAGCCTATCTGTGTAAATGACGTGTTAAACTAGTAGTTGTGTGTTAAAAAAGTAAAACTAGAAGTAAAACTAAAGTTCGAAATCATCTTCAAATTCCGTCATATCCTCATGCCTTTCAGACGTGGCCGTATTTTAGACTTAATATTTGTGTAATCGGACTCCTTCATGCACGTAGCAGCAGGTGACATCACTCTGCTGCCAAATACAGTAAAGTAAAACTTTTTTAAAGTGTCTCAGCAGCAACAATCAAAATGCAATGAAATGCAGGTTCGTTTTACCGTAACATTATTCTATTAACATGGCATTTACACAGATAGTCTGAAGTAAGAAATGATTTGTCTCGGATCTTATTTGGAGTGGTAAAGATTGTTTTTAATAACAGGCTAGCAGATTCCTATTGACTTGCACTTGCATTAGCATTGTCGACCCACTGGAACTAGAATAATAAATGAAATATATTGAAACCATCTTCAGTGATAAGTAGCATTCTGGCTCACTTAAAAATGAGGCCCTATGTCAAAAATCCTGAACTTCCCCTTTAATGCATTAAAATAAGACAACGACATGAATCAGAAAAATTTCCAGCCTGCATGTTATAAGAAACAGCGTAAAAGTTTACAGTAAAGGCCTTTACACACCTGCTCCGAATATTTCATCAGAAAGACTCGCACGACAAAGGTTTTAATCAAATTATTGTCAAGTCAACGGGAGCGTTCACATCAGTGACAAAATTCTGTCTTGCGATTTTGCGACATTTTTTTTTTCGAACTGAGGTCGATTCTCTTAATATTCGCATCCGACAGATACACAATCTACCAGTCAGAGGAGGCGCTCTGACCGTCACAGAGCTGGTCGCAAGCAAAAAGAGAAAGGAAAAAGAGAGAAGTGTGGTTTGGTCGCTGCTACGGTATCATTATGGCACAGGTGTTACCATCTTTGTGTTGCAGGACTCTTGTTTGGCAAACGAGGGGAAAAAATATCACCACTGAAGTAACAGTGTTTCCTCTACATTTTATAGCCATTGGAGGTTATTAGCTACAGGTATGTAGCTCTGAATTATTTGCAATTTCGTGTTGTTTATTCACATCGGTCCTGGTGTGAAAAGGCCTTAAGACAGAAGACACAATACTAAATGTGTGTTTGTTGGTGTAGCCAGCAGTAGTTTATTGCATAGCAATCACAACTGTCAGAACCACTGTAACAGTTTAATAAATCAGGACTAGCAAAGATTAACATCATGAACCACATGTGATCAGTTCCAGATGCAGAAGCAGGTCCATCATCATGTCCAGAAGATCTCTGAGGATGTGAGACAAGCTGAGTTCACGGAGGCTGTGAGGTTATTCTGCCGGAAACAATCATCTGTCGCTGATTCTGACTTAAGAATCTCAGTAATCTTGCGGTACATCTGGTCACCTTTATTCTATAGTATGTTATGTATATGAGCAGGTTAAGAAAGTCTTGTACCTATCAGCTTGTATGGGGTGTGTCCTCGCAGCCACGAGACAGAACATGTGAGTAGAGAAACTGGATTGAAGGTTCCTCTGAAGGTAGTGGAGAGGTTAAGGAGAGGGAAGGAAATGAACGGGAAGACAGCGAGAGACTGAGCAATGCAGAGTATCAGCCAGATGAACCAGGCCAGAGGAGCCATTTACAAGTTAAACTAAGACTGTATTTTTTTGTCTTACATCATGGGAAAAGCATGTATGAGAACCAGTGGTCACATCAGCATTGGGGCCTACAGATTGTTTCTACACAGGGCCCAGAATTTCATGTTACACCCCTGAGGACTGGAGCTGGTGACCCTTGTCTATGCTGTATTTACAAGTGTAAACAGTGTCCACACAGCAAATCCACTATTTACCTGATACTGTATTTCATGTAGTAAATGTTTGTCTGCATTGAGTTGTGGTGGTTAAAGGTGAGGTGGATCATGCATTTTCCCTCCTCTGCACCAGCCCTTCTTGGTGTTTGTGAAAAATGGCCAGCAAACTGCTGCTGCTGTTATCTGTGCAGCTATTTGCTCTGATAAATCCAACAAAAAGAAAAACCGCATGTGGCTCAAAGAGGCGTTGAGATTTGCAGTGTGGACATTTCACACTTCAAACTGAGTTGGAGGTGAGTGAATGAAATACTTTTGGAAACGTGGTTCATCAGCTGTTGACTAGCTAGCTAACAAGCTACCCACTCAGCTCTTTCCAGTTGTCTTAGCTGACTCGTTTGTGAACCCACAGAGTGCACATTCTTGTACTCTGGAAGTGTGGCTTTTTAAATGTCTGTTTTTTGTGTGTTTTTCTTTCAAAAAGTCGCTTGCTTAAACCGTTTTTCCAGGATCTCCCACCCTACCTTTAACATGATCCCCTTACAGCATGAATTGAACCTTATGCATGGGCTCTCTGACTTCCCTCTCCTGTCTGAGAACGCACATTGTTGGTCTGATTGCCGTTTCTAAATTCTCTTTCGGCGTGAGTGTGAGTGAGCAGGTCTGTGTTCACGAGCATTTGCACCACTGGGATTATTGCAACATTTACAGAATCATTTGCACTTTACAACTTACCCATATTTGCACATCTATATGCCACTGTGCACAGGCACATGCATTCAATGAACACTACTCCTTCAAGGCTTTACATTACATATTTTCTTTTCATATTCTTTGTGATGTTCACTTTTTCTTTGTTGGAAGCAAAAAGAGGAGGCTTTTAGAAATTTTGTCATGCATGTACCTGTATGAGCGCTTGCACATACATAATGAATAAAACCGATTATGATTCTCTGTGTTGGCTCTGTGATGGCTTGATCTGTCAAGGGTGTGAACTACTTCTCATCCAGGAGCAACTTCAGAGATGTAGCTTGTATTTTATTTTGTTTGACATGAGTTATCTTTTCTTTTGCAGGTAGCTCTGATCTGTTTTTTTAGCCTTGGCCCACCCTGAAGCCAGTTAACCTTCTAGCTCCAGCTACTCATGATTTAAATATTTATGTCAATAAAGCATTTATGCTGAACTCTCCGTGATGTCTCTGGCTGCTTTAGACCAGAGGAACGTGGGTCAATTTCATGTTGTGTCTTGGCCACCTGCAGACGGGGCAAAGCTTTGGTTTTAAATGGGACGTTTCTGCATCCTGAGGCGCAAAGTTTGGCCGGCTTTCACTTCTTTAAATAACTGTTTGAAGGTTAAGATTTTGGTTTTTAAGATAAAAGAGGAACTCTGACTTATTTCCCTTAGTGCTTCCTGTACTGAGATGTGAAGCAGCTTAGGGAATAGCCTTTGAAAGAACAGATCACAAAGCACACTGACTATTGTAGGATTTTCTTCTTTCAAGTGATTTTGAGGGACTAAGATAACTTTTTTTCCCTCCATATTCATGGGGTCATAGGGCCAAGCATTTGTGTAATTCAAGTTTGAGGTAAGGCATAGAGAAGAGGATTAGGTCAGTTGAATATTGACAACAAAACAAGTTTATTTCTTGCATTTATGGAAAACTACGGTGCTGACAGAACATTTTCAGACCCTTTCAAGTTGTCCACTAATCTTCAAATGGGTCACTTTTATTTTTCTCTCCTCAGTCTATATGAATATCTCTATAATACAGAAGCAAAATGAGATTTTTGTATGTTTTGTTTGTGTTTTCACTGAAATACCACATTAACATAAGAATTCAGGCTCTTTGTTATGCCACTTTGTTGAGCTCTGGTGGATTTATTGGCGGTCCACCTGCGTTTCGCTGAATTCACCTGACATAATCAATGCAGCACACACAATGAGGTTTGAGAGTTGATGTTCATGTTGTGAAAATAAAGATGTGAAGTCAAGAGAGCTGCCTCAAAATCCATAAACAGGATTGTGTTCAGCCACGGATCTGAAAGCCTAGGTAAAATGAACATTTTCTGCAGCATTGAAAACACCCAGAAGCCTCCAACATTTCCAAATTTCCAGCAGTGTATAAGACAGCTGGCAGCACGCTCTCAGTCCTGCTGTGTTCTGCTGCTACAGTTCAGTTACATAAGAAAATATCAGGTCAAATTATCAGAGAAAGTTGTGACTATCAGAAACTGTTCAACGCAGCCTCTATTTATGCTCGATGCAGAAGACGCATATGCAGACAGATGGACAGTTTCGTCCATCTCTTCCCAGCCAGCATTTCCATGTGAGGCCTATATGAATGAAATTTTGGCTGCATATGAGGGACCCAGGTGGGTTTGTCCATGGTTTCCATGGTGGTCACACCTGTATTTTCCCATGTGGGTTTCCACATATGGGGCCCATGTAACTCAAACTATGAGATCTGCAAATTTGTCCAGTTCAAGCCCATGTCTGTAGGCTATATGGGCAAACACAGGGGGGCCACCATGGAAACCCTTGACAAACCCACTAGGGTCCCTCATTTTGCAGCCAAAATTTACCCCATATTGGCCCCACATGGTTGTGCTGGCTAGGTTGTGTCGGGTATGAGTGTAATTTGTTGTGTTTTTGGAGGTTTTGTTAATCTGCCTCGCAACACAGAAGAGGGAGCGATACTGCTGTTTAGCTGTATGGGGAGCCGAAGTCACGCCCATCTACTTCCGGCCCATGGGCCCTTAGAAACGAAAAAATATGAATGTAAATCAATGGGGTGAAAATAATTATCTTCAAGTCCCAGTCGTTCTCTGTCCTGGATTCCAGATATGTTGGTTGTGGATTTAAATGAAAACTTTTTGTGGAAAGAAAAAAAAAAGGTGGAGATTTTAGATTATTTCAGGTTTTGCTTGAAGCAACTTTGTGGACTACAGCTCTTGTGGCGAACGATATGCGTCAGCAGCTGCCCAAGGTGCACTAGCATGGCGATTTCATTCCTGCATGTCACTGTTTTTTTTTCAAGGACAGGAAAAGAGCATGGACAGAGGTGAAAACCATTACAAGTCAGGACATGGCAAGTGTTTCCATTATGTCAGTAGAATGATGGACAGTCTTGTTCACGCCAGTCGCAGGGAGCAACGTCATCACTTGTGATGAGAGCTGTAGTCCGCAAACCAGCTTCAGGATAAACCTAAAAAAATCAAAGTTTTTTCCAGTATTAAATTTTTCCATTGCACGAAAATTTTCCATTTAAACCCACGACCAACATTTCTTGAATCCAGGACAGAGAACGACTGGGACCAGAAATCATTATTTTCTCCCCATTGACTTCCATTCAGATTCTTTGTGTCTTTGGTCCGATGTGGCTCACCGGATGGGGCATGACTTTGGCTCCCTATTGCTGACATATACCAGAAAAAAAAAAACAGAGAAGAAGAGGGGAAACAGTAGGAAAAAATCAGAGGAAGAAGGAGAATACAACAGGTGTATGGTTGTATTTTCAGAAGAAAGGCTGTTTGAAGGTGTCGGGTGTGTTGGGTCAGTGTAAAAAAACGTAATAATGGTGCATTATGGCCACCAACTGGAGTTTGAAACTGACGTTAGGTCACAGGAGTGAACTCTGAACGCAGCACTGTCGACTAGTGGATTAACAAGCATGGTGACATAAAGCACACAAGTATGAGGCAAGAACGCATGGTGACGTTTGAAACAGGCATCGCTATTTACATAGATAAGGGAGCACAAATGTGCCTTAAAGGAGATGTGTAATGACACAATGACTTAAAGTGTAATGACATCATTAATGGTTTGTTCAGTGTAAGATTGTTGTAGTTACCAAGTCTGGCAGCTCTGTCGCCCCCAGTAAAGAAGGTAAGCCTACTGCTACTGGGAATAGGTCAGGATTTATTCAGCTTGTGTCACAGGTTGTATACTTATATAGAATCATGTGTGGAAATATTATTGGTGGTTTGGTGGAAAGATACGACATTATTTACAAAAGTACCTCAGAACTGGTGTAGAATCTGGGTGCATACCCCCTCAAAGCTACTCAACTCGGTCCTACAAAACCAGTTTTTTAATGTGACCCTGCTCCAACAAACCTGACCCAAATGAATGAGTCATTGTGCAGAACTGGCTGGGCATTGCAAGCTGTTGGATCCATTTAATTTGACTCAGATGTGTCAGAGCCGGGGTGAATTGAAAACCTGCAGAACTGCAGCCCTTGTAGGACAGAGTTAAAGAGACGTGTTGGAGACACTCTGAGGGAAGTGAGAGATTGCAAATCAGCATCCAAGTTAAATGATAATCACAAAATTAATATTTTAACAAATCATTAATATAAGCTTATAAACTAAAACTTATATCTCCATGTTCCATTTAATCAATTGTAACTAAACCCAGGTAATCTTCATACCATGACTTTTTACTCATTCTGGGACATACCGAATGACATCACCTGTCAATCATTTATAACTCTGTGGATTCATGGTTGAAGCGCTGCAGTGATGCTGATAAAAGCAAAGTCAAGTACCAGAGAAAGCTAAAGTAAAGCTGGTGAAATTACATTTGTATCTAGGGGAATAAGTTACGGTACAGCTCTTGGTTCAGGCTCTGGTCATGTCACGCATTGACTACTGTAATTCCTTATTGGTCGGCGTTCCTGTTTGCACAGTTAAGCCTCTGCAGATAATTCAGAATGCAGCAGCACGTTTGGTCTTCAACCAGCCCCAGAGAGCTCATGTCACTTTGCTGCTTATCTCTCTGCATTGGCCTCCAGTTGCTGCAAGCATCAAGTTCAAAGATCTGCTTTTGGCTTGCCAAACAATATCCAAAACGGCTCCTGCCTTCACTCCTTCATCCAGAGCTACACTACTGGACAATAAAGCTTGTTACATACTCTGCAAAAAGTGATAAATGTCTTGTTCTTGAGGCTGCAAGAACAAGTAAAAAGTTTGTTTTCATCCAATCAATACATATGCAGCGACGGGGCATGACCAGAGCCTTTTTTCCTTAAAATGTTGAAAAAAAAAAGAATGGGATAAAAATTATAATATATTTTATTAATTGTTTTTTATTTGTATCCCTCTATTTTTTTTTTTTTTTTTTTTTTTTTTAGATTTTTTTTTTTCTTTTTTCTTTTGATGGAGCATATGTTGTTATTTTTATACTTTTTTTTATTTTTTATCCCTACCAACAAACTATATGAATTGAGTGAGATTTGATTTCTCTTTAATTATAATAATTTTTTTTTTTAGTTGTTGTTGGTGGGATATGTAATGTAATAAAAAATATTAAAAGTAGTTACTTATATTACAGTCATACTACACCTAAGACCACTGGATCCCCTCAAAAAAAAAAACATCTTTTTTTCTGGGAGATTTTTGCCACTAACGCCCACCTTTTTTCACAACAGTGCTGAAATATGAAGTAATTTGAAAGAAAACATCTTTTCTTTCAAACACCCATCTTTACCACCAGATGGCAGTAATTCTTACACACTGTACCCTTAAGAAAGTTCTGCTCAGCCAAGGTGTTGAGAAGAAGCAGCAATCCATCAATCGTGTCCACAATAACAAAATTACGTCATTTGGTTTTCATGGCCTCAAGAACAAGGAGAAAGTTTTTGTTTCATAAGGAGAATGTAACAAGCTCTACGCTCAACCAGTGAAAGACGCCTGGTACTACCACCTCAGCGTGGCGTGAAATCATCAATCAATGGTGGAATGACCTACCCAACTCTGTTTGATCGATCCGGACTCAGCTCTTTAGGGAGCATTTCCACATTTAGTTTAACTTCTCTGCTTATCAAAATGAGTTAAAAGATTTGTCCAGCTCTTTGCATGACTCAGCACAGAGAAAGCTGCATGCATTTATGCCAAGATGATATTATGATGGTGAATTAAAGACCTAGTTTTGTTGAGTATGGGGACTGTTGTAGGGTGGGAAGGGAACAAAAAACAAGGACTCACTGTGAGGCTGCAGTGCTAAGCACCACGCCACCGTGCAGCCCCTTTGATTAATTCTCGATACTTCTATACAGGTCGCCAGTCCATCTCAGGACCAGCATATAAAACTGATTAACCTAACATGCATGTGCATATATGGTTAATGCTGTGGGCTTTGGTTTGGAAAACCCAGGTTCGATTGTTGAGATTCACAACAGTGATTCACAACTTAGGTGAACCACTATGGGCCCTTGAGCAAAGTTTTTAATCCCCCACCAACTGCTCCATGGACACTGTAATTGGCAGCCCTCTGCTTTCTGATTACTGTAGTCATGGGTTAAAAGCAGAGCCGGATTTCCCAATCAAGATTGATAAAGTAAAAATTATTACTGTGTGTTTGGCAGTTGAAAGGAGCCCACAGGGAGAACATGCAGAAACTTACACAGAAAGGCCCCTTTTCAAACCCCTACCCCGCGGGGGCTTGAACCACTGACCTTCTTTGCTGTGAGGTTGTGGTGATAACCAACATTGTGCTGCCAAATCACTTGGATTTCTGACAACAAAAAACAACCAACCCAAAGGCATAACGTTTCTTATTCGGGGTAGAAATGAGCTAACAGCAGCATGAAGCCAGTGACTTGGGTGGTCTGTAAACTGTCATAAATAAAACAGGCAGGTTGCTAAAAACAAAAGCATGATGCTCAAATGGGAGTAATTATTCAATGAAATTATCTCTGTTCAAACTGAGCTGCAAGTAATTAAAGTATAGTTCCACTGCCTTTTTTTTTTACTTCCCCTAACAAACAACAAATTATAATTTGGGGGAGAAGCCTCAGTGAGAATAACTGGTGCATCAGTGCCAAGCCAGGTTTCAGTTAAAAAGCGAGTCAGTCCTACTGTTGTACTGGCAGACAATGCTGAACAGAAACACTGCAGAAAAACTCAAATCTGTGCCTTTGTCAGATCACACTGTTAACTACAGGATGAATAAAATGGGAAGAGACATTGAGCAAGTTGTGTTTGAAATATGTGTTTTTGGTACAAATTTAATTAAATTGGGCAATCATGACAGTGTTGTGCTGCCTGTTTCCCCAAAAAATTAGGATTGGTTTAGGGAGTACTTATTGCTGAAAACATTTTGAGAACAACTGATCAAGGTGGCAAAGACGGGCATAGAAACGACTTCAAATGCCAAGCACAGGTGTGAGTGAGCTGTGGCCACCGCAAACACTTTTTAAGGCATCTTTTTCTCAAGCGGGGCTTTAGCAGCTTTAAAAAAGAGGATTCTGCCGTTTTAAAGCTCCACACAGTTTGTCTATTCAAAAACACCGTAGTAAAAATGATTGCACAAATATGGCAATTGCTGTGTGTATGTGGACCCATATCAAGTAGAAAGAAAGTTTATTCTGAAAGAACAAGAACGTCTGTTACTAGCAAAGTGATTAAATACCAGTAGAAACAGTCTTAATGGTTTATGAAATTATTCAGTCATTGACCTTTGATTTTGTGATACACTGTTCTTTTAATATCATCTGTGAAGGCCTTATTTGTAGGAGCCATTTGGAGGACATGGTAGGATTTTTATTTTTTGCATTATCTCACAATACTTTTGCACTCCTTCACAATAAGTTTTGGATTCTCTCATGAAACGTTTTGATGTTTTAAAAGTATTTAAAAGGAATGCGAAAGTATTGCAAAGTAACGCAAAAATAAAAATCTCCATGTCCCCTAGGGGGCTCCACATATTTGTCAAATGTTTGTATTACATTTATATGAACATGTTTGATTTCAATTAGACTCTCTTCACTAGACTTCTGGAAAAATAACATCCCTTGCAGTTTTCACATTATGATGATTTCATAACTTTATTCTACATTATTTCAAATGTAAAAAAAAAAAAAAAAAATCCATGAACTTGAAAATTTATCTTAAGCCATTTTAAGTTGGTCCTGCTTAGTTTTTGTTGAAAAAAACAACAACAGCAACTTCTGAAAGTGGCCCGAACCTCACAGCCTTCATCACTCCAGAAGCAGCATCTCCACAGTGGAGCACGGTGGAAGCAGCATCATGCTGTGAAGAAGCTTTTCCATCAGCAGGAACTTGGAAATTGGTCCAAATTGGGGGAATGATAGATGGTGTTGAACAAAGGGGAAATGTTGAGGAAAACCTGTTTCAGTCTTGATGACATTTATCTAAGAATCTGTGACACAACTTAATGAACCCTCAGCCCATTTTCCACAAAATTGCATAGTTCAATTAAAATGAGTGTATCTCTGCAACCACGAGGCCTATTTGAATAAATTTGGTGTCAAATTAAAGAAAACACTTGTGAGATTTATGGAGATGTGTAAATATAAGTATATTTGTTAGTGATGAAGAGTAAATGAAGATGCCACAGCAAAATTTCAAACCTCACCTTAAAAAAACACACTTTCAGCATCAGCAACTGTCTGAAATGATGCTTTAGAAGCTATTAATCACTTTCAATCCAAAGTAAAATATGCTGACATTGTTCCTGCAAAGACCTCCCCTTCAAAGGTAAGCAGAACAGAATTACAGTTTATTTTTACAAAAAGTTCAGGCTAGGTTTCCAAAATGACCACTTTGTCACAATTTGGCACAGTTGGCAATGTTATTTTCCATCATGCCACAGTATTATAATTCTTCTATAATAAATATATTTTTTAAAAAAACAACAAAAACAACCTTAAACTGCAGCTTTTATGACTTCTGTTTCTGCACACGCCCTCACAGCGTCCTTATCTGTCTGTTTGTGGTTACACAGACCCATAACTCCACAACGGATTGGTTGATTTTGGTAGATGAGACATCATTCAATTCATTAAAGCCAGTAGAACGTATCTAGACCCCCGTGGGAAAGATTGACAGGACTTTCAGCCAATCAGAGCCAGTAGAAGGTGGTGATTCAGTATTGGCTGGTACCTGCATCGGTGGATTTTGAAGCTGTCTGCTGGGTCCTAAAGACCTTTGACTAAACCGAAAGTGTTTCATGTGTTGCCCCAGAGATTATTTTAAAAGAACCAAGCGTGGATTTACCAGTAAAAACTAGTTTTCACGCAGAAACAGCAAAGGTAAGAGAAATCTTTAAAACTAGTTTCTGGCTGAACGGTTTCTGCTGTTGCTGCTTACCGGCTTCTATATGTTTGGGTGTGGAGGAGGGGATGGGTTATTTTTAAACATTTATTTATCATTTTTTTTCTATCTTTTTTTCACTTTTTTTTTCTCTTTTTATTTTTATTTTTCCTATATATCCAAATTTTATTATATATATTAAATTATATAAAAATTTGAATAAAAAGAAAGTGAATGAAAAGGCCTTCCTAGATTTTTTTTCAACTTTGTAAATTATTTGTTTATACATGGAAAAATAAAGCTTTATTTTTTTTTTTTTTTAATAATATTATATTTAAATTAAAATAAAAATATTATAAAATTTTATAATTTTAGAAATACCCTGAAAATTATACAATTATAATAAAATAATAAAAAAATAATATAAATATACATTTAAAGTTATTTTATATTGAACCTGGATTCTTGCTTCTGAAATTTCATCTTTTTCTTTTTTTTCTTAATCTTATTACAATTCAAATAATGAAATTAAATTTATATTTTTTTTTTTTACCCAAATTATTTAAAACAATTTATTACCAAAAAATAAAAAAAAAGTTAGGTTTGGTATTTTCTTTAATTTTTTTTAGAATAGACAAACCCTCCGCTCACCCTTACTCCCACCCCCGCCATGATTCAGTCTGTCCTTCTTACCACCCTTCCAACCTGACTTACCTGGTTTATCCTTTGACTTTCTTCTCAAAGTTTCTTTTTTCTTTTTTCCCCTTATTCTCCACCTTCTATATATATTTTTATTCCTTTAATTAAACAGTGTTGCCCTTCACTCCTTTTCTTTGAAAAATAAAAACTCTCCATCACACCCGCCCCCTTTTTTTTTTTTTTATCTCATATCTCCGCGCCACCTCTTTTTTTTTTTTATAATGACTCATCTCTATTCTTATTTTTCGTCTTATTTTTTTTTGTCCACCTAATTGGTTACGTCGACAAATCTTCCCCCCCCTAGTGGAGGACTGTGGAGCACATGTTTGGATTCTGCAGAGTCTCTGCTTTAATTTGATATGTAATGTGTGCTGGTCTGATGCAGGGTTGTGGCTGTGGAGACAGAAATGTTGTACGTAGGTTGCTATTATGCCGTGTATTTACATTTTTAATTTAATTTGGATATAACTATAGTTGTGTTTTGTACAATTAAAAAAGGTTTTTTGCAGTCTTGTAGCTTAGCTTCTGCTGTTTAATTTGATGTGCCACATTGCAATAATCTCTGTCATGAATGCGTCGTTTATCACCATTGTTGTTGAGTAACAATCACGAGGGACCTTGTAATGTCCCTCTTAGGTTAAAGATTCCTGTACACCAGCACCATCAAATCTGAAAACAGAGGAGTTTAACAGTAAAGAATGAACAAAATTCCCAGTGGCTGAATGTGAGCGGTATGTACTGTAGTTCTAATTACTGCAAACGGTGGCCTAACAAAGTACTGACTTTGGCTGACTTTTGGGTCATTTAGTCACGACTGCACTGGTTTCTGCTGGATTCCAGTAATTAAATGAAGTGTTGAAACCTGCAGAGGGGCTCCCACATTAAAACTCGCAAGTTCACAAGAACATTTTGTTTTTCAGAACACTTTAATAAGTTCACAGCACAAGCATGTCAGCAGCTGACAAAGCAGCAGCTCCCTGCTCGCTCCTCTTTGATGTTTCTGCCGGTTAAATGTTGTCCTCATCACCTGCTCACCACCAAAATGAATCTGTTATTGTAGTTTCAAATCAGCTAACTGTTTTTTTTCCCTCTTGTTCGCTGAAGGACACAAGTTTTGTTTGACTATGCAGGCAGTGAGACCTAAATCCACCCGGTGGTCAGATAAAACCACTGCCACTTGACATTTCTAGTCACCCAGGACACAAATCCTCTCATGTCTCGAAGAGCCCAGTGTCTCTCTAACCTCCTTATCTTGTGAGGAACAAGAGTCAAGGTGCTGGGAGCGACACATCTCCTCACTGTTCTGTTAAGTTTTACAAACATTCCCTCAGATTTTCTATATTCATACCAAAGAGAATGTAATGTACTTCATTTCTTTTTTCCTATGGCTCATTTTACTTGTATGAACCCCAAAACACAGGAGTTGTAACTTCCAGCAAAACATGTCAGAATAGTTTAGTTCACTGGTGCTGGAAAACAATTAATACCTTTTAAAGATCATATCCTCGTCATTTGACAGTACTCTGAAGAAATAAAGGGCTAAATCTTTCTCTCGACATGTGCTGCTGTAGACAGCATTGTCTTCATCAGCTGTTGTGAGCTTCTTGTCAATCACCAGCACTTCCCACTGACAACCAAGTCAGTAGTATTTAGCTGAAGTTTCTCCTGAATGGGCCTGATTCTTTACTTTTTTTTCTTAATCTTTAAAATTGTTGTAATTCTTCAAAAACATATGTTGATTAATAAGAACCTGTTATCTCAGGGGCATTTATGTTGGTTTTCATTCCTGTTGAACATACTATAATTGTCTAAAATGAATTATTAATTTTTGTCTATTATTGTCTAAACTAATATTTTATTCACTAATTTTCTTGCCTATTCCAAGGAAAGTTAGTGGTTTCTGAGAAATTATTTGGTAAGAGTCAGGTGCACCGTACACAGGTTGCCAGCGAAGACTGTAAAACAGGGCAAATGATTGACAGCCAAGCTAACGCAAACCGAGCTAATCCAAAGTGAACAGGAACAGACCAAGATAGGCAGTTTAAAGGTAAGACATGCTAAGACTTGTTTTTAACCTCCTAAAAACCACCGTTGTGCAACTCTGCTACAGGTTGAGGCCTTCCTGGGAGCAAGCATGGAGATAACTGTTACCATGCGTACACACTAAACGCGATTTGGGCGTCAAAATCGCGCCTCACGCCCAAAGTTGGACGCTGGGTCGCTAAAGTCAGTCGCTTGATTTCCAGCGTCTTGATGCCCCTGACACATGGTGAGGGATGACCAGCCAAGGCGCACTCGACGCGCCTCAGGAGGAGCCCCTCCTTTTTCTTTTTCCCGTCACCGGTCTGTCTGCACAATGACAGATGCAGTAGAGAGAGGAGCTCGGCTTCATGTGATGAACAAAGCTAGGGAATGTCGTCGTCGGGCGTCTCTGCTCCATGTCTGGTATACCAGATGATTCCAGGTGTTCTGAGTGTGATGAGTTTCACCATTTACTCCAGGAGCTGCACGCTGATGAGGGGCGCTTTCAGCTGTCTGATCCGGTCCGGTTTAACGTCCCACTGTCCCGATGGGGGGCAGCAATTATAAGCCCAGTAAATCTCATCAGCACAGCAGGTCATCAAACCACCGTTCAGAAACCGGAATCGGACGCAGATCACAGTTTATCTCCTCTGTCTTCAGGGAGAGAGGAGATTCCCCCGGTTCTTCTTGCTGTTTCCCATCCTGTCATTAAATGTGTGTCTGTGTCATGACATTGAGTCGCTCTGATTGGTTGACGTCCCGCGTCAAGACGCCAAAGTTCAGATTTTCCAACTGCGGCGTCTGCTGCCCATGATGCACACGTCGCGCGTCAGACACACTAAATTTCAAAATCTCAAAACTCGACGTTCATAGTGCCCCTCGACACGCCGCACCTGATGGGCAAAATGCGCCACAGGGTTTTTGATGGCTCCTCAATGCGCATTGGCTATTGATTTTGCATGTAAACCTGACGTACACTACAAACCACGTTTAGTGTGTACGCAGCGTTAGCCTCTACAGCTATAAATGGCAAAATAAAATAAATAAATAAATTGCATCTGGTCTGACACCTGTCAATCAAAAGGACACGCCCCAAATTATGTGTAATTTCTCGATTAAATAACATCTAAATGGATGAGTTATAAAAAATTCATGTTTATTTCTGCTGTAAAGTTGGCGTTTTTAACATGGGGATCGATGGGGATTTGTTCCATTTTGGAGCCAGCCTGTCGCAGATCAAGAAAGAATGACAATTTTTGGGCAACCTGGAAGTAGCCTCACTGTTCTCCAGCGGAGTTTGCCCCTTGGTTGCCAGTCTACCACAGGGCCAGCACAGAGGGATAAAAAAAACAAACATTCAAGTTCACATTTAGTCTTTTTTCAGTTTTTGACCAACTAACATAACATGCATGATTTTGCCATGCCTGAGAACCCATGCGTATACATGGAGAACATGCAAACTCCACACAGGAAAACCTGAAAAGACTATTAAATAATACAAAAAATACCCCCAAAAAACTGAGGAGTGAAAGGAGGAGGCGATGTTTAAAAGACTGGGTGAGAACGGTTTCATCCTGAGAGAGATGAGAAAATCCTGACATGGAAACGACACCTCTCGTTTGGTTGTCTTCTCCAATATTAGCTGTGTCTTTCTGCTATGGTTTCTTCCTCCCTGCCCTTTAAACTGATTCACCACAGTGACCTCTGGGGGAAAAAAAAAAAAAAGGGAATAAAATCAATTTCCCCTCAGCCACTTCATTCACATTCATACCCTGGCGAACACACTCTTGCACTTCTCAGGTCTTTTTGTATGAATGATTATTGAGGCCACAAGCAGTTTTTAAGGCATTAAATCATCTACATTATTAAGTTGAATCCTTTGAAGGCTACACATACGAGGACTCAACTTCCAAATACATTTTCTGGTTTGCTGTGCTGCTGTAAAAAGTGAGAGCATGCCTTTTCTTAAAGGGACTTGAGGCAAGATTAAGAAACGAAACTCGCGACTGCAACAACTGGTGCTTCAAGTAACTGCAGCCACGAGCCAAGCCGTTACGAGAGCGAGCACAAACTGAAGCTATAATGTTGTTTACTCACCTTTTTCTTCGTAGTTACACTTTTTAGTGTCTTTCAGTTGATCTGGATTGTTTGCTGACGGCAGAAGAATCCATAACTATCGCTTACAGTGTTTGAATTTACAGCGACCGGCTTCTTCCTGTATCAAAACTGCGGATGTAGGTCATTTGACATCACGTCCGCAGGGCAGCGCGGGAAATTCGGCCACCGAATTGCAGCGCATTTTGCAGCACACAGCCTGTTCAAGGCAATGGAGAGAAACGTGGATGGAAACGTTATTTGGTATTTGGTATTTAGCTTCATCACCCATTAGTATTAAAAAAATGAAAAGGAATTTAGGAAGTCATCAAGGACACAGCAAACACTTTTTAGATTATGTTCGGATCCGTGAGAGCAGGTGAATGCAGCCTTTACAGGGAAGTGGGTTTATGATAGACACCTAAGGTATGCATTAAAGTGAACTGCAAGAAGACAGCAGCTGGTTGTTGGTGGATCAGTAGAAAGACTTAAAAAGGACCAATAGATGGGTTTCCCGTTTCCCAAACATTGGCAGTTGTGCACGCAACCTAGGGGCAGAAAGCCTTTTTTTACTGCAGTCTTCAGCCAAACACACTCATATCACTTATAAAAATGTAAAGTAACCTGACGAAACAAGCA
The DNA here is from genome assembly GCA_023101725.1 of Atherinomorus stipes. Taxonomy (NCBI): domain Eukaryota; kingdom Metazoa; phylum Chordata; class Actinopteri; order Atheriniformes; family Atherinidae; genus Atherinomorus; species Atherinomorus stipes. The sequence continues at coordinate 1,197,089 of JALJCO010011227.1, read as the reverse complement.
GAGGTCATTGTGTTTTAAATTATATCGTATAAATCTGTATTTTGATGACGAATAAAATAATACCCACACATCGTTGCTGTTTTGTGTTTCTATTACCATTATACTAACTTGGCAAGGGAGTCTTGCCCGGAAACGGCATTTTTCTGGTTAAAACATGGATATAATTAGTGTTGGACCTCATTTGAAATGTACCTGAAAAACTTGAGTTAGAAAGCGACTTAGACTTTCATTTAGACTCTTTGTTAAAACCAAAATAGGCTACAACTGTCTGCTGTCACCAGCAGGTTCTGGTGTCGTCTTCACCACCTCCACACAGAAGCAACTTTCACTAGTTTGGGATTAAACCAGGCAAACGTGACATCAACACTACGTTTGGAAAGGAGGCGATTCCAGCTGTTAGGGACTCACCTGCATTGCTGTTGGTTAGTCTCGCTGCTTGTGTAACGTTCTGCTTTATTGTGTATGAAATCCTGGTTGACAGTAGAAAGACTAGCTAGCCGCTAATTAGGCTAACGGTGTAAACTGAAACACCATCTGATTTACAACCCCCGTACTTCGTATTAAATCTCCGGGATGCGTTGTTATGCAGCGTGAATGTTTGTAAATGGCTCCACAATCAGTTTTTTTTTCTTTTTATTTTCCGTGTGTGAGCAGAGAACGGCTGTCACACACAGCTACAGTGTTGTGATGCAGCCGTGAGCCATGAACTGATTGATGACTGATCGCGGCGGTGAAATTAGTACCAGTCCCTCGACTACAAGACAGGAGTAATTGTGAAAGACTAAATAAATCATGTAGTCTGAACCTGCACAAGTTATCCGAGAGGGTTTTCTGAAGACATTCACACCTACTGTCCTTTTATCACCATTTTAACTGTTTACGTGCATTAACATTTTGATTTTTGCAACCAAACCAATATCAGGACTCAAACATTATATGACGCTTTCACGTCATATCTTGACTGCATCTGCATTAAAAGTCACATCTTGCATGTAAAATACACGTCTTCTCATAGTTCAATAATGCGTTTTCTGTGTTTTCTTATCCCCTGGTTGCGCGCGCATCCTATCTGTGACGTTGCTCAGGTTTTTATTCTGGAAATGGATTAATATATCTGGGTGATGTGGACATGTCAGTAGTTTTATTTCTCCATCCTCCAATCAAAAGAAATTACTTCCTGTTTTTCAGGAAAATGGCTTCCTCTCTGTAATTCTACCTCCGTTGACAAAATGTTCTTACTGTACAGATTTCCATCAATGTGAAATTTAGAAATTTGTGTTGAAATGGACAGAAAGGATCATGCAAATGAGACACGAACATGCTAAAATAAAAATGTGGGCTTATTTGGGAACAAAAATGACAGAATATTAAAACCATTTCAAGACTAGGGTCTCTAAACGGTTCTTAAAAAGCCAAATATTCATCAGTAACTCCAACATCATGGTGAATATTTTGTCACACTTTAGAAAACTGCTCACGTTGACAAATGACATAAAAAAGATGAGTTCTGCGCGATATGGTGAGCTTGCTGACTAAGCAAAAGCATTGTTCAGCTTAGAGTATTATGGAGAAATAGATTTCATTTGACCATAACCCGCACATCCACCCCCGCAGGGTAATCAGTAATAATTCTGCAGTCCCAGAAACTATCTGCAGCCTCAAAAGGATTGAAAAAACAGTCTCTCAAGTATAATTTAGAGGCTCTATCAGAGAAGTCTTGAAGCACCTCATTATGGCACACAAGAACATGCCCCTTTTGCATGCATCAAGTTAAGTCAGGAAAGTTGTGAGTCTAATCTTCAAGGTAGAGACGGTGTTTGTTTCCCAGACTCAAAATGGGAGATTATTATACAGAGAACTGCAGGCTCTTCCTCCCACTTTTTTACATCCTACTTTTAGAAGTTCTACCCTACCACAAGTAAACCTGCAGTCTGAGAAACTATCTGAAACTACAGTATGAACTCTTTAACTCCTGCACTTTTAACAGTTCGCCTGACCCTCTCTCTCTCTCTCTCTCTTTCTTTGTCCCTTCTTTCAAATCTTTTGCCCATTTTTTAAGGTACAGCAGAGTTTGGTCTCTAAAAGCTTTGTGAGAAGTGGAAGCAAAGAATCTGATAAACAAGATAATGAAACTGAATCCAGGTCTTTTCGTTAATCTGAATGGTTTGATATAGCCTCCCAGTAGGGACAAAATTGGTGGTATCCCTCAGTTAATGAAAGAAAAACCCACAGGGGTCACATCAATAACTAGAATCTGACAAAAGTAATAATAAATACAAATTCTATGAAAATTAACCAATGAAAGTCAAACATTGCTTTTCAACCATGCTTCAACAGAATTATTTTAAAAAATAAACTCATGAAACGGGCCTGGACAAAAATGATGGTACCCTTAACTTAATATTTTGTTGCACAACCTTTTGAGGCAACCTTTGGAAGATTCCTGTACAGTTACTGTCAATGACACCTCTGAGCAGATATTCTGGTCCAGTTGTCTCAGGTTTGAAGGGTGCCTTTTCCATACAGCATGTTTCAGCTCCTTTCAAAAAAATGCTCAATGGGATTTGGGTCAGGGCTCATAGGCCCCTTTTCCACCGAGCCGATTTGAGAGCGGGTCCGGAGCTTGGCTTTCCACTGCCTAAGCACCGGCTCCTGGCTCCCAAAACTGGTTTGAGACTCGGCACCACTTTGTTGCTGGGCCAGAGTGAAGAACCAATTCACAGCTTGTGTCGGGGGTGGCGTTACCAGGACAACACATGAGTGTTTCAAACCAGTGGAGGAATAGATTAAAAAACAGAACTGTAGTGGAGATGAAGCCATAGAGGGCCGCTTCATAATAGTCCACTGTTTGTCTCTTAGCCATTCTTGGGTGTTTTTAGTGTGTTTTGGGTCATTATCAAGCGGCAACCTCCGGTGGCCAACTATGAGTCTACCCGGAAGAATTAATTTACTGTAGTTCTCCCTTCATCCGCTGGGGGCTGCAAGACTGAGCAAATCCTCAAAGACTCCCATGTTAAAGACACCAACTCCACAGCAGAAATAAACATGTTTACAGCCTGGTTCAAAAAATCATTTTAGGTTTTATAGGTCAAGTTTACATTCATGTCAGCTGTGAGGGGGGTGAATTTTTTTTATAACTCATTCGTTTAGATGTTATTTATTCTTTAAATTACACATAATTAAGGGCGTATGATTGACATGCGGCAGACCGGAAGCCCAGCCTGCCGACTGGTGGCTCCTAGTTAGCTCCTTCTTTGCTCTCAGTAAGGTCTCAGTTTGTAGCAGAGTCGCACAACGGCGGTTTTTAGTCAGCGAATAGTAAGTCTAAGCGTGTCTTACCTTTACCCCGCCGCTTAGGGGGCTAATCTTCGTTAGCTCTTGTTAGTTTCGAGTTAGCTCACTTAGCGTTTAGCCCAGAGTACGTCAGCTGTCAATCATTTGCCCCGCGGCCGTGCTGTACCCATTTTAGTATTTTCCAGGAGTGATGACACATGTGACACGGCAAGATGGCGACGGTGGGACATGCCCAACTGGCTTCACTTTTCTCAGTTCAGATGAGACCAGATACTACGTCCATATTTTCTACAGTCTTTGGTCATTATCCTTTTGCAAGATCCATGACCTGAGAATGAGACCAAGTTTTCTGACACTGAGCAGCACATTTCTCTCTAGAATCCCTTCATAGTCTTGAGATTTCATTGTACCCTGCACAAATTCAAGAACCCCTGTGCCAGATGAAGCAAAGCAGCCCGTAAATGTAACGGAGCCTCCTCGATGTTTCACAGTAGGGAGTCTTCTTTTCTTGCCCACCAAATCAGAATGTGCAAAATAAATCCAAGATCTAGACGTCATTATTGGACTTGTTTTAGACGTGTAGCCGACGTTTACATTTATATCTCATCTGGACGTCTTTCAAGGACCACATCTAGATGTCATCAGAACGTGCAAAATAAATGCAGAATTTTCACTTGTTCGTTTATAGATTCATAGATTTTATCTCAATTAAAGTTCCGTTTTTCTTGCCCCCTCTCCAATTCAATTTTTTTTCTTTCTGTAAATTCAACTACACATCATTGACATCCTCTGTGGCAGAGGGGCTTGAAACACTGCACCATAGTTACATCCCTAACCCTCAAACCCCAACCCTAACCCAACAAGTGAATAAGAGCAGAATTTGCACATCATGTGAATGTCCAGGGTGGAAGTTGGCAAGACGCCAGGATTGGACCTCCATGTGACGTCTGGAAAAGACGTAATAAAAACTTTCATTCTGCACCTTCAGGAGACCTGATTTGGACGTTGAAAAATTACGTCAAATGTACGTCATTCAAACGTCTCATTGTGCAGTGGGTGGTATGCTACATTTTTCCGTCTGTGAACATAGAGCTGATGTTTCTTGGCAAAAAGTTATATTTTTTGTCTCATCTGTCCACAGGACATTCTCCTGGAAGCTTTGTGGCTTGTCAACATGTAGTTTGGCAAATTCCAGTCTGGCTTTTTTATGAAGTTTTCAACAATGACATCCTCCTTGGTCGTCTCCCTTTAAGTCCACTTTGGCTCAGACAATGATGGATGGTGCGATCTGATCCTGATTCCTTGAACTTGAAGTTCAACTTTCATCTGTTAAGAAGTTTTTCTGGGCTCTTTTGTTACCGTTCGCATTGTCTGTCCCTTTGATTTGTCATTAATTTTCCTCCTATGGCCACGTCCAGGGAGGTTGGCTGCAGTCTCATGCATGTTAGATTTCTGAATAATATCTACATCTGTAGTCACAGGAACATCGAGCTGCTTGGAAATGGCCTTATAGCCTTTACCTTTAACGTTCTTGTCTATAATTTTCTCTCTAATCTCCTGAGACAAGTCTTTTCCTAACTTCCCCTCGTCCATGCTGAGTGTGGTACACCATGTCACCAAACAGCACAGTGACCACCTGTAGCCCTACAGTATATGCCCACTGACTGATTACAAGACTGTACACACCTATGATACTAATTAGTGGACACATCTTGATTTAACATGTCCCTTTGGTCACATTATTTTCAGTGTTTTCTAAGGGTACCATAATTCTTGTCTAGGCCTGTTTCATGAGTTTATTTTTTTAAATAATTTTGTTGAAGCATGGTTAAAAAACAATAGCTGATTTTCATTGGTTAATATTCATAGAATTTTTATGCATTATTACTTTTGTCGGATTCAAGTTATTTCTGTGACCAATGTGGGTTTTTCTTTCGTTAACTGAGGGATACCAACAATTACGTCCATGTGTAGTAGCCTTATCTAAATCTTTATTCATATCATTTATGTTATGCTGCCTATAGCAAGCAAGCAAGATTATTTGTACATTTCATGTACAAGAAAATTGAAAGTCTTTACATGAAACATTAAAAGCATTACAGGTGGGGAAAAGAAAAGCAATTAAAAGTACATCAATTTCATAGAGAAAAAATATAAAGATAAAAATGCATATCAAATAAACAAATTAAATCAAAATGATTAAAAGCAAATTTCATAAATTGACATGAAAAAAGAAATAATTTTAACCATGATGTAAAAGTATTGGTGAAAGTTTAATCTCCACTGGTAGATTGTTCCACTTGTTTACAGCATAACAGCTAAAAGCTGCTTCTCCATGTTTAGCCTGGACTCTGGTCTGGACTAGTTGATCCAAGTCCTTAAGATCCCTGCCGGGTTTATACTCTCTGAACATATCATATATGTATTCTGGATGTGAACCATTCTGGGATTCGTAGTCGGTCGGTAGGATTTTATAAAATATTCACTGACAGACTGGAAACCAGTTTAAAGACTTTAAAACTGCTGTGGTGTGTTCTGATCTTTCAGTTCTGGTTGAAACTAGCAGCAGTGTTCTGGATGAGCTGCAGCTGTTTGATGCTCTTTTTGGGAAGTCCAGTTAAAAGACAAGCACAGTAACGCAGTCTACTGGAGAAGAACACATGGACCAGTTTCTCCTGATACTTCTGGGGAACAAAACTTTTAACAATACAACCTTGTGGAAGTGGTCCAAGCACAGAACCCTGAGGAACTCTGTGACTCACTTTGTTACAGTATTTCAATTTTCAATTTTATTTATTCATAATGTTATCCAAATGTGTCGTGTGTTTTTTTTTTTTATCTTAACTGGCTGTAGCTCAGGTGGAAGAGCAGTGATTTATCAACTGGAGGGCAGGTGGATCGTCTCCAGGCGTCCCCAGGCTGCATGCTGTAGTATCCTTGGGCAAAACACTGAACCCCAAATTGCCTTGCACACTACAAAAATCTTTTCCACTCTTAAAATAAGTTTAAAAAAAAAAAAAATGTTTTTGCTTGTAATAAGGAAAAAAATTCTGCCCATCGAACAAATGAAATTTTCTTGATAAGATTTCTTGAAATGAGATACATTGATACATTGTCTTAAAATGAGTTCCTATATCTCAATGAAATGCTTCTCTTTAGATGAATATGTCTTATATTGAGTGTGATGAGATATATTGACTAGAAATTAGAAAAATATACTTGATAAGATTTGAGTTTTTGGAGTGCAATGTGCCAGTCGGGGTTTGAATTGGTGAACATAACATGTAGTGCTTTGAGTGGTCAGCATGGAAAAGTGCTACATAAGTATAGTCCATTTATCGTTTAACCCAGTCTTATGTGGATCTTTGAAACCAAATACCATGCTCAAACCTCTGAAACAGAATGTGGTGATCAATAGTACTAAACGCAATACTGAGATCCAACAAGAGAATTAAAAACAAAGGTAGAATTTTCACCAGTGTTGCTTCTGTTTTTATATCTGGACTGAAGTGCTTTAAACAAACCTGCTTCTCTCTGGTTTCTGTCTGAAGAACAAGAAGGGGAGAAGAAGGAGGAGGGAAGATGGATATGGGTCAGTACAGGGTGAAAAGAACATGGATCATGAACAGTTAGAGCTTAGGTTTACCCTACAGGCTGTATAAGTCAGCTAGAGATAAACACATGTGAATGGTGAGAGGAGGTGTTTGTCACATGAAGCCAAAAGAAAGAGAGAGAAAGTATGAAAAAAAAAAAAGCTTTCTGCGAGTCTGTGCATCTGTACAGCTCTCAGATGAACTCTCTGCCCTCTGGAAGGTGCATCAGCGAGGCACCATCTGCCACTGCACACGTCGTCACCCCACCTCTGTAACCTACTTTCTTAAACACACAATTCTCTTTCCATCCTTTCAGAAAACATCACAATGAGATACATTAATTCCCTGGAGACTTACCTCAACCTTAACTTAACCTTAAAGTAAGGCTTCAGAGTAACATTTAATGATTTACCTCAGGGGAATCACTTTATGGCCCCAAAGGCAAGATGAGACCTGACAGCTCTATGGATGTTCAGGATACAATAATTGATGTGTATCTTATAAACTGTCCAGGATAAATAGGAAGAAAGGTTATATATTGTATTGCTCTTTATATAAAAGCCAGCTCTGACCCTGCAGTCCATTTGAAAACTGTGACCTCTCCATCCAGTACCTTTGCACCTGTAGTTGGTTGTTGAGCATTTCATCTTAAAATGGCTCCCCATTTAAACCGCCCCTTTTCATGTACGGTGGATCGGCCACAAATAATTATGGCATTTACACTAAAGCAGTTTATCTTGACTGTGGCATATTGCAGCAATCCTCCAAAGTATTGCTCTTTAAATGTTGAGTGACGCTTAGTGATTGTAATAGCCCGTCCTGCAAAGAGGGACCTGATGTTTCCCAGTGGGGAAGCAGGTGTTATTCCAGGTGGATTATTTTTCAAACCAAGTACCAACTGACAATTTGCAGATGGCCTGAAGAAATGGATGCTATTTAGCTCTCTTGATCATAAGTGGCTCTTTAAGGAAACATTGTGTGGGCACAAAGGTATTACAGTGGTTTTATAGAAGAATTATGAAAAGATTTAAAAGGCTTAGTCGTGTTATTTGACATAATTTTGAACATTAGCAACCACAAAGCAGCATATTAGAGATAAACATATGAGTGGGAACAATATGACCTCATCACTGAAAATGAGTTTAGCACAATAATATGAACTTTTTAACAAAAGCCTTTGCATTTTGAATCATCTATCCATGTATCCATCCAGTTTAAAGGTAAGTGTGTAAAAAAAAATGACTGAGTGGAAAAATTTTTCTGATACCTAAACATAAATTTTGGCTATAGGAACCAAAAATAAGGAAAACCTTAAAGCAACCCTTACTGATCTTGCAGAAAGAGCAACAAAATTATTTGAATATCAACAATCCCGCCTCGCTCCAAAGCCATTCCCTCTGCCTCCTAATGCAGCTAGGCATGGCTCCCACTGCAGGATTGTTTGGAGTTTTCATTGAAAATTTAGAGAATGGAATAATGTAATTTAAAAATAATAGTTTAATAATAATAATTTAAAGAAATAGTGTAACAATGCAACATCGGTAAGGGTTGCTTTAAACAAATTGGTGATGTTTATTTATTTATTCACCTTTACTTAACCAGGAGGTCCCATTGAGATTATAAATCTCTTTTACAAGAGAGACCTGGCCAAGGTAGCAACCAATCAAAATAAAAAAAACATGACACATGTTCAGGTTGAAGTTAGCAAGTCCAACTCAGAAACTGATGTAAAAGCCTGGATTTTTTTTTTCTTTACAGTTTTTTTTCTTTAAATCTTATTAATTCTTCTTTATGGTTTTTCTATCTGGATATACAGTCATCCTCAAAATTATTCATACCCTCCTATTAAAGAAAAGGTTAAATTCAAAAAGTAATTCAAATGACAAGAAACAAAGGAAACTAATAATACATTTAAAAAAATATTTATTTATAAGAAACTATTAATGCATTAAAATTTACCAAATTATAATTTAGCAAAATACTGCTTTTGAATTGTGGTTGGAAATAACAACAATTTTAAAAATAACAAAACTGTCCGAGACACATTGGAGCCCCTTTCCTTATAGTGGACATAACACCTGTCAACAGGTGTAGAAGTCTTTCTGAACATTAGAGAAAACACCTGATTGCAGTGATTGACTCAAAGTGTTGCTCAACATTTTAGTTTCAAAGCCAAATCATGCTCGCTTACTTGTTGTATTTTTTGTGTGTTTGTTTTTAATATTTCTTTCGAACCACAATTAAAAACCAATGTCATGATTTAATTGAATTTTTAACTATTATTTATTTTGTCAATTTCAACTTATTTCACTGACAGATGATTTTTTCCTTCTTTAATTGGAGGGAATGAATAATTTTGAGGACAACTGTAGTTGAAAATTTTTCTGCGTTTGTATTTTATGCTTTTTTTCTTGCTTTTGCAAACATTTCATATTGAGTCTTCTTGCAGTTGTTTACTCTTCACAGTCTTCATGTAGTTGTGGCCATGAACTAGCATGCAGTGATTTTTTTTTAAAGTATATTTTGAGCCTCTTATATTCATGTTTACTGTTTCTTTGCCTTATCCTATTGAGTGTCCTTGTAGCTTTTTCTTGCTGGAGCCATTCAACAATCCTGCAAAGAGATGCACATACATCTATTCATAGAGAAGCTGGAAAAGCTGAAAAAAGAACGGTGTGTGTCCCAAATAGAGAAAAGATGTATTATAAATACATGTTTTTTTTTATATTTGTCCATCTGTCTTTAAAGCATATCTTTCTCCTGGGAAACTAAATGACAAGAAACAACAACAGATTTGTGAGGCTGTGTTCTTGCTGTTTTATTCATGATATCATGCAGAAATTGCATTGACTGTATAGACACAGCAGGCATCATGGGAAAAAACAAACCTGTGCCCTTGAATACACAATATATACTGTACACACTCAAAAGAAATCTAGAATGTGAAAAGTACTGCTTACAGAGAAGTGATTTGTATGCTACCTCTGCTGATTGTAAAAAAAAAAATATTTGGGCTTTTTGTGCCTGTTTGTCAGAAACAGGAAACAGAGAGGGGAGAAAAGTGGGTGATAATCCCCAACAGAAGGGCTGAGAAAATATTATGCTTGTTAAACCAGGCTAGCTTTAATTTGTGTAAGATAAGAAGTCATTTATACAAAAGTTTCTGTGAAATTACAAGAGAAAGTGGAGTTTAATTTCACTTCCACTGTTGGTTCCCAGCAGGCTGATAAACAGTCCTGTACTGAGATGTGCACTTAACACACGGTTTGTGAAGGATTAGAGCAAACTGTCCTCATCCTGTTGTACATTAGATGATTTAGTTTTCTTTACCAATACATTTGTAATCCTTGTCCTTACTTGAACATAAATGCATTTTCTCCACTGACCTCAAAAGCCTGAAATATGAAGAATCGCTGGATGCAATAATTTACCACAGTAGCACCAGAGGTTAATAACATCATCTCCTCTCAGCATCCATCAAAAGCACCCAACTCCTTTATTTCCCACTAAATGTTCAGCCTTGTTATTAATGATTCTTGTATTCTTCTTGTTTTACTAAAAAGAACCAATATAATGATGGATATCATTGCTTAATAATCTTTCTCAGTCTGAATAATGCAACAAGAAAAAGTGAAACATTTTATAAATTCATGCAAACAACACCACACAATTTCATTTATTTAATTCTTTAGAGTATAAACTGTCTTCTGTAATCAGAGATTAAGTTTTTCCTGAGTGAATGAAGGCACAATATTTATTGACAGAGCTGATAGTTGTGGTTTAAGACCACACCTCACATCTAATTTTCCAATTACAGGGGTAGAAACTTGGCAGCATTCATTTCATGTAAACAAGCACAGTATCTCAGGTAGCACACAATAAAGTCCTTCAAATATGATTTCATACAGTAAGATGATGGCCGGATGGATGTTTCGTTCTGGCCATGAGAAAACAACATGCTTTAAAGTGGGCTAACTCCAGGGGGAGAGGGACAATTACTGCAGCGCACCTTACAAATGCAGATAAGCAGGACTGCCATGGCCGTTTGCTCTGCTTGCTTCCCATCAGTGGACGGCCGAAGTTATTATCAGAGAGTCGTGGATTGGCAGTGAGCTGCAGCTGCGTGCGCTCATCATTACATGCTGCATGCACACAGTTTCACTGTGGGTATTCATTAAAGCTGGCAGATGTTTGGAAAGCAGGCTTGATGCTAAAACACACCAACTGACAAAACTCCCATCCCACTCCAACTGGTGCCAATTATCCTGTAATGCAACCTGCTGTGGAGATTCACTTCCATCTGTCCACTGCTCTGTGTTGCAGTTTAGGCTTTGTCTTTGAGTGGATGAAGACAGCTTACATCTCAATATAATTTCAAGATGTGCTCAGTTTTCATTCAGTTTCACCCAACACATTATAGTGAGGTCAGTAGACTTTGGATGCCAGCATTCGAAGCGAAGGAATTTTGTTTTTGATCATCTATCATGCTGAATTTTTGTCATCTAAAGAGAAAATTTAAAAGCTTGTTTCACTCAGGTTACGAGTAGGTTAGAGCATTTGACCAGTCTTTGTCCCAATATAAATATGAGAAATGAATTAGGGTTATATAATTGTGATGCTGCAACGGTGTGTACTGCATTAACAAGTGCTAGAAAATGCTAGAATGGTCTAGCATCACCATAGCAACAACCTGCACATCTGCTCCTTTCTAACAGAGTCCATCTTGGCTTCCTCCAAAGAACAACTGTTGCGTGATCTCTGATATGCCTCAACATTAAGATAGGATAATTTTCTTGGAAATGATGATATTGCTGATTTTTTGCTGTTTTTTCAAAGACTTGATTGAAAATAACTGTACTCAGTTTTAGTTATCATCTGCTGCTAGATATTTAACGAAACAGCAATGTTCCTGGGTCAGTTTGACCCACAGCGTGTTTAATTATCCAAAAGTGTAGGAAACAAAAAGTAAAAAATTAAAATTCCTTATAGACAGAGTTTATATCTCATTTTAAACTCAACTACGAATCACTTTCATCAATATTGAGTGCAACAGTGTTCCTTACCTCTTAGAGATCATAGTTTAATGAGCAAAGGTCACTCATTTTTTTTATTTAAAAAAATACATATTAAAACTTTTGATGCATACAGCAGGGAAAAAAAGTATTGAACACATCAACTTTTTTCTCTGAAAATGTATTTCTAGTAAAGCTATTGACATGAATTTTTCATCAGATGTCGACAACAGCCCAAATAATTTTACACATACAAAGAAATCCTAACATTTATGTCCATAAATTAAATTATGTGTAATATAGTGAAATAAAACAGGGAATAAGTATTGAACACATGAAAAAAATGGAGGTGCAAAAAGATCTAGAAAGCCAAGAAAGCAGCTGGAGTCTGTCAATATTTAGAAAGCGATCCTGTCCTCTATCAGTGCAAAGAAATATCAGCTGGTTTCGTCCTGATTGATGCCTTTAAAAAGGTTTTTCATCACCAAGGTGTCAGACAAGAAGGTGCATTTATAAACTTCTGAAAGTTCCAGTGAGCACATTGGGGCCATCATCCAGAAGTGGAAAGAACACGGCATCATCATACAGCGGCCATGGCCAGATGCTCCTCTCGACCCCACAACACCATAGCAACAGTGAAGTTTGGAGGTGGGAACATCATGGTGGGGGATGTTTTGCAGCATGTGGTGCTAGCAAACTTCATATCATTGAATGGAGAAAAGTAGAGAGATATTCTGGACCAGAATCTGCTGCCATCTGCAGCTGCTGAAGATTAAAAGAGGCTGGATCTTTCAGCAAGACGACCATCCCACCACACAGCCAAGAAACACTCACCTGCTTTAAGAAAAAGAAAATAAAGCTGCTAGAACGTCTCAGTCAATCATCAATAGAACTGAAGATTCGATTTGACAGAAGAGACCTCCAGAACCTTGAAGATTTGAAGGCAGTTTGCGTGAAAGAATGGACCAAAATCACACCTGAGCAGCGTATTCCACTGGTTTCTCCCAAGGGGCAAACTCTGCTGGAGAACAGTGAGCTCGCTTCTGCATTGCACAAAAATTATAATTCTTTCCTCATCTGCTAGGGGCTGGCTGCAAAACAGAGCAAATCCTCACAGACTCCCATGTTAAAAAGGCAAAATTCACAGCAGAAATAAACATGTTTACAGCCTGGTTCAAAAAATCATTTTAGGTTTAATAGGTCAAGTTAACCTTCATGTCAACTGTGAGGGGGTGAATTTTTTTTTTATAACCCATCCGTTTAGATATTATTTAATCTTAAAATTAAACATGATTAGGGGCATGTCCTTTTGATTGACATGCGGCAGATCGGAAGCCTGCCTGCCAACCAGTGGCTCCTAGTTAGCTCCTTGTTTGCTCTCAGTAAGGTCTCAGTTTGTAGCAGAGTAGCACAATGGTGGTTTTTAGTCAGATAATAGCAAGTCTAAACGTGTCTTACCTTTACCCACCACTTAGGGAGCTAATCTTAGTTAGCTCCTGCTAGCTTTGAGTTAGCTCGGTTAGCCTAGAGTACGTCAGCTGTCAATCATTTGCCCCGTGGCCGCGCTTTGCCCATTTTAGTATTTTCCGGGAGTAAAGACACACATGACACGGCAAGATGTCGACAGTGGGACATGCCCAACTGGCTTCACTTTTCTCAGTTCAGATGAGAGCGGAAAGTACGTCCATCTTTATTAACGGTCCACACAGGAAACATCTGGAGGCTGAAATCACCAACAAAGGTTTTTGTACTAAGTATGAAATAAATTTCAGTAAGCATATTCAATACTTATTTCCTGTGCCATTTCACTATATTACACATAACCTTATTTATGGACATAAATGTTAGGATTTCTTTGTATGTGTGCATTACTTTGGTTGTTGCGGACATTTGGTGAAAATTTCATGTCAATAGCTCTACCAGAAATGTATTTTCTGAAAAAAATGTTGACGTGTTCAATACTTTATTTTCCCCACTGTATTACTAGAACTTAGAAATAACAATATTTTTACATGACATTGATCATTTAAAATTTCATTTATTTTTTTAAAATTTTTTATGTAGTGATGTCACTATATTATAACTGTTTGGGGTCAAATTGACCCTCTGACATAAAATCAAGACAAATTACAGTAATCATGAGTATTTTGGATTGAAAGGTAACTTTATTCAAACCCAGGTTTTTGAACCAGAAACAAAAGAAGAGATAAGCAATATGAGCACAACGCATATGTGTGTTTGTGAGTCTCCACAGCACACAAGTAAGGTATCATTGGGATTAGATCCAGATCTATCTCCAAGCCCTGTAAGTGCCTATATTTATGCATGTACAGTTTAGCCTATACCTGATATTTTTTGAGCGGAATTATCATTATTCCGCTCAAAAAGTAACAAAACAGACAAATTACAACAGGGTTCCATCACGCTGGCGTGCTGGGAACAGTGATGCATGGCGGGCCCTGCGTTGCTCTGCGGGTTTGGAAAGCATCTTTTATCATATCGCAAGATGTCTCATTTTCACCATTGTCTCATTTTCAATGTTTAATTGTGAATAAAATGCTGGATGATGCAGTTTGAGAACCTTTAAATTCTTTGTTCGTTATATTGTTGAAATATCCCACTTTTTGGTAATTAGGGTTATTCTGATAGACCCGTGGAAACAGAGCAGAGTTACAAAAGCTGACACGACAGCTGTATCAGTCAAGTAGAATCAAGAAGCAGCAGCATCGGAGGCAACTAAACACGCCAGGCTGTTTGTTCCTTTTAAAAAACAGAACAAGGCAGCACACAAGCTTCCCCCTGCTGATCCCTCAAATCCCTCCACCCTCTTACAGACAGTCGACAGCACTGCTGCGAGCCCCTTACTGTGAGCCCCCATCATCATAAACATTGACATAAGCCTCTCCTCCACTGGGTTCTGGGCCACTGTGCCTGTTAACCCTGCTGAGTTTGCACAACTATTTCTGGAACTGGACAGAGTTTGTTTGCGTTGCTGATCTTGTGGGGCATGTTTCATTTATCTGTAGTAAAAACTACTTTTTCACATCTAAGTCACTTTGTTTGATTAGAAACTGTCATGGATGCAATTCAGATATCACTATTCTTGTTCAACTCAAACTCACATGCAAAGCATACAGTACAAGTTTAATATGACATATTATATTAAATTCTACTATATTATATTATATTATATTATATTATATTATATTATATTATATTATATTATATTATATTATATTATATTATATTATATCATAAATTAGTACCAGTTTCCATCCTGGTGTGATTCCTGTGGAAAGGAGGATGAGATCATTTATCAGAATAAAACAAAGACAGATGAAGGGATACAGAAAGCACTCATCAAACCCACTCAGCTTCTTTTTTCACATTCAGATCTGTAACTGACTCAAAATGGACTTTTTTTGTTGAGAATTCAGCTGATCAGCACTAAAACTGATGAACAGTACATCACCGGTGCTCGGTGAATTAAAACAATTTGTATTAAACTCTTATGATGGGAGTTAATTGCGAGTTTACAGCCTTTGGGCAGTCTTTATTTATTGTGCGAATTATTTTTAATCTAATGTCATCATTTTCTAACATTCAAAATGTGCTTGTGAATTGCTGAACGCTCTCCTGCTCTATGGCTGTAATCTCATTAGTTTCCACCAAGGAACCTTTTTATCAATCAAACATATTGGAAGTAAGTAGCATAGCTGCTGGACTAGCTTCAGGGTAGATGAATAAAGTTTTTAAGGGATACTTGAGGCAACATGCCAGCCTATACGGGATCACATACCCTGAAACACTGTGCACATTTTATGATAATTAAGAATAAAGGTTAAACAACTCAATTACCCATCAATACCGATTTACTATCCAGTAAATCAGTAGTAAACTGAGTAGACTTGTTGATCAAAGTAAAGACACTATGCAGCTAAGTCCATCTATCTATTTAGTCATTCATCTATCATTTTCTCCTGATTTATTCTATTCGGGGTTGCAGGGCGTTGAGCCCATCCCAGCATCCAATAGGCAAGAGGCATTGAAAGAGTACAAAATTAGTAAAGAAAACTTCCAAATAAGCTCCTACAAATCCAGAGGTCAATCATAAACTAGTTGACTAAATACCAGCTAAAGATAAGCAAGTTACAAATTCAGTTCAGTACAAGTAGGATAAAACAAGAAACCCTTGTCAATATGGCTGGGCTGCCTTACAGCTAAAGGCGAGGCACTACAGGTAAAACCCCCGTTTTTTCATCACCTGGTCAATTGTGAGATTTTCATTTTTTTCCCTCCTTCAACATGTTTTCTTTCAGACTAGCATAAAAAAACGTCAAAAATAAACATTTCAGGAGTTTATTGTCTGATGCACCCAAATCCCGTCAAAATGCAGCTAAAGTTGGTGTTTTTAAACGGAGCGCAGCACCGTGGTGCTCGTCTGAACCCCGTCATGTCTGGTATCGTTGGAAACGTCTCTTGCTCCTAAATGATGTCATCTCAACCAAACTTGATATTTCTTATGAATCTGATGTCTGTAAATAGTGTTATAGAACAGAAATGTGGAGAATTTTAAAGTCCAAAACTTTAAAGGTAGATTCCGAAGGCCCCCCCCCCACCGTTTCTGTTTGCAAACAGCAGCATTCAAACTTCGCACCCCTCCCCCCCCCGGGAGTTTGGGGGGGGGTTTCCCCCCCCCCTTCTTTTCCTCTCCCCCCAATTTTTTTTTTCTCTTCCTTTTCTCTCTTCCCTCTTCCTCTTTTTTTTTTTTCTTTCTTTTTCTTTCGAGAGTACAAACGACTGGCGTCTGCTCCAATCATGAGCTTATTCCCACACGGCGTCATGTCCTTAGTTCTGTCATTGGCTGGCGATATAAACAGAAATCTCCACCCAGAAACGTCCCAAACACAACAAAACAAAGCTAAAGAGCAAATTACAGGCAGGGGGACAGAGAGTAGCATTCAAACGCGCCACGGCACGCGAGTAGAGGCCCAAAGGCGCAGTTTGAAATGAATTTCCACTTGCACAAGCCACAAGGGTTGGCCGATTCTCAGTTTTAAGGCCGATATAGGCCAATACCGATTATATTGTACATCCCTCGTCCCTATACCGATGCAAGTATCAGTACTCCCTCCAATACTGGCCTAATTTGCTGTAGTCATACTTATCAAATACTCACTCATGACAGCACCCGAAAGCGGACGTCACGCAACCTGTTGTGTTTACGCCGCCATGCTTGCAGGAAAATACTCTTCAACATGAGTGGTGACTTTGAGTTTAAGTCTCATTGTAAATCAGAAGACGCTTTTGATTCACAAGGATAGATTAAATATGTCTGACTCGTATCATGTCCCTGGGATACTTTTCAAAACGTTGGCGGCAGTCAGAGCGGTTTGTTTCCCCCTCTCTCTATCCTTCTCACTGGAGCTCCGGTACCCCCACATACATTTTTGGACATTTTATTCAGGATTCAGTTTGTTGGTGGTAAGGTTCTGCAAATTCTGTTTCCTACGCTTTCCAAGTATATTTTTGTTGAACTGGTATAAGTTTAAATATGTGAAATTATGACAAAGGCTTGCTAATATACAGCAACCCACAGCTGCATCAGATCAGCTTTTTATATGCGTCTAACCACTTGTAAGCTTTTATTTCTGCTCCTGTAAAGTACAACTGTCATTTGACGAGGTAGTTAAATGTCATGGTTGGGCAGCAAAATGCCGGCATCACACCTGTTCATGCAGAGATGCTTCTCTTTATTTAAAAAACAATAAAACAAACAAAAAAAAGGAGAACAAAGAACGTCTCTCACTTTCCCTTATTAATGACTCTTTATCGGCAAGGACTCAAATGCCTGTACTCATACTTGTGTTTGGCTAGCAAAAGGTGGTATCGGGACATCCCTAGTTTTTACTCATGACCACGAACTCCTTTCCAAAGCTGAGTCCCAGCTGATGATAGGGCTGGACAATTAATCGAATTTTAATTGTGATTTCAATTTTGCCTTTTCACAATTATAAAAACACTGTAATCGAAGAAAAACAATTACTCCTAATGTGAACAGACTGGTGGAGTTATAGGAAGCAAACTGCAGGGAGTATAGAACATGAATGCCTGTAGGCTTAGTTTTCATTTTTATTACTATTATTATTTTGAATAACATACTAATTTTACTCCTTTACTTGTTTCTAGTTTATTTTCAGTTTAATTTTCTAAAAGTTATATTTCAAGTTGAGTTATGTGATTCAATAAACACCTTTTATAAAATCAATGAATAATCGTGTATATTAATCGTGATTTCAATATCAGCCAAAATAATTGTGGTTATAATTTTTTCCATAATCGTCCAGCCCTAGTTGATGACCAAGTCCTCAGTTTAAGGAACTGAGTTCCATTAAGTTCTACGAGTCGAATCCCAGCCCTACGGAAGAGGATAGGACCACTGAAAAAAATAAAATAAGTTTCTGAGAAAAAAGTCAGAATTCTGACTTTAATCTCAGAATTCTGACTTTTCCCCAGAACATAAAAAAAAAAAAAAAAAGATTTTTTTTTCACTTTTCGAAAAAGTCAGAATTCTGACTTTTTCCCAGAACATTAAAAAAAAAAAAAAATCTTAAGATTTTTTTTTCAATTTCAGAAAAAGTCAGAATTCTGACTTTTTTCAAGAATATATATTTTTTTTAAAAATTCAGGAATTTTTTTTCAATTTCTGAAAAAGTCAGAATTCTGACTTTAATCTCAGAATTCTGAGATCAAAGTATCGCACAGAATTCTGAATTTTTCAGACAAATTAAAAAATTTAAAAATTCTGACTTTTTCAGAAAAAAAAAATTCCAGATTTTTTCTTTTTTTTTTTTTAATGTTCTGGAAAAAAGTCAGAATTCTGACTTTTGTTCTCAGAATTTTATTTTATTTTTTTTCAGTGGCCGTAATCCTCTTCCATACAGCCCAAATGGGTAACTCTGACTTTAAAAACCAAGACCTACCAAGTCCCAAGTCAAGACAGGGTGGAGTCCCAAGTTCAGGTCAAAAAGGCACAAGTCAACTGCAAGACTGTGAACTGTTTTGAAGAATAAGTGTGCAGGGAGGTTCAGAGATGGGGTGTAAGACAACAAAATATCTCCAGCATTTTTCTTGAAACACGTAATTACAGGTCGATCTTTACTTCTTCCACCTCTGTGAACAAAGCCGCTCCCCACTGTCTCCCTGGTTACCATGGCAGCAGCACATCAAGAGATGCAGAGAGCTAAATTAAGAAGTCTATTACTCAGGCAGATGTTGATAGATAAAACGTTTGTCATCTTCTTCCTGTGGAGCTAACCTGAGACGCTCCCTGAGGAGTTTAATGTATGATGTTTTGTCCTGATATTCAATGTGTTGCTTCACCCAGTGTGACCCTTGAGTGCTGACAGAAGTGCGCAAAACATACCCACAACCCGTGCACAAAGCCTTGCTGTGCAAACAACAGGGTTACCAGGTTACCTGTGCAAGCAACAGAATGGCAACTCTTTGTAGATCAATCCTCACTCAGACCTCTGATGGCTGTCTGTGCAGCCAATTCTGCTTAGCCCGCCCTGACCCCTGCAAGAGCCAGGCAATCACTCACTTGATCCTCAATCATTAAGGTGGACAGATTGAAAAGGCTTTGTGGGAGGCAGGGGAGACGTGAGGAGGCAGAGGAGAAATTTGGACTTCTAAAGAAACAGGGAAACCAGAGGAATGACACAAGGAAGGGTGGTGAAGAGAGAGAACTTTCAAGTGGAGCTGTCTGAGGTGGGGAGAAGAGAAAGGAGGCTATATAAGGACATGAAGAGAAAAGACACCAGTTGAGATAGAAAGCTACCAGAGGATGGAAGAGGAGGGGAAAATGTAAAAAGAAGAAAAACAAAACAAGCATTGACTATCTTTGTGTGTCATTCTGATTTTTGTTTTGTAAATAAACACACGGGAGGCATCACTGACTCCTGTTTCATGTCTGATCTGTAACGCGTCTCTGTTGAGACTGGAGACAGCAAGTTGAGACATGTCAAAGATCAGGAAGTGGAGAACTTTTCCCCCGTTCCTTCTTTTCCTTGTGGCCTTACTTTCACACACCTCCGCTCTGTGACAGCCACCTGCAGCAACATGCGCACTGAGACAAACAGAATGTCATCACCATTACAGAAAATGTCACGGCCAATCAAAGGCAGCCTTTGGTGTTCCACTGAAGAGCCCTAAGTACTTTACACTCTCACACAGATCGCCGTGGCGTGTCTCCACACTGATGAATGACTCACAGCCACTTTCACATCGCCAGCAGTCACAATAACAAAGCTTTGCTCTTTCCTCAACCTCACAGGCTGATGGCAAATTGAAACTCTGAGATCAAAATGACGCAAAAATGGTCCCAAAAAGGGGCCATTTTTGATAATGTCAGACGATTTGAAAAGGTCCATCTCTGATAATGTCACAGCTGTTGCAGGTAAAAAGTGTCCTGTAAGATAGGTAATAATAAGACTGAGAGTGGGGGATGATGGGAGAAGTAATTGCGGTGCTTCCATCAACTGTTGACCTAGACGGACAGCTCTTTGATTGTCGCATGTTGTAGCATTTTTGGATCATACAAGCTATTTTAGAAGTGGATCTTGTTTTTCTTCTTTTGGAAAATGCCGATATTAGAGAACTGGAGGTGATGATAGGTTGGAAAGGTTGGAGAAGTTGGAGCAGCTTTTTAAAGGAGTGATGACATAACAGTTAAAAACTAGTTTATGTTGTTGGCATTACTTTATATGTAAATACTCCAAAGAAAAAAACGGCATTTTTTACAGCGGAGTATTGTTTTGAAACGCCAGACCTCACTTCCTCAGTAATACAGTTGGGTCTGGTGATGATATGCAGCTTTACCCGGAGACCACGTTGACTTCATTTTGATTGGCTACACCTTATTTGGCTATGACCTTATTTGGAGAATGTAGGTCAAGCTGCGAACGGAGTTTGCTAAAGGCTAACTGCTAGCAACATGGGCAGTTCAGACAGTGAGAGCTACGTTTATCAGACAAGACAGCATTTAGAAAATAAATAAACTTACAGGTAATGACAAGGTTGTGGTCGCCTCCCTCAGTGTTGCTGCAGAAGTTTGCTTTTAAATCCATTTGTTTGAAAACCCAGACCTGACTGCAGAGAAGTTACTACTAGCTCCATACATGTAACATGCAGCTGAATCAGACAGGGAGGGGAGGGGGGAGCGGACGGTGCATAAACCGTTAGGAGGGAGAGAGAGAGGGGGGGCGCTGTTTACTTGATAGTGTGCTCTTATTGGAGCAATTAAATTACGTAGAATGATAGAACTACGTAGAATGATAGCTTGCTGTCTGATTCAACTGTTTCTGAGCAGAGACACAAAGCTGACAGACCATAAACAGGAACTTTGATTCTCACTCTGGACATTCACATGGCCTCATCAGTGCACAATAGATCATATTATACACCCAAAACCCCAGAAAAGTGAAATTTGATGTCATGGCACCTTTAACAGTCTTCCTTCTAAAGAAACTCTGTCAAGCATACACTCATTTAAAGAGGCATTACTGAACTTTGGCAGATTTTCTCAGTGATGAACCCCGCTCTCTTTCTTTTCCTCTTTTCTTCGAATAATGTCCTCTAAAGGCGGGTACACGCCACTGGAAAATTAGCCTGATTTTTGTCCTGATCTCCCGATTACGATCAAGGCCAGCTCAGGTCCGATTGTCAGATGCTTGCAAACAACATCGCATCCAATCTTCCTGTAGTGTGAGGTGAGTTAAGATGATTTTGTCCGGTCCAATCCGCTTGAAAGGCCTCGGAAGGAGAGATTGTAAATAATGAACATGTTTAACATTTGCAACTAGACATCCTGTTGTGTGTGTGTGTGGTGAGAGGACCCGAACATCCATGGAGATGGACAATCATTTTTTCTCTGTATGCGTGTTTTTATTAATTTATTATTTATTATTATAATTTATTATTAGCATCTTTGATTGTTGTCATAATCTCTATTTTACTGACTTTTATTCATCATTTTTAATTGGTTTAATTGTACTTTATTAACTCATACAGCTTGATAAGGTACAAAAATGGACCAGGACTGAAGCGTACAAAAATGTCTTTCAAAAAGAAACACCCCCAGCGAAAGCTTTGTACCCTTTTAAGTACAAATTGGTACCTCTGTTTTTGAGTGTGTACAATGTAGAGCTGTGATTACACATATGGTCATAATATCTGTATTTTTGTATCATATCACAGAGTGATCGGACTTCATGTGAGAGCCTGGGAGTGGTAGTGGCTATGTGAGATTGCGACCCTAGTTGTGACACAGGTTAAAGCCCAAATTACACAAAGATAACTTATTGAGGTGAAATCATTTGCTGACAGCTTGTTCCCCCCAGTTCAAACATCCCATCTGCGCCCCTGCTGTACAGCATCGTGGCAAAGATGAATAAACAAACGAACAAGATGTCCTGTGAGTTACTGGGGCCATTCTCCACACTCTACTGACAAGAGCAGCTAGCTAGCCAGACAACAACAAACTGCAATCCATGAAATTCTGAACTTACAGGATAATAGTATGTTTGTTTATTCGTCTGAAAGTATTGGTGAAATAAGGATAATGCCTTATAGAGAGGCCCACTCATTTTGCCCCATTCTCTCCCATTATATGGACATACAGTACGTGGATCTAAGACTAATCTAAATGTTATCCGAAGGAGTCCGAAATTTAGTGAAGTGAGTAAATACACATACAAACTCATAGAAATAAGGTCCAGGTTAAAAAAAAGAAAGTTATCTTTTAATGTTACAACCCTGGTTCAGCTGGGGGAAGGGGATGTCAACATTTCGACCGGCAATAGTTGGTAAAGGAAAAGTAATTTATCAGTCTGTCAAAAGAAAAAGAACACAAGTCAAGTGAAAACCTCTCTGCCTCCACTGGGCAGGAATGGGCTGGTAATCCATCAGGACCAATGCAGACATATAACACAAACAAACTAACACTCACAATTTAACACAGGTTGAATTGGAGTTATGGTGAAAAGCTAAGGATAATTTTCTCTAACAAAGGCATTATCATTATCCAACTTTTCACCACATCCTGCAAAAATATTTGACTTTGGAATTTAAAATGTGCTTCTTTTCATCCAAAATTGATCAGCGTTAATGATGCAGCGTCCGTGATGTTTGAGATACTTGAAGATTACACATGAGATGGTATTGAAACATACTCACAGTGTTGCAGCAGAAGTGTCTTGAAAAAAAAGATAAAAAAAAAAATAACTGGGGAAAAATAAAAAGAAATTTAATAGATAAGAATATCTTATACATGATTTCTTTGTCAAATTAAAACCTTTTTGATCCAAATGGTCAAAAATCAATGAATAAAGGAGCCTGATGGCTCAATCAGTAATTGAATCAAGTTTCAAATCAGTCTGATTTTCTGTGTACTTACCCTTCATGAAAGAGGAGCTCTCAAGTGGCTTCTCAGTGTTCACGCTTTGATTAATATTACACGGCTGCTGCAGCCCTGCAATAGGAAAGCGCATTTCAACCACCACTTTCTGACTTTAATGACATCTTCATCCTCCCTTGCGAATGAAAGCAACTCACTGTGGGTTTTTATGAGATACTTTACTCTCTATAAATTGATCATTTAGTGAAGGAAGGCAGCTCAGCGTGTCGCTGAACACAGAAACCCAGAAAGCAGCCGGAGTCTCAGAAAGCCAATTTCAGCTGGAGCTGGACTGTATGACAGACTATAATGGGAGGTAGCTCCCATAAGGATGAGTGCTGTAGTTTTCCATTGAATTACATGGGCTGCCATGCATTCAGCCCACAGGAGAGCCTCCAGAAATACCTTCCTCAGACTGCCGTGACTGATGTGTGACACTGAAGCAAGATATGTGAAGTTTTACTCAGTCATAAGCATTTAGCTATCATTTATCTTCTTGTGATTTCTCACTAATAGATACATCTGGTGTTTCAGTAGCATTGTGCCATCCAGATGTTGAATCTTTTATTTTACCCAAAATTTCACTTCAACCCCAGCTTGCATTTGTAAAAATGTAACATTGTTATGTAAGTATATCATGCTTTGCCTCTGGGCTGGATTACTGACTGGAAAATTTTGTGGAGAAAGAAGCAAGACGCAGAAGCAGATAGAGAAAAACAAACAAACAAACATTGAGAGCAGCAAACTCCACATAATCAAGCAGTCAGACACCTGATAAATGCATGCCAAGAGTCTAAGAACAAGCAGCCGTCTCACAGAGATATCTTACTTACACTACTCACAAAAAGCTATTTGTTTTTTGTGTAATGTCAGAATGAACCTAAAATGCACTCTAACCTTTCCAGGTGAACTTAATTAGACTTTCTCTATGTTTAAATATTTATAGCACATCATGCAGTTTTCAGAAAAGATGATTAAAGGTGCTATAGAAGATGTTTCGGAATTTCAGAAAGAAGACGCTGTTAGCGAGTTTTAAATAATGGGCATGTGCAAGACCCTCCGCCCACAGAAAACATACATGAGCCAATCCGGTGTTTAGCAGACAGCATACAGTTTCTCCCATCATGTCACAAACACAAGTGAAACAGACGTCGTGTCTGAAAGTTGCTAACTGCTAGCAGAATGATGTTAGCTACCTGCTGTAAACTTCAGACAGTGCACGCAGCTTCCGGGTACAGTATTACTTTCAACAATCAGTCTCGCCTATTATGCATTAACTGACTGTCAATCACTCTTACACGGTAGTAAAAGTGATTGACGAGCCAGTAGACAAATGAAAAAGTAAGAAACAGAAACATGATTGCTGGATGTTTTTTCAGCCCCATTACTTTCACAATATTATAGTAATATTTATTTAAAGCTTTTAATTAATCATAGCGTATGGGGAGTGAACCCAATTTTACCGAATATTGCAAAAGTTGTTGCAAGAAACATCTTCTATAATGCCTTTAAAGACCCATTTATGCTCGTAGACGGAAAGCAGTCTAACGGACAGTTTCGTCCGTCGTCTGCGTCGGTACGATGCAGTCGACGCAGCTACAGAGCAATACCACTGGTCACCGTGGGGTCAGTGTTGAGCTGTGTAGCTGATATGCAGGAATAAACCAGAGAAGAACAGGAACTGGAACAAAAACAACACAAAAACCGCCGGGGTCAAATATCCCAATAAAAGCACCTGAGAAAGAAGACGCCAAACAAACAGAGAGACGTGGCTGGAGCTTTTAGGGAGGGGGGCGAGTGTCCAAACGCTCATATCCACATCTCATCCCACCAGGGACATGCAGCACTCCCCACAACATATTTATTAATACCATGCAACACAACGCATGAGCATAGGCACCACGCAGGCGCCCATACAGACGCCACTTTTTACGGACGTAGGGACATAAATGGGCCAAAGTGAATTTGGCTCATTTTTATTAGAAGATATATTAAAAAAAAAAAAAAAACCTCCACAGGTCGTTTGGGGGGGGGGGTACAGAATGAAAGCACAACATTTCCCTGGAAAATTATATTTAGCCTAAAAATAATTATGAAATAAATTTTTATGGGTTCGATAATGGCATTATATTTACGTCTATAAGCCAATAAACACCGCCATTGCAGGTTGCCAAATACGATCTCTGTGTGGCAACAATATGTTGGGCACAGTTAGGCTGTTACAGGAGGAAACAGTGGAGACGGCGATTGAGGCAGCTTCTTCAGAGCCCTAGAGATGTTGTTATCTGTTTCTGAGGAGGAGTGACCTGAGAAGAGCAAAACCTGGAGTAAATTTAGGTGAAGACTTCACTAAATGGACCCACATAAACGTTTTCCACGGAGTCAAAACACGGAAATGGTGACTTTTTCTTCTTGGATCGGTAAGATAGCTTGTTTGCTAACATGGCTAACGTTAGCTGTCAGTTATAAACTCCTGTGCGTTACTTGTTGGACATGCTGCAGACTGTTGGTCACTTGCGTATCGGCAGTGAGCCTGGCATCCCAACGGCTGGAGTTGTTTTTCTGCCATTGCAACTACAACCTAGACACACGTGATGTCGCTGTTCTGTCCGTATTCCAGAAAGTGAGAAAGTGTCTAAACCGTGATTTGACTTCTAAAAGTTCTAATTTAAAGGCAGGGTGGATGATGTTTTCCAGGAGAATTTTAACTGTATTGCTGAAAGTCTCCTTCTCACCCAGATTGCAGCCAATTCATTAAATGTTCTGACACAGAAAATAAAAAAAAAGAATCACCTGGGGAATGGACAAGAGTACCTAACTGCAGTTACAATGACTGACAAGGGTGCCGCCACACATCCAATCCATTCAGGAAGTCTCATGTGGAAGTTAGTTAAATACCGCCAACAGTAACAATCTGCGGCTTGCAAACAGATGCGTGTGGTGTAGTCGGGTGGTTAGGGTTAGGAGAAGGGTCAGGGGTAGGGTTAAATTTTAGTAAGTTACATGAAGAACAAACTTCCGATTAGGACTCCTGGTGTGGATTGGATATATGGCGACGTCTCGTGACTGCAGTTGGGTCCTTCTCAGAATGGACATGACTGGAAAAACGCCTTTCAATGAAATGAATTTCCTTGGATGGGGCTGCTAACAGCCCATGTTAATTGATTGAATGATTATATGTCCATCAAACTCAACTGCTGTTTGTCGCCCTCCCACCCTCCTCGTGTGCACATGCGTGAGCTTGCCACTCACTGTGAGCGTCTCACAGTGCAGACGAACCGAGAGAACATGGCTGCTCGCTGCTCTTATCTATGCCGCTGTTTGCTCTTAAAAAGAAAAAACAGGTGTGGATGAAGTCATGGAGGTGGTGGTGTTTGCAGTGAGGATGTTTTACGCCACAGAAGAAGTTGAAGGTGAGATAATTATCATTTTTAGGAAACGTGGTTTCTCTGCTGTTTACTGGGAAGCTAACAAGCTAGCCACTCGGCTGTTCTCGGTTATGTTCGCCAACAACCATCAGCGCACAAGCTCCTGTGTTCTGGAGGCGTGGGTTTGGGCTGTGTGTATTTTTTCAAATGTAGCTTGCTCGAACCGTTTTTCCAGGATCCCCTACCCTGCCTTTAATAACATCTTGTTTCTAAAAAGTTCGCTTCATCCTGTTCACATTTAGACATCATCAGACCTAGACGACACTGAACTCATGACGTTATTAGGACATTGTCGTTTTTATGTTGTGATGCCCACAATTGTTAAATTTTCTTTCAACAAATTGTGTCAGGTTGAGGAATTACCAGGTCATAATTCAAATGTCCAGCATTCACAATATAATATCAGTGAGGTATGAACTTTTTACATTTTCCTGAAATTGTCACTAAAAGTTAAATATCCCTAACTTTTTGTGAGTAGTGTAGTTCAACATCTGGAGACAACATTTCACAGTGGAAGGATAGTAGAATTATAAACTGGTTCCACAAATTGCAACTAAAGCTTCTCGTCCTTGTCTGTAAAGAATTTGTGCTCATTTCACAGCTGTCAGTAAGATTAACTCTCGTAAGTAAGATCACTTCTCGTATTGACGACTGTAATTCACTTCTTTTCGGCCTTCTAAACAAGTCCCTCCAGAAACTGCAGCTCCTCCAAAACTCTGCAGCACGCCTGATCACTTGGACCCCCATTTCTTATCATATCACTCTCATCCTGCAACAACTCCACTGGCTCCCCATCAAACAAAGAATTATCGTCAAACTCCTCCTCACTACATTCAAGGCCCTCCATAACTTGGCTCCATCTTACATCTCAGATCTCCTTCACGCTAACACCCCTACCCGCTCCCTTCGATCCTCCCACACCTTCCAGCTCTCCGTTCCCCCGGCCCGGCTTGTCTCAATGGGGCATTTAGTCGCTCTGCTCCCCATCTCTGGAATTCCCTCCTTCCTAATCTCCATACTCTGGACTCCTTCCCTCTTTTCAAATCCAGACTCAAAACTTTCCTGTTCAGACAGTCTTATTCCACCTGAGTCCATATGCATCACTCCAATATTGTTTTTTTTATTTTTATTATTATTATTATTATTCTCTCTCCTTATTTTACTTCCTGTTGTTTTGTTTTCTGTGGTACCTTTAATGGTTGCGTTTTTACTGTTTTTAGCTTCCTGTTTTTGATGTTTTATCTGCCTGTACAGTGTCCTTGGGTGTTTTGAAAGGCGCTTTCAAATAAAATGTATTATTAGTAGTAGTATTATTAAGTTCTTTTCATGGAAAGATAGAAAAGAAGAAAGAGAAATCAAGCAAAAATCACGTTTTGTTGGTGTTTTCCAGGTGTCACCTGCACAAAGGCTCTTGCATCCTCTGACACAGTGAATGTACAGTAGCAGCACTGGAAACCACGGGGGCAGTGTTGAACCGCATGAAGTGCAAACACCTAAAGAAACGAATGTATCATTGGCCTTATTGCCAAAGTCATATTTTAAGGTTTTCTAGGGAGTGATGCACAGTGAATTAGCAGTTGAGAACTGGAGTTTGACTAGAGTTAAAAGCACTAGAACATCAAACAATACAAGAAACCTCAGATATCTGATGTCCATGTCTACTTCTGGCCACACAAGGAAACCTACACAACAGTATGCTGGGGGTTTTATGTTACAGCTGATCAATACAAATAATACAGTTTGCAGCAAGATCATCCCATCCCCACAGCAGATTAGCTTTATTGTTAATAATAATAATAATAATTATTATAATAATAATAGATAAATATCATCCATTTATAAAAATGCTGTGTAAATAGCTTAATAAAACTGATAGAAGTTTTCTTGCCATTTAAAATAAATGGTTTATTTCGGTGTTTTCTGCAGTTGCAAAACTATTCATTCCCTTCATGAGAAGCATCTCTAATACTTTGTGGACCTGCCCTTCTAACCTGCTGCGAACGCGACGCTTTCTCTGACATCAGCAGTGCTCCTGATGAATCATCACTTCTCTTCAAATACCACCAGATTTTCTGCAGGAGCCATTGCAGGACATTCTCAGCAACAATGGCTATGGTAGAGTTTGAACTTTGCTTGGGGTCATTTTTAAGGTCCAGCAACGCTAATGTTGCCTCATAGGCGACGCTGTGTTTATCTCTGAGATTCCATGGTTCGTTGTTCTTCTCTATGACACCTGCCTCATGCTGCAGGGTTGCAGTGACTGAGGAGGCAAAGCAGCCTTAGAGCCACCTCCAGGCTTCACTGCAGGCATGGTGTGTATGTTCATTTCTCCTCCTCCAGACATTCTGTTCATACATGTGCTCAAAAAGCTACACGTTGGACTTCTCATTCTACAGAAAAATATTCCAAAGCTTTCATTCCAGAAGGTTTTGTGTTTGATGGAAACATGTTAAATGTGCTTTTGGGTTAGTTGTGGTTTACATCTTGGAGTTTAGGTATCTGATTTTTACGGAGTTTGCAGCCAGGCAGAAGCTTTTATCCACCAGCACTGAGGAATTTGATTGCAGTTGTTGTTTTGTTATTTATGCTATTATAGTAACTAATGAATGGACAGTCTTGCAAACAAACTTTTCTTTTCGTTTTCCCCCAACTTTCATCTAATAGAGTTCACTGGTGACTGAACCAAAAATGTCCATAAAAGTCCACAAAAACTGCAATATTCCTCCATACTGCTCGTCCAATGTAATCCAAGTGTCCTGAGTGGGCAGCGTCCATAATTGACAGGAAACCACATCATTTAGTATATTTTTATAGCCTTAACAGTACTACATTGCCATTTCTATTTGCACGTTCGTGCGTGTTCACAACACTACTGAGGCCGCGAGATTCAGCGCCTACTCTGCCGATAATGGAAGCATAGGAGAAGAAATTTGCCGTTTACATTGTGCCAAGAGTGAAAGAGCTGCGGACAAACTGGGACAAACACAAGACGGGTTGGCTATTGATTTAAAACAAAGAAAGAAAGAAAAACCGAATGCGCGATCTCATCTGCCACGGCTTCCGTAGTGTCATGAACTCGCTAGGGCACGCTTTGTGGCAGCTAGATATAGTACTATTTAAGCTATAAAAATATACTAAATGATGCCGTTTCCAGTAATTTATGGACGCCACCCACTGGACGAGCCGTATGGAGGAATATTGCCAAGTTTTTGTGGACTTTCATGGACCTTTTTGACTCAGTTGCCGGTGAATTCCATTATACGAAAGTTGGGGGAAAACGAAAACCTGTACGATCTCCGGCTGCATTTGAGATATTAAAAAAGTACGACACAATCTTGCTCAGCTTGAGGGTGAGTAGAAAATGAACATGCGTCATTCTGTGGGTGTACCATTTCTTTAATCTTTATGCACATTTTTTGGGGTCTGCCATCCTGCCCACCCTGATTAGTAAAGGAGGTAAGATTTTGGTCAGTGCACCTTTTGCTTTGATTGTTCTCCGGTCAGCTCTTTGAGACACTAGATAATAGCTCCGACGCACTTTTAATTGGTTTCTGTATCGCCAACCAACCCGGACAAAGAAACGTGGCTTTTGTACTGGAAAATGTTTTAGTTGCAGCTTTCCAACCACATAATTAATTCTCTCCTGGACACAATGAGGTAATTAAAGTTGCCTTTATTCTCCTATCGTGTGTCTTCATGGATAAGGAACCCACACAGCAGCTGCAGCTGATATTGTGATCCCTGGGACATGAACAATTATTGCTCCATTCTACAATATTTTGGCTGTACGTTTTTAACACAGGCAGCTATTCTCCTATATCATCTTAATTTTAATAAGTTTTCATAAATTGCATGGGGCAAGAAGAACAGATAAACAAAGAACATTGATGGGGTGCATCAGGTTATTGTTCAGAAGAAACACTGAACAATAACCTCCAAAAGGTTACGCCCTCTCATCTCAGAGATTATTCTTTTCATTACAGAAGTTTAACTGCATTCGTCCACCACTTTTCATTGTTCAAAATTTAATAACATAATATATTTTTTAATCACTCACACCCTGTTGTATCTAAAAAAAGAGACATTTAACATGACATGGGGTTTTATATATTGGTCAAAACTGAATACTTTCTATCTGAATTATAATTTTCAATTTTATTTTCAATATTTTTATTTATTTCATTCATTCAATGATAAATACAAACAATTTATGTTGCAACTAACAGCTCTTTTAAATGCAGAAACAGATTTGGATTGTCTTATGTCACTATCAAGATTGTTTCAAAAACTGACACCTTAAAGACACACAACGTAACTTTTAGACCTTAAAAATCTGTGTTTCTGACTCGTTTTGATGTCACACCAACATTCATTAAGCGCATTTTCGAGCTGTCAGTGCCCAGAGCCGTCCCGGGGCTCAGAAACAGCAGTATGTAAGATTCCCATCCGGGACGCGACCGTGACGTTGCAGCCAACTATTGGTTGCAGCACCGCGTCACTCACTAGCAACCGGATGTAAACCAGGTATCAACGTCGCGGCTGTTTTGAATGCGCATCATGTCGAATTCGGTAAAGAAACGCAAGGAAACATCACCGGAGGAAGAGAGGAAAAGAAACAGAGGAGGGGACAGAACAAGAGTCAAGATAAGACTGTCTTTTACTGGCTGGAGTGAGCTTACAGTACAGGTACGAACAAGATGGATGCTAGTTTAGCTGCCGATAGGGGGCGCGTCACTTAGAAAACTGCTGAAAGTTCCGTTGTGTGTCTTTAAATTGTAAAACATCTTTCCTCAGAGTTCAAAATCTACTCTTTCTTTAAAAAAAAAATCTCATTTCCTTTTAAGCTCTTTTACTTTAGGAAGTAAATTATAATTTTGGGACAGTATCCACCTCACTGCATTGTCTGTAATAGCTGTGGACCATATCACAACTTTTGTTCTTAATGTTTTCTGTGTGATCTCAGCTGGAAACACCAGCTGCTTACGAGGTCCACTGGCATTTCCCTTCCCCGGAGCAAGCAGGGCTGCTGGGTCGTGGCAGTTTGTGAGCCTATGTGACAGTTGAGGGTCCTGTTGCCTCAGCTACACGGATGGCTTTTGGCTGAATAATCAGTGCGCACATGACTTTTACCTGGGAGGCTGGGGTTCATAACCAGCCTGGGCCCTCCTTCCTGCCCATAGACCGTTAATAGAGAGGGACGAACCTTCTGCTACGTCACCCGTTGGTTTCTGAAGAGCTAAAAGTGAAGCCAGTTGGGCGTGTCCCACCGTCGCCATCTCACGTGTATCGTCACTCCTGCAAATGCTAAAATGGGCAAAGGCAAAGCCACTTCAAGCTGCGGGTCTGCCGCATGTCAATCAAAAGAACACGCCCTTAATTATGAGTAATTTCAAGATTAAATAGCATCTAAACAGATGAGTTATAAGAAAAATTCACCTCCCTCACAGTTGACATGAAGGTAAACTTGACCTATTAAACCTAAAATGATTTTTTGAACCAGGCTGTAAACATGTTTATTTCTGCTGTGACGTTGGCCTTTTTAACATGGGTGTCTATGGGGATTTGCTCTGTTTTGCAGCCCCTAGTGGATGAAGAGAGAACTACAAATATTTCCTTCTTCCAGGTAGCTTCTCTGTTGGCCACTGAGGTTTCAGCTTGGGTCAGAGTTTTTACAGACCTGCAGCTCTCACAGAGGTCAGACTGTTTCCCTTCCTTTTTTTGTTTAATTTACTCATCAGTATAATTTATTATTGTTTTAAAAGCATTTCTTTCCAGTACCTTTGTTCTCAAATTTTACTTCTATCTAATATTGCCCTTGCATTCAAGATATTAATTCAAATGTGCAATCAAGTAATTTTCTTTTAAGGGACAAAAAGTATTGGTATCTTTCATTTGATGAGAAAGTACCATAAACTACTGCTATCGTATCAACAGGAAAAATATTGGCATCGCCCATCTCTAATTGCTGGAATGGGCTCCAGTGACCCTAAATTTGACTAAGCAGTACAGAAAATGAATGAATGAATGAATGAATAATCAATAAAGAGCAAAGACCATCAGAATGGATGAATGGATTAAATTGTTTCAAAAAAAAATCTTTTCTGACAGGATTTACCTCTGACAGCGATTCTGACATCAGCATGAGTTAGCTTGGCTGTTCACCTGGTCTGTAGCAGGCTAAATCTGCATGGTAACCCATGTGTTATTGCTCTTGTGAAACCGAATCATAGCTCAGTGCAGCCAGGAAAACTGGGAAATCCCAACTTAATCCCCCATCTCACATCATCTTGTCACCTTTGCATGAGCTCGCTGGTCTTTTACAGGAGATAGCAGAGCAGATGTTTTAAGTCACCCATACAGAATCAGACAAAATGCTACTGACAGTACACCACCACTTTTTTATTTCTCTCCCTAGTTTCCCTCAAACACACACACACACACAAAAAAAAACTTCAGCTTGTGTCTCGTTAACTGCTGAGCTCAGGCAGCCCCAATCATCACGGCATCAAAGACGCAACCTGTCGGAGGGTTGGCTGTTGCCATGGTGACTGAGCAGCAATTGTAGACAAGCCTGCTTATCAGTGAGAACTCAGTTTGGGGTTTTGTGTGACTGTGATGGAAGAAAGAGTTTGTGTTTGCGTGCTTTGTTTAAAACTCGTAGGTTCAGTTTTTGGCTCACGAGCTGTTACATAAGGTCTCAGTCTCTTTTTATAGGTGCTGGCATCACTCTGCCAGCTCCTCTGAAAAGTTGAGCTTTGTTCTCAATCCTGGAAATCTCTTTGGAAAGTAAACAAAAGGAATTTTAAAACTGATTTAGAGATGGGGTTGTGTCCCACATGAGGAGAAACTTCAGGGGTTCTGACTTTAATCTCAAGCAATCTGATAAGAGGAATTATTTGGGCTGTTGAACCGGTTTTGTTCCAGGTTTGCTGTGGGGTGGGGTGGAAGAAAAAGCTGTAGAAGATGAGCTAAAAATACAAGTTGTTTAATGTTGTCTTCGCTTAGTCACCCCCTACCCACAGAAACGTGGGTTGTTGGTGTGAGCAGCACAATGGGAGGTGTCGCTATGTTAGAAATAGTTTTTTTTTTTTTTTTTTAATTTAAATGTCAAATAATTACACCACTGAAAGATACAACTCTCAGATTCTTGAGGACTGATTTACCATCACAGGACAACAGACTGGTCCGTTTTTAATTTACAACAGGGACGAGCATTATTTACACGTGTTCGTAAATTTACACAAGCACTAAACACAGTCAAGAGCACGTGTAGTGTTTGTCAGTAGCTACGAACAGATCGGGGCTAATAAAATGTTGATGAATGCGAGATTCACGTAAATTTACGTCTACGAACAGTTTACACTCGAATTCGCTCTGCTCGCGTTTCATGAATGAGACCCAATGTCTTTTAGGGCATCACTTACCCAGACAGCAGTGTTGCCAACTCTTCGAGAAGAGAAGTCGCTATTGGCTGACCCAAAAGTCACCAGAAGTTACCAAATGACATCACTAACTCAGTAACATGCTCATGCGCATGCGCAAATCTACTAATATATACCTCTTATTTATTTTTAACCTAAAGTAGTGTTAATTTACAAGGGTACTAAAGAGCTGACATACACGTTTGAGTCATGGTGCAAAGAAGACCCAGTTGTGCCCACAAGGCATCATGGGAAATAATGTAGATGAGGAGGCGTGGTCGGGCACATACTATTGGCTCAGGAGGGCTGCTGTCTGCAAAGAAACAGCGGAAGTAGTGAGTAAGTGCCGATGAAACAGGGAAGGGAGGGGCTGACGTTTATTATATTATTTCTATACTCTTATAGAAGGCAGCTCCTGATAAACGGGTGGAGCGATATAAACTTTATCTGTCTCCATGATCACCAGGAAAAGTCGCTAGATTTGTCGCTAGTCGCTTTTTTGAAAATAAGTCGCTAGAGGGGTCTGAAAAGTCGCTAAATATAGCAACAAAGTCGCTAAGTTGGCAACAATGCCAGACAGTGCTCTAAGGTCGTTTTCACACATATCTGCGTCGAACCAGGCGCTGTCGCAGCAGTGAAAAGGTTACAATGTTTCAGTTTTCAACTAGTACCATTCTGTTTCACATATGCTTTTTAATCACCACGCCCAGCAGTCGCTCTACAGACTGGAGCATCTGTAGACGCCGACGAGGCAGCGGCAGCAGAGGCCGCATCCTGCTGCCGCTGCCTTTCTTGTTGTTAAGCTGCTACTGAGCTGCTTACTTATTGCAGAAAGTTTTGAACACAAAAGAAAAATAAATAAATATATGAACAAAATGTTTAAACGCGGAAGAGGGCGGGGACGAGATGGAACGCGGAACAAGGGGAGTCAGCTGTCGGGGAAGTGGTGGAATTGGATCGAGAGCAGAGGAAAGCAAGACAAACGATTACGTTGACCAATGTAAGCCATGCGGCCGGAAGACTCGTACTGGTTAACGTCTTTGCAGCCCAGCAGCCACTAGTGGATGGATTTATTTGTTTATTTTGATCTTCACATTGTGTAGATTGTACTTTAGACCCATTACCACCATCTAACTGAGGTTATTAATAATGATCAAATTTTCAAATACGTAATAGACCATAGCTTTAAATCTGTAATTTGCTAACTGTTGTCCACCTTTTAAAAGTAAGTGTTTTTCATTAAGTTCACTGACAACATTTTTAGTTTGACAACTAACTGAAATGATGTTGAGATAAAGCTTTATTAAAAGCTGTACTTTGGTG
Source organism: Atherinomorus stipes (assembly GCA_023101725.1). Classification (NCBI taxonomy): domain Eukaryota; kingdom Metazoa; phylum Chordata; class Actinopteri; order Atheriniformes; family Atherinidae; genus Atherinomorus; species Atherinomorus stipes. The sequence continues at coordinate 1,161,563 of JALJCO010011227.1, read as the reverse complement.
GCTAGGTTCTAGTTTCATCATTCCTTGTACAGAACATGTTTTTAACTAATTAAATATGGGAGTGAATACTGAGCAATATTTTCTCTTTTACTCAGAGCCTGCTGGTGGTGGAGGGACTCAAAACAAAAGGAGGCAGTGAAGCCATCATGGCAGCAGCAAGCGAGAGGAAAAAAGCAAAGGAGGAAGTGTGCAGCTTAAATAGACCACCCAGACTGGATGGGTATATTTGAGATGTAGCATTAAACATTTGAAGCAGATCACATGAGATGAAGCACAGCAGCTCGAGTTGTCTGCTTGAACTAGCCCGCAGGCTTCATTTCCTTTGTTGCATTTATGAAATGTAAAAAAATCTAGACATAAAAGTTGGAAGAGAGGCAAAAAAGGAAAAGAAAAAGAAAATGCAGTAATATTTATAAAATAGACAAACTTTACTGGAATATTCTCCTTTAATAGATTTAATTAATGACTGGTGAGGGTGTCAGGTTTGGGTATAAAAGTAGGCTTCACCAAAAGCTTGTTTTTTCAAGTAAGGATGTGATGTTGCTCACAACTTGGTGCTAATATTCCATCAAAGAATCATCAAAAAGTCAAAAGAAATATTTCTCAATGCCAGATGGTAAAGAACTTTATTTTCCCAGCATTAATGGAGCAGAATATTGTTAGAAAACTCAGGGAGTTTGGGAAAATCTCTGCGTGAACAGAAACCACTGCTGGATGGTTGTGACCTTCAAGCTCTTACACAGCCCTGCATGGGAAACCGTCATGCGACCATAATCAATCTGTACACATGGGCTCAGGAGGACATTGGAAAAGAATTTTCACTCAACTACATCCAGAAATGTAACCTAAAACTGTATTGCACAGGGAGGAAGCCAAATATCAACTCTAACATGGCAGAGTTGGACACCAACTCATCCCACATGCACAGAAAGACAGTGGACGTGTTCTCTAGCCAAACTAGAAGTACTAACTAGAACTGGGATTTATGTTTCTGAGTAAATGGCAACTACAAACAAAAGTAAGTGAAATAACACCCTCAGTCAGATATCAAAAGAGGGCCTCTCTTATTTCCTTATTCTGCTGTAGCAGAAATAAAGTTGGGGTTATTAAAGCTGCCTTACAAACTTTGACAGATTTCTCAGTGAGACGTCCTCTAACGGCGAATTCAGTCCAGTGAAGCACAGCAGAGGCAACATTAGTATTTATTTATAAAAACCAATCCCTTGTGTTCCCTTCACATATTTTGTGTTTGAAAATGTTCTTATAGTACTTCACTCTTATAAAGAAAGCCCTAAGTTCTACTGGTGTTTATCTTCAAATTGATTTCATCAAACATTTACAGGAAGAATCCAGAGTTTCCCCCTGAAAATAAACTAGACTGTGCAAGTGAAATCCATCTCAATCCGCACCTTTGGGCCTCTACTCTCGTATAGCAGTGACTTTGTTTGCAAATCCCCCTCCCCCTGTCTGTATTTCACTTTGTCCCTCTGTTTTGGTGTGTTCATGACATTTCTGGGCAGAGATTTGCGTATATATCACCAGCCAATGACAGAGCAAGGGCACGGCACTGTGCGGGGATAAGCTCATGATTGGAGCAGATGTCAGTCACTCAAACTCTTGAGGGAAAAAATAGCGGACACAGCAAAGAAAAGGAAGTATTCTGTGGTGGAAAGAGCTTTAGATAGTGCACACTCACAAAACAGAGTTAGGGCGCATTCACAAAGCTTTTTTGATTCAAATTAGAGTTCATTTGTGTAATGGTTATAAAAATGTTATTGCCAAAATGTCATAGAAAATGTGTAATTCTGTGTTTGAAAAGAGAAAAAAAAGTAATTTGATTTAGTTCATATTAGCACTTAAAAAGGGAAAAACGAGCACATCAATATTCATTTTATAGAAAACTGAGTGATTGCAGTGATTTCCTGATTGATTGATCTGCTATTGATTACTCTGGTCTTTAAGCTAAGAAAGTTATAAAATAATGCATTAGCACAATAACAAGTTAAAAATGCTATTGTTTAAATGTTCTTCGGCTCATTTAATATTTTGCCTTGTTTTCATAGCGCATTTCCTTCACAATTTATGTTTTAAGAGATTTTGCCCGCTGATCGGGAATCGATTGAGTATGCCTGAGTTCACGTAGGGGAAAAGTTTTGCTTCTGCTCGTCCATTACAACACTGGACGTGAAGGAAGTAACACCACCTCATGTCTTGTGCTCATTATTCCCCTTTCCAGGGGTGTAACATTTGCTCTGGATGTTTGGAGGAGTTGTGGATGCGCAAAAAGACTCATTGTTGCAACGTATAAATGCAGCATGCATGATAAGATAGAATAAGAAACGCAAAACTACGAGAGTTTCATGCTCCATGTTTGCATGCATGTGGAGGACACAGAAGTAGTGGGAACCCTTTGATGTATGTCTTGTCTTCGCCTACGGTGAATCCTAATGCAGCACCACCTTTGGAGAGATTGGGAACATTAATTAAAAAGTTTAGCTCATTGGACTATGGTGCAACGTGAACGCGACCTTCGTCCGGAAGACCAACCCACCCCCAGCCGAGCCGAGTTCCCAGTTGGACCGAGTCTAGCGGTCTATGCTTTGTGAATGCGCCCTTAACATTGATTTGGCTTTCACCCACTTTCGAGCTATGAAGGAGAGGCTTGGACTGAAGAGGCTGAAGAGGAATTAGCCCAAGGGAAGGGGCTCTCAGTTTGAATAGTATTTACAAACAAAAATGAATTGGGGGGGGGGGTGACTCCGAACACCTTTAAATTATCACCGATAACCTTCATTCAGGATTGGGCATCTTTTCCACTACCACGGGATGTGTCAGTCAACATGGTTGTTTGAGAAATGAAAAATTGCACATTGCATCAATTGGCTTAAATAAAGCCCTGTTTCCACCAGCGGGTATGGGTCGGGTCGGGTCGGGTCGGTCCACATTGTTTTTCATCTCCAAAGATAATTGAGAAATGAGGATTTCTACATTTGTTTTTTTTTTCTTTTTTTAACACTTTTTATTACTATTACCTATAATTGTTTTGCTATCATTGCCATTGCTCTATCATTTCTACACCTTGATTAACAATATCTAATTTAAAGGAAGTTTCTTTATCAAAAAAACTAGGATTTTTTAATTACAACAATCAGAAGTCATGCATAGCACAAAATATAACTATCTGCTGGCTCTCACTGTACTAACACTGGTTTGTTTGTCTCCCTTGTCTTGTCCTTTTTTGTACCGTTTTGTGTTTTTCTTAAATAAAGTTCTTTATTAAATAAGGATAAAGTTGTCCTCCGAAGAGGGGGGTGGTGGCGGGCCCAAAAAGAGAGACAGAAAAAAAAAAGTGGGACGGGTACCCTTATATCCGACCCGACCGGACCTAATTTTTTGGTACCCTTCCGTAGGGGTACTGATCTAACCTATCCGGATCAAAGAGGTGTGACCCGGCATAAGACAAAGCAGGGATGACCCCTCCATTTCTGTCTCATGTGGTGCTTTGGTCAAAAGGCGTTGCACTGTGATGATGTCACACGATCACGAAGCAGTACTATCTAATACTCCACCTCCAGGGAAGGGTACAGGTTGCTGTGGGGACGCAACATGAAATCAACAAATCAGTACCAAAACCCGTCTGACCCGACCCGACCCAGACCCGCAGGTGGAAACAGGGCTTAACTTATTGCAGCTGAAAGATTATCCCCCATGCAGCTATTATCCAGTTGGAGGCTCCTACCTTTTCGCTTAGTTAAATCCAGGTGGTGACTTTTTTTCCCCTTCTTTTTACCAGACAGTTTCATCATGCAAGGAGGAGCCTCTCAGCACCATGGAAACTTTTCAGAACCTAGACAAAGATGGCACAAAGGTTTTTGAGGAAGACTTGCAGCAGAGTGCAGGACCTTAAACATGGAACAATGATTCACCTTACAGCATCAAAATTTCACAAAGAAAGCAGCGGGGACCTGCAGGACTGTTCTGATTGCTATTGTGCAATTAAATCAACACAGAACATGGAGTGGAAATCCTGAAAACTGAAAGGCTTTGCAGGAGGAATGAAATAAAAACTTCAAATTCATGTTTGGGAATCCTGCAGGGACTGTAGAAGCACAATGGCCATTTCAATGGAAGGAAGTTTGACATTTCTCTGAGTGTTGGGACATATTAAATAAATGATTCTGAACATTATTAAAAAGCCTCTGCAAGAGGTCAAAGTGTTGCAGAGAGATTTTGAAGCTGTCGGCTATAATTACAGTGCACAGTCACATTCAGCTACACCGTGCAAAAGGTCAGCCATGAGAGCCATTTCATTTGTGCCAAAATGCAGCTTTGATTCATTCATTTTGCCACCACTCAGGTGGTTCAGACTGCGACTGTAGACTGATTTAATGTTTTATACCTGCCCAATTAATCTTCCTCTTCCTTTTTATTTTCCTCAGAAACTTGTGAGTTTTGAGTTGAAATCACATAGTTACATCCCACTGCTGAACATGATGCAGGAGGAGGCAGACAAGAATCTGGAGCTGCACTACGAAGCAGGATTAATAGCTTAGGGAAGTACCTTCAGGTTCAGGTCTGAAGGTTCAGTCACGGAGCCGGTTTACTTCTCTCTGAGTTGGATCACCATGGCAACTGATGTCTGACCTGCAAGTTAGGTTCTTATATCAAATTAGGTTCTTAGATAGAGATCAACCCTGGTTAAAGCATGTCTCCTACCCCCCTGGTGTGTGCAACATATCAAACACAAACTGTATCAAATGCTGTCTGTGCATTCACATGAATACTACAACATATAGAGAAGGCGCACATGCATTATCATCATCACAGCACTGTGTGTGTGGTGATGCAACATATAGACAAGGTGCACATGTAGCACGCACACACAGAACTGTAGGATTAAGCCATCATGTCACCGTATAGTGACCACTTTCTTTTTCCTCTTTGTCTTATCTGGAAAATCTGGAAAGTATTTGAGCTCGTCAGAGGAAACACTGCTGTGTACATGACTGCAGCAGCAGCTCTAATGACTGAAAGCAGCTCTACATTCTTGGGGGCAGCAGAAGTGATAAACCCATGATTGTGGGCTTCTGCAGAAACTTTTGCCAGCTAATGTGGTTTCAGTTGTCAGCGGTTTTGATATAAAGGCGGGTTCTGGCTTTATGTGTGCAGAAGGAAACATAGTGCATATGCAAAGGGTGTCGGATAGATGCACCAGAGATTGATGTGGGGCAGCTCACCTGTAGAAAGGGTAATTGGTTGTATGAGCAACACGTACTGAATCCGCTGACCTTCCAATGTGCAGATGAGAACACTGCTTTCTTTTACAAGACTGTGATTGTTGTTGTCTAAGTAACGAGTCCCAGTGTTGTGTAGACATTCACTCCGAACATTAAGGATTGTGTTTGTTTCAGAGTTGAACAGCCATCTTATTAAGCAAATGTTTTGGCATCTTTTTTTGATCTTGTAATTAATTACTGTAATCTGCTTCCACATATTTTTGCTCGCTTTCATATTTTTACTGCTCCTTCCCCCCCCCCCCCCCCCCCAAACAAGTTAATTAAAATGAATCATTTAATCCTGCATATTTAGACATCTGTCTTTTCCTTTCATAACACCCAAAATATGTTCATTTAACAGAAATGAGTCCACACAGGTGAATTTAATAAATTGATTTCTGAATGAAAATATCAGAACAATAAATATTTCTAATGAGACATATATTTAGTGGGATTGTGTAATTGCAGGCGGCAGTTTGCAGACTCAAAGGTTACATCCATCTGCTTGTAGAATGTATGCATGCACATTTGATGTGCTGTATTCTTACAATTCTTGTCAGGTATATGAATTTACATCAAATGGAAGATAAGTACTGATGTCTGGGATTGAAATGAGTGGCAACGCATCAAAACCTGAACAAAGAACTAATTTCAGCCAATGGAAAAAAAAAAAGAGCCCACAGACTCATGCAGATCTTAAGACAGAAAAAATACCATTACCTGTCCAAAGGTGGGCATTGTTCATTTGCTTTTAATTACAGTTAGAGCGCATGTGACTTCCTGCTACAGACTGGCGACCTATCCAGGGGGAATTGTGCCTCTTGTATGGTAACTGCCAGAACCGGCTCCAGCTGCTCTACAACCCTGAATTTGCAACCCAGGGGTGTCCAGCTCTGATGACACACGCTCCGTCCCTTGTCCTTTTATAATGGCACTTGTCGAAGGACACGTGAAATAAGCGCTGGACTTGTGCCAGCCGGCAGAAATAAAGAAGTATGTTAGTGTTGAGCTGCAGTGTTGAATACAGGGAAAACACGTGTTATTATGTGGTTTTCATGTCGTAGTTGAAACAAAAAGGACCAGGAACCAGCTTCTCTGTACTTCCGGGTAGACGTAAATGGCTGTAAATAACCCGCCCCTGTCCAATCAGAACCCTTCCCAACCCCCGAATCTGAAGCGGAATTAGATAAATGTGTTTTCCATGTAAACCTTCATTTGGAATTATTATTTCCATGTAAACATGAAGGAAAATAAGGAGGAGGGGAAACATTAAATCCCTCCGTAAACACTTTGTTCAGCCCCACAGGGATTCTGAAAAGCATTTATTGAGGTGAAAAAGTTAGAGTTCTGCTTTAAAGAGAGTGTTTCCTCTCCACAGTTGCCCACCACCCTGTGCATGCTCAGGATGGGGGACTGAATCACAGGGCGCATTCAGAAAGCATAGTCCAGCAGTCTTTGTCCATTTTGGGACTCGGCTCGGCTGGGGGTGGGGGTGGTCTTCCGGACTGAGATCGTGTTCACGTTACACCATAGCCAAACGAGCCAAACCTTTTGAATAATGTTCCCAATCTCTCCAGAGGTGCCGCTGCATTGGGATTCAGGCAAGGACAAGACATACAGCAAACAAGAAGGTTCTCACAACTTCCATTTCTTCCACAAAAGAACAAATTTTGTGCGTACTTACGACGAGCTGGGATATAATTTTATCAGACCAAATATCGATTAAAGCTTTTACTTGCTCATAACTCCACATCTGGCCACGAGACATTTTTAAAAGTACTGCAGTCCCACACGTGGGTTTGTTGTCATAGCGTTTACCCACAATGCCCAACGTTTTACAACAATATCATGCTAAACCAAATGCAGGAAGCTGCAATTCTGTAGTCCGCTTTCTGTATTTGGTCCACTTGAAATGGACCGAGATCCGCGTTTGTACGCGGACTTAGTCCGCTTGCACTTTCACAACTCCCCCAAACGAGGTAGACTTTCCGAGCAAACGGACTCTGATTTAAATCAAAAAAGCTTTGTAATTTGATGCAATCCTTTAGTTTCCTTCACTGGGCAATTTTTTATTCATAAATTAGCTTCTTACAGTTACTATAAACTAGACTAATCTGGAACATAAAAGCCAGCATGGAGCTGACAGAGATGGGAATTTTAGAGTCAACAAGTTGTGCAGATTGGACTCACCCGGCATGGAGATTTGTTGACTCCAGAATTTCCATCTCTGGGAGGTGGTGCATGATTCTCCAGGAACCCTGGCATCTCTTGGTTACCATCATCTCAGTAGACCAGGTGGGTGGAGAACATTAGCTCCAACATTTAAAAAGAGGATGAATTTCCTGTGGCAGCAGAAGAACTTCAAGCTACCCAAGTTGATGTTGGTGCACTTCTACACCTCCACCCCGAGGCTATCCTCACCACCTCCACCTTAAAGGAATAGTACACCCACAGAACGATGGTCCTTCATTTTCTACTACTTTCATATAATGGAGTTCACCAGCGACTGAACCAAAAAGGCCCATAAAAGTCCACAAAAACTTGGCAATATTCCTCCATGCTGCTCGTCCAATGTAATCGTCATGAGTGGGTAGCGTCCAGAATTTACTCAAAACGACGTCATTTAGTATATTTTTATAGCCTAAACAGTAGTACATTGCAGTTTCTATTTGCGTGTTTGTGCGTGTTCTCGACACTACGGAAGCCTGGGGGTTCAGTGCCTACTCTGCCGATAATGCAAGCGTAGAAGAAGAAATTAGCTGTTTATGTTGTGCTAAGAGGGGAGAAGGGAACTAGGGGTTGGCTTCTTTAAAAAAAAAAGACAGAAAACGCGCGGCCTCATCTGGTGTAGTGTCATGAACTCGGGCCGTGCTTTGCAGCAGCTAGATGTTCTACTGTTTAGCCCCAAAAATACACTAAATGATGCCATTTTCAGGGTGGTGTTTAGCTCAAGTGGTTGAGCAGCCGCCCCATGTACATTCCCGACCTGGACCCTTTGCTGCATGTCTTCCCCCGTTCTCTTTCTGATCCCCTATCCTCTCAGTCTACTGTCAAATAAAGGCCACAATAGCCACAGAATTCCTTTAAAAAAAAAAAAAAAAAAGATGCCGTTTTCAGTAAATTATGGACGCTACCCACTCAGTACGCTTGGATTACGTTGGACGCGAATATGGAGGAATATTGCCAAGTTTTTGTGGACTTTTATGGACATTTTTGGTTCACCGGTGAACTCTATTATATGAAAGTTGGGGGAAAACGAAAACCTGTCGGATCTCCAGCTGCATTTGAGATATTAAAAAAGTGCTCCAGAGTCTTGCTCAGCATGAGGGTGAGTAGAAAATAAACACACATCATTCTGTGGGTGTACTATTCCTTTAATCTGGTACCCTTCTGTCAGAAAGACTAAAGCAGACTGCAGCACATCATCACATCATCCTGACAGCTGAGAATGTGATCAACTTTACTCTGCACCTTCTCTTGGACCTGTACTCCTCTGCAGCAGCCACCCTTTTCACAAGTGTTCATCTCTTCCCTCTGGCAGGAGACTGCAGGCCATCAGGACTAAAACCTCGCGCCACAGAAAGAGTTTTTCCCATCAGCTGTTGGACTCGTGAAGGCTCCCCTACTCATGACTGACACCTCCCTGCAAAAAAAAACTAGCGTCACACATTACACGGGTTGCACACCGTTGTTTAATTTTTAGTTTTTTCACCACCACCCCAAAATAAATTCTTGTATAAGCAAACTTGAAATAAATAAATAGATAAATAAAGGCTCGTTCTGATTGTGAAAAGGAGCATGAAGGCAGAAATATACTAAAAGTGCATTAGAAGCATTTAAAACCATTTTGGATCTAATAGTTGCTTGTGTGATTTAGTTGAGAGTTGGAAAATACAAAGAAGTGATACAATATGTCATTTTTTCAAATGATCATCTCGGTGATACACAAGAAAAAAGAGACTGCTGTCTCTGCTATTTGTGGTCTTTCTTTTTGTGAGTGTGTACGAGTGTTTATTGAATGGCTTTATTCAGAGTGACAGAGCCACAATAAGGATCAGTGGCTCTGAGTCACAGCAGGAACGGATTTCTGAATTAAATTGCATTTTATGTGAAAGCTGTAAGCCTCACAAGTCTAACTCTCTTTTCTTCAAGATGCCTACATCTTAACCCAGTGGAATCATTTGTTTTAGCCACACTGGATTTCATCTTTGTAGTATGTTGTCCTCAAAATTAATCATACCATCCAATTAAAGAAGGAAAAAATAGCTGTCAGTCAAACAATTTCATATTGATACAGGCAATAATAAGTAAAAAATCGATGAAAATCAAGACATTGATTTTGAATTTTGGTTTGAAAGAAATATTAACAAACACACAAAAATAAAAAACAAGTAAACAAGTATGATGGGGCTCCGAAGATAAAATTTTGTTGAGCAATCAGGTGTTTTCTCTATAATGTTCAGAAAGACTTCACACCTGTTATTTTGATCCACTGTTCATGGGAAAGGTGCTCTAATGTGTCTGGGACAGTTTTGTTTGTTTGTTTGTTTTTTTATTTCCAAACAGAATTCAAAATCGATCTCTTACTTCACTAAATTATAATTTTGTAAATTTCTGTTTCTTTAGTTTCTTGTTATTTGAATTGCTGTTGGGAATTTACCCTTTTCTTTAATTGGAGGTTCTTATTTTGAGGACAACCACATTTGATACGTTGGCCCATTTTTTTTGCTGTTGTTGTTTTTTTGTTTCTTTTTCATTGACAACTTAAGTTTAGGAAAAAGGAAATATCTGTTTAGGATCCGGTTGGAGCAGCTCTACATTATTTAAAAGACAACCAACAGAATTTGATTGCTATTCACTTCTTTGAAGAGAGGCTTGGTGCCTACCAGCATGAAATTTCAACACGATTGAACTCTGCCAGTTTCAGGCTTTAAGCTGCACCTTGTTGCGTGGAGCTTTAGCTCTGCAGTCCGCCTTTAATGCAAATCAGACAAGAAGCGATTTGTAACAAAATTCTGCTCATTAGCCCGGCAGCCATTTACTGTGGAAGATGTGATCTTTTTCAAGGTTGACAAACCTCAGTCAGATCATTTAAGACTGTGGTGGGCTCGGTGGACTTCTGCAGGAAATACTGGAGTTCTGAGTGCAGCTTACAGTCATCCATGTGGAACTGCTGCAGAGTCTCGCTGTCAGGGGCTGCTTTCTGAAGGCCAGAGTCCAGGTGGAGTTAAAAACTTTCAGAAAGTCCTTGAAGCAAGATGTGTGGAGTGAAAGTGCAGAAAGAGGAAAATGTACTTCTTCAATGTCTGCTGCAGATCCTCTATAGCCAGGGGCATTTCTACCAGCTCAAACTGAATGAAAGATTAGGGCTCACCGCGGTGCTTTCCAGCTCTCAGAGCGCTTCATGCAATTCAAATTTCTGTGTGTGGAGAAGCTCCTCAGTTGCACCTACTGTATGTGCACTGCCACAAGTTTATCGTACAGCAAGTCTGTAAATCAGGTCCTCAGGGAGGACATCGCTTCAGTCTCCTCTCTGAGTTATGTCTTACTCAGACAGTCTATATAATAATGATAATAAATAAGCAGACGTCCTGCTGCAAGGCAACACCACAAGCTAAAGGGTAAATAATGAGCTATTGGAGAAGTGGCGTAAAATATGCTTCCTCAGCTCCTCTTTTACCCTGGAGTCTCAGCGTAAGTGGTAGTAATAGCTGAGAATCAATTCTCTGGACGTTCATCCTGTTTTGTAACAACTTCTTCCCGAGGACTTACAGGACAAATGATTAACTGCACTGATGTGTATTTTTCTGCTTTTATGAAATAGCAAGAAATACGAGGAAAGAGGAAAAGCTGAGCAGATGCACAGAAAGTCCACTTACATATTTCTCATTCTTTCCTCAGGAAACGTTAGTTTTTCTGCAGAAAGTTTAGAATCAGTTGCTTGATTTTTGGACAAGCTCCACGTGTTCAATTTTAGCTTTTTCTTCTCAGTCAGGAAACTCGAGGGTTTGGCCTTTTACAAACTTTTGGTGTTTCAGTTTTAAGAATGTGAGTGACCCTGCTCTGCTGCATTATTGGTGCAATATCAGACCATAGAAACCCATTAAAGCAGCAGAATCTCAGAAAACTTTGTCTTAAACAGCTTGCAGAGCTTGTTGTCTCAGGAAACCAGAACTCTGAAAGCGAACTCTGAACTTATTCCTTTTTGGCCAGAAGAATCTGCTTTTACTGGGGGCAAACCTGAAAGATTACTTGCTCTGTACTGCATGGTGTACTCACATGTACTTACAGGCCAGGCTGAAGGAGAGATGAGGACAGCATTAAAACTAAACTCAGTTGCAATTCTAATCGTGTTGCATGATATATTTTATGACAAGAATAAGAAAAACATAGATGGTTTTATTAAATGTGGGGGGAAGGAACCATAAATCCAACAATAAATGAACTTTTGTTAAAGTGAAGTACAGCAGCAGTAGTAGGAGGAAGTTCTCTCTGTATATATGACACACAGCTGAAATGAAGCTTCCCTCAACACAAACCTGCTGCACTCGCTCTGATTTACTCCTGAACAGGTGAATCTGCACCATGCTGCACTCCTTCTCCCCTCTGAGCTCCTTCCAAGCTTTCATCCTGAAGTCTAATCCCACCATCCACTCTAAAAATGAATGTACCTTTACATCACCTTGAGAGGCCCCTGACCTCAGACTAACCATGCAACACTTCAGGTACATCTCAAAAAGTCTGAAGTCTAAACATCAATGCCAACAAAAGTTTTCTGAGGTTGGAAAGTTTCCACATTTTCATTTTCCATTGACACACACACACATGGCTGGCTCGATTCCACATGACAGTTATTTATAGCTTTTAGACAGGAATGATGAAATTGAAGTTCAGACTTCTTTTTTGTCTTTTTTCCTGTCTCAGTGGCTGACTAGGGCCCCTCCAGATGGTACTTTGAAAAAACAAGAAATGAAAAAGAAAGGATAACTGGAGAGAGGAGGGGAAGGATCCTTGGTGAAGGACCAAGGATGAATGAATGATGGAGAAAGACGAGTGGATGATGTAAAAAAGAATGAATGTTGGAGGAAGAAGGATGGATGGACATGGAAGGGTGAGGATGGATGATGTAATGCGTGATCGATGGGTGTGAAAAGGGTGAGGGGATAAAAGAATGAATTAATGTAGGAGGGTGAGGATGGGTGAATGGATGAAAGAGGGGAGGATAGATGAAAAGCATGATTTGAAGAAGAAAAAGTGGAGATGATAAGAGATGACGAGGAAGATGGAAGGATAGATGAGGGAAAGAATGTATAACGGAGAAAGACGGAGGACAGATGGGGGAAAGGTTGAAAGGTTAATGGATGAAAGATGTTTTTATCATTTATTTAAACTTCATTTATGCACATATGGCTGGATCTACTGAGATCCAAATTTGCGTATAGTAATTTGCCCGTGCAATCTAGAATTTTGCGCGAGGGGCTGAATCCTGGTTTGCAGGTGATTCACAAAGAATGGGCTTTATGCACATCTCCAGAACTTCCTGAACTTAATACCGCACCTTTATTTCCTGTCTTACATGATTGGATGAACTGATTAATCCAAGTGTGTCTGATCATTTGCTGAGGTCAGACACACCTAGAACAAGACGCTGTGTCACACTTTAATCATCATAGCGCCACCCACAGCCTTTCATGCAGTTTCATGGGGATGGTGAAACCTTTCCCCGGATTTCTGCTATGGTTTCACACCTAAACCGGCTTCAGCTCCGTGTGGACTAGGCTTCAGTCTCCCGTGGAAGGATCCCAGACCGACTTGCCTTGTATCTCATACATGGCGTGAGTCGGGCTGGTGTACCAGGCTTCTGTTATTCACCTTTGAGAGACAGAACCCTTTTTGTACATTGTCCATTTGTACTTTTTTTTGCATCTGCAATGAGATAGCTCATATTTTTATTTACTCAAACCTTTGATAGATCCGGCCCGAGTTCATATAGAAGTTCAAAGCAGGCTTGATACTAAAAACAAGAACAACACAAAGATGCTTTTTCCAGCTCCTTCAGAATAACTTTAAGTTCCCCTGATGGGATCAAGGTGGGCAGCTTCAGACCCGGCTGCTGAAGGAGCAGTGTAAGAAAATACCCTTTTGCTAAGCTCAGTGCAAACAGAGGGGAAGCTGAAAGTAATAAAATCCTAGGAGCGTAGGCTGTGACGGCTCTAAGAAGCATGTAGGAGGATGAATACGATGGCAGCAGCACAAGGATGGATTTGTAAATGAACTTATACCCATGCAAAAGTCTGCAGATAGATAGAGAGGGAGGGAAGGAGAGATGAATAGATGGAGGAGGGAAAGATGGATGGATGAGAGAGAGCTGGAGAATAAATGGAGGAGGAAAATGACAAAGGACAGGGATAAGGAAAGAGAGAACAAGATGAAGATTGTTGGATGGGTGAAGCAGGGATACGAAGGCTCACCAGGTGATAGAGGTGAGGTTGAGATGTTGCCCTGCTCCCTAACCAAAGTTAGCAGGTTGACTTTATAAAATAAAGAACAGAGAAAAAATTAAGTCAAAGACAACAAATGCAGATGTTTATGGTTTGAAGTCAGATTCAGAAAACTATTGATCCCAAAAAGCAATTAAACCACAGAAACCCAGAGCACACACACACACACACACACATCCTGTGTGATGTGATGCCAGAGAGCAGATAAACTCAATCAGAACATTTCTGCTCAGCAACAAAGCAACAAGTCAAAAGGGAGGGTCAACAAATAAGGAGCTAAAAAAGATATCATTGGGGGTGTAATTTATCCCTACCCATAAAAATGCCCTGGTGGACTTACCACCCACCTCCCCTGCAACCAACATGGCGGCCAGAACGCTGCGGCACAGAGCACCTCCAATACCTCAAAGCCCCCCCCCCTCCCCGCTCCACCAGAGCATGAGAGTGTTGTGACGAGTGGAGTGGGCGTGCCAGAAACAGCAGGAGGCATCTTAAAGAGACTAGAGGCAGGATTAAGAAATGATACTTGCGAGTGCCGCAACTGGCGCTGCGGGTAACTGCAGCCACCAGGGAAGCCGGCGCGGGAGCGTGCACAAACTTATGCTATGACGTTGTTTACAACGCTGATAAAGTCTTTTTCTTCATTGTGCCACTTTTTAGTTGTCATTCAGCTGATCTGGATAGAAGAGGGGGGAGGAATCTAGCTATCCCTTACGGTGCGTACACACCAAATGCGATTTGGGCGTCAGGTTTACATGCAAAGTCAATGGCCAACATGCGTCGGGGAGGCGTTGAAAACCCTGTTGCGCGTTATGCGCGTTGGGCGCTGCGAGTTTTGAGATTTCGAGCATTTGACATGCGTTATGCGCATCACGGGCGGCAGACGCCGGAGCTGGAAAATCTGAACTTTTGCCTCTTGACGCGGGGCATGGACCAATCAGAGCGACTCAATGTAATGACACAGACACACATTTTCTGACAACACAGGAAACACCCAGAAGAACCAGGGGGATCTCCTCTCTCTCTGAAGACAGAGGAGGATAAACTGTGATCTGCGTCCGGTCCCGGTTTCCGCTCGTTGGTTTTCTTCTCCTGTGGTGTGGTGGGGTCTGGTGGTCCTTCCTTCCCGCACCCGGGGACCGCGCTCTGTTAACCGGGGCGGATTAAAAAGGGAACCCCCCCCCTTCACCCCACATCTCTTGGAGTAAACAGTGAAACTCATCACACTCAGAACACCTGGTGTAAGTGACCGCAAGCTCTGTGATTGTTTGTGTGACGCTGACGTCATCAGACGTGCGTGCCCCGGAACTGGAAATGATGTTAAACTTGCACCTGCTCATTTCGGCGGCAGAAAAGGTTTTCATTCTCATGTGAGTGATCTGATTTATCGTCATAATATTACCTCAGTGTGTGTGTCCATACATTAAGGGTTGTTTAGTTTGTTCTGTTACCTGTTTGTACCGTTCTTTTGCCTTACACTGCTGCTCCATGTTATTTTAGCCAACATGCTAATCGAGCTAGCTGTGCCTCGTGAGAAGACGGGATAAAGCTGTTTTCATATTTGCACCCTTGGCAAGCGGAGCGAGGTAAACTGTACAAATGTGTATGTTACGTGAAGCTATGTATTGAAGGATCAAATGTATTTATTTTATTTTGTTATAGTTTTCACGGTGCTTATGAATAGCGTGGGAGCATCAGGAGTTTCCTGCACGCCCAGATGTTTCTCAATAAACCCCTGCACCCGTCAGAAGCTTTCTTCTCCTTTATTGATGCCAAGGGCTGTTACAGTGAAAACTCGTCGCTACGTATGAGGCATCATCAGTGAAAAGAAGACGCCGCACATGAACTATTACACACTGCGTCATCATCTGCATTGAACTGTGAGTAAAAGACCCACTAACGCCTCGAGTCGACATCATCCAGACCCCATGGACTAATCTCATGAACCTGTACTGGAGCAGGTGGATTTAGTGGTGGTTTTAAAACCACATCCTTGGCCAATAACAAGTCAAGAACTGATACTTCACTAAAACAGAATTTATAGTTTCTCTGTGATGTAAATGCTCATTGTTGTAAAATTGAACAACTAAGCTGGAATGGACGCTATGTCCTAAAGTCTTTACCACTGAACTGATGCAATTATTTAAAGGGTAAATTGTCTGAGCTTGAAAGTATTAGCAGTGCATTTGTTTATAACATTCTGTCACATTGTGTGTGTTGTAAGCTAATTTAGATAAGTTTACAAGTGTCAATTTCTATTTTTTTTGTGGCCTTAATATTGGGTTTAAGCCAACACTCATTGAAGTGAATTTAGAGATACACTTGAAAGGCAAGACACCCCAGATAGGCAAAATGTTATCACCTGCTGACAAAACAGACAAACCCAAAGAGATGCAACAGGCGCGGTCCAGCTCCAGAGAGCGAAACCTAACAGAAAAGGGCCAAGAAATGCATGAACAAACAGCAAAGAAAAATGAAAAGGCATTTAATAAAGCTTATGACTCCTGGAAGGAACAAGCAAAGGAAACTAGAACAAAATTAAAGACCTTTTGTTCAGCTGAAGACCTTCAAACAAAACTGAAGGATATTAAAGCCCAAGAAACACTAGTGCATCAACATTATGAGCCCTTTCGCCGGTGTCACACTGCTGCTCCAGATATTGTTAAGAGAATGGATGCATGCGTCGATTTAACAGCTGAAATCTGTGACCTTATAAATAAACGTTTAGAGGAAATCGACAAGACCTTTAATGACCAACTCGAGAAAGAAAGAGTAAGAATGAGACTAAATAAGGAGGAGCATGGCTCCATCTTTGGAAACACAGAGACAGAAACCGTCCTTTCAGAGTCATCAGAGGATTCAGATTCAGCCTCAAGAGCCACCTCTAGATCCTCAAGCAAACGCGCAGATGCAGAGGCAGACCTCGCAGCTAAAGTAGAACAGGCAAAAGCAATGCAACAGATACATGAGCAACAAGCAAAGTTAAACAAACTGGAAAGCGAATTAAAACTCAAAGAGGCACGGATGCTTGCAGAAATGAAACTAAGGTTGGAAGAGGAAAAAACAAGGTTGCAACAACTACAAGCAGAAAATGAGGTGAAGGTAGCAGCAGCACGAGTGAGAGTTTACAATGCCTATGATGGCATTGAAAATCACAAACAAGAGATGAACCACCAAGTGCAAGGTCTCTGCCCAAAGAGTGAAAATCCAACCTCATTAAATCCACAAGCTGCACCTTTCCAACCTCCAAATGTGCCATTTGAGGTGTCAAGACACCAAGAAACAGCTAGTTTGACCCCAGAGCTTGCAAGCTTGCTTATTTCCAACCGTCTGCCTACACCTGAACCAACTGTATTTACAGGCGACCCCTTAAAATTTATAGATTGGAAGATATCCTTTATGGCACTGATTGACCAGAAACCTCTCCCTGTTTGTGAAAAGATGTTGTACTTGAAGAGTTATCTTGGTGGTGAAGCACGTAAGGCAGTGGAAGGTTTCTTCTACAGAAATTCAGAGGATGCTTATCAGGGCGCCTGGGAAATCCTGCAGGAAAGGTATGGAGGTTCATTTGTTGTTCAAAGAGCCTTCAGAGAGAGGTTGATGAAATGGCCAAAGATATCAGCAAATGACCCTGTAGCACTGAGAGAGTTTGCAGATTTCCTACAAGGCTGTGTTGAGGCCATTCCTCACGTTAAAGGCCTAGCCATCTTAAATGACTGTGAGGAAAATCACAAGCTTCTCAAGAAACTCCCAGAATGGATCGTGCGCAGATGGAGTCGTATTGTGGTGGATGAGTTAGATAAGTCACAAGAATATCCATCATTTGCCTGCTTCACAGAGTTCCTGCAAAAGGAAGCCAAAATAGCCTGCAACCCTATTGCCTCTCCCCTTCTTCTAAGCATCAAAACCACAGATGAGAAGTTCCCTAAGAGAGCCAAGGTGTTTAATACAAGCACTCAAATGAAGCCATCTACTCCAAGCTCAACAGAGACCCCAGCCTTGGAGCCAAAGCCCCCTTGTTTAGTCTGCAAAGATAAAACACATGGCGTCGTCAAATGTCCAACCTTTGCAGCAAAGACTGTTGATGAAAAGAAGGCTTTCATTCATGAGAACCACCTTTGTTTTGGGTGTTTGAGAAAGGGCCACACCACAAAGAACTGCAAAAAGAGACACACATGTAGTGTATGTAGTCGACGTCATCCTACCTGTCTGCACATACAGAGAAACACTGAACCTGTAAAAACACAAAGTGCTGATTCAGTAGCTTCAGGGAATAAGGCAGACAGTGAAATTCCCAAAGTTATGTCCCACACACTGACAAGACGCACTTCTGCTACATCTTGTATTGTCCCAGTACTGCTGTCAGCTGCAGCTGAGCCTGAAAGAGAAATCCTCACCTACGCTCTACTTGATACCCAGAGTGATTCTACTTTCATTTTAGCAGATCTAGTGTCTCAGCTAAACGTGAGCACTCAGCCAGTACAACTAAAACTCAGCACAATGACAGCTGTAGACACCATCATAACAAGTGAAGTTGCTCATGATCTGCAAGTGCGTGGATTTAGCTCTGGGACTCAAATACAGCTAAGTCAAGCTTACACGAGAGACTTCATCCCAGTGGATAAGTCACACATCCCCACTAAGGAAACTGCACTACAGTGGCCACACCTGAAACACTTAGCAAACAAGCTGCAGCCACTACAAGACTGTGAGGTGGGACTATTGATCGGTTATGACTGCCCATCGGCACTAGCCCCCTTAGAGGTCATTACTGGCTCTGAAAACGACCCCTTTGCTCAAAGAACTGCACTTGGTTGGAGCATTATAGGGTCTGCAAATCCGCACCTGGACAGAAGAGGGAGTCAGAGTTTCGTACACAGAGTCACAGTGAAAGAAATGCCATTGCCCCCAGTCATTGATGTGCTAAAGGCTTTAGAAATGGACTTTAATGAGAGAAACTATGAAAACAAGTACGTGTCTCAAGACGATGTTCACTTTGTACAGTTTCTCTCTGAAACCATTACTAAAAGAGCGGATGGACACTACGAGATGCCTCTACCTTTCAAGGACAACAATCCACCGGAATTACCAAATAACAAGAAGCTCGCCATTATTCGTCTTCAACACCTCAAGAAAAAATTAAAGGCCAACAAGCAGTACCATGAACACTATACAGCATTCATGGAGGAAACAATCAGGAAAGGTGATGCAGAACCAGTCCCTCCATTATCAGAACAAGAAACTGCATGGTACATCCCACACCATGGGGTGTACCACCCTAAAAAACCAGCCAAGCTAAGAGTCGTCTTTGATTGCTCAGCCAAATTTCACGGCATTTCCCTTAATGACACTTTACTGACTGGCCCAGATCTAATAAACCCCCTCGTAGGAGTCCTCTGTCGCTTCAGAAAGGAAGCAGTGGCTGTAACATGCGACATTGAAAAAATGTTCCATCAGTTCTACATTCCTCCAGAAATGCGCAACTACTTAAGGTTCCTTTGGTGGGAGGACGGTCAGGTGGAAAAGGAACCCAAGGAGTATAGAATGGCAGTTCACCTTTTCGGCGCTAGCTCTTCTCCAGGATGTGCCAACTTCGGCCTCAAATATCTTGCACAACAACACAAGGCAGAATATCCCTCAGCATCAGCATTCATTGAGAAGAACTTCTATGTCGACGATGGCCTAACTAGTGTCCCAACAGTCAGTGAGGCTACAGATCTGGTCATTGAAGCACAAGAGCTATGTAAAACTGCTGGCCTACATCTGCATAAGTTCAACTCCAACAAAAGGGAAGTCATGTCTTGCATAGCGCCTTCAGAGAGAGCGATAACCAGTGAACCCCTGAAACTCCACCCAGACTCCTCACCAGAAGGACAAGTACTTGGCATACAGTGGTCAGTTGAAAACGACACCTTTAGTTTCAGTGTTCACATAAAAGATCAGCCCCCAACTCGTCGTGGTGTCCTGTCAGTTGTGTCTTCTCTTTATGACCCCCTAGGCTTCGTAGCCCCCTTTGTGCTGAGTGGCAAGAGCATCCTCCAAGAACTTTGCCGGAGGGGCATCGGTTGGGATGATGCACTTCCTGAGAGCTTAAGCCCACGGTGGGAGGTCTGGAAGAGTGGTCTTCAAACATTGAAGGACATTAAGATACCCAGATGCTCTCACCCTCCAGACTTTGGTAGCATAGTGAGGGTAGAACTGCACCACTTCTCCGATGCTAGTAACATAGGTTATGGTGCATGTTCTTACCTTAGGTATGAAAATGAAAGAGGGGAAGTCCATTGCAGCCTTGTAATGGCCAAAGCGAGAGTAGCACCAACAAAGATCATGAGTATTCCAAGGCTGGAGCTCTCAGCAGCTGTAACTGCTGCAAGGTTGAGTGCTATGTTGAAGGTAGAACTGGAGATGCAAATTGACCAAGAATTTTTCTGGACAGACTCCCAAGTGGTTTTGGCCTACATTAGCAATGAGGCAAGGCGATTTCATGTCTTTGTGGCTAACCGTGTTCAACTCATCAGGGAGATCACAGATCCAACACAGTGGCATTATGTCGATACAGCTCAAAACCCAGCTGACCACGCTTCCAGGGGTCTCCATGCAGCAGACATCGCTTCCTCAAGTTGGCTATCTGGGCCCAGTTTTTTATGGGAATCCAAAGTACCCTCGTTCCCAAGCTCTTCTACAGAACTGCTTGTAGGTGACCCCGAAGTCAAATCCCTCGCAACTCACACAACACAAGTCAGTGACCAAAGTGATGTTCTGAGCCATCTCACCCGGTTCTCCAGCTGGTCTCTGCTTGTTAAGGTGGTTGGAAGAATCAAGAGACTAGGATCAAAGTTACATCATAACAACAATCTTGTGACAGTGGAGGAACGCAGGAGGGCAGCGGAGGTAGTGATTGGTTTAGTGCAACAACAAGCATTCCCTCATGAACTAAAGCTTCTTCAAAAAGGAGACGGGCTCCCAAGTTCAAGCCCTCTTAGTCACCTCGACCCCATTCTGGTCCAGGGACTTATACGTGTTGGTGGAAGGCTGTCAAGGTCTACTCTTAGCCAAGAAATGAAGCATCCAGTCATCCTGCCAAAGGAAGGTCATATCCCTCAGTTAATCCTGTCTCACTACCATGCTGCCACCTGTCACCAGGGCCGCAACCAAACTCTAACTGAACTCAGAGCAAATGGATTTTGGGTGCTTGGTGGGAGTAAAGTAGTTGCCAGATTGGTACATAAATGTGTGACATGTCGAAAGCTGAGGCGTCCCACAGAGGAACAGCGCATGTCAGAACTCCCTGAAGAACGCATCGAGTCCTCAGCCCCCTTTTTGTACTGTGGTATGGACTGCTTTGGTCCATTTGTCACCAAGCAAGGGCGCAAAGAACACAAGAGATATGGGCTCATCTTCACATGCCTGTCCTCACGTGCAGTCCATATTGAAATGCTCGAGGATTTATCGACAGATGCCTTTATCAATGGTTTGAGGTGCTTCATCAGCTTACGGGGAGCTGTGAGCCAACTGCGTTGTGATCAGGGCACAAACTTTACAGGAGCTAAAAATGAATTAAAGGAAGCTCTAAAGCAATGTGACACTAAGGCTCTGGAGGTATTCCTGGCAGATAAACAATGTGAACTTACCTTCAATGCTCCCTCTGCAAGTCATGCTGGCGGGGTCTGGGAGCGCCAAATTAGGACCATTCGTAATGTCTTGAATGCCACAGCTGCTCAGTGCTCAAGTAGGTTGGATGATGCTTCTCTGAGAACACTGTTTTATGAAGCTATGGCAATTGTAAACAGTCGTCCTTTAACTGTTGATGGAATCAGTGATCCCAAGGCACCTGAACCTCTGACGCCAAACCATCTCATCCTCATGAAATCTAAGGTTGCGCTTCCTCCACCTGGGAAGTTTGTGAAGGAAGATCTGTATGGAGCTAAAAGGTGGCGCAGAGTCCAGTATCTAGCAGAGCAGTTCTGGAGCAGGTGGAAAAGAGAATATCTCATGAGTGTTTCCACAAGACAGAAATGGCACACACCCCGCCGCAATCTAAAGGTAAATGACATTGTCATCATCAAAGAGGACATGCTTCCAAGGGGCCACTGGCAGCTTGGTCGCGTAGTTGAAACCACAAAAGGAAAGGACGGCTTGGTTCGTCGAGTTAAGGTGCAAGTGGGGGACCGGAGGCCTACAGAGAAAAAGGACCGTGCATCAAAGCCCTCAATAATTGAGCGTCCCATCCAAAAATTAGTGGTTCTTATAGAGTGCGAATGATCATCAGCTCCACTGTCAGACTGACATATGCACATGGCACAGTAGACATACAGTAAGAGAGAAGTTACATAAGTGTTTAGATTTGTTTTGCCGAACTTATACTAAGACGGTCCTGTTATGTTCTGGAAATCACATATGACTCCCTTTAAGTTGATTTTGTCATAATATGATTTGGTGGGAGTGTAAGTGACCGCAAGCTCTGTGATTGTTTGTGTGACGCTGACGTCATCCGACGTGCGTGCCCCGGAACTGGAAATGATGTTAAACTTGCACCTGCTCATTTCGGCGGCAGAAAAGGTTTTCATTCTCATGTGAGTGATCTGATTTATCGTCATAATATTACCTCATGTGTGTGTGTCCATACATTAAGGGTTGTTTAGTTTGTTCTGTTACCTGTTTGTACCGTTCTTTTGCCTTACACTGCTGCTCCATGTTATTTTAGCCAACATGCTAATCGAGCTAGCTGTGCCTCGTGAGAAGACGGGATAAAGCTGTTTTCATATTTGCACCCTTGGCAAGCGGAGCGAGGTAAACTGTACAAATGTGTATGTTACGTGAAGCTATGTATTGAAGGATCAAATGTATTTATTTCATTTTATTTTGTTATAGTTTTCACGGTGCTTATGAATAGCGTGGGAGCATCAGGAGTTTCCTGCACGCCCAGATGTTTCTCAATAAACCCCTGCACCCGTCAGAAGCTTTCTTCTCCTTTATTGATGCCAAGGGCTGTTACACCTGGAATCATCTGGTGAACCCAGACAGAGCAGAGATGCCACGACATTCGCTAACTTTATTCATTTATCACATAGAGCTGAGCCGCTCTCTCTCCTGCATCTTCCATGGTGCAGACAGACCGGTGACAGGAAAAAGAAAAAGAAGGGGCTCCTCCCGTGGCGCGTTGAGCGCGCCTTAGCTGGGCATCTCTAGCTGCGCACCAGGGGCGTCAAGACACTGGAAATCAAGCATCTGACTTTTTAGTGACCCGGCGTCCAACTTTGGGCGTCAGGCACGATTTTGATGCCCAAATCGCATTTGGTGTGTACGCAGCCACCGTCTCCTTCCTTTATTAAATCTGTCAGGGCCTACAGATCTGGGCATGAAAAAGTTCCTCCTTTTTCTGCCAGAAGTGGTGCACTATTAGTGCACCATTACTGCACTATCACTGGCTGAACGGCTTGTCCCGCAAATACGCCATCACTTACGGTGTCCAAACTTGGCGTGTAGAAACATCCTTGTTCCAGGCGTTCATTTATGCTCTGAAATCGTTTCCCCTGGGCACACAGGTGTTTTTCTGTGCGATTGAATTAGCAGACAAGTCGCTGGTAAGTGGCTGGCAGTCGGCTGGCAGTCGGCTGAAAGGGGAACTTTTTCATGCCCAGATCTGTATAGCGACGCGTCGATGATGTCGACTACTCGGCTCTAAAAAATTGTCAACATCAAATCTGGTTGTTGACGTGTTGCCACGCCCACTCGCACGCTCAAAAAATGTCATGCCTCCTGGCCACAGAGATGCCCCCGCGGGCGAACCTCTTTTTCGTCTGAGTGGTTTTCCCGTCAGTTATTTTTTTATGACCAGGAGTTGGTTTGATTCTGCCTAAAATGTACCACCGGATTCCCGCAGCAGCTCAGTGTTGCAGATGCAGCATCAGCAGGTAGTAGCTACAGGAGTTTGTAATGCATGCAGCAGCTGTTAATCCAGAAGGTAAGTAAAGTGAAGGCGGCTGTAGCGCTGAACTGAGCCGCTTTTAGAAAGTTTGATCCATTAATCAAAGGATACGACAATAAGCTCAACATCTGTAACACACCGTTCATATTTAAAGACGCAACGTGCCGATGTGTTGGTTTAACGTAAGCGGTAGGAGCGTGTGAACTTGTGCATTTGACTGGGCTGCTGCTGTGTGACGTGACGTGACAGGCTCGGAGTGACAGAAAAAAACAAAAGACTGTTAGTTAAACTTTGTTTGCTGTTACTCAAAAGCAACAGAGTACCCGGGTCTAAATGGAGAGCTTGTCTTTTCCCCGTTTCTATAGTCTCTATCTTCATTCTCTCTTGTAACCTGTAGATCAGCAGTCTTTTGGACTTATGGCAGTCTTCACTCTCTGGCAGCCTATATATACTTTTTGGTATGAATGCTGTCTTTGTGTTCTATTTATATAAGTAAGGTGATTAGGTTTTTTGGATGTATGTATAGTGTTTTTATGTGTCTAACGTTTCTCTTGTCATTGGCAGGTCATACTGATCATGTGACCAATTACCTGCACAAACTGAGCAGCTGTCTTTGATTGTCTATTTAACTAACACAGGAGCAGACTGACAAACATTTTGCCATTGCCCTGACGAAGGCCCTTCAGGCCGAAACGAGTTGGCATGTTATTGATACATCAGCCATGTATCAATAAAGGCTTTTTAATAACTTTCCTCCTGAGAGCCTCGGACCTCCTTTTCCATTCTCTGCTTGGATCCCTCACTGAAGAGCACCAGGGGGGGAAAATCTTTTCAGTACCTAGAAGCACTCCATGCCCAGCTTTTTTGATCGTTAGATTAATCAGCTAATTACTCGTTAGAATAGTCGACTATTCGATAAAATAATCGGCCAACTAATTGTTTTAAAGATAATTGTTTACCCCCAGCCCTACGCGTATGCAGCATCAACTGACCCTTCGCTAAGTCCCACCCCCCATGGATACAGTTGCTAAGTCTGGCAAACTACATGTAACTTCTTTTTGGTTTCACTTACAAAGATATTTCCCAAAAGATCAGAAAAGAGATTTTAATGAACAAATTTGAAATACTTCTTATTGTCACTAATCCAAAACTTTTAGCCAATGAAAAACATATAATCAATTAAATTATAATTTTAGCAAAATATTACAAACATAAAATAATTTGGCAAAAAAACTTACCCTCCTTTTATAAATTTAAAATTACGGACCTTAAAACATACTGTAACAGCATTGAGAAATTGAAGAAGAAAAACAATAAATTAACCAAAACAATCAAATTACTTCACCTTTTTAAACTTTAATACATAGCAGATCCCTATGTGTTTTATTTGTTGTATTTATTTTCCTTTTTGCTTTATTTTATTTTCCTGAATGAGACTGGATATGTGAATTTATCAACTTTGTTAGTCTTCTGTCACATATGTTATGTTATGTTTATATATATTTTCATAAACAAATTGGTCTTTTGACAAATGGTAATAAAAGTTGTGGAAAAAAAAGTCTGGCAAACTTTCCTGTTTTAGCTAATTTCTTCGTACATCAACATGGATTGCTCAGTGACTTCAGTGAACATATTCTAAAGGAAATTGTGTTAAATTTCTGGAGAAATAGTTGGGAAATGTCAGAGGGGCTAGACAGAGAGGACTCCAGGATGCATCTGAGTAATCATCATCATCATTTGTCAACAGAGTAATGTTGATGAAGAGGATGTTAAAATCAAAGCGAAGGCTCAGCGTTCATACAGAAAGACTCAGAAACGCCACATTTTGATGATTTATGTCCAGAACAAACGTATAAAGGAACAACAACAAGATTCTTGCATCGCAGAGTAAGTTAACAGATTGTTTTATTTTAAGCTAACTGTCATGTATGACTCCAGAAAGTTTCAGGTATCTGACATGTTTTAGCCTGTTGCTGGATGTTTCCCCCTTGACCAGGATGCTGTTCCCACATCGTGGGTTTGATCAATACATTGGATTTGAGCAGATACTGGATCTGATCAGGTTAGCAGCTACTGGACTTAGAAACTGGCAGAGGACCGTGTTATATTTGTCTCTGTTTGGCAACCAACGTGACTTACTAGTGTTTATCTGGTGTATTTGTTTAGCCCCTAGTGACACACAGCTACATTACTCCATGTTAAAACAGTAACTTTTACTTAATATTATACAGCTGTCTTGTAGCTAACTACCATGCTAGGTGGTGTTAGCGTCTTACCCTGGACTAAACAGTTTGTCCGGCTCCGTGTTCAGCCTCATGCAACTGCGAGTGAGGTCTTCCACGCTGTTTAATCAATCTGTCACACCTTTTATCCATATTCTACACCGTTTAGTCCATATTCCACACCGTTTAGTCCATATTCCACACCGTTTCTCCATATTTCACGCTGCTTAGTCCATATTCCACGCTGTTTAGTCCATATTCCACATTTATCCATATTCCACGCTGTTTAATCAATCTGTCACACCTTTTATCCATATTCTACACCGTTTAGTCCATATTCCACACCGTTTAGTCCATATTCCACACCGTTTCTCCATATTTCACGCTGCTTAGTCCATATTCCACGCTGTTTAGTCCATATTCCACATTTATCCATATTCCACGCTGTTTAATCAATCTGTCACACCTTTTATCCATATTCTACACCGTTTAGTCCATATTCCACACCGTTTAGTCCATATTCCACACCGTTTCTCCATATTCCACGCTGTTTAGTCCATATTCCACAGCTTTCCACTTGCATTTTTTTGGTTTTGAGAAGCCAAAAAATACATCACCCAAACGTCCTGGATATCTGTCATCAGACTTGAGAATCTTGTCTATGCCTGTCTATGGAAGTGAAGTTTGCCAGAAACTCCTTTCATTAGTTACGGTTGCTAACGTGTGATTGGTCAGCGGCAGTTCTAGGGTGGGGCTGGCGAAGGGTAAATTGACGTCACTGTGCAGGAAATTTGGCCACCGAATCGCAGTGCATTATGCAACACAGCCTGTTCAAGGGAACAGAGAGAGACGTGGATGGGCTCGTTCTTTTTGTTTTTTAACACTTCATCACCCATTAGCATTAAAAAACTGGACATGTTTGTTTATTCTTGCAAAATTCCTGCTTGTAGTCACTTTAAAGGGACAGCAGTGATTTTTTAAGGTGCCAGATACAGACATGTAGTGATGTCACATTTCTTTATGTTGTTTTTTTTTTTAATGTATTTTCAAAACTACTGAAGGTAACACAGTTATTTCATTGTGCCATTCAAGGGAATTATGTCCCTAAGAATGACATGAAACTCCCTCTTTAAAGAGTTTCACAGCAGAAGAGCTTTAAGCCTGCCGCACACGAGAGCTTCCTGCTGAGCTAAAAGTCTCTCGAGGCCGTTTGCTCAGCAGATAGCTCGCCGTGTGCGCCTGATTTTTGGGGAGTTTTCTGCCTCGTGAGGTGTTGAGGTGAAAATCAAACATGTTTGATATTTTTTGCCTCGCGAGGCGACTCCTCAGCCAACGTGAGCCGGAGCCAGGCATAAATCCAAGCGACCAATCAAAACGCGTCTTTGGCTCACATGATTTCAAGATGGCAGCCCCCGGTGAAGTAGTCAGCGACTACGTGTTGGAAGATAAATTGGTGGAATTGTGGCCTGACTACAACTGTCTGTATGATGTCAGTTCGTCGGACTTCAAAAACAGGGACAAGCGCGAGCAGGCATTCAAGGAGATGGCCGCAAAACTGGACCAAACAGGTACTTGCTGCACAACGAAATGGTACACTAGCTAGGGTTGCTAACTAACTATCCCGTGCTAGCAGCATGTTTTGGTTAATGACGTTCAATATACGTGTTTGGCTCAGTTGGATCTCTATATGGGATTTCACTTCAAATAGCCTATTAAATGTCAATCATTTTGGGCAGAATCTCCAGTGGTATGTGTTTTGACCATAGATTACGGCACTATTGTGCCTTTTTAATGTTGGCAACCTCCACTTATGCTTGCATTAGAAAATGAGTTAGTGTTTTTTGTTAGTATTCTTTTTAATTTTGATTTTATTAACTAAAGTGTCATCCACATCTTTGTGTCCAGGCAAGACACTGTAGAATACCAAGTTTTACAGAATGGCAAAAAGAAAACATTCTTATGTAATCACCAACAATACAAGTTGACATTGCAGAAGAAGTCAAGCGACAATAAGGAAATATGTAATTAGGTAGAATATAGTATTCTGTGCATTATGTCCAGGCTTTTTTCAATAAATCAAACACATCTGGTGGTATACATTTTAATTGTTCAACATAATTCCATTGTGCCTTGGAATTAAGATGTCCAATGCATAATGTACTTAATCAGGTGTAGTTAATCGAATAAAAGATGATTAACAACAAAACAATGCTTTTTCAACTATTAACACATTTTTATTTGCCTTTCAGTGGAGTGGGGAAAATAAAAATAAGATTGCTGCGGAACAGCTATACAAAGGCCAAAAAACCTCAAACAAGTGGGAGTGCCAGGAAAGTCTTGACCAAACGTTCAAAATGGCTTCTGGAGAAACTTCAGTTTCTTGCTCCCTACATCGCTGCTCGGCCAACAAAACAAACTTGGATGCAGTAAGTATTTTCTGAAAAATGTATTCATCAATCACTAAGTTGACACCTATGTGTACATGAAAAATATAGGAAAAATACCTGGTTCAAAACATGTGGATTGAATCAATATGAAATGTACAGTGTCCTGTCAGAAGAGACTTGTTGGAGGAGAGAAGGCAACTGACTTTTGCAGCTAGAAACATTTTTAGGGGATTATTCACAGGAGGCAGCTGACAGTTGATTAATTATATTTCATTGTCACTACCTCAGTGTTGACATCCTGTCTACTTTATACCATCACAGACTGACCATGTCATGCTCCATGGCACAGCCCCTAAATCAAATTGAAATAGTCAGTCAGAGCTGCCTTTGTAGCTTTGCATCAGCTTTGGGGTTTCGATCAGTTGTTGGCTGCTGTCCTGTCAAGGGGGGTCATTTCTCCATGCTCCAGAGCAGAGTATGGAGCAGGGCTTCTTATCACAACTGCTATGGGCAAGCTTGTTGTTTTCCACCATATAGTTATGTAAACAACAGGCACCAAAATACATTTCCTTTATCGGGCCTGAGGTTGATGGTCGTCAAAACACCCTGAACCTGTTGGAGAGAATCCCAAATGCATTCTCGACTACCCGTCTAGCCCTGGATAACCGATAGTTGAAAATTTGTTTAGTTTGGTCCAGGTTTCTGTGTGGGTAGGGTTTCATCAGTGTTAGAGACATTGGAAATGCATCATCACCAACAATGTGGTAGTTTATTTTGCTGGTGGCCACTCCATCTAGCTCCTCAGCTGGTGGCAAATTCAGAGTGTTTTCACTCAGGGCTTTTTTTAATGCTGAGTTTGCAAATATGCCAGCATCTCCTGCACGACCAGTTGCTCCCACATCTACATATGTGAACTTATAATTTGCATTTGCAAGCGCTAAAGTACAACACTGAAGAAATGCTTGTAGTTGAAGTACTCTGAACCACTGTTGTCTGGCTGTTGGATGGCAATGTGTTTGCCGTCAATTGCGCCGACGCAACAAGGGTAGTTCCACCTCTCTTTGAATTCCTTGGCAATGTCGATCCATTCATCTGTTGTTGTGGGAGCCTGAAAAAAAAGTTTGCTTTTAATTCCATATCTTTCAGCCATCACCATCTGAAACTGGCAGTGAGGACACCATTACTTGCTAGATGATGGCCAAAGTGAAGACCTCGATGCATCTTCTGTCTTTGAAGGTGAAGCTGATGAAGGAGAAAGCAGTACTAGCACATCTACCACCAAATCTACAAAACAACCCATCATGCGACCACACAATCTGAAACGGCATCGGGATGCAGAGGAATATCAACTGATAAAAGGGTTGGCTGAGTCAATTACTCAGAGAAACAAGACACAAAAACATTCAGTGGAGGATAACGCAGTTAGTGCATTTGGTCGGTATGTCACACAAACATTGTCTGAGCTTGATCTGTACACTAGAAACATGGCCCAATTTCAGATAAATAATATTCTGTTTCAGGCACAAATGGGAACACTAGCCAAAATTCACAGCCCATGAACCCAAGAACACCACAAATGTTTAACCACCAGCCACAGCCATTTTATCCCCAACGTCATGAGTGGGTCAGTCCCCAACAAGCACACATGCCTGCTTACCAAAATCATGGCTCAGCTGGCAACGACCAAGTGTACGAAACACTGTAATGTCATTAATACTGTGTATGCATACAAATGATATATTTTTTTATTTTGAGTTTTATATAACATTTTGTAAATGTTAACTGTTGCAGAGTTCCAATGTTTGAATAGGTTCAACTATTTTCCCACTCCTTTTATTCACATGACCCCACTTCCCTAGTGAGAATCACTGTGTGTGCAACTAAACTGCTTATTCGTGTTTGTGTGTGTCACTGCAGTTTCCTCACTAGTGTGTCAGTGTGTTTGTATTTATTATTTACCCCACCTCAGCTTTTATGTTGTATTTTCTGATTTTGTCAAGTCTGTGTCCCCCTCAAAACAGAGTGACACTGTTGAGACCTTTAAAAGTAAGACTAGGTCTTTATTATTGTTTATAATTCTATTCATTCTTTGAAATGGATGTTTACAATTTTTCTTTTATTCACAGTTGGCCTAATGTGGGATCCTACTATGTTTTCTGTAACATGTAGGTTTATAGAGCATATATTTTTGTTAACTGCATTATCAAAAAAGTTGTTGCATCTTTACTGTTGCATAGTGACTGAATAAAATGCAACTCATTACCTTCATATACTGCTCCCTCATTGTGCTGTACAGTGTCTGGCATGTCTCATCAACAATACTTGAGACAGTCCTTTCTCCAATCCTGAATTGAAATGCCAGACTTCGAAATGTTTCACCTAAAAAAAAAAAAAATTAAAATCATTCTAATGTTATTTAGTTTCAACCTACAATATTAATTTAAGGTAAAAATTATCATGATTCATTTTACATTTTGACCTAATTAAACTGAATCCATACACAACGGTCATAAGTGTGTGTGTGTGTGTGTGTGTGTGTATATATATATATATATATATATATATATATATATATATATATATATATATATATATATATATATATATATATATAACATACACACACATATAAATCACAGTATTCTATTTCCATACTGTATTGGTGAAGTGTTAGTTTATGTTTTCAAACAAACTAATTCTTGATTATTTTATATATATATATGTATATATATATATAAGCTACTGTAAGCTCTGATATAGTCATACTGAATGCCATGCAATTTACATTGTGAACATACCTGTAGCAAGGAATCTGAGGGTGATGGCAAGCCTCTCTCCTGGACTGATACTATTTCGCATCGTTGTATCAACCTTGCGGATCGATGGGGCTACCATTTCCAATACTCTCTCGAAGGACTCTTTATCCAGGCGGTGGTACTGCCGGAAGGATTCTGGATCTTCGAGGCGCATCTCTTGGAGAAGATTGGCATAAACTCCTTGCCCAGCCCTTCTTTGCAGCCATGACCTCACCCATGTTCTCCTAACTTTAGAACGGCGGCGACGGCGACGCCTCATCAACAAAAGTAGTAGCAGTTTCTCCTCCATATCCATCGCTGTCTCGGTATCATCCATTTTTCTAACGTGACAACAGGGGGCTGCCATCTTGAAATCATGTGAGCAAAAGACGCGTTTTGATTGGTCGCTTGGATTTATGCCCTGAGCTCACGGCTCACGTTGAGCGCACACGGTGAGTTTTTCGCCTCGCGAGGCAAAAAATATCAAACATGTTTGATTTTCACCTCAACACCTCATGAGGCAGAAAACTCACCAAAAATCAGGCGCACACGGCGAGCTATCTGCTGAGCAAACGGCCTCGAGAGACTTTTAGCTCAGCAGGAAGCTCTCGTGTGCGGCAGGCTTTAAGGTTTCGAACAGGGTTTGCTTTCTCCAGACGACTGGTTGAGATGCGGTCAGGTGGATTAACACTTTTCACTTTGCAAATCACTTGATTCTCCCTCTCCCAAAGAGAGAACAAGCTCCTTTTGAACTTGTAACCTCAACAGAACATAAGTCATGGCCCACACAAGGAAAGGCTTTACAAATGGCATACTAACCGACCGTTTTCTCACTCAGTTCCGGTTGTCTAGTTCCCATCATGCTACTGACGTTTACACTCATGCCATGATGTGCCAACACTGACTCTCACTATGTGATGACATGAAATTCAAAGAAAGGTGTCTATTTAACTATTTAAAGTGAGCAAATAAAAATGCTAAAGAAATGTTTTTAACAGCAGATTAGTGATAAATCCACTATGTACATAGAAAACACAAGCCTTTAATGTTTGCATCAAGAACAAAAAACTAAATAAAAGAGTTCATTTGCATGTTTTTATCAAATAGGTGGGAGGTCGGTCAATAATATAGTAACAGTGAAATACTCACAATTTCAAACACTAATGGATTACACTGTTGGCATTACTTCCTTAAACCAAGAGGTTGACAGCCCAGGCAGGTTTATTTCTACAGATTTTTATTGAAATTCCCGATCATCAGTGAAAGATCGTCTCTACTTGCCACAGTGGGCGGAGGATGAGGACCCAAATGCAGGGTGAATAAGCAGGAGGAAGACAGATGGAGGAATTAATGGTTTTAATGACAATAACTGTCAGCACTGCACAGCAGCATAACTGAAAGTCCCAAGGTTTGAAGACCAAAACTTAGAAGCAGACTTATTCAAACAGAAACCACAAAGATGACACTGAAACTGCGGTGATCTAGCCGTGGGTCCGCTCCTTTACTGTCAGTAAATGGAGCATAGATCTTTCAGAGCAAAGTTGCTTATAAAAAGAATAAAAGTTGATGATAAAGAGATGAGTTTGTACTCATTTGTTTCAGCCTGTTGTCTCCAAGTGTTGTTTCCAGTATAAAAGAGTTGGACTGGGACAAAGTTTTGCTGCTTATAGTGTTGATGATGCAATCTTCACTTCATGTAATTTTGCAATGCAACAAGACACAAAGACAAAATAAGTAGTTCTGTGCAGTTAGAAGTCAATCAGATGTGTACTAACGTAAATATCCAATGTTTAAGAGGCACATCTAAGAGCAACTAGCTCTTAAGCCAGGATCAGACAACATGAACTTAGCCCGATTTTGGCCCGACGGAGACGTGGCAGACTGTCGCTCACTGTTGTGCCCGATTCTGCGTTGTCTGAAATGTGCTGAAATGCTGTGGTGTTTCCTAACTCATTGATGCAGGTGTGCTTATATCTGTTGCAAAGATCATCATGAAAAACATTTTGGATAAAACCTGGTAAGAAAAAAAAAGAAAAGAAAGAAAAAGTCAAAATCATGTCATCAGCACTTTAAAGCTGAACAGAATCGTAATTTAGACCGAAGTTGTTTGAGGAATCATTTTAATGTGCAATTATCTGCTGAGCTTAAATAAAGGCCACACATCAGCATTGTTTAACTCAACTCAACTTTATTTATAAAGCCCTTTAAAACAACTGCAGCTACAACAAAGTGCTGAACACATCAAGTAAATAAAACAAATGTTTTACTAGAAAACAACAGTTGTCAGCTTTGGCTAAATTTGTAGTCACAGTTCTGCATTTTGATCTTTTTTAGGCGAAACATCTTTAGTTGGTAAGACCATGACAAGACATTTCGTTGAATCATTCTGAATAAACCGACTGTGATCATGAGGCTAAACTTTAGTTATGAGTAAATCTGGCAAAGACAGAACCCTACACAAGAGCTTCCTGTAGTTTTAGGAAATAAATAAATAAATTCTACTTTTCAATGTATCAGAGTGCAAGGACTTCCATGAATAGAGGTAAGAGATTTCCATTTAAACGCAGTAATAAAGGGATCAACTGAGATGCAGCTCTGGAATGTCCTTGTGGGGTCAAGCAACACCAAGTGAGAAAGCAGCATTCAGATGAAGAATTAGTTGCTCAATATTCCAAATAAAGTGTTTTTCTTCTGCTCAGTGAGCTGTGAAACAAGCTGGAGGTGTCATACAGTCCTCCTGCTGGCGTTTAGGATTCAAGTTGTTATCCTTCATCTTCTGCCGGCTCTCATCTCATCTGTCTTTCCTTGGAGATTCTTTCACTTAACTCTTTTCTCCAGAGCTCAGAAATTTAATTCACACCCTCAAAAATGACACCCTCAAAACTAATAATCCTCAGATGACAGTGGCAGTTTGCAGTAATACCAAATATATTCACTCATTTAACATTGACAGGCTCTTAAATCTCCTATAAATCCTGAAATAGATTTTTTTTTCTGCCTGATGAGGCCAAAAAATGTTACTTTAAATTTTTTGACAGCGGGTGTTTCATGTTTATTTCATGCTGTTTCTGAAGAAAGCTATTTAAAGAATGAATGTACAACAAAACAACTAAAAATAAAACATAAGGAACATTAAACCCCCCAAGGAACTGTCTTACAAGTTATAAAAAAACAGGATTTATTTTGTGTGTGTACACAGATCAGCAATAACATCATGACTATTGATGTTTATTTGGTTTATTTGCTCCTATTGAAATAGAGGCAAAAAAGTACTGAACATAACAAACAAAATAATAAACAAGGTAAACTATACACCAAAGGGGTGAAGGCTGAAGCAAATACTTATGCTTGTACAGTATAACACCCTTTTACATACAAGAAAATCAACACATAAAGAAAATTTAAATCAACTGTATAGTTTACAATGAAAGTAAATCAACCATTCAGACCTATTTAAGTCTTAAAACATTTTCATGTATCTCATGCAGCTTGATTTCACTTTCATCATCATAAGAATAATCTTATTTCTATACATCTTTTTAAATGATCTCAAAGAATACCACTATGATTTGTTTAGGATAATTGAGCCAAATCTTCATACCCACAACTAATCTTGGTTTAAAATATTATTAAATTACCTTTTGTTTTCTGTACCTGCTCATTCCAGTGCAGGGTCACAGGGGCTGGGGCCCATCCCAGCAGCTCAGAAGCAAGGGGCAGGGACACCCTGGACAGGTCACCAGTCCACCGCAGGGCCAGCAGAGAGACAAACAACCACTCACACCACTTGCCTTATTTTTTTTTTTTTTTTTTTGTTTTTTTTTTTTTTTCTTTTTTTTTTTTTTTTTTTTTTTTTAAATATTAAACCTCCTTTTTTTTTTTTATTTTTCCCCTCTTTCCCTCCTTTTTTTTTCAAATTCCCTTCCCCTTCTTATTATTTCTCTGGTCATAATTTCTCAATATTTTTTTTTTTTTTTACCATTCCCCCCCCCTTCTCCCTTCACATTTCCTCTTATTATGTAAAAAGAAATTTCTGTTTTCTTACATTTCTGAGGGACCAGCTGTGGACAAACACAAGAGGGGTTTACTATTGATTTAAAACAAAGAAAGAACGAGCGTGTGATCTCATCTCGTTTGGTCTGCTGCAGCTTCCGTAGTGTCGTGAACTCGCACGGAACACATCGGGGAAGTGCGATGTACTACCGTTTAGGCTATGAAAATATACAGTACTAAATGATGTCGTTTTGAGTAAATTACGGATGTTACCCACTCAGGCAACTTGGATTACATTGGACGAGCAGTATGGAGGAATATTGCCAAGCTTTTGTGGACCTTTTTTTTTTTCGAGCACCGGCGACCCCCATTGTTGGTGGATAACAGAAACACCCCCAGATCTCCGGCTGAGATTAAGATATTAAAAAAGTGCTATAGAGTCTTGTTCAGCATGAGGGTGAGTAGAAAATGAAGGCACATCATTTTGTGGGTGTTGTATCTCTTTAATTTCAGTAAGCTGTAAGGGGGGGCCTCCATGTTTTGACTTGTTTTGTATCTAAAACTGTTGCACATTTCAGAGTAGCATCCATGGGAATGGCAGGACCCAAGATTTCCCAACAGATTTTTTTCTCAAAGCAACACAGTGCTCCCATTAACATTTCTTGTTCCATAATGAATCCAAGTCTTTCCCAAGTTAGCATTCATCAAACAGAACCACCTGCTATTATTCCACGGTTCAGTTCTGATGCTAAGGGTCAGCACGAGCATTCTGGCTTGTCTGCAGCCATGCATCCACACACAGTACACAGCAAACTGCAATTCTCTATGTGCCTGGCACCTTTTTATCAGTTCTTCTATTGATTTGGACATTACAAGCCAATTTTTGCTCCCCTCGAGGATCAATGAGTGTTGTCCCACCATATTTTTGTCTCTGGTTCACTAATTTTCTTTTCTTGGACCATTTTCTGTTCCATCCAGCCTTTCATCCCACAAAAAGTGCGGTCATAAAGATGCTACGATGCAACCATTTAACTATCAGTTTGGTTTTGTCAGAGTTATCAGATCTTTACAGATGCTCATTCAGCTTGCATTGTCTGATATATCCCAATCACAACCTCTGGAACAAGATAATTTAATCTGAGAGTGGGCATGATGTGTGGGCTCTATGCACATGTGACAAGGTACACAACGGAGAGCCCGGGCGGGATTTGATCCTAAGACGCCCGGGTGAGAGTCATGCACGCTGACCATTCAGCCAAAGGCCAGAATGGCCAGACACACCTGGATTAATCACTCCATCCAGTAATGAAAGACAGGAAACAAAGGAGCTACCTCAAGCTCAGGAAGTAGTGGAGCTGTGAGCCTATTGGCTGACAACTCTGCAAAACATGGAGGATTTTCATTTCACTTGTGATCTGTAAGTAAATTCAGTTTCTGAAATTTTAGTTTTATAAAACATAGCTCAGTAATTAAATGAAATTACTGTGAATGTAAAACTTTTTCCAGGTCAGAGGAGAACATAATTATGACATAATGAGCAAAAAATGAGAAATAGTCACAGGAAAAGATGATTGTTTCAGCTCCTGTCTTTTCTTACAGCTTTTTAGCAACTTTTTAAAGGACTTTAAGGATGATGAAAAACCACATTGTTCATTAATCAGGTTCCAACTTTTTCTCATAGCGGTCGATAGATCAGCGCTGCTGAATGGAGCCTTGACATGGACCTTATTAAATTTGAACTCAGACTGTCTGCTGCCCATGTAATTGTGTTAATGTAGCGTGTCTTTCCTGAAGGAAAGTTTGAGCGCTCATTGTTCTGCGTCCAGATGCTTCATCATCCTGTGACATGACATCAGCATCACCACAATGTCTTTGGATCGATGGAATGGGAAAAGTGTCTAAAATGTCAGCATTTGCCTGTGTATTTACTGCAAAGGTAATGACTGTCATCATCTCTGGTCCTTTATCTGACATCAACCCCAGATCATCAATGACTGTGTATTTGCTCCTTCAGACGTCATTTTTCTGTTTCATTGGATATGCACTAAACCAAAGTTCCAGCATCATCTCCTGGTGATCTATCACAGAGTATCACATTCATCCAATCACCCACAGTACACAATGGCTTCTCTTCAGCCTCTTCTTATTTGTTTCTAAGTGTTTAATACCATAGTGGGTGCATTATCTCCAAACTATGCCATCACACAGTCGGGAGATTTTCTCTTCCTTTTTTGTTTTTTTTGTATTCATATTTCCGCAACAAGCTGTTACTAACCCACCTAGAGCAGTGTTTTTCAAACTAGGGGTCAAGACCCCCAAACGGGTTGCAAAATAATTTCAGGGCGTCGCCAGATTATTGTAAATAAAAAAGGCAACATTTATCAAGTAAATTTGGGATTTCTAGGGCTATCAAAGTAACACATTATTGCAAAGTGATTGATTTGTGGATTAACACATTGCTTATTAACCATTGCATAAATAATTCAGTTATTACTAATACCATATTAAGATTCTGAATTTGTTTTAGTGAGAGAAGCTGATTTGGGGCATGCAGGTACCTTGTCACAGCAATAAACCAAATCCAAACCAAAAATACATTGATCCTCCTTATTTATAAAGTTTCTGATAGTTTTCTAGCCCAATGTGGATTTTTTTTTTTTTTTAATCATTGAATGTCCAGAAACAAAGTTATAGGTGTTATTCTGAAAATCCAAATTTGGCCCTATATTTGCAAGAAACAGAATTTCGGCATTTGGGTGTCCAGTTTATCCTTCTGTTTATGAAGATTCTTACAGTTTCAAAGCCACATTTACCCTGTGTTCACACCGGAAGCGAATAGATTTATTTGCGCGAATGAATTACATGTTGAATCAATGTACAGATGCGAATAGACGCGCGTTTCCTTGGGGCGGCACGTTTGACGCAAATTTGTGGCGCAACAAGCCCCAAACGCGCGCCTTATTCACGCAAATGAAGCGTTTTATTCATGCGAATGAGGCGTCCTACTTGCACAGAGCATATTTCGCATATTCGCTCGAGTTGAAAAAATTTTACTCCAGCGTTTCATATGTGCGAAAAATATGAGCCCCATCATTGAAAATGAATGACACATGACTTGAGCAGACCGGCGCTCTGCAGCTTGCTGCTCTCTTCTATAGTAGGAAGAGAAAAAGTGCTTTTCACAGATAAAATCACAAAGTGCTGTACACAAGATGTAATAAGGTGTAATAATACCATACATTTAGGACTGAAAACCCAGTCAGACAAAACCTCATTAACCAAAAGCTGCAGGTCTCTGCAGCTGATGTTTGACGGGATGAAACGTCACAATGCCGGCACACTGCAGCGGGAACAGAGAACCTGTAGTTCCCAGAGGAAGATCGTCAATATACGTCAATATACTTCAATTTGAGTCTGTGCTCAGACTAGTGTAGTATTCAGTTTGGTCTCAAGATGATGCTCCAGTACCAGGAGTTCAGCCTCAGCTGATGTAAACACACACTCGCTCTGTGTTGTGATCCAAAGTATGAAAACAGCACGAAAGCGGTCAGTAACGAGTTGCGTTTAATCAATTGGTTAAATTTTATGAGGTGGAGGCGAGGAGACAGCAGAGACTGGTTAAATTGATAGCTAGCGACAGCAGCCTTGTTCTTTTGCCGGAAGTTGGAAGTTGGACGTTTTGCTGGAAGCGCTAACTAGCTGCGGCTAGCTTACTCACCAAAGGCAGATGGACAGACGCTCCACAGCTGGAATACAGCGCCTGTATCCTGGAGGGATATGCAGCACTGATCCTCCCCAGCAGAAGCCCATCAAACTGGGCTCGGGAAATCCCCCTGGAAGCGGCTGCCATCCAGACGTAACTCCTGGACCAGGTGATGAAATTCACCGAGCTCCGAGCACCTCTGGAAAATCTGCCGGACTCAAACACGCCTGCATCTTTGGTTCTCTGACTTCCACAGCAGGTTCAATGCTGCAATTCTCTCAAAGTACTCAAAATAATCGGGTTCTGCCATGTTCACCTCACTAAAGTGACAGATGTGTGACAAACCACCAGTCCCCTCTCCAGAAAGTTGAAATTGATGCACTGATGAAGTGTTTTACTTACGCGTATTACACACCCTATTCACACGTATGATGCTCCATTCACGCAAAAAAAACGCCCGAAGCAAGCAAGTAAACATCCAGCATTCGCGCGATGAAATCTAGGCATGTATACGAATGGAGGCGTCCGGTGTGAACACAGGGTAAGAGAAGGGGTGACCCATTAGACATATCATGCAATTTACCACTCAGTTGTCATGGGGTGGTGTGGGGGATCACAAACACTAACAAGTGTTTTTGTGGGGGTCGTGGACAAGAAGTTTGGGAACCCAGGACCCTCTCCCCTGCATGTTTTCTAGGCAAACCTATGTTCACACACCTGCATCAAATGATTGGCTCATTAACAGGCTTGCAAAGAACTTAATGAGGAAGTTCATTCATGTGAATCAAGTATGTTGGAGCAGGAACACAATGAAGACATGCAGGGCAGTGGGTCCTGTGACTGGAGGTGAGAAACACTGCACGAGAGCATTACATACTACATATCACACTATTGCATGCATCAGGACTGCTACTCAGTTTACTCTGCCATGTGCATTATTGCACTATTGCCTCTGTACTGTTACATTGCTAAAAACTTACTCCACATGTACAGTCACATCGTTTACTATTTGTGCTATTGTCCATCAGGACAACTGCACTGTTAAATTGTCAAACTTTACTGTTACATGCTACAGTTACATTGTTTACATTGTTATTGCACTGTAATATTTGCACTTCTTCCTACATTAGGATTGCAATTCAGTTCACATTGTCTACAGTCAACCCATTTGTAAATTTGTAATCTTCTTTAGTATTTAAATTTAGGTTTCGTGTTTAGATTTCTAGGCTATCCGAGCAGATTCCTATATTTTTATATTTTTATTTTATAGTTTATTATATTTTATTATATGCACCGTGGGCTTGAGAGGACTGTAATTTCACCTGTGTTGTATGTCTAACATGTGGCACATTTGACAGTAAAGTTGACTTCGACTTTAAATTTGACTAGAGCATCCTGAGATGTCCGTAATAATTACACATTTCCCCTTTAATCTTGTTTTCTTCTATTAATCTGTAAGTGCTGTTTAACTTGTAGCTTTTCTGGGTGGAAATAACATTTCCAGATGGTTTGTCATAGTTATATAGTTATGTTCATGTATTCCTCTTTAACAAATATCCCATTTTATCTGTGCTTGCTCCAAAATTCAGACTGCTGACTGGAGATAAATGACCTTCTAGAGGGGCACTCAGCAGATGCAACAGCTTGTTAAGGTATGCAAATTATCTATCTATCTATCTATCTATCTATCTATCTATCTATCTATCTATCTATCTATCTATCTATCTATCTATCTATCTATCTATCTATCTATCTATCTATCTATCTATCTATCTATCTATCTATCTATCTATCTATCTATCTATCTATCTATCTATCTATCTATCTGAGTAGTGAACAACAGTGAATAGTGGTAGTTGTGTATTTTTCTGGTTTTCCCCTGCGATGGATGGCGACCGGTCCAGACTGTACTCTGCCTTTAGCCTGATAGCAGTCGAGATAAACTCCTGTGACCCTGAATTGGATTAAGTGTGCACTGAAAATGAATGTGCCAGTGAGGCTTATTAAAAAATAAAACAACTCAACATTCTCCAAGACGACTGATTAAATAATTCATTTTTGTTGTGGCTGGAAAGTGTTTAGAAAAAAGCAGACATTTCCAAGAAATGCCCAATTAATAATCAGACAGCAAAGAGGTCACACTCTACAAGCAACAGCATGTGAATTTGGCAGAGTACAGACTTGTGTGTTAGAAAAATCTGGGAAAAAAATCAGCACAAATTACTGAACGAGGAGAGAAAAACTACTTTTACTCTCATGAAGACTAGTCAATTTCAGCCGAAAGAAGAGGTAGTTAAACGCATTTTATTATCAAAATGCAGGGCTCATACAAAACTCCTGCGCTTCAAGTCTGTTTCACATTGTTCATGACAACACTTTCAACTTGGATCTTCAGTGGGCATTACGATGAGCATCGTCTAAAAAGGGGCACAACATGATACAGTTGATGGTAAACTCAAAGATACTGTATGTCTGTGGGGAATGATTATCCTTCTGATATTTTACATTCTTGACTGACATCTCGAAGGTCTGCAGTATGAAACTCTAAAAAATATCCTCCTTAGTATAATGGCTTATGTATATTTTATTCCGTTATTATAGCTCTGATTTACTGAACGGTTTGCCTCATCAAACCTAGCAGGACCTGGCTCTCTTAGCTTTTTACCTACATATGACTTTCCACACATGATTTAAATTAAAGATATTGCAGGACTATTGCAAAAGGTTGTGCCTCTAATTCTGATAATTTCCTCTAATATCATTAATATGGAATATCCGTATGAAGTGATCTAACATATTTTCTTATACCAGTTTAAAACAGACTGAAACTGGGCCATGTTTAGATTTTGAGCAGCTGAACTCAGTAAAAAAAAAAAAGTTGAAGCTAACATGCACTTTTAAGAGAAAAGTAATGCTGAAAAATGGATCTTCATTCATAAAATAGTTTCCAAAATAAGACTTTTTGCTGGAGGAAGAGTCTCCTGAAAAATTTTCAGTAGACATAGAAGGATCCGGAAAATCCTCTGGGATATAACAGGATTTGTGGTGGAAAATACCTGAGACTTATAAATCTGTTGCCTGTTTGAATACAACTTTCCATGTATTTTCATGACACAAAGACAGAAAGAAAATAAGTAAAGAATACATGTGGTCATTCATCTCAATGCAGTCTCTCCTCCATCACATTGATCTTATTAGAGGACAAGGACCCGTTACAGCTGAGGTCTATACACTCAGCTTCACCTCTGCTCACACATCCATCTTCATCGGTCCTGGTCCGAAGGGGCAGATGAAGACAGACTGGGAGGACTGAAATAAAAAGCATTACACCTTTTTCATGCCCTGTGCAGTTCTGCTAATCGTTTCAGCTACCGCAGCACAACTCCTCTGAACTCTGACCAATCAGCTGCCTCCATTTCCTTCATTCTGAGCTTTGAGAGAGTTTTCTGTCTTTTTGAGATAAAGATCTATAGATTGATTATCCTGTAAGTAATCTGATAATCTTGTAAAAAAGAAGAAGAAGAAGACACAAGTCTTTATTATCCAGTAAAAAAGGATGAATTTCAGAGTTAAGAACTCAGCAGAGGAGAAATACTTGTAGAGGAAATACGTGTCCATGCAGACGGCAACAATAAGCGGGCTCTGGTAACTGAACAGCGAGCCAGGGGGTTAACAATCATCTAATGCTTTGA
Organism: Atherinomorus stipes; assembly: GCA_023101725.1. Classification (NCBI taxonomy): domain Eukaryota; kingdom Metazoa; phylum Chordata; class Actinopteri; order Atheriniformes; family Atherinidae; genus Atherinomorus; species Atherinomorus stipes. The sequence goes on along the minus strand of JALJCO010011227.1, from coordinate 1,119,066 downwards.
TGCTTTGGTTAAAAGCTGAATCATTGAGCTTATCCTCTTTTCTTTCAGCATCAGATTGTGTGGGATGTTACTGGAACTGTTGACGTGGTTATCGCTGCAAAATGTGGCTGCTGTGAACTTCAACAACTCAAACATTCATTTATCTGTCAGATATAATAAAAGAGGCAGCAGAATTTCCCTTAAAATCCCCCCCCCCCCTTTTTTCTTTTTTTTTTTTTATTACTCTACACTACTTATCCTGTAAGATCAAGTACAGTGCATGGTACCTCTGGGAAATTTATGTTAGGTTTAATTGCAAGACAGGAGCTGATGCAGTAAGCTTCACACAGGGTGAAGAGTGCAGGAGTTAATAAAAGTTTAGTCAAAATTTAATGAGAAGTGAGATTAAATTCCAAAGTCTTGCAGCTGATGATATTTTGTCCTTACTAAGGCATTTTGACACTGACAGTCAGAGAAAATAACTGACAAAAAGCTGCCACTCCACCTGAAGAATGAATCCCATTTTTCCTGTCAGTGAAGGACAATGTGAGCTTTTCAGAGGAGATATTTGTTGCGTGGCTGCTGTCTGGTTGTGGCGATCCCTTTATCATGTCCATTCCTGTGAGAATTATTTCATCTGTCTGTCACTGCTGTCCACAATAGAGGTGGATTTTCATGTAGATTGCAGAGACATGCAGCGCTCCTCCCAGGACGCTTGGCACAAACTGATGGTCTGTATGAATATGAGCGGAATGAATTCAGCAGACTTTCTTTCTTCAAACTGTTTTTCTTATCAATGTTCTGATGTCAGCATGATTACATAGTGCACAAATTTACTTCCTGAATGATTTGATAAATAGCTTTGTAGGATGAAAATTACAGGGAGCGTGGTTTCTTCATGGAATCAGTCATTTTGTCTTTCAAGGCAAACAGTGTGTATCATCTCGGTCTTTGTTTTGTCCTGTATTTTACCAAAGGCAGAAACATTTCCCTTTCCACTTAGTTTTGTATCTTCTGATACAAAATAAGAGTTGTTACAGGTTTTATTTCTCCATATTTTCTTGCTAAAGCTTACAATAAAATCAACCAGCAGCCTTGCTAGCCTCCTGCTTAAGCTAGACTAGATCACTAGACTAGATTAGAGGCAGGATGGAATGATGTAAGTGCTCTTGGAAGCGTTTAGTTTATTTTCATTGCTGCAATGTGAAAGTCCTGATTAAGGAGTCCAGCGTGGAAGATGTTTTCCAGGAGCATTTTTTACTATATTGCTTTAAGTTCGCTCCCTCTGGCAACAAGTGGAAGTGACGCTAATGTCGTGCACACGCATGAGCTGCTTGGACTGCGTTGGTCTCTAATTTAACCTACATTACACTCAGTCTGAGCCCAGAGTTAGAGCCACGATGTCTACTGAAGTAATAAAGTTAGAAATCTACAAGTTGTTTACGGTTTGATCGTTAAGTAAACTGATGGACTGTATGCTAATGGTAAAAACAGGCTAGCGCTGGCTTGTAGATCAAATATCTAAATTCACAGGCTGAGACCACGATTACCTTATAAAATTACAGCATTAACTAAATTTAACAAGTGTTTACAGTGTATCTCTTTCCCGGGAACAGTCATATGGCTGTCGTACTGCCGCATTTACATGCTAAAAGCTTAGCATTGCAATATTATGCATCCTTATTTCCGTCATACATCACATTAACCTTGTTAGCGAGAAGAAAGCCAACTGTGGCATAGTGACAGGACCCCACACTGTCACATCTCTCCCCCTCTTTCCACAAGCACGTCCTTGTGCCCCACCTAGGATGCCACCAATTTTAAATCCATGGACTGTTTACCAGCATTGCGCATGGATCCTGCCGACAACGCCAGAAAGTGGCAAAGTACGCAACAGAGTGCCCGGGTGGGATTTGATCCCCAGACTCCCAGGTGAGAGTCATGCGCAATAACCAGTCAACCAAAGGGACATCCCTGTGGCCAAGTAGCCAGGGCGCATGATCAGTTGGAGGCATAGTAACAGGACCCCACACTGGGACATAAGTATTCATTATATTACTTTTTTACTGTTCCCTTTGACGTCACGTAACTTTAGGTTAATCTATATGCTGATTTATTCATGATAAAAGTGAATATCAGATTTCACGAATGAATGAAATGGAAATTAAACAGAATAAATAACAGAAAAATCTCCCTGTAGCTCCATCTCCTCCTCAGGAGCAGAGGAGCTTTAAGCCTACAACAGTTTCCAGCCGTCATAAAGAAACACTCATCACATTCTTGTCTCTTTATCTCTGATGGAAAACTGATGTTTGTGATTCCAGTTTATGATTCTTCCCGTTTTCTCTGGAGTCACCATTGGTAGTGTGTGTGTGTGTGTGTGGTTGTGTGCACATTGAGTCAGGTTTGCAGTGGGAGTTAATCAGTCATCATCATCACTATATATCCACCGCTCCCGGTCAGATGAAGTCAGATTCAGGGTGCAGAACTACAGTGCATCTAAACTGCATTCGGGTCATGGACAAGAGAAATAACTCAGAGAAACTTCTGGTTTGAACATGTTTTGCTGTTTTCTTCTTATACTGGATTCAACACCGTCACGGCCGCATGCCTTGTCAGCAGAGTCTCAGGGCTCAACACGCCCCCAGCCAGAGCCGCTCCCGAAGTTGACCCGTATCACTCTGCCTCCTCGTCGCTGGAGCAGCAGCACAAATAATATAGCCCCGACAAATGTGAAACTTCTGTTCACTAGAATAAAAATGAATCTGATACGACATCAGTAACGCTGCCAGTGACGGTCAGTAAAAGTAACGGCGTTGTCACGATGGACATAGGAAGTAGCTACTGTAGTTAGATTACCCCGTTTATGAGAAAAATAGTGCCGTTAGTAACGCTGTTTATTTAACGCAGTTATTCCCATCACTACCTGTCACTATGCCTCTGATTGGTTAGTATGACTGGAAAAGCGCTATATAAGTACAGTCCATTTACCATTTACCATTTTTGATCATGCGTCCTGGCTACCTGGCCACAGGAATATCCCTTTGGCTGCACGACTTTCACCCGGGAATCTGTGGGATTGGATCCCGCCCAGGCCCTCCGTGTGTACCCTGCTACACCGCCAACACCTTATAAAGAGATGGAGAGTGTAAATTTCAATTATTCTGATCCAGTGATTATTTCCTTGATAAAAAAGAATTAGTTTCTATTGGTTGAATTCTGAAATGAAAAAATGAATAAGAATGAGCCAGTCTTTTGAATGGCTTTTTAAAAGGAACAGCTCCTCATGAGCTGTTCCTGGGATGTATCCATCAGATTTCAGAGGTAGCTAGCGCCACCCTGGCACCCTTCATGCCCTGCCACTGTTTACTTGATCATTTCATTTGAGGTATTTGTAAACCACGTTTGTAAAAATTTTACATAAGCAAATATTCCTTTTTGTTTTTACATCTCTACATAATTTCTTTGCTTCCTTTTCTGTGGGTTTTGTGCTTCCTTTTAAGTTATTTTGATGCTGATTTTCCTGGTTTCTTAAAAGAAAAAAAAACACAAAATGAAACAAAACAAAACAAAACAAACAAAAAAAAAAGAATGAAATGAAAAAGAAAAGGGGCATTCTTTTACCACAGGAGGCTCAATCTTCAAAAGGCACAATACAGAAAACACAAAGAGAGACAAAACACAGAAATCTATTCAAGGTAAGTTTGTGTTTTAATCCTTTTATGTTGCATGGAAATCATCTGTTTCTCTTTTTTGCTCATTTTTTGTTATTGCTTGTCTCATTTCTAGTTTCTACTTTAATTTCTCTTGCCTTGATGGCATACCTCTTTTTTGCATAGTGTTCATTTGGTGTATTTTTTTCTTTTCTTTTCTTTTTTTTTTGGGGGGGGGGGGGGGGGGGGGGTACTTTTTTTTTTTTTTTACAATCTCTTTTCAATAAACTTTAATTTTTAGTAATTGTATTTGACATTTTTTGGGGATTGTTGTCAGTGATATCAATCATGGTCATTTTGAATTTCTTTCTCATCATTCTCATGACTTTTTTTCTTCTCCTTTACATCTGTTATCTTTTAATCTCTAGTGTAAACCCTACTTTGGTCCATATCTTTTGTCTCTTGGAATCTGTCTGCAACCTTTTCATGCATCTTTGTTGTCATTGTGCCTCATCTTTGTAACATTTTTTTTTTCAGTTCTGTCCTTTTGTTCTTCTAAATCAAAATTTTCTGGTTGTTTTTAGTGTTCTTTGTTGTAATTTTATGTCTTTTTTTGTCATTTTGAATCTGTGATTATTTGTTACATTTTCTCCTTTGTCATTATACTTTGGCTGTTTTGTCTCTTAGGGTTATCGTTGTTTTCTAACACTTTGTTCAACACCATGCACTGAGACTAAAACGAGGCTCATCGCATCATGAAAAGCACAGCAGGTTGACACGTTCCAGATTTTCTTTCAAGCACAAAAGATGAACTCTCAGTCGCCAGCCCCTGCTGGGTTGCCACATCACCCAACCAGTGGTGCAAACACACAGCAATCACATTCTCCTCTCTGTTGCTAATTTCTACACAGTAAGCTGCAGAACTTCTGACGTGTCCGTTTTGTCTTCCTTCCTCTGATCTCAGTGCACGTAGCAGCTGTGTTTCCCAGATTATAGTCGTGTCCTGCATGTTGTTGCACCTTTCAACCCGCCTGCCTGCCTTTGTGAAGATGTCATGAGCTCACTGATCACATGCCCCTTGGCTGTATGTGCCTTTCCTGCATGTAAAGTGGGATTTATGTGAAAGATGGACCTCTGACAGTGTGGCAACAGCCAGGCATGTGGGCTGCCGTCAGACTCTGTGCGCCAGCCCCTGGAGCTCTGTGGTGCTCTGACCCAGAAGAGACTGTCTGCCCGGTATGGCCCAACAACTTGATGGCTGGATCTCCAGACGGTGATTCTGCAGGAATCAGCCTGCAGGCAGGATATCTCACACTCCATTAAAGAAACAAAAGAGAAAGAAGGTCGATGGAGACGAGGTGCAACGTTTGGGAGTTTGAGCTGTTTAAAGATTTAGAGAAACACCTCTCACTCTAAATGTTTTATCTTTAGCTTTGTTCTTGCTTAACCTGCAGCTTCACCTTCCTGATCTCGACTTCATGCTGTCCATGTGTGTCCATGATCACACTTCAAGCTAGGGTTGTCGATGTAGGAAAAACAGTTCAAGCAAGCTACATTTAAAAAAAACACACCACCCAAAACCACGCCTTCAGAGCGCAGGAACGTGCCTGCCGATATTTTACAAGTAGATTGGCGATCACAGCCGAGTGGATAACTTGTTAGCTTGCTAGTAAACAGCTGACTAACCACGTTTCTAAAAGCCTTATTTCGCTCACCTCCAACTCCTTCTGTGTGTAAAAAGTCCACACTGCAAACATCAACACCTCCAAGACTTGATTCTCATCTGTTGTTTTATGTTTTTTTACTTTTTTTCTTTTTTTTTGGCATAGCAGCAGTTAGCAGTCTGTTAGCCATATTTCTTTACACTGAGCAGCACACAGTGCATTGCATGTGGGGAGTGACTGGGACAGGGACAAAACACGAAGATATCGATTGGCTATTTCTATACGGTGCGAATGACCAATTCCTACTTTTCAGTGCGGATGGCAGGGGGTGGTCAGAGCAGAGATCGTAAAAAAAAAGGGGAAGAACCTTCCGCTCAGTCTTTTGAAGAACTGAAAATTGAGCCAGTTGGGCGTTTCCCATCGTCACCATCTTCGCCACATCGTGTGTCGTCACTATTACAAAAATGGACAAAAAACAGCCTCAGGGCAAATGATTGACAGCTAACGTACTCTGGACTAAATGCTAACCGAGCTAACTGGAAACTAGCAGGAGCTATCAAAGACTAGCCCCCTAAGCGGCGGTGTAAAGGTAAGACACGCTTAGACTTGCTATTATCTGACTAAAAACTGCTGTTGTGCTGCTCTGCCACAGCCTGAGACCTTACTGAGAGCAAACAAGGAGCAAACTGGGAGCCAGCAGGCCGACGTCTGGTCTGCCGTGTGTCAATCAAAAGGACACGCCTCTAATTATGTGTAATTTCAAGATTAAATGACATCTAAATGAATAAGTTGTAAAGAAATTCACCCCCCTCACAGTTGACATGAAGGTAAACTTGACCTATTAAACCGAAAATGATGTTTTGAACCAAGCTGTAAACATGTTTATTTTTGCTGTAAACATGTTTATTTCTGCTGTGAAGTTGGCCTTTTTAACATGGGAGTCTATGGGGATTTGCGATTTGTGGATTTATGAATACATAAGCCACTTTCAGACTAGCACTGGAAACCATTAACTGTGCGAACTTTGTCTTTTATACCATTTGCATTGAGACATGCGTTCCAGTCCTTTACCTCGGAGATGTAGTGGCTGGCCCTCATGTCATTAGAGTGGAAATGTTGCAGCACGTTGTTTTGGCTGAACACACAAGAACATGTTTCAGACAGAGTTGTAGGGAGAGCGTGGCTGTGTGGGCTTATCCGCACCATTTCCTGATGTCTGAAAGCGTCCGGGACCAGTGGCGGACTGGCCATCGGGAGCACCGGGACATTTCCCGGTGGCCTAGTTGCCAAACTGGCCTGGCCTGTCAGGTCACATTTGAGTTTTAAATAAATAATCCGTCATGCCGGCTGTCCCGTTGAAGCTCATGAAACTCACACAGACGCAGGCAGAAAAGTTGAACCCGTCTTTCTCACACTCTTTGTGAAGCTGAGTGATTGCTGCCGACCTGCGGACACATGGCGCAGATCAGCAGCAGCAGTGACGAATCACAGCAAGAATCTTCAGGTACAATGTAAGTACAAACCAAACATGCTTGTAATAGTTTTAGAATAGTTTTTTGTGTTGGAAGTTTTCTTGTTGAGTGTTACAGAAAATAAACCCACACATCTGCACAATTGGCGCACCTCTCATTTATGGTATGATACTATGGCTGACACAGTAGTCAACTAGTCTGGTACCTGTTAGATTATAAATAGGCTAAGTATCAAGTTTAGGTGGATGACGGTGTAATTTAATTTGATTTGCAGTATGCTTAATTGTACAGACTGCACATTTGGCCATATTGTAGATGATTAAGTAGAATTTCAGTTTATGTGATTTACATGCATGTTGTTGCAGCAAAACAAATATTTATTTTGTAAGGGAAAGAAACAAAAAGCTGTGTGTGGCCACATGTGGAGCCTTTGTTTTATTATTTTACAGTCTTACTTCAGTAGGCGCCCAGCCTAATTCACTCTTAGCGTTTTGTGTTAATTTGGTGGAGGTGGCCTGGGTTGGTATCAAATCCCCGGCCTGAAACATTGTCCCAGTCCGTCCCTGTCTGGGACGCAATACATTTGCAAGGAAGCGGCATGTTTAAAAGAGTGGATGGACTTTACTGCACATGTTCCGCAGTGCAAATCTGAAAGCGGCTATGATGTATTGCCATTTCACCCAGTATACAGTCACAAAAAGAGATTCTGAACAGGATAACCAACTCTGGCTGTTAATGGTTGAAGCATTCACTGAATAATACGCTGAAGCCACAAAAGTGGTGTAAATCGTTGATGAGACCTGTCAGGAACCTGTCAATGACAGGACTCTGACTCCAGCTGCAGGATCTCACAGAACTTACATGCCTACCACTCAGGCTGATGGCAGTGTCGGTAGGGCTGTCGCGATTGAGAAATTCCCCCTGCGGTGAGTCAAGGCGGCTCAATATTGCGATATGCAATATAATTGCGCACCCCTCATCTATCTATTTCGCCAATGTCTACGTTAATTGTTAAATTACCAAAGTCATGGCAATATTTCCTTTGAAACATGGCGTTTGCACATTTAAAAAAGTTATTTAAAAAAAAAGACATGTAAATTTTAAACGCTTTATTGAACGCAGTTCAAAGGACAGTAACGGCAGATTTGACAGATTGCCTCTTTTAAATTGTCTGGCTTACCCTTTTCATTTGGCTGAAAGCCGAAATGCTCCCATAGGGGCAAAGTAACATTTGGTTTTGATGCCAGTGCAGCTGCCATTGTATCCTTCTCAATTGTTGTCCTGAGATGCGGTGATGGCGGTGGCCCATCATGCAGCGCGGTGAGCTTCTTAATATCGCGATATTTCATTTTTGCGATTATTGTGACAGCCCTAAGTGTCGGTTCTGCAGACGGCATCTTAAAGCAGAACTCAGTAACATCAGCTCGGGGCTCCCCCTATGGCGTCCTTTCACTGTCGTATGGTTCATCTTAGCAAGTATATTTTTCTCATTTCTGGCCAAAATATCTCATCACACTCAAAATAAGACAAAATTGCTTAAAGATAAACATTTCAGTAAGATAAAAATGAGAAAAATATACTTGCGACGATTTGAGTTTTTGCAGTGTAAGGGACCTGAGTGCCGTACAGCGGTTTCTGTTGTCGCAAGATCTGCGTCGGGTCTGCTCAGGCAGACTTGCAAGTGCCGCTTACAGACCAGAGACACCGGGGGGAAGACTAGGAAACATCGAATCGCTCCGTAAACACTTTATTTAGCCCTACGGGGATTCTGAAAAGCATTTATGGAGGTGAAAAAGTTACTGAGTCTTGCTTTAAATAGTGCTCATTTTTACAAGGAATAGCTGGTTTCTTGCAACAGTGCAGGACTTGTGGATTATCTGCTGAGGTAAATAAGATGTGATCTTAAGCCCAGACCAAACCAGATGAAGTCATCTGAAATGTGTCCATGTTTTTTTGGAGGAAGACTCATTAAAGTCTAACACAGAGTAAAATAATTATCATGAAAATGTCATGTTTAATGGATGAAAAGGGGGATGGAGTGAAATGCAGGACTATGAGGCAGGATAGATGGAGGAGCTGGGCTCTATTTCATTAAATTAGAGATGCTGTAATACCAGGATTAACAGAACTGGAACCAAAACTAAATAAACAAATAACACACTTCAGAACAAAGAAAGGAAACAATAACAAATTGGAACAGGGTTGATAAGGATTTGGCAAAGAACAATAGAAAGCAAGGAGTATTTCTACAGAGCTCATTGCTAATGAGGCACGAGTGTGGTAACCAGGATGCAGAAATCAAGACAGAGGAGCAAGAAATACATCAGAATAAAGCAAAGAAGCCAAGACTACTAGAACAAAAATTGCTTTAAATCACAAGTAAATGCTCAACCAGAAACAGAAATGTAGCAAAAACTAAACCAAAACCAGAAAGATTATGAGTAAATCTTTTAGAGAAGCTATCAGCACCATCTACTGTTGGATATCTGTGAAAAGTTGGAGCAGAAAACAAAGGCATGTGAATATACACCAACAGTTAATCATGCCGCCCTCTTCATGCGGAAATCATTATATTCCTCTTTAAAAATGAAGAACAAACATCTAAAAAAAACCCTGAGATGCTGCAGGAGATTCCAGGTCTTCTCAGATCTGTTCAGAATAACGTGACCTGGCAGTCGGCGGGTTCTGATAACATCTTTTTCTGGTATTTTCAGGATAAATTTGCATGGATGCAGAATCGTCCTCCTGCTGCAGAAGTCCGACACCTGCATTTCCTCTGAGCAGCAGCTTCCAAAGCCACATCAAAAGAGAAATAATCTTCTTCTGCTCTGTTTCTGGTAAATAATGTAACATTCTGCAGGGACGTAAGAGCACAAAGCTTCGGAAATACGGTAAAAATCATTCATGAAACATGATCAGTATTGGACTTTGATTTTTGTGTCCACACGCTGTGTTTTTTGTGGTACTTTTGCGTGTCTTTGTGGTAATCTTGTGTTTATTTGTACATGTTTGTATGCGTGAGTCTCTGAATTATCTGCTGTGAGATTGTTCATGTCAGCCAGTTCTGAGTCTCTGATATGAACAAACTCTGCTGTGAACTTCACACTCTGGTTCACCTGCTCACCGTGGGGGTGTTGGTTGGGTGACAGCCAGATTTTGTGGGGTCCGTCTGCCACAGCTTTACACTCTGCTTCTTGTCACTATTTAGAGAAGTTATTTATATTTTGATGGGTGGAGATACAATATCTGGCCTCTGAAATCAGCAGAAATGAAATGTGATTTTTGACTTGTTTTTTATCTACTCTGCCAAGGCCTCGATTAATCAGTTTCTCTGTGATAAATGTTTGTACCTTGGTCTGACAGGAGCTCAAATAGGCTGTAACCGCCTGCTGCGAACCTCCTCAGGGCCATTAGGAAGCAGTCTGTCATCTTCCTTCACAGCAACAACCGACGGTGACTCTTGAAATAGGGGATGAGGCGAAGTTTGGGCTCTGTGAACCTCGTGTGAAATTCTGCAAATTCTCTCATCTTTAGAGCAAAAAACTTCCTTAGCTGGTGCTTCGCAGTGTTTTCTTCATCCCCCACACAGCTAAGATATGAATCAGAGTTTTTACCAAAGCAACAGCTTGGTTGTTGGGTAGTTTGTGTTTATTCTGGCCCAAAACGAAGCTATGACGCGCTCCTGCTGGATCCTCATGTCTCCAGAAGACAGACGTTTGAGTTTTTCCTCCACACAGAGGCTGAAGTAAATTCCATGTTTTACTACATGTAGAAAACACTTCGGAGATGTTACCAAGCTGACAAATAGTCTATTTCTGTCCTGCACTGACATCAATTGCCTCTCTGTAGCATCTCTAATGACGCTCTGTGATCGTGCAAGGAGCTGGTAGAACTTAAGAGCTTTCTGAAACACCATAATTTCCTTATGAGATATAGTTTCTATGACAACCAAAATGACAGTGATGCTCAATTACCCGTGTCGCCCACACCTCGCTCCCAGCATATATGTGTTTACGTGTGTCTCTTTATGAAAGCACAAGTTGTGCTTAATTACCCTGAACGTTTTGTCAGGTTTACAATATAACAACGTCTTCCTCTGCCCGTTACCGTCCATTTACCATTCACTTATAGATGGAGAGCGCTGGAGAGCTGTTAAGAAGAGGACTCTTCAGAAAACTGACACATTGAGATGTAGAGGAGATTTAAAAAAGAAAAAGATAATCAGAGAAAGCTCACGTTGCTTTTTCACACTGAAAGTGTGTTTTCTGCCGGGAGCTGTTTCATTGAAACAATCATGAGGTGGTACAAAAAGGTCCGTGGAAGTCTGAGTCTTTGAGGAAGAAAGACGGACAGAGGATCTACCTTTCTTCACAAACGTGTGAGAAAAAATGATTGAACTCGAAAAGAGATGGAAGAGACTGACGCAATAACCTCTCTGCACTACAGAGTGGAAGGTGCACACTGGTGATCTATGATCCCTCAAACGCTCCATCAAGAACCGACATTCTAGAGATGGGTGATGCCGAAATTTTTCCTGTCAATACAATACCAGAAGTTTATAGTACTTTTTCATCGAAGCCGATACTTTTGGTCCCTTTAAAGAAAACCACATGATTGTACAGTTTGTATTAATGTCTTGAATGCAAGGGCAATATTAGATAAAAGTAGAACTTGGGAACAGATGTACTGGAAAGAAATGCTTTTAAAGCAATAATACATTATATTGATGAAGAAATGAAAAGAAAAATAAGATTAAAAACTTCTATATTTTTACCTAATGTCAATACCTAAATAAAGGAGATTATTTAAATGCTCCTGTGTTTTATTCACAAAAACTGATTATTTGGTTCAAAAGTATAAATTCATTAATCAGTAATACCCTAAACTATCTCTTTAATTATAAATTTACCCGTAATTTACATATAGTGCGGGGGGGGCGGGGCCCTTTTTTTCCTGGGGGCGGGGGGGGGAACGGAAACCCCAACCCCAGTTTTTACTTTCTCGGTATATTTTTAAATTTCCCCCCGCGGGGGGAACAACACCCCCCTCTCTCCCCCGCCGGGGGCGGCCGTGGGCAACGATGTCATTTTAACCAATGAAGCCGAGAGAGAGACGGTAAAACATGGGTCAGGGAAAACATTACGCCACCCCCTACCACCAAATCAGATTTGGACTGTTTTCCTCTGACTGCGGACCCCCCTCCCATAGAGCGGTGGTAACTTTTTTTTCGTGGATGTCCTCGGTCTTCCCCCTTTCCCCCCAATACAGCATAAAAATACAGGGAGCTGCCCCACAATAACCTGAATTAAAGGACTGAAAAATAACAAAACATCATCATCATCACTAACAGTAGCAGCATCATAACATCTGATAGGCTACCAAAATCATGTGATACAGAATCTAAAATCTGGCTGCTTTCACATCATTTCATTGCTTAAAACTCTCAGAAGTGTAAACAAATTGCATGTTTTGTATCTATACAGTGGTATTGCAATACTTTAAAAAAAAGTATCGATTCTAATATTTTGTCTGGCTGGTATCGAAGTATCGACTCCAGGGTATCGATATGCCCATCCCTATGACATTCACATAGACCGTTAATGGAAAGGGACGAAACTTCAGCTCACGTGACTTGTTGGTTTCTGAAAAGCTAAAAGTAAATCCAGTTGGGTGTGTCCAACTGTCACCATCTTGCCGTGTCACGTGTGTTGTCACCTATGGTTGTCACTCCTGGAAAATACTAAAATGGGCAAAGGCAAGACCGCTCTGAGCCGCGGGGCAAAGGATTAACAGCTGATGTACTCTGGGCTAAACGCTAACCGAGCTAACCCAAAACTAACAGAAGCTAACGAAGATTAGCCCCTAAGCGGCGGTGTAAAGGAAAGACACGCTTAGACTTGCTATTATCTGACTAAAAACCGCCGTTGTGCTGCTCTGCTACAAACTGAGACCTTACTGAGAGCAAACAAGGAGCCACCTGCCGTATGTCAATCAAAAGGACACACCCTTAATTATGTGTAATTTCAAGATTAGATGACATCTAAACGGATGAGTTATAAAAAAAAAAATTCACCCCCCTCACAACTGACATGAAGGTAAACTTGACCTATTAAACCTAAAATGATTTTTTGAACCAGGCTGTAAACATGTTTATTTCTGCTGTGAAGTTGGTCTTTTTAACATGGGAGTCTATGGGAATTTGCTCTGTTTTGCAGCCCCTAGTGGATGAAGAAAGAACTACAAAAAAATTACTTCTTCCAGATAGCCTCATAGTTGGCCACCGGAGGTTGCCGCTAGGACCTTCATCAGCAGCTGATAGAACATAGAAATAAAGAGCAGAAGCAACATTGACCACTCAAGGGTGAGAAACGTCGCCGCCATCTTGGACCGGTCACAGCTCAGTTTGCAAGCTACCGTGGATGAACAATACCAGCGTTTTCTTGCTGTGATCGGCGGAGCGTCGAAAGCAGCCAACTAGGAGTTAATTTTCACAAGTAAGCCTGAACATAAATATTAGTTGTATTTAGTGGTTAGAATAGTTGCCAGCCTGTAATAATCTGTCCACCAGTGAAATCATGCCCGGCTAGTCAGCCTGACGTACGTTTAGTGCTCGCTGTTAAAGTTGTGTCATGTAAACATCTATGAAACTTTATAAATCACACATTACATAACACAGGTGTAGATTACAGCTGGTATTGCAAATGCTGTGGTAGAAATAATCCCGGTGTGACTGGTACTACCCTGTTTGACCAGAGAATTTAAACAGGAGACGTCACAGACAGAATATCCATCTCTAACTACAGCAAAATGTTTCTCATGTTTCACCGTCTCATCTACTTTCATTCACATCAACACAATACTGATTTTACTCTTGAGTGTACAGACTCCAGTATGAATATACAGTCCTGATACACACTCAGAGCGAGCAGTGACTGACAAGTGATACTGTAACTGGAGGTGTGATGTATTATAATGTAAATCAGACATAAATGATGTCCAAGTGATTTGTATAAAATAAGACAATGTTTGTCCTTCTTTCTACCAGGATCATAGCTTTGCATTGCCTGCCTACTTATCTGAAAGCCATAATCCACCAATTTATGGGAAGAGTGGAAAGGATGGAGTGAGAAAGAGAGAGAAAAATTACCAAGGCCAGGGGGGAAAAGATGAAGACTTTAAAGTGTCTTCTGGAAGATCTGAGGGAGAAGAAACTTATAAATGAAGAATTTAAGATAGGAGTTAGATGTGATATTTGTATTTATTACAAACAACAATTTACATTGTGGTTTATTTTACTGGTATTTTAGTGTGTGTAATACATTGTGTATATATTGTACATATGTGTCTGTGCAGAAACTCATTTTACCACGCTGCACCACGGAGCACCACAGGAAGACATTCCTGTGGCCATCAAACGGTACAATTCATCATTTACTTATTTGCTATAATATTGAGGAGCACTGTAAATGCTGCCTATTATATACTGAGATTTTATCTAATTTTCATTTTTACATATTGGTATTCTTATATTTCAATTCTTGTATAATGTTAATATAGGAAGGGTTGCAATTTTACTTTTTTATTTGATTTGAGTTTATTTTATTCTCACTTTTGCACTTCATTTTTTATTTTAACTAGTCTTACGCTCTGTTACAGATATAATTAAACATTTTTGAATATTTAATCATTTTTTTCTGTCATTAATGTGTAGGATAAGCAGGTAATTAGGTGTCATCTTAAGTTTTATTTGTGAATGTTATAATAGTAGAAAAATGAGGATATATATTTGTGTATATTTGCATTGTTACTGTTATTATTAAGTGTAGAAGGAATATCAGTGTAGAGTTGATAGGTATGGGAGTATTAGTATAGTATTTAGTGTTCCATGATACTTATTATACTATATTATTGTTATATACGTGATACAATATTATACTTTATTAAGTAGTATTAGTATAATCGTTAGCAGTAGCGCTGGAAGTAGTATAAACAGTAATTGACTATTGTATACATCAAAAGCTAAGTAATTAATTAAAAAGTATCAGTTTGTTAACAAGTGGGGATAAAATAAGTCTGTACTTCTTCCCACCCCTTTTCAGATGTGTTCTTAATTTGTTTGCAATTTTTGTTTTTCTCATTACATTCATGATGTCAGTCCATTCATGTATGAGTTTTGTTTTGTTTTACATGTCCGAAATACATGCTCAAACACCAGAAATATCTGTATTGTCAATAGTAATTCGTAAAATCAAATGAGATTCACAAATGAGATTAAGCTGGAAAGAAAAAATCTTCAGAAATCATACTGAGTACAAGGAGTTTAAAAAGTTCCATCTTCCATTCTGTGTAGACATTTTTGGTTCAGGGTTGTAGAAAAATATTTTATTTAAACAGCAGGAAGAGCAAATAAATCATAAATACAGTGAAATCCTGAGAATGAACATAAAATATAACCAATAATCACTTAAATATGATGTAAAAACTTCAGGACTGAAAAGAACTCCTGAATTCTTTTTGTTCTGTAGCTATGAATCACATCTTCTGGAAAAAAAAAAGAAGCTTCCTTACTTCACAAAAGGGATGGCAGGATGAAACGTTAATGGTCCCAGTTGAGCATATGTCTTCAGAGTGGCTGGCAGTTTGGGAGTGACAGAGAGGCAGTCAAAGAAAGAAGAGACAAAGAAACAAACATCTGATGATGCTTTTGATGATGTAAAATAACAGCATGAATACCTCCTGCATCAAATCCCAGATGGCTTCATGTGATAGCAAGAATCTAAAATAACATTGTTTTTGAAGCATTTTAAATCCATAGATTGTAATGAAACAGTTACAGATCTTCCCAAAACAAAGATTTAATGAATAGATTGTCATCTTTGTATTCCGGTTTCTCTTTCATAGATAATGTGCTTACCAACTGCAGACATCTGTGTTTATTTTTTTTCTAAGGATTAAATTTTGTCCAAATGTTAGTTTCTTTAAATATAAAGTCAACTTGAAGCCAATTATCCCTAAACAGAAAATGTGAGTCAGTATTTACTTCCATCACCGAGTTCAGCTGAATGAACAGTCAACAACAAATTTATCTTCATTATCGACTCAATTTATTAAGACATTGTCACATGACTTTATAGATGATGTATACAGTTATTCTAACTTTTAATCAGGTGGCTGTTTTTGGCACATTTCTATTTATATAAAGTCATTGCAAACATTTAAAAACCAGCAGGGCTTTAACTGCACATTTACCCAGATATTATAAACAATATTAAACCACTGCTAATCAGCACCATAGTTGAGTAAAATATCAACAAACTAGATATTTAACTTAAATTTACAATAACCTTAACCTTAATGTGCAAAGTATATTTCCTATGTTTAATGGCTGTCTGGACTCAAGCAGCCTTTTTCTCCATAAAAACAAGGAAACTCATTATACAGCCAAGTCCTCAATTTATCTATTTATAAAAAGCCAATTAGGTCCAATAGAATTTGCTTAGCATAAAACTGAAGATGATGTGCAGTGTTTGCTTATAGGGCCCATGACATGGTTTATATATCATACAACATATTAATCTCCATCATTTCCTTGATTCAATGAGCCAATAGCATCAAACGTATTAATAAAACAATGATAATCATCTGTAAGATGAGTGAAAACATGTGAATTGTGTAATTTTGTTTTGCTCCAATAGCCAAAATACACTATATTGCCAGAAGTATTTGCTCACCCGCCTTGACTCACATATGAGCTTAAATGACATCCCATTCCTAATCCATAGGGTTCAGTACAACGTTGGTCACCTTTGCAGCTAGAACAGCTTCATCTTCTGGGAAGGCTGTCCACAAGGTTTAGGAGTGTTTATGGGAATCTTTGACCATTCTTCCAGAAGTGTATTTGTGAGGTCACACTGATGTTGGATGAGAAGGTCTGGCTCTCAGTCTCGGCTCTAATTCATCCCAAAGGTGTTCTATTGGGTTGAGGTCAGGGCTCTGCACGACTGGATTTGTTGCACAGGTGGCATCCTATCACAGTTCCACGCTGGAATTTACTGAGCTCCTGAGAGCGACTCATTCTTTCACAAATGTTTGTAGAAACAGTCTGCATGTCTAGCTGCTTCATTTTATACACCTGTGGCCATGGAAGTGATTGGAACACCTGATTCCCATCATTTGGATGAGTGAGTAAATACTTTTGACAGTGTACTGTATGTTAGTGATATCAGTAAATATTAAATGATTATCTTTGGGCTCAATTAAAAATCACATCATGATCAAATTTGTGTGTTTTTATGCAGAATTGTGTGGATTTATTTATTCCTCATCTAAAGCCTGCATGTTATCTACTGCAACCATTTAAAAAGTGGATGTTTTATGTGTGGAAGGGAATGACTCCCAACTATTGCACAGTGGTACTGAATGGTTATTCAGCATGCTCTCTGAGGAACACATGAAATGAGAACAAAAAGCTGAAGGGTGCTTCCCAGGCTGAGCCCCCTCCACAGTCTTCTCATACATTTTGATTAAATCACCTTCACAGAGCTCTTCTATTGCTCTAAATCTATACGAAGCCCCCCAGAGGCCTCGCTGCTGCACTGTATGTCATTATTCCTTCAGTCTCTTGCGTCACGTCTCTTAAACATCCTGTTTATTCTTTTAATGTTTCACCAGATGCTTTTTGTAAAAACTTTAAGCTCTTAGCAGAAGCTTTATCATTTCGCTCGAGCACTTTTCCTGCTTTAATTAATACTTCAGATGTCAGGCCTGCCATTACAAACACAAATCTGGATGCATTAACATGTCATAAACATGCAAATCTCTACATTTCCCCTCATCAGAAAGAAAATAAAAGCTGTTAGCAAACCAATTAACAGGATTAATCGAGTTTCCGCCCCCATCTTGTTACAGAAACTGCTCTCCAAGAGAGCAAACTTGAAACTAGTTCAGTCTGAAAGTCCATGTTATTATAGCACAGGCATATAAATCTGGAATGGGTCATTATGCTGTTTAGATAATGAAAGGCAGGAGAGGATGTCCAGCCACAAGTACTAGTTTTCTGTTAATCCATTTCAGTGTTTTTATGCAAAAAGTTGAGTAAATAAACTAATTCATGTAAGCTTGTGCTGTCCTGCATGATTGTTCCCATGTGATAGAAGCAATGCATCGACGAGAAGTCAGGTGAGACGGCAGAAATACAGTAAAGTTCAGACATTCATCTTGCAGCATGGAATGTTTCCCAGCTAACGGTGAATTATTCTATAGAAATCTCGTGACCTGAACTGAATTCGGTGCGAAGCAGATGGACAGCAGACAAACACGAGTTCAGCACTTTATTCTTTCAGATAGGAGTTAAGTGGTCCGAGTGTAACATCGCACAGTACATGTGTAAATGTAAACTGAATATTTAAATGAGTCCCAAACACGGCAGATCTGTATGGAAATGTAACAAGTAAAGACTGATGAGGTTAGAAGTTGGATCAAGTATTAACATAAGAAGAGAAAACGCATCGAGCCCATAAGATACCTGATCCTCCTGGAAGTTGAAGAGAGAAAATAATTGGACTCGTGAACATTTAAGAAGCCAAACTAGTAATGTACATCTATTTGGTGATAATAATTTAGTGGGGGAGCTCGTGGGGCACCAGTTTGTAGTGGGCGCCGCAGGAAGGGCAGCGCTGTGCATCGCCCTCGTGAAGCCAGAACCAAACCACGGCGGTGTTGTCTTCCTCACCTGCACAGAAATGAAAGTAGGTAAGAGCCGGAACCTCTGGAAGCAATAATAAAGGTCTGAAGCCCCCATTAATCTCATCCTCACAAAATTAATGGCAACAAATCTTGATGAAAGTGACATTTAAGGTCATATTAGTCTCATCGGGCAGAAAGATCCAGATCTAAGCAAACCGCAAAAGGATTTATCTTAACCATTAACTTACAGACGCATCCCACAATCCTCTTGTTTGTGATGGAGGGAACCAGGTGGGGGTCGACCTTGGAGCCAGCGTAACCCTTCGGCTTCATCATGTTGTAGGGATCCTGCAGGAGAGAAAGGCCGGCCGCCGTTAAGACATAAAAGAGACGCCAGAAATTCGCCCGTTTTTAGATGCAGCATCCATTTTAAACATTAATGAAGCCTAATTAATGCCTGAAATGGAGCCAAGCAGCAGAGTGGAACAAAAGTTAGAAATTAAATCATTTTCCAAGTTCAGAGAAATTTCCACATCTGTGCCTCTGACTGTTTTAGATTTATAATTGAGTCATTATTCACACAATGGGACTAATTTCAAACTAGGGATAGGGGATATGTTATTGTTGGCAATATGTCGTCAAAGAAATTCCTCACGGTAATAATTTGTCATCTCACAATAAAAACGATAAATTCAATTATCAGAATGTATTTACAGTTACTTATAGTTATTTTTGCTGTTTGCACCTTTTGAATAAATGTCAAAATTTGTTCTTATATTTCAGACTTAGAGTTTTGCAATACAGGTGCCGTTACTACTACTTAATCTTAGTTGGTTCTTCCCCATCCCTTTTTAAAAGGGATAAAAGGTATAGATTTAAAATAAAAAGGTTTGGGGGTGGGGAGGAGGGGGGGTAAGACTTTGTAAAAAGGCACAGTAATTTTAACCCTTTCAAAATTATGAAATGAAATGAAATTTTTTATTTTTTATTTTCTATTAAATTCTTTATTATTAATAATAATATTTTTTGTTAAAAAAGATAATAAAAAAATAAAATATTCGACTGATTTTTTATAATCACATATTGTTATCGTGATAAAAACAGAAATTATTGGGATACATAATTAAGTCCTTATCGCTCATCCCTATTTCAAACATTCATTTCCAGGTCCTGGCCCTGAGGCCCCCTGCTCTGCCAGTTTTACATGGTTTCCTGCTGCAACACACTTCATCTAAACAAGTTCCTATAAAAAAAAAAAAAAAATCACATTTATCTACCACTAAATAAGCTCTTTGGTTTATGGTGGGCAGCAATCAGGTTACGTTATCCATTAAATATTCTTTAACTTTAAAACATTATAACAAAACGTTCATTTACATCACAATTAATATCAGAAATCTGAACCATCCATGAAAAACAAATACTGAAATTTTCTAGTTATACAGAGGACTGGAAACTGGCATCATTAAACTGAGCCAATCAACATGGCCCGAGTGCATTTTATCATGTAGCCCACATCCTGTCAGCTGGAGCAATCAGTGTAATTCTCCACCAGTTGAACCACAGCTACTTAAACGTGTGTTTGGGGACTGTCCAGTACGAGCATCACAGGATGTTTTACACCTCATGTCTCAGATAAGTGAAGTTAATTTCCCAGTTTGTCTGCTGACAGCCAATAACCGCCTGCAGTCATGATTAACCACCTCTCCAGTGTCCTGGAAGACTCGTCAACCAGTAGCTGCTGGAGGGTATCGATGGCAGAGATCCTCATCCCTTTGCCGATACTACAGGGTCCTATGTTCTGCAGCAGAGTGGAATATTGATCGGCTGTGATCATCATTAAATGACTCAAGCGGGTCTACAATGCACTGAGCTCACGCCTGCTTGTGAGTATCAAGAGATTAAAGCTCATTAAAAACAAATCCCACCCCGCACTACTTTAATATGAACACGTTTGTGTCATATTGTATCTGCTGAAAGGTGCATGTATTCATAGCGAGTGAGCTGTGGGATTATCTGGGGCTCTTTTATATGACTGTTAGATGTAAACTGAATGAGAAGACTTCCATGTCTTACTTAGCCCTTCTTTCTGCATGCAAAGTAAAAAAAACAAAGTCTAAGCTCGTTGTTTTAAAGAAAAAAAAAAGTCTAGACTTTTGCATGTGCAAAAAACCTAACAAAAATCAACTTAAATTGTGTTTGATTCTCTATTTTCTAACATTTTACAGAACAATTAAATTACTAATTGAATGAAGTGTCAACACATTATTCAATCCTGTTTTCCACCTTTTTCTGACACTTGAGGATAAATGGATTTTAATCAGAGTAGTTGAGCAGTGTTACCGTTCCATCCTTCATGGCTTTCATGATGATCTTTTCCAGTCCAGTGGCCTGCTCCTCATCAGTGGGAATGCCTGCAAACACCATGATGATTTATGTTAATCTGCTAGATGTGCTTACAGTATTGTTAACTACACATTCAACTTCCTAAGGATGCATCTCATCGCATTACTGAGAAAAACTAAGGAAAAAAAAACTAAGTATCTTGATTCTTTACTAAACCATTTGTTACTGAACTATTTAGGGTGTCCATCTTTATAGTACAATGTCTGTATTATCACTTAATAATCGTAAATAAAAATGTATACAAAAATGACAATGAAAGACGTGAAAGATTTTCTTAAAAATTCAACCCACCTTCCTGGATTTTACCTATACTTAAATTACCTTTTTTAGTAATTCTTTCCTCTATAAATTCCCTGGCATCTGCTTGTTTGATAAATGACTTAGAGAGTTAGCTAGTTTAACCAGTCTCATAATATTATTTAATTTATATATTACGACTATTTCCATTGATTTTCAAGAATCAATTGGGTTCATCCATGTGCCTGAATTAGGAGGGCTGAAATTTATTATCATTATTGTCATTATTATTGACTAATTATTGATCCCTCTAATACATAAACAAAATATTTCTAAGTAGATTCAATCATGATCAATCTCTTTAAGGATTTTAATGCAGTTCGTTAATCTTCTCCTTATGTATTAAATAAGTGTGTGCAGTTTATTTCACAGATTTTTTTTTTTCCAATACAGCTTTTCCTACATAAAAACAAAACAAGTTAGACAGTATGATGTCACCAGTAAACAACATTATGAAAAATAGGATAAGCTGAATAAGAAAATTTCAGTGGAGAACATTTAACTGTACCTTTACAATTCCCTTATCTACTTTCAACAACGCAATAAGAAACCAAAACACTGAAATAAACTGCATATCTTGGTAGAAACCGTCGACTATTGTTGGTTAATTATTAAGACACGTCGTTTGACCTCCTGTCGCTGTTAAGCTAAAGCTAGTAGCAGTTAGCTTTGACTCAACCTGTTCGGGTTTTATTCGCTCCAGGATTAACTAAACTGAATATGTATAGCGTACACATCTGTAAAGTAACACGTTAAACCTTCAATAACCTAAATAGTTTAGCGGAGACACAATGTATTCGTTAATTTAATGAAATTTGTGCAGATGTGTCGCAGGATCCTAGGAACAGGAAGCGCTCGCGGTCAACGGGATCAACCTTGTCCTAACTCATATTTCAGCTCGTGCTGTTTTTAAGGCTACATGTATGTTTTTTCCTCACCTCCAGCCGCCATGGTGCGGCTCAGAACAGGAGCCCGGGAAGCCCGACAGCTCGCCGCCGCTCTAAACCCGGTACGGAGCAGTAACCTTGCAGCCATTTCTCCTTCTATTGCGTCTGTCACACTGTCGTCGCTCGATGATGACGTAGTCCTCTTCATCGATCAGTTAAAGACGTTCGTCTTATTCTTCGTAGCGCCCTCTACCGGCTGCACTCCCTTCATTGCGTCTGACTGTTCGTTTTCTTTGCACTCATTTTGCTTTGAATAAATTAAATGATCACAGAAGACGTATGCAAATTATAATTTAAAAAAAAAAATTCAGTTGCTATTCACAAACAGAAGAAGATAGATCAGATTTTAGATTAATGAATGCACCCTCCAAAACATATTGAACAGTAAGGTATGTCTCTTAAAGTTTATTTGTTAATATACATGTTTATTTCTGAACTGAAATATATATTCAAAAATAAAACAGGACAGTAAAGCTTTTAATAAAGTTTCATTCCTTCTGACAAAATGTGAAAGACATTGGGGCACTGAGGGTACCACAGAACAAACAAATTAAGTTGTTTTTTTGTCCCATTCTTCCTGCAGTACTTGTTATGATTCTGTTTTGTGGACAGAATGCAGACATTTCTAGGGGAAACGTGGTTTTGTGCTGCCATAACGTCTCTGAATTAATGTTGCCATTATTGAAGTTCCCATGAGTTTTTCCAAGAGGTCTGATTCTGTGACAAATGTGAGTGGTCTTTATCCATCTACTTTTTAAGTTTTCAGCACAAAATTGAAAGATGAAAACACTTACTATACAATTTAATTGTTTTTTCCCAGAACAAGAAAAGAAAGAGACAAAATGCATTATCAATAGTTCATAAAGTTTATTGGTTCAATAAGAGAAGTGATGTGGACCCAGTGTGACAGCGTACAGTACATTTGTCAGTGTAAACTTACTGAATGCTCCAAACACGTCTGGTCTGATTGGTTAGCAGGTGGATCAAGTAATGAGACAGAACAATGCAAAGAACATTAGACCAGGAAATACCCCAAGCCCAAAAGATTCACAATCATCCTGGAATGAGGAATGAAAATAATGTGACTCTTCTTCTTGTTCTGCAGGTGGAGGTAATCTTTAAAATGTCTTAGACTTAGCTGTGATCTCTTTATATACAAACATTTATCTACACCATTGGGAGTGTTACTGGTTAATGGGGGAGCTCATGTGGCACCAATTTGTAGTGGGCACCACAGGATGGGCAGCACTGCCCTCACCCTCATGAAGCCAGAACCAAACCACAGCGGTGTTGTCTTCCTCACCTGCAGAGGAAGTGGAAAACATTTCAGAGCTTAGAGAGCCTACAAAAATGACCTGATTCATGAATGAAAGAAATCATCATCATCATCTGAATCTTCATCTGTGAAGGGTCATCTTCAAAACCCAGGAAAAGCTCAGCTGCTTTATGTTTATGTACCTGTAACTAAAAGCCGATTAAAACAACAGACTCCTCTGTTTCTGAGACTTTTCTCTACAGAAGTGAGACAACAGCGCCCCCATGTGGTCGAAATCACTGGTTCGCAGTTGAAAATTGATATATCAACTTTTTTTCATAAAAATTTTCAGTTAATTTATATATTTCTTCTCATAAACAATTCATTACAGTTTATCTTGTTAGTTACCCCCTTGACCAGTAAGCCTTCAATAATTTAATACCACAATTTAACAGATATTGAACCTATAATAACAATGTCCCCCAAAATTATGACAAAATAAAATTAGAATGTAATAGACCTTTATAATAATAACTCGTTAGAATTAGTATAATATCACATAAAAGAATTGAAAAAATTAAATATTGATGGATATAAATAATAGATATTAAAGATGTGAGGAAATTTTGTTAAAACTGTCCCAAAGAATGGAAATACAATATTTCAAAATTAATATTAACTAAATAAATAGATATCAATTAAGTTAGAAATTCTTAAAAATATATCTCTCAGTAGATTTTACATATTAAGAATATTTCTATAATACATGAAAATAGAAACTCAAATTGCCTCATTGACATATTTAAAATAACATCTCAATATCATTTAAAAAATACATGTTTCTGTCAAAGGCCAAAAGCTTTCATATAAATGTCATTTCTTTAATTTTATTTTATTGGATCACTTCAATAATTTAGAATGAATTAAATGAAATTTATCTAAAAATGTCAGGCCTTTGACAGAAACATAATTTTTTAGATTTTATTATTTTTAAATACATCTCTGGGTGAAGGTGTCAGCAATTTTAATACAAAGTGAAATTAATGTTGAGCCGCAGTCTGAGTTTTTAGTGTCATAAAATAGGATCTTGTTCAGTCTGGTCAGCCGCCATGGTAATTCAGAGTTTCAGATGAAATCATCAGGATAAAACTTCATCTTTCCACTACAGTAATTCTTATCTGGTGATGTCACACACAGCAAAATCAGACTAAAACTACATTAAATCAAACAATTTTGTTGTTTGTTTGTTTTTTTTACTCTAACAATTAAAAGATTCTTCACACAACTTCCTGCACACAACATGTTCTTCAGCAAGTTATGTGAGCCGATCAGTGTATTTCATGAAGAAGAGCCAAACACGCCTTTTTAAAGTGAGCTTGCTGTGAATCTGAGGGCACAAACATGACTGACAAAGACAGACCAGAACTAGAAAAGGGTCACTAATGTGGAGTTTTAAGTTTTGTTAAAGGTACAGTATGTAGAAAATCAAAGGTCAATGGCAGAAAAATGTGATATAATTCAAAACTGTGTTTCTATTGATGTTATCGCTGCACTGGAACAGCTGTTACATGTTTATTTTCATAGAATGAGTCATTTATATCTACTTGCTAGGTGGTGCACATATGAAGGCTACCATATTTGGTCCACCATTTTTACTATGGTGTCCCTGAACGAATTTCCTGAATTCAATGACAGAATGACACTTGAAGCGGCATTCAAAGCTAGTTTTCTCAGCTTTTTGGTCAGAAACAGGCATTTTCGCTGCAACAAAGCCATGTTCTACTGCAGATTACTAAAGAATGGAAAAAGCTAGAAACAAATGTTTTTTTTCTGATAAAAGAAGAGAGTCTAAGCTTTCCTTTGGTGCAGTCACTGTTTGCATTGGCATAGTACACAATATTCCGTGGATCTCCCAAAATCAGTGAAAATGCTTAAAAATCCTGGCAGTCTGGCAGTCAATGAGTTAATCATGTAACATGTAATGCTGACAGACACACCCAACAATCCTCTTGTTTGTGATGGAGGGAACGAGGTGGGGATCAACCTTGGAGCAGCGTAACTCTTCGGCTTCATCATGTTGTAGGGATCCTGAGGGGGAGGAGGAAGAGCATGAAGGCAAGTGTACTGATCTGAAAGTATCAAGTCATCGCTAGAGGGGATGCATGTAATTGAACATAAATCCAGCATGAGATCTTACTGAAGGCGTTTCCACACACGCAAAGAGATCTTCTGCTTTTAGACACATTCTCACATTCCAAAAGTTTTACTGGGTTTAGGTGGTTGCTGATGCATGAGGAAGGATATGATGTAAAACACCCTGTCACACCGTTCCCTCTTTCCTGGCCTTCTTGATGATCTTCTCCAGTCCGGTGGCCTGCTCCTCATCGGTGGGAATCCCTACAAAAATGAAGTTTGACCGTTACTGAAAACCACAGCATCTGTCAACAAACGGAACCTGGACACAGGGTGTAAATAAGCTGCGCTACCACTCATTTCATCATTCATTGATCAAAGTTTGGGTGACATTCCCTCTTTCAAATGGCCCGAGTAAATGAAAACATGCTAAAGAGAAGAAATTTCAGGAAGTACAACTATTCTCCCTGGAGAGAGGAAAGTCTCTGTGATCACGAAGACATCCATAAAATATAGCAATTAATATTATTTGTTGGAAATATGACCGAATCTCTGCAATTTGCCAAATTTGCAAATCTTTTGCACTTCTTTACTTGGTGTTATATTAGTTTTTCATCTACATTAATGACTTCATTCAAGGACGACGGTGTTAACAAACCAAAAGTAGGAAAAAGATAAAATAGGCAATTCAAGAACAAAATATTTAGTTATATAATATATTTATTTAGTATATATATATTTTTAGTAATATATAGTTAACTATTTGTTTGACGATTTTGAGATTATTTAACTTCCTTAAGTTTAGTGTTCAAAGGTATTTCAGGATATTTTATAGAAATATAAAAGCCTGAAATTTGTAAGTGGAGTCTGTCCTGATGAGAAAGCGCTCTGCTTTCTTTCCTTGCCGCAGATAATTCCTCCTTTAAGATAATAATCCGGCCATAATTTGGATGTGGTGTATCGTGTCGGTTCCGTCCTCACCTCCAGTCGCCATGCAGCGGCCCAGAGCAGGACCCCGGGCAGCCCGACAGCTTGCTGCAGCTCTGTACGCGGTGCGGAGCGGTAACCTTGTAGCCATTTCTGTCTCCGGCTGACTGTTGTGATTTTGGCTTGTGACAGGAGTATGATGTCACACGTACAGATTCACAAAAACATTGACGGCTTTCATCGTCTGTGATTTGCAGCTTTTCAATAAAGTTCTGCAAAAACAAAGAAAAATCAACAGCTTTCATCAAGTGATATCCGATGGTATCTATCTAGTGGAACACTATAAATACATAAATAAATACATAAATAAATAAATGAACGTCTATCTAATCTAAATGAATGTTTGGAGAACGTCCAAGTGTTGTGGCTTGTGAACTGCAAGAGGAAGCAGTTCACCTTCCAGCCACTGGATGTCATGGTTGACAGTGGCAACCTAGGTTATTTAACCCTTGAACTCTGAGGCGGCCATCTTAATTCATCACTTTTCTCATCACTTTGTTTGGAGAGCACATGGAGCATTTGGGCTGAGGATTCCCAAATCCATCTTAACTGCAGAGTCTGCAACGGAGGGATTGTCTTTTTACTTCATGCACATGCTGTGGAACAAATAAATTTTTGGATTGGAACTTCAACCGCAGTGTGTGAAGAAGTTGTCTGTCTGTCTAGTGGAAGAAAGGACTCTTTTAACGAGGGCAGAACAGTAAAAAGACACACACTCAGCAGTTACTCTAACTTGGATGTGGAATAACCCCAACCTCCTACTTCCACAAGCCTGGCAAAGAAAAAGATGTCGGCCTCAGAAGGGAAAGCAGCAAGCAAAGGGCATGAAACATGCTCAAATTGGTCATGCTCATCACGCTCATCCAGGCATTCCATGAGGTCATCAGCTAGCTTTGCAGCACTGGAAGCACGTGCCAAGGCCGAAGCGGCAAGAACCAGAGCCGCCTTCGCACAAAAGGAGATTGATATGAAAGTCAAGAAGGCTCAGCTTAAGGTGGAAGAGACCCGCCTTGAAGCCACACTGGAGGCTGTTCAGCAGCAGAAAGAAGCTGAGGCTGCTTTAGCTGAAGCCAACATTTATGAAGCAGCTGCTGATCCAGCAGGAATCGGAGGGGCAGATGGAGTCCATAACGCTGGCCTTAGCGTAGCTAAGCAAGCTGAAGAGAGGACTGAATGGTATGTCTTAGATCAGTATGACTACATGACTGCAGACCATCATTCAGATGATGACAGAGCCCCTAATCCGGATGCCCAAGCGGTATATTCCGCTACTGCAGAACCCATGTCAAATGAAAATTCGTCTTTGCCCCTAAAGCACACCCCAGAGGCCGTTCAAGCAACTCACAGCAGCAGACCATCACAGGCCTACATTCAGCCAAAACATGAAAGTAGACAGGGTACTGCACAGCCTATCACTGAAAGGAGGTCAAACAGCGGGGCTAGCAATGCGCCCAACAGATCTCCTTCTAATGTCATGGATTTAGCCAAGTTCTTAGCTCGCCGCGACCTACTCACTGCAGGTCTGACAAAGTTTAATGATAGACCTGAAAACTATTGGGCGTGGAAATCAGCCTTTTTTAACGCTACTGAAGACCTTGATTTAAAACCCAGTGAGGAACTTGACTTACTGATTAAGTGGCTTGGTCCTGAGTCTGCTGAACATGTAAGAAGATTGAGATCTGTCCATATCAGGTATCCTACCACAGCCCTTACTATGGCCTGGGATCGGTTGGAGGAGTGTTACGGGTCCTCAGAAGCAATCGAGACGGCTCTTTTCAAAAGACTTGAAAACTTTCCCAAGGTCAGCAGCAGGGACAATATCCGCCTAAGGGAGTTGGGAGATCTCCTTCTTGAGGTGCAGTCGGCTAAAGAGGAAGGCTATTTACCTGGCTTGACCTACCTCAACACTGCAAGAGGCATTGGGCCAATCTTGGAAAAGCTGCCTTTCAGTCTGCAAGAAAAGTGGATGGTGCATGGAACAAGATATAAACAGCAACACCATGTTAGTTTTCCACCATTTTCTGTTCTTTGTAGTTTCATTCGTGAAGAAGCAAGAATGAGGAATGACCCCAGTTTCAGTAATGCTAACTTCAGTCTAGCGACACCAAGAGAACGGTTTTCAATAAAACCAAGGGGACCAGTGATGGTAAACAGAACAGAAGTGGGTGATAGCCAGGAAAAGGAAATTGCCAAGGAAAACAGCAACATTAAGAAGCAGTGTCCGATTCATAATAAGCCACACCCTTTGCATAAATGTAGAGCATTTAGGGAGAAATCACTGGAGGATCGAAAGGCCTTTCTGAGAGAAAATTATATTTGCTTTCGATGTTGTTCCACTACCACCCATCAAGCAAAAAATTGCAAAGCGGTCATTCAGTGCACAGAGTGTAACAGTGACAAACATATTGCTGCTCTCCATGCGGGTCCAGCACCATGGAGGAGACAAGCTACGGGGTCCCTTGAGCAGCATGGCGGGGAGGAAGAAGAATCTCTGTCTTCAGCGACATCAACCTGCACAAAGGTCTGTGGAGATGGTGCTATTGGAAAGTCATGTTCCAAAATCTGTCTTGTTGATGTGTATCCCAAAACTCAGCCAGAGAAATCAGTAAAAGTGTATGCCATAATAGACGATCAAAGTAACAGATCTCTGGCAACATCAGCCTTTTTTGAGCAGTTTCACATTGTTGATAAAAGCTTTCCCTATACTCTCAGTACATGCACTGGCGTGTCAGAGTCCATGGGACGCAGAGCAAGGGACTTTGTGGTGAAGTCTGTTGATGGAAAGACTGTCATCAGCTTACCCATGTTAATCGAGTGTGACCAGCTACCAGATAATAGGGCGGAGATCCCTACTCCAGCAGCTGCGAGACACCATCCTCACATGAAATCTATAGCTTCTAAGATACCAGCACTTGACCCCAAAGCCCAAATAATGCTTCTACTGGGAAGAGATGTAATCCAGGTGCATAAGGTTCTGGAGCAGCGGAATGGGCCACAGCACGCTCCCTTTGCACAACGACTACCACTTGGTTGGGTGATTGTGGGGGAGGTCTGCCTTAATGGAGCGCACCAACCATCACGTGTAAACACGCTGAGAACCAACATATTGGACAACGGACGCCCCAGCTTTATGAGTCCATGCCCCAGTAAAATCAACATCAAAGAGACTTTCAGTGGTTTCCATCCATCTTCTAGCCCTGCTCAGCATCAGCAGTCAAGGTCAAGCAGCATGACCTGTCTAATTGGAGAGAATGTTTTCTGTCAGTCAAAGGATGATAATAAACTGGCCTATTCAATCGATGATCTCACCTTCTTCAGGATCATGGATAAGGAGGTTTTTCAAGATGGAACGAATAGTTGGGTTGCCCCACTCCCCTTTCGAAGCCCACGTCAGCGCCTCCCTAACAACTTCATGCAGGCTAGAAGTCGCCTTTCCTCACTAACAAGTGCACTCAGAAGGAACCCTGAAAAGAGACACCATTACATTGCCTTCATGAAGAAGATTTTCGAAAATGGCCACGCTGAAAAAGCCCCACCTTTGCAGCCAGAGGAAGAATGCTGGTACTTGCCACACTTTGGGGTTTATCATCCACGAAAACCTGGACAATTGAGGGTTGTCTTCGATTCAAGTGCCAAGCATCAAGGGACGTCCCTAAACAACGTCCTCCCTCACTGGCCCAAATATGACCAACAGCCTGCTTGGAGTACTTATGAGGTTCAGGAAAGAGGTGGTGGCTGTAACAACTGACATACAGCAAATGTTCCATTGCTTCATTGTTCACCATGATCACCGTAACTTTCTGCGCTTCCTTTGGTACCGTGGAAACAATCTTGATGATGCCATTGAAGAGTACAGGATGCAGGTTCATATTTTTGGCAACAGCCCCTCTCCATCTGTAGCCACATATGGACTAAGGAGAGCTGCAAGGGAAGGAGAAAAGGAATTTGGGGCTGAAGCAAGGCAATTTGTGGAGAGGAATTTCTATGTTGATGACGGACTAGTGTCCGTTCCTACTGAGGAAAAGGCCATCGCTCTTCTTCAGAATACACAAGGTATGCTAGCCCACTCCAATCTTCACCTCCACAAGATTTTGTCAAACAGAGCTGACGTGATGAAGGCCTTCCCCTCAGATGACTTAGCCACAGGGCTAAAAGATCTCGATTTGAACACTGAACTCCCCTCCAATGCAAAGAAGCCTTGGAGTTAGCTGGGATGTAACAGAGGATGTGTTCACCTTCCAAATTGCTGCCGAAGAGAAACCATATACCAGACGTGGGGTCCTGTCTACTATTAACAGCCTGTTTGACCCGCTTGGAGTGGCTTCTCCAGTTAGTATCCAGGGGAGACATCTGCTCAGGGAGCTCACTTCAGAGGCAAGTGAATGGGACACTCCTCTTCCAGAAGAAAAGTATAAAGAATGGAAACAATGGAGGGATTCATTACATGAGCTTGGGCAGATAAAGCTTCCACGTCAATACACCCCCACTTCCCTGAGCCAGGCCAAGAGAAGGGACTTGTTTATCTTCTGTGACGCATCCACTATGGCGATTGCAGCAGTCGCCTACTTGCGTACAACCAATGAGGACGACAAGGTGGATGTTGGATTTGTTTTTGGCAAAGCCAAGCTCGCTCCACATCCAGAAGTGACCGTTCCAAAGCTTGAGCTGTGTTCTGCTGTTTTGGCAGTGGAGATTGCAGAGATCATCACGGATGAAATGGACACCAGGTTTGATACTGTGACATATTATTCCGACAGCAGAGTGGTTTTGGGGTACATCCACAATGAATCAAGAAGGTTTTATGTGTATGTACACAACAGAGTGCAGCGCATTAGGAGGTCAACGGTTCCACAGCAGTGGAAATATGTTTCCACCCATGAGAACCCAGCCGATCATGGAACACGATCAGTCCCAGCTGGCAGCCTTGCACAAACAACATGGCTGACGGGGCCACCTTTTTTGCTGAAACTACATGACAGCGAACCTCTTCCAACTTCCTTTGACTTGGTTGACCCAAGCCTTGATGTCAACATTCGGCCACTGGTTGCATGTCACGCAACTGTCACCACTGAAAACCTTGGTATCAAACGCTTTGAAAGATTCTCAACGTGGAAGTCAGTCACACGAGCTATAGCAAGGCTGATTCATATTGCTCGTTCCTTTAAGAAGGGCTGTATCTTTAATGGTTGGCACTCTCACAAAGGCCCCTGCTCCCAGGAAGACTTGGAATGTGCAAAGGTAATCATACTCAAAAACATGCAACAGGACATCTTAGAAGAGGAAGTGCGACACATCAGAGCAGGAACAACCCTTCCTAAACAAAGCCTGTTATATGGGCTCTGTGCGTATGAAGATGAATCAGGCCTGCTCAGAATAGGGGGCCGCTTGTCTAATGCAGGTCTAAAGACGGATGAAGCAAGTCCCATAATCCTCCCAGGTCGTACTCACGTCACTACCCTCATCATTCAGCATCATCATGAACGCGTTCAACATCAGGGGCGCCACATAACGGAAGGGGCCCTTCGAGTAGCTGGTCTGTGGATCATAGGAGGAAAGAGACGCATCAGTAGTGTCCTTCATCACTGCATCACATGCCGGAAGCTAAGGGGGAAAATGGGAACTCAGAAAATGTCAGATCTACCTGTTGACCGCCTTAGTACTGACCCCCCCTTTTCCTTTGTTGGCCTTGATGTCTTTGGGCCATGGATGGTTGCAGCTCGAAGAACAAGAGGAGGATTGGCACAGAGTAAACGCTGGGCAGTGCTGTTTACATGCATGAGCACAAGAGCAATCCATATTGAAGTCATTGAGTCAATGGATTCCTCCAGCTTTATAAATGCCCTAAGACGATTCTTCTCCATCAGAGGACCAGCAAAACAACTGAAATCTGACTGTGGCACTAATTTTGTGGGGGCCTGTAAAGAGCTGGGTCTGAGTTCTGCAAATGACTATGTGGAGGTACAGAGCTGTCTTACTGACAATGGATGTCAGTGGATTTTCAACCCACCCCATTCATCTCACATGGGGGGCAGTTGGGAGCGGCTAATTGGCCTTACAAGGCGCATCCTGGATGTTATGCTGTCAAAGGTGAGCCCTTCCAAGCTGACGCACGAAGTCTTGACCACATTCCTGGCAGAGGTCACAGCCATAGTGAATGCACGCCCACTGGTACCAGTATCCACGGATCCAGACTCACCACTGGTTTTGACACCAGCCACTCTCCTCACACAGAAAATCGGAGTACTTCATCCTCCTTGTGGCACCTTTGATGACAAAGATCTGTATGGTAAACAGTGGAGACAGGTGCAAAGTCTTGCAGATACCTTCTGGCATCGCTGGAGGACAGATTACCTTCCTACCCTACAGAAACGGAGGAAGTGGCAGAAGGATGAACGCAATCTTCTCAAGGGAGATGTGGTCATTCTGAGGGACAAGCAGGTGAACAGGAATGAGTGGCCCATGGGGGTGATTACCAACACATTTCCCAGTTCTGATGGCAAGGTCAGAAAGGTTGAAATCAGGACGGCAAAAGATGGTTTATGTAAAACATTCATGAGGCCTGTTTCGGAGACCATCTTACTTCTTCCTTTAAAGGATGATTAGACCAACGTTTCCATTCCACCCCTTGATGTTGGTGGTGGCATTTGTACGATGCCAGGCGGGGAGTGTTGTGGCTTGTGAACTGCAAGAGGAAGCAGTTCACCTTCCAGCCACTGGATGTCATGGTTGACAGTGGCA
Organism: Atherinomorus stipes; assembly: GCA_023101725.1. Classification (NCBI taxonomy): domain Eukaryota; kingdom Metazoa; phylum Chordata; class Actinopteri; order Atheriniformes; family Atherinidae; genus Atherinomorus; species Atherinomorus stipes. The sequence continues at coordinate 1,085,850 of JALJCO010011227.1, read as the reverse complement.
ACCTAGGTTATTTAACCCTTGAACTCTGAGGCGGCCATCTTAATTCATCACTTTTCTCATCACTTTGTTTGGAGAGCACATGGAGCATTTGGGCTGAGGATTCCCAAATCCATCTTAACTGCAGAGTCTGCAACGGAGGGATTGTCTTTTTACTTCATGCACATGCTGTGGAACAAATAAATTTTTGGATTGGAACTTCAACCGCAGTGTGTGAAGAAGTTGTCTGTCTGTCTAGTGGAAGAAAGGACTCTTTTAACGAGGGCAGAACATCCAAGCGTCCAGGAAAATTATCCTTTAAATCAAAACAACCCAAGAGTCCGTGACCAGGATTGATTTAAAATGATTTGATAAACTAACTTTTTATTTTGTTAAAAGTTTTTTTGAAGTGGTGCAGGGAATGAAAATGCTCCACCTTTGATTTAATAATGCAGGGGTTTTTGTTTCTCCTCATAAAACTGAGCATTTATGTTCTGTACAGATGAAAATGAGCACGGGGGCTTCCTGATTATTCATCCTATATTTGTGAGATCAGGATAAGGAATACCTCTACAACTGAAAACATTTTCCCAAATTATTTTCATTACCTGAAACATAAGCACATGTTATAGTTTCAAATCAAATGAAGAATAGCCTATGTATTCACGGTTTCATGAATTTTGACGGACCACCAGTCAGTCCGCCGTTTCTGGCAGTCAGTGGAAACTCCGATAACATCAGAATGACTGGGCGATGAGAATTCTGTGAGGGATGCGCCATATCCTGGTCATCCCTGTATTTCGATGAATAAGTGGGTTAGAGTAAAAGTAAACTGACCTCCACAATCCTTCCAGGGAGTTGAACCTGCAGCTTACTGATAAGCAGCCCTATCTCCATCACCCTGCGCCACCTTTCACACACCTCTGCATGTTTTTAGAGCATTTCTTACTCTTTCATTTGAAGTCCAAAGTTCAAAAGTCTTACCATGTAGAAGGTTTGATCCCACTTTCTCTGAGTCCAGAGAATCACTTACCATGGCAAGCTATTCTAACAGACACCCAAGCTGCCTTTCTGACAGTTTTTCTTATTTCATATTTGGCTGCTTTTCTAAAAACACAAAAGAAAATCAAAGCTTTTCATATACCCTTCCATTAGGCTGTCATCTTCAGGAGTTGAACTGGTTCCTTCTGCTCACAGTAACAGCACATCATCTTCCTGAGCTGTCCAGTGACGGGATCTCAAAAGTTTCTGAGCAGGTTTTGGTTAGAGATTCACCGATCAAGTTTTTTCTGCTCCAATCTGATACCTGGGCTAAGCGTATCGGCTGATATCCCATGCAGATCCAATACCACAGATGAAAGAATGAAACATATACCTTACCATGTGAGTGAAGGCATCAAGCTTGACAGAAACATTCATCCTTATTAAAACAAATGGCAAAAAATCAACACAGAGATTCAAGAGTTGAACTCATGATCTTCTGCATGGGAGGCTGTTCCATTACCACAAGGCCTGTTTGCCACTGTCAAACACATGGGGAGAAGCAGAGGCACCTTTCTAAATGGTGCTATGGAATGCACTTTGAGCTTTCCACAATGCTGTAAACTGTGAAAAATAGGCACCAGGTGTTATTTTCAAAATACTCCACGCTCTCCTTCCAGTCCCATATCAAATCCATCACTAAATCCTCCTTCTACCACCTCAGAAACATCTCCGGACTCCGTCCCTCACTCTCTGACTCTGTGGCAGAAACTCTCATCCATGCCTTCACCACCTCCCGGCTGAACTACGGCAATGGAGTCCTGTCCGGGGTTCCAAATAAAGCCCTGGACAGGCTCCAGTATGTGCAGAACTCAGCTGCCAGGGTTCTCACCCGCACCAAGCCCTGGCAGCACATCACCCCCACCCTCATTCATCTCCATTGGCTCCCTGTCAAGTTTCGTATTCAATATAAACTCCAACAAATCCCTTCATGCACTCGCCCCCCAGTACCTGTCTGACCTACTTCACCAACACACTCCCCCCCCCCAGAACCTGCAGTCTTCTGACACTGGTCTCCTTGTCATTCCCTGGACCAGGCTGAAGACCTTTGGCGACAGAGCCTTCAGCATGGCTGCCCCCACCCTCTGGAACTCTCTCCTGGCTGAAATCCCGACTCCCCTTCTCTACAGCTTCAACACAACTCAAACTAACTTTTCTTCCTGCCTTCCCTATAACCTGGTTCCCTTCCCTGTTGTTTTGTCCTTGTGATGTTTTTGTTTATTTATTTCCTTCTTAAAGCGACCTTGGGTTCCCTGAAAGGCGCTATATAAGTTCAAGTTATTATTTTTATTACATAGCCTCAATCTGCAGAATAAGCTAAACATTTTGATATCTGAATGGTTAAACTGGCGCAAAAGGTGCAGGAGGAGTAGCATTCCAAAGTTTGGCGGAATAAAGAGAAACAGGAATGCAATACCAAGCATAGTATAGCCCGTGACCACATTTCAACTGTTCTGAATCATGCTGTCAGTTTCATGAAGACAAATGCTATTTATTAACTTAAGTTACTCCTTGACAGCAGATGTAGCGAATTTGAAAGAGTTTGAATAAAAGAGAAAGATTTTACAAAAGTTTTAGGAAAATCTTCACCAGGCAAAATCCACCAGGCTCAGATTGTCTCAATTTGGAAGTTTTACACCAAGCTATGAAAATGACAACAGGAACTATGACATAGGAGTGAATACATTATGAAATATATACATTAGGCCAAAAGAGACAAATGCAGTGAAAATGTGAAAAAAAATGTATTCAGTTCAATTGCCTTGGTTTAATGCTATATTGTGGTGATCTGTTCATATAAAAAGGTAAATAACTGGCATGTCAACACAAATTAGCATGGCAACTAGCATGTAATCACGAAGGTAATCAACAAAAGTAATCACAATTTAAAAAGAGTACAAGAACTCACTCATATATCGTCCAACTTTCACTTGGGAATAAAACATCTCCATTCGAACCAGCAAGTTGCAGCTGTCTGAGTCAAGGAACGAAATTCTTAAAAAGAAAAAACAAAAGCACGAAAAGAGTAAGTTAGACGAAAAAAAAAAAAATTTATAAATTTTATTTTATTTGTTTATTTATTCTGTACTAAACATTGTTATTGTTTGATTGTTATACCTCCCCCCCTCTAAAAAAAGCCATTTTCTTCTTTTTTTTTTTCCCCTACCCCAATCCACTCTACTCCTATTTTACTTATGTAATTGATAAATATAATTATATATTTTATTATATTTTATATATTATTTAAAAAAAAAAAATAATTTTTTTCCTTTTTTTCTTTTTCTTTTTCTTTTTTTTAGAAAAATGAGAGAAGAAATAAAAAATAAAAATAAGAAAATTAAGAAAATATATAAAATAAACTATAAATTTTTTTGTTTTTTGGTGTATTATTTTATGTTATGTCCAGATTTTTTTTTTTTTATAGATTTTGTTTATTTAATAACAAAATTTAACTATTAAAAAAAAAAAAAAACAAAAAAAAAAACACAAAAACAATACTTATTTAAAAAAAAAAAAAATCCTTTTTTTTAAAAAAAAAAAATAAAAGGAAATTTATTATAAAATTTATGAGAGAAAAAAAAAAAAAATTTTTTTTTGTAACATTTTTTTTTGAGAAAAAAAAGCTATTTTACAGCTTTATTCCCTCTTGGTCTAACGCACAGTAAGGAGGATCTGGTAACTCCACGTATGGCTGCTGCTGTATCTCCGCTAATATCTCCACTGTCTTAGTCATCTACATCTTTTTTTCCCAACCAAATGTTGTTTTCCAAACGATATAAAACTTCAAATTAAACTATCCAACTCAAAACATCCAGCAGACACAAGCAAAACACTGGTCAGTCCCACTTGTAATCTCTGTGGGATGCCCCATTGTGCAACAACTTCCAGTCTTTTAGACACAGAGAAAGGTTACCTGGGTAATGTAGTTCACAAAAGCCCTGGTATCATTTGTTTCAGTAGCTTCCTTTCTTTCTTAGGACTACAAAATCCGCCATGGGAAAGTTTTATAGCAATATACACCGCTAATTTCTGCTAATTTAACGTCTTAAATGTCTCGTACTGAGCCCATTAAGTTGAAAAATCCTTTCTAAACGTCAATAAACATTATTTTTTGCACTAAAATACACTTTTGATCATGTTTTGAGCACATTAGGGTCGAAGCTTCATGTAACAGTTGAAATACACAGCAGTGCCCTGTTTAACTATTGTTTAATATGCAATGATCATGCATGTACGTTCTTGGGCCCGTATACGGACCCATAGGGCTTAAGGTGATGTATGTGTGGAGAAACTGATGCAGGGCTTTGAATACAAGCTGTGCTGTGTGAAGAAAATTCACCTGAAAAATTGTAAGTATAGATCATTTTTGAAAGAGTGGCTATAAATTACTATTCATTTTGATAAAAAATATTAAAAAATCACACCAAAACTTAAGGAATGACTGTGTTTATTGTTGATTGACAACACAATTAGACAATAAAAAATCTGATAAACTGATAAAGTATATGGTTTCATATGGTGGAGAGAATATTGAACTGGGAGCCTTCCAGTTACATGATAACAAACGCTAGAGAGGCTCCACATAATTTGCTGGGAACATGCCATAATGTCCATCAGGTCCAAAACCTCTCCACCAGCCTTCATCCAGCATCTCTATCTGAGTTATAATGTCATCAGGGTCAAACGTGATCTCAGTGTCATCAGCTGTGGAAAACAGATGATAAAATTAGAAGATAAACAAATTACACCATTCCCAATAATAGTAAAAAAAAAAAAAAAAGGAAAAAAGGGGGGGGAGGGGGGTAACATGACCCCTAACAGATTTAAAAATTAGATCAATACAACTACCTCAGATAAACAACACATGACTTATTACACCGTTACTGTTTAGCATAGCATAAACTAAGTTAAAAGTCAGAGGCAGTGTGAGGGAAAAGTCTACTGCATGACTCAGCAGCTTTAAATTAATCGTTTCTTATATGTTGTTAGTAGACTCTCACATTATTGTGAAGGAATTTTGGTCCACCCTTCTTTACAATGTAACTTAAGTTCATCAACACCTCCAATTTTTGTCCGTGCATAGCTGTCATTTCACTCCGGCTGATGTTTGCACTTTGATTAGATTATTGCAACATCTTGATTAATTTCTGTTGCAGAGTTGTTGCTGCGTTTGGGATTATTGTGCTGTTGGATCCAGTTTCAGCTAAGCTTTAGCTCTCAGACATTTGACTCTATAAAACTTTAACAGACTTGATGACTCTGAAGTCTCCAAGGCCTGTAACTGCTAAATAAGCTCCAATCATCAGCCTTCCCTCTGTGTTCATCCATTGAAAAAGAGATTGTTCCAGAGTTCTTGTGGTTTGTTCAGATGTAGCTTTGAATCCTAAACTGGGCTGCGATGTTCCTATTAAAAGGGTTTGGAAGGATTTCTCCTTCAACCTTTCCAAACAAGGCATACTTATTCAGTCTTTTTCTATTATGCTGTCATAAACTTTAACATTTAAAATGCTAACCAAGACTTGAAGAGTCTGAGATGAAGCTCTTGGATTTTTTAAGATGTATTTATTTACTTATTTATTCTAACTTGTACAAAACTCAGATCGACAATAATAACAAAAAAACGTTCAATGGTCCATAAACTGTTCTGTCATGTAAAATTGGAACAAAAAAAAGTCTAGATATCTAATTATCTAACTCAATGCTGAAGGAAAAGTTCTTATTAATAATAAAAGTAGGTAATTCTTCAAACTTTAAGGACAATGCAGTTGGATCTTTCTTTTTTGTTATCTTTATAACAATAATAAAAATAATAATAATATTTATAACTGCTATTGAATAAAATAAATAGTACAATGTTGTTTTATTTTTTTTCTTTCTTTCTTTCTTTCTTTCTTTCTTTCTTTCTTTCTTTCTTTCTTTCTTTCTTTCTTTCTTTCTTTCTTTCTTTCTTCTTCTTATTATTATTATTAAGAAGAAGAAGAATCAAAATAAAACAACATTGTAATATTTCTTTCTTCAATAGCAGTAATAAATATCATTATTATTATTATTATTATTATTATTATAATAAAGATAACAAAAAAGAGTAAAAGAAAGATCCAACTGCATTGTCCTCTAAGTTTGAAGAATTAACTACTTTTATTATCAGTAGTTATTAGTTTATAAAATTAGAACAGTTTTTTTTTTTTATTTATTGTTTTTTATTATTTACATACTGTATCTATATCTATCTTTATCTATCTATCTATCTATCTATCTATCTATCTATCTATCTATCTATCTATCTATCTATCTATCTATCTATCTATCTATCTATCTATCTATCTATCTATCTATCTATCTATCTATCTATCTATCTATCTTTCTCTCTTTCTCTCTTTATTTATATATATTATATAAATTTATATATATATTAGTTTTATATATATTTTTTTAATTTTTTATCATCATTTGAAAATATTTATTTATTTATTTATTTATATTTATCAAAAATAGTATTGATTGATTTATTGATTTATTGATTGATTGATTGCAGTTTTGTACAGTTCAACCTTGAGCTGAACTTACTGGCAATATTCCAGACGAGTAGCAGTCTGGAATAACTTCCACTTGTTAATAATCTTTCTTTTTATAGAACAATCCACTTAAATAAATAGTTTAGTAATGGTGCTATATCCCTTCCCAGACTGATCGGCAACTTCTCTAATGTTGTTGTTGATGCCTTTCCTCCTTGGCATTGTGTTTAAATTAAAGTTTATTTATTAAACACATTAACAACAACCATGGTTGCCCAAAGTGGAGAACAGAGAGCAAACACAATAACAATACAACACACCTGAATGTTACAGATCAGCAAAAGACAATCTCTGCTTTAGAGGAACATTGTTTTCCACACACTGCTTCTGCACTTTGTCTGTTTTTGTTCAGTAAATAATGACAATTAGTAATACGTCTTCTGCTGTTGTTCATCTAAGGTTGTATTTACCTTATTATGATTTAACTCAGCTTTATTTGTATATCTACAATTTACAGTTGTCATTTAAAGGCAGTTTACACACCCAATCAACTCATTCCAGTTCACTTGGCTTGAACTGAAAGTATAATTTTTGTGTGTTTATGCTTATAAAAAACATAAACAGAGCCAATAACAGAATACAACATATCTCTTTACCAGTATTAATGTTTACCAACCAAATAGTCATGTGTGTGCACGTACCAGCCTGGTAGTCGTAGAGAGCTCTGGCACAAATGCCCTGTCCATTGTTCTTCACATCATCATCCTCACCCTGATATGCCAAAACAACAACATTTCATTAGATTCACACTTTATGTCTCTTATTAAGTTTTACATTTAGTGAAATACACAAGTGAAATTATCATATGACATCTAGGATGCAAAGTGAGGACAAGGGAAGAAGAATTAAGTGAAGACATGAGATGGAAATGCAAATGATTGTGGATACAAAAAGAGATGAAGAAAAGGTAAATTTTCTATCTAGCGTGTGAATAATTCTTCTTACAGGTATTTTATTCAATCTTATTCAAAATAAGATAGACACCATGTTTTTGGTCTCTGATGGTGAAGATGGGTGTGTGGAGGTCCTGACTCCAGACAAAGTGGACTCACCTTTGACGGCGGCTCATAAGCATCTTCATACAGATCCTGATCCTCATTGGTTTCTGTTGGTTCTGGAGCCGTGTACAGATCGTCCTGATCTGGAGTTTCTGCTGTGGATTATTGGCACAACAACGTCAGGATGTAGAAAAGTGAGTTCTTTAGCTACTTCATCAGGTTTCATTCCAGCGCAGCACGCTGGCATGATGGAGTAAATTATAGTGACATAGAGTGATGTAAACTCAGACTCTGTGAAGGTGGGAGCATCAGCTTTTGCCTTTTTGCTTTAATTATCCTAGTCATGTGGCAAATTGTTTTTATTGGACATTTTTTCTCATTGATCAGCCAAATGATTCAGTTATATAATTTTATCAAAGGTTTTATTGAAATTACCTGAAGCTGCTTCATCTGCATCATCGTCAAACTCATCCGACCACTCGTCCTCCTCTGGATAAGCAGCTTCTGCTTACATAAACATGAGAAGAAGAGGATTGAAATTCTAATTGAATGTGTTTAAGTTAGAATCAATTCCAAAAGTAGAAAATTAATTGGAGCTTTTTTGCTGCTTTTTTCTCTCTTTTTCAACTTGTACAAAACTCAGATTGACAATAATAACAGAAATATCCTTCAATGGTCCCTAAACTGTTCTGTCATATAAAATTGGAAGTCCTAAATACTGAAGGAGAAATTGTTATTGATAATAAAAGTAGTTAATTTTTCAAACTTTAAAGGTACAGTATGGAACAAAATCAAAGTTCAGTGGCAGAAAAATGTGATATATAATTCAAAACTGTATTTCTATTGATGTGTATTGATGTGTGCTTCCCTAGAAAAGCTGCTATGTGTTTATTTTTGTAGAATAAATCATTTATTTTTACTTGATGGGGGTTCACATACATACAAGCTGCCATATTTGTTCCACCATTTTTACCACGGTGTCCCTGAATGGACAAATCAATGTGTGTGAGGTGAGAACCCTCTGAACTTTCAAACTGCTGCACTAGCTTTGTTTAATGGGAGTCAGAGCATTGTTTAGGATAAGTAACGCCTTAAAAGACATTAAGAATAGCTACTAATAGATGGGTTTCCGAGCAAAATCACAGATAGGATGAGTGCACAACCAGGGGGCAAGAAAACACAAGAAAAGCATAAGTGAACTATGAGAAGACGTGTGTTTTTCATACAAGTTTAGACTTTACCTGGTATTTGTTCGGTTGCAAAAATCGTTAAAGGTACAGTATGTAAGAATTACTGACATCTAGTGGTAAAGATGGGTATTTGACCGAATAGATGTTTTCTTTTAAATTACTTCATGTTCCAAGCGTTGTTGTTAATGTACGGTGGCCGTTAGTGGCAAAAATTCTCCAAGACATGAAGAAGTTTTCATCTGTGAGTGGATCCAGTGGTCACAGATGTAGCTACGATTATGAGTCACTACTTTTTATGTCTTTTAAGGCGTTACTGATCCCAAACAGTCTGTAACACCCATTCACAAAGCTGGTAAAAGTTCAGAGGGTTCTTACTTCACAAACATAATTTTGTCCATTCAGGGACACCAAAGTAAAAATGGTGGAACAAATATGGCAGCCTTCATATGTGCACCACCCAGCAGGTAGATATAAATGACTCATTCTGAAAAAATAAACACATACCAGCTATTCTAGTGCAGTGATTACACATCAATAGAAACACAGTTTTGAATTATAGATTACATTTTTCTGCCACTGACCTTTGATTTTTTTTCATACTGCACCTTTAATGCATGTAAACAGTTGAAAATGGTGATAACAGGACAATAGGAATGACTATTTTTAGAAAACCATATATCCACATTGCTTTCTCAAGAGTTTCCTTTTTTTTTTATTATAATCTATTTCTCACTTGAACAGCTGAACTGAAAGTACATCCTTTTACTGTAAAAGCTTTCTATTAGAAGTAGGATAAAAATCAGAAAGTAATCACAAATCAGATTCAGGTTAAATCGGGTATAAGTTTTACATACTCAGATGTGATTAAACTTTGGTTTTTCCATTTTGTGGGTGAAAGATATCCTCAACATCCATCCATTGCTAAATATTAATGTGGTCTACCTTTAATCATTTCCTTTTAATAGCTTTTTTGCTTGAGCGTAGTGACATAAATATTCATTTTCTGGCATTCATTTACTACTTTTCATAACTTACATCAGCCATGTACATGGTTACAAACTCAAAAAGAAAGTTGACTCTAAATAGGTATGTGTTATGTCTAATGTCTAATGAAGAATCTTGTGTTTTTCCTGCAAATCTCAGCCTTTGTGTTTAAACCTGTTGTAATACGACATTTTTTCTTCCAAATCTCAATAGAGATGAATATTTTGGATCTAATCTAATGACTAATACCTGAACAAAGTCCCCTGAACTCCCTGAATGGTGGCAGCAGAGTGTTCAGATAATGTCTGACCTGCAGAGTTAAGAGGGGAACCTGTGGTACCAGGTGGTGTTGGTGAGACAGCTGCAGCAGGTGACTCGGGCAGCGCCGGTGAGATGGCCATAACGGGTGACTCGGGCAGTACAGGAGAGACAGGTGTGACCGGGGAAAAGGGGATTGGGGAGGAAGTCGGAACCTCATCTGGAGCAGGAGATGGTGGCCTCTGAGGCTGCACCGGAGCTTCCTTCTCACAGGACTTCTGGGCCAGAAATGGACTTTGCAGCTTCCCTGAGGGCGACACATGAACATGAACTGTGTGCGTCGCAGCATGTTGTCTGTTTCTGGTTTGCTTTGTTTACCAGGTTTAGATGCAGCAGGAGATGGTGTGTTGCTTGGCTGAAAGCTTTGCTCCTTCTGCTTGAATATATCTCTGGGGTTAAAGGATCTCTGAGAAATCAGTGACTTGGCTTCCTGTAAATGAAATTGAAAGTTTACAGACAAAGCCACATTCCCTTAAAGCAAAAGGAAAAGAGAAGCAGCACAGGCCAAGATATCCCGGAAATTCAGTTCCTGGTAAAAGTTATTCCCCCATTTGATAGTTATAAGGGATGTTCAATATAGGCTTTTTTACCGATATCCGATATACCGATATTGTCCAACTCTTAAATTCCGATATCTAATGTCAACCGATACCGATATATGCAGAGAACTGTGAGGTTGCATATTCTTTCATATTCTGAGATACAACTATATTCTGCTCTGAGAGCAAAGATCCCAAAATATCCCTAACTCAGCCAGAGGAGTTCATTTTGGACATCTGGCTGCCATATTTCAGACACTAACCAACATGTGGCTAATTATAATGTTTCTGACAAATTGCTAACTTAAACAACAACTTAAAACCAGACATATTATAAGCAGCTTCAAAACAGTCAGTCTGTAGCAGCAGCAGCTGCACCGTTGTCACATGACTCTGAAAGGAATGCTGGGATATGAAGTTCTTCCACAATAACAGGGACTTTTCTCCATGCTGGACCACTAATGGAAGAAGTTCTTGCGAGATTTTGTTGCTCCGTAACAAAATCTTGTGAGATTTCCTTTTTTAAAAATATCGGCCCAAAAAAACGATACCATTATTTTCTGATATTACATTTTAATGCCAATATTGGCCAATAACATTGGTAGGCTGATAAATATCGGACATCCCAAATAGTTATGCAGTCTTAACTCCAAGAACAAGCTCTGTTGATGTAACCTGTATGCATCGCTTTTCCCCTCCGTGTGATATAAAAAAAATATCCGGGTAATTCAACATACTCACGTTAGCTTTCTGCACAGATGCAGCAGAGTTGATTCCTGACATCTTGGTTTCATTTTCCACCAGGTTCTAAAACAGTAAAATGATAATATCTCAGAATGTTTGCAATAAAATGTCCTTGCAGGATAGGCATACATGACATTACATAATGTCCTTCTGAGAAGCGAGATGCTAAGGGAGGGAAGTAAGATAGAAATATTATAATTGTTTTTGATTTTTTTTATTTTTGGCTGTTTTTTCAGGAGCCCTTCTCGTTTTTTGTTGAAAAATAATGCATTGCCTTCATTTTAAAACCCTTTTTTTAATCATTTTCCCTTGTAATTCTTTTTCTACGTGACTGGTTGACATTAAATAAACTGAAATAGCTCTGGAACAACTGAGGTGATGTCTGATGAGGGAATCTCAGCATAAACCAGACACAATCATCACAATATTAGGAAACAAATTGAGCTGAACAAATGGAAATTATCTTCCAGTTTTCAGAAAAATCCTTAATTTCCTCTTTATGTCCTCACTCGTTGCTGTTGCTCCCTTTCTCTTTCCTCCTCCTCCCTCTTCTTCTGAAGAATCCTGCAAACACAAAGCCAACCTGAGTCCTTTGGATTCTTTGTCTACATGTTTGTTTCAGTTTGACTCACCTCTCCTGATCTATCTGCAGAGCTCTCTTCTTCTCTCTCATCTCCCTCTCTTTCGCCTGTTTCTCATCCACCTCCCTCCTCTCCCTCTCCAGTTTCTGCCTCTCCTGCTCAGCTCGCTTGACCTCCTCCTTTCGGCGAACTTCTTCATCCCTCTAAAGAAGAGCGGTGTGTCATGTTAGCAGCAAACAGTATGCAGGTGCTTTGATTTGTAAGGTGGGAGGTGTTTAGAAACCTGAGTCTGGACCCAGAAGTCATCTTTCTTGGTTTGTTGAATTTCCTCCACTGCGTTGACTTTTCGGTACACAGAACCCTGTTTTATAAGCAGAGAAGCTGTAGTTCATGTTCCAACACGTTTTCCAATCCAATCCAACTTTACTTATAAAGACCTTTAAACAACCACAAAGTGCTGTACAGAAAATAAAAAACATGGTAAAAGAATAAAACACAGGAATAAATTAAAAGACATAAAACAACTACAGAGTAAAAACAATAATGAGAAAATAATGTGAAAATAAAAATATGCTCTGTCTTCTTTTGTGTAGATCTTCTAAGAAAAAAAATACACAAAAAAAATTATGAAAATCATTACATTGATTTTGAATAGTGGTTTAGCAAAAACTTAAAAAATGAACAAACAAAAAAGAAAAACAAGCAAACAGGCATTATGGGACTCCTGAATAAAATTTTGTTGAGCAACCCTTTGAGGCAATCACCCCATTCATGTGTTTTCTGTAACGTCCAATCAAACGTCTGCACCAGTTGACAGGTACGTTGGTCCACTGTTCATGAGCAAAGTGCCAGGGGCGGAGCTACGGGGTGGCCACGTTTTAATCAGGCAACACTCAAGCAGTTACAGAGACCCCAAGCTGCTTCCAAACCACTTTCCCTTCTTATTTTACACACTAGCTACCCCATACAGTTGGACGTATATATAATATATACATACATACATGCGCTTTGAGGTATTTACTTATGGCCACCCCTATGTGAGTAATGGTCTCTCCATGGCCACCCCAGTGAAAAATTTCTGGCTCCGCCACTGCAAGGTGCCCTAATATGTCTGGGGCAGTTTTGTTTGTTTGTTTGTTTGTTTTTTTTAATTATTTTTTCACCTACAATTCAAAAGCAATATTTTATTTCACAAAATTATAATTTCGTAAATTTTCATTTATAATTTTTTTTTTAGTTTCCTGTTATTTGAATAACTATTGTGAACTTAGCATTTTCTTAAATTGAAGGGTACGAATAATTGTGAGGATGACTATCAGATGTTTTGCTCTTCATATTTCTTTTATCATCAGGGTCTGCACCCTCTAGTTTCCAGTGGAACAACTGGGGACTGCCAAGAAAGGAGACCACTTATAAAAGTCTGCAAACTTTATGATAAAACAAGGTAGCACGTTTGTTCGTAGCTGGTGAAACGACACTACAGCTAGCGTTAGCAGGCTAGTGTTAGCTGATGTGCTCAACTGTACGTTTGATAATACACAAGCATCTGAAATCAGATCATAGGACTTTATCATCAATAAAGCATTAGGAAAAAAAAGCTCACTTAGGCCATGACGTTCACCCAGTAGAGGTGACCTGCAGCCGCTGCTATGTGAAGAGACATGTCCTCGTCTGATACACAAAATCTGTGAAAATGCTCTTTTATAAGCATCTCCTTTCTTGGCAGTCCCCAATTGTTCCATTGGAAACGGAAGGGTACAGACCCGATTTTCAGATCTTTGTGTGTTTCAGACACACAAAATTAGGCACATCAGCAAACGCTAGCTGGCTGGCTAACGCTAGCCGGCTAACGCTAGCCTGCTAACACCAGCTGTGTAGTCTGCATCATTGAAGTGCCGGCTACAGACAAACCTGCAACCTTGTTTTATTGTAAAGGGCCCTTCACCCCAATCGCTTTAATCCACTTCTTCCTTCGCATCGCTTCAGTCGGGAATCAGTCGGGAAACCTTAAGTAAGGTTGGCGTTGTTTATTGGATTTACAGAGTGGAACAGAGACATTGGATTCAGCTGTTGTTGAACTGGCCCGGAAGAGGAAATGGCCAAATTCTACAAGTTCTGGAAACTGGAACACGGAAGCATGATAATCCCCTATTGAACAAAAATCCAGACATTTTCTGATCCGAAGCATGCAGCAGTTTTCTTAATACAGCAGTTTGTTGCGTGTAAAATAGAATCAGTGGGTTGGTGTGTTTTCTTACCACTGGTCCTCGGGGAGCATCTGAATATTTCTCTGTTCGTTTGTGGAAGTTATAGTTGGCTCCAGATGCTTTGGCCACTTTCCCCAAGATGGTCTCCGGCTCCACATCGTCCTCTGTGCGGGCGTTTATTGTCACATGAGCTCCCTGGAATCAGACATGTCCAAGTTAATCAAAGGTGTAAAATGAAGATGATTCTTTTTCCAGTTTAAGGAGGAAAAATGACGAACCTGAATGGTTAGTTACACGAATCACTTGCTGCACTGTCAGTTCATCCATAGCTGGTATAAAAGCACTGAATTGTGCAGCTTTATTTACCCAACTTACCTTCAAAAAAGCTGCCATTGAGCTCACGTGGTTGGCACATATTCCTTTCCGAGAGTCCTTCACACCTTCACCAGTCTGCATGCACATACACACCACACATATGAACACACTTGCAAGGCACAAAGAGCACACACAATTGTAATCACTATAAGTACTCAGACATCTTTACTCTTGGCATACTTGAAAATGTTATCAATCACTTTTTTGATAAGTTTTTGTCCATCTTTAAAAGTCAAAAGCAGAAGTTTCCAGCTGACCCTTTAATAAGTCTCTCTGGCTTCCCACTGAGTATTTTTTGGTTTAAAAGACATCTAATAGACGTCTAATGGTCCTTAGGCATCTAGGCTAAAATCGGTCGACCACTGGTCTAAAAGTGAAAGTTTTTTAGGCATCTAAAGCCCCGTTTCCACCAGCGGGTCTGGGTCGGGTCTACGTTTTTTTGTGTCTCCACAGATTAAAACTGGGACAGGTACCCTTATATCCGACCCGACCCTGCCTTCTTTTTTGGTACCCTTCGGTAGGGGTACTGATCTAACCAATCCAGACCAAAGAGGTGGAGCTAATACACAGCATTCCATTGATTTGTTGAAAAATCTGTCACTTCCCGCGTGACCTGGCGCAAAAACAAAGCAGGGGTGACTCCTTTTTTTTGTCATGTGTGGTGCTTTTGTTAAAAGGTGTTGCACAGCGATGATGTCATGCAGCGCTATACAGTTAATTCTCCGCATCCAGGGTAAGGGTACAGTTTCGTGTGGAGACGCAACGTGAAATCAACACATCCATACCAAAACCCACCCAATCCGGCCTGGCCCGACCCGACCCGACCCAGACCTGCGAGTGAAAACGGGGCTTTAGCTTAGACTAGCTTAGACTAAATCTAAACAGCACTGTACATTGATCAATAGCTGGCCAAATGTTTTGATCCAACATTTGGGCATCATTTATACAGCCTACAGTTGTTTTTTGTTGTTTGTTTTTTTTATTCAATAGTTAATAATCATGGATTAAATTATAATGTCTAGATTCAGGGCTAAAATATCGAACCGGAATTAATTAACCGGGAGGTACCAACAGTTCTATCCACGTCTGTATGGGTGTATTTCAGACATTCTCACATCTTATTACAGGAAATTAAAAATAGAAAAATAATATCCCAACTTCTCAAGATTATTCACTCTGTGAGAGTCCTGGTGGTAGCAAACTTCTTTAATTCCTTATTTAAATATTTCTGCTTTTGAAACACTTACAGCTGCTGAGACTTTGGCATACAGATGTTTCTCTTTCTTTATTTCTGGATAAATCTCAAGAAAATTAACCATAATAAAACTGTCCTGAAAGAAATCTGGAGAAGAATCCCAGCTAACATCAAGCATGAGCGCTGTTTATCATACCTCTCCAATCTGTTTATTCACTCATTCAAACATACATACCATAGATCTATGATCAAAAGAAAACACTCAACAGATCTTGACAGCACATAAAAGCCTTAAAAGAACTGCATTTAAAGGTACAGTATGCAAGAATTACTGGCGTCTAGTGGTAAAGATGGGTATCTGAAAGAAAAGATGTTTTCTTTCAAATGACTTCATATTTCAAGCACTATTGTGAATGTACAGTGGCCGTTAGTGACAAAAATTCTCCCAGACGTAGAGATCTTTTCAACTGTAAGTGGATCCTGTGGTCTCAGGTGTAGCTACAGTATGTAGGTGTAACTATTTTAATGTCTTTTAAGGCATTACTTATCCTAAACAGTTCTCTAACTCCCATCAAACAAAGCTGGTACAGTAGTTTTAAAGTTCAGAGGGTTCCTTCTTCACACACATTGTTTTGTCCATTTAGGGACACCGTATAAAAAATATGGTAGCCTCCATGTATGTACCCCAGCAAGTAGATATAAATGAGTCATTCAAAGAAAATAAACATATAACAGCTATTCTAGTGAAGCAATTACACATCAATAGAAACATAGTTTTGGATTGTATATAAAATTTTTCTGCCATTGACCTTTGGATTTTTTACACACTGTACCTTTATAAGAATTATTGGCTTTAACACAAAATATAAATCTTAGCTCCTCTAATAAAGAAATGATTTTTTTTTAAAATCCCAGTTATTCTTTCATTAAAGGTGAAGACATCTCACCCAGTTTATGAGGACATATTTAGGCAGGCCAGAGTTGGGGTCCTGGACTTGACAGAAGGCATACATCACCTTTCCACTGCTCAGTTCCTCCACCATTTCCTCCAAACCACCATCTGCACACACACACACATGAGAGGGATGTGTTAGATCTTTTTTTTTCTAGCTAAAACCTTTTCATGTTTTAAATATTTTACTTTTTGTCTCTTCATTGCACTAAAACTTCAGACCCTCTATCGTTTACTGATGGCATCTCTCTACCAGCAGAATTATTTCCTGCATACATTTCTGTGAATGGACAAATATAAAACATGAAGAAGTGCCTTTGGCTGAACTTTAAAGATTCTGGAGAGGCACAAAGTTCACATCAAAGCAGACAAAATCCTCCACCCCTGAAATAAACCACAGACTTAACATTTCCGGAAAAGGAGCTGGGAAGTTTTCTGATATTTAACAAAAACTAGGGGGGGAAATACATCTTGAAGCAAGATTGGAAAGAAGTTTGATCTTTCAGCATCTACAGAGTAGAAAGCGTAGAGACCAAAGAAAGATAGCACTGATGATGACCTCGAGCCCCCACTGCACCGGAAACTGTTACGCCACCATTTATCAAGGCTAATGAGTAGTGCAGAAAACCATTTTCACAGTTCATGCATTCCACAAATGTGACCTAAACCATATTAAACAAGAAGAAAGACAGATATGAACTTTGGAAGACAGTGGACACGTGTTCTGTGGTCAGATGAATCCATGTTTCTGCTGCTGTTAAGGAAAAATTGCCTGGTTAAATGAGTGAAAGATGACAGAGAGCATCCAAACTGTTACCAGATAAAGCTGTAAAAAGTTGCATCTTTGATGTGCATCAATGTCCATGACATGGATGATGTCATATATGTGAAAGCACTATTGATTAAGACTTTTTTTCTCAGGAGGTCAGTGGTTATTTCAACATGCCAGACCTCATCCTGTGCAACTTCTAACAGTGTGGCTTCACACAGTGTGTTTAACTGGGCTGCCTGCCGTCCTCATCTGTCTGTTGTTGCATCAAACTCAACATTTGTTCATACTCTATTCACAATACTCTATTCATACTCTTGTCACACTATGTTGCCAAAAGTATTTGCTCACCTGCCTTGACTCACATATGAGCTTTAAGTGACATCCCATTCCTAATCCATAGGGGTCAGTACAACGTTGGTCCACATTTGCAGCTAGAACAGCTTCAGCTCTTCTTGGAAGGCTGTCCACAAGGTTTAGGAGTGTTTATGGGAATTTTTGACCATTCTTCCAGAAGTGTATTTGTGAGGTCACACGGATGTTGGACAAGAAGGTCTGGCTCTCAGTCTCCGCTCTAATTTATCCCAAAGGTGATCTGTCGGGTTGAGGTCAGGACTCTGTGCAGGCCAGTCCAGTTCCTCCACACCAGACTCTGCATCCAGGTCTTTATGGGCCTGCTGGAAGAGGAAGGAACCAGCTCCAAACTGTTCCCACAGAGTTGGGAGCATGGAATTGTCCAAAATGTCTTGGCATGCTGAAGCATTCAGAGTTCCTTTAACTGGAACCAAGGGGCCAAGCCCAGCTCCTGAAAAACAACCCCACATCATAAACCCCCTCCACCAAACTTTACACTTGGCACAATGCAGTCAGACAAGTACTGTTGTCTGGGCAACCACAAAACCCAGACTCCTCCATCAGATTGCCGGATGGAGAAGCGTGATTCGTCACTCCAGAGAACTCCTCCACTGCTCTAGAGTCCAGTGGCGGCTGCTTTACATCACTGCATCCCACACTTTGCATTGCACTTGGTGAAGGATGGATGGATGCAGCTGATCGACTATGGAAACCCATTCCATGAAGCTCTCTGCGTACTGTTCTTGAGCTGATCTGAAGGCCACATGAAGTTTGGAGGTCTTCATTGATTGACTCTGCAGAAAGTTGGTGACCTCTTCGCACTATGCGCTCCAGCATCTGCTGACCCGCTTCATCAGTTTACGTAGCCGACCATTTCATGGCTGAGTTGCTGTCATTCCCCAACACTTCCATTTTCTTATAATACAGCTGACAGTTGACTGTGGAATATTTATGAGCGAGGAAATTTCACCACTGGATTGTTTGCACAGGTGGCATCCTATCACAGTTCCACGCTGGAATTCACTGAGCTCCTGAGAGCGTCACATTCTTTCACAAATGTTTGTAGAAACAGTCTGCATGCCGAGCTGCTTCATTTATACGCCTGTGGCCATGAAAGTGATTGGAACACCTGATTCCCATAATTTGGATGGATGAGCAAATACTATTGGCAATATAGTGTATCTTTTAAATAGTCACTGAAAATGTCTTTACAGTAGATATTGTGTCTATTAGATAAAAATTTAAACTAAACTCAAACTTCCCAACAGGGTTTGTAAAAAAAAAAAAAAACTGAATAAAATAAATACAAACAAGATGTATCACATTTTAGAGCAGCATGTCATTTCATGGAGTCTGTTGATTTTCTGAAGCTTAGTTGGTGGCTGGGAAGTGAATTGAGCATCTCTAGCGGAGCCTGGCATAAATAAAAGTTGAGATACTATGAAAAAAACTGATTTCTAATAAAGTTATCTTACATGCAGATTTAAAAGTAAGAAACTGAAACTGTCTGGGTGCTCTTGCCCCTTATAAAGATGGAGGGAACCCCCCTGTGAGATTCTCCCTCCCGTTTATCAGCTTCACATTTACCTGTTTCACCACATCCAAAAGCTGTTCTGTTGGATTGACATGTTTGACTGGAGAGGCCACTAAACTCCTCTGTCCTACCCAATCATCTTACATTTGAGCACATTAAAGACTACTGGATGTTTACCTGTAGTGTGCAACCAACCAGAAATGGTTTAATATGCAGGTCTGAAGTCTGTGATAATAATGAGTAACTTCTAGAAGTGAGCACAAAACTAGGAGGAAGTTCATCATCTCAAAACACCTCTTTAATCTTACCTCCTTTTTCTGCCAGTTTAAGATCATTACTGTTGCCTTCATAGGTAAACAGAGCCCTGAAAACACAACAGATAAAGAAGCTTTAACTAAAAAAAAAAGAAGGAGAAATGCATCAGCTTGTCTCTCCCTCTGCATGAAAAGCCTCTCACCAGTTTGTATCCGACTTGGCATCCACCACTTCTTTATAGGCAGCCATCAGTGCAGCACCATTCTTACTCAGGTTTACAGCCATCTTTGTCCCAGTTTCTCCACTCACAGTCCAAACAGGCTGCCAGGAAATCTGACAGCCTCAGAAAGAAGAGCAAAGGCGGACAAAAGTTGAATTTTGTGGAGAAATCTCCACAGTGTGAGAGAAGCTTCTGGTTTATCTTTGCTTTTCTGTGATACGTCTAACCAGTCAGGTCAGAGGATCCAAACCTGATGAGCCACATTCTTACAGAAGATACTCCCTTTTCACTTCCACGCCTTCATTCACCAACATGAAAGAACTAAAAACATGCATTTATTCATTTTAATTTAAGGTGTCTTTTCATGTGGAGTCAGCAGAAAGCAGCTGTGAAATCCAGTTTTTAAAAGTGAACAGAGTGAGTGTGTTTCTGACTGTTAGCTGGATGGCAGCAAGCAGGGCGGGACTGTTGTGCACAAAGACGGAAGAAGCTGCCCAAAAAACAAGTTTGGACAAAACATTTAATGTAAGGCAGGGATGTTTAATTCCTGTTCATTTGAATGAGGCGTGCTCGAGAAGTGAACATCTAAAATCTGCACACTCAAAAATAGAGGTACGAGACAGGAACATTTCTGCACCTGTAGGTACATTTTTTACAAATGTTCTCTCAAAAGTACAATATTGGTCTTTATGAGGCCAGATGTTACCTATATAATATGAAAAAGGGTCCAAAGTAATATAGAGTACAACTTTGTACCATTTCAACCCTAAGAGTACCTGCAGCATTGAAAAATGTGCGTATTGTACAATAGCTATAAATAGCAGTACTTCTAAACAGTAGCATAATTATAGTTATTATATTATGATTTTCATAAAAATCATAGTAATCATAGTAATAATTATATGTATAATTATATATATATTTGGCCTAATACTGTATTTATATAATAATTATTCATTTATTATTAGCATCTTTGATTGTTGTCATAATCTCTATTTCATTGACTTTTTAATTGTACTTTATTAACTCATACAGCTTGATTAGGTACAAAAATGGACCAGGACTGAAGGGTACAGAAATGTCTTTCAAAAAGGAACACCCCCAGCAACAAGCTTTGTACCCTTTTAAGTACAAATTGGTACCTCTATTTTTGAGTGTACAGCAGACTTCGAGGACCAGTACTGACATCCCTGACTGGGCAGAACTGAACTAAAGACACCAAAAAGACATGAGGAATTGTGATATAAATGGAAGACAAATACATCTTCCGTGTGTTGCTGCTTTTACTGTAACTTTACATTTTTATGATGTTTTACATTGTCTCTTTTTCTGTTACCCCTGCTGTAAAGCACTTTGTGTGTCCAATGGGTACTGCAAAGGGCTATATAAATAAATAAATAAACTTAAACTTTTATTCTCTAGTCTTATCCCACATCATCTCAGCTCGTGGTTGGTCGAACAGGCAAGGTCATGTGTCTCTGCAGAGTCTGAAGGTGTTGTGGTCCTGCTGAAAAAATGAATGATGGTCCCACTGAGTTCAACGAAGATGGGATGCTATGTTGATTCTGAGTGCCTTTATGGGAAGTGATGCAGTTTCCTATGAGATCAGTCACATGATGCTGTTGCTACAGCATGAAGGACCGGGAGATGATGGCATCATTTAAGGCAGGGATGTCAAACTCATTTTAGTTCAGGGGCCACATACAGTTCAATCTGTAGTGGGCTGGACCTGTAGAACAGTCATCTATAAATGAAAAAACTCCAGTTTTTTCCCTTTTCCCTTTCCAAAGGAAATTTCTTGAGGAAAAAAAAAAGTAGTTTCAACAATAATTTGATTTAGTTCACGATTTACATGTGAATTACAACTCATAAAATACAAAGAATCTAAAAAAACACAACATATTTAATCACAGATATCTGGGGATGAAAAATACAATATTTCACATTGTGGTCTTCTTCTAAATGTTCTTGTGTGAAAAGCCTCGGAATCACTGTGGACTTAACACAAATGTAGTTGTTAGAAACTCCTTCTTTCACTTGAGGATGCTTGCGAAGATAAAATCCTATGTTCCCAGGTACAACCTCGAGAAACTTGTTCAACTCCTGATTTTTTCAGCGTCAATTGCAATTCACTCTTTGCCGGCCTTAGTAAATCCTCCTTACAGCATCTTTAAACAGTTCAGAATGCAGCAGCCCACCTTCTCTCTGGCTCTTGACGATATGAACACATCTCCCCCATCCAGTCTTCACTGGCTCCCTGTTTGCTACAGGTTTCTGTTCAGGGTCTTGTTAGGCCTGGGATATACTTGCTGTGGGCACATGGCGGCCAAAACGCTCAATACCGGAGGCCACCGCTAGGAGCACTACACAACACTTGGACACTGAGAATGTGAAAAGGTCAATCTGCCGGTCAGATTGTATTTCCGGGACATATGTGAATGACCCAGGTGTATGTGGAAAGTTGACAATGTGGACAACTTCTTCAAGGAAGAAGAAACGATCATTTTACTTTTGCTGCTGCGAAAGAAAAAGAAGCCCGTCGCCAGCGGAGGTGGTATGTGCGGCCATTTAAAGGGACTTGACGCAGGAATTTAAAAAAACAAACAAACATGAATGTCCCTTTTTTTCATACTAATGGGTGATGAAGCGCTAAATACCAAAAATAACGTTTCCACCCATGTTTCTCTCCGTTGCCTTGAACAGGCTGTGTGCTGCAAAATGCGCTGCAATTCAGTGTCCGAATTTCCCGCACTGCCCTGCGGACGTGACGTCAAATGACCTACATCCGCAGTTTTGATAGAGGAAGAAGACGGTCGCGTTAAATTCAAACACTGTAAACGATAGTTATGGATTATTCTGTGATCAGAATACGATCTAGATCAACTAAAAGACACTAAAAAGTGTAACTACGAAGAAAAAGCTTAGTAAACAACATTATAGTTTTCCAGCTCTCCCATGCGGACGTGACGTCAAATGACGCTACATCCACTGTTTTGATAAAGGATGAAGCTGGTCGTGGTAAATTCAAACACTGTAAGCGATTGTTATAGATTATTCTGCCGTCAGCAAACGATCCAGATCAACTGAAAGACACTAAAAAGTGTAACTACGGAGAAAAAGGTGAGTAAACAACATTATAACTTCAGTTTGTGCACGCTCCCGTGACGGCTTGGCTCGTGGCTGCAGCTACCTGAAGCGGCAGTCGCGGCAGCGCGAGTTTCATTTCTTAAAGTCCCTTTAATCAAAGTTGCGGAGAAAGCATACGCTACCTCGCGTCAACGCGAGCGATCTACGTGCCGTAGGAATGCTGGGAACACGTGGGTGCCATGATGCGTATGTGGACGCGTTGCCAGCAGCAAGTATATTCCAGCCCTTACTGGCCTTTAAAGTGTTGCACGGTTCTGCTCCGGTTCTGAAGTACCAAGACATAAATGCAATTCCAGGGGCGCTAGAGGCTTTTCCATTGCTGCCACGCACCTCTGGAATACACTCCCCTTGGAAATCAGGTCAATACAACCATGCTCAGATTCCATCTTTTGGCGCAGGCCTTTCCTTTTTAACCTTTTTCTTTTTTTGTTGTTATTATTGTTTTTATAGATTCTTTTCTATTTAATCAAGTCTTGCTTTTTAGCCTTGTGTTGATGTCCTGCCAAGTAAAGCACTTTAGGTATCCAGCTGGATGTAGAAATTTGTGCTATATAAACAAAATAAAATAAATAAATGAAATAAATAAATGTCAGAGTCATTTATCAAGATCTAGAAGTTATTTTAATGTACATGCCTGTACTTTTTCATGTCTGTGTAGAAATCTTGACTTTCTGAACAAACTCACCTCATAATATAAACTGAAGTGAGATTTATTAAAGGTGCAGTATATGAGAATTACTGACATCTAGTGGTAAAGGTGGGTATTTGAAAGAAAAGATGCTTTCTTTCAAATTACTTCATATGCCAAGCGCTGTTGTGAATGTACGGTGGCCAAAATTCTCCCAGACATTTAGTTATGACTGTACTATGACTATATGACTATAACTACTTCTTTTGTCTTTTAAGGTGTTACTTATCCCAAACAGTGCTTTAACTCCGATTAAACAAAACTGGTGCAGCAGTTTTAAAGGTCAGAGGATTCTCGCTTCACACACTTTGTTTTGTCCATTCAAGGACACCGTAGTAAAAATGGTGGAACAAATCTGGCAGCCTCCATATATGCACCCCCCAACAAGTAGATATGAAGGACTTATTCCAAGAAAATAAACACATAATAGTTCTATTGCCGCGATTACACATCAATAGAAACAGTTTTGAATTATACCTATGTCACATTTTTCTGCCATTGACCGTTGATTTTTTACACACTGTGCCTTTAAGTAAGGCAGATCTAAGAATTATAGCAAGCTATAGCCCTGCCTTATAAATGTTGATTTTTTTATCTACACATAAAAAAACAACATCAGATGGAAAAATTAGAAAATGCAGAAACTTTTATTAACATATTGCATTTTTCACAAATTCATCTTGCGGGTCAGATTCAATCCAGTGAGCAGATTTTGGGCCATACATTTAACACCCCCAATATAAGGTGGACTGTGACAAAAGTTTGAGAGTGTGGAAGCATGTTTGGCCACTAGGGGGAGTAATAATACCAGAAATGTGAACTACACTGAAATAATTACTTCTGTTGATCAGTGTGGTAAACAAATCTAAACCAACTTGTGGCCGTCAGCTCCAAGTCCTATTAGGCCTATACCTCCTAAAAAAAAAAAAAAAAAAAAAAACGGCAGTTAAAACAACAGATTTAGTCATTTTCTAAAAGAACTTCTCTCTATAATATTTTCCATAAAGACAAGCAGGGAGGAGGCATTCTGCACATGTTTTTAGAGGATTTATGCATCAGTTTAGGAGCATGTCAGATTTGTTTTTGATTCACCAGATGTGTTGACTGTAAGAAAAGCATCAAACTTCACAGCACCAGCTCCTTAAATGTCCAAGAATTTAAACACCAGTAATAAATGAATGCAGTACTGGAATACTCATTGATGACGATTGAATAATTCCTCAAACAAAAACAAATGGGATCCCATACAAGCTGTAATGTCTCTAGAAGTTTCTCAGTGGTGAAAGCAACTGACCTCCAGTTTGGCTTTTTGTGGTAAGAAATGTAATTTAAAATCCAGTATCTGATATATCAGCTGAAATGACATCACAGACAATGAGGCCTAATGTAAAATAATGTGAAATATTCCAAGTTTTGGTGAATGGAGGAAGAAGGTTAACTGGAAATGTTCATAATGGCAATACAAGAGAAACTGGGGAAACAATTTATCAGGGGAAAGATGTTCTTAAAATGGTTAATTATAATATAACAGATATTTTTTTTTTTTTTTTAAGTCAAAAAGAGCCCAAATTGAAGCATTTTAATCTGAAACTTTTGCAATATGGCACGACAGAAAATTAAAATTTATAAATAAATTTAAATATTTGTACATATTCGATAAACAAATGAATAAAATTAAATCTATCTATCAGACAGCTGCTGCAGAGACGCAGAGATGTAAAAGGATCTTAATTTTTTTGCAAGAGCCAACAAAAAAGACATGAAAAACCCACAGAACGTCCAGGTAACTGCAGAAAAGTGTATTTTCTGAACTTGCTGTGGACCATAACACAATATGTCCTGTGAGACATTGTTTCAAGTCAAAGTCAGCTTTATTATCAATTGCTGCAATACAGGACACGTTGAAGAATTGAAATTCCACGTGACTCTCGATCTCCTGACAACACAAGTTAAAGCTGAATGATTGGGAAAAGAGAACAAAGCAAGTCCTAATATAAGAGAATATTAGAGAATATTTAAAAAGTCACAAAAAAGTACAGAAAAAAATCACTAAACATAAATCCAAATCACGTTATTATCAAAGCAACACAGTGAGAGTCACAAAATGCAAGATTTTTTTCAAAGCAAAGCCAACTTAATTAGACAAATGTACACTGTAAAAAGAGTATCTGGGCTGTAGTTGATATGAAGGACTTATTTACATTGATCTAACTTAATTATTTTGGTTTGGTGATAAGATCGAATGTTTTTGAGTCAAATTAACTGAAAAAATCACACTCTTTAGTCCAAAATAAGTTTTTGCTTTCACTCAAAGTAATTCTTTAAAGTTGTTTCAGCTTCAGAGTGCATGAGCATTAAAGGGGACGGAGCTATTTTCAAAACTCAACATAACCAGACCACAAAGGCTAATGGGAAATACAAATTCAGCAGGAATTGAACCTTTTATGATTGTTTTCCTATAAGTTTGTGTTATGTGCATTACTGCCTTTGTTATGTTCACATTCAGAGGACGTTATTGATCAATTCTGATCAGTTTGGACGTTAAAGTTGCACCATGAGTGTGAAGGACAGTACAAGGAGATAAACTCCCAACCCATTTATAGTTCAGCCACTGTGAGTAACATTAAACCAACATGATATAGATATTATATATTACTGGTCAGTCACAGCCTCATACATTAAGTACCACTTAAGCTTCATTCTAAATATTATGTATTAAGTAAGTTGTAAAAATGTATTACTTTGATCTTAATCAGAAATTTAATTTGAGAAAATAGAGAAAAATTTGCTTAGTTTATTCCAAGATAAAAAATAAAGTTTTAACAAAGAAAAGAAATTGTTTAATTATGTTTTCACTTTCTATCAAATAAATTTCTTTCTTTGTTTTTTTGTTAAATAGATTTCCAGTAAATCAAAATTTATGGTATCAACCAAATCATAAATTTAGTAAAAGAAAAAATAGAAAAATGATATGTGACAAGTTGACACAAATGTTTAAAATTTGATCCAAAATAACAATTTTTACAGTGTACAGGAGATCTTGATGGTGATATGGCAAAGATGGACTATGCTGAAAAACTAGAACATATCCAAATCCCATGACCCCCAGAGGTGTGACTTGTATTAAAAAAAGAACCTGAATCCCCAGATTACATGAATTGCAATATATGCAAATAACAGTAATAAGATTGCATAAAATATTTTTATTTACCTTTCAGGTTCATTTTTTTAAATCCACAAGAGAATTAATGTGTTTAATGAGGATTAATCCTTGCAGTGGTCACACTTTTTATATAAATGAAGCAGGAAACTTGTCCCTGTGCTTTTATTCTGATTCACATTTCTGCAGCCTGCAGATATGTGCAGGGTCACAGGTTGCATGATGGAGGGCTGTTGCTCGTTAACCGAACTGAGTGTAGCCTGAAGTCACCGTATAAACTCTCACATGCAAATGAGCCGATGCACGGCAGTAAGAAGACCTCCATCAGATGATGTCTTCTCCCTCCTTGCCTCCTTGAAATCCATTTTGGCGTTAAATTACTTGAATATGATTGGTGTTAATCGCTAATTTGTTATTTTCTGGCCCAACAAGCCAAAATAGTGTTTTACTAGGTCTTCTTTACTGTTTAAAAGTTAATGAATAGTTATTTTTATATTAGACAACTCAAAACTTCATTGAAGTCTTGCTACATGTTTTCCACGGCAAACCAGAATGAAGAAGTAGCCAAGTGGAGCTTGTCCTGATATTTAAAATCAAAATGTTATTTTGTTTTGTTTTTTGTTTTTTTCCAGAGAAATGCTCTTTTTGAATGTCAGATTTCAGAGAGGATGATGCAGGATGGTGGGTGGTACCCTGTCAGGCCACTGGAGCTGACCAGTCATAGCAGACTGGGCATTTTGGAGGGGGCACAGTGTCCTTAAAGGTGAAGTTCATCTTTTTTTCAACCTGGACCTGTTTTCTAGCATGAAATACGTTCATTTACTCACCCAGACCGTTTTGGTGTAACATGAATTCCTTCAGGAGATATTTAGGACGTATTCACAAAGCTTTTCTGATTCGAATCAGAGTCCGTTTGCTCGGAAAGTCTGCTTCGTTTGGAGCCGTTGTGAATGCGCAAACGGACTCTAATCTGGAACAAACAAGCGGTCTCGGTCAGATTCAAGTGGACCAAATACAGAAGTGGACTACAGAATTGCATTGGCAATGTGGGTAAAACATCGGGCAACGTGGGTAAACGCTACGACAACAAACACACGTGTGGAACTGCAGTACTTATAAAGATGGCTTGTGATCAGAGGTGGAGTGACAAAGTAAAAGCTTTAATCAGTATTTGGTCTGATGAAATCATATCCCAGCTCCTTGTAAATACGCACAAAAATAGTGTTTTGTGCAGGAAATGGAAGTTGTGAGAACCTTCTTGCTCGTTGTATGTCTGGTCCTCGCCTACGGTGGATCTGAATGCAGCGCCACCTAAGATTGGGAACATTACTCAAAAGGTTTGGCCCGTTTGGCTATGGTGCAATGTGAACGCGATCTCGGTCCGGAAGACCACCCCACCCTCAGCCGACCCGAGTCCCCAAACGGACTGAGGCTTCCGGACTATGCTTTCTGAATGCGCCTTTAAGCTGGATTTATAGTCACGCGTTCTCTGCGGCACGTCGGGCCTGCGTAGCTAACACGGATGGGATATGCACTTGAACTTGTGCGTAGGGTACCGGCGACATGTTGCAGTACCCTTTTCACTTTGAAGGCGGCAGTGCAGCTGGTATCGTCTTGCAAACTCCACAAGGCAGTCTTCTTCGATGGCTTACTTAACTTCCGAGGGAATGTAATTGCACTCTAAATAAGGCATTATCTGCCACAAACTCCTTCATTTCACCAATGTTTTGTTACAAAACATTAGTCGGATCCCCTGTGAGCTCATAGCAGCTTTGAGTTGCTTATTTGTGGTGATCCGTCATTATTTACAGACATTTACTTGCTGTGGTGTCACATGACAGTGATGTCATCAAATCTGCTGCAGTAAAAATGTCTGTATAAAAGGATGGATCACCACAAATAAGCCACTTCAAGCTGGTTCGAGCTCGCAGGGGTGTCTGACTAATGTTTTGTGACAAACCATTGGTGAAATGAAGGAGTTTAATGCCTTATATAGAGGCTGTGCGCAATTGCCTGCATCACTTACATTATATTGGATCTGGAGTGGATCTAAATATCTCCTGAAGGAATTCAAGTAACACCAAAACTGTCTGGGTGAGTATATAAATGTATTCATTCTAGAAAATAAGTCCAGGTTAAAAACAAAAAACAAACCAAAAAAAAAAAACTTCCCCTTTAACTGGTTGTCAATTTAATCAAGTTATCAGTTTCCAGATTAAAAGGCTTTATGCTTCAGAATTGTGACTTTTTACACTTTATAAGTGAACTTTAAAAGCAAAATCTTTCCTATAACCATTTTTTTTATCTCTCAGAAATATTTTCTGCTCACACGAAAAGAGGCAGTGGCTAACTTTCTTTTTCCAAAAAGCAGGAAAAAGATGTTTTTATACAATAACAAAGAAAAGTGTCTTTTTTTAATGCAAGTTTTCATTACCTTAACCAAGTATTTCGTAACACCTGTGTTGTAACTATGCGCTGATGTTTCTAAATGATTGAATGTAGGTGGGTAAAGTTACTTTGAAACGTTGAAACATTAGCTGTTGGGTTCAGGGTTGGACTCAGGATGAGGAAAGAGATGATGCATAGCTAGTGGATGGATGGTGGATGTTTTTTGGTATGTTTGAGAAAAATGGCGCTGATGTCTCTACTCTGTGGTCCCGGGTCACGCCTTCTGTTAAATCCCAGCCTGACTTGTTAAACCACCTGAGGCTGAAGAGGAGCAGAGGTGTGAGGAAGACTCTCTGACAGCCTGAACAGATAAGGAAGGACAGCATGGATATGGTGGTGGTGGTGGTGAGTCTTGTTAAAGTGGGGGTTGGTGGAGCACAAGCAAAAAGGAGAATGGATGGATTGGGGGAGGAAACTTACAGCCCCAGGGGACAATTTGCTCTTGAGCTCCAGTCTATCAATTTGATCGTTTTCCTGCCCCCACACACTGAGTCGGTGTGTGTGTGAGTGTGTAATTGCATTAATGTAGAAAACTGGATAAACACCTCTGATGTGTAAAGTTCTCCTAAAACAACTGATTTGATTGTTTGTCTAGTTTCAGATTAAAAGAAAAAAAAATCATAAAATTTTAACCTCTCGTCCAGAAAAGTTAGATTTTTTTTTTTAAAAAAGCAACAAAAGCTTAAAATCATTATGTAATTGGGTTCAATCCTTATTTGACAGATACAAGACCAAAAACATGTTTCACTGATGCATTTTAATGTATTAAGAATCTGAAACAAATGTAGAATTTGATGCAGCGACACAGTAAAAGTTGGATAGTCACGTTCCCCATTGTGTCCCATCAGCTTCCCGTTAATGAGACTTTTTACTGTTTGAAGACATGCTGCTTAAAGTCCTGCTGAATGAGCTCTGATATTGTCCTGCTCAAATAACTACAAACCTTCCTTGATGGTAGTATATGTCTTTCTCCAAAATTCCAGCATCCACCTCTGAATTAGTGGCACCTTTGCATATAAAGTCATCCATGCCATGGGCACTGATATTTCCCCGTAGCATCACACGTCCTGGCTTTTACAGATTCTTCTAATTAAAATAAACAGATGCTTTTTCTTATCATTTCCATGAAGAAATAAACTTTTTTTTTTTCAAAAGCAGCAGAAACATAGACTCATCAGACCACAGAATACGTCTGCTGTCTGTCTGCATGTCACATGAGCTGGTGCTGTTTCTGCAGAGACTAGTTAAATGACCTCTTTCTTGTGTAATACAGTTTCAGGTTACATTTGTGGATAAATGAACTGTGAAAATGGTTTTCCAAGCTACAACTGAGCCTTGATAAACCATGGTGGCATGATGTTTTCCCCTGTAGTGTTGCACAAGGGCCTGAGAGTCACAACTATCCAACAGTGTATCTGTTCTTGGCTTTTACAGTACATGCTGAGATTTCCCCGGACTCCCCGAATCTTTTCATTATATTCTATTCTGTAGATGAAGACCAAAGCACATAACAACCTTGCTTGAGAAATATTTTTTATAATTCATAGATGACTCTGATGGAGTTAAGTACGACATGGTGAGCCCGAGTCCATCCTTGCTTGAAGAAACTCATCTCCCCTAATGCTATTTTTATACCCAATCCTGACACCTTAATTTGCTCATTGGAGAATCATGCAGAACTCTGTCACTGCATATTCTAATACTTTTCTGTTCTTCTATGCCTCTTTAACAACTTTATTCAAGTGTGATGCTCGTCCAATTTTAGTTCTGTTTTTTTTTTCTTTTAAAAAAACAGGGAAGAGTAAAATATTTATTTTAGATATGTCTCTTTAAAGGTATAGTGTGTAGGATCTACTGACACCTAGTAGTAAAGATGGGAAAAAAGTGGTAAAATTGGAGGAAAAGATGTTTTCTTTCAAATGACTTCATATTCCAAACACTGTTGTAAATGTACAGTACAGTGAAATCGTCATATCAGTAATTAATAAGGATGTCAGTAATTCTTACTTACTGTACCTTTAAAAAAAAACTGCATTTAAAGGTACAGTATGTAAGAATTACTGACATCTAGTGTTAAAGATAGGTATTTGAAAAACAAATTCTTTCAAATTACTTCATATTCCAAGCACAGTTGTGAATGTACGGTGGCCATTAGTGGCCAAAATTCTCTCAGACATAAAGATGTTTTCATCTGTGAGTGGATCCACTGGTCTCAGGTGTAGCTATGACTGTACCATGAGTAACTACTTTTTATGTCTTTTAAGGCATTACTGATCCCAAACAGTGCTCTAACTGCCATTAAACAAAGCTGGTAAAGCAGTTGTAAAGTTCAGAGGGTTCTTACTGCACACACATTGTTTTGTCCATTCAGGGACACTGTAGTAAAAATGGTAGAATAAATACGGCAGCCTCCATGTATCTGCACCTCCAGCAAGTAGATATAAAGGACTCATTCTAAGAAAATAAGCACATAAAAGCTATTCTAGTGCAGTAATTACACATCAATAGAAACACAGTTTTGAATTATATACAGTAGTTAAAGTGGGCAGGAGTCCACTGGAGCCCAGCTCCGCCCCCTACGTGTTGAGCTCGTCACTTCCAGGTTGGGCTCCCTCAGCTTCACTGCCTTAGTCAAATAAATAAATCATTTAAATCAGACTGGCAGCAGCATCACACATCATTTTCACATGCACAGTCTGCATGGTTCTCTCGTAATTTCTGAGATGCTCAACACTCAGAGCGCAAAATCCTCTTCATCATTCCGCCGGTCTGCCTCCTCTCTACTGACTAGTAACGCACGCCACACTGCTGAGGCGCGGATTTTTTGGGTGCGTTGGCTCAAGCAGACAATATCTAGCACCCACGTGGGATTGGTGACTAAAGCCTGGGACACACTGTGCGATTTTTTCAATCGTTGCTCGCCGCTCCGACTCAAATTGGGCGAATCACTCGCAGAGTTTAAAAGTGCACAGCTTGCTGTCTGTCCTCAAACTGTAGGAACCGACGCTCGAATGCGAACTGACTACTCACACTGTGCGTCCTCAAAGACACGTTGGGGTCTTGAACAATCCCGACATGCAACACAATAAATACAGTTAGTAGTCGAAGAAGAAGAAGAAAACGGAGAAGAAGAAGGAGACAGTAAAAGCAACATCAGCAGCAGCAACATTATGCTATCAACAAAAAACTGTGCTGCCTTGGCGATTTGCGCTCTTCTTTGTGAAGAATTTGCCAAAAATAAAAGGCAATGACGTCGCGTGTGGGCGAGGAATTGTCTGAGCAGACGTGGGCTGTACAGTCTGCCAGTTTTACAACGAGATCTCCATCCAAATGACAAGCCAGGTCGCCATGCTGCCTCTGGTTTACTTCAGTTTTTGTTTTGCACATGCGAAATGTGAAAATCTCCGAGGAAAGAGTTCTCAGTCTGGTCGTGGCTCTGCTTCAACATGCGATTCACTCACAAGCCACAACCAAAATATCAAACAGGTTTGACTTTCCTGCAACTCCCAGTTTCTGATCGCGAGCTTGTCGTGAGGTGCCAATCGCCTCTCATGACCTCCTAGTATACTGCACGACGCACGACACACGATGTGGCCAAGAATCAGCCTGATCGCCAAAATTGTCGCATGACTGAAAAATCGGCTCAAAAACGGCCAAAAATCGCACAGTGTATGCCAGGCTTAAGTCACTCTAACCCCCTCCGTCCACTGCCTCCGCTCCGCTCCGCCCCGCTCCGGTCCGCACGACGCAGCAAATCCGTTGCTATTTTAATCAATGGGCAGCAGTCCACTTCTCCGCCAGCGCTCCGCTCCGCTCCGACACGTCCGCTCGGGTCCGTCGGCCTCCGCCAAAAATACGGATCAACTCTATTTTCTGGTCCGCTCCGCTCCGTTTGGAGGAAGTTGCAAACATGAAACATCCGGTTTATAAAGTTTTTTTTTACATCCACCACAGAAGAAATTGATTGCTGTGTATAAAACTTATTGGGCATATTGTAGCATCTCAATAAAAACTTTTTTATGAAATAATATTGCGTCTTGTGTGACTTGAGAATGGGCAAATTGGGCAATGTGTGTAGTTCAATGTGCCGTATACATACTCCCTACAAAGTAGGTGGACGCACGTCAGATCCTGTCAAAACTACAAAAACTGTCACTTGTAAACACTCATTTTGGAAGTTGAAGGCCAAAAGATTTTGCTTCTCGCGCATGCTCCTTTGCCTGCTTTGTGACTGAACGGAGAGGGTGCTGGCGGAGTGAGGCGGAGTATGTGTGCGAGGGTTTTTGCAGCCCGCCGGAGAAGACGGACTCGAGCGCAGCGCAGCGGAGCGGAGTGGGGCGGAGCGGAAGCAGTGGACGGGAGGTGTAACCCTGGCCTTACACGTGGTCCGTGAGCACAGCGCAGTGGTGCACCGTGCGCACCGGATCGTGCCCATGTAGTGAATGGTTTGAAATATATCAAACATGCCACGGCACGTGAGCGGTCCGTCGTTGCTCCGGCATGTTGCGCCGCTGCACCAAAGACAGGCGCCACCTCTATTTTTGACGGAGCACGCACCGACGTCGTTTCAATTTTAGTTGTTCAGATTGGACCAGACAAGAAATCAGACATGAGATTCAGTGTAAAACATCTGGTAACTTCCTAAACAAAAGCCCCTGTGCAGCTGCTGAACTACCTGAACATGACATCATCTCCATGTCCACAAGGTTTCGGTGAAATAAGAAACCATGTGGACAAAATTTACCATTTGAATGAGAATCACTGGCAATCTTGCTGTCCCTCCCGTGATTCCGTGATTTCACGAATCTAGCAACAGCTGGTGTGCTCACAGGTGCGCTCGCGGGCGCACAGTGTAAATGCTTATGCCGTGGAGGTCGCAGCAAAGCCGTTGCGCTGCGCTCACGGACC
Source organism: Atherinomorus stipes (assembly GCA_023101725.1). Classification (NCBI taxonomy): domain Eukaryota; kingdom Metazoa; phylum Chordata; class Actinopteri; order Atheriniformes; family Atherinidae; genus Atherinomorus; species Atherinomorus stipes. The sequence continues at coordinate 1,051,691 of JALJCO010011227.1, read as the reverse complement.
CGGTGTAAGGCAGAGCAACTGACAGCAGCTGACATTCATTAATTCAGCTACAAAACCCAGACATCTGGAGGCACGTAACCACTCTGACCAATCACAAGGAAGTATTTCCTAATCTCTGCGTTCGCGTAGCTGGGATGCAGGTTGAGGAGAACGGGCCAGTATAAATCCAGCTGTAACCCTGGCTTTACACCGGGTTCATGAGCGCATGGATCCGGTGTAAAGCCGGGGTAATTCTGCCATCAGATAGATATCTGCTCAGACAAGCGGGGCCTTACATCTAATTAAATGTCTGACATGCCCTGGAGTGAGTTGATGGGCCAGAGATCACCACTGGGCTGGTGTGAGCCCTCCATAAGGCTTTGAAGAAATCATAAACTTAATAAATAAATGAGAAGATAATTTTTTTTTGGCATGAGTAGTTTTGTTGATAAAAAAAAATGGTGTGTTAATTTCACCAATTAATCTCCCATAATTACAACATATATTTGGCTGACCTTATATTATTATTCATTATGTTATTAGTTTTACAATAATCTGGCAACCCCCAGAAAACAGGGATGTCCCATTGGCTGAGTGGTCAGCATGCATGACTCTCACCTGGGAGTCTGGGGATCAAATCCTGCCCAGGCCCTCTCTTGTGTACCTTGCCACACCTTATTTTTAGGCTTAGTTTACTGCATTTCTTCATATTAGTTATGTTGGATGCTAACCCAGCGAATAAAACCAGTACAGCTCTTTGATATCATATATTAAAAATTTGTAAAAATTTTCCACAATTTTTCCGACTGCGACGTGACACCGAATTTTAGGGCTCCCCCACCTGTCAAATCCCACTTTAACCACTGATTATATATCAAATTGTTTGTTTGTTTTTTTTACACACTGCACCTTTAATGTCTAGTTCAAGAGCAAACAGCTGCAGCTGGAAACAAGGGCGCTGAGATTGAAGCGGAACAGCAAAGCTGCAGCCTGACAACTAAACAACAAACTGAAACTCATAACTGGTGCATTTGAAAGTTTATTAGCCATAACCGTGGTCTTTCCAAGACCCTGACTGTTGTGCAGGCATCATGGGACAAATCCAGCCGTTTGCAGAACCATCCGATATCAGCTTTCGTCTCTGTTGATTTGTTTGGAAGATCTATAATCCTGAAAATCTGCAGAGAAGCTGGAAAAGTAAAACAAACTCTCTGTTAGAGGCCATGAGCGGACACTTTGGGGGATGTTAAAACTGAGCCCCAGGTGCTTGCTGAGCAGCTGTCTTCCTCCAGTTATAACCTTTCACTACAGCTGTCCATGACCTCACTGCAGAGCCATTTCATTCACATACAGAGCGGAGCATGTATGTTGTCTGCAGCAAGTCTGCTCAGTGTGGTTTCCAAGAAAAAAAAAATTAATTTCAGAAAAAGAATACTAAAAAATGTGTTTTAACTTTCAGAAAAAGCTGACTAAATGATTATCTGTATCCACCGGGAGTGGTAAGAGGCATGTGAGTGATATAACAGTTTGGATTTAACAGTTTCCTATTTCCTCTCTGTTTCTGGGCTGTAACAGTTGCATAAACACATTCAAACTCACATACACAAACAGAACACAGGCCACTGAACTCTGAAGCTGAGTTTGAATCATCTGGTCTGGGACCATCTGTCAGACAGTCCAGTTTTTTAAATACCTACCTGTCTATTAGTGCATCCTAGTCAAGGATTCACTAGCTCTTCTTTTCAGCTAATCTCTGATTTTAACTTTAAAATGTTCAGTAAATGAAGCAATAACAGTAGATAAGAATAGCTTTGCAGGATGATGTGTTCTGGGGGCGTTAGCTTCTCTGGGCTTAGAGGCATCTGGGATGGACCATCACACAGTGGAAACGTGAACTGAGGTCAGACCAATCAGAATTCCAGATCTTTGTTGGAAGATAGATGCCTTGTTGACCTAAATCAAAAGTCAGGATTTGTAATGATGTGGAAATGCATTGCTGTTCTTGGCAAATCTGTTATGGCACTTTTAATGCAGAAAAGTTCAGAGATTGTACAGCAACATACACTATGTTGCCAAAAGTATTGGCTCACCTGTCTTGACTCACATATGAGTTTAAGTGACATGCTATTCCTAATCTATAGGGTTCAATATGATGTTGGTCAACCTTTTGCAGCTAGAACAGCTTCAACTCTTCTGGGAAGGCTGTCCACAAGGTTTAGGAGTGTGTTTATGGGAATTTTTGACCATTCTTCTAGAAGCGCATTTGTGAGGTCACACTGATGTTGGACGAGAAGGCCTGGCTGTCAGGCTGCTATAATTCATCCCATAGGTGTTCTATCAGGTTGAGGTCAGGACTCTGTGCAGTCCAGTCAACTTCCTCCACACCAGACTCTGCATCCAGGTCTTTATGGACCTGCTTTGTGTACTGGTGCACAGTCATGTTGGAAGAGGAAGGGGCCAGCTCCAAACTGTTCCCACAAAGTTGGGAGCATGGAATTGTCCAAAATGTCTTGGTATGCGGATGCATTCAGCATTCACTAAGGGGCCAAGCCCAGCTCCTGAAAAATAACCCCACACCATAATTCCACTCCACCAAACTTTACACTTGGCACAATGCAGTCAGACAAGTACTGTTGCCCTGGCAACCGCCAGAGAACGCCTCCACTGCTCTAGAGTCTAGTGGCGGTGAGCTTTACATTGCACTTGCTGGATGTATGGATGGATGCAGCTGCTTGACCATGGAAACCCATTCCATGAAGCGCTCCGCACTGTTCTTTAGCTGATCTGAAGGCCACGTGAAGTTTGGAGGTCTGTAGTGATTGACTCTACAGAAAGTTGGTGACCTCTTCACACTATGCACTTCAGCATCCGCTGACCCCTCTCCGTCAGTTTACATGGTCTACCACTTTTATCTGAGTTGCTGTCATTCCCAAACACTTCCATTTTCTTATAATACAGCTGACAGTTGACTGTGGAATATTTATGAGGATACGAGGAAATTTCACACCTAGATTTGTTGCACAGGTGACATCCTATCACAGTTCCACGCTGAAATTCACTGAGCTCCTGAGAGCGACCCATTATTTTACAAATGTTTATGAAAAAAGTCTGCATGTCTAGGTGCTTCATTTTATACACCTGTGGCCTTGGAAGTGATTGGAACACCTGATTTTGATGATTTGGATGGATGGCCAAATACCTTTGGCAATATAGTGTATGTTGCCTTCAAGGCCGCATCTTTCCCAGAGATATCCATGCATTTTTCAACAGGACAATGCAAAATTCTGCACGCATTACAAAGAAACTGCTGAGAGGAAAAGGAAGGAACAGGTACTGGACTGGCCTGCCTGCAGTCTTGACCCCAATCATTACAATGTCACACCAGAGTGTGATGCAGCTGCTTTGGTCCAGATTACAAATCATTGCATGCTTATCTTTTACATTCAGCTTAACTGTCACAGACCAAATATTGCATAAGTATTAGACATTCAAAAAAACTGAAAGGGAAGAGGAGCGGGTAGACCACAGTGTGAACCCACAGACTGCTTGACAAAACAACCAAGCTTTATTCCCATCTGACCCAGTGTTACCCAGTAGATTTTCTGTCATTAAGAGGAGCATACATAAAAAATATCCTGTCAACATTTACGCAGCCTCATTTGCAACATGGTAATGAAGTTGTGCAAATGATACCATACAGAGAGATCTGTATGATTTACTTCACCTTTAAGAAAGTCAGAAATGTTTCCATGTTCTTGACACCGAAGCAAAACTGAAATTACTCTTACGGTCACATTGTTTGAATCACAAAGGAGACCTGAGGTTATTAAAATCATCTGATTTCAGTTGCAGTTAAACTGTAAATTGATAGTTTGGTTAGGTTGTTTGCAGCAGCCTCAGCACTTTTCTTTGTGTTTAAGTATGAAGCGAGCACAGCAGAGAATTAGCACATCTGGATTCATGACTACGCCCTAAGTCTCCAGTTTCATTCCCCCCCATTACAAGCAGGAAAAGAGGGTTATGGACCTAAAACCTGCAAGTGTGCTCAGGGTTGATTTGAAGAGTTCAGCCTGTGTAGCTCCAAAAGTCCATTACATGTCTGACAGGCCTCTGCAACCCCATCTGACAGACTGAGATGTGGCCAGTCTGCTGGAAGGGAAATATGACAAAAAAAACCCCAAAAAACATAAACTTTGGCGAGACACTGAAACAACCATTGTACTCTAGTGCTGCACACACAAGCAGCTGTGTGTATCGGCAGGAGGGGATTATAGAATGGCTTCAGTCTTTGGCTCAGCTCCAAACTGTGAAGATCCTCTTACCCCGGGGGGGAGAAGGAAGCTGTGGAGGGGGTGGCTGCTGCATACCTCCATTCAGCCATAACCACCAAATCTACCTCCTACTAAAGGACCTGTAGTGACCCCAAACGCACAGCTCACGGTTTGGACAAAAACACACACGTCTGGTCTGTGTGTGTTCTTGGGTGTGAGTTGATATGGGGAGGAAATCCCTCCTTTGTTTCCAAGGAAGCCGAGTTTGAGTGTTTAATGGACGAAAGTCGAAGACGGTGTGAGCGGAAGGATGAATATGTGGCCCTGTCAATCTGACAGCTGCAAACAACCAGACAGAGAGAGAAAGTAAAGGCTGCCTCAGAAAAATGACAAGCATATATAAAGGCCACTGCTACCTCACATGATGATGGAGTCACATTCATAAAGAAGTCAAAATCTTTAGTTTGCTGCTATGGTCAGTAAGTGCATTTTAAATCAAAGACAAACTTCTGAACAAGGCTTTTAAAGTGGTTCAAGATTCCCTGAATATGTCCTCCAGTGTGGTGATGGAAGACAAAACAGTCTCCATACTGAACAGGTTTTCTGAAGCTAAAGATAAAGGGGGGTCCAGGTGGGGTTTGAACCCCAGTTTCCCAGGTAAGAGCCATCTGTGCTAACCAATCAGCTGAAGGGACATTTCTGTGGTTGTCTGTGGGCGCATGATCCATTGGAAGTGTGGTGACTGGACCGCCAACTGTCACACAAGGCTTTCATGGTCTAAAACCAAATTTGACTTGCAGTCTAATTTGGCAAATAGATTAAAGGCAGAGACACACCGGGCTGATTTTTGGCTGTCCGTGCCGTTGTGGAGTCTTCTGAAGTCAGTTGTCAGTCTTCGTGAGTCAGTTTGGTGCGTTCTGTGCCGTCGGCTGTCTGGGTTCTTTTCAGCTGATTGAACATGTGTAATCGGCGTGGGCCAGTCGTTCAGTCAGTGATGGGCTGACCAGTCATATTGGAGGAGGCTTGACCTTGCTGGTGAATCAGCAAACGACAAGACCTGAAGTGAAGGTAAACAAACCGGATGAAGAGCAGACATAATGCAAATTCTCACACATCGTTTGGCATTGTATTGGGACCTTAGCTAGCAGTACTCACTCTCTGCTAACAACAACAGCAGCAGCTTTTATGTGTTTTTGCCTTAAGAAATGGTCCGTCATGTCCAGTTTTCGATTTTTGGGGCCACAATATAGATCAACGCCGCCTGCTGTCGTAGCGACATTATATTTTGCACATGCGCAGAAGGTACACCTAAGTTTAGAGTCGGTTCGATGTGTTCTTGGGCACTTTTCTCCCCATGTTGGTGAGACTGAAGCCAATTGACCAGCCCGACCCTTTTTCTAGCGACGACCGCAACGGTCGGCAGTCTGTCCGTTGTGTCACTGCCCTTACAAGTCTATGACAAAGGGGGAGTTTGTGTTTTTTTTCAATCTGGACCTATTTTCTAGCATGGCATACATTCATTTACTCACCCAGACAGTTTTGGTGTAACTTGAATTCCTTCAGGAGATATTTAGATCCACTTGAGATCAGTGTATGTCCAATATAATGTAAGTAATGCAGGCAACCGTGCGCAGCCTCTAAATAAGGCATTAGCTGCCACAAACTTCTTCATTTCACCAATGTTTTGTTATGAAACATTAGTCAGACCCCCTGTGAGCCTGAAGCAGCTTAAAGTGGCTTTTTGTGGTGATCCGTCCTTAGACATTTTTACTGTGACAGTTTTGATGACGTCACTGTTATGCAACACCACAGCAAGTAAATGTCTGCAAATAAAGGTGAAACACCACAAATAAGCAACTCATAATAACTCCCCCTTAAGGACTCAATTCATGAGGTTCACCAACATGATGCAGGCTCCAACAAGGAGAGGTCAGCTTTAGGGAGGGGGTGGTGAGGAGCTACACTTGGTGAGAAAACAGGAGTTGGGGTGAAGGGAAATGGGAGGGGGAAACTTCATAATGGAGTGTGGAATGAAGTTACCACCTTCATGCAACCAACGAACCATGGACATACACTGGCACCCCACTCATCTCATAGTGAAACCGTGCTCGACTTTGATTTCATTCACTAGCTCCTCACCACAAATTATTCCAAGTGAATCCTTTCCGGTCTTTTAGTAACTTTTGTGACTTTGTAACTTTTGGCCACTAGGGGCACTAAACAAGTAACTTCCCACAGGCCACACAACTGTCACAAAATTAAACAGTCTCTGTCTGTGTTTTAAAATCATGTTTGCAGACCACTTTGACCAGCTGGTTTGAAGTCATCAAGCCAAAAGGCAAAGTGCTCCAGGTCATATGATCCAATTACCCAGCCAGCATTTCCATGTGGGGCCCATATGGGTTAAATTTTGGCTGCATATGAGGGACCCAAGTGGAATTGTCCACGGTTTCCACTATGGCCCCACCTGTGTTTTCCCATGTGGGTTTCCACATATGGGGCCAATGTAACTTAAACTATGAGATCTGCAAATTTCTGCAAATCTGCAAAAATCCCAGTTCAAGCCCATGCCTATTAGGCTATATGGGGAAACACAGGTGGGGCCACCATGGAAACCGTGGACAATCCCACTTGGGTCCCTCATATGTAGCCAAAATTTAACCCATTTGCGCCTCACATGGAAATGCTGGCTGGGTAGAGACGGATCCGCTCCTGCAAAGTTACAATAGCTGTTTTCCCACTGAAATTGGCGGGTTTACGCGGGTTTTTCAAACGTGCATTGACCCGCTCATAATCGGAATTAGGCTCCTTTCCCATTGACAAAAAAAGCCGGGTTTGATCACCTGCTGGCTAGCTGTGTGTCCTCTGATCCTACCGCTGCGTGTCTGGTAACGCCATCCCGCTGGGTCAGCGTTGATGACATCATCAGTGCGACAGAAATCAGGAATGTAACATGGAAGGTAGTCAGGGCGTAGTCAGTGTGCTTTAGTAAAGCTCACGAATCTCTCTATCTTGCCAGTGCTGCGCCATGTTTATTGAATGGAAGCAGAGTTGTTTTGGCGTGTTATATCACACGCGACTGGCGCAATGTTGTGACGCACGCACGTTGCACTCAACGTCATCGCGTAAATTTGCTGGTCAACCCGGGTCTGTTGTTCCCACTGCATGCCGATCGGCGCCGAGCCACTTGAAGGCGATTTAAACCCGTGTCACTTGCCGAGTCATTTGACTTGGGTCGACGCGGGTCGATGAGTCATTCCCACTGCCTCGAAAAGCCGATTGTTCATGGGTTAAAACAGGTTTTTTGGCCAGTGGGAAAGGGGCAAATGTTTTTGAGGAGGGCAGCCCCCTCAGAGCACTAACATGGGTCAAGTGCTGCATAAAAAAAAAAAAAAAAAGTGCTGTATATTGACCCCAGAAATCATCTATTACTACTAACATTTATAATAAGATTATAATATATTAAAATATATGGCTAATATAGGGGGGATGACCACAATTTGAGAGCAACTGTTCTAGTTTTCTACTTAAAAAAAGAAGTGTGTCTGATTCATGTTTCTTTTTGTGGCTTTTAAAATGATCTTTGGTAAAGCCTCCGTCTCCAGTGCAAATGTATGACTGAAAAAGCCAAAAACTTTTAAAATGAACATTATGCGACACTTCAGTGTTTTAATCAGTTTCACACTAGTGGCATGCCACCTATTGTACCATGATGCTGTAATATTTTTTATTTAGCATAAACTCAAGCTATTTCTTGAAGTTGATCTTAAAGTAAGTGACCCTATCTTTTAACCAACGTGTTTTTATCAACTTACCTGAACCAAACTAATATTTAAGGGCTGAAAATTCAAACCCCAGCAGGCAAAACCTGTTTAAAAGTTCCTTTCCAGTAACCTGAGCATTGTTTCAACACAGGATGTTTCCGTCTAAGATGTTCACTGTATCAGATTAAATGATTACAAAATCGTACACACATTGAGACCCAGCCTCCCATAAATATCACGTTAATCATTTCAGGCCACTGTGGAATTGTTAAAAATGCTCTTAAAAGTCTTTATCAGCTGAGAGTTTATTCAACCTTAGAGTTTTAAAGCCACAAAACATCTCAGCGGGCATTGTTTGACTGTTTAAACTCTCCAGGAACTCCCTCTTTTTGCTCTTTGGGGGACCTTTTCATGACAGAAACCTGCTGTTTTTCTTTAATACAAGTTTAAAGTAAGTCCTTGTTGTTTCCCTTAATTAAAAATTAAACTGAGTAATTGAGAGACAAGAATGAGTGCACCCTTGCACATTTTACAAGCTTAAACATCAGAATTTAAGCTTACAAAACAACCAGATTCAACTTAATAACTACAGTGTTTTTTGTAAAGCCACTTATTTTTGTTCAAATCTAATAAAAAAAGAAAATAACTTAGATTAATTATCCACTTAATGTTAAGTTAATCCACATTTTAAGAGCAGCTTGAGAAATAATCCTGTTTCCATGTTTCCACATAAAGTTGATAAAAGACAATAAACCATATCTGGCAGCAAACTGTAATCTCATTAATAAATGTAACCGGTGGGAGGCTGAGCTGAACAAAGAGAGAGCAGGAGAACGTTAAGGAGGAGGAAAAAACAAACAAAGACACAGAGGGAGGGGTGCGAGGTAATGCATCCTAATTGCCACCAGGCTGTTCACCATGGGGGCTCACAATTGAGTTGCAAGTGGGAACAGTAATGAGTATGTTCATGTGTTCTTTGTGCTCCAGCAGGGAAATGTATGCTTCTCCTAACTAACTGCACCTCTTCAACATGGCAGGTTGAAGACGGGCGGAAGACGAAGCCTGATATCTGTTGTTGTGATGTGCAACTTGCTCTGAGACATTATGGACGGTTTGTTTGGAGTTTGATGTTGAACCTCCAATGGTTAAAACCGAGGTCAAATTAAAACATTTTGAAAATTAGAAAGGGGCTTTAGCTTCTATTTTTGCACTTCTACTTCAATAAAATTTAGAATATGGGACTTAATTTACAGTAAACATGGATGTAATTCCCTCCTACTAAAGAAGTGGGCAAAAGGTGTTGTTCACCTCTTTCGACTGACATACAGTGATGTTAAGCTTCTGGCTGGCTGACACCTCGAATCCTCAGTTGCTGCACAGCTGAGTGAGTCCCCAATGCTCAACCAAACTACTACCTTTTATTGAACATGAATCTTAAAATCACAACTGTGCTGAAACACCATAAATTGGTAGTGTATCTTGCCTGCACTGCAAAAACTCAAATCTTACCAAGTATATTTTTCTCATATCTGGTCAAAATATCTCATCACACTCAAAATAGGACAAAATTCTTAAAAAGAAACATTTCAGTAACATTTAAAATCTTGTTTTAAGGCAGTGCATCTTTTTTTCAAGAAATCTTATCAAGAAAATTTTGCTTATGCCATTTGCAGATTTTTTTATTTGCTTATTCCCCCCCCCCCAAAAAATTTGTCTTAACAAAAAACTTATTTGAAGAGTGCTTTTTTATTTTATTATTATTATTTGGTTTTTTGCTTGTAATAAGAAAAAAATTCTGCCAATGGCATGAGCTAAATTTTCTTGATAAGATTTCTTGTATTAAGATGCACAGCCTTAAAACAAGATTTAATCTTGTTGAAATGTTTCTCTTTAAGTCATTTTGTCAATTTTGAGCGTGATGTGATATTTTGACTTGAAATGAGGAAAAAACATACTTGCTAAGATTTGAGTTTTTGCAGTGTGGTTGTGTTTCAAATAATTAAAACCTCATCTATATTCATGTCCTACTGACTGGGAACAACCCAACTTGGTCATGGAAGTGACGCTCCGGGTTTGGATTTGGCATTCCATGTCAGTTGCTCAGTGTCAAGTTAATCTTTGTGTCACTCAGTCAGAAAAAATATAAATGCTGCTTTAAACTCAAAAAGTTTTTTTTCCCCTCTCCATCTAAACTCCTCCCTTCTTCCTTTCTTTGCCTCCTTTGTGCAAATAGGACCAACCTGTTGTGCCTGCTCTGGGATCAGTTCAGCTGACTGCTCTCCGCTCTGCTGCTCATCTGAGCTGATCCCAGGTCTGTGAAGATACGCGATTCTTGCTCCCCCCCCTCCCCTCCTCGCTGACAGCAGCCCCGCAGCCTTTTCCCTTCCACTCCACTTCAGAGACACCAACCCGTCCGGCTGTTTCTCAAGCCTCCGCACCGCAAGCCACCAGAAAACGCCTTGAATCAGCAAACTCTGCAATATGCGGAAACAAACGCTTTAATCAAGCCGTTTGTTGGAATTATGCACTTTCCAAATGGAGCTGAAGATGCGGGGATTAAATCAGAAACGGCCTCGACTTTTTCCGCTGGAGTAACTGTACAGAAGTGGACATTAACTTTTCAGACTCCGTTCGGACTAATGTCAGCCGTACTGAGTCAGTTATGAGTGATTTTTATGACAAATTTGAACTGTTTGGAAAATTTCGCGTCAGTGCTCTGTAGTGTTTGGACCGTTTTCTTGCTCGAGACGGAACTTCCACACCTCAGGAATTTAACGCAAGAAACTGAAGTGTCCGTGAACGCCGCAGGTAGCTAGCCAGCTAGCTCGTTAGCTAGTTTTTACTGTGGACGCTTTTACTGTGTATTCATCGCAGTAACACGCAAAAAACACCCAACATCGCTGTAACACGAGCTGTGAGTTGTTTAGCACTCAACTAATGTGAGCTAAATACTTTCTGTTGGGTTTTTTGTTGTCTTGGTAGTTGTTTGCACAAAGTATAAACTCGGTGTAACTCAGCCTCTACCGTTAGCCGTTGCAGCTAACGTCCAAACATGCCGCAGCTGAGCAGAGACGGGGACGACCTGGGAGCAAACGACGAGCTGATCGCGTTTAAAGACGAAGGGGAGCAGGAGGAGAAGCGAAACGTGGCCGCTGAGCGGGACTTAGACGATGTCAAATCCTCCCTGGTCAACGAGTCTGAGACCAACAGCAGCTCAGAGTCTGAGGTGAGTAAAAGCGGGGCCAGTTCACATCGGGAGACCGTTTTTATTGTTGGTGCTGGTTGACTTTACGCGGCTGTGTTTGGGTCCGTCTGCAGGCAGACAGACGCCCCAAGCCCCATCCAGATGTGGAAACCAGGGCCAGACACAGCCAGCTGTTTGAGGAAGGTATGGGTGAAGCATTTTTATGTTGTGGGTTATATTTTTCTTGCCTCAGTCAAGACTGTAAGCAGTATTTTGATAATAAATGACCCTTTATACAAATTCCTTAAGCTTCTGATATTTTGAACTGATATGATCTGGTATAACTGTTTATTACATCTCCCAGAGCAAAGAAAAATATTTGACAGACCATCTCTTTTTTCTTCTGATATTTAACATTTTTATCAAATAAACTAGGAGGTTCAGAGATAATGTAAATACTTGTTGGTTGTATTCCTGATCAGCCAGTGAGTTGTGACTCAGTGATGAATTTGGGGTTGTTGTTTTGTTTATGGTCCATGTTGGGAGGTTTAGTCTTTTAATGCAAGGTGATTATTGTATTTTTATGCACATACCACAGTGTAACCTGTATAATCCTGTCTCTGCCCAGTTCTGCTGAACTTGTCCAAATGGTAGACATGTATTCAAATTTTTTAAAGAAAGACTGAAGGAAAGAAAACATTGTTTTTACAAGGTCAAAATGGTACACCCCTCTGCCAAAATCTGGATCTGCTGCTCATTTCTTTATACACTGATAGATAAATCAGAAGCGTGTGCAGCAATTAATTGAAATGTGCAAACATTCTTCTGACAAGTTTGAAAGGATCAAAGACTCCCATAAGTAGTCTTCAAATAAATTTTTAAAGTTATCGGGGGGGGGGGGGTGTCAAACATAGAGCTTGCTCTGACTCTTTCTTATTCCACAAATGAGAGTAAATGTGAGATTTTGACAGGCTGGCATTCTCACTGAATTCTCTCCAGTCGACATTTGCGGTTTAAATTAAGTTGCGCAAAAACTCCAGGTATTACGGTACGGCTACATCGGAAACTGTCAGTCATGGATACTGTAGCGCTGTGTGTGTATATCGATCCTTTGCTCAGACGCAAAAAGGGGAAAAAAATGATTGTGGAGCCGTTTACAAACATTTACATGGCAGAACAATGCACCCTGGAGATTTAAAACGAAATACGGAGTTTATGCAGTAAGTATCCACTGTTAGACTGATTAGCAGTTAGCTGGTCTGCCTGTTGTCATTTCATCTCATACAGCGTGGTAATAAAAATAGCATTATTATTATATATTATTAAAGCATTGCATTACACGATAGCATTCCAAGTGAGTCCCTGTTATTTGGAATCGCCCTCCTTTCCAAACGCAGGGTTGATGCGGCAGGGAGAGAAGCAGGAACATTGTTGTTGAACGTAAATTTAATCCACTGGTCCTTGGTACTTTAGTGCGTGGATGGATGCAGGGACACTGAAAATACTTGTTTTAATTTTGAAAACCAAAAACACTGCAGTTGACAATGGAGTGGTGTTTAGACAAGTCTTTAGCAGAGGGGGAGGCAGATAGCATAGCATAGCCTCCTGTGGTGACTTAACCACCGGAGCAGAATCAACTCTCGCTTTGTGGAGAGCACACGTTTGTGGGCTATTCTGGTTTTAAGAAAGAATCCAAATGAAAAAAAAAAAAAATCAGCCACTTCCAAACTCTGGGTTTTCAGACAAGTTTCAAATGAGGTCCAACATCAAAACATGTTTTAACAAGGAAGAATGCCATTTCTGGGTGATGACTCCTTTAACTACAATAAAGCTTCTAATGGATTAGATTTTAGAACTAGTTCTCCAGGCTTCATGAAGTACCTCTCCTGTCAATGTTAGCTGCCTTTTGTTGCGTTCTCTTTCAAGATGATCCCACACTGCTTCAGCGACACTAAGGTCCAAGCAACTTGGAAGGATTCAAAACTCCACAAGACCTGTTTCCACTGATTTTCAGTCCATAGGGGATTATCACGCTTCCATGTTCCGGTTTCCCGAACTTGTCACATTTAGGTATTTCCAGCTCCGGGGCAGTTCAGCAATGGCTAAATCCAAGTCTTGATGTCACTGCTCTCTTCCACTGTGTAAATCTAGTTTAACAACGCCAGCCCTACCCAAGTTTTCATGGATTCCCGACTGAAGTGATACTAAGGAAGAAGTGGATCAAAACGATTCGCTGGAGTGAAGGGCCGAACTTTATGATAAAACAATGTAGCACGTCTGTTTGTAGCCGGTACTTCAATGATGCAGACTACACAGCTAGCATTAGTAGGCTAGCGTTTGCTGATGTGCCAAACTTTGTGCGTCTTAAAACACACAAGCAACTAAAAATCTGGTCTGTACCCTCCCCTTTCCAGTGGAACAACTGGGGATTGCCAAGAAAGGAGACGCTCTCAGATGCTTGTGTGTTTTCAGCCGCACAAAGTTAGGCACGTCGGCAAATGCTAGCTGGCTAACGCTAGCCTGCCAGTGCCATAGCGTAGTCTGCATCATTGACGTGCCGGCTACAAATAAACGTGCTACCTTGTTTGATTATAAAGTTCGGCCCTTCATTCCAGCAAATCCTTTGATATGCACTTGATAGGCTACACTTTCAGCTGTAACAGCTCTCTTGTCAACTCCTTGATTTCTTCCTCCAGTTGCTACATGTGTTTATGCTAGCTGAACATCATGGGCTAAGACAGCTGATGCTCTTTTATAAGCGGTCTCCTTTCATGGCAGTCCCCAGTTGTTCCACTGGAAACAAAAGGGGTACAGACCTGATTTTCAGATGTTTGTGTGTTTTCAGCCGCACAAAGTTAGGTATGTCAGCAAACGCTTGCCTGCTAAGGCTAGCCGGCTAACGCTAGCCTGCTAACGTCAGCTGTGTAGTCTGCCGGCTACAAACAAACGTGCTACGTTGTTTTATTATAAAGTTCGGTCCTTCACCTCGGCGAATCGATTGCTTTGATCCACTTTTTCCTTAGCATCACAGCAGTCGGGAATCAATGAAAACTTAGGTAGGGTTGGCGTTTATTCGATTTACAAAGTGGAACAGAGCAGGGACATTGGATTCAGCTATTGTCAAAATGGCCTGGAAGAGGAAACGTCTAAATTCTGAAAAGTTCCGGAAAGCGTGATAATCCCCTATTTCTTGTGTTATTTGTTGTGCCTCTGCATTTTATACCCGTTTCCCTTTCTGGAGAACGGCTTTTTCATGGTCACCCTTCCATGGAAACCATTTCTCATAGGGCCTCGGTTAAGCAGTAGATGGATTGGTTTAAGGATGTCATGTCTTTCTTGGGTTTATTTGTTGTTTCTTGAGAGTCATCACCCAGAAATCCCACTTTTTCATGTTAAAATGTGTATTGGAACAGGACCTCAGTTAAAACGTGCCAGAAACTCTGGAAAGTGAAAGTGGCTTCGTCTTTGAGTGCAGGCTGTCTTTACACCAGAATCAACCACACGAACGTGCCCTCCACAGTACGCGATGTTGTCTTTTTTTCCTCCGAATGACGTGGTCTACAGAGGCTCCTAGCTGCTAAGCCACCTGAAATCAGCTGATTACCTGCCGCGGCATAGCGTTTAATGACCAGCTTTGTCAGAGAGGAGGACAACGACGGCAAGGGAAAAAAAAAATCTGCCGTGCTGAGTTGCTTCGGCAGAAATTCCGCAGTTTTCAGTGCTGTAACAGGAGGGACAGCACTACCAGGGACCAGTGGATTATATTTATTCAGTGAAGATGTGCAGTCGGTAAGTGTTGCTGCTTGTGTAACTTTTTATCTTTTGTGTAAGATGCCAGTAAACAATGGTGCCAAGCTGCTAATGTAGCTACAAAAGCTAACACTGTTTGGTTAACTTCATGTCAGACGACCGCTCCTTATATTCATCAGAGTCCAGCCCTTTTACTCCGCGGATTCTCTCATCAACTGTACCATTACATTTTTCTCACGTTTTTCTCTGTTGGGACATCATTTCATTCACTTGGTCTGTCCTGATAAAACTTTTTTTTTGGCTTTTTTAAGTTGTCGGTATGTGACACAATACTGATTCATCCCTTGTGTTGGGAGGTTGTTTTTTATGTTTGTGACTCATAAGTGACTTTAAAGGAAAACAATTCATCAAATGGACATTTACAGGGACTGGACTGACAATCGGTGAAAAGGCAGCCAAAGAGAGAAAAACTTTGAAAGACTTTCAAAAAGCATAAAGGACTATTGCTCAAAATCATGTTAAGCGATTACAAGAAAGTTTGGTTGCTTGGAAGCTAAATAATAAGAAATGAGGGGTGACTCAGTTCTGCAGGGGATATGTTTTTAGCAAAACACAGGCTTGCTAATTGGCATATCTGCTTGGTGTAAGATCTGCACTATTTATGAGCTTTAAACTCAGATTGTGCATCCACTAAGTTTTCAATGTGCAGGATTATAAGTAGGTTGAACATCTGGGTTTGGATTTTAGGAGATCTTGTTCTATGGCAGTGTGGCTCAGTATCAAGTTCCTTGTTTTCTCTCCATTTCTTCACTTGTCCATCAGAACTTACCATTTGAAAATTTTGACCAATTGAATTGCAATGTGTTAGCTTTACACATGGCAATTTGTTTAGTTAACTTTTGATTCCATGTTTGGCTCCATCACAATTGATGATGAGAAATTTATTGTTTACTAGTTTATTTTTTAAATGATATGTTATGCTCCTGTAGGCCAAAACATCCTCCTCAATTTACTTTAGCTATGAAAACTGTATTTAATTAAGCCCCTGTGTAAGGCACTGAAATGGCTTTAAATTTAATGGAGACTCCCATAACTTTCCCAGAATCCGAGCTGATGTTATGAGAGTTGTTTTCTCAGGCTGAAGTTTCCTGCAGAGTTACAGCATAAAACACATTAAACAGCAGTTTTTACAAGCTACACAATAGCTGCACTCTCTGTCAAATCATTTGCAGTTCTCCACTTAAACTCCTTTTTGCACACACAGAACAAACATGTGATGTTGATGTTTGTTGAGCTGTTTTAGTCTATCAGCTTAATTTAGAGACAAAGTTAAACTGAAAGCTTCAGTGTGCTCTTTTTTTCCTTTTTTTTTTTTTTTTGGAACATCATAGATTTTAATCTTGTGCTGCCTCTCCATCATTTATTTAAATTTCTTGATGTTATCTGGTTATGTTAAAATATCTGTGGAGAAGTAGATTCAGACAGTTACACTAACTTGAAGTGAAATAGCTGACAAGTTTTCCTCCCTCTGATCTTGAACTGGTTTCTCAGTGCTCAGGAAGCATCAGGATGCGGGTCTTTTCCAGCCATCTTCGTATGTTGGGTATCCCTTCTTCATGATCCCCGACCTAGGGAACCTCTGCAATCCCTACCTCGCCAATGGACCTCTCACGTCAAGCACCCGCACGGTAAGATGCCAAACACCCTCACCTTAAGTAAGCGATTGATTTAAACATCAATCGTCTCAAAAGACATCAGAAATGATAACTCTTACTTTACAAACTTGCACTATACCGTCTTGGTTTCCCAAGCAAAACGCACAGTCCTGATACACAACCTGAAGTTTGTGGGTGCTAGCCTTTTTTTTAAAGTAATCCACAAGAGTACAGTATCAAAAGGAGTACAGAAAGCTTTTGACAAGATCAGTTTTAGCGTTCTCTGAAGACCAGGAAAATCTTCTGATCAACATCTTCTGATCCGTTATGTTCAAATCTCTCCCATAAAATGTCTGGACAACCTGACACAACCTGACAAATTTGTTATTGGCTCTTACTTGTTTCTTATTTGTAGACAAATATAGAAAACACTCAGGAAATGTAATTAGTTCCTCATTACAGCTGGCGCCGACCTAGGCATCTGAACTGCAGCAGATTAATGTTACTGTGAAGCGTCTGCAGGCTTCGCTGAACTCTGGCAAAGATTGTTTCAGTGATGACGCAACGCTAACTTGTGTTTCTGCAGTTGAGCAGAGTGGGGACTTAACTCTGCACAAATGATAGCTGATTCTCACTCTGACTTATTTTTAGACAAAATAATCATTTGTGTTATTGTACATTTTGTAGTTTGACTCGGATATTTATTTTGTGATATTATACACACTGCCTTACAATGCAGTGTATATGGACAGTTGTAATTGTATGGATAATGTTTTTATAGTTTTATATTTTTGTGCTTCATTGACACTACTCATCATGTATTTTAATATTATCATTATTATTCTTTTTGGTTTTATATTTTCAGATCTTGATTTTTTCTCTTTTCATTGCAATTTAAAAATTTTAGAATACATTTTCTTTGCAGTTATTCAAGACTTCCTTATTTTTTAAATTACTATTATAATTATTTAATTTTTTTTTATTTATTTCAATTATTTGAATTTATGCTGTATCTGTCATTTTACCAGATCCCACAAAAACGGCTAATTTGTGTTAACATGAAGCTTTTACATATCATCAAAGCAACATAAATACAGTTCTTTGGTTTTACCATCTTCGGCTGTCATTACTCAGACTGACGTGTTCCAGGGCAGGACTATTCCTTAACCAATATTTAGTTTTTTTTTCCTCCCCCTCTCTCCTTCTCTCTCTCTCTCTCTCTCCTCCCTTTTTTTCTTCCCGCTCCCCCCCTTTCTTTTTTCTTTTTTGTTTTGTTTTTTTTTTTTTTTTTTTGTTTTTTTCTTTTTTTTTTTTTTTTTTTTTTTTTTTTTTTTTTTTTTTTTTTTTTTTTTTTTTTTTCCTTTTGGTTTTTTCGGGTTGTTTCTCGTCCTTTTTTTTTTTTTTTTTTCCTCTTTTGGGGGCCTCTTTGTTTCTCTCTCTTTTTTTCTTTTTTTTTTTTCTTTTTTCTTTTTTTCCTTTTTTTTTTATTTCGTTTTTTTTTTTTTTTTTCTTTTTTTTGTATTAATAAAATTAACCGTTTTATTTACTCTTTATCCCCGCTTTCCTCTCTCCCTTTTTAGGTGTACAGAATCATGTTTGCTTTTTTTGTATCAATATAATTAAAATCATCTCATGACCCCTTCTTCAGGTCCTCTTTACCCCAGTTTGGGAAACACTGTCTGCCTTTGTGTTGTTGATTATTGGTCAGACAGCACAAACCAAGCTCTGACATTTGTATGAACTTGAGCTGGTTGCATTACAGTTGCATCTTATTTTATTTGTATATTTGATATATGGACTGAAAAAAATCATTTATAAATGAGAAAATGGCCAGTGGATCAGTAAGTCATGACTTTAATCATAAATTGATCTTAAAATGAGTTTTATTGATTCTTATCTTTCCATTTAAATCTCAGCCAACATAGACTTTAATCAGATATTTGTGGCGGTCCAATGAGCATTTCTCAAAGTTTCAACATTTCCTGAAACAAACTGCAGATTTTGGCCACGAGTGAAGTTTAATGTGTTTATCTGTCACAGCAGAACTTTCTTAGCATCTGACTGACATCATACAGATTGAGTTGACTCGCCTTCGACGCTGCAACATGCCGTGGCTGCTTCACATTGAGGAGATATTGTTTTCCAAATTGAGACCTGGATACCAGTGCCTGCAGGCTGTCTGCTGTGCACTTGCATGTGATTTGCTGTGTGTGTTGGCTGCCAGCAGGCTGTTTAGATGAGGTGGTTTGTGATGGTTGAGGGTTAGACAGGCCTGGACACAGTCTGAGCTCTGATCTGCTCTGCAGCAGATTAGCTGCTTTAGCTGGGAGTTGCATAGCAGGCTTGGTGGTGTGTTGCCCAATTTCCCGTCCCTGCAGCTTTGTGGGGGCTCAGCTGGGATTAGAAGGATACAGGCTGATGGTTTAATACACTGACGCTCATGGCCATTAATCTAAAAGTTGCCTCTTCGACAGAGGAAGGAATTTAAAGCAAAGTATTATTACCCGAGAAAGTTGAAGTTGATGACCTAAGGCTGTGCTGATGTTTTTTTTTCCATGATTGTCTAGTTTAAATAGATAAATGGCAGCAAAACTAAAACTACAGGTAAAAACTTTTTCGTTTTTGCTTGTTTTTTAATAATGTTATCTGTCTGGAAGTTTTCTGTTATCTTACTTTTATACTAAAGTCACCAGGGTAAATTTTGGGCCTTTCTATCTCAGAATTATGAACCCATCATTGTAGAAAAGTTTTTGACACATTTAAGATATTCGACATGAAAAATCACATTTTTTAAATGATGTGACTAAATAATTAGATAAAAAGTAAATGCTCTGGAAATGATTGTAATTTTCTGACACTGAAGGTTATGAAGTGCTTACATCAGCTCAGTTTGGTACTTTGTATTTAGAGCTGCAGTTATCTCAGTTCATCAGATAAAACCATCCAGATTGATTACCGGTGACGATCTGCTGATCCTCCACCCTTTGCTGTGATAATTAACTGATAGTGAGCATTATTTCCTACTGAGGTTGATGCTTGGGTATCTGTCACGAGTGATTGAATGGAATCCACTGAAGGTCTCCCTTAAATTGAAGTCTTAATATGTCTTTAGTCTGATGGAGAAAAAAGGAGATCATCTTTATGGTGTTGCTGGAACAAGCTGAAAGTTATGGGTTTCTGGCTTTAAACTGTATTTTGATTTTGTTCTTGTAGTAGTTATTTTAATTCCAACATTTTGAGCTGCATTCTGGTTAAGATTGACCCATATTTGGATTTCTTTTTCCTTCCCTGGTTTATTTTGAATGTCTTTCCTCTGTGGATTCGGCCCAGACACACACATGAATGCTAAGCCAACAGCCAAGCCCACTCACACAAACACCTGCATTCCTCAGCTTTGTAGCTCCCTCCCATTCCCTCTTTGGCTCATTGTTGTCATTAGCAGACTCAGAATGGTCCTAATGCATGACTCCATGGGGGGTTGTTGCATCTCTTCACATCCAAGAATACATCCAAAAAGAGCTAGAAAATTTGAAAGTGCAGCTTTTCTCTAGTTTTCAGACTTTTTTTTTCAGTTTTTTTTTTTTTTTATTACTCTCCAGAGCTGATCCCCATTTCAGACAATGCAATGTGACTCTTGTTGAACTGACTCAGTTGTTAAAACACAGCAACTGACTGTTGTGCCTTTTTTTTTTTTTTTTAGCACATCTGTGTTATGTGAAAGCACTGATGCGATTGTACCTGAAAGTAAGGAAAATAGATAGCTAAAGTCATCTTTTAAAAAGCTGAAGTACATAAAGTAGGGTGTGTCATGTCACCAGAAGGTGATGGCATAGGCTGCAGTGTTGAGTGTTGGATTAAGTAGAAGTAGTGTTTGTGAAAAGAGACCTGAAGGATAAAAACTGTGCTGGGCATCCACACGAGAAAATTGGAAAGGGCTCTACTTCAAGAATTAGTTTCATATTTTGGAACTGGTGAAATGATGCTGGTTGGTCTCGACGTGTTACTCGAAGGCACGCACCAGAAACAGCTGATAAGTCGTTATTTTAGCCTTTGACAAGTTGGATAAGATTAATTTTTATTTCCATCCCAACATCTAAAATTCAGAAAAAAAAAAAAAAAAAAAACACCTCATGTCAGCCTTCATTTATCAGATCCACATCTTTTAACTATGAATTAAAAACAAGTGCAATCCACCATGTACAGTTGTCCTCAAAATTATTCAGACCTAAATAAAAATTTACAAAATTATAATTTAGTGAAATAAAATGTTGCTTTTGAATTATAGTTGAAAAAAAAAAAGAAAAAAATAAACAAAACTGTCCCAGACACACACGAGCATCTTTCCAATGAACGGTGGACCAACATAACTGTCAACGCGTGCAGACGTCTGTCAATGTCATGATTTTTATACAATTTTTTATTTATTATTACTTTTGTCAATTTCATCTTATTTCACTAACAGCTGGTTTTTTTTTTCCTTCTTTAATTTGAGGGTATGAATAATGTTGAGAACGACTGTATGTATACCAGTCATACTCGTGCATCAACAGAGCCGTGAAGACACATTTTGAGTGTCAGTATGGCAGATGCTACAGCACAACAGCTCCTTGATTCAGAGCCCGATTCTCCCTGTGATGAAGTTTTAATGTTTTTTTTGTTTTTTTTTTTAGTTTTCACTGATGGCTCCATTCAGCCTTAAAAAAGGAGTTATTCCTGCTTTTCCTTTGCACATGATGGAGATCCTGTGTATCTCTCAACCCACTCAGTGTTGAGTCTGTTTATGAGGGAGGAGGAGGAGATAAGCTGCCTGTCCAAAGAGTAATCATTGTAAACAAGCTATCACTAGTGGAACACTACCTGAACCAAAATACAGGCTGTTTACTGTGCTTATGGTTGCATGCAGGAAGCAGGAGGCGGCATGTAGAGACAACCTGTCTGCTCACTCAGCCTTCCTCCCATAACCTCCCCCATTTCACCTGCCTCACCCTCACAGGTCAGCACACACTGCTGTTGCCTGTGTCTGTGTTCATATTGTACCCTGCAATTAAATGATACTCTTAGAGGCACAAAAAAATAGATAAATAAAATGTGTCTTCTTGTTCAAAAAATTATCAAATTTTCCAAAAAAGCATCCACGAATTCTCAGAGTAGGTGTAGATGAATATTTTGCTGTTTATCTGTTTTTGTTTTTAAACTTCATTCGCTTGTTTTTGCGCTTAGTTGCAGTGCCATTCAGTGACTTCATTTCTAGGACTCAGAATGAATAATTATTCCATGCACATTGGTTTATTTAAAATCTCTTTAAGTCTTATGTTGACAAAGCTGACCATGTGTTAATTTTCTTGAGTTTGTGTGATGGTGTGTCTGTATACATGTGGCTGTGCGTATTTAGTTAAAGTTGGTCCTTTTCAGCAGGCTGGCGCATCCCAGAATTCCTCTGTTTTCTCCAACATTGTTCTCCCAATCTTAACATAGCGGGAGGATGGAGCGTCTAAAACAACAAGGTCATACATATACATAAACAAAGCTGGGGAAACGCATACTGCAAAGATATGCTACCATATGTTTAGATGGAAGCAGGATATAAATATAAGTAGCCAGGAATAGTTTAAGACTAAACTTATAGACATGTATGTTGATTGTATTTATGATCTAAACACATCCTGTCTCCTTTTGCACTTGCCTACTGGCTCAGAAAAGAACAAAGTGCCAGCTGGATCTTTGTCCAGCAGCTTCAGAACATTAGCAAGTTGGCATTTAATGCTGCTGCCTGACAAAAGAAATAGAAAAAATGTGAATGAAAGCAGCTTAATTGGGGATTCAGTTGTATTAATATGCACAAACACTTCTCTATTTGTGCAGAAATGTGCAAGAATATGGAACTTTGACCCTTGACCTTTTTTACTGAAGTTGAAATGCATTCACCAGTTTTCAACCAATCACTGCCTTATCCAGATGTGTTCATCTAGTTCTGAGTGCTTAATTCTTGAAGTTTTGGTTAGATTGACACAGTTAACAGTTTTCTAAATATGTTCTTATTTTTCATTGTGGCCTCTAAATGTAACTGTACCTAGTACAATTATGAAGCCAAGACTGGAATGTGCAGACTTACCTCTTCAGTCTTAAAAAAAAAAAAAAAAAAAAAAAAAAGAAGAAGAAAAGGGAAATACAAACTTTTAAATTGTCAAGTGGTAGATCATGATGTCACGGAACAGCTCACCATGGCTTATGGGTGTGAGGCTGTAGCCATTGTACTGGTAGCTACATCCTTGTTGTTCACATCAGTACACTAACTTCTAGAATTGGTTCTTTCATTGTTGTACAGTGACATTATTGGAGGGAAGTTGGCTGTTAATTGTCGGATCATTCAGCTGTTAATCTTTTCCATTATGTCCCATTTTCAGTTTGTAAGCAGATTACTAAAATGTTACAGATTTGCCTTAAAGTTTTGTATGCATGTATGTATTTATTTTGGTTGGTAGGAAGTAGGGACTTGAATGTAATTGATATAGTTTAGTGGCTTCTAGTATTTTGTAGGGCTTCAAGACTGAATTTAGTGACAGATTTATAATACAAAATATTTTGCTGATAGTTTTCATCGTCACTTATCGTTACCGTGATAAATAAGAGAAATTATCGTGATACATATTTTTGTCCATATCGCCCATCCCTAGTAGGAAGGTGTAAACTTGGATCTTTACTGACCATTTAAATGTTAAAACTCAGCTTTAAAGGTTAGAAGACAGATTCTTGGATCCAGATTTTTGCATATTGGAACATTTGCACATCCTGAACTTTCTCTTAATGTGAAGCCGTTGTTCAGAAGTTTCTTCATCTTCAACCTTGTGTGTAGAAAATGAGCTGTGTGGCCTGTAGGGTTTCATAAATGGCAGTAAACCTAATAACTTTCCCCTGTGCTCACACGGTGATGTTATGCTTCCCTCAGTAATAGACTCTCATTGTGTGTCTGTGTGTGTATATGTGTGTGTTGTTCTGGTATTTCCAACAGCTGGATCCAGTTAGTGCTCAGCCAGAGCTTCCTCAGGCCTCTGAATGGGGGACGGGTCGAGGCTGCATTGTGGACTGGCTGTGTGTGAATTTCTTGTTTTCCTGACTGTGTGTCCGTGCAGACATCCTGGTGTTTTATGTTGCTGGTGGTGGAGGTGTGGTGTGCATATGTGAGTTTGCATGTCTGTCAAAGGTAAGGTGATTTGCAGCAGAGATAGGCGTTATCATTAGTAGAAAAGTGTCAGTATAAAGGTTCCTCTTCAGGGTCATGGTTCCTGGTACTCTGAAAGTATTGCTGTTTTCATGTAATCAGGTTTTCATATGTGTGATATCATTTTAGACCAGTCACGATTCACGATAGTGAAAATTAGATGAATATGACCAAAAACTAAGTCCTGGGATGGACAAATGGACTAAAATTTTTTTTCTTTTATTCTATCAGTGAAGGAAAAAAAAAGACAATTGGATTAAATTTGAAGTGGAATGCAAGACATTTTTAAAAAAATTAATTAATTAATTTGTTTATTTATTGGAATTATATGTTTCTATGCCACATTTATTCCCCTGCTCTCATTTTTATTTCCATTATTTTTATTTAAATGTAAGATCTGGGTCATCTTATCTAGAGGGTTAGAATATTGAAAATATATGTAATTTGAACAATATAAGCCCCCTCTGTCATATTTATGTATTTAATCTTTAGTTTTGTAACAGTTTGCTGAATGAATATTGATTAAAAAAATATCCTGGTCCTGTTCTGTGCAGCGGCCTGATCTTTCACACTTTTTCGTTTGTTTAAAGTCTAGTTTGTATGTAAATATTCTTGATGAAATATTTCAGAATATATCTAGTCTTCTTCAGACAGTTGTATTCAGATGCCATCAAACTGATAGTTGATTTACAGTGAGGTTGTGAAAATTAGGATGTGCTGTTTTCATGTGTTATTTTATATGTCCAGTAAGGAAATCTCCTGCTTGAAGAGGCATGACTGCAGCCAGTACTCTGACTTTTTTTTTTTTTTTTTTTTTGATGGAAATTTTGAACAGCCTACACACACCAAATCTAAATCTGCACCTCAGGACGTAGTGGAGGCATGCAGTTGTCATGGCGATGATGAGTCTAAGGAGGAAATGTCAGAGAAAATATGAGCCACATTTTTTTGAAGCTGTTATTTGCGAGCACCTGGACATGCCTTTTAGAAAAACATGATCAATATTATTTATTTTTTTGTGTTTGGAGCAGTACTTGTGAAGGCATCAGACTTTGGTGTGATCACAGCTCACCACAGTCTGATCTCACAGCTGTAATCTTATGGAGCCAAAATAAAGCTATTCAGGCATTTTACCCCCTTTTGTTCATATATTTATTTATTTTTATTTTGTCTGAACATTTGTTACTTGGTTTCATAAACACTGAGTGATTCTCACTTTGTTTAAAAAGAGCAAAAAAAAAAAAAAAAAAAAAGAAATTAACAGGGTTAGTTTTCAAAGGACAGAAATCAAATATTTACCTGATTTACTTTAGGTATTTTATGTATTGGCATTTTAAGGCAGGTAATGACTCCCAAGAACAGTTACTTAGAGATCAACTGTCTGTTTTTCTTTTTTACTTTTCTCCTGTTGTAAGAGTTGATGATGATTATGATAAAATGTCCAGTTAAAAGCCATTAACTTCTTTGGTTCTCACTGAGCTGTTGAACATGTTCAAGGATGTTGAATCCTACAGATGAGAAGACCGGAGGACTGTAAAGATAATAGTTAATAACACTGATTGATGAAACCAGTTGCAGTCAGGAGACGTCAAAGCTGCTGTCTTTCTGTGTGCTGTCATTAGGATCACTGTTCAGTTGTCTGTAGACGTCTCACACAGCTGATTGAGCACCAGAGCCTTGGAGCTGTGGGGCTCTGTGTCCAAGCGAGGGGGGCTTCCCAGTTTTCAGACAGCTCGGTCAACAGTGGGACCCTGTGGTTTGGAGGCTAGATGTGTGTATGTGGAATGGGTGGTTGGATGTTCTTTGTTCAGCTCCACCCTCGGGTCCCGCTGTCTGAGACAGCAAACACCGGGACCTTAAGCACAGTCCTTATCTAAAACTCTTCTTCCTCCTGTGTAAGTTCCTCGTAAATGAGGGTGTACATGTGTGTGTGTTGTGTGTGAGCTGCACTTTTTTTCTCCCATCCAAGGGAATGTAAACATGTGGGAGAAGAAGTGCACTGAAGTGTGTTATCTCATCTCAGACCTCTGCAGTGCGAGCATTTCCTCCTCTTCATGCTGGCCATGTAAAGTTCCTAACAGGCTCTTCAGTGGAAGTAATGAAGAGCAAAATTCACTTTGTTTTGAATACAAACTAAGACCATAAACAGTGACAATAAAAAGGAAAAACATCTAACTTGGTTGCAATGATAGCCAGAGATAAACCTTAGATTCACATCTGAGATGATGACGGCAGGTTTTGTCCCTCATCACATGTAGAGTATTTACATGCACCCAATACTAGATGTTTAGATTCAGATATAAATCTGAGTCAGAAATGCTTTTGGAGTGGATTATGGTCCCAAAGGCTTTTCAGTCTTTAATAATGGACACTGTTTAAATTACATTGGGGATGCTGCAATACAGCACTGGTGATGTTGCTACTCTGCTGCTGATGGTTAAACAGAACCAAGGCTGAGTCTGAAGCTGGGTTTATACTCATGCGGCATCTGTGCAAGGTGTTATGGTGTCATCGCTGTAGTCTCTGCATAGATTAGCTTAGCGCACCTCCTCCAGACCGGACATGGAACGGCAGCCCTGCAACGCAAATAGTCATTTTGTGATTTTTTTTTTGTTTGTTTGTTTTGTTACTGGATCTTTGGATCTTCTCGCGGATTTAGTGCAGAAAGTGGAAGAGAAACTACAACACAATAATGTAACTCTACACTGGGCTGCAGGATGGTGTGGTGATTAGCAACGCATCACTTCAAGTTGTAGGTTCGAGCCTTGGCTGTCCAAGTACCCCGCCTTCCTCCCACCATCTAAAGACATGCAGGTGAAGTCTTCCTTGCAAGAGATGCTGTGTGTCTCAGTGGGATTTACCTGTATAAATAAAGGTTGGATTAAAAAAATGGACCACATTTCACCAGCGTCAGCTCTGCTGGCCCTACCGTATGCAGACGCCTTGTCAGTGTAAATCAGTTTCCCGGGCAAGCTAAAAGCTAAGCAGAAAGAAGCCACAAGAGGATTTACATTTAGTCTTGTTTTGTTTCTCTATCTAAAATGACTCAAAAATATTCACGACAGTTTAAATGGGAGGTGTATTGTGCAGCTGATGTAGCTGCCTTCTGTGTCGCCTCAGAGCATGGTCCATGTTTTCTAAATAGTATTGTAGTGGACCATTTACCATGCTGAAACGTGGTCGTGTTCTGCAGTTCAGATAGTGTAGTTTCAAAGTAAAAACTGATGCTGTTGGTGAAGTAAGTTGGAGTGGCGTTTGTTAAAGTTACCATTACTGTTTTTGCTTTTAGTATGGGTAGTATAAGTACCATTTGGTGCTGGAGAGCACAAATAATACATGTTAAAGAAGTATGCTAATTCTTAGAAAAACATAAAAGATAACTGCTGCTTTCTAAAGAGTTGATTAATGTATATTATAGATTATTAACCATCAATCCGTTTCCACAGTACCTGCCATTTCAGTGGCCTCTGCTTGACGTACCAGGAAGAGCAGCTATCAGAGACTCTGCTACTCCCACACACCTGGTAAGACCTGCTTTCTCTCTCTCACACACACACAAACAGCCAGGTGAGTTTCTCCTACTACATGTTTACAGACCACAAGTCACAAGGTATGAAGAACAACTATGAATGATACAGAAAAATGATCCTCATCATTCACCATACCTGCTGTGATGTTATTTGAGAAAACAATAACAGCTTTATTCTGTCAGTGGTGTCAGGAAAAGAAGAATCCAGGCAGTTGCATCACTGTTGCATGTTGTGTTGCAGCTTAACTCAGTAATATGAATGAGGCAGTTTAGAGCATATGTGGTGATATTAGCTTTGTTTGTTTACATAGAGAAAATAAGTGAGCGTTGTTCAATGTTGTATCATAGATTGGGGGGGGGGGGGGCACCATGTTGCTGTGAGATAAATGTCTCTTTACTCCTCACATGAGCAGCGTGCAGTGTTATCAGTTATGTCATAACTTCCTGTGAAACGGACGGTTCAGTTTCTTGGATTGTTTCTTTGTTGTAATGTTTTTTGTTTTTTTTAAACAGAAACCCAACTATACGCACACTGGCCACTTTATTAGGTACACCTGTCCAACTGCTCGTCAACGCAAATTTCTAATCAGCTAATCATGTGGCAGCAACTCAACTCAATGCATTTAGGCATGTAGACATGGTCAAGACCATCTGCTGCAGTTCAAACCGAGCATCAGAATGAGGAAGAAAGATGATGTTAAGTGACTTTGAACGTGGCATGGTTGTTGTGCCAGACGGGCTGCCAGAAACTGCTGATCTACTGGGATTTTCACGCACAACCATCTCTAGGGTTTACAGAGTATGGTCCCAAAAGGAGAAAATATCCAGTGAGCAGCAGCTCTGTGGGCACAAATGCCTTGTTGATGCCAGAGGTCAGAGGAGAATGGCCAGACTGGTTCCAGCCTTTGGCCAGACTGGTTCCAGCTGAAAGAAAGGCAACAGTAATTCAAATAACCACTTGTTACAACCGAAGTATGCAGAAGAGCATCTGAGAATGCACATCACATCCAACCTGGAAGCAGATGGGCTACAGCAGCAGAAGACCACACTGGGTGCCACTCCTGTCAGCTAAGAACAGGAAACTGAGGCTACAGTTCACACAGACTAACCAACATTGGACAATAGAAGATGGAGAAATGTTGCCTTAAGTTAAGTTTAAGTTTATTTGATAGGGACAGAGCATATAGAAACAAAGTAAACAACTTCCAAATATGCCAGACTTGGCCAAGAGGCTAGTTTTCATCTTTTGTCCCTAGCCAGATCCCAAAAGGCTCCCTAAAATGAGGAAACACGGAACCAACCAATTATAATTGTCTGACTCTCTACTTCTGCTGCAAGATTCGGATGCTAGGCTCAGAATTTGGTGTCAACATGAAAGCATGGACCCATCCTGCCTTGTATCAACGATTTAGGTTGGTGGTGGTGGTGTAATGGTGTGGGAGAGATTTTCTTGGCACACTTTGGGCCCCTTAGTACCAATGTGGCGGTTTAACCACCACTGCCTACCTGAGTATTGTTGCCGACCGTGTCCATCCCTTTATGACCACAGTGTAGCATCCTCTGATGCTACTTCCAGCAAGATAACACGGTATGTCATAAAGCGGGAATCGTCTCAGACTGGTTCTTTGAACATGACAATAAGTTCATTGTACTCAGATGGCCTCCACAGTCACCAGATCTCAATCCAATATAGCAGCTTTGTGATGTGGTGGAACGTGAGGTTCTCATCATGGATGTGCAGCCGACAAATCTGCCGCAACTGCGTGATGCTGTTATGTCAATATGGAGCAAAATCTCTGAGGAAAGTTTCCAGTACCTTGCTGAATCTATGCCACGAAGGATTAAGGCAGTTCTGAGGGCAAAAGGGTCCAACGCGGTACAAGGTGTACCTGATAAAGTGGTATGTTTCAGTGAGAGGTTTAACAAAAACATCATAGTTCTAACACACTCTACGACGTGTTACTTGAGACTGAGAGTTTGTGGTCATAGCTGTTGTCCGGTGCAACTTGGATATGAAATAAACTTTCCAATGTCACTAAAAAACTGGTTCAAATAATCAGCCTTCAATCATTGGAAACACTTGTACAGCTGCTGCACGTCCTGTTGTCTGCCTGCAGAGGGCAGTGAGGCTCTTCTTACATGAGGTTTTGTGTGTGTAGTAAGCAAGCTTCATGTTAACTCTGAAGTCCTTCCAGTTTAGCGGCCATCGCATTTTCATTTACCTGCACTCACTGGGATCAAGTCTCCCCGACAAGTTCAGCGGTGGCTAAGAAGTTATAAAACAAAAATGATAATTGAAGAAATGCAGCACTGCACAGCTCTGGAGAAGCTGAAAAGCTGCATCTGTTTCTAGTGAGGCATCAGTGAGAATGTACTGGCTGAGAAATCTGCAAGAAAACGAGAGCAGCTTCCATCTTACTCACTTTATATGAGCTGCACCTGGAAGCTGTCCTGGAGAAGATCCATGGAAAATAAATATTCATAACAAAACTACTAGAATAAGAGGCTGCTTTGTATTTGGAAAAAAATAAAACAAAACCAAACAGAATAATAAAAAATCCTGAATGTTTTTGCTAACGTTGATGTTTCTTTGTATAATAAAGCTGGAGAAGAGCTGCCTTTCACAAAATTCAAGACCAAGTAGACAATTATAATGAAAAAGATTCAACCTTAAAGCAACCCTTACCGATGTTGCATTCTTACACTATTTTCCTAACAGGGTAAAATGCTATGAATGAGGTAATGGAACTCTAAAATACAAGACAGACCCACCATTAATCAAAATAAAATATCATTCCAATCTCTAAATATTCAATGAAAACTCCAACCAATCCTTGAAGTGGGGTGCACCTCTAGGATTGTCCAACGGACCTGCCTGTCAGACCTTTGCTTCTGCATTGGGAGGTGGAGGGAATGAAGGGGTGTGTCTTAGGAGTGAGGCGGGACTGTTTATATTCAAATAATCTTGCTGTGCTTTCTGAAATGCAAGATCGGTAAAGGTTGCTTTAATTCAGAGGAAGGAGATTTACCAGAAGCAGTACAGCTTCAGAAGCCATTTCAGAGTATGAAATGTTAAGCTTAATTCGGTTCAAGTGGAGCTAGCACTTTTAAGTTCATTTTTCTAAAATTTTTTTCCCCTACTTTCCCTCATGCTTCATACAAAGACAAACTTCATTTTCTAAACTTAATTTTTATTACAATAACTTAAAATAACCAACTATGTCTATGTATAACAATCAAGACAGTCCTTCAAATGTTTAAATAAGCTGCTGAGAGTGACACTATTAAAATTGGGGTGACGCTGAACTTTTTGCTGATGCACCCAAATGAGTGAGCAAGTAAGGAGGAGCTATAGCTCTTTTCGCGGTCAGGAGTCACAAAGTTCACATCATAACACAAAAATACAAGTACATGAGTAGTAATTTCCTCTGAAAAGACTAAAGTCTAAAAGAATAAAGTGTCCACAGAGTCCAGAGAGCGTAGGGACAGAGGGAGTTTATTTCAGAGGCAGGGTGCCACTGCTTTAAAAGACCTGTCTCCTTGGTTTTTATGAAAAGTCCGAGGAACCATCAGCAGGTTCTGACCTGCTGGGCTGGACATTAAAATTTATCCTTGAAGCAACATGTCCAAAGAGGAGACTTTAGGAGTAATGTGGGCTCTCCTGTTTGTGCAGGTGAAGAGTCTTGCGCCAGCGTTTTGGACGTATTGTTGGTGAACCAGCTCCTTGTTATGGCAGTGATCAGGCTGTTACAATAGTCCAACCTTAAAGAAACAAACACGTGGATGATTAAAAAGTTTGGCGCATCGGTACAACCAACGCTGAAAGTTAGTCTGGAGCCCTGTGTTAGTAATGATTGTGTGTCTGTGTGTGTGTTCTAGTCCAACAGTGTACCTGTGGTGCAGCATCCCCACATGACCCACCTCCACCCTCTGCTGTCCTACAGCCCTGAGGCCTTCTCCCCTCAGAGGGCATCACCTGGCTTCTCTCCTGATGCAGGTAATCTATCAGACTGGGACTTTTTTTTTCATCCCCTCCCATGTGATGCTAACCGTTACTGTTGTCTCTGCAGCAGGAATGTCAAGAACCTCTGCCTCCTGCTACCCAGTCTCTCCTGGAGGCATGGCTCAGATACCACATCCTCTTGGATGGTTGTAAGTAGACATGTTGGCTTTGAGTTCGTCATGGTAGTGTTGTTGTCTTGATTCAGTTTGAGAGAAGGATTTCTAGTGTTTCAGAAGTTAAAATGTTCTCCATCTATATTCTGCCTTCTGTAAACTGTAACTCTGAAGTCAGTGGACACACACCAGGGGTTCAGCTGTGGCACAGAAAATCTCTGCAGGCAGAATATCTGAGGAAAAGATGGCAGTTTTCAGCACATCCTCACATGAGTTTGATGACAGGAAATGAATAGCAGTCATTTATTTGTATTTTTCAAGAAGTGAAAAGTTGTAAACAATACTTCACAAAATAATTCAATAACCTCTCATTGGTTTATATTTTGTTTCCAAGCAGTCAGACTGTCTTGTAATCTCTTTAAGTCATCTGTAGCAATAATGGAAGAATTTCTGAAGGTCTTTAAAAGTTTTTGGATAAATGCTAGGCTTAAAACACTTAAACAGATAATCAGCTGTGATTTCTAAATACTCCCAGAGGAACAGTTCTATATTTTGTCTCTTGTTTTGCATGTTTCCAGATGCATAGCACACTTCAGCTTCATACTGTATAGTTGGGTTTTCGCTAAATGACTCCAAGTGTCAGATCTGAAGAAAGAAAGAAAAAAAAAATCCATGTCAATGTCCAAAACTACATTACGTGAGCACTGATTAAACCCCTAAAAACCTAACTTCCATTCATCGTTACAGATTTAGACTTTTTGTAGCCTAAATAATCCTTTCATCTCTTATAATGGTTAAAATTAACAGCTTTGTTTTCATATTCTTCAATCTGAAAACAGAAATGTGTCTAGCTAAGGTGAACTGGTCATCAATCCTTAGAATGGATTATAAGAACAACAGACTGCTTGTTACACTAATCCTTAACTTTCATCCATTTAAAGGTCACAAATAGTCTCTGCAGAAATGCAGTAAAAAATCAAATCTGAAGGAGTGTGCAGCTTCCAAATATCAGAGCAGAAATCTTTAAGAATCCAAATGCTTTAACACTTAAAAACTGGTCCAGATACAGTTTTAAGCCCAATAGTTTCCTCAGGAGACCCCATAGACGGGTAAAAACTTCCTGTTTCACACAGATCAGCAGAAGATGTGCTTACACATCAAGCTGAGTGGTAGGAATGTTACTCGCCTGACCAGGTGAGATTCCTGAGTTGAGTGTCGCTGCAAACTGTCATGCTTACCTGCAGTCCCACTGAAGGAGAAGGGCTCATACATTCCCTGTCTGGAACTGGTAGAACGAATTCAGGACCTCCTTCCTGACAGTGTTTCTTTCCGCCTGCAGGCCAGGACAGCCCATGTATCCCATCACAGGGGGGTTCTCACCTGCAGCGCTAGCTATGAATGCTTCCATGTCAGGGTAAGTGTGTTCTTTATAACACTGATCTCAAATGAGACTGCAGACCAGACTGGTGGGTTTCTGTTTCTGATACTGATCTGTAGTTGAAGCTGTTTTAGAGCCCTTCCAGACACAGTTTAATTTACAATAGCAGACCAGCACACACTGCATTCAGTGCTTTAATGTTGTTTCAGCTCGTTGGTTCAGCTGCACAAGCAGTAGTACTCGTTCTTTAATTCATTCAGTCATCATACAACAATACATAAAGATACATCAGTCTTCACATTTACGATCACAATGACTGAAAAGGTATAGGCTAAAGCATAAGCTTATATTGCCTATCCTACAACAAAATTCCTAACTTAATCCACCGAATGAATGAGCAGTACATTTAAAAAACAGATGAACTGCTGGGGGGAGTGAGTAAGCAAGTCCATGGTGCTCAGCTCAGCACTAGCCATGTTTATATGCACAATTTCTTCAATCAGGTTGCAGTTCCGATCAGCCCTGTACTGTTATTCTGATGTGCGCTTGAATAAATCATTTTAACATGTAGAATTGTGAGGCTGTCTGACTTTCTGCAAACAGCAGCAGCAGAAGAAGAACTAGGGTCTGTTCCAGAAAGCGAGTTATGTAGAAACTCTTTAGTTTATGTAAGAGGAAGTTTAAAATTTGACATAGGGACTCTTTTTTTAATTAGCCAAGTTACTATTTATCTCTTGAGATAGTTTTTAGCATATTTCATCCCATTATTGTTGTTGCAGGAGGTCACTGAAGCTACAGCTAGCGCATGCCAATAGGATCACCTAGCTTGTCATTGAAAACAATCTTATCCACTCCACAGAACACCCGCAGCTAATCAGTTATAACGCAAGACGATCCGTGTAAATGCCCGTGTTAATAGAAGATGTTAAAATTCTCAAAAAATTCGAATTACCCCTTTAACCCAGAGGTGGGGGAACTCTGTGGTTTTCTGTTCCAGAAAGTGAGATGAGATGTACTCCAAATCCGTTACCACGGTTCTCGTCTCAAGACACACTTTTACTCCCTGGCTTTTATGCCTCTCTCTTAGCAGTTGCAGAAGTTTTTCCTTTTTTTTACAAAATACCTCTTTGTGTTGCCCCTATGGTTAAATGAATCTTCTCGCTCCAATCGGGTGGAAAAAAAACAGTATCAGGGTTTTTTTTTATCAGTGGTTGCCATGGTGATGCCAGATATCGGAGCTGTGATGCTGGCCTTTTATTCTGGTCCCCTGCTTGATTGAACCAACTCACAGCAGCTGTTCTGGGACTGAAAACTCAGAGTTGCTGAGCTCAGTTAGACTTTCTGTCACAGTTTCTGACTAGAGTTGAACCTCCTCTTTGATATAGATTTTACATGTTTTACTCAGCAGAATTTTTTTTTTTTTTTCTTGGATTGATTTGGTTTTTAGGGAAAGTTGTTTTCAGATGCATGCAACTGAATTCTTCATGTTTGTGTTTCTGCTGCATTTTATTTCCTTGTAAAGCATCTTGTTACTGCAGAAAAGTTTTATTGATCACATCTGTTAAAGTTCTGAACTGTTTTAGTTGATCAAGTAGTTTGACATGCATTTTTTAATGTGTGTTTGTCGTGATTTATGGTGTTTAATGAAACAATTGTGTGTGTTCTGTTGCAGTCTGATGTCAGGTGGATTCTCTCCACGTTTGGTTCCGACCCCTCAGTCGTCCATTCCTCACCCTGCCATTGTCCCCACGGCAGTCAAGCTAGAGTCTGGAGACAGCAGCAGCAGCCACCAGCCTGGGTAACAGCCACCACCCAGAGCATCACTGTCTACCTCATGTTACATTTCCAGCAGCAGCTTCTCAGTCTGTAGCGTCTGTCAGTGTAGAAAGATCCCCACCTGAAAGTTATTTTAGGGAAACGGCAATGATGAGGCTGAATTTTGGCCACACTAACATCACTTTGCCTGTCTTGTGCTTTGTCTGTTAACTGTAGTAAGTCCATGTCTGATGCTCAGCGTGAGAAAGAGGATGAGAAGAGGCCGCACATCAAGAAGCCGCTCAATGCTTTCATGCTGTACATGAGGGAGGAGAGGCCCAAAGTGGTGGCTCAGTGCAAAGTGAAGGAGAGCGCCACCATCAACCAGATACTGGGACAGAGGGTCAGTGTGTGTTTAAATATAATAACTGACATGCACACGCATCTCTGAACCTGTCAATCTGTTGATGGTTGTGTTGCTGATGTGACCGACTGCTGTCGTCTGTCCACAGTGGCATTCACTGTCCAAAGAGGAGCAGGCCAAATATTATGAACTGGCTCGCAAAGAGAGACTCCTCCATTCAAAGCTGTACCCCAACTGGTCAGCCAGGGACAACTATGTGAGTACACTCATGATACGGCACAAAGTCTGGCCATGCTGGCTGATGGGGTGGAGGCTCACCTCTCTGCTCTTTGCAGGGTAAAAAGAAGAAAAGGAAGAGGATGAAGAGCGAATCTCCGTTTGAAGGTGAGATGATGTTTTACATGTGTGTGTTTTGATGAAAATGTGCTCAGTAATTTCCTTGGGTTAATTTCTACAAACGTCCAGACTGTGACCGCCTAGTGAACAGTTGCCTGAATGAGAAAAGGTGAATTGAAATCAGAAAGATTATTTTTCCTCTTTTCAATAAGTTTATGCACTTGATTTTTTTTCCTCTCTATTTTGGGAGGTTATATGTGCTTTGGGGGATAAAGGAAATAATTCTGTGAATCTAATCTTACTGACAAATATTGAAATGAGCTGATTGATCCGCTGTTACAGTCTGCTGTGAATGATCCACATCTTCACAGATATGATATAATATTCCAGAAATTTCCAAAGATGAAGAGCGCTCTCTTTTTCCTTGTTACTGATTTCCACCGTTGTGCTTAAGCGACATACTTGTGCTGCCACCCTCTGGGCCTGTACTACGAAGCTGGATGAACATACCCAGGATATCTCCATTACCTGGTTTGACTTACCCAGACTTTCACAGTCCTGATAAACGAAGCTGGTCATCAACTATGCAATCCAACCTGGGGTTTCCAGTCTTGATCAGTGCGCTCACATAAAAGGGTGGTGTTTGTAGCATCTGACCATTCACACACAGAGAAACTGCAGAGCAGCTGGTTTTACCATGGAGGAGCAGACGCTTATTCTCTAAAACTGAAGAATTTAAACCCTTCATCCAGGCCAAAAGCAACTCTGTTGCTGTAGCAACAACCAGAAAGAAATGCTGGCAGAAAATTGCCAACTCTATAAATGCGCAAGTTTGTGAGATTGTACGTATCGGACAATATAAACATCACTATAAACCCTCTGATCACTGTTTGACTTTAACACAGCCAATTCAATTCATTCAGGAGGAGAAAGAATGTTAAAATCATATCTTAACTTTTATACTTTTTTAGTTATTTAGCATTTTGTAAAACTTTATATCCACCATCTGATTGGACGATCCCCCTTAAGACCAAATGGAGACCGGACACTGCAGAAATTCAGCCCTGCGATTGGACAGTTCTGTGCATAATGAGTGGAAAACTGCTGCACCAGTGTGCACAAGGATGCAGTGTCAGGTTCAAATCCAGCCATATTTATACTTTCCCTGATACTTGAGACATACATAGTAGTTTCTGCCACTGCCATGGACAAAAGTAGAACTTATTCATTTTTATTAAATTGACTATTTAGAAATAAGGTTATTTTCTCAGCACTGTCTTCGCCTTTTGCGCATTTCAGTGTATTGTTTTAAACATGAGCACATTCACACGGCTGCACTTTGTAGTTTCTGATGCAATCTTAGTGAAGCTAAACAGGCTTGGGGAAAAAGTGAAGAATAGGTAAAGAGTAACATCAGCAACATAAAGTATGTCTCCATCAGCTGACAAATGTAACGCATCTGCCCTTTTTATATGATGTCACTGGGGACGTCAAAAGGAACATCTACCCCGAAAAGCTTTCTCTGTTAAGCGCTCCTCTCACGATCCGTGCACCAACGCTGACATTTTCCAAAAGCGCTGATTGATCAGGAGGTGGTGGCTGATCTCTGACCCAGAACTTAACCTGCTCTGGAACAGGTTAGCCATTCAGCATAAGTTACTGTGGTGATTTACCCAGAAGTGAACCAGCGTTGTAGGACGGAAAACCTGAGAGAAAATCCAGCTTCGTAGTACAGGCCCCTGGTCCCATTACACAGTCTGGGTTATTCACTTTAAATCAATGGAAATGTGTCTGACTGATATTTTTTAACCTTTTAAAAGACTGATTCAGATGTGCTTCACTTGTAAATGGAAACCTGATTAGTGAAAGAAACTTTCAGTTATTTTTTTAACAAGCTCCTGCTAAGGGAATTGGAAATAAAATGGTGAATTTTGTTTCCTGATGTTCATCTAAATACAAATAAGGGTCTCTGTTTACTTCCACATGGAACTGGTTAACAGTTAACTGGATTTTTTCTTTAGGCTGTCGTCTGTTTTATTTATAATGCTGCCGCGCTTAGATTTTCACAAAGAAGATAAACTTCTGTTCAACTGTAAAGCTGTCTGCACAGTTGGCATTTATTGGTCCTTAAGCACTCTCCAGGAACTGGGAACATGAACATGATGAACACAGATCAGTGTTAAAACGAATGTCCCATGAGGACACAGCTGTTCATCAGGTTAACTGTTGAGAAGAGACAGTTTTTAATGACTCCTTTCTCTTGAGTAGATATTCCGACATATGTCATACACTCACACTGGCCATTTTATTAGGCCCACCTATTAAGCTGATTAACACAAATGATTGATTAGCCAATCACATGGCAGCAACTTGATGCATTTAGTCATGTTGTCATGGTTAAGATGACTTGGGATTCTGTACAGCAAAGTGTATTGAGCCTCAAGCCTTGGAGCAGGTGGGCTACAGCAGCAGGAGACACACCTGGTCCACTTCTGTCAGCTAAAACCGGAAAACTGAAAGTGTTTTTGTTTTGTTGTTGCTGTTTTCTTCTTCAGTTTCTGCTGCTGCAGACGACTTCCCTCCACAGCAGAAGAAAGCTCGGGAGGAGATGCCACACACGCAAACTTCACACACACAAACGTCACACTCGCAGAGTTCACACATTCGCCCTCATCTCACACAGCCACATACCGTCTCCCACCTGACTCACACCCACCTGTCTCAGGCAAGCCCCGCCTCCTCCCTGGACTCCCCGGCAACTCCCACTACAGCACTGGCCTCGCCTGCCGCTCCGGCCGCGACACACACCGAGCACACGCACTCCTCCCACAGCTACATGGGCCACACCTCGCCCTACGCGGAGCAGCTGCAGCCGCTGTCCCTCACCACCAAACCCCACCGGACCAGCCATCCGCTGAGCCGCCACACTCCAGGACCCTCCACACCCTCCTCCTCCTCCTCCTCAGACACCCCCATCTCCTCCCCGCTCACCACCTCCTCCAGGAGTTCCCCCCACCCTTCTCCGCTGCTGTCTCAGCCGTTCCTCGCTCCGCCTCCTACCTCCATTCACCAATCAGCTGCGAGCTCACACAGTGCCTTGACTTAGTCGCAGCTGTTGGCTCTGTGAGGAACCAATCAGCTGTGAGGAGCAGTTCCTCCAGTGTGCTAAAACACCATTAAGACACCTAACAAAGCATGATTTGTACCTGTTTTTATGCTGTAAATAAGCCTCTTTTTTTAAGCTTTTTTTTTAAAAAAAAATAGACATTTCATGTTTTATACTAGTATGAAAAGGACATACTTGGTCAATATTTGACTGCATCTCTAACTTCATGAAACTGAATTTGTATCAACTGTCACATTTTCTCGTTTCTTTTAAAGAGCGATCAAACTGTAGTAACTGAAAGCAAGGTGTGGCACAGGGTTTTGTTTAAAAATACTTTTTCCACTGGGTAGTTATGTGTTTAAATCTATTTTGTGGTTCCTCTTTGTTAATAAATATTCACCGAGTTCTGATTTAGTGACCGCGTGATGTTTAGTCCCAGTTTAAATGATTTAGTCTTTAACTACAGTAAATGTCAGACATGCATGTGCTGGATATTTACTGCTATAATGAAATATGTTTAAGGTAAATGGACTGTATTGAATAGTGCTTTTCTAGTCTTCATGCTTTTACCTTACAAGCCACATTCACCTGTTGGCTGCTTCAAGGAAATGAAAAGTTCCAACAGCACCATAAATATAGAGCCTAATAAATGTGCAATATAACAAGAGATGCGGGTTAAAATGCAGAAAAAAAAAATATTGCACTCTAGTTGCTTTAGGGCGCATTCACAAAGCTTTTTTGATTCGAACCAGAGTCCGTTTGCTCGGAAAGTCCACTTCGTTTAGGGGAGTTGAGAACGCTCAAACGGACTCTGATCCGGAACAAACAACCAGACTCGGTCCGATTCAAGTAAACCAAAGACAGGAAATGGACTACAAATTGCATTGGCATTGTAGGTCAAATGTTGGACAACATGGGTAAATGCTGCGACAACAAACACACGTGAGGGACTGTAGTACTTATAAAGTTGGCTCGTGGTCAGACGTGGAGTTACGAGGAAGTAAAAGCTTTAATTAGGGCTGTGACGATTCGTCGACGTAACAGATTACGTCGACGCAAAAAATACGTCGACGCAAAATATGCGTACCGATGCGTCGTCAGACCAAAACAAAGATGGCGGTGCCATGCGACTTCAGACTAAAACAAAGATGGCGGCGCGATCTCCGCGAGTGGCTCTTCCAAGTTTCCAGAGTGTAAGGCAGTGAAGGCCCACACTCGTTTATCGAAGGTATAACTGTATATTAGGGATGGCGAATCCGAAGCCTAATGAGACATGAGACACTTCCGTGAGATGGACGCCATGTCTTCAGACACGTCAGGCCTGTTTGAGACTGTCAGCATGAAGCACGAGCTCCATCTGCTGGCCGTGGGTGGAACTGCAGCTGATGCAGGGAGCTGTCTCGTCTCTGACTGAATATAATTAAAGTCCCGTTCTCAACCTCATGTTCGTGTTTCATCTGTTGGTAATAGTATTGTGTAGTCACTTCTGGCATAAGTAAAGCATTTTTAATTTAATTTCCAAGTGATTGGCACCCGTATTAAGCATTAACAGACTAAAGATGAAGATGCACTTTTTCTGGAAGCTAGACCCATGTTCAATATAGATGTTCAACTCTGAATGTTTACTTATCTTCATTATCTTTTGTTGGAAAATAATATCTGTCATAGCTTACATCCTCCAAGTTTACATGATCATATTATTTCAATAATGACTTTTTTTTATTATTATTTTCATGTAAATGAAAGTAAATGAAGCCTGTTTTTCAGTCGGCTGTGTTTTCAACATAAATTTTACATTCTGTTTGTTCATGAAAAACTCCATGACAGGCTGCTGCTCCCACTGCCTTTTTATTCATGCTCTTTTTTTACATTTTAGATATCTATATCAGCATATATAAATTGCTGTCTGTTAATTTATGAGGAGATAATCGATAATCGAATCGAATCGAGTCGAATCGAGCTAAAAAAGTGAATCGTTAGATTAATCGATGCGTCGAAAAAATAATCGATAGATTTATCGTTTAAAAAATAATCGTTTAACACAGCCCTAGCTTTAATCGATATTTGATCTGATGAAAGCATATCCAGCTCCTCGTACAAAAATAATGTTACTTTGTGGAGGAAACAGAAGTTGTGAGAACCTTCTTGTTCGTGCGTCTTGTCCTCGCCTACGGTGAATCTGAGAGCAGCGCCACCTGATTTTCTCATTCTTGGCCCGTTTGGCTCATTTGGCAATAATGCAACGTGAACGCGATCTCGGTCCGGAAGACCACCCCCGTCCCCAAACAAACCGATACTCGCGGACTATGCTTTCTGAATGCGCCCTGAGGATGATTGCACCCAGTCCAAGTGGCGCAGTTTACTGCTAGTCTGTTGTAATGTTCATTGTTCCTCCCCATTATCATCTGCTGCCACCCCTCCTCCTCCCTCTTCCCTCCAGTGTTATACAAGGTGATGGCACAAGGAAGAAAAGTCTAGATGTTCTAGACCAGGGAGTAGCAGTCTGACCTCACTGGTGCCATAATTTTGAGATATACACTCAGACACAAATATTTAAAAGTGCAGTATGCAAAATCAAAGGTCAATGGCAGAAAAATGTAATATATAATCCAAAACTGTGTCTTTATTGATGTGTAATCACTGCACTAGAATAGCTGTTGTATGTTTATTTTCTTAGAATAAGTCATTTATATCTACTTGCTGGGTGGTGCAGATATGGAGGCTGGCTTGTTCAGCCATTTCTACTACGGTGTCCCTGAATGGACAAAAGAATGCATATGAAGTAAGAACCCAATGAACTTCAAAACTGCTGTACCAGCTTTGTTTAATGGGAGTTAAAGCACTGTTTTGGTTAAGTAATGCCTTAAAAGACATTAAAATTAGTTACTCATACTCATAGTCATAGCTACACCTTTATGTCTGGGAGAATTTTGGCCACTAATGACCACCATACATTCACAACAGTGCTTGGAATATGAAGTAATTTGAAAGAAAGCATCTTTTCTTTTAAATACCCATCTTTAATACTAGATGTTAGTAAGTCTTACATACTGTATCTTTAAGGAGGTTTTATGGACGTTAAAGAGGTATTGGGTAAGAATATGAAGTCATTTGAAAGAAAACACTTTTCCATCAATGCCCATCTTTACCACTAGATGTCAGTAACGCTAACATACTGTACCTTTTAGAAGTACAGTGCATCAAAATGACTCACATCGAGGGGTAAAGACGAACATAGAAATGGCAAAGTAAATGTCAAGCACATATATGAATGTATGGTGGCCGTCAGTGGCCAAAATCCAGACAAATGTGTTTTCATCTGTGAGTGGATCCAGTGGCCTCAGGTGCAGTGATGACTACAGGTAACTAAAGTATACATTGTGTACACGTATACTGTCTTCTTCTACAGTATGTGCCTTTGAAGGTGCTAAGGTACTAGTACTAAAAGGCGCTTTAGCTTTCATCAAACAAAGCTGGTTCTGCTGTTTTTACTTCAGTTTGTCCATTCAGAGACACCATAGTAAAAATTGTGGCACAAACGGGGCACCTATGTATGTATGCATGTATGTGGACCCAAAGCAAGTCTCATTCTAAGAGATGGTACCATTCTAATGGCACAAACATATAAATTAATGCTGGCTCTGATGGGGGGGGGGCAAAAAGAAGGAGAGTTAATGAGAAAAGAAAATAGTGAAAAGAGGGAAAAAGGAAGACGCCATATACAGAAGAAACTAGACCAGCTGCTGCACCTTTTAAGGAACACAAAACATGCAACGGCCTCTGCAAGACATGTAAACTCGTATTAATATAGATGATGGAAAAATCATCTGTAAACCAATATAAATTAAACTAATGTAGTGTACATGTTTCAACAACCAAACTCTTAGGAACCCTAAATCAGATATTTAATTAAAGAATTAAGGGTGGAAAATTCCATGTGACTTTAATCATTTAAAACAAAAAGTTTAAGCCAAACTTCACATTTTTCCTTTTCAAGTAGTTTTCTGACAGTCCTTGAACGCATCTTTATGATTGATCAGCTGATTTATAGGAACAGTTTCTTTCCTGGTGCGTCATTGTGAATCTGAAAGTAGTTTTATGATCAAAAGATGAGTCTCTGCAGATTCTGACAAGCACACACACATTAAACAGCTGGGCTGTTTCCCAGCACATGGAGCGGAAAAAACGTCATGTAAAACCAGTACAGGATTTCTGAAACTAAGAATCATAGGAAGAAGACCATATAAGGCAACAGGTGGGAAGAAAGGTGCGACTTCACCTTTAACACAGTTAGCTGGGCTGTCGTACGGAGACGGATCAGCAAACACTCAGGAATGATGTTTGGGAGATGCCACGCAACACTGCTTCCATGGCAAGCAAGGATCCAGAGGTCTAAAAGATCTAAAGAAAAATGATCAGAAAGAAGACTCGCCTACTCTGAAAACATAATTAAAACTGGATATTTCTAGAACCACTGTAGACTGAACTGTCACTACCCATTTAAACCAGTTCATTCAGCTTTATTTCTATAGCACCATTTCATTGTTTTTTTCAAGACATCTTGTAAACATAATCCAACACAAACCGACTCATGAACCAGTTAAAACAAAATCCGCATAAGTCTCATTTATAATAACTGTGCGGTCGGTGATAGTGGAAAGGAAAACCTCCAGCAAATTCAAGCTCAGGAAGAAAATTTGAAAATTTAAAAAAAAAAAATGAAAAAGGGTTTTTAAAAAAAGAGAGAGAAAAAAAAAATTAATAATAATGATAATAAAATTTAAAAAAGAGGAAAATTCTACTCGGTCTCAGAAAATTAAAGAAGTGCTCAGTCCATCATGGGATGTCCACATGTGGTCTAAAACAATTACAGACTGACTAAAGCTTTGGCTAAACCACCCTTAAAGGGGCAGTTTTATCCTGAAATTCCCCTTTAACTGTAAGACTGCTCACAAATGAAAGTTTTTATTTGCTTTTTAAAGGTAGGGAGGGTCCTGATAGATGAAGCCACTGCTTCCCAGAGACTTTAGAAACCACAAATATACCTGAGAGTGAAGGCTCTTTGGTGAAAATATGGAAGTGTGAGATCTTTAATATATGATGGAGCTTGGTCATTTAGAGCTTTATATGTGGGGAGAAAAATCTTAAATTTAAATTTGGACTTGAAAGGAAGCTAAAGTTAGAGAAACATTCTTACTACCATCAGAAGCCTTTCTTCTACATTTTGGATCAGCTGGAGACTTTGTAGAGAATATCAAGGACAGCCCAAACCTTCAGGGTAAGTG
The DNA here is from genome assembly GCA_023101725.1 of Atherinomorus stipes. Lineage (NCBI taxonomy): Eukaryota > Metazoa > Chordata > Actinopteri > Atheriniformes > Atherinidae > Atherinomorus > Atherinomorus stipes. The sequence continues at coordinate 1,008,000 of JALJCO010011227.1, read as the reverse complement.
GAACATGAGCAGCTGAAAAACTCATGAAACCTCCTCAACTTCCAGGATATCAGTGCTGCAGAACTTCTAAAGCAGTGATTCCTAACCTTTACTTGAAGATGCCTTCATGCAACTATGCCTCCTGCTCTGCCTCTGCCCTGCAGTGCTTGGCTTTATGCTATCATCAGCTTATTGCTACTGATGATGCATTCTGGCTGAGTGTAAAGGTAGCTATCAATGAATCGTCTGCACGGTGGTGTGTTTCAAACATGTTTTATTAATGAAATGTGCAGAAAAGATCAAGTTTACCAGGATAATCATGAACAACTCCACTACCATAGCTCTACCAGCACAATGACCTGACAAAGTACAAGGATGAAATTTATTGGATGCAGAAGGTGTAGCCGACTAAGTAGCTTTAGTTGATTTTTTTACTCAGAATTTACACTGTATTGACAAAAGTATTTGCTCACCCATCTAAATTATGGGAATCAGATGTTCCAATCACTTCCATGGCCACAGGTGTATAAAATGAAGCAGCTCGGCATGCAGACTGTTTCTACAAACATTAGTGAAAGAATGAGTCGCTCTCAGGAGCTCAGTGAATTCCAGTGTGGAACTGTGATAGGATGCCACCTGTGCAACAAATCCAGTGGTGAAATTTCCTCACTCCTAAATATTCCACAGTCAACTGTCAACTGTATTATAAGAAAATGGAAGTTTTTGGGAACGACAGCAACTCAGCCACAAAGTAGTAGACCATGTAAGGGGGGGGGGTTACCCCTGCATTGTCGATCCCCCGGGGGCCCCGGTGTTGCCCCCTTGGGGTGGGTTATATTTTCTCTCTTTCCAGTGTAATGTTTGGGGGGGGGGTTTTTTGGGGTTGTTTTTCAACTGGTTGCCCCTTTCAAGCCTATGTTATTCCAACATGGTCAATTCCATTCTCCCAACTTTTTGGGAACAGTTTGGAGCTGGCCCCTTCCTCTTCCAACATGACTGTGTACCACAAAGCAGGTCCATAAAGACCTGGATGCAGAGTCTGGTGTGGAGGAACTGGACTGTCCTGCACAGAGTCCTGACCTCAACCCAATAGAACACCTTTGGGATGAATTAGAGCGGAGACTGAGAGCCAGGCCTTCTCGTCCAACATCAGTGTGACCTCACAAATGCGCTTCTGGAAGAATGGTCAAAGATTCTCATAAACACTCCTAAACCTTGTGGACAGCCTTCCCAGAAGAGCTGAAGCTGTTCTAGCTGCAAAGGGAAGAACAACGTCATATTGAACCCTATGGATTAGGAATGGGACGTCATTTAAACTCATATGTGAGTCAAGGCAGGTGAGCAAATACTTTTGGCAGTGTAATGTATATTAAAATTCGGTAAGGCAGTGTGGTGACCCCAATTTATCACTTTGGGACCTGGTATAAAAGTTAATGTTTCTGGACTCCCGTAACACCACTTCCATGTGGTCTCTGGGCCTGATAAAGAAGCTGTAACACCCACATTTTTAACTTTGAAGTCCTTGAAAAGAGCTTAAGAACTTCCTGAAGGACTTTTTAAAAAACGATATATGTGAATTTTCTCCTGCAGATCTGTTCATTTTGAGCTTTTAAAAAACTGGAGCATGACCAACATGGGACCTGAGACGTGACTGGTTTATTTAGCTTAATTGTTTTTAATAGTAGCCTATTTTAGTCTTTTATTTGTATCTTGATTTTACTTGTTTGCAGCACGTTGTTTCAGCTGTGGTTGTTTTAAAGTGCTTTATAAAGTTGGTATGATGTGCTAAAAAGATGAAACCTTATCAGTGCAGTTCTGTTTCTTAAACGAAAAAAAAAAAAAATCAGGAGCCCTCTCTGTAATTGGTCAGGTTCAAGTTGAAAAAGTAAAATTTATCATTTAGTTTGACTCATGTTGCATTTTTTTCTCTTATGAATGTTAATTTTCTCATAAGAAACCAGAACAAAGCAATTATTTCTTTTTATAATGTACAGACTGCGATTTTTGTGTCACAGGTGTTTGTAAATCTACAGTCTGATGTTTTTCCACTCAGATGCTGCTTGTGTGACAGGAATTTTCCTTCAGAGCTGGACGGCTTAAAGGAGCCTTGTTGGGCCGTGTCTGTTTGCTACTTGGACAAGAACCAGCGTTTACAGCTGTCTCAAGTTCACAGACGTTGTCCGAATAAATCAATAAACATATATTATACTTACAAAGAGCCTTTATACCAGTCAGCAGGTCCACACGATTAAACCTGCATTCACTTTTGATCTGAGAAGCGTTCATGGTCTACTCTCACTTATACTGAGGTCAGAATACTCTGCAGAGTATCACAGTTTTAATACTGGGCAGTTTTACACAACTAAAAGCAGCCTCTGTTTGACGTGGAAAAAAACAGAGATTTAAATGTATCTGTTGTGATCTGGGTTTTTGATTATGTTTAGCTAATTGTCACATCCTGCTGCACAGAAATGTGGCTTCAGTGGTCTGCTGTAGGAATGCAAAGAAGAGGATATTCTCCAGGTTTCTTAGGTTGACATTTTATTTACCTTCCTTTGCTAAAAAAAATAAGACTTAAAGCACAATATGACATAAATAAAATAAAACTTTTCCATATTTAAATATGACAATTATGTACAAACTCCTGAACAGGAAGTCAGACAGGTAACCAGACAGTTTTCTCTTTATCTGCATCCTGGTGAAAAGTCAGACATGCTGTAATCTAACTGATGGAAGGAGTCCGGCTTCTGACGTTGTCGCTGCCAACCAGAGTCGTGGCTGAGAGTCCTGCAGCCTTGCTGCCCGTCTCCACCCCTCCAAACGGGAACACCTCTCTGGTCAGCCGTGTGAGGAGACATGGCATCTCTTTTTTCCCATCAAATGCGCGACCTTTGGCTTGGAAGGTGTACGCCACCCTGTTGGAGAGCCGGGTCATCAGGCGGGTCAGCTCCAGGTTCTTATGGTCCTCATCCTCTAATAATGTGCAGAAAGTTTGCAGGAAGACCGACCCACTTAAGTTCATAAAAGCTCCGTAACCTGTAGAGAAAAAAGATTAAAACAAATTTTTAAATTATTTGTATTTGAACGTTTCTGGCTCTAATGACAAAAAGCAAAAATTGTAATGGTTTTGATGAGGTTTATGGAAAAACTGGAGCGCATCTTTGACAACTTAAAGGTACAGTGTGTAAAAAAAAATGGACAAAACAAAGTGTGTGAAGTGAGAACCCTCTGAACTTTAAAACTGCTGCACCAGTTTTGTTTAATGGGAGTTAGAGCACTGTTTGGGATAAGAAATGCCTTAAAAGACATAAAAAGTAGTTACTCATAGTACTGTCATAGCTACACCTTCATGTCTGGGAGAATTTTGGCCACTAATGGCCACCATACACTCACATCAGTGCTTGAAATATGAAGTAATTTGAAAGAAAACATCTTTTCTTTCAAATACCCATCTTTAACACTAGATGTCAGCAGTTCTTACATACTGTACCTTTAAGGAGGTTTTATGGACCGTTAAAGAGGTATTAGGTGAGAATAGACCGATACATCGGCCGATATTTGCATTCTTTGCTGGCTTTAGCTGATACATCTGGCGTGTTGGCCGATACCCCCACTCGGCATAGTTTACAGACTTTCTACATATTCATTACAAGTTTAATGTTTCTATTCAATATTTTTTTTACAAGTGCACGGTTTCTTTTTTAAACAGTATTTATTTGAGGTGCTTTATTCTTGTTCATCTTAAAAGAGTTGTAAAATTACTTTTCTGTGCATCCTTTATTTTATTAATTTGAGAGTCAAATGCACTATTGGCCCCAAATATCGGCAGGTTATATTGGCCATCCGCTGATGCTGATGAGAAAATATCCGTATTGGTATCTGCTCTAAAAAGTCTGTATCGGTCGATCCCTAGTATTAGGAAACTTCTACAGTAGATGGTTCTTGGGGATTCCAGCTGGTTCTACTGGTCATTGGTCTCCAGTCTTTGGGATATTTCACATGTTTAAAGGTGAGTAAGAAAAATAAGGTTCTATTAATTATTTTAGTGGTTAATCATTGCTTTTTGTAAAGGTCCTAGATGTGCTTTGGATATTTTTGATTGCCATTTTGGAGATTCTGTGGGTTGGTTAGGAGATTTAAGGAGTCTAAGATTTAATTTAGAAGATTTTTTATCTACACTGAGGAGGTTTTATACTTAGTTTGGGTATCATTTAGTGGTCATAGAGGAGATTCTACCTGGTCTTTTTTATTTATCTATTTACTTTAGAGGGTTTAGTGATGGTTCTAGAAGTTTACATGATGGATGGGAGAAGCTGGTATTACTGGTTATTTAGGAAACCCAGATTTTTGGGCTCTTAACTGGTGGAGTGTTGGTTTACCTGGTGCTGTGGCGTACATAACGGCCATATCCACTGGGACAGAAAAGATTTGTGAGATGCTGTGCTCTGTGCTATCACCAACTGAATCCACTTCCACTCCATCGTCCAGAGCATTACCTCGACACGCCTGCAGGAAGAGCAGCAAAGACATGCATTACTCACCACATGTCTCATACGAAAGAAAACATGAGTGAGGTGTAGCGATTTACACGAGTCTGTGACAGATTCTCACAAGGCTAAGAACACGAGACAAATGCTCACAAACTGTTTTATAATTACCTCGGCCAAGGAGGTTGTGTTTTTGGTAGCGCTGGTTTGTTTGTCTGTTTGTCTGTCAGCAACTTTACGGAAAAAGTTCTGGACAGATTGACCTGAAATTTTCACCAGCCGTGTGCCTCAGCCCAAGGACGAACCCATTAAATTTTGGCAGTGATCCAGATCATCTTCTGGATCCAGGATTTTTTTCAAGGATTCTTCATCATTGTGCGATAGGCCAAATTTTTTTAATTTTTGCATAAAACTCCATACAAATGGCTCAAGTGTTTGGTAAAAAATTACAAGAAAGGATCTCGATGAGATCTATAATGTTTCAAAAATTGATCCAGGTCCAGAGAAAATTCCGGCTACTATGATCCAGAACACACAAAAATAAGGGAGTCGCTGGAATTTTCAATGCTGAAAGGTAACAAATGATACAGACATGCAACTAACACCAAATTTTAGCCAAGACTCTGCTGAATTGGGAGTATGTCAACGGAACTGATGCATCTTCAATAGCATGGAGCTAGATCCAGAAAAAAACGCCATTATGGAAATATCCATTTTTGGAAATAACTATTAAAGTAATAGTGATACAAGCATGATTCCAGATGCTATTGGTATGTTTTCATGGTCAAGGAATCCAATGATGTTGATTAAATAAATGCAAGAGTGTAAGTTTTTGTTGTAAGTCACAATATGAGGGGGACATGAGCTGCTTGGCGGAGGTCTGCGCTCTCTGAGTGCTTATTTAGTTCATATTTATAATAAAAGTTATATGAAAAATGTTCTCGTATCAATTTACTTATAAAAATATGGACAAATACATTCAAAACCCAAAACACTGGTAAAATATGTGTATGAAATTTGTAGTTCTGTCACACCTAAGGTCACATTTTATTTCACTACATGAGAAATTGGTTGGCAAAAGACTTTAAATACTGCTTGCTTTATGATCACTTATCAGGTCATGCTTACACCTATGAGATATGTAAAAGACTGTTAAGTTAACTTTAGTTTTTCTTTTTCAAAAATTAATATTGTAAAACATTTTGTGAGCATTTGTCTGTGCACTGATTTACTCAGCATGCACACAAGATGTGCAACTCATCTGGTGTTAAACCTTCATCACATTCACTGTGTGTGCCTCCTCTCCTGCTGCTGCTCACCTGGATGAGGAACAGCTTGACCTTGTTCTCCATGCATTCATTGTCGAAGTAGGAGAAGATACGAGACAGTAAGACAGGTTTCCCATCTGCTCCAAACACGCAACCCTCCTCCCCGTGAGATGAGAGGACGACCAGGAAACAATCCTTGACGGGACGTCTGCTCTCTGCAGCAGAAACACAGCCAGACAGGAACACACCAGTTTAATTATACACCCCGTCAGAGGTAGTAGGACAGGTATCAACAGATGTGTATTAGTACATGCTGTGCAGAACTTCAGGTATGCATGCTCTTACTGCACGTACACCTCTTTGCATAGAATATTGAGGGTGTAACAGAAACCTTCAATCACAAACATGTCATTTCTTTTTGCGTCATCTGTTTTTTCTGAAGTTCTTTTCATTTGTTTTTCAAGCTACAACCTCAAATCATGATCATGATAATCAGCAATAAAACTCCTTCTGAACACACAGTTTATTTGCCCTCTGACCTCATTGTACAAACACAGGAACAGTTATATAATTTGTGCAACACGTTAAGCAGAAAAAAATAAAACATCTGCTTTGTCCAATTCAAATGTTCAAGACATTACAGCTGAAAGTTTCTGGGGAACAATTCAGAAACTTTAGTGAGGGAATCATCTGAAATATTGATAGATTTTTAGTTCTCACAGATATTAAGATATCATAAAAAGCCTCTAGAAATCCTTTAGGCAGATTCTTATTACTGAGGAGATTGTTTGTCAGGATAAGATGCCACCAAAAATCTAGAGAATTCCCACATCAGCTTTTGTGGAGTTCATTGAGGAAGTTACATTTTAAGGGAAAGCATTTGTGAGATTTCTTAAAGTCCCTCAGGGTGCTAAGTCTTTTGACATGGTACTGGAAAATTACTTAAACATTTCCTTAATGTGTCTTAAAGGTACAGAACATGTTTCTGTACTGTAAACTTTACCAGTAAGGATGCCGTGTAAGATAGAAACATTAGGTCCTTGAATATTTGTCACCCACACTGTAAAAAAAAATCGGTATCATTTACAGTGAAAAACTGGCTGTGGTTGCCATTTTTTCACCATAAAATTTACAGTGAATGTGGAGGATATAAGTGTATGCCATTTTGGCAACTATAAATTTTGCAGTACACAACTGTTATTTATTTATGATATTTTATACAGTAGTAACAGTTCAAACAGTGTAAAAAATATTGTTTTACAAAAAATATAAGTAAAATTTAGACTGAAAATCAGACAGTTTATCACCCTAAAAATTACAGTGGCAATGTATAAATTACTATGGTACACTGTTTTGGTAACTGTAACTTTAGCAGTATACAATTGCTAGTTATTTATAGTAGGTTGCTTCAAAAATAACAGTTAATACTGAAAAACTGGCAGCTGTAATTAACACCTTTTTACTGTAATTCATACAGTGAAAAACTGGCAACTGCAAATGCCAGTTTTTCACTGAAAAATGTATAGCGAGAATGTAGAGGATATACCAGAATGCCATTTTGGCAGCTTTGAATTTTGCAGTACACAACTGTTATTTATTTACAGTGTTTTCTCGTAATAGTAACAGTTAAAACAGTACAAAAAATATTGTTGGTTTTAAAAAAAAAATTGTAAACTTTATACTAAACACTGTAAAAATTTTCAGCTGCAGCTGACACCTCTTTACAGTAATTTATACAATGAAAAACTGGCAACCACAACTACCAGTTTTTCACTTTAAAATTTACAGTGAGAATGTAGAGGATATAACAGAATGCCATTTTGGCAGCTATGAATTTTGCAGTACACAACTGTTATTTATTTATGGTATTTTCTTGTAATAGTAACAGTTAAAAACAGTACGAAATATATTTGTAAACTTTATACCAAATACTGAAAAACTGGCAGCTGTAGTTGATACCTTTTTACTGTAAGTTATACAGTAAAAAACTGTCAAATGCAACTGCCAGTTTTTCACCGTAAAATATACATTTAAAATGTAAAAGACATAATGGCATTTTGATTAAGCAACTATAATTTTTACAGTGCAGAATCTAATGAGCATCTTCTCTCTTCAAAACGTGAAGGGATAAAGTGAGAATATGAGCGATGCACCTTGACAGAATCATGCGCGTTAATGTAAAAGCTAGAAAAGTGTGTGACATTTCTTACCTTCCTGAAACAGCTCGTAGATTTCCTCACTGCTCAGGTCGCTGTGCAGGTCCACCTTAAAGCCCAGTTTGCTGAGGGTTCGGTGGAGCTTCTTTGCATCCCTCTCAGCTCCAGGCCTCTTCCCCAGCTTCACCCCATAATCAAACTGGGCCACAGACACCACCACTGCCCTGTTGCACTCTGCCTTTCCATTCATCAGTCCTCTCCACTGCGGCATAGTCGTTCAGAGAAAGTTTTTTATCTGTGGATGAGCTGCTGTATATATCTGCTGGACTTTGAGCCTGTTTCTACATCACCACTCTTTAAATCCCTCTAAGCACAGTTATGAATTTATTACCGCCCCTTTCTCAAACAGACCTTATATGGCGTTTCCTCCCTCCATGCAGTGACTGTACAGTAGATCACATGATGTAAAGTCACTTTTCTCCCCACACCTGTGCTGGGAAACAACGCTGTGGAATCCACGTTTCCCTGCAGCAGTGTTGCTGCCAGGTGTGATTTCCACAGGTTGCTGTGAAATTCATTCTTGGCCAACCTTATGTGGTGTTTTTTCCAGACAAGCATGTTTTAGCATCTTTATGCTTGATCATTCCAGCACATCTACATTTCCTTCTACATTTACAGCCGACTCTGTGCTTAGAGCGGTTTCCATTTCTAGAGAACTAAAACTCATTCCAGGAGATCTGACGATGAAAACTCATGACAGATCTGTCTGGATGTCTGAGCTCTTCTTTTTTAAAAAAATGTATTAGTGTTGACACATAACGAAGCTAAAGAAACCTGCTCTTCCTGAAATGAGACGCTTGAGCAGAATAGCAACCAGTGGGAGTGCATTTTAAATCTACAACTTTATCTAAAATGTAAAGAATTAGATGAGTAATAGTGACGTGTGAAAAAAGTGTTTTCCCCCTTCCTGATTGTTTTTTTTTTTTTTTTGCATGTTTGTCACACTTAAATGTTTCAGATCATCAAACAAATTTAAAAATGAGACAAAGATAACACAAGTAAACACAAATGCAGTTTTTAAATGAAGGTTTTTATTTTTAGGGGGGAGGAGGGGGATCCAAACTTACGTGGCCCTGTGTGAAAAAGTGATTGCCCCTCTAAACCTAATAACTGGTTGTTCCACCTTAGCAGCAACAACTGCAATCAAGCGTTTGTGATAACTGGCAGTGAGTCTTCTGCAGCGCTGTGGAGGAATTTTGTTCCACTCATCTTTGCAGAATTGTTGTAATTCAGCCACATTGGAGGCTTTTCCAGCATGAACCGCCTTTTTAAGGTCATGCCACAGCATCTCAGTGGGATTCAGGTGGGGTCTTTGACTAGGCCACTCCAAAGTCTTCATTTTGTTGTTCTTAAGCCATTCAGAGGTGGACTTGCTGGTGTGTTCTGGATCATTGTTCTGCTGCAGAACCCAAGTGTGCTTCAGCTTGAGGTCACCAACAGATGGCCGGACATTCTCCTTCAGGATTTTTTGGTAGAAGCAGAATTCATGGTTCCATTTACCACAGCAAGTCTTCCAGGTCCTGAAGCAGCAAAACAGCCCCAGACCATCACACTACCACCACCATATTTTACTGTTGGTATGATGTTCCTTTTCTGAAATGCCGTGTTACTTTTACGCCAGCTGTAATGGGACCTACACCTTCCAAAAAGTTCAACTTTTGTCTCGTCAGTCCACAGAGTATTTTCCCAAAAGTCTTGGGGATCATCAAGATGCTTTCTGGCTAAACTGAGACGAGCCTTTATGTTCTTTTTGCTCAGCAGTGGTTTTGGTCTTGGAACTCTGCCATGCAGCCATTTTTGCCCCCCAGTCTCTTTCTGATGGTGGTGGTGGTGGGGGGTGTCACTTTTTCACACAGGGCCATGTAGGTTTGGACACAACCCCCCCACTAATAAAAACCTTCATTTAATAACTGCATTTTGTGTTTACTTGTGTTATCTAATATTTACATTTGTTTGATGATCTGAAACATTTAGGTGTGACAAACATGCAAAAAAATAAGAAATCAGGAAGGGGGCAAACATTTTTTCACACAACTGTAGGCTATAATCTAGGCTACTTGTGAGGAGGTTTCTGTTATTTTATTTTGAGCAGCTAATGTACTGTATGTTGTTATTGTATCATTCCACTAAGCTTATGTCACAACATCTATTGCCATCTCGGGAGACGAGTTGGACCACTACATAAATTCTTCTTCAGCAAAGATTCTCAGAAGGTTTAAGGTCTGGACTCTGTAAAGCCAGTTTATGTGTGAAAATCTCATGTCTCATGCTCCTGAACCACTCTTTCGCAGTCTCTGAGGCAAATGAATCGTTAGATTTTAGGGACATAATGGTGCAGAAACAAGACCTGAACAACTCCCCCCAGGTTTTTAAAAGACAAATGAGACCGTTCTAAACCCAGTTTCAGCTGCTTCAGCAGACAGTTGTTTTATTTCCTTTCATCAGGAAACGAAACAATGAATGGCTGAATGGTTGTTGTTTGAGCTGTTATTTGTACATTTTGATGTATCTTATACTTGGGTCACCAATTATAAGCTGTATAGCTTCTGGTGAGTCCCATTTTGCAGATCTGGCTCTTTGATGGAGACTGAGAACCTTATGCTGTATTTTATGATGATTTGCAAATAAATAAATGAAATGAAATGAAATGAAATAGCTGGTATCCTGCTGGTATCAGGAGTTTCCCTGCTGCAACACACCTGGATCAAACTCAGACTTGATTAGCAGACTTGTGCAGAGCATGTCAAGCTCTGCACAAGTCTGCTAATTAAGTCTGAGTCTGAGTCATATGTTTTCCAAGAACGCAGGATGTGTCTTCATTGTGGTTGTTTAAAGAATGAGAAGCTGCTTGTTGCATCGGTTTGGTTGGAATATCTGTCGCAGCTGAAGCATGTTGATCACAGCTGTACTTTTCCAGTTGGCTCCTACCTGTGTACTTAGTTAAATCTGGGTTGTGGTAAACAGTACAAAGCCACTCATTTTAAAGGAGTAGATGTGTCCAAACTTTTTACCCATGTGACTTGATAAATGAAGTATTAAATAAAGTTTGATAAAGAACATTATTAAAATGACGGAAATTGTTTTCAATCACAGTCAATTATTATTAATTTTCATGCAATGAGCAGACAAAAATCAATAAATGTGGGGAAAAACACACCACACCATACCATACTTATTTACTTCTGAAGCACTTCAAAGCATGTCTGTATTATGTATTAATTTCAGTTTGGACGATTTATCAGCTTTACTCATTAAGCTATTTTAAATTGTTGTTTGTTTGTTGGTTTTTTTCAAGCCCAACCTTGTACTAAGTGGGTATTGACGGATGGTTGAATTAATGATTGAAAATAAGAAAAATCTCTTACTCACATACCTTATTTTGCTATAATCTAATAAACTGGTCAATAGAGAGATGTGAAATAAAATACAAATGTGTGTAATATTAAACATAAATCTTTATTATAATAAGAATATTGAAGATGAAAAAGAACCAGCTATGCCTTTTCAGTAGGCCTACAACTTACTATTTTTTTTTCTCTCATTTTATCTTTCTATAATTCAGATGTTTAGTTTTCCTTTAATCGGTCATCGACTAATTTCTGACATTGAAAGATAAATATTAATATGCACATTTATGAACATTTCCTGATTTATTAGTACTCAGAACGGCTCGCTGTTGCTGTGTTACACCACATCCGCCATTAGGTTGTTTTGTTTTTTTTACTTTATTTAAATCATTAAGAAATTACAGAACAACAGATTGATATAAAAATTGGCACTGAATAAAAGGAATACATCAATAATAAGAACGACTAAGGTTAAAGATTAATAAAAGGTCTAAATAAATAAAGACAAAATTCAAATATATATATATATCGACAAACATAAATAAATTAAAAATTAAATGAATATACACATACATATAGGCACTTATTAAACGGGGTGAGTGAAACTGTGCATATGATAGTGTGTGTTCACTTTTTTTGTTTGTCATCTGTTTCAGAGTTTCAATGTATGCATTAAACTAATTTATAAATACATTAATATATTTGTATATGAAATTTCCCCATTAAAATCAAAAGATTTTATGTGAAGCAAATTGCTTTGTCGTTATGACTAAATATTAAGATAATATCTTTTGGTCTAATTGTTATACGTTGATTAGTCTGACTGTAGATGAAATTTTCCATGTCCCTCCAAAATAAAGATGATGAAGAGCAAATACAAAACAGATGTGAAACCACATCCGCCGGTAGGTGGCAGTAAGGAAACAGTTTGGTTTGGTTTACGCCGGGGTTTACACTAATGACGTCATCAACGTGCGCCTGCAGCTGGCGTTTAGCGGCTCAGTTGTTTTGGTGTAGGGTTTCACTTTAGACGGATAAGAAAATGGAAACGGTCGGGGGAACTGGAGTACCGCATTGAAAATGTATTTTAGCTGGTTTTTAAAGTTTCACAGAGACTGCGCGTGTTCGCCGCTGAATGCGGAATAGCACGCGGAGCTGCGTATATGTAAAAATATCAACCCAGTGTGTTTGTACACGTGGTTATTGCTTGGGGGGGGTTTAGATATATATTTTTATAGTTTTTTTTAAACAAAAGAAGAAACGACCAGGTAGCTTTGAAAAAATGTCCAAATGGAAGAAGAAGAACGACATCCCGGACAGGTGAGCGGCACGAGGTTGGAGAGAGAGAATATTTTCGTGGCACCCCTGATAATGCAAGTCACCACCTTCATCAGTCTTTATTTCCAGCTGGAGAATACAAACAAACATTTCTAATTGAGCCCAAATAAGCCAACAGTAATCACTGAACAGCAGGACTGATGGACGCCAAGCGTTAAAACTTAGCGAGTCCTGATCCAGAGTTCATCTACTTCAATCCTGAAACACGAAACAATCATTTGACATTCTTCAGACCTTTTCTCTTTCTTTCCTAGTACTTACCTTAAAGTATTTTTGAGGTTAAAATAGGGGCCTGAATAGAAAAAAATTGCAGCTTATGATATACCTTGTTGATCTGATCACAGATCAGCTAGGACTGATGTGAAAACGACCAAATGTATTATTTATTTTAATTTATAATAATTGTTTTGATAGAATTAGTTGCAAAGGCTGCAATTAAAACATGAAACTTGAGGAAATTCACCGAAAAATAAGTTGATTCCTCTTCACATCCATTTTTTAAAAAACTTTCCTTGGATCACAGATGAGATCTAATATTTAAACTGGGATCTAGGTCTTTCAACATTGTGGGTTTTGCAGTTTTAGCCAGTCTCCATGGTGGCCCTGCAGTGGGATATTTCAACATAAAAAATCAGCAAACATTTAAAGCAGATCTTTTTTTAGTTTATAGACTTTTTATTTTTTTTTTATTAAAGTCAGTGTTCCTCAAAACACAGCCTGCTCAGTCAGCTTGAGATGGAAACCAACATTTTTTTTTTTGTCTGCTTCTCGTACACTGTGACTCTTAATCCAGCCCTCATTTCTTTACATTTAGCTTCCAAGCAGCCACAGCCAGACAGTTAACCTGATCTGGAGCAATATATCTCCAGGATTCCTGGAGATCTTTTGAACTTCTTTCTTTGGAAAGTGACAACTATCCCCTTCCCAATCTCCTTGTTTCTGTCCATTTTCAGATTGATTACCAGCAAACGGTGACCTTTAGGGAACGTTCCAGGAACGCTGAAGGTCTCTGTAGGGGAGTTTCTTGTGTGTTAACCATAGACTGTATAGATATATATATATATAAAGCCTCCGTCGGCAGGCGGAGCTCCGGTCTGCCCATGTCAATCATAATACGCCCTTAATTATTAATTTAAAAAAAAACATCTAAACAATAGTTATAAAAATTCCCCCCCTCACAGTTACATAAGGCAAACTTACCTAATAAACCTAAAATTTTTAACCAGGCTGTAAACCTGTTTATTTCTACTGTGAAGTTGGCGTTTTTAACATGGAGTCTATGGGGATTTGCTCGCTCTTGAGCCAGCCCTAGTGGATGAAGGGAATATTACACTATTTCAACAAACGAGCTTCACTGTTCTGAGGCGGAGTTGCCCCTTGGTGTTAACCTGCTTACTACTGACCAATGAATCTGAACCAAAAGGCACTCCGCTCAAGGGATGAACCAATGTTGTGTCTACTAATAAAAACACATAAAGCACAAAAAAAGAAGCTATTTAAAATACAATTTTTAGGCACTATAGTCGTATTTTCTTTGGACAGTTACCGCTGTCCAAAGAATAACTTTCCATTGCTCCAGATCAGGTTAAGAAATTACAAAAAGTCTGGCTGCTTGGAAGCTAAACATTAAAAAATACTGCTGAATTAAGAGCCACGGTGTATGGAATATCTGCCAGCTGTGAAAGAATACCATTTTTTTTCCTTTTTACATGCCACATGACCATATCTTTACATGAATGTTGAGATGAAGCAGCCAAAAGAAAGTCTTATTAAGACATTGTTAAACAATGATTATAAATTAAATAATTTTTTGGGTTGTTTTCACATGTATGAGTCCTAGTTGATCTGATCACAGATCGACTAGGACATGATTAACAATTCATCATGGGCTGCATCTGTTTTTCCTGTACGGGCCTCGACTTTATCTTCAATATCTGGTTCTTTTAAAGAGATGTAATAATTTAAAGATAATTAGCCATTTCCTTCAGCACATGACAGTCTTTCCTGAAAGTTTTCAGTGATGAAGTCACACGGTGACATGTTTTAGTGATACTTCCTGATTCTTTAAATTATTCCATGACTTCATGTTTTGGTTTCATTTTAAAGAATCTGGATCATCTACTTAATAAAACATCTTTGTGACAGGTTATTGTTAAGTCCACAGCACAGAAAAAAACAGATTCTCAGACTGTATAGAAATGTAAAGCCATGCCAGCAATGTTCTGCTTCTTAGTTTAAAAGCAGCGTCAAGGATGTGACCTTCATCCTCCTTCACTGATGATGATGCTACCAACCAACAAAGATATTTTTTTCTATAATCTAGGGATGCACGATATAATCAGCCCCTATCAATATCGGCCTATATCGGCATTAAAACTGAGTATCAGACATTAAAACTTCTAAAGACAAGGGGTGGGGAAAAATATAAATACACTGAAATATCACAATATTTTCATATGCTGATATCATTGGCATTTAAAAATACAGTATTGATCTATTTTACTAACGAAATCTCACAATATTTCATCGTTTTGTTACGAAATCTCGCAAGAATTCACAAAAATTCCTTGATATTTCATATGCTGATATCAAATTGACATTTCAAAACGCAGTATCGATCTATTTTACTAACAAGATCTTGCGATATTTAATCGTTCTGTTACGAAATGTGAGAATTCATGAAATATGGTGAGATTTAGTAAAAGAACGATGAAATCTCGTGAGATTTTGTAAATAAAATAGATCGATACCGCTTTTTTAGATATCGATTTGATATTGGCATATGAACCAAATTTTTTTCCATCCCTTTTGTTTTCAAAGTATCAGAAAACAGATAATAAAACTGCTATTTGCAATGTGCTTATTTTTTTCAGCTTTAATATTGGTAACGATATAAGTTATCGGCCACATGAGTCTTAAAATATTGTCAAAAATTCCAATATCGTGCATCCCTACTATAATCATTAGAAGAGATAAAAATCCACACAAAGAGGACTCTGACAGCGATGAGTGAGCGTGACTTTCTGTCCAACAGGTGGCTGGACTACACCGCCGTTGGAAAAAGACTCAACGGGACTCGATTCATCGCCTTCAAAGTGCCTCTAAAACAGGTCAGCAGCGCTCAGACTGACCTCCGTGTGGACGGTCGGGTTATTGTTGCTGACAACAATCTCTGTTTTCCTCAGTCTTTAATCCAGAAGGTTCCACGCTCGGATGCGTTCGGCCCCTGGGAGCTGCTGGACGCTCTGAACAAGCAGAACCAAGAACTGGGTCTGATCATTGATCTGACTTTCACCACACGCTACTACAAACTGCAGGTCAGCACACACACACCTCACAGAGGTGGATTAATTAAATTAAGTTCAATTCAACTTTATTTGTATAGCGCCAATTTGTGACACTGTCACCTCAGGGTGCTTAACGGACAGAGAAATTCAAGTCAGATTCGTAATAGCTTAGCCCAGGGGTCGGCAACCCGCGGCTCCGGAGCCGCATGCGGCTCTTTAGTCCCTCTGTTGCGGCTCCCTGCATTGGAAAATAAATTAATGACTATTCTACTAAAGTGTATTGTATTTTGGTTGGTTCACTTTAATAATGTGATTCTAAAAGACCAAGACAAATGTCCCCTTGAGAGACAAAGTTTCTTATCTTATTCTAAATTTGAGGATTATGATGATCCCTCTGAGGGATTCATGTACAGTTGCGCACTTTTCCCGAGTTCTCCGAGCACTGCAAATGCAGCACGTGAAATAAAATCCAACTCAACTATTAAAATAAAGACATAATTTATATTTTACCATTTTGCAAAGCAGCACATTGAGTGTCAGGTGCAACAAGCAGGTAACGGCAGTGAAACGTCGAGTAACTGTCCAGCATGCTACGATGCGTCTCACAAACCTTTACGCAGCCAATCCGTGTTAATAACTGCACTTCATGCTCACGTGCAGCTATAGTGCAGCATAGCATGATACAGCCCTACTGGATCAGCAATCACGGAATTAAACATTAAAAACTGAATTAATTAGAAACAAAGAATATCACTGAGTGTGGACGTGCCGCGGAGCGCTGAACTTTCCTCCTGGCGCACTATCCCACGAACGCCTCAGAGCGGAGCGTCTCTGTTGCGCTGTTGCTGCAGTTCTGGCATTTAAAGTGAATAATAAACGAGCAAAAGCTTATTTGTCCACTCTGACCCTGTCATGCTGCGCTTTGATCACTTCTCCAGCAGGTAGGCCGACGATGGAGAAGAAAAGTGTCAGATGCACTGAGCATGTTCAGCGCTGCGTGGGCAGACTCATTTGTTTTCACTGCTGACCAGATTATTTTGCGTAGCTATGTTCATATTTTGTGAAACAGTAATTTCATTTTTCAGGTAGCTTACTGCACGCGCCAGTAAAAGGATGACGGCACAGACAGGACAGCGTGTTTGGTTTGCTGCTGGTAGATTATTAAAGCTGCATCTTTTTCCATCCTACATAAATAGCTACAACTAAAATAGATTTAAAAAAAAAAAGTGACCTTCAACCCGACGTCTTTTCTTTTTTTTAGTTTAAAATGTTTTTTTTGCTGGATGCAGAAATGTGATTTCGTTTTCTCGTTTTTATGTTAAATGCAACACATTTAACGTTAAAGTTTTATTTAATTATCAATGTTAAAAGTCAGTTGATGCTCCAGTGTTTTCTTTATTGTAGGAAACGGGTCTAAAAGGTTGTTTGGCTGAAACAGGTTGCCGACCGGCTTATTTAAGACTTTTACATTTTTGCGGCTCCAGACAGATTTGTTTTTCGGTTTTTTGGTCCAATATGGCTCTTTGAACATTTTGGTTGCCGACCCCTGGCTTAGCCCATCCTGAGCAAGCACGAAGTGGTGGCGACAGTGGGAAGGAAGACACCCTTTTAACAGGGAAGTAAAACCTCCGGCAGAACCCGGCTCAGGTGAGAGGGACCCAACTGCAGTCACGATACGTCGCCATGTATCCAATCCACGCCGAAAGTCCCAATCGGAAATTTCTTCTTTATGTAACGTACTAAAATCTAACCCGAACCACCCGACTACACCACACGCATCTGTTTGCAAGCCGCAGAAAGATGCTCTTAGCAGTGTTTAACTAACTTCCGCTTGAGACTTCTTGTGTGGATCGGATGTATGGCGGCGCCCTTGTCGGTCATTGTAACTGCAGTTAGTTACTCTTGGCTCAAGTCGAGCGCCATTTGCCTCGACCGGCTGGGGTGGAGAAGACAGAAAGAGAGACCAACAGAACTGCAACTTTTATCCAGCCTCTCTGCTGAGAGAGGAGAACACAGTTAATGATGCAATACTGTTACAAGTTTCTACATGGAGAAACAGAGATGAGTGGGAAGGAAAGCCCAGTGCATCATGGGAAAGGAAGAGCCCAGTGCATCATGAGCGTCACACAGCAGTCTAAACCTATAGCAGCTTAACTAAGGGAAGGCTAACCATCCCTAACTATAAGACTTATCAAAAAGGAAGGTTTTAAGCCTAATCTTAAAGGTAGAGAGGGTGGCTGCCTCCTGAACCTGAAGTGGTAGCTCGTTCCAAAACAGGGGGGCCTGATAGCAAAATGCTCTGCCTCCCATTCTACACTTAGAGACTCTTGGAACCACCAGAAGACCTGCAGTCTGAGAGCGAAGCGCTCTGCTTGGAATATATGGAACTATGACCTCTCTGATATATAATGGAGCTTGGTCATGGAGAGCTTTATATGTAAGAAGAAGAATTTTAAATTCTATTCTGGATTTAACAGGAAGCCAATAAAGAGAAGCTAAAACTGGAGAAATATGATCTCTCCTGCTGGTTCTAGTCAGAACCCTAGCTGCAGCATTCTGGATCAGCTGGAGACTTTGATTACAGTGGTCCAATCAGGACGTAACAAAAGCATGGACTAGTTTTTCTGCGTCGTTCTGCATCGATCTGTTTAATGTCCGATTTGACCGACATGTCGTAGTAATGCGCAGCTTCTCAGCACCAGTTTCTGACATGTTGAAACAGAAAAACGTGTGACTGAGAGCAGCTTTATTGGGAGTTCAGCTGTAACAATACACATGATTAAACTTTGAAGCGTGCCCGAAGTTGCAGGACTTTGTGGGATTTCCATGAACATGTCTTAGTTTGGTTGGACAAACACAAGAATTCTGTTTTTTTTTCTCCTCATACTGTTGTCTATTTGTTCAAAGATTTAAAACACTTTATTTATCCCCCAGGATTTAAAAGCGTGATGGCAGAAGGAATTAAGAAACTGTTTGTTCTCCTGCTGGTAGCAATGTAGCGCCTCCCAGAGGACAGCAAGGCAAATCTCTTTTTAAGGACATCATCTGAGAGACCAGGGATGTTCTTTGCTTTCTCCATAGACACTCTAGATACATAACCTTTATTAATCCGGGGGGGGGACATTTATCCTGTAAAGGACTTTGGCCATTGGCCTGTAAAAATGTGCTATATAAATAAAGCTGACATTGACATAAAAAAGGTTAAAAGACTCAATAAAAGAATGATAAAGTGCACAAATGAGAGTTGGAGTTAAATGTGTACTGTAAATACGCTGTTATCTTTTTTCATAATAGCATCAGTAATTTTTATTTATTTATTTATTTTTTTATCAAACTTGAGATCAGAGTCAAATATTGAGCCCAAGTATCTGCAGGTGTCCACAAATTCAACCTTTTCTTCATTACTGATGGTGACATTATGCTTTGAAATTTTCTGAGAGTTCCACTGTCAACCTAAAGTGTGTGTTTGTGTGTGTGTGTGTGTGTGTGTGTGTGTGTGTGTGTGTGTGTGTGTGTAGGACATCCCTGATTCACTTCTGTGCATAAAGATCTACACAGCTGGTCACGAGGTTCCCAGCAATGACACCATCCTGAGCTTCAAGCGCGCCGTGCACAGTTTTCTCAGAGACAACGAGGATAACGGTGAGATGACGGAGCTGAGCGGGAGCTGAGCATGTGGTTATGTTTTGAGGATTTTTTATTTAAATGTTATTCAGTGTTTCGTTGCATGCTAATCTCTCCCTGGTTAGTGTGTGACTGTTAAACTATCCTGATAAATTAACACAACAGACAAACAGCTGTTGCACTGAGAGCGTTCAGGATTATTTTAGATGAATGAGAAGTCCTCGCTTACTTTTCATGATCATTTGACCCTTTTTTTTAAATTTTGGGGCGATTTTGTTGCCAATAATACTTTTAATATTAATTTTGCTAAAGAAGAAAATGATACAAAATATAATTTATTAATATGCAAAATTTGAGTTCCTTTTTTTTAAATGTATTTTCTATTCGTGATGCATGATAAGAAAAAAATTCCACCAACACCAATAATCAATAATTTTCTGCTTCTCATGACCGATACTGAAGGACATATTTTAAAATATAATATAATCCTCATATAATCTGCTGTTTGTGTGGATGCAGTTCTGGCAGGAAGTTACTCTGGCTTATTTATAACAGCAAATAAAAATTTGGGGCTATTTAAATGTTTTCTTTTTCAGGTAGTCACACAAAAATGTTTTCATTTACTGTAAATAACAGCAGCAAAAGACACATTTCTGTTCAAACAACAAAGTGCATCACTTGAAAATTGTTGAACAGACCTATAGCCCCCTTATTCCTAGCCCCCACGAGCCCTTGCGTGGAATATGTGACCGACTTCGGCGCTTATTAACATGCCAGATGTTCGTGCTACTCTTGTTTATACGAGCTTTAGTAAACTATGAGGACACATCAGCGGTCACAGCTCAGACAGGACAACGTTACAACCCCTCTACTTGGTGCAGCAGAGGGGTGGAAGGACGATATGAAAATCTTAGGGATGCACAATGATTATCGGGTCAATAATTATCGGGCCAAAAAACAGGAAATTATGACGTCATTCCGATAAGTCTGATATCAGGACGACTCACCCCGATAACTTATGTCCCATAAAGTTGGAATTTTTAAGACTGGACATGCAGAAGTTGAAAATCCCACTTTTATGCTTTTCTCGCTGAGATATTGCGATTGGGGAAAGTAAGATGCTGCTTCACAGGAGAGACCCCAAACTGCTTCCAAACCACTTTCCCCATCTTATTTTAGACACGAGCTACCCCATACAGTTGGAACTTTTGATTTGGTATAATAAGGTATGCATGTGTGCTATCGGTATCGGCCTTTACGAGCTGAAATTTATCGGTTATCGTTATTTGTTTTAAAAAATGGTTATCACGTGTCCCTAGAAAATCTGGCCAAAAATAACATACAGATATAATGCTCAGAGGAGACTGAGCTTTTTCAGTTGCTGCTCCAAACTTGAACAAGCCCCCTCCCCATTACACCCACCCCTCCCTAACCCATTTTTATTCTTTGGCCTTCAGCGCAGCATTAGACTCTCTGTTTTAGTGTATCATGGTTTTTTTTGGTTGCTGATTTTATTTGGTTTTATTACTTTCACTTACTTATTTCTAGTTTTATTTATTTCATTTTATTAATTATTTTGTTGTTTTCAAAATGTTTTTAACTATCCGCTTGTTGTGTACAGCACTTTGTTCCAACTGTGGTTGTTTTAATGGGCTCTATAAATAAAGTTGAGTTGAGTTGAGATAGCATTTTTAGCTTATTCTTAGCTCTGTTGCGTCTGACTGAAGCAGTGAACAATCTGAAAAGCTTTGAGGCTTATCAGAACCTACATAATAATAATAATAAATTTTATTTGACAGGCACCTTATTAGAGCACCCAAGGACACTGTACAAAGCAGACAAAACATTAAAAACAGGAAGCTAAAACACTAAAAACACAAAACATAACAGGGACCACAAAAAATTGGATTGGTGCATATGAACTAGAGATGCATGGTCCAATACCCGGATCGGGTATCAGCTCCGATACTGACAAATTAGCTGGATTGGATATCAGATTAATGTGGCCAATCTAGCTTTCCGATCCAGTCATTTTGTTTTTAATATAATAATAAATTTACACTTTATTTGTTAATAAATAACATTAAGTACATTTATATCTGTGTTAATTTGGTACCTTTTTTTTTTTAACAAGGCTAAATGTTTATGTCAAGCCTGATTCCTTCACTCACATGGCAAAGTATACAGTTTATTCATCCAACAGTAGTATTGGATCGGGTATCGGATTGGATCATAATAAGCTGGATCGGTGCATCTCTAATATGGACTTGGGTGGAGTAAGACGTCTGTCCAGAAGAGTTTTGAATCTGGATTTAAGAGAGGAAGGAGTCCACAGTACAGAGATCGTGAGGGAGGGAATTTCAGAGCTGGGAAGCAGATTAATATGTTTGTATGTAGTGAGGTTGGTTGTGTTTTGTTGAAAGGAGGTGGGATATGATCTTATTTAGAAGCAGATGATTCCTTTAGTCCTAAAATGCGACCACTATGTCGCTGTCTGGTAAAGAAATGCTGTTTGAATTGGTTTAATTCCACATCAGATTTTAAAGTTTTATCATCACTTTTAAATGTGAAAAGTTTGACTCGGTCAGCAGAGACTGGTATCTAACAGCCACCCTCATTCCAGACAAGCTGATTGGAGTCCACTGCACCCACGGGCTGAACCGCACCGGCTACCTGATCTGCAGGTAGGTACAGTGTGACGCCTCGAGGATCCGCTGGATGAGTGGGCGGGGCCTAACAGCTGTGTGTGACCTGCAGGTATCTGATCGATGTGGACGGGATGGATCCTGGAGAGGCGGTGGACTGTGAGTGTCTTGTTTTAGCATCACGATCTGTGAGAGGAAGTGAAGTCTGAGATGTTGTCCTGTCCGCAGTGTTCAACTCGTCTCGGGGTCACGCGATAGAGAGACAAAACTACCTGGATGATCTTCAGCGTGGACCAAAGAGGAGGTGATGCTCAAAATGTCGTATTTAATGCAGATTATTTTGAGGTTTTGTCCTGCAGTTTAAACCTAACTTTTCATTTTTTAAATAAGCAGTCAACTCCAAGTTAGAAAAAGGTGCAACATTCTGTAAAAATGCAGAAATGAAATAGTTTTTACATTAAGATTGGGATTTATTTGAGGACAGTATGACCAAAATTTATATACTTATGTTTTGATTTAATTCAGTTTGTATGTTTTCATTCAGTTTTACATTTTAGACCGGCATATTTTCCAAATATTTCACCACTACTGTCTTTGTCATTTGGTTTAATCAATGATTGATAACTGGTGGTTTTGATGTCATCTGAAGTATCCGAGATCACGGTTTCCTCCTTTTCCTTTACACCTAGAAAGCTTCCTGATTGGTTGGAAAATTTAATGATTTTCTTCACTGTGGAAGGAGAAACATGCGAATCACTTCCAGTCTTTCTGTGAGGAACATTGAGCTTCATTCACCAACGTTCTTACAAACATTTTCCGAAGATTAATTCTCCATAAATGTCCATGTCACCGGCGACTCCCAGATCCACCTGCTGAATGTGGCCTTTAATTATTAAAACTACAACAGTGTTTTATTATTATAATTAGTTTTATTAAGAGACGGTCGCTTGGTTAATAGCACCGGTTTCTTCCAGGGGTTTCATTTGATCAGATGCAACGATGCCCGATCTCATTTCTCTTTTTTTAGCCCTACCCCTGGCCCTTGCACCTAAAACGGAGCAACAAGAGGTCCTTTAACAATCGCATACATCATCATTAGCTGGGTTTCTATTACACTTTTTGAAAAATAAAAGCAATATTTCTTACATTTTGAAAAAGTACAATAGTGATATGTAGTGTTTGCATTGAATGGTGTAAGCCGTAATTCTGGTAAAATCCCGTCCTGCGAGACTCCACTTTGAGGAGGATGGAGATATAAACATGTTGTGTTTTAGAGTTGCTGCTCCTCATCAGGAGATGAAGGCAAAGGATGATAATTCAGAGGTAAAGTTTGTATAAACACTCATGGCGACTTCCAGGACAGACGAAAAGGAATATTTTAGGATCATGCTACTTTGTTTTTTGGGAAATCCACCTGGTGGGACAGCAAAGTCTTGGAGCTCACCTTTTATTTATTTTCTAATGTTGTGTCTCCTCATGGGGGTGTAGTAGTAAGTACCGTTGCCTCCAACAAAAAAGTTCACACCTCAGCTGGGGTCTTTCTGTTTGGATGTACATTGTTCCCACAGTCCAAATACCACAGGGGCTTAGGTTGAATTCTCCTAAGGTGAGTGCTTGTTTTTTTCTGTGTCAGTCCGGTGATGGATCGGCTGGGGGAGGACGCTGCCTCGCGCCCAGAAGCAGCTGGGATTGGCTCCGTCCCCCTCCCCCATGACCCTGGATTGTGAAAAGCAAAGATAGACGGTGGATTGATGATGGTGTTCCTGTTCTGCTGCCTGATCAGTCAATATTTGCTTTTTCAGTTAATTAAAAGCAATAAACTGTTGAAGAATTGGTTATTGAATTTAGTGATGAACGTTCTCATCATACAGAGACCGCTGCACTAACGGCTCCCTTCTCCAACCCAAGCTGCTCTAAAGGATAACTTTCTTTTTTTTCCAACCTGGATCTTATTTCTAGAAGTTTATACATGCATTTACTTTTAATTAGTTTCAGTTTTTATTTAGTTTTGACTTTTTGTTTTTCAATTTAGTTAGTTCTAGTTGGTTTTTTGAGCAGGTTTGCTAGTTTTTATTTTTTGGAAAATGCTTAGTTTTAGTTTAGTTTTTATTAGTTTTAGATTTTTTTTTTTCATAAATTATACAAATTTGTCTGGTGTGACATTCAAAATCATCAAAGTCACATCAGAGGCTGAGCAAAGTAAATGGATTGAAAAGGAATGAATTTTATATCAACCCAAAAGGCTTATGTATTAAACAAATTTAAAAAGACTGAAACTGAGTCACAATAATTTTAGTTTTAGTTTGTTTTGTCAAGAAACAAACAGTTCAGTTAGTTATCATTATTTAAAAGAAACTGGCATTTTTATTTTTATTGCAGTGAATGAAAATGTTTTTTCAATTTTAGTTTTGGTTTTGTTTTAGTTTTAGTTAACTTTAATAACCTTGTTACTCACAGGTAAAATTGAATAAATGAATGGTTTATTTCGGTTATACTGTATGGTACACAAAAGACTTAAATTCTTGTGCATTCAACTAACAAAATAATTTTTCCATACATACTTGCACCAATTCATTAAAAAAAAAAAAAAATCAGGCTGTAACCGAAAAAGCAATAGGCTGAAGCCGAGGCTTATTTTTTGACTATCCTGTACAAATCATAAAATTATCCAAGAAATCAGTGACTCAAAAATAAAATAAAATAGTTTACAACAAAGCAAAATAGAACATAAACAACATATCAAAATTTACTCAAGATTGTTCTTCATCTTTCCACTTATCAATTATTTTATATTGTAGCCCATAATTATTTTACCTTTTAATGTTATTTTAAAACTCAACAAAGATCTACACAATTTCAAATCATCGCTAATTCACTAAGTAAATTTATGCATCACTTTGACTCCTTCGGAAGATATTACATTGAGTCGCCCTTCAGTGTACATCCATATAATGGCAGAGACGAGGCAGCCTCTACATAAGGCATTATCTGCTGCAAAACGCCTTGATTTAATCAATGCTTTAAGGAGAATGAACGAACGAACGAGTGCTATTGTCCCGTGAGACCAGATTTAGCTTTCTGTTACTCATCAGGGTGTTCAACACTTTTTTCGGAGTTGCACGTTCCTGATGCACGCTTCCGTAGTACACCTGAGAAGAGCAGTTCGCTACCCAGAGAAGAAAAAACAAAATTAGCAAAACTCTGAACTCACAGGACAATAGTACTCATTTGTTCGTTCATTCTATTAAAGCATTAATGAAATCAAGGAGTTTTGCTGCAGATAATGTCTTATAGACAGGCTGCCCCGTCTCTTGCATTATATGGATGTACACTGAAGGGCAACTCAACGTAATATCTTCCAAAGGAGTCAAAGTAATCATAATTTTACCAGTGAGTGAATGCACGTATAAACTCCTAGAAATAAGATACAGGTTGAAAAAAAAGAAAGTTATCCTTTTAATGTGACTCAAACCAGTGAAACTGTACAAAAAAAAAACTTGCTTCTGCAAGATGTTAAAATTATATTAAATTTGCTGCTTTTAAAAAATATATTAGGGCTGCACGATTCTGGTAAAAATGTGAATCGTGATTTTTTTTTGCTTAAAATTAAGATCACGATTCTCTGAAGCGATTTTTTTTCCCCCAAAAGTATTTATTGGACAAATAAACTTTAACAAAACAAACAAAACAACCTATTCAAAAGGTAATTCAAAATAAAGCATGTGTTTGCACAAGAGCTTTGTTGGAGCATTTCTTTGGCAGATGCATAGTTGTAGTTCTTTAACATTGGTTAGGGGGTGGGGAGGCAATGGCAGTATTGCATTTAAGGGGGCTTGAAAAAAATCTGGGAAGAATGGAAACTTATTTGTGATAAGCTCATGATTAAAAATGTTTCAGAATTGTTGTGGGTAGAATTGAGATTGCATGTATGTGTGAATTGAAATCACGATTTTTTAACGATTAATTGTGCAGCCCTAATATATATATATATATTGCAACAATCCCGCTCAGATTTGTCCTTGTCGTGATCTTTTCCAACAGCAACGAGGGCATGGAGGAGTCTGAGCAGGAGCCAAAGAGAGGCCAGGCTTCCCAGCGGCCCAGTTTGTCTTCCTTCTTATTCGATGTGGATGGCAGAGAAAACAGACGACAGTTTTATGACCCTGGGTACCACAGGTAGGCAGAGAAACATGGCTACTTTTACATCCCCGTTTATCTGAATTTTAAATAAAATCACAGATAGGTTGTCGTTGTTTACTTGATGATCTGTCCTGTCATCTTGAACTGAGAGTCACACACAGATAATGAAGTAAATCGGAAACGTAAATGCTTTAAAATATCTTAAATGTGGCCTCATTTCTTCCCGCTGCTGCTCCTGCAGGTCTTTCCCTCCACAAGGACCAAACCACCACCTCCTCCCCCATCCTCCTCCCCCTTCTTCCAACCCCAGCAGCCTTTCTCCAGCCATACCGATGGGCCCCGCCTCGCCCGGACAGTCAGTGGAGAAGACCCCCCCAATCAGAAGACAGCAGATCCAGGCGCCACCAACCACCAAGGCTAGATAGGCGCCCCCCCTACCGTGTGCCAAATGAAAGGAGGTCTGCTCCTCCCCCTCTCCCCCGCTACTCCCCCCGCTGGACGTCCATGTCCGACAGCCTGGGAGCCGAGGAGGACCGGAGAAACCCCCCCAGACACTCGCAGAGACACAGAACAAACGGAGACTACAGTTACTGATGAAGCTGCTGCAGCTGATCTCAGGACAGTTTTAGTCGCTAAGGACATTTTAATTTGATTTTATACTGCAGATCTGATGGATCGCTCGTGTTTTACAGTTGGAGAGTTGTTGGTGGTTTTAGAGACATTCTGAGTCTCCTCAGACAAGCGTTGATGCAGCAGAGTGGACGGAAATGACATGAATAAAAACTGTTCATTCATCCCCTCATCATGTTGCTGCTCTCTTCACTTATGAAATTGAATGTAACGAGACAAAACAGCTTGAAATGTTTAAATTTATCCCAGTAATAAAAAAAACACAATATTTATGACAATTAGGACCCAAAGCTGATGTGGAATCACTCAGATACACATTTTTGAGGGAACGCTTAAAGAAATCAGACGTTTTTAAAGTTTTGCTTTTGCTTTTTCTAATGTTGGTGTAAATTATATATAAGTGTAACTAGAGATGGATTAAAAAAAAGAAAATCGGTAAGGTGTAGCAGGTTTCCTGTGTCGTCCAAAATGAGTTTCCCTGAGCCGAGATAACGCCAAATTTGGAGATGAATCAGCAAAAGTTGTTTTGAGTGAAACTTTTCTGAGGATAAAAGTGTTAAAATACCATCACAAAGTTTTATTTACACCTGCAGCGAATGTTTAATCCTGCTGTTTGTAAACTCAGATGTGAACTCTGCTCTGTGTTTCGCAGTTCTTATTAAAAATAATAGCAGGTTCTTGCTTTGGTCCAACTTCCTCCTTTCTTGGAATCTCTCTCTTTTAAAGTGTCCCGTCCAGCATCCTGACAGCCCAGTGATGCTGGCTGCTGTGCTGTGTTCAACAAGCTTGCTTTGCTAAGAGGAACCTTTTGGATGCGACACTCCCCCTTGAATCTTTAATTTTACTCTTTATTATTATTTCATTGTTCGTATTAATTGGTTTATTGCCAAATTTGCATATAACTGCTGCTCCAGAGTGACAACAGAAGAGAGAGAGTGAACAGAGGAGAGTATAGAGTCCCAATGTACTGAGGGCAGAGGGTAGACTTGTTTTACAGTTAAATATTACACGATAAAATTAAACTTTACTGTTTGCCACAAGGTGACATACAGTGGGTACGGAAAGTTTTCAGACCCCTTTAAACGTTGTTTCACTTCAGCCATTTGCCAAAATCAAACAATTTCATTTTATTTCTCATTAATGTTCACTCAGCACCCCATCTTGACAGAAAAAACAGAAATGTAGAAATTTTTGCAAATTTATTAAAGAAAAACTGAAATATCACATGGTCATAAGTATTCAGACCATTTGCTCAGTACTGAGTAGAAGCAGCTTCTGAGCTCGTACAGCCACGAGTCTTCTTGGGAATGATGCAACAAGTGTTCCACACCTGGATTTGGGATCTTCTGCGTTCTTCCTTGCAGATCCTCTCCAGTTCTGTCAGGTTGGATGGTGAACGGTGGTGTTCAGCCATTTTCAGGTCTCTCCAGAGATGCTCAGTTGGGTTTAAGTCAGGGCTCTGCCTGGGCCAGTCAAGAATGGTCCCAGACTTGTTCTGAAGCCACTTCTTTGTTATTTCAGCTGTGTGCTGAGGGTCATTGTCTTGTTGGAAGGTGAACCTTCGGCCCAGTCTGAGGTCCTGAACTCTGGAAGAGCTTTTCTTCCAGGATCTCTCGTACTTGGCCGCATTCATCTTTCCTTCAATGGCAACCAGTCGTCCTGTCCCTGCAGCTGAAAAACACCCCCATAGCATGATGCTGCCACCACCATGTTTCACTGTTGGGATCATATTGGGCGGTTTGGTCTGGGAGTCCTTCATGTGTTTTTTTTTTTTTTTTTTTTGGGCAAACTCTATGCAGGCTTTCACATGTCTTGCACTGAGGAGAGGCTTCCGTCGGGCCACTCAAGTCCAGTCAGTTTAATTAAACAGCTGGACTCCAATGAAGGAGTAGAACCATCCCCACGAGGATCATTGAGATGGAGCAAAAATTTCTACATTACTATTTTTTTCTATCAAGATGGGGTGCTGAGTGTACAATAATGAGAAATAAAATGAACTTTTTTTTATTTGAGCAAAAGGCTGCAATTAAACAAAGAGTAAAAAGTTTAAAGGGGTCTGAACACTTTCCGTACACACTGTAAATTTGTCTTTGAACGGGCTTCAGCCTGTCAAAAAACAAACACATAGAACATAACTAACCCATAAAAACATGAACATAATAAAGAAAATAGACGAAAGCTTATTTGAAAGCTTATACTTGTTTTTCCGAGATGCAGAAGATGCGAATCCAGATTTTAAGAGGAAATACTTGTAATCTAACAGGGTTACAAGATATTCAACTAGTTGAAAAAGTTATAAATTTAAAAAGCAGACAAGGTCATAATTCTAATGTAGGCTATTAGATTAGGTGAACAATCTGAAAAAAAAGTGATTTATTTTGATTTAAAATTCAAATGTAGTCAAAGTCAAATATTAGAGACACAAAGACGCTTCAGCTCCTAATTTAAGATTAATTTCTTTGACAAAAAGTGGATTATCTTTAATTTTTTTTTTTTTTTAATCCGTTCAGCCAATTTCTGATGCAGCAGGTGCGGACAGCGCATGCGCTGCGGCTGTCACGACTCGCAGGCTGCTGCAGCTGCTGCAGGTGAAAACATGGCGATGAGGGCGCTCAGAGGGATGATGAACGGAGCCATGAGCGAGCTCTCCTCTGCGGTCAGCGGGAACAGACCGACGGCCGCCGCTCCGTCCGCCAACAAGTCCGCCGCCGCCAGGGAGCACGTGATGGCCGTGAGCCGGGATTACATCTCGCAACCCCGCCTGAGTGAGTCCGCGAATGTCCATAAAGATGCAGAGCATCAGTTCACATGTTTGTTTAGGTGTAGGAGGAAGAGGAGATGAACACTACGAGGAAGGCAGATAAAACCAGAAATCACATTTAGGGACACACCTGTCAGACAGATGATTGATTACGGACACCAAAGTATGATGAAAGCAGATCTGAATTACTTATAGAAACTTTATAAAAGCAGCTCTGAGAACCTGTTTTTTACCCAATACTTAAGTCCTACAGTATTTTACTTTTACATATAAAAAAAAAAGCAAAATTTCAGAATGACTGACAAAAATCTAAATGATGCAGGTTTCATTTGTTCACATGGACAATTTAGTTTTCTTTCCACTAACCTTCAACA
Source organism: Atherinomorus stipes (assembly GCA_023101725.1). Lineage (NCBI taxonomy): Eukaryota > Metazoa > Chordata > Actinopteri > Atheriniformes > Atherinidae > Atherinomorus > Atherinomorus stipes. The sequence goes on along the minus strand of JALJCO010011227.1, from coordinate 977,904 downwards.
GCACAACAGTTTTCAGCCATACACAGATTTTTTTTGTTGATCTCAGTCTATAAATGATTTTTTGGGTTTTTGGCTGAACCCGTCAAAACAGGAAGCAGTTAAAATTTACAACTGGAGAAAAAGGTTTTCTTTGAAGACCACAGTGAAAAATACAACTTTAGAGATGATCCATTACTCTCATGTAAAGCTTTTACAATCACATCTCTGAAACCCACTAAACTTAGTCAATGAATTTTAATTAACCAAATCTTTAACTGTAAAAATCATCACGTGGCAGCATAAAGTTGCCTTGTTGTCTTTTTTTTTAAAAATTATTATTCTTTCTCCCTTACAAGTAAATCAAAAGTTTAAGAACACACAAATTATTCCATTTATATTTTAAAAAAATCCTATCTTTTTTAAAATGGAAATTCAAGCACTTCAAGTGCAGTAAATAACTAGAAATGGTACAAAGGTGAGTGGTGACCTGTCAGAGGTTAATAAGGTTACCCAAAACTGATGCTTTTTTGACATTTCAGAGTGACATAAAAAGGCTTTCTAAAGCTGTTTTGCTACTTTCCTTATGCATAAATGCAGAGTTGAAACACATTTTTGCTGTAAAAATTGCAAGATGTCTTCTTCACCATCACAAGGTCGTTAGAAACTGGGCGAAACTAACAGGAGGTCCAAAAGCCACAACAGGATCAGAGACAAGTTAGCTTGCTCACAAGATCATTTTACTAGAAAGACTGTTCAGCTGATGTGTCAGTATTACTACAGAGTCAGTAGTTTAGAAAACATTTTGGTTTAAAAGGGATTGACTTATTGATTCCATGTCTTCTTATTTATTATTTATTTGCTCTATACGCTTTTATTTCAGAGTTCAATGAGCCTTTGAACTGGTTGCATTGCAATAAAAATGGATTACTGCTGATACATCATCTCTGTGTTTGTGCACATCTGATCTGCTGATAACAGTGTGTCCTGCTTTCTGCATCCTCAGCCTATAAAACGGTGTCTGGAGTCAACGGTCCTCTGGTGATCTTGGATCAGGTGAAGGTGAGGATGACACTCTGCTATGCTCATCCAGTCATCAGGACAAAAGTAGATTTCTGAACTGATTAAAATGAGCTAAACTACATCACTAGAGGACTGGCAGAACAGAAATGACTTAACCAGCGTTGGGAACGTTACTTGAAAAAAGTAATTCATTGTAGTTACTAATTACTTCTTAAAAATTGTAATGGCGTTAGTAATTACAATTTTTCATTTCCGTTACTTTTTAATGTTCCCTTTGACATACACTCGTCTTCAAAATTATTCATACCCTCCAATTAAAGAAGGAACAACATCAACTGTCAGGGAAATAAGTTGAAATTGGCAAAAGAAAAAATAAATAAAAAATTTATGAAAATCATGACATTGATTTTGAATTGTGGTTTGAAAGAAATATTAAAAATGAACAAAAAATGAAACAAGTAAACAAGCATGATGGGGCTCCGAAGCTAAAATTTTGTTGAGCAACACTTTGAGGCAATCACTGCAATCAGGTGATTTCTGTAATGTTCAAAAAAAACTTCTACAGATATTGGCAGGTATTTTGTGTGCATGGGAAAGGTGCCCTATTTAATTATTATTTCCAACCACAATTCAAAAGCAGTATTTCATTTCACTAAATTCTAATTTAGATTTCTATTTGTTATTAGTTTCTTTAGTTTCTTGTTATTAGAATTACTGTTGTCAATTTAGCCTTTTATTTAATTGGAGGGTATGAATATTTTTGAGGACAACTGTAACTTTAAAATAATCTCTGTTGAATTGTTCATGATAAAAGTAAATATAGGATCTGACTGATGAATGACATGGGAACTTAACAGCATAAATTACTAACAGAAAAATCATGGACACTCAGGCTGATGGATGTCTTGGCTCCGCCTCCTCCTCCGGGAGCTTCAGACCTACACATGATTATGGCTTACAGCTTATAACAGTTTCTCCATTAACATTTCTCTCATTTCCCGTTTTCCCTGGATTTACGTTGCTGCAACGTGTGGTTGCATGCGCACATTGACTCGGGTTTGCATTGACAGCTCATCAGTCATTCGTCATCATCACTGTTTTCTCCACCGTTCTGGGTCAGATCAAACCAGACTGTGCAGAAGTACTGCGTCTTCAGCATTTATTATTAACTGAATCCAGATTGTGGGTAAAAGAAATAATTTGGGGAAACTTCAGGTTCGAACATACAGTATGATATATTCTTAAAACTGGCTTTATATTTGTGCAGCGTGTGTCAGGGTGATTACAGCCTTCAGTCTTAACAGATGCCGCAAGAACAAGGGAACTCATGAGTGTGTGAGGGTGTCAAGGTTTAACTGTATCACTCCGCCTCCTCGCTGCTAGAGCAGCAGCACAAAATAGTCCCAACAAAAAAACAAACTTCTGTTCATTGGAACAAAACTTAAAGGGGAAGTTCAAGATTATTGTTATAGCGCCTCATTTTCGAGTGAGCCAAGATCCTAGTTATCACTGGAGACGGTTTCAACACATTTAGTTCCGTTATTCTAGTTCCAGGAGGTTGCTGATGCTAATGCTAGTGTAAGTCAATAGGAATCTGCTAGCCTGTTATTAAAACAATTTTAACCACTCCACAGAACATCCGAGGCAGATCAGTTATAACTAAAGATTATCTATGTAAATGCCATGTTAATAGAATAATGTTATAAATAAAACTAACCTGCATTTCGTTGCATTTTGATTGTTGCTGCTAAGACACTTTAAAAAGTTTTACTTCCTATGTGGCAGCGGAGTGATGTCATCTGCTGCTACTTGCCTGAAGGAATCTGATTACACAAAAATACGGTTAAAACTATGGTCATGTCTGAAAGGCATGAAAATATGTCGGACTTTGAAGACGATTTCAAACTTTTTTCATCAAACTCACTGTCACCATGTCTTTATGAACCGGAATACCATGACAAAGTAGTAACACTGCCACCCAGAAGCAAAGTAAATCATGCCGCAGCTAGTAAGGAACTAACTCCTTAATATTTAATTCAAAATTAGTCATACAAGGCTAGTTTTACTTTTTTAACCCACAAGTTTACTAGTTAACACGGCATTTACACAGGTAGGCTTACAGATTTGCCTCGGATGTTCTGTGGAGTAGATAAGACTGGTTTTAATGACAGGCTAGTAGATTCCTATTGACTCATACTAGCATTAGCATCGGCAACCTCCTGGAACTAGAATAACGGATGAAATATGTTGAAACTGTCTTCAGAGATAAATAGTACCCTGGCTCACTTGTAAATGAGGACCTATGTCAAAAATCCTGAACTTCCCCTTTAATCTCACATTACAATAGTAACATGCTGTCCGTGACGGCCAGTAACGGTAACAGTATTGTAACAATGAACCAACTGAGTAATTAGTTAGATTACCCCATTACCGAAAAAAGTAGTGCCATTAGTGACACCCTTTCTTCCAACGCTGTTATTTCCATCACTGGACTTAACCAAATACAATTTTAACTTAAATGTATTATTACTGTGGTGAAAACAGCCAGTAACATTCTGTCTTTGAACCAAGTGCAGCTCTTTGATCGTCTTTAACTAGATCACTAAACAGCAACAGCTGCCTTTAATATCACATCTTTTCCAGGGATGTTTATGCAACATTGCAAAGTTCTGCACACATTAAAAAGACATGGGGGAGGACATGGAAAGAGTGACAGCGTCATCCTGTCATGCACCTTGCAGAATGGGACAAACTAACACCTGGAACTCTTCATTCATTTGTCAAAATCAATCTACCCTCTTGAATCAGCTCAAACGAACCACACCAATGGTTCAAACAGAGCTCTTTTTAACTGAGGCAAACTTTGTTTTTTGTTAACCAGTTTCCGCGGTACGCTGAGATTGTCCATCTCACCCTGCCCGATGGTACCAAGCGGAGTGGACAGGTGCTGGAGGTCACCGGCTCCAAGGCCGTGGTGCAGGTACTGCAGTATCAGCATCACAGGAAGTTTTCTGACTTGCATGCGGACATGCGTATTTACAGTCTTTGGGCTGTCAGAAGACATTCAATTTGCACCCCCCCCCCTTCTTAAGGTTATTTTACTTCCTCTTTTTCTTATTTTTCCAAACTGACGAACCTACTTACCCCGGGTGTGTGTGCTTCTGTACACACCCATACATTCTTGATTTATCCCTTTACCCATAAATAAAAAAAAAAGAAAAGCCCTTCCCTTCACGAAGTAGTGGAGTCGTGCATAGAGCCCATTATAAACAAAGCTGATTCTGTTGTGGAAATATGAGCTCAGGATATTTAATACATTGTTTTTGTGCTGTTTTCATCTGAATAAAAACAGGAAATAATTTATAAATAATCAACCTTTATGGGAACTGTATGAAAACATCAGGATTTAATGAACATTAAAGGTCTACTGTGTTGCGCTTCCACTTCGCCCTCTACAGGTCTTTGAGGGGACTGCAGGCATCGACGCCAAGAAGACCAGCTGTGAGTTCACAGGAGACATTTTGCGGACGCCTGTCTCTGAGGACATGCTGGGTAACTGCGCATATTGAGACTACTGGTTTAATTACACCCATTCTTAGCTGTGATCTTTAGTTTGTCTTCTATGGTTCAAACAAAAAGTGTGTGTGTGTGTGTGTGTGTGTGTGTGTTTGTAGGTCGTGTGTTTAACGGATCTGGTAAACCCATCGACAGAGGACCAGCTGTCCTGGCTGAAGACTTCCTGGACATCATGGGTATGTTTCAGCCTCCGAGGCAATCAGTGAAATAGAGCCAGATAAGCTGAGACATGCTCCAGGTATTCCACTCGTGTTTTTCCACAGGCCAGCCGATAAACCCTCAGTGTCGTATCTATCCCGAGGAGATGATCCAGACCGGCATCTCTGCCATCGATGGCATGAACAGCATCGCCAGGGGGCAGAAAATACCTATCTTCTCTGCTGCTGGTCTGCCTCACAATGAGGTAGACTCATGTTTCTGTACTTCCATCTGTGGGGGGCTTTACTTAATGCCTAATTTTAAACTTGACCATTAAAGCCAAGTCGTGACCAAGGGGCAAACTCGCCGGAAAAGAGTGAAGCCGAAGTGAAGTCTGCCAGGACACGGCTCCAACACAGAGCAAATCCCATGTTAAAAAGAACAACTTCGCAGCAAAAATAAACATGTTTACAGCCTGGTTCAAAAAATCATTTTTAGGTTTAATAGGTCAAGTTCATCTTCACGTCAACTGTGAGGGGGGTGAATTTTTTTTAGATTATTTTTTAATCTTGAAATTACACATATTTAGGGGCATATACTTTTGATTTACATGCAGCAGACCGGATGTTTGCTCTCGGTAAGGTCTCAGTCTGCAGCAGAGTAGCAAAATTGTGGTTTTTAGCAGCTAATAGCAAATCCAAACATGCCTTACTTTACCCGCTGCTTAGGAGGCTAGTCTTCATTAGCTCTTGTTAGTTTTAAGTTAGCTTGGTTTGCATTTAGCCCAGAGTACATTGGCTGTCAATCATTTGCCCAGAGGCCGCGCTTTGCCCGTTTTCGTATTTTCAGGGAGTGACGACACACGTGAGACGGCAAGATGGCAACGGTGGGACACGCCCAACTGGCTCCACTTTCCTCTATTCAGGCATAACTGGATACCCCCCCCCCCCCCCCCAAAAAAAAAAAAAAAAAACAAAACCAAACAAACAAAAAGAACCCCTGCAGCCCTTGAGGACCGACTTCGGACTTGGCTCTGTTAAAGTTTCACTCCAGAAAGAATTAGTTCTCTAAAAACTGATATGTGTTCTGAAAAGTTTTTATTAGGGATGTTCAGCATTGGCTTTTCTTTTTACCGATATCTGATATCAGCCAATGCCGATATATGCAGACAACTGTTAGGTTGTGTCTCTCATATTTTGAGGGATACAAATATATTCTGCTCCAAGATCAAAATAGCCTTAACTCAGCCAGAGGAGTTCATTTTGGACATCTGGCTGCCAGATATCAGATACAAGCTGGTATTAGCCAACATGTGGCTAATTCTACTGTTTCTGACAACTTGGTAGCTTAACCAACAACCTAAAACCAGACACACTATAAGCAACTTCAAAGCAAGTCAGTCTGTAGCAGCAGCTGCACCGTAGTCACATGACTCTGAAAGGAATGCTGGGATATGAAGTTCTTCCAGAATAACAAGGACTTTTTTACATGCTAATGGAGCTATCAGCCAATGATAGCGGTAAGCCGATATTGTCATTAGTTTTTCTTAAACCAACTCTCTGGATCAGTCTGCACCTTCTTCCTTATTCAGTGAATGAAAATATATGAATATGCTAATCTAGCGCAGCAACACAGCAGCCTGGCTGCGAAGAACAAACAGCAATAAAATAGTGATCAGGGTTGCTAACTCTAACTCACTGAGTGTGACACTTAAGGCCTTTTCAGCTATGATTCAGCACTTTCTTGTATTTACTTCATTGTAAATGAAGGGCTGCCGGAGCTGCCTCGGCCTCGCTGACTCTCTGCCTGGCAATCCGGACGTCTCGCTGATTGAGCATAGATTGCTTCACTTCGTCAGCTTGTTCCCCAGCAGCAGAGAAAAAAGAACGCATACAAAAGCAAATGGATAACTTGATAAATCTTGTTTATGTGGTGCTTTGTTATGCCAACAGAAAGCAGCTTCCCACTTCATCTTCCTCTAGTTTTTTCTAGGCCAAAAACAGGTTGAGAAGTTGGTAACAAACAACATGAAATCACCATAAATGTCTGGAAGCAGGCAGTCAGGACGAAGAGGATGAGGAGGACTCCCATGAGGAGAACAGTGGAGGAGAAACTTCACTTTTATTCCTGATAATCCTAAAAAACATGGATTTTAATTACATTCATAGCCTCATGTTTCCAGCATGTGGACAAGCCATTTTTTTTTTAGGGCCGATACCAGTACCAATATTTTTTCATCAGCCTCAGCCGATACAACCTGCCAATATTTGCGGCCAATACTTCTTTTGACCCGAAAATTAATATGATGAACCCAATGAAAATCAATTTTTGAAAACTTTTTTAAGATAAAAAAGAAACAAAGCACTTCAAATAAATATGTATATAAAAGAGAAACAGTGCACTTGTAAACAAATATTAAATAGAAACATTAAACTCGAATGAATATGTAGAAAAGAAGCAGTGCACTTTTTACAATATCAAGAAGAAACATTAAACTTGTAATATACGGTATATGAAAAAAAACTGCTGCCTGCATAGATGCCTGTGTGTGTAAATTATGCAAGGAGGTATCAGCCAATACATCCGACGTATCAGCCGATGGCAATACCAGCAAAAAATGCAAATATCAACCTAAAATATCAGCCGGCCGATGTATTGGTCTATCCTTACTTCATATCCCAGCATTCCTTTCAGAGTCATGTGACTACGGTGCAGCTGCTGCTGCTACAGACTGACTTGCTTTGAAGCTGCTTATAATAAGTCTGGTTTTAAGTTGTTAGTTAAGTTACCAAGTTGTCAGAAACATTGGAATTAGCCACATGTTGGCTAATACCTGCTAGCTAGGGCTGTGCCATATACTGATATGATATTGCAATATCTTATTTACATGAGAAATATGATATTTACACATATTGTTATATTAGCTGTGCAAATTTTTGTGCCATATTTTTTTGTAATGACCCGGCGGCACCTCGACTGACTACAAAGGGGTCACCTGATTATTTAACAAGGGTGGGAAAAATATTGATACACTGAAATATCGTGATATTTTCATATGCTGATACCATATCTATTTTTAAAAGTGCGGTATCGATCTATTTTACTAATGAAATCTTACGAGATATTATTGTTTTGTTACAAAATCTCACGAGATTTCACAAAATACGAAGATTTTGTAACAGAACAATGAAATCTCACAGTATTTCGCGAAATCTCATGAGATTTCATAACAAAATGATATCTTGCAAGATTTCATTAGTTAAATAAGTCAATACTGCGTTTTTAAATATGAATATGGTATCGGCATATGAATATATTGCGATATTTCAGTGTATCAATATTTTTTCCCACCCCTATTATTTAAACTGTTAAACTATCTGGAAGACAATCTTCCCCAAGACATTAACAAAGAAATCATGAAAACCAGCCAACTATTTTTAATAACTTCAAATTAACAAACATTTCAAACCAGTGTTTTGTCAGTTCCATCACTGCAGTGGAGCGATACCTTTAAGCTAAACATGTTTCAATACTAAAAAACAGGTGTTTGATATGAAATGAAACTTTCAGACAAATTAGGGTAAAAATACCAGTATACATTGTATATCGTAATCTAAAATAAACATATTGTGATATGATATTTGGTCCATATCGCCCAGCCCTACTGCTAGTATCAGATATATGGCAGCCAGATGTCCAAAATGAACTCCTCTGGCTGAGTTAAGGCTATTAGTTGTATCTTTCAAAATATGACAGATACAACCTCACAGTTGTCTGCATATATATCGATATTGGTTGATATCAGATATCAGAAATTAAGAGTTGACCAATATCGGCTCATCAGGTATCGGTAAAAAAGCCAATATTGAACATCCCTACTTAAAACAAACCTTGACCAAAATCTACCCCAACCCTCGCCCCAAACAGGCCTCTGAACCAGTCTGAAAAGTGGAGGATAAATCAAAAGTTTTTTTCCCTTTTATCTCTGTCTTCAGGGTTAACTTCATCTCATACTCTTGTTTGCTCGCAGAGTATGGTATGAATATGACTGCAAGAGTTATATGTGCTCTTTCTCAAAAAAGTCTGTGATCAACAGGAGTTGTCTTTTTATTACATTTTATGAATTAGATTTTTTTTAAAAACTGTTTTTTTCTGTCTTCCTGTCAGATTGCAGCTCAGATCTGTCGGCAAGCCGGTTTGGTGAAGAAGTCTAAAGATGTGATGGACTACAGTGAGGACAACTTTGCCATTGTTTTTGCAGCTATGGGGGTGAGAACCAGATGTTTGTTTTTTTGCATGAGTAAAAATCAGATGCCTTTAATGCCAGAAGTGACTTTCAACACAGCTCACCTTTAAAAACAAGGATGTTATGTTCGTATCATCTGGTGGTCATCCAGAATGATGGGATAGTAGTGATACCATAACCCCTGTTTTAAGTTACCAGAAAATGCTTTCATAACTTGAAACAGTTTTGATTATGTTGAAACATGTGATGGAGAGTGGATGTTTTCTTTCCAAAAGCTTCAAATTCCCAATAAATATTAACCAGGATCTTTACCTGGAAAAGTTCCTGATTTAGAGCCAAAACCCAAAGAAGATTCAGCAAAATCAGAGTGGCAATAGATAAGATTCCTTTCAGTGTTGACAAACAAAGCCTCAGAACATTGTACTTCATTTTTATTTAGTTCAATATTAATTTTGACAACACTGTTTCTTACTAAATTTAGCTTCCAACAGAAATTTTTGTATAATATTGCTTGAAAGCTCAGATTCTTGTGATTTGACTGATGGAAACATTTAAAGATACAGTGACCCCAGCAGGTGCAATCAATGCCAACTAAATCAAACCAATCCAAAACGGAGTGAAGTCACATGTAAATCAGGTTGATAATTTATGGATATTTTCCTTTTATTTTTAAAAGACTAGATTCTTTTATTATGTATCCCAAAAAAAATATTATTTGAAAAATGTTCTCAGACTGATTTCCCATCAGCCACCAGCTTTGCCCAGTCTTCCTGTACGTGTCATAAATCCGGCTTGGATGTGAGTGTTCTTGATAAAGTTATTTCTAAATATATTCAGCTTATTTGGCCATTAACAGACATTAACAGACAGCTTTAGTCTGCAGGAGCTTCCATGACATCTACAGCCTTGGAATGCACATGCCTGCAACAGTAAGGATTATGATAAATAAAGATTATGAATATGAATAAAAAATGTATAGAGCTATTTTTATTATGCATTTTATTGTGTTTTTTTTTTTTTTTTAATTGTTTTTCCTGCTGGATTTGTTCATTTAAGTCTTATTTTATTTTTCACTTAAACAGAACTTCTTTACAACACACATATCAGAGTGTGAACTCCTCTTACTGTACAAGTTGGAGGAAAAAAAGGCAGTAAATCATGTTGTCACTAGATGGAGGCAGAGTAAAATGTACCTGTCATGTCCCAGAACTTCAGTAAAACTTCTACACTGGTACTAATAATAGTGTAAATCACTGGTCTGATCATGACACAATATCATATCTAGACAGTGTGTAGTGATTTGATGTTTGTCGATATCTCAAATTCAGTCACAATATTATGATTTTGATTTAATTTGATTTAGGATCCACCTGTTGATATGAAAAAATAAGTAATAAACAAGTTTTTTTTGTTTGCTTTTTACATAATTGTATGCTCTCACTGACTTGAAAGTACATGCAGTACAGTCTCCCTCTGTCATATCCCACCTAGCATTTTTTGTTCTAAAAGACATCTAATAGAAGTCTAATGGTCCTTAGATGTCCAGGCAAAAATGGGTCCACCACTGGTCTAAAAATAAAGGTGTTTAGCCGTCCTAGCTAAGACTAGCTTATCTACACTATATGCTGATCAATGACTTTTAAAAATGTTTTGATCCAACATTTGGTCATCATTTGTACAGCTTACAGCTGTTTTTTAGCTTGATATCTAATCGATTTTGGAATAAATTCTATTGTCTAAATTTGGGCTAAAATATACAGTAGACCTGTTATAGTCGGGGGAATTTCGGTCTGAACTTAGATGAGATGTCTAATAGACGTCTTTGGCCCAGTGGGATCTATCCACTGCACAACTGTAAGCATGTATTTTTAAAAAACATCAACATAAGAATCCATACTCAGGTGGAACTTCAAAGTAAAGCCATAAAAAAGTGGGTTTCATATCTATTTTTGGCCAATTTTAGGGATTTTGGATTGATTTAGGATCAATACATCCATCTATATCGCTAAATTGATATAGACTGATGTATTGTTACACCCCTAAATAATACCATTAAAAGAAGATGACTGACGACATCACATGTACTGATGTGATTTGGAGTTTCTCTTCTTTCTACCGACAGGTCAACATGGAGACAGCCCGGTTCTTTAAGTCAGACTTTGAGGAAAATGGATCCATGGACAACGTCTGTCTGTTCCTGAATCTGGCCAACGACCCAACGTACAAACTTTTACTCATGATGTATTGTTTTTTGTTTTGTTTTATAAATGGTCTCATCTTATATAGTTTTCTCCAAGATTTGGCTCGAGACTCATTAAAGCCATTTTCAAATCAATAGATTAATGCACAAAAAACTATAAATATCCACCTACTTTATATCAACCTAAGATTTGATTCATTAGCAAAGTGTAGGAAGCAGAAAGTCATGTTTAAAACTCAGTGTCATGATTCAGTGATGTTTACATGCTATTATTAAGCATTTAATTAGACAATGAACATAAAAAGGTCCAAATTTACTGATAAAAGAAGTTAAATTTCCTTCTTTATTTCAGCATTGAGCGAATCATCACGCCTCGCTTAGCTCTGACATCAGCGGAGTACCTGGCCTATCAGTGTGAGAAGCACGTCCTGGTCATCCTCACCGATATGAGCTCCTATGCCGAGGCGCTCCGAGAGGTCAGCCATGTTTTCAGTTAGTTTATTCTGATCTTAATGCAACAAACTGGAAGCAGGGGGAGGATGTGACTACTCACTCCCCACTCAGGTGTCTGCAGCCAGAGAGGAGGTGCCGGGCCGCCGAGGTTTCCCTGGCTACATGTACACAGATTTGGCCACCATCTATGAGAGAGCTGGCAGGGTCGAGGGACGCAATGGCTCCATCACCCAGATCCCCATCCTCACCATGCCCAATGACGGTACACACACTGGCACACAAACCTGCAGCGCGAATGGCTCCGGTCTGTTTTTAACAGCGTGCTCGTCTGTCTTCCAGACATCACTCATCCTATTCCTGACCTGACTGGTTACATCACCGAGGGGCAGATCTATGTGGACAGACAACTTCACAACAGACAGGTAAGGAAGAGCAGCCTCGTGCATGTCATCTTGGTTTATTTTAACTCATTAACCCATGTCCTGTTTCCCCTCCTGATCAGATCTATCCCCCCATAAATGTGCTGCCGTCTCTGTCTCGACTGATGAAATCTGCCATCGGGGAGGGAATGACCCGCAGGGACCACTCTGATGTCTCCAACCAGCTTGTAAGTAAAACGCTGCTTCATAGCGCTCACACAGGCCTTCACCAGCCCTCCCTCATATCCCGCGTGTGTTCTTGTAGTACGCGTGTTATGCCATAGGTAAGGACGTCCAGGCCATGAAGGCGGTGGTGGGAGAGGAGGCTCTGACCGCCGATGACCTGCTCTATCTGGAGTTCCTGACCAAGTTTGAGAAGAACTTCATCTCCCAAGGTGCAGTGCGACATACACATATAGTATGTGGGCTGTAACGCCGATCGGTAGGAAGCAAAAATCACATGAAGCTGCTGTTTGGTTGCAAGTTTAGGAAGTCATTTTATGAGTGACTATATCAGACCTCTTGTATTTGGTTAAAAGCTGACTGCAGAATCATTTGTACACATCATATTTCTGGTAAAGGCCACAAACATGTTTGGTGTAATCTGTGGTCGATACGACTCAGACGGTGGAGACATGACCGTTATCCAGGTGTAGCGACAGCAGCACCCAAACTCAGAGCTTCCCTGCTCTGAGTCATATCGCTACAGAAGATGATCTCACATCAGATTAAACAGATCTTTAAGTGTGGAAATCTTTTGTCGTTTAATCCAGAATAATTTTTTTTCTGTTTGAGAGCAGGATTTATTTTATTCATGCTCATTTTACAGAATGTTATATTGCTCCATGTTATTTTTGCCATCACACTTAATATAAATGTCTTTACAAATATGTTCTGCTTTTCTTCAAGACAGTTTCCACCCCCCCCCCCCCCCCACCCCCACCCCCCATCATTTCATTACAACAAATGCATGCAGACAAAAAAGAAAGTAAAAAATAAACATCATAAATCTACTTAGAAAAATAATTGGGGAAGAAAACGCAAAGGGAAAAAAAATAACTGGAAAATATCCATTAAAGCAAAACCAAAGATTGTACAATTTAAAAAAAAAAAGAGAAATGAATACTTTACTTGGAATAAATAGAGAAATAAAATTTTAGAATAGACGAATAATAAAACAGACAAAGGGATGAAAATAGAACACAGTTAAAGCACAAAATGTGTATTTGTTTTAATCATTTTATTTAATTTTTTATCAACTATTGTATGAATTGACTCCATATTTAATTTGAGGAGCATTTTTATTGAAAATGTGACCTTATTTATAAATTCATTCATGTAGTTTTATATTTATTTCTGGCTATGGTGGTTTCAGTCCTCCATACCCTTAATTGCTTCTTTATTCGAAACACTGCCAAAGAGTCATTGCTGGGAAGAAAAGGCACAAACATGTCACCTTTTTACTTGCCGCTATGCAGTGACCCCCGTTAGACATCTTATAGATTTTTATAAAACCTCATTGCAGGTCTCTAAAGCTTTAAATGACCCTTCCTCTAAAAGCATCTCAGATTTATTGATCTGGTATGTCAGGGATCCTTAACCCTGGTCCTCGAGGAGCGGTGTCCTGCAGGTTTTTGAAGTTTCCCTGCTGCAAATCAATGCCGTATTTTCTGGACTTTAAGTCACACCAGTCAAATAATGCGTCGTGAAGAGGAAAAAACATATATGCCGCACTGGACTATAAGTCGTGGTCATTTTCTGTAAATAACAGCAAAGTAGGGTGATTTTCGGATTTTTCATATCCTATTTGTTACTGCTAAAGCTTCCCAATCACTCAGATTCCAAAGTTAATGCCTGTAAATGATCATGAACATCATAATTAAGAAGGATAATCATGGTTTTTGAGGATTTGTTCCAGGCAGTACAGCCACATGTTCAAAATGAACTCCTCACGCTATAAGGCTGTTGTGGGATCTTTACTCTTGGAGCAGAATATAGCTGTCACAAGCCTAGAGCGTCATCATGTGACATTAGACGGTAACGTTTACTCCTTGGCTCATGCCAGTCAGTGTGAATTAACACTTAGAAATACATTAAATTGTATATATTTTAAAATATAAGTCGCACAAGCAGCCAAACTATGAAAAAAGTGTGACTTATAGTCCGGAAAATACGGTAATTATTAGAAAACATGTCTGAGTCTGACAGGATTGTTGCAGCAGGGGGTTGAAAACCTGCAAGACTCTGGCCCTGGAGGACCAGGATTGAGGCTCCGTGTGGTAAGAGCCCCAGATGGTGCCCTGCTAACTGTCAGGCTTTTACCATCCGAGTCTCCACTTTGTGCAGCTGTTTTCCCGTTAAACTCAGGCTTTTTGCGTTTTATCAAAGTCTTTGATGATCTGATGTCACACTTTTTATTTCCTTCCCTTTGTAGTATCTCTAAGGAAAGTGACGTTGTTTCCATCTTTAATAACTACGTGTTTATGTGTGTAGGTGCCTACGAAAACAGGACTGTGTTTGAGACTCTGGACATTGGCTGGCAGCTCATGAGGATCTTCCCCAAAGAAATGCTGAAGAGGATCCCTCAGAGCACCTTGGCTGAGTTTTACCCCCGAGATGCGAAACATTAGCCAAACACACACCACATTGTCTCTTTTCGGTGAGGCCTCTGCGTACATACAGTGCAGTGTTGTGATGCCATAACTGTCTTCACACGTGCGGCTTCCCTGTAGCCTTGACAGCAAACCCCCCCCCCCCCCCCCCCCCCCCCCTGCTTACACAGAAGGAGAAAAAGACCAAAACACATGCTGAAGTTTGTTCAGAGAAACCGGTAGAGGAACATTTAATGGCTGTAGATAATGCGTAAGTCAGAGTTTAAATTAGTTTATAGGCTACATAAACCAAAACAAGATGATGCAACATTTTCATAAAACCTGGAAATCCTCAGAAGAAAATATTAACATTGTTTTTGAGTGAGAAATTTAAAAGATTCTCTTATAATTTCTGCTGTCATGACATGGATTAATCGCCTTGGTTCCTGTTTCCAAAACTCTTTGACTTGGTTACTTATTAAAGCAGCGGGAGTTCAGGTTTAAATAACAATGCAAAGACCAAAAAACAAAACTAATTTTGATAAAATATATGTAAGTTGTCCATTGTGCCTCATTTATAACACTTTATCTCTTTCAGAAGGGCAATCAGTGGATTGTGAGCTTTTCTTTTTCTTTTTACTCCAAGAAAATTTCTGCTACATAATTTGAAATGTGAACTGCATAAACTTGAATTAAGGTTAGACTTAAAAAATCTCAAACATCCTGCAGACTTCTCCCGCTCCCTCTCTGCTGTGCTTCAGCTCTGCCTCTGACTCTGCCTCACACTACAGGCTCAAAAATCTGTGAGACGCTGAAGGGAAGTTAGGGAAAAGCAGTACCGGTTCACCCAATACGCACACTACGCCGTTGCGTAGGGCCCCGCAAACTCATAAAGGCCCCGTGAAGGGATTAAAAAAAAAAAAAAAGGAAAAGGAAAAACCCTGACGACGTCACCACCCGTCGCGCATTTCCAGCACATCAGGCTGGAGAGGAGAAGTGAGAGATGAAGCGGAGTTAAAGGATACGAGGAAATGAGAAGGAAAGAACATGAGGATGAACCGCAGGAACAGCAGTCAGGGAACCGTCTGCTCTCGGTGGGAGAATGGGAAGGACTTGTACAAGTTTGCCCTAAATTACTGAGGGGGTGCGCTCCGGTTTGCTGGCTGCTATCAGTTCAGTTTTGGTTTTGAAGTTAAAACTGTACTTACAAAACAATAAAAAGTAAATGGATAAATGTTACACCATCCAAGACAAAAATAAAACAATGATGATGGTTCTGATTCACAATGGATTCATTCGGTTTTCCACACTGTATTGACAGGAAAACCTGTTTCAGCGGTCTGTATTCTGCAACCGTCTATCCGTTATGCCTAACTGGCGTCTCTGTGTTACCATGACAACAGTGTTCAATTACAGAAATTAATGACTGTTTATCTATATTAACTCAGTTAACTGTCGATAATTATTACAGCTTTAGTCGAACCACTAATAATAATAAAAGATAACATTGGCAAAAATGACAATAAGATTGTAATCAGACAGATAAATGTTCGTCTGTGCTAGCGTGCAGTGTCGACAGTGGGTTGACATGCTAACGCTAACAGTCGAGGCTATCTTCACTTTAACTTTATATGACACATAAATCAAAATAACTGTGTACATATACAACGGCAGACTCATTAAAACATCGTGAATAGAAACATATATGGGCGTCAGTTTATGGATCTCACCTGTAATGACAGGAAAAACTGTTTCAGCGGTCTGTATTCTGCAACCGTCTGTCCGTTATGCCTAACTGGCGTCTCTGTACCCTTCTTAAGTTACAGCATGGTTACCATGACAACAGTGGTTGCGCACTGCCCCCTACTCGTAAAGTAGCACCATTCCCTTAAATCAGGTGAGTCCATCATGAAGCCAAAACAACAATAAAAGATAAATCAAAAGAGATGGGGTGGAGTTATATAATCAATAGAAAAAAATAATAAAATTCAGCAATGGAAATCATGTGCCACATAAATATTGACTGAGATTTAATTTTGTTTGCTTGGATAACCAACAGGCAAATGTCCAGTCGTCCTCAAAATTATTCATACTCTTAAATTAAATGAAAGGCTATATTCACAATAGTAATTCAAATAACAACAAACTAAAGAAACTAATAATGAATCTTTGAAAAATAGTAAAATTATAATTAAGTGAAGGAAAATATTGATTTTGAATTATTGTTGAAAATATAATTTAAAACAAACAAACAAAACTATCCCAGACACATCAGAGCACTTTTGAACAGTGGAGCAAAATACCTGTCAGCAGGTGTAGAAGTCTTTTTGAACATTAGAAGAAAACATCTGATTACAGTGATTGTGTCAAAGTGTTGCTCAACAACGTTTTAGCTTCAGGGCCTCATTGTGCTTGTTTACTTGTTTTATTTCTTGTGTGTGTTTTTTTTAGATTTCTGTCAAGCCACAATTAAAAATCGACAATTTTCATAGAATTTTTATTTATTATTACTTTTGTCAATTTCAACTTATTTCAGTGACAGCTATTTTTTCTTTAACTGAGGGTCTAATATTTTAGGACAACTGTAGATGCAGATATTTTATAAAATATAAAATTAAAATTCACAAAATACTCAGACAATGGTGTAAATTAATCATTTGTATGATAAATAGAATGAAATAATTGCCTACATTTAAGTATATGAAAGTAAAACAAGCATAGCCAATTTGATGGAGATGAATTAATATTAGCCATATCCATATAACAGGTGCTGTGTTTAAGTTTTCTCCTACAAGCAGCAGCACAGACAGACAGAGCAGGTTCATCTAGGACAGGAACAGAGGAGCCAGCTTTATCACCCATGCAGGCACATCCACAGATGTGCAATATATATACATTATGTTTAAAGCACTGGGTGTCATGTGCAACTATTGAAAGTTTTTGCTGTTCCATTAGCAGGGCCCCTTACCAGAATTTTGCCTAGGGCCCCTTGGAGGTCTGAACCGGCTCTGGGGAAAAGGAATAAAGCTTGATTGTCAAACGAATCAAAGCAAAGTTTAAATAGAGACGAACAAAAAGACTGTTGCCCCCCTGAACTTTCACCCGGATGAGTCCCAGTTTGTTCATCAGCCACTCGTATCCACATGGTGGAGTCACTGACAGACTTTCGTGTCCTGTCCTGATGTGAATCACTTCATCTGGTCTAAATTCAAGCCAGCTCAGATCGTAATGGGACAGCCATGAAGTCCGATTGTACCAGTGTGACATTCTTGTTTAAAGCTTGATGATGTAGTTTTGTTATTATTATTTATTGGTGCCAAAAATTTAAAGTGAAGAGAAATCTGTGTTTGTGTTCATGTTGTGTGTATGCATTGGCTTTATGTCACACATCTGCCCAGAAATATCTATTGTGTACTTTTTTGTTTGAGCTGTGTGTGTTTTTATTGACTGGATATGCAAAAAAAACTGCATGCAGTGCTGTTAAATGTTACTGTTGGTGCCTCAAGAATGTCGTTTAATAAAAGTTGCTGCCTCATTTCTGATCATTGTGGTTTTTATCAGCCTATTAATGCATATTTACTACATGTATTCATGTCTGGAGGAGCTCAGACTGACCTCAGCCAGTTACTGGAAGCATGCTGATTTACCATCAGGTAACTTGATGGTGGTCACTTGATCACCAAGAAACTTACTGAAAATTACAATGTGCCCTGTTGTTGTAAAACGGCTGCAACCCACGGCTTCTCTGGGCTTATTAAAGCTGGATTCAACCATGCTGTACCCAGCTGAACCAATAGACGGCAGCATTTCTACAGTATGAATAAACATCTTTCATTCCTCCTGCTATTTGACTAAGGTTATAAGCAATTAATTTTATAAACTCAGATTATGGTTATTAACAGTTGTTGGTGAGATTTCAGGCTGTTTGAAAAGAAATACTGCATATTGTTAGTCAGTCCAGCTTCACTTGTAGAGTTCTTGGATTAAAACCTGTTTAAAAATTGTAGAGCATGTTATAGAGTCTGTTGTAAATAGTCATGTTTTTTGTAAGATAAATCCATTTAAAGACTAAAAACAGCAAATAGCAGAACAGCCTTAAATGGCATTGCAACTCTTTGATCAAATTTCTTCTAGTTCTTTACAATCCCATCGGAGCTCTTAAGAATTGGTGGTTTGCTTGAATCCCTGCCCAGAACAGGAGGATGAGCTTTTAGTTTTCAGGCTTTTCTCTTGTGGAACCAGAAACCAGCCTCTGTGTGAAACACTGAAAGTCTCTCTGGCTTTACGATGCTGAAAACATTCCTCCATGAGAACATATTTATTATTTGGGGACTTGTTTCTGCTCTGTTTTAGCCATCTATGGTTTTAACATTTTTTAGTCTTTTTTGGTACATTTTTTGAATATTTTATGATTATCTTCAACTTGTTTTGTGATCAGTTTTTATATATTTTGTGCTATTTTATTTTGTCTAATTTTTATTCACTTCTTTAACCCTATTGATTTGCAGTCTGGTAAAAGGTGTTATTAAATAAAGATTGATTGTTTGAACTGCCTTTTCAACCATATGGAACAGTAAATTTTTCATTGACTAAAATGAATGTTGATGAAAACTGGTAGAAATAAATCTGCCTAAATATCTATTGGACTTGGTTTGGGTATTTCATGTCAAAAATAAATGTTTATCCTATCAGTGTTTCAGATTTTGAACATTTTACTATTGTTTTTAACTGTCATCTCAACCCCAAGAAAATATATATTCTTTTTATTAATGTCCAAAGAAAAAGAAACATTCAAAGGAACAATTTTTCCTTTTTTCCTGGTGCAACTTTAAAGGGTTATAACAGAACACTGAGATTGAGGCGATGTTAATTTGAATACAGGTCAGTTCACATTATGAAGAACTTATCTGTCATTTACTGTTTGACCTCAGACGTCATGTTTATTAGAGAAATGCAGTGAAGCACGAATACCGTAATTGTGTCAACGTCTAAATCCGGAGTTGTGAGCAGTTTGTGGTGTGTTATCCTCTCTGATCAGAGTCTGAACAGGAAATACCACTTCAGTGACAAAGCAGAGCGAGGCAGGTGATTAGAGGATAACTCTGAAAAGTTCAAATGAGTAACTCCAGATCCAGATTAAGAACATTTAATCAGCTCTACATTTGTGCTGCATAAAGTTTAGGTCACTGTTTGAAAAAAAAAAAAAAGTCCTTGGTTACATTTTAAAACACATAAAAACATTCATGAGGACACAAAACACTAAATAAGTTAGATTTGGGTTTAATGAGCTGAAAGTGCAGCCTGATGTGGATATAAGGTTTTATGGCTCAGCTTTCTAAAGTCAGTCTGTTTCACATTATTTCTTTTTTCATTCTTCCACATTTGAGCAAAGTTAAGTTTATACATATAAAAATCCTTAAAACAAAACAATCAGTAAAAAACTGAAACATTCTTTTAAGGTGAGACACTACAAGCAAATAGGGTAAAAAATGTAACAAACTGGTATCAACTTTCCTGGTTTATTCCTCACATTAGGGCTATCGTTTTTTGTATTGCAAGTTTTCTGAAATTTTATGTTTAATTATGCAAATTAGGTGTTATATAGCAAAAAATGCACTAATTTGTATACATTTCTAGGGGAAAAAATCTAAACACAGGATTAAGCCAGGTTCAAAGTTCCTTTTTGTTCACATATTAAAGTCAAAAGTTTTTACAGAGGAGATTTTGGATATCTCTATGGATCATTTCACAATTTAGAATATACTGTCAACAACCAGAAAAAATCATTTTTTGGCATATTTTTGGGATGAAATGTTCTATAATTCAGGCTGCGAATGAGATATCAAAAAATCCTTCTGTAGAAACTTGAAGAATACAGTCAGGAGCAAAACTTGAAAGTTTGGCTTCTGTAAGTGCTCCTGAAGTGGAAATTTTTTACCCAGAATAAGAGAAAAAAACTCATTTTGAGAAAACAGCGTTTAAAGTTTTGGATTTTAAAATTCTCCACATTTTTGTTCTATAACATTATTTACAGACATCAGATCCAATGAGATTCATGAGCTGGAAAAATCAAGTTTGGTTGAGATGACATCGTTCAGGAAAAGAGACGTTTCCAACGATACCAGATATGACAATGTTCAGACAAGCACTGCGGTGCTGCGCTCTGTTTAAATACACCAACTTTAGCTGCATTTTGACGGCATTTGGGTGCATCAGACAAAGTATCATGTAATAAACGTGAAATAAACTCCTAAAATGTTTATTTTAGACGGGTTTTTTTTACACTAGTCTAAAAGAAAAAATGTTGAAGGGGGAAAAAAACGAAAATCTCAACATTAACCAGGTAATGAAAAAACCAGTTGTTTTTTTTTTTTTTTACCTGAAGTGCCTCACCTTAAAGGGCAAATTCAGGATTTTTGACATAGGGCCTCATTTTCCAGTGAGCCAGTATACTACTTATCACTGGAGACAGTATTAACATATTTCATACCGTTATTCTAGTTCCAGGAGGTCGCCGATGCTAATGCTAGCATGAGTCAGTAGGAATCTGCTAGCCTGTCATCAAAAATAATCTTAACCACCTCACAACATCCGAGGCAAACCATTTATAACTTCAGACTATCTGTGTAAATGTCGTGTTAACAGAATGATGTTATAAATAAAACTAACCTGCATTTTGTTGCATTTTGATTGTTGCTGCTGAGACAATTTACAAAGTTTTACTTCCTGTTTTTGGCAGTGGAGTGATGTCATCTGCTGCTACGTGCATGAAGGAATCGGATTACACAAATATACCGTTAAAACTATGGTCACGTCTGAAAGGCATGAGGATATGTCGGATTTTGAAGACGATTTCAAACTTTTTTCATCAAACTAACTGTCACCATGTCTCTATGAACCAGAATACACTGACAAAGTAGTAACACTACCACCTGGAAGCAAAGTATATTATTCTACAGCTGGTAAGAAACTAGTTCCTCAATATGTAATTCAAAATTTGTCATACAAGGCTAGTTTTACTAATTTAACACATGAGTTTACTAGTTTAACACAACATTTATACAGATAGGCTTGCTGATTTGCCTCGGATGTTCTGTGGAGTGGATAAGATTGGTTTTAATGACAGGCTAGCAGATTCCTATTGACTTACACTAGCATTAGCATCAGCAACCCCCTGGAACTAGAATAACGTGATGAAATATGTTAAAACTGTCTCCAGTGATAAATAGGACCCTGGCTCACTTGTAAATGAGGCCCTTTGTCAAAAATCCTGAACTTCCCCTTTAGAGATTAAACTATATCGTCATACATATTTACATGGTTCATCACAGGCACACATTTACAACAGAATAAAACACTATATAAAAAGCAGATTCCAGTGATGAGGATCAAATCCATCTCTGGTTTGAAATGACTACAGCAGAGTTACTTCCTCTTTGGATTCCAGCCTCGGGGAAAATTTCTCGCTCAACAATCAGTCAGTGAGTTTTTGCTGCCTTGCAGGGCTCTCAGATGGATATGCTCAGCGTCTTGCCTTTGAAATTCATGAAATAAAGCCTTGAGCCTGCAGACTTGGACATTATGAAAAAGAGGAAAGGGTCCAGACAGGCGTGGAGACAGCACAAACACACCGCCAAGTTAAAGTGGACGTACAAACTTTCTGTCTCTTTCACAAACAGTTGTATATAATGGAGGAAGTGCAGGACCCCCGCTGGGAGGAAACACACCAGGAAGAGGACAAACACCAGCGAACTGGCCTTGATGTACATCGTCCAGTCGAAGTGCGACTGGTTCAGCTCTCTGATGATTTTGGCATAGCACACCACGGTGACCACCAGCGGCGCCAGCAGACCGAGGACGGTCAGGACCAGGTTATAGTAGAACAGAATGTGAGAGTTGTCATTCAGGATCAGCACATCGTGGCAAGTGGTCCGGTTTAGCTCTCCGATCTTAAAAGTCTGCTGAACCAGGAGCTCAGGGATGATGGCGACGAAGAACACCCCCCACACGGACAGGCTGACCCAGGCCGCGAACATCCTCTTGGGGAGGCGTTTGTATGTGAAAGGGTGCACCACGGCCAGGTAACGCTTGACACTGATACAAGCCAGGGTTGCGGCCGAACAGTAGAGGTTGCCATAGAAACAGGCCGTGATCACTCTGCAGGCGGCTTCTCCCAGAACCCAGTTGTTTCCCTGGAGATGGTAGTGAGCCTTGAAGAAGAGGGAGAAGAGGAGGAGGAGGTCGGAGACGGCCAGGCTGCAGTAGAGGATGGCGGAGGACACTTTTCTAATTTTAGTTGCCAGCAAGCCCAGGATGGCGATGTTGGCTGGGATCCCCACAGCAGCCACCAACATGTAAATAATGGGGATGACCCGGGTGCTCAGGGGCCCTTGGAGGTACTCCATGGTGCTGTTGCTTCGCAACCGCAGAGTTGGAGGGGAATGAGCTGAAATGGGTGCTTGGGTGCCATTTAGGACAGATTTTGTCTGGATGATTAGGTCTGGTGTCCCGAAGAATGTTCTGGGACGAGGGAAAGCAACCTCAGAACTGTTAGCTTGTGTTTTTGTTTGCCTCCTCCCTGCAAAAAAAAAGAAAAAAGAGAGAAACATGTAAATTCACTTTATTCAGCCATTCAATAAAGTTTCACTACATTAAATCTGTGTTGCTTCACTTTCCAAAAAACTTCTTTTCTCCATCCATTATCATATTCTACATAGATAGAAAAATAGATAAAAAAATATATAAATGTAAAAGACACTATTGATAGTCTGTTAATATTTACACATTGAAAATATTTTTTAAAATACTGTACCTTTGGAATCTGAAAACAGTTATTATTGCTATTAATATTCATTGTACAATAAAATAAATAACCTGTTCTTATTGACATATTATAGCACATATGTCCTCTGCCTATTACCACGTTATATTTTCAATATAGATGCAGTTATACTTTTGGTGATGTAATCATTAATGACACATCTTGGAGAATATGGGGCCAATATGTCCGTTAGGGTTTGGCGATATATCAAAATAAAAAAATACTGATATATTTTTTAATGAGATATGGAATTGGACCATATTGAACATATCATTATACAGAGTTCAAATTTTGTCTGTTTTTTCTTCATATATAAATACTGCTTTTGGGTTTGTCATATTTAATTCTTTTGCATGTTTGTTATTTGCGTCTGTGGATTTGTTATACTTGTTAAACTTGGGGGACTGTTTATATAATGTGTTGTTTTTAATATGTGAAGCACTTTGTAAAACTGTTATGCATGAAAAGCGCTATATAAATAAAATTTGATTTGATTTGATAATAATATGTACAGTTGTGCTTGAAAGTTTGCATACCCTTTCAGAAAACAATCTGCTGCCCGTGAAATAAGTTGAAATTGACAAAAGTAATAATAAATGAAAATTTCATTAACATCATGACATTTATTTTTTTATAGTGGTTCAACAGAAATAGGCCTATTGAAAAAACACAAATAAAAAATAAAACGAGTATACAAGCATGATGGAGCTTCTGAACTATAATTTTGTTGAGCAAAACTTTGCGGCAATCATGTTTCCTGTAACGTTGAATAAGACTTCTGCACTTGTTGACAGGTATTTTGACCCACTGTTCATGAGCAAGGTGCTTTAATATGTCTGGGACAGTTCTGTTTGTTTGTTTGTTTTTCAAACAAAAATTCAAAATCAATATTTTATTTCACTAATTTATAATTTAGTAAATTTTTATCTATTATTACTATTTTCAGTTTCTTGTTATTTGAATTACTCTTGTGAATTTAGCCTTTATTTAATGGGAGGGTATGTGAACTTTATGAAACATAAACCCAGAATAAGTCCCCCATTGCCTGTATCTTGTAAAAATCATTATGTCTATATTCTTTGTCAAATAGAAATATACCTGGTGAATGATAAATTAAACATCATGAGTGATAATAATAATGTTTTCTGCAACAGCTGTAATTCTCTGACAGTTGTCACTTGTTTTGAATACGTTTGAATTGGTTTGCAAATCGGCTGAAAAACTTTCCACTTCTCTCTACAGAAGGCTGCCTCCATCTCTCCTCAGATTTTACTCTTAAAAAACAACCATTTTGTCAACTAAACAAAGTCAAAACCATGTGACTATGTTTTACATCAGCATTTCTTACCTTTTTTTCTGAGCTGCTCCACTTACAAAGAGAGCAAAAAGAAAAAGGCAGAGCAGTTTCCTCATCTTGCTGTGTTCAGACAGATCCCACGTCTCTCTCTGGGGCTGTTTTCATTCTTCTTCAGTGTCACTTCTGTGTGCAGTTCAGAGTCACGTCAGTGGGTGTTTTCAAATCGGAAAGCAAGACATCTGCAGGCTGCAGAGAAGATACGGGCTCTGCATTTGCTCTGTCTCAACAGGAACGCTGCTGAAGGAAACGCCCCTCATGATCGTTGCCATCCCTCCTCTGTTTCATGATTCACTGTGACTCTTCTGAACAAAACCCTTTTATGTCCGTGTGGTTTCGAAGATGTTTCACATTTTACCCTGCACTTTTTCAAGCTGGTTTAAAACTTATTTTTATGCATTTATGAGAAAAGGATATATAAAGGCTTAGCCTAGAAGATTTAATGAGAAGTTACATGCAAATTAACATGTACAGCTTTGAATCTTTAGTTTTTTTCCCCCTCCTATATGGAAACTATGACATTTTGAGGGGAACAGGAAGTGAAGTAATGAACAAAAAAGACCCCGTGGGTGACAAAGGAAATGCTTGTGTCACAGTGATAAGCTTCTCTGAACATTAACATTTCAGTTTATTCTCCACTTCCTCTATGATATATCTTTTTAAATTGAGAAGTTTTATTTAAGACCTGTAAAAATTTACCTCTGAGACTTGTGAGGGGGCAGAGAAGGCCTACTCATGTTTGAACTGTTCAAATCATCACATGTACAGTGTGCTTGAAACTTCACATACCCTCCCATTAAAGAAAAGGTTAAATTCAAAATAGTAATTCAAATAACACGAAACTGAAAAAGGTAATAATAAATAAAAATTTACTAAATTATATTTAAGTAATATAAATATTCTTTTTGAATTCTTGTTTAAAATAATTTTTTAAAAAAGCCAACAAATAAAAACTGTCCGAGACAAATCAAAGCACCTTGCTTATTAACATTGCACCTCTGAACAGGTGCAGAAGTCTGATTGGACATTAGATTGCATTGATTGCCTCAAATTGTTGCTCAACAAAATATTATCTCAGTATCCCATCATGTTTGTTTACTTGTTTTATTTTTTGTTTGTTTGTTTTTTATATCTATTTAATGAATTTTTATTGATTATTTCTTTTGTCAAATTCAACTTATTTTTTTTGGTAGCTGATTTTTTTTCTGTCTTTAATGGAAGGGTCTGTAAACTTGCAAGCACAACTGTAACTACAGTAAGATAAACATGTAAATGAATAAATATTCATAAAAAGAAGTATCTGCTTACAGTAAGGACACGTGGAGGGTGAGGAAGAACTTGTATTACCAAAGGAAAGTGTATTATTTGAGTGCTACATCCAGCTGTCTTTAAGAAAAAAAAAATCAGATTTGTTTATTTTTGTGTTAACAGTACAAGCAAGCATCTGTTGGAACTCAAAACAACAACAGAAGATGTTTGCACATATGAGGTATTTCTGTTTTCACCACATATGACGTCAATCGCAGAAATAGCAGCTGTCTCAAACAGAGAACAAAGAGATGCATCTGCCCTGCACAGCGGTGATCTCTGCCTTCATCGAAAGCAAAGCAGACCTGCTGTTTTCCCATTAACCGAACGTCTGTTTGTCTTTACAGTAAGCAGTCATCTCATGTTCTTCTCCTGAAATTTGAAACTAATTCTCAAACAGACAAATGGTTTTCATGTCAGAATAAAAACACATAAACAACACAAGTCAAGGCCTGTTCATCAACAAGGAAACACACAGAAATCCGGCATCTGATTCTGGCATACAGAAACAATGCACTTCCTTCCTTTTCTCAATAGCACTGCATCCACGTCAGCCATCTGTTTTCTGCATCATTTCAGCCACAAACTTAGAGTGAAAATGAAACGCTCAACCAACCTAACCTTATTTACTAGACTGAGTCCTGGTCTTATCAATAATTAAATACCAAACGTGAAAAATATAAGCATATAAAAGAAAAACGTAGCAAAGTTTAATGTTGTTAGGACAAGGGCGCCACCATGTTGCAGTTCTCTAAGCTCTGACGTCACTAGGTTGGTTTGTGTTCTGGCTCATCAACGGGAATAACCAGCTACGCTGAGCTATAATTAACAAGCTGGAACACGTTTTAAAAGATTAATATCAGGGACCCTGACTCCAGATCATGAAGTGATAATATTCTAGAGAAAATTAAGAAAATGATCAGAAGACTTGAGCTGTGTCCCAAGTGCACTGGAAGTCAGTGCTCAGTCCGCACTGTAGACTTCATCTGCTTTGACCGCTAACATGAGCTAACTCTACTGAACCGGTATTATCACCGTATAATCACGGCCTCAGACAAATGACCAGATCATAATTGTCATCAAGGAGTGAACTGGTTGGTAGCATGCTACACATTAGTAAATATGAATGAATAATTTCATAAACGTTACTTAACGTTACTTAACGCCGACCTGCTCTACCACCTGAGCCACAGCCGCTCAGATGATGATCGAAGGATCGGCGGTTCGAATTCCGATCCCCCAGCCATGAGTCGTTGTGTCCTTGGGCAAGACACTTAACCCTCCTTGCCTCCAGTGGCAAGAAGACACATTCATACAGATGTATGAATGTGTGTAAATGATTCCGATGGCGGTTGGAGGGGCCGTAGCCGCGAAATGGCTGCCATGCTTCCGTCAGTCTACTCCAGGGCAGCTGTGGCTACATAGCCTACGTAGTTTACCATCACCAAGTATGACTGAGGAGTGAAACAATAATGGACCCACTGTGAAGCACTTTGAGTGCCTTGAAAAGTGCTATATAAATCTAATTATCATTATTATTATTATAAATCAGTACAATACCGCCTCCGATGCAGCAGGGGTCGCTACCGCTTTGTTCACCGCTATTATTCACCGCTATAGGGGATTATCACGCTTACCGGAAGTTCCCGAATTTTGGACACTTCCTCTTCCGGGCCATTTTAACAACAGCCTTTCCTGCTCTGTTATACTGTTTAAATCGGATAAACTCCAAACATACTTAAGTTTTCATTCCAGACCGAAGTGATACTGGATCAAAAGCTGGATCAAAGCGATCGATTCGCTGCGGTGAATGGCCGAACTTTATAATAAAACACACGTTTGTTTGTCGCCGGTGGGGCACAACACCGGCACTTCACAGCATGCTAGCATTAGCCAGCTAGCGTTTACTGACGTGCTTAACATTGTGCGTCTTAAAACACACAAACGTCTGAAAATCGGGTCTGTACCCCCCCGTTTCCAGTGGAATAACTGGGGACTGCCAAGAAAGGAGACGCTTTCAGATGCTTGTGTGTTTTCAGCCGCACAAAGTTAGGCACGTCATCAAGCTGGCTAATGCTTACAGGCTAACACGACTGTATAGTCTGCCGGCCACAAACAAACGTGTGTCGTTTTATTATAAAGTTTGGTCCTCCACTGCGGCGAATCGGTCGTTTTAATCCACTTCTTCCTTAGCATCACTCAGTCTGGAATGAAAACTTGGCATTGGCGTTTATCCGATTTACAAAGTTTAACAGAGTAGTAGCTGACGGACTACTGTAAGCAGGTTAGCATTAGCCAGCTTGATGACGTGCCTAACTTTGTGCGGCTGAAAACACACAAGCATCTGAAAGCGTCTCCTTTCTTGGCAGTCTCCAGTTGTTCCACTGGAAACGGGGGGGGGGGGGGGGGGGGGGGGTACAGACCCGATTTTCAGACGTATGTGTGTTTTAAGACGCACAAAGTTAAGCACGTCGGTAAACGCTAGCTTGCTAATGCTAGCATGCCGGTGTTGTGCCCCACCGGCTGCAAACAAACATGCTACGTTGTTTTATTATAAAGTTCAGCCCTTCACTCTGGAGAATCGCTTTGATCCACTTCTTCCTTTAGTATCACTTCAGTCTGGAATCCGTGAAAATTTCAGTCGGTTTGACGTTTATTCACATTATCTACGAAGTAAAGCAGGGACATTGAACTGGACCGGAAGTGGGCCGTCTAACTGTTTAAAACCGGAAGTTCGGAACACGGAAGCGTGATAATCCCCTATTATTCAGCTATGAAAACAGTTCAAAAGTCCCGCCTCTTCCGCTGTGCCAGCAAGATGGAGTCCATCTAGTGCGAGTAGTGTGCTTCGTTTTGCACTTAGCTTTTGGCCATTATTAGGGCAGCATCCTGGTACTTTCAGAGCAGCGTAGCTGGTTATTCCTACTGATTTAATTCGGAGTCAGAGGGGAAACCAACCCGGTGACGTCAGAGCTTAGAGTACTGCAACATGGTGGCGCTCTTGTCCTAAAAACATACAACTTTGCAACGTTTTTCTTTTATACGCTTATATTTTTCACGTTTGGTATATAATTATTGATAAGACCAGGACGCAGTCTTGTAAATAAAGTTAGGTTGGTTGAGCGTTGCATTTCCACTTTAATCTTTCTGTTTCCTTTTCATGCCTTTCTGTAAAAATAACATATAAAGAACTTTGTGTGAGAAAAGTCATGCACTGACTGCGTCTTCATTGTCTTCCTGCAATACTTTCTGATGGTGCAGAAAATATAAAATATCACCAAGGAGTCACGATGAGTTGACTTCACAAAAAGAGATTCATTAGACAAAAAGGAAGTGAATGTAACTTAATCTGTAGTTTCAACCACAGAGCCAGAGAAGCTGAGAAACCAAAGTTCTGAGACTCTGGCCTCAGGCTGGCTCCAGGGAAAGCCACTAAAGTGTCCAAGTCCTTCGTTTGGTTGACATATGTACACCTTGGTGTAATACGCACGTCTTATAAAGTCTATCTCCTGATAAACTTTCTTCTTGAGCTGCTGGCGCCTGCAAACAACCGAACCATCCACTGACGTCTGAACACCAGATTACTGATACTGCAGATCACAGAGATCTTAATGGAAAGCAAAAATCAGATGGAAGAGGGTGAAGTGGGAAAAAAAAAGGTCATACTTTCCACAAGGTTTTATTTTAAATTTCAACTTTTCAAAACCTGAAATCCCTGATTTTGAGGACATTGAAACAAATGGATCCAAACTGGACCAAGAAGGCTGTTATAGAGACTTTGTCTGTCTAATTCTGCTTTACTTTATCTGAGCTGGCCGTTGCAAAGATAATGTTGTCATAGTGCACCATGAGTTGAGTTTGGAGCAACAGCTCACTGCAAAATGATGCTGCAGTTCCATTTACCTTGGAAGTGGGAAGTGGGAACTGGGGAGTGACATCACACCCAACCAACTTGCATTTCAAATAAGATAGCAGCCTTGCAAAACAACCTGTTTGCTAAGGCTATTGTTATTAGCACATCAGACGTTGTTCACATATAACACAGGAAAAATGTGAATTACATGACAGCAGCTTCCCCCTACATCTGTATTAGGGCTGGACGATAATTCAATATCAATATATATCGATCAATAGAGGTTTTTTCAATATAAAAAAAGAGAGTCAATAAAAGTTCAATATAGAAACACAGTTTTCAGCTGTACCCTATCAGGTAGCATGATACTACAATCACTTCTTCCGCCCAACCAATCACAAACGCAGACCCAGGCAAAGACTGATTTGGAATTCAGCCCCTTTCAGGCTTGCACTAGAAAGCGGTAATATTGTGAACTCTGTCCTTTATAACGCTGCATTCAGACATGCGTACCGGTCTTTTACTTCGGAGATATAGCGGACATGTACCGGCTGGTCTACATGTCACAAGAGCGGAAATGTTGTTTTGGCTGAAAGTACAAGAAAATGTTCTGGACAGAGTTGAAGGGAGAGCGGGGCTGTGCTGACTTTTCTGCAAATTTTGTGATGTATGAAAGGGCCGGGACACGATAAGTCTGCAAGGAAGCAGCATGTTTGAAAAGACGAGTCTGGTTAAAGAATGGATGAACTTTACTGCTCATGTTCCGCAATGCAACTCTGAAAACGGCTTTAGTGTGATCTTTATTATAAGTAGGTCATTCAGATAAAGCTTAAATGGTCAGGGCTGCACCTAAAATAGCTTTTAATTTGATGATGGCTTTTTTTTTTTTTTTTTTGATAAATATCGTTATCAATCGATACAGATTTTTTTCTATATAATCTTTTTTTCTATATCGTCCAGCCCTAATCTGTATGCAACTGAACTCCGAGGTGGCAGGATTGTTCGACTTTCCAAGTGGGAAATCCCACCTGGGGGGGCCGTTTCAGTTGAAACATACTACTCAGAACTTCTGAGTTCAAACGGAACGCAGCAGAAATACTCCTGGAATTTTTTATTTTTTTTTAGGCATGCCTAAAACTCTTTCATTTGTGCCGTGTGCCATCTTCATTTACAGTTTTCTCCACGCAAGGCAAGTTTATTTCTCCATCACATTTACTGAACGTGCTTTACATAAAACTTTAAAACCATTACAACGAAGTGCAAAAGAAATACTTAGAATAGGACGATTAAAAAGCTAAACAATTATAAGAAAATTAATTGAAGATCTGTTAATCTCAGCAGAAACTCTGGTCCTCTAATGTTCACCCCAAATCTCCCCAACTGCGTCTTCTGCTGTTTTCTGTTCCGAGTCTTAATAGTCTGATCAGAAACCCAGATTCCTTATGTAACGTTTTATTAAAACGTGTTTGTCACCATGAGTCCTGGTTCTGTTTATGATTACATTCATGCACATCACTATTGTTACAACCCTTGGAAGTGTCCACGTGGAAAAGGAAGGGTGGCAACATGATAGTCAGAAATATGTAGGGTCAAATGTCAATAGATTTATTTTCAATGAAAGACAACCACTGAAAACAAATCACCACCAAACTGAAGCAATTCTTTATTTTCCCTGCACACCACTAACACATATACCGTATTTTCTGGACTATATGTCACACTTTTTTTCATAGTTGGCGGCTTGTGCGACTTATAGTCCAGTGCAACTTATATGGAAATACAATTTCCCATATTTTTATATCAATTCATATTGACTGACATGAGCCAATGAGTAAATATTACCATCCAATGTAAAAAGAGGGCGTTCTTGGCTTGTGACAACTATATTCTGCTCCTCGGGCAAAAATCCCAAAATAGCTTCATCTCAGTGAGAGGAGTTCATTTTTGGACATCTGGCTGTACAGTGGAACAAATCCCATGTTTATCCTCCTTAGCTATGATGTTTATGATCATTAACAGTCATTAACTTTGGAATTGCACTGATTGGGTAATTTTTAGCAGTGACAAGTAGGATATGAAAAATCAGAAGATCACCCTATTTTGAATAAATAAATATGACTTATAGTCCAGTGCGACTTATATATGTTTTTTTTTCCTGTTATGATGCATTTTTTTATTGATGCGACTTATACTCAGGAGCGACTTATATTCCAGAAAATACGGTATGCATTGATTTGCAGCAGGGAAACTTCAAAAACCTGCAGTCCAGAAAATACGGTACTGGTATTTACACATTCCCTTTTCTATGATTCCAAAAGCATTCAAATAGACCTTGAGGTTGCAGAGTGATACTTATTTAATTATTTGTATGTAATTTTGAGGCAGAAGCATTAAAAAGTTGCAGGCTAAAAGGGTTAAACAGAGTGAAGCTGTGACCTGCCATGTGTGACAGTGTATCTGAAATGATGATAAAAAGCTAAAAACTATTTTAAGCTAACTTTTTCTGCTCTTATCTGAAAATAATACATTAGATAAACCGACTATGTTGATGAGAACAGCTACATTTACCCACAAGAGGGAGACATTCTTCATTTATGGCAACAAATATTTGAGTTTTGAACATTTTGTGATTTTATCAACCTTTTCCATTATTGTTTTCATTACTTGTGTTAATCAAAGCTCAATAACATACTACTGTATAATGCTTAACAAGTTAGGAAGGTATTTAAAGAGGGCTGTGTGCAAGTTTTTGTGTATTCTTCCACTAATTCATTGTCATTTCTAGTTGCTCCTACAGATGGTTCAGATAAGTGGTTTGGATGGTTTACAGTACTTTTCCTCATCAAAGCTGCTGGTTGTGATTGTGTAAGCACCCTATCGTGAATCTGGGAAAGTTTTCTCTGATGTTGCAATAATCTTTAAATCGCTTAGCTTTCACACAATTTTACAGGAAAAACTGTGTGAAATATGAAAAGGATTTAAATGAACAATGAAATGTTGACGAGTAGGCTAAAGGGTGAGTTGTCTCTCCTGATGAAAAACACACATTTTCATGTTGGATTTTTCCAGTTGTTAACAGCTGTACTGATGTGTTTGCCTTTTTTATTTCCAGATGTTAGAGGCAGCTGTTTCCACTTAACATTGACATGTTCAAACTTATAAACTGCAGACACACAAAGCTATAAAAAAATCTGGCAAATAAGTGGAACATTACTAAACTTTTCTCAGGAATTTGAGGGAAACAATACACAATAAAAGCTTGCGACACATTTGACTTAAAAGTCATGAAGTGATTCATGAGAAAAGCAATATGTAAATGTTGATGTTTCAGTTTGTCCTTGAAAAAGTGGTGATTTATGACATATGACAAAATAAACCAGCTGAACCAGTCTTTGAAAGACAAACTGTTAAATGCTTCATCTCATATTACGGCTGCTATCTGGTCTGATGTGGTGTATACTGTAATTGTTTGGTTGCTGTGGTGAGGAGGGTTGATAAGGAGAAGGATGGATGGGAAAGGAAGCCATGCTCCTTTAGCGACATGTCAAATCTGAGCTGCTTCTGAGAGGCTTTCCTCAAGTTAGAAGTCATTTTTATACTTGAATGATTCAAAGGTTGGTATTTTTTGGTTTGATAAAAAAAAGATGTCTCTCTGAAGATGGTCAGGCACATAAACTGGGCTGGAAAATAAATGAAAAAGCCGTCCGAAGGACGACTCCGAAAGACCTTCAGAGTCCACTTAGAAGATTACAACAAAGTCTGGATGCTAGGAAGTGAAATGCAAATACGCATGCACTTTCTCCTTTTCAATACTTTTGCTCCATTCTTCCTCTAAAAGTCCTTAAAGGTAGAGTCCGAAGTCCCTCTAGTGTTTCTGTTTGCTAACAGCAGCATTCAAACTGAGCGCCCCTCCCTCTCAGGCTAATGGCCGCCTCGTTCTTCAGCCTATTCAGCTTCAAGCCTCCTTCAGAGCTCAGAAGCGGGTAAAAGCCAAACTAATATCAACCCTGGTTTTCCAAAGTGCACTTTCTCAAGCTCTTACCTTTTCTTTGGTGCATCCGCCATTTTTTCTTTCCTTCGAGAGATCGAGTGACTGGCGTCTGCTCCAATCATGAGCTTATTTCCACACAGCGTCATGCTCTTAGCTCTGTCATTGGCTGGAGATATAAACAGAAATCTCCACCCAGAAACGTCTTGAACACACCAAAACAATACAAAAGAGCGAATTACAGGCAGGGGGAGAGAGAGTTGCATTCAAACGCACCACGGCACGCGAGTAGAGGTGCAAAGGCGCGGTTTAAGATGGATTTCTCTTGTTCAACTCTAACGTTTCTTTTCATGGGGGAAACTTTGGATTCTACCTTTAAAGGTGCTGTACCTGATTTTGCACATTTTCGAACCACGAGTGAGGTGAACAGTGTAGTTTGAACTGTAAGCCCCGCCCCTAACTGTTTCTCCCAGTGAGAAACGCTCCTACTCTCCCTCCCACTTGACATGCATTAAAGGGACATTGTGTAATCACGAGCAGCTCCCTCGTACTTTTCATGCTGCATTCGCGTGAAACCGGGCAGACCGATGACAGCCGATGCATGTAAAGTTATCACCGGCCTCTATGTGGTCCGTCAGTTACAGTGACATCAGTCCACATCTGATTTGTTGTCATGGCGATGTCGTATTGTTTTCCCTGACCCATGTTTTACCGTCTTTTGCTCGGCTTCATTGATTAAAATGACATCTGGTTTGTTACCAACGGCCGTCTGCCCGACTGCACGTGAA
The DNA here is from genome assembly GCA_023101725.1 of Atherinomorus stipes. Classification (NCBI taxonomy): domain Eukaryota; kingdom Metazoa; phylum Chordata; class Actinopteri; order Atheriniformes; family Atherinidae; genus Atherinomorus; species Atherinomorus stipes. Next base: position 943,170 of record JALJCO010011227.1, on the reverse strand, counting down.
CCCAGCATCAGTGAGACGCTAGTTTCTCCCCACTGCAGCGCGGTGACTTTTCAAAGGCATTACCTCGAACTGAGCTGAAAACTCCGGTGTGTCCGGTGAGTTTCTGTGTTTTCCTACTGTCATGCTTCTCCCGAACGCAAAAACATGGCGATACGACATGGCAGCCTTCACCGAGTCGCCCCGCTCGATGTGTAAATGAATGATACGAACGGCAAATTTAGAACTTAGAGGAGCACTTCAGTTTGTTGATGGGAGTGATTACTGATAAATGAAAAAACACTTTTGAACCAAATAATCAGTTTTTGTGAATAAATAACAGGAGAACTTACACAATATCCCTTTAAATAACGTGCACGTTTCATACTCGTGCACAAAGAAACTCCAGAGGAAACTCGCATCTTTCCAGTGAATTTACTGTTCTTGTTGCAGTAAATGGCTGCAGATCAGCTATATTACATTTTCTGTCACTTAATTCATAAACCGGTAGTTTACCGTAACTACATGTACACAGATGCACAATTATGATGTGTTATGATCATAGACTGTATGGTTATGATGTTACAGGTACAGGTGACATTACAACATGACAACCTAATTACGTATCTAACCGGCCACTTCGAGTGAAGGGGATGTAAAGCTTGGTAGCGCCAGCAGCCGAGGACATATAAAATGTTAGAAGAAAGTTATTGAAAAATACCTGTCTAGTCGGATTACAGCAGGTTTCCAGTCCACATTCTGTCCGAGGCCGTCCAGCTGCTCTCTACCTTCAGTACAATCCACCGAGATTTACACGAACTTTATTCCTTGTTTGGTCTCTCCTGTGTTTCAAGTCTCTCTCCTCCTCGGTTTTGATGCTTTCAGGCCGTTTTGCTGCATGAACAGTGAGGCCAGGGCGACTTTCCCTTCGATAGACACCATGCAGTTCTGTTTACAAGTGCTGCCGTGCACACGCTAGGGGAGGGCGCTCCTTGTTAGGAAACGATGTTAGTGGCTGATTGGAAACCAGAACTTCTGTAGAATGAACTCCATTGGCAGAGAAAAGCATCACAACGGCGTTAGAAGCCTAAATTTAAAAGGCCTGGATTCATGCATATGCGCAATCAATGAGTAATTTTTTTTCATTAAATTACCTCTTTTACCACATAGTATACCGTGTAGAAAGCATTTTTCTTAAACAGATTAAAATAAAATCAGGTACAGGGCCTTTAAAGTTTGCAAAAATGGTCTAAAAACTGAGAAAAATGGGACACAATCTTTTGTTCAAGGCTGGAATTAAACCCACAATCTTGTGATTATTGCCATTTTTTTCTTTTTTCTTCTTCCCGTTTCTATCCCCCAACCCCCCAGACACGCTAATGTTGCCCACCTTGGGCGCAGATGGAGGAATGGTTGTCTTTCAACTGGAGGGTCAGTATCTTGATTGCAGACTTCTCCAGGCTACATGCCAAAGTGTCGACACACTGAACTCCACATCGCCTCCCCATGTGCCTGTCAGGTATGAAAGGGTGATCGGTATAAATCCCTTTAAGTGGTCAGGATATGATTGGAAAAACACTTCATAAGTACAGTCCATTTACCATCCAGTACACTTCAGTACGTACTTAGTGAAGACAAAACCAGTCAGCCAAGAACAGGAATGCATAACAGATGAACTGCTTTCACAATCAGACATGAGGTCACAAAAAGCTGGAACACAACATCCAAAGGAATTTTATGGCTCGGACAGAGAAATGAAGAATATCAGTCATAAACGCAACAAAATCCACGATCCATGACAAGATATGAGACTTTTGGAAGAAAAAACAGTTCCAACAGATATAGGATAATAGATGAAAAAATTCCCCCAGCCTTTGTATGTTTTTGTTTTATTTTCATGCTTATTTGTAATATAAGAAAAAAAAAAAACAGTTCTGTAACTATGCCAGATTCAGCCACTGGGGTGGTTTTCATTGGTTGTCCCTGTCCAGCCTCCCTGGAATGAGAAAAAAAAGCATAAAATTGTGAGGAAAATAAATATAAATCTATCTAAAAATATTAACCAACGACCTTAAACTGATTAAAAAGTGATAAAAGTGGAGATAATTGTTGATAACGTTGTTAGAGACAGAGCTACTAAATTCAATCCCAAAGCAGGGCTTTTCTGTCACGTCGGTGACCTTTCACCCTGTTCATCAGGTACAAATTCATGCGAAATGATTTTTTGCAGAGTACATTCTTAAAATAGATGTGACTCCACGGTGATTCTGCAGAAAGAGAACGAGGCAGTTTTTGTCTCAAATTTCCTGTTTGCAAAATTAAAAAAGGAAATTTGCTCAACCTCTGCTCTTAAAAATGTTTCACTGGGGAATTACTAAAGAATTGCTACTTATAGTACTTCAAAGTTTCACAATATTCAACGTATTGTGTTACGCCACAATCTGCAGGAGATTGAGTGAGTTTTTTCTATTTACTTCATACTCTTTGACACCCTCTTTTCTCTTTTTGAATTTTTTAAACAAAAATTCCAGTGCAAAACTGTTAGAATATGACGAAACAGTGGAAACAGCAGCTCTACCTAAATTTAAATTGTTTGTGAAATTCCTCTAAGTTTTTTCCAGGTCTAGAAAGGCCAAGTAAAAAGTAACATGTTGCCTGCAGCAGGCATGAAAACAGTATTAAATGTGCACAAGCTGGCCCTGGAGCTGTGCCAGGGCCTTGACTCTGGCGCTGATCTCCCACAGTCTGCATCCTGCCTCCTCCTCAGAGCAGGAATGAGCTGATGTTAGTTCAGGAACTCTCAGTCCCAGCAGGCTACAGAAGCAAAATGACCTCTGCTGCGTGTACCATGTCCAGCTGCACTTTTTCTCAGAAATTTAGAGAGATTACAAGGTGTATTTTAATATCAGCAACGGACCATCACCCATATTGGAAAGTTAGCCCTCTGAGATCTAAATCTGCAGGAAATGGTCGCCCCTCTCCGGTTCTCTTCCGCTTTTCTGATTTATAACAACTTCCTGCACTTTTATGTTTCATTCTGACGATATTCATTGTTTTCAGCAAAGAAAAATTTCCTGTCAAATACCAAACAGCAGGCTGGCAAAGGAAGCAACTCGCTGGCGGGCATACAGGAAAACCAACATAAAAAATTTTTATAGAGAGGTTTCTTTTTCTTTTTTGCTAAACTAATTTCCTCAGATTCCAGTCAGCCAAACATAAATACATAATTTCAAGCTGAAGTCATATTCTGCAAGTTTGATGACTTTTCTCTGAGTCTCATGGAGTTTGGAGTTTAAACAGGTCTTTCTTCGACCCTGTTCACGTCAAGTGCAAACGTGCAACCCTGATCAGATCACATGTGGATGTTGTTGAATACACGTATGTTCACTCTCAGATTCAGATGCATTCTGATCCGATCGCTCAGGCCAAAGTCAGATATTGTCTATAGTTCATGTAATCTGTTCTTATCCTCACTGACAGACCACAAGCAGGAGGTTCATAAGTGGGTTACTTTTCCTTGACTGACCAGAGGTGAACCAGTAATTTTCTGCCCCTCGGAAATAAGAACTTTATTTTAATTTGTTCAGATCGCACGTATCAGATCTAGTCCTCTGATCTGACAACAAGGTGCAAAGCCGTGAATGTATTCAGCCAGAAAATTCTTAAAGGTACAGTGTATAAGAATAACTGACATCTAGTGGTGAAGATTGGCAGAGAAATGACCTTAAATGCCAGGGACAGTTGTGAATGTTCAGTATGTAGGCTGTCAGTGGCCAAAATACTTCCCAACATGAACATGTTGTCATTCAGTTGTTATCCGGCTTCAGACGGAGCGATGATTGCACTACAGAAAAATACTTGAACATTTTTTACACATGTACTGTCTTTTTCTGGTCTTCTTTAAATGATAACTTTTTTTTTCAACCTGGATCTTATTTCTAGGAGTTTATACATGCATTTACTCACCGGTAAAATTTCTGCATCAGTTTGACTCCTTTGGAAGGTATTACATTGAGTCGCCCTTCAGCGTTCATCTACATAATGGGAAAGACAGGACAGCCTCCGTTTAAGGCATTGTCTGCAGCAAAACTCCTTAATTTAATCAATGCTTTAAGTAGAAGTAAATGAATGAACGAATGAGTACTATTGTCCTGTGAGTTCAGAGTTTTGTGAATTGTGTGTTTTTTTGTTTTGTGTTGTCTGAGTAGTGAGCTGCTCTTCTCAGCTGTACTACAGAAGCGCGCATCGTGGATGTGCAGCCCTGAAAAGTTTGCAAAACACCCTGATAACTAACAGAAAGCTAAATCTGAACTCATAGGACAATAGTACTTGTTTGTTTGTTTATTCTCCTTAAAGTCTTGGTGAAAACCAAGGAGTTTTGCTGCAGATGCCTTCTATAGAGACTGCCCCGTCTCTCCCATTATATAGATGCATGTCAAAGGGCAGCTCAACGTAATATCTTCCGAAGGAGTCAAAGTGATACAGAAATTTTACCGCTGAGTAAATGCACCTATAAACTCCTAGAAATAAGGTCCAGGTTGAAAAAACAAAGAAAGTTATCCTTTAAGGTATTACTTATCTGAAACAGTACTAGCATCTATCAAACAAAGCTGGTGCTGCAGTTTTAAAGCTCAGAAAGTTGTTTGTCGATTCAGAGACCCAATCATGATTAACTTTTCAATTATTTTGGCTCAGTATGATTAACTTTTTGTTGTTCTAAAAACATGATGTAAAGTAAACTGAAGTCAGCTCTCTTTGGAGATCGGTGGTTTTCTCCCTGTAGCTCTGTCACTCACATCATCAGGAGCTTGTTTTATTTACCCAGAAATCTAAAAAAAAACCTTGGAGCATTTCCACCTACATTACCAAGGTGAAAAACTTTCCTACAACTTGACTATTTCTCTGAAAAAAGCACCTTGTAGAGGAATTGGTAGGACTAGTGTTGTATAGTAGTCAGGACCACACCAAGACCCAGTACACCCACTAGCCCTACTTTTTAGCCCTACCCCTAAATTTTGTGTGGTCCCATGGAGGTAGTGCATTGGGACAGCAGTAGCAGTGGGGGTAATGGACATAACAAGGGGGAGTGGGTATGAATCTAACCCTTCAAACCGAGGGGTGTCAGATGCTGACATGCCGAGGAAGGGCCAGAGAAAAGGGAATAGCAACCTCGAAAGGACTCGAAGAAAACTCACAAATGTACAGATTACATTTGTTTGCAACGTTAGCCAGACTAGCCACGCTAGCTAGGCTAAAATACTGACGAAAACCATGTGAAGGCTTTTCAGCAGTTAACAAGAGACGCAGTCGTCAATAGCGACTTCTCTGTGTGGCTGTTTTGGGGGAAAAAAACGACCGCAACTGTTAACTCTGTGTTGTTGTTGGGTGTGTTGCTTATGGAGAGACGTATGTGCAAACGTCACTACGCAGTCGCTTACCTGCCTGAATGTAATGCTGCGTTCCATTTCAACTCGGAAGTCGGAAATTCCCAGTTCCGAGTAGGAAGTTTCAACTGGAACGCCCCCCCGAAGTGGGATTTCCCACTCGGAAAGTCGGACAACTCTCGCAGCTCCGAGTTCAGATTTAAAGATGGCCGTGCCCTGTGTTAGCAGTTTTAGAAGCTTCAATAATGTTACATTTATTTACACTTCTTACTAATATTTTGTTGCATAAATCAATCGTACACGTAGTATTGGTTTATACAGATGTAGGGGGAAGCTGCTGTAGTGAAATTCACATTTTTCATGTCGTATATGTGAACTACAACGCCTGCTGTGCCAACAATGGCTAATAACAATAGCCTTAGCAAACACGTTGTTTTGCTAGGTTGCTAACTGGTTTTCCGACCAGTGAGCTGGAACGCAAGTTGGTCGGGTGTGACGTCACCCCCCAGTTCCCACTTTCCAGTTCCGATGAAAATGGAACGCAGCATAAATGCAGCAAGTGGTGTCCCAGTTCCTAGGGAAGATTACAAAGCCCTACCCCTTGTGGCTTCAATTCGACGGTGTTGCGATAGTGGTTGAGGGCTAGTGGTCGTGAGTAAGGGGTAGTGGTTGAAAGTAGGGGGAACACTGGGCCCAAGACAAAACAGGAACTGAGACAAGACCAATACGTTTCCGAGACCAGGAGTAGAGGTCAAGACATTGTATAAGACTGGGTGATGTCTTGGTATCGATCCCTGGTCTCGATAATGTCTTGGTCTCAGTAACGTCTTCTTCTCAGTGGTGTGGTCTTGACTACAACATACGTTGGATTTTTTTGACTCCTGTGAATTCGTGGTTTGAAGAACTCTGATTGGTGGAACACTGCAGCATATGTGTGACTTCAAACATGTTAATTTTACTTCTACAAACTTACCTCTCGGTTTTAGTCATTTCAAAAATTGAGCTAAAAAAGAATCGCTCTGAGAAGTGGGCAGACAACAGCCTTGTGAGACCATCCTGATCGTGCAAACTTTAGGTTTTCACTCGCAGATCAGTCTGGCTACTTTCCGTTGAAGAGAATTTGGAGCAGTTTACCAAACGAACGTCCAATCAGCGTTGGCTTTGAGGCGGGTTGAGATGTGACGCAATGAGAAGCGACAGTTCAGTCTAAACAACATGCTTCAGTGTGCATATCGCTCCAGTTTTATCGGAATTACAAAGTATTTCTTCACTGAATCGAGAGCAAAACACTGTTCTGGAGGCTTTTCTCAAAGGAAAAGATGTCTTTGCTCGGATTTTAGTCGTCGCTTTGTTCGTAGGTCGTATGCTTCGTTGATCTGATTGGTTGATTTGGTCCGTCTATCACCAGCATAGGTGGTGATAGACAGATGCCTTATCCAATCAGCTAACCAGTATTTTCGCCCCTCACCAAAACTACTCTAACGGATGATTCTCAGATGGATATGCGGCGCAAATCCATCTGACGGAGTCAGGTTAGGCAGAGTATGTGGTCCAGGTTCTTTTGAGTGTATTTGCTGAGGACGACGTTCAGTGAAACATGAATCAGCAGCTCTGGAGGAACAGTTACAAGCTGGAAGAGTTGAATTTAGAGCACACAGAAACAAATTCAGGAAAAGTTTCAAGAAAATGAAACAAGATTATAAGAAGGGTCACAACAGTGGAATCAGCCTGAATAAATTTCCTTTCAACTTAGCAGAGCAGTGACACAAACAACACACAGCATCAGGAAACATTTTTCCCTGGAAAATAAATTCTGAGCAATTAAATATTCAAATGTGGGAATAAATAACTCAAACAGAGAATGGACTGTACTTCACAAGGCAACAATACAACATGGAACAGACTAATTTAGTGGCTCAGAATAACCACAAGGGGGCAGTAAGGCAGCATTGTGTATTTAATCTGACAAGTACAAAAGCTCTGCTGCTGTTTGTTGTTCTTGTGAATATGGCTGCATAAACATCTTTATCTGACTGATGTAAGAGAGGGCATCAGTGGCTGTCTGGTTATCTTCGCTACTATTAAGAGATCAGAAAGTCGGGAATACAACAGCTATCTCAGATTTCCGCTATTTCTACACAATCTGTCAGATTGTGGGTTGATGAAGTCCACCTCCATCAAGATGTTATGTAATTTATTTCAGCCTGCTTCCATGATCTCCACTGCAACGTGGAGACACTGAATTTGAATTTTAACTGTTTTATTTTGACAAAACACAATATAAGACATACGCTGTCAAACAAAAGGCAACTAAACAAATGTAGCAAAGCTGAATCTAAATAAGCAAGTTTTCCATCAGCTTAAGCTTCAATTATTTGTCTAAAAAGGAGTGTGTAGAAGCGAATATCCCCTCTCCTTTTTAATTATTGGTCAGTCTATTTCTCTTTACCACTCTTCTTCACTCAAAAAGCCACAATTTAAACATTTAAAGACCAGAGGCTGATAAACTAAAATTGATATAAACCGCTGACTCAAAAGTTGACAAAGTCCTTCAAATTTCAGGGTTGTTTTTTGAATATATCATCAAGTATGCCCTTGTCTCAGTTCTTTAATCAAGTTTCAGGGTTATTCAAACATTAGTTTTTGGGATGTAAGCAAAAGGGAAAGAATGAAAAAAAGAAACAGATCTCTGTGACGAATGTTTCTGTGAGGAAATGGGTTTAGTCTGGCTGTCTGCGAGCTCTGATACGGAGTCCCAGGGGATATTCACCTCCGTATGAATGAGTCAGACTGTTCCCACCCTCTTCCGCCCCCATTAGGACACAAATGGTCTTCTCTTCTCCTCTCACTTAAAAGAAAATAATCAGCACATTCCTCTTATTCTCACCCTCTATGTCCCACATTTTGTTTTCTTTAATCACTGACAACTCTCCAAAGATTCAGAGCTTCCAGTAGCAGACGCTGGAAAGTAAAAATTCCCCTCACTTTTCTACAAGACCAACAGGAACTGTTATCTGCTACAAACAGAGGCGATTTCAATCTGAACAGTTTGTTTATCCCAGCAGTAAACAAACAATTTGGGAACATGTACAAAAAAGGAAAAAGGTTGTGACAGCAAGCTGCGTCTGGGAGCTCAAAACGTTATATGACGATGCGCATTCATATTTTTGGCAACAAGTGAAGCTCTGTAAGCGTTCGCTGATGAAACAAGATGATTTTTAGTCTTCCTTCCCTTCAGAGCTTCACTGCAGTGCATGCTTGTTTTACTGAAACTGCCAGACGACGATTTTCATCAGCCCAAACTGATGCAGTTTAAAACCGAGAATCACACTTTCAACTATATATGATAGCCTGTTTGATATTATCTGACTGATAGAATTAAAATAGAAGCATCTATAGGAGTCAGCTGCAGGTTATACCCTCCACCCCCGTGCATTTTTATAGAGTACTGACACGGGCTATATCCTCCAAGTCTGTTGTCAGCAGCTTAAATCACTCAATGAATTAAACTGTTTCCAGACTAATCATTATCTAACATATGAGAAACATTAGGGCGTCTCACAGTGCTGATACCTGTACAGCCACGTTTTCTGGCTGCTTGATACATTTCAGTACCACTATGCAAAACAAGTGCAGCTCAGCATCCTGTAGATCATTAAACCAGTGCTCGAAACATTTTTCCCCATTTGACAGGGGACATATTATAAAATAATAATTAATTATTTCTTTTTTTTAGATTCCCCCCCTGACCCCCTAGCTCCCACTGGGATCACCCCCCCCCCCCCCTCCCTCCCCACCCGCATTGCTTATCTTACCCCTCATACCCTTTTCTGATTTGTTTTTCCCCGTTTTTTATGCCCGCTCCCCCATCGATCATTTTTATACGGTTTTCCTTATATGATTTCGGAACCCGAATCCAAGAGCCCCCCCTTTTCTCACCTCCCCACCTCCCCTCCCCCTCCCCCCCCCCCCTCATTCTCCCCCTTTCCTCCCTTATTCCCCCTTTTCCCCGCCTTCCTTCCCCTATTTACTTCCGTCATTCCTTTTCTTAATATGTCCTCTCCTCCTACTATTGAATACCCCTCCGTTCTATTAATTTCTCCTATTTTCTAGTTCCTTTCTCAATTTTGTTTATTATCCCAGTTTACTACCTGCTTTCTATGCAATTCCATCCTGCTATTAGTAAAGTCTGTACCGCCTAATTCACACTTCTACCCCTCGTCTACTCACGCTTCTGCCCCTGTCACTCAGTGACTTCCATCGGGAGCTATTCCCTTATCATCCCCTATGTTTAAATCCTCTCCCAAGAAATACTTTAGATGGTCCACAGCTCTATGATATACCTCTCCCAAGTTTTACTGTCTCTGATGTAAACTTTCCTTTCCAATTACTTTTATCCCACTTCTATTATTGCTCCACCTCCCTCCTTTCCCCCCACAACCCTGCTCCTGCATCTTCATCTCTCCTCTGCCCTCTCTCCATCTTCCCCCTCCCTTTTTTTTTTTATTTATTTTTATAATTATAGTCTCTACCCCTCTGCTGTTGCCTGTACTGTTAACAACATTGATACTCCCGATTTGGTAACCCTATTTCTTCTTTCCCTTTCCCTTCTCTCTCTCCTACTCTTTCTCTCTTATGTTAGGATTCTTTTCGTTCAAACTCCCTCTTCTTAATACCTTTTAACCCTCCCACCCCTCAGATTTAAACTCGTATGCTCCTTTTCACGTTACCTTACCAATAATTCATATTTTTTTCTCATTTATTTAATTAACCACCCTTCTCTAATCCCTTCTCACCCTCCTCCCTCTCCTCTGTATTTAAATCCTCCCCCTCCCCACCCCTCCTCCACTTCTTTTCTCCTCCCTCTGATTATTTTTCTTTTTCTCTTCTCCCCCTATTGTTAACACTCCTCTCCACCTTTTTATTTTTAATTCCACCCGAAATCCAACACCTCTCATCTCTTCCCCATTCCACCCTACCTCCCTCCCAACAAATCCTCATACTACTCCATTATCTTTTCTCCTCCCCTCCCTCTCCCTCCCCTATATTCCCCTGTCCTTACTTAGTATCCTCAATTTTTTCCTACGTCTTTTCTATTTTTTTTTTACCTCTAAAAATATTTATTATTTCCTCTTACCACACCACGCGCCACCAACTACTAAGCTCCTATCAATCCACCCTCCCTTAAATCCTAGCGAGAAGAAATTCTCTATTTTTTTTATTCTAAAAAAAAACTCTTCTAACCCACCAAAACACACGGGGGTTTATTTTTCTTATAAAATAAAAAAAAAAAAAAAAAAACACCCCACCTCTCCCCTTCCGCCTCCTGTAGTTTCGTGAACGTGCATCGGCATGCTTCTAGGCATGCAATGTGTATTGTTTAGACTCTAAAAATATATTAAATGGCGTAGTTTCAAGTAAATTCTTCTACCCACTCAGGACACTTGGATTACATTGGACGAGCAGTATGGAGGAATATTGACAATTTTTTGTGGACTTTTATGGACCTTTTTGGCTCGGACCGTGGCGAACTCCATTGGGGGGGAACGAGAAGTCGTCCTGATCTCCGGCTGCATTTGAAATATTAAAAAAGTGGTCCAGAGTCTTGCTCACCATCAGGGTAAGTGGAAAATAAAAGTTAAATCATTCTGAGGGTGAACTATTCCTTTAATCCTTATCTGTTGTTTTGTTTTGTTTTGTTTAGGTTATTTTTTGGCACAGCAGCAGTTAGCAGTCCATTAGCTATATTTGTTTACAGTGAGCGGCGCACAGAGGGGGTCACATGGGGGACGGGTAGAGGAGAGGGACAGAGACGAGACATGAAGGCATCAATTCGTTCTTTCAGTTCGTTGCAAATGACCAATTCCTGCCTTTTGGCATGAATGGCTGATATTGGTCAGAGATTATACAGAACTGCAGCTCTCACAGAGGTCTGACTTTTTTCCTTCCTTTTTTATGAATACATGATGTATCGACTACTGTCAGGATGGAAGGAACATTTCACCCAGTATAACTAAGTATTTCTGAACAGGATTACCAACTCTGGCTTTAAGAATCTCAGACTCTTTTGTTTCTTACTTGTGTTTGTGCAGACTACAGGTATCAATGCAGGATCATATTAAAGGCACTATAGAAGATGTTTCTTTCAACAATTTTTGCAATATTCTGTAAAATTGAGTTCACTACCCCATACACTATGATTAATTAAAAGCTTTAAATCTATAAATATTATTATACATCAGCTGTGAAAGTAATGGGGCTGAAAAAACATCTACCAATCATCTCTGCATTCCTTAACTTTTCATTTGTCGACTGGCTCGTCAATCACTTTTACTGCCGTAGTAAGAGTGATTGGCGGTCAATTCAACGGGTAATAGGTGAGACTGATCAATGAGAGCGATTGATTGGCAAGAGTAGCCTAGTACTGCAACCCGGAAGCTGCGCGCACTCGTCTTACGTTTACAGCAGGTAGCTAACATCATTCTGACAGCAGTTAGCGATGTTCAGACAACAACATTCTGTTTACTTGCGTTTTGACGTGATGGAGAATCTGTAGCTGCTGTCTGCTAACCACCGGAGTGGCTCGTGCACATTATTCTGTGGCCGGGGGAGGGAGCTGTGAATCTAGCAGGTTGGTCTTGCGCATGCACATTGTTAAAAAAACTTGCGAACAGTCTCTGCTCTCTGAAATGCCGAAACACCTTCTACAATGCCTTTAAGTATTTTTTTTTTCAAAATTTTGAAATGCTTCAGCTTTTACATTAGATGATCATTATTTCCTAAAATCCACACCACATATTTTCTTTTTTAAAAGAACTTATTTACTTAAACCACCCTTATGTTGCCAGGGCCCGCCCCCTTTAAGAAATTTTCTGGAACCGTCTTTGGAAAAATGGCTAGACACCACAAGACTAGACTCTTTTCTTATTTATGTTTTAACAGCTTTGCTTTTATCTTTAAGGTTGTCATTTTTTAATAAAATTTAATATGAGAGCTTTAATTTTCATTGAAACAATAAGCTGAAATAATCATACAAATAAAAGAAATCATGACATTACATAAAGTCCTGTTTTAATTATTTTCTACTTGATAAAACAAACACTGCTTGGTTTTTATGGATCCACTCAGAAAGAAAAAAAACAGAAAACTGTTCTTCCTTCTTTCATGAAAAAAAAATCTGTTGTTTTTGAGAACTAGATTTCGGCAGATCTCTCCATCAGATATTGTCGCTCTGTAACGGTAACGGTGACCTCAGAGGACAGGAATGTCTTGTCCGCGCGCAGCCTGCGTCTGATTGGTGGACGGGGCCGTTTGGACCAGCAGGACTTTGGGGCGGAAACCGTGACACTCACATTCAGAGACTGGCTGAAGATCAGAAAGAGTCTGGGGAAGAAAAGGAGCGTCGGATGAACGACTTTCGATAATCTTGATTTATTTATTATCGCATATTTTATTACAGTAAGAGCAAGTTTTCAGAATGTCTCTGAAGTGTTTGCTGCTGGTTCTGGTTGTGGCGCAACACTGCGCAGCGTCTCCAGACAAAAAGGGTAAGAAAACTCCAGCTCGTGTTTGCAGAAGTTTAGGATAAACTCAGCTGTAATGCGGCTTGTCCTTTCGTAAAGGTTTCAGGTTGGAGCTGATGTTTTAGTTTAAACTTAACCATTTAAGTTCAAGGACGTTTTAAAGTTGGCTGGGTGCGAAGAAATAATGTTAATTAATTGTTCCAACTTTTTACATGTAGTATGCATCACAGTTAATGCAATGTCTAGAGGTTATTGTGTTTCGACAAACCCATTTATCAAATAATGACATGAAATGGGGTGTTTTTATGTTTGAAGCTGGACAAGGTTAAGACTTGTCATGAAACGTTAAATGTTTCCAAACCGTGAAGAAACTCATCAGGCTTAAATGTATAATTGAAGAGACTTTGAACTGAAAAAGTTTTTTTTTTCATGTTAATCTAAAAGCAGTTTCCAGATGATTGTGTTATCCCATGGTTGATTAGTCGGTGGTCTCTTCTGCGTCTTAACCCATCCTAACACATTTCTTTTCTCCCTCCAGACTTTTTGGGACGGACCTTTGTTCTTTACAAGCCTTCATCCACAGATGAACCAATAGATTTGGATTCAGTTTTTGATTATGAAGATAACCAATTCAATATTTCTACAAGAAACCGGACAAGAAATATAACAGCTACCCGGTCAGAGACCACAGAGCAGGCTTTGCTGTTTCTAACAAGCCCCATCTCCACCATCCTCATTCCCTCCTTCTACACTCTGGTGTGCTGCACCAGCATCCCGATCAACATCTGTGCAGTCCTGGCCTTCGCTCGTGGGATCCGGCCCAAGAAACCAGCAGCCATCTACATGCTGAACTTGGCCTTTGCAGACCTCCTGTTTGCCGTGATGCTCCCCTTCAAGATCTCTTACCATTTTGAAGGCAACGACTGGAAATTCGGCCCCCTCATGTGCCGCATTGTCACAGCCGCCTTCTACTGGAACATGTATTGCTCTGTTCTCCTCATTGCTTGCATCAGCGTGGACCGGCTCCTTGCCGTAGTTTACCCCATCAACTCGCTGGCTTGGAGGAGGCCGCGGAACTCAGTCATAGCCTGCGCAGCCATGTGGATACTCTCCTGTGCTGGCTCAGTGCCTCTTGTCATCTCCAACCAGACCCATTACATCAACGAACTGAACATCACCACCTGCCATGATGTCCAGGAGTCGGACCATGTGATGTGGGTTAAGAACTACTTCATCACCCTCTGCTGCCTGGTCTTCTTCCTGCCTCTGGTCATCACAGTTGCGTCTTACACTCGAGTTATCTGGTCGCTGAGGAGAGTATCACGCGCAGTTCCAGGAAGCTCACGCAGAAGAACCAGAGCGGTGGTGATGGCTTTTACGGTGCTGGTTATATTTGTGTTGTGCTTCATGCCCACAAACTGCCTGCTGCTAGCTCACTACCTGCAGTTTAACAAAGAAGCCATGCACAGACGAGAGAACCCCGATGGATCCTACGGACTCTATCTCGTCTTTTTGTGTTTGGGAAGTCTGAACTGCCTCCTGGATCCCCTGGTCTACTACTTTGGCTCATCCCAGTGCCAGAGGCAGCTGTCAAGCATACTTAAGTGTCAGAAGATAACAGAGAGGCGCAGCATCACGAACACATCATCTGATTCATGCAGATCCAGCACCAGAACATTTTTGAAGCCGAGCCATACGGAGAGCTCCAATATTGAATCCTCAGTTACCAAAATGGACTCTATCCAAGAAAACCTCAACAGCCAGTACAAGAAACTGCTGGTCTGACTCAACGCTACACTGAACAGCACTGATCAGGATGTTTAAACTGACTCACGAGACTGTTAAGCACAGAAACAACACATGCACATTGTTGAGGGACCGCACATATGGAGGACTTATACTTTAGCCTTAGTGAATATTTCTCCATTAGAAATATTGAAAGATAGCTTAACTTTTGATGCCAACAGAAAATGATTTGGTTTTGTTGTAAAAAATGTGCAATGTCAGATGTGACTTTTGAGTGATGACGTGAAAGCCAAAGAAGGGAAGGAAGTTCAGATTAGATAAACACTGCACTGTTCATTTATATTTGCATGTAAGAGCTTCTGAGTTTATATTTAACTCTGTAGAGATGCTGTTACATTTAGTGGAAGGAAATTGTTATTGTTTTGTGTTTTTTGTGTGTTTATTTTGGCTGGCGAGCTTATTCCCAGACATTTCTGACACCTGCTTGAAGATGTCACTTGTCTTTTACATTTCTTTTTAAATGTAAACCACTTTTAAATCTTTTAAAATATGTTTTTTGTCTTTTAATAAATATTTGAGACTCTTGGTGATCGTTTTGTAATTATTTTAAGTAAAGAGAATTAATTTCAAAGCACTGAACAAACTTCCCTCGTAGGTTGATTCATACTGCCCCCTGCTGGTGGGATATCGGAACTACACCGTTACAATTCCAATCCAATCCACTTTATTTATAAAGCACATTTCAGTCAGAACATGTCTCCAAAGTGCTGCACATAAAAAAACACCCAGCAATAAAAATAAAATAAGATAAGAAAAACAAGTGTTGCTCTGTATAGCTCCACCAGCTCTCATCTAAAACAGTAAAAAATATGTTCAAATAAATTAAAATACACACATATACATAAAATACACTAAAAATAAATAAAATGCAAAAAAACAAATCAGCTAAAACCATAAAAATAGACACGATAAAATTAAATAAAATGAATAATTAAAAGACACAAAGGACCACAATTGCGGATAAATCCTGAAACTAAAACAACTTTATGACTAGTTAAAGTCCTGCTAATAAAATTCTGTTTTAGTAAAATATAACAAAAATGCCCCCTTACAACGACAATAATTTATACCGACAAACATGTTAAAAGATTCATCTTTCCAGATGGCCATCCCTCTGCTTCATTCTGCTGAGGTCAGGTCGCCAATAATAACAAATGATTAGAGAAAGAACAACAATTATTAGCCTACCATATTAAAGGATTATTCTGTTAACAATATTTTTCTTATAACAACTGATTTATAAAATCTTGGAGATAATTTTGTGATGATTGTGATAATTATATAACAATAGATTTGAGTAAATGAAATACATAGTGCAAATCTTTTTTTTTAATGTATTTGGTCAAAATTTCAAATCTTTAAATGGCAAAAATCCGAGTTTGTATTTGAATTATTTTTAACATATAAACTCAGTGTAATAAGCACATATTACCAGAAAAAACGTTTCTGGAAAAAAGAGCAGTTGTTATTTTCTACCAGCAGGCGGCGCTAAATTACAGTTCATGAAAAGTAAGGGGAAGTGTTCGCCGTAAAAACTATATTTAGAAATGTTGAGGATTTAATAGGCATTTTCTGCACACAGAAATCATTTAATCATGTTAAAATATTGGAAAACAACTCATTGTTTGGTTAAATATTTTCTCACAACTCACCTGTATGTTATTTTTGTATAAACAATCAAAACTCAACGATGTTCAGTTTGAAATCAGATAAAGTCGAATGATAGTTAATTATCTCACATTTGAGACGCTTAAACCAAATAATAAATTCTCTTTTTTTTCTTTTAACAGTTATCGCTTTATGTGCATGTGTGTAAAATAAAAACAAAACCCTAACAAAGTCACAGATTTACATCTGGAGAGTGCTATGAAGATGGTCATCCTTTCCAGACTAAAAAAAAATCCCAAGGAGTCGCGTGAGTTTGCGTGATATAGCGGTCATTAGACATGCTTCATTTAAAAGAAAATAGAAAAATACCAACATCAAAAAACAAACAAACTTCATTTTACATAAAATATAGAAGTTGACCCCTTTCTTCTTTTTCTCATTTCGTAACATTTATCCTACAACAGAAGCCTCACATACTAAATACTAAAACGTATTCTATTTATTCAGCCAATAACAGACCTACTTTACACCAAAAACCAAAAGACATCATCATGGCAGCCAAGCAGCTGGTTTTGCAGTGAAATCAGAGAAATAACCCATTTGCATTGGTAATAATGTAAGAACGCTTTTCTGAGCATGTAGGCTACAGAGCTCCTAATTTTTTGTTCTCAAAGTAATCTAAATAAGCTAAATAAATGTGCATTGGGTGTAAGATTTAAAGAATATATTCTAAATAGCTTATAAAAATGAGTCATAATAGAATTTAAGTAGCCTATACATAAAATATTTTAGTTGATTCCCAGACTTAACTGAAAAATACATCCGAGATGACTTTCCATCAACAACTGCAGCGCTTTGTTTTTACAGGCTTATTCCCGAAGCGCTCTTTACTAAACTGAAAGCTGAAGCAATGTTTTGGGTGTGTTCTTCCTGGCTGCGCGTGGGTCACCTGACCACCTGACCCCGTGACATCACGCAGGTAAGAAAAGCAGTTGTTGCCAGGCTGGAGTTGTGACACAGACAAAGAGCAGCGAGGCTGGACCGCGCCCGCGTGCAGAGACGTTTGCTTTGAATCCTGCAGTCATGATTCGGACGCGATGGCTTCAGCTGTTCCTGTGTTTGTGTTGGGCGCAGACGTGTCTGCTGCAAGGTAATGTTTTATTCTCTTCCTAAATATCTATGATAACAGCTTATTGATGATGGGCTTTATTTGTGAGCGCCATTTAAAGGATTTTGTAAGGAAGCTTTGACAGACAAATATAGATAGGCTAAACGAGTAATATAAAATATGAAAAGCATTTATGATTTTTTTAAGCAAAAAGGCGGGTATGGGTTGTGTGGGATGGGCCAGGCTGAGGAGGTGTGGAAAGACTTCAACAATCATTGTTTGAACTGTCTCAACATGTATGATCAGCTCAGACAGAGAAGCTACGAAGGTCTTCACTTTACATTCTGGCTGCAGCAAAGTCAGACTCATTTTGTTGGGTGGGTTTGTTTGTCAGAGACACGTTGATCATGTTAAAAAGTAATCTGAAAAAAAGAGAGAATGTTGTACAATTAAAAACAACAGGAAGAAAACAGGTGACCATGAGTGAGTCAGGCGTTGGCTCATAACAAACCTGCTAATTCAAATTTATTTCCATGTCCTGGTTCCACAGAAAGAGGCTTCTCAGGCACAGAGACTCCAGATGGTGTGTGGGTCGGCAGCCAAGCCAAAGACGTCCTGACCGGCCCTCTAACAACCGTCTTCCTCCCGATCATCTACATCATTGTGTTTGCTGTGGGGCTGCCCACCAACGCCTTGGCAATCTGGGTTTTCCTCTTCAGGACCAAGAAGAAGCACCCGTCCTCCATCTACATGGCCAACTTGGCTCTGGCCGATCTGCTCTTCGTCATCTGGGTCCCCTTGAAGATAGCGTATCACTTCAACGGCAACAACTGGATCTACGGGGACGGCTTGTGCAAAGTGCTGGTGGGCTTTTTCTACGGCAACATGTACTGCTCCATCGCTTTCATTGCCTGCATCAGTGTCCAGCGTTACTGGGCTGTTGTCCACCCGCTGTCCCAGCAGCGGAGGGACAACACTGTGGCTGTCTCCGTCTCGGTTGCGGTGTGGGTGGTGGTGTGGCTCATCACCATCCCTCTCTACCTGTATGATCAGGAAGTGAAAGCAACCAACCTCGACATCGTGACCTGCCACGACATCACCAGGCCCAGTCAGAGACAGATTGCAGCAGGCTACTTCCTGACCATGGGAACGGTGGGGTTTGTCCTCCCCACCGTCGTGTGCATCATATCCTACGTCCTCATGCTGAAAGCTCTCAGAAACAGCATGGCAGACCGTGAGATCGCTAAAAAGCGCCGGAAGGCCGTGGTCCTGATCATCACCGTCCTGGTCATGTTCTTAGTCTGCTTCACCCCCAGCAACATCATGCTGCTGGTGCACTACATCCTCTTGCTGCAGGAGACCAGCAACAACCTGTATGGCTTTTACATCACCACCCTGTGCTTGGCCAGTCTGAACAGCTGCTTGGACCCTTTCGTGTACTACTTCATCTCTGAAGACTTCAGGGAGCATGTGAAGAACACCTTCCTCTGCAGGAGTGAGAGGACAGTGGAGAGGATGAGGGTCTCCTTCAGCGCTCTGAAATACTCCAAAAAGAGCAGCACGTACACGTCTGACACGGGGAACACGCACAGCAGCAGCTGCTAGTGTGTCTCAGCTTTATGAGCTTGTTATCAGCACACTCAAGTGGATTTTCAGGTTTATGTGAGGAGGTCTGGAAACATGTAAACATTGACCTCAGGGAAATTTTCAACTACGTTACTGATTTTTTTTTTTTTTTTTTGTAAATACATTTTGAAATATGTGTTTTCAAATATTTTAATTACACAAGTCATTTGTCCTTTTTATGTATTGTGTGTATTTTCCGTATGTACTG
Organism: Atherinomorus stipes; assembly: GCA_023101725.1. Lineage (NCBI taxonomy): Eukaryota > Metazoa > Chordata > Actinopteri > Atheriniformes > Atherinidae > Atherinomorus > Atherinomorus stipes. Next base: position 923,931 of record JALJCO010011227.1, on the reverse strand, counting down.
TTAAACTGGGATATGAATGACCACTTGGATTAAATGTCTCTAACTTTGTTTAATTGTTTTGATATTAATTTCTTATGATACAAGTACAATATGTCAGTATGAGACATTTCTTAAATGGGCTAATTTTACATAATAAATATATAGATGTATATATATTTTTTTACCAGTATAACTATATCTAAAAGCTTTAACAGCTTCTTTCCCTCTAATAATTTTGGTCCTTTAAATCTGTAAAAGTGTTGCGTTCAGTCAAATAGATCCAAAAGGTAATTAAAGCATTTCAGATTTATGTGCATAATAATTCAATTATTGCAAACATTTTTACATTTAATCATGTTTATTTAAGATGTAAAACGGAAAGATGAGCAGACTGGCTGCAGGATGTCAGCCGTGGGCATTAGATTATTAGATACTGAGGAGTTTCATGTTTTCAGGTCATGTCATATCTTTGTGTTGTGCAATGTGCTGATCCAGCCCTAATTTTTTTAATATTTTGCTTCCAAGCAGCCAAACCTTCTTGTAAGCTCATCAAGTGGTCTTAAGCAATAGTTCTCCAGGCTTTCTTAAAGTTTTTTAAAGTTTTTGTTTGGACATTTGCTTCTTTTTCACTTTCTGTTCAGTCCTTCTAAAGGAATGTGCATTTTTGTTTGTTAATTGACTAACAGTAACACTGACTTATGAATCATTCAAATCTTTTTTTTTTAAAAAAAGCTCCAAGTCAAGGAATAAACAGGTGTTCTATTTTTTTTTTTTTTTTTTAGCTTCAATTCTATAACCTGATTTACATCATCTGGGTGCGTTCAACAAGTACACGCGGGGCGTTCCCTTTCCTCACGCACTCCATCTGAGTAAGGCGACAGTTATAGGTGATTTCGTCTGGTTAGAGAACAAAGGAGCCAATCACTAATCGCGGGTGGGAATTTTGAAGGATGGGCGGCGTTTTGGCCGGATGTGATGTAAAGCACGGCGACAGCATGTAGTCAGTCAGTTATTTCAGTGTTTTCTTTGCACATTCGACAAAGTCGTTCACAGACTTACACCGCTCGTACTAGCCGCCGCCGCCCCATGTTGTTTGACTAGCTTTTTGAGCTTATAACATGTTTTATAACTCGATCCTCTATGCGTGGGCTCTGGTGTCGCCTATTGCGCCGGGTGCGCATTCGGTTCAACGTGAGTGGCTAAGTAGCGGTCAGCAAATACGGCAGACTTCTATCCAATCACATGCAAAGTAAGACAATTTGAAAGACACGGTTAACTCCCTCCCCAGTGGACAAATACCAGTGGCGAGCAGGATCAATTCTATAGTTGTGTCTATGAAACATGACAGATAAGTTGTACAAAGAGAAAATAGGATTTTTAGCAGCAATAAGATGATTATAGAGCTATTAGCTGAAAGCTTGGCATGTCTCACAGTGTGTGCCCTTAGAAGATTTTATGCAAATTGGACAAGTGGAGGACAGAATAACTATGTGAACATGATCTGAAAGAGATGTAAGAACAAATCAAGACACGGCTGAGAGAAGCGTCTGGGTTTTGGCTGAGGCCACATCAGAAACGGTGAAGGAGCGACGGCTCTCAAGAAGCCATTTTTTAAGAAAAAGAAACTGAGAAAAGTGGTTTGCTAGATGATACGAGGACTGGACTGGAAACCAGTGGCAGCAGGTCTGATAGCGAGGTGAGTCTGAACCTCAGTGTAACTCGGTGAGCTCTGATTTTAGTGCTGCATCTCCATAAGCTTCATGTAAAGTTGTCCTCAAAATTATTCATACCCTCCTAGTAAATAAGGAAACAATTCAGTTGTGAGTTAAATAAGTTTAAATGGAACAAAATAATACATAAAATTTTAATGAAAATCATGACACTGATTTTGAATTGTGGCTCAACAGAAAAATTAAAAACAAAAATAAAACAAATAAGCATGATTGGGGCTCCTGAACTGAAATTTTGTTAAGCAACAACCACTGCAATCAGGTGTTTTCTGGAATGTTCAGTCAGACTTCTGCACCTGTTTACAGGTATTTTGGTCCACTGTTCATGGGAATGATGCTCTAATTTGTCTGAAACAGTTTTTTTTTTTTAAACATTCCTTTTAACTCCAAAAGCAATTCAATATTTTATGTCACTAAATTATAATTTTGTAAATTTTTGTTTATTATTACTTTTTTTTAAAGTCTCTTGTCATTTGAATTTCTACTGTGAATTTAGCTTTTTCTTTAACTGGAGGGTATGAATAATTTTGAGGACAACTGTATATCACTGACTGAATTTAGACCACTTTATGTCATCATGACTCCAGTTATAAGCTCTGTAAATAGAACAATGAACACACAAAGTCTGGAAATCTTGTTAAAGGTACAGTATGTAAAAAATCAAAGGTAAATGGCAGAAAAATATAATATAAAATTCAAAACTGTGTTTCTATTGATGTGTAATCGCTGCACTAGAACAGCTGTTATGTTTATTTTCTTAGAATGAGTCATTTAAATCCACTTGTTGAGCGGTGAACATATGGAGGCTGCCATATTTGTTCCACCATTTTTACTATGGTGTCCCTGAATGGACAAAACAATGTATGTGAAGTAAGAAACCTTTGAACTTTAAAACTGCTGTAGCAGCTTTGTTTAACGGGAGTTAGAGCACTATTTGAGATAAGCAACGCCTTAAAAGACAAAAAATAGTTACTCATAGTACAGTCATAGCGACACCGAGACTACTGCATCCACTCACAGATGAAAACATATATTTGTCTGGGAGAATTTTGACCACTTAGCCACCATACATTCACAACAGTGCTTGGAATATGAAGTCATTTTGACAGAGAACATCTTTTCTTTTTAAATACCAATCTTTACAACTAGATGTCAGTAATTCTTATATACTGTACCTTTAAAGTAATAGAAAACACTAACCTCAGAGTTGTGTTTTATTTCTAAATTGGTTTATTTTCAGTCTTTTATGTTTAAAGCAAACCCATCACAGAGACAAACCTCTCATCCCCTTACTAACCCATAAATAGCAGTTTCAAAATCACCAATCATGCACTGCCATGGTCCGGAACAAACATGCAAACTCCACAATAAAAGGCCTTAGCCAAGATTTAAACCAGCAACCTTCTGGCTGTGAAGCGACCTTGTTAACAGCCATCAGCCTGGGCTGACGCATAATCTCTTTAAAATGCAACTGGCTCTCAGCCTTGGTCTGGATATTTCTATCAGTCTGGAAGCCATCTGGTTTGTGGCTGAAAACTGATGGGTTCCTACATTGTTTGAACTGGGCAGACTGGGGGGAAAAGATGAGCTGGTGAGTCATAGGACTCCATTTTGACTCCAGTTTTTTTGTTTCAGTTTGTCAAATCAAGATATCAAGTTGCCCAGAAATCTGTCAATCAGATTTGCATCTAAAACAGATTTATATTGTGAGTTTTATCCTATCAGTGGTGTAATTAAGTTATAAAACCTCATTTTTATGTTTGTATTTAAATGTAATATGAAAAAATACCCTCAGGAAAATGTGACTTCTGGTTTGAGTTTCTCTTTGCAGCGCGCTGACAGTGCGGCAGGTTTAAACATCACTATATGTGGAACTAACAGGTTTTAAAGCTCTGACTGTAACTAGTTGAGCGTTGTGTGTGCGGGTGTGTTCCTGTACTTGCTACACTATGAGGACCATTTTGCGTGTTTAACCAGCAAAGTGAGGACATTTTGGCTGGTTTGGCTCACTAAAGTTTGGCTCACTAAAAAAAGCCAAAGAAAAATCTACTTTTGAGGGTCAAGATTTGGTTTTAGAGTTTAGGTTACAAATAGGTTTAGGTTAGGGTTAGGTTTAGGCAATCAGTTGTGGTGGTTAGGGTTAGAGTAAGGGGCTAGGGAATGCATTATGTCAATGAATGTCCTCACAAAGATAGAAGTACAAGGATGTTTGTTTGTGTGTGTGTGTGTGTGTGTGTGTGTGTGGGTGTGTGTGTGTGTGTGTGTGTGTGTGAGGTGGATGTAATGTGTGGCATGGCTGCTGGAAAGGTCAAACTGGATGTTCCTTATTTTCAAAACAACACACAGTAAAGTTTTGCTGTCAGAGCAGGTTTGTGTTGGAAATGATTTCATTACCTGTAAAATGATCCCAGCACCAGAATCCACTTTCTTTTGTTGAACTGGCTTTTGTTAAAGAAAGAGATTCATGTCTGTTCTGCTGGGCCTCACCTAACAGCTTATCAAACACACTGTGTTCACATGAGAACAGGAAACTGCATGCCTTCTTTCCACTTCAACATTCAAGACCTTCATTTCTCACAAAATTTATACTCAAACAATGTTCCTTTAGATTTCTGTGTAAATCTGTTTTCCCACCTCAGTGAGTTCAATGACATCTTGTACAGACTGCAGCTGGACAATCTTAATTCATTTTTCCATTTTGAAATTAAATGAAAAATACTATTTTTATCCCAGAAGGGAAAATTCAAATTGTAATAGCTCTCTCTCTCTTTTTTAAAAAACAATATAAGAATACATATATGTAAAAAAAACAACAGCATAACAATGATTAATCAGTCAGTCTTGTTCTTCAGGGTGATGGCTGCTGGCAGGGATGAATTTCTGTATCTCTCCCGTCCTACAGTGAACCTGACGCAGCTTCCTACTGAACATACTCTGTCTATTCTTCACCGTGTTGTGGAGAGGAGGAAGAATCCTCCATCATCTTCATCAGCTTGTGCAGCATTCTTTTCTGAACGATCAGCTCCAGCGGCTCCAGAGTTATTCCCAGCACAGAACCAGCTTTCTTGATCAGCTTGTTTAGTTTCTTCAAGTAGAAGACACTATAAAAGATCTGCAACATCTTGGTGCAGACGTTGAATGATCTCAGCTTCCTTAAGAAGTAGAGTCTGCTCTGACCTTTCTTGTAGGTGTAGTCAGTGTTGCATTTCCAATCGAGTCTGTTGTCCAGCTGAACTCTAAGGTATTTGTAGTTCTCCACCACCTCCACCTCCTCTCCCAGGATGTAGACAGGACTATACTGTTTGTTCTTGCTCCTCCTGAAGTCAACAATCATCTCTTTAGTCTTGCTGGTATTTAAGATGAGCTGATTGTTACTGAACCATTTCACAAACTGATTGACAAGTTCCCTGTATTCGGCTTCTTGTCCATCACTGATACACCCCACAACAGCAGAGTCATCAGAGTATTTCTGCAGATGACAGGACTCAGAGTTGTACTGGAAGTCTGAGGTGTACAGTGTGAAGAGGAATGGTGAGAGTACAGTTCCTTGTGGTGCTCCAGTGCTGCTGACCACCATCTCAGACACACAACCTTTCAGTCTCACAAACTGTGGTCTGTTTGTTAGGTAGTCGTAAATCCAGGTGGTTGTGGAGGGATCCACCTGGAAGTTATGGAGCTTCTGACAAAGCAAAGCAGGCTGAATAGTATTAAATGCACTTGAAAAATCAAAGAACATGACCCTCAAAGTGCTGCCTGACTGGTCCAGATGAGAGTGGGCTCTCTGAAGCAGGAAGATGATGGCGTCTTCAACCCCAAGCCCATTACGATATGCGAACTGTAATGGGTCCTGAAAGGTATTCACTTGCTTGTTGAGGTGAGCCAGTAAGAGTCTCTCCAGGACTTTCATGATGTGAGATGTCAGGGCAACTGGTCTGTAGTCATCTGGTCCTGGTTCTGGTTCTGGTCTGTGTCATTTGGTTCAGCTGGTTGTGGTTTTTTAGGGACAGGAACAAGACAGGATGTTTTCCACAGCACAGGAACTCTGTTCTGTCTCAGGCTGGTGTTAAAAAGGTGCTGGAGAACCGGACATAGTTGTTCTGAGCAGGTCTTGAGAACTCTGGGACTGACACCATCTGGACCTGCAGCCTTGTTCTGGTTCAGTTTCTCCTGTTGTTTCTTGACCTGGTTGCAGGGGACAGTCAGGCTGGAGGTGGAGGCAGAGGAGGTCTCAGGATGTCCTGATGTGGAGGGAGATGAGGCTGTGTTCAGGTCCATGACTGAGCTGCAGGGTGACAGAGTGGAGGTGGGGCAGGAAAGCTGTATCCTTTTTCTTATCCAAAGTCAGCAGCAACAGGTCCAGCAGGGAAACCAGGACATCCTGGCTCGTCTCCAGGGGGCTGCCCAGGACCCCTTTTTCTGAGTGAATTCCCGCTGCTGTCTCTCCTTAAAGGTTTTTGAATCACTTCTCCCCTGGAAAACCCTACCAGACCCAACCCAATACCTTGATTTGTTATGTCTAAATCTAGGTAATTAAGAGAAATGAGCAAAACGAACATTTAGTGAAGATGAATAGGTGCATTACTGGTTGTGCCTGGACATGGAGAACTGACTGTTGATATGACTCCTATTTCTTACCTGCCTCCTGTACATGCATTCTTTTTCCTTCTCTTCAACTGTACGCCATGAAAAACGTTTAACTTTAGTAAAGTTAAATTTTCAGTTTTCATTCCCACATTCAAGGAATAAAATAAAAGTTTGCATTACAAAATGACTCCATTCTTCCCGTCTCACACTTAAATATAGATAGTTTAAAAAAGCCAACCGGGCTGACAAATACAGATAAATAGAGATGCACCGATCCGATACCTGGATCGGATATCGGATGAATGTGGCCAATCCAGCACTCCAATCCGGTCATTTCTGTCTTTATGAATATCATAAATGTACACTTTGTTATTTGTCAATAAATAAAATTAAGAAAATTTATGTCCGTGTTAATTTGTTTCCTTTTTTAACAAGGCTAAATGTTTAAGTCAAGCTTGATTCCTTCATTCACATGGTATAAAGTATACAGTTTATTCATTCAACCATAGTATTGGATGTGTATCGGGTATCGGCCAATATGCTCATCGAAAAAAAATGTATCGGTGCATCTATGTTTGTGATTGTAAATGATGCATACTGACACTAAAGAGGATGTTTTTCTAAAAGGCTTCAAATGTTGAACTGTTTGATGTTGATTGAATTTCTGACTTCCTCCATTTCGGCAACATAAAACATTCTCTGTAATTATCTTTAAACATGTTCAGCAGACATACAAATGTGACAATGTTGTAGAGAAAAGGAGGGAAATGCAAAAAAAGTGTAAAAAGTGGTTCAGAATTGAATTTTTTCCATGAATGCCAGTGTAACATTATTATGTATGCTGGGTACTGCACGCTGCAGTATCTGTTGCTGGTTATAAATCACAGACAGTCCAGTGTTTTCCTCATGGGGGGTCCTCCATGAGGATGCTCTGGTTGGGGTTCTGGGGGTCCTGCACAGTAGCCCTGTGGTTGTGCTGTCCAGATCTGGGCGGTCCCTCGGGTGGCTGCCTCTGTGACAAAGGTGGCTCCAGTTGGAGATGGATCCCCAAGTCATTGTTTCCTCACAGCAGCATCAATACTCATGTATTTATATTAAATTGAGAGGAAAGGGTTGTGCATGTGTGTGTGTGTCAAATTATCATTTTACATTCTTTCCAATATGTAAATGTTTTAAATATGTATCACTTTCTGTTACTTGTATGAAACATTCTTGATAAATAAATTTTGTCTGAATTTGTATATGTTTGGTCAACTTTTTCATGTCTGCTCATTATGTGTTTATCGATGAAACTATTAGTGGACTACTCCTTTCCAGACTTTGATTTTATCGTGCATTCAAACACCATCTCAGGATAATCCCAGATCTGTCTCTGCCTATGAACTTGGAGTGTTCATGTACTTTTAGAGATATGGGATTATGTTCTTTGTTTTGATATTGCTTCAATGGGTCACTGTGTATTTTATATTGGGAGATATTGTGTAGAAACTATCCCCCTCTCCCCCGTTTGTGTTCATGTCGTGCCATGTTACTCCTGAGAGAGATAACTTTAATCTCAAGCATCTGTCTGGAAAAATAAAAGTTTTAAAAAAGATAAAACAACTCAGATGTGATGAGAGGTGTGGCCAGTATTCCTGAATACTTACATCTTTATAATTTATTGTAATATTTCATTTTATAGTCCACAAAATGTCGATCTGAGATGTGTCATATCAGATACGCTCCGTGGAAACTGGTGATGGAACAGAGCAGGTAGGCGGGATAGTGACGTCAGCACGAAGACAGGTAGTCTCGGGGAGTGTTCTTTCAGGCTGCAGACATTACCAGACATTTAGGAAGAAAACGTCGAGGAGAGACGGTGAAACAGAAGCAAAGCAGAGAGGATTAGAAACAGACATGGAATTACCGCGGAATTTTTCGCTTCTGATAGTTTTCTGCTGTATTTCTGCCTCATTTGTCGCAGCAGGTAAGGTCGGAAAATTACCACTGTGTGCGCGTGTTTGCTCGTGTGTGCGTGGGTCAGGGGGGTTGTTTACAGTTCAAAAATCAGCGAATTTTTATTTGATAGGAAAAAAGTTATCTGTTGTTGTTTAAGTTTTCCAAAAATTAGCAGTTAAAATAGTTTACTTTTATTTATTCTAATTTGGGGTGGAAATGTTGGCGTTTTTATAACTTAAAAGATATGACTTTAAAGGAATAAATGATTGTGTTGAATATAAAACAATATGTTTATGATGCTCTAATATGTCTAGCCAAAAAAACGAAACAAAACTGGGACATAATAATTAAAAAAAAAAAAATCTAAGATTAATCTCAAATCTAAATGTAGGTGTAAAAAGTTTGCATGTTTTCTGATCTGTTCAGTTTCTAAACATATTTTTTCATTTTGATTTATGATTTCAGGACAGCCTAATTCACGGGGTTTTTTTGGTGTTATGGACCCTACTAACAAGAAACAGGTGATCATAGATGAAGCTGCATCAGACACACTGAAAAGCCATCTCACCACAGTCTTCTTTCCCATCATCTACATCATCGTCTTCGCGGTGGGACTTCCTGCAAATGGGATGGCCATCTGGGTCTTCCTGTTCAGGACCAAGAAGAAGCACCCATCATCCATCTACATGGCCAACTTGGCTCTGGCTGACCTGCTTTTCGTCATTTGGATGCCTCTCAAAATTGCTTACCATGTCAATGGAAACAACTGGACCTACGGGGAGCCGCTGTGTAAAGTCCTCGTGAGCTTCTTCTACGGGAACATGTACTGCTCTGTTCTGTTCATCGCCTGTCTCAGCGTGCAGAGGTACTGGGTCGTGGCCCACCCTATGTCTTCACAAAGGAAGAACAACAAAGTCGCTGTGGGTGTCTGTGTGGCCATCTGGGCGTTCATCTGGCTCACCACCACTCCTCTGTACCTGTATGACCACACGGCCAAGCTCAAAGACCCCAACATAACCACCTGCCACGATGTGAGCATCATCGAAGACCCCATGGATCCATTCCCCTCCGTCCAGCTGCCGTACTTCTACTTCATCTTCATGGCTTTAGTTGTGTTCCTTGTGCCGTGTGTGGTGATTATTGTTGCATATGTCCTGTTACTGCGAGCTCTTGGGAACGCCATGGAGGACAGCACAGCAGGCAAAAGCCGACGCAAAGCCGTGGTGTTGATCATAATCGTCCTGGTGACGTTCGTCGTGTGTTTCATCCCCAGCAACATCATGCTGGTGGTGCATTACTCCCTGCTGAAAGACGCAGTGATTAATAACGGTTACGGCTTCTACGTCTCCACGCTGTGTCTGGCCAGCCTCAACAGCTGTCTGGACCCGTTCATCTACTACTTTGTGTCTGAGGAATTCAGGGAGCACGTGAAGAACACTCTGCTGTGCAGGAGCAGCAGGACAGTAGAGAGGATGAGGGTGTCCTTCAACTCAATGAAATACTCCAAGAAGAGCAGGTCGTATGTGTCAGAAAGTGGGAACACACAAAGCAGCACCTGTTAGTGAGAAAACAGGGAAGACGCTTCAGCGCTTTCACTCTGCCAGGTGAAGTCAAAGCACCAGAGTACCAAAGATGAACTTTAAATGTGGAGAAGACTGCCGTCCATTTGAACTGCTGCTTTATGTTACAATGTGAAACATTTTATTAAACACTGTATATATTCCTATTTAAATCTAAATGTGGGATAAGCCTTTTAAAGACTCACATTCAACAATGTTGGCTGGATAATGTTTGATTAGTCTTTTCCCACGGTTGACTGACTGACTTGAGGATGCATGAAAGCAATTTGCATCCATCATGAAACAGCCATGAGAATTGATAAAGTGCCTCAACAGAAAATGTTTGCTATATTCTTATGTGTTTTGCTGCATATTTTGCAGCCAACATATTTCTCTTACCTTGAACCTTTTATGCTAATCTTTTGCTTTTATACGTTTTGAAATAACCATGAAAAGTTTGTTATTGTTACATAGTTTCTTTAAATAAAAAGCAACGACAGGATCAGGTTTCTGTGAAACTCCTTTGCACTGTTGTGCAATGCATTGCACTAAATGAGTCACCGGCCTTATAGTCATCATACAGGCGTATTCAAATGTACACTATGCCTTGTGGAAATGTTTGGAATTCCTGGAATGCGTTGTGTTGAAAGTCAGTGTAAAGTGCACAGACCTGTTCTTTAAACGAGAGACTAAATGTTCTTGTGCTGGTTAATCATTCGGATTTCCGAAGGGAAGAGTCAGTCAGAGCGAGGGTCAGAGTCAAGCATGTTAAAGAGAACGTGTTCAGGCTTGTGTGAAAGATGATCTAACGATGTGATGTCACTGGTTTGCGCTCCATTCCTTCACCTGGATTTGAAACCTGAATATCCATGATTCATATCTGGGTTATCTATTTTTATCCAACAGTACATCAGTTACAATCTGCTTTTTTTTTTTTTTTTTTTTTTTTTGCTGCAGCTTCAGTTTCAGTCAAACTCAAAGGTTTTATAGTATTGTTACATATTTATTTCCCACTCCAGCCTTTTATAGTGGACAAAGGGGTATTGTAAAGCTGAAGTGAGCAGTCTTGTGGTCTTTAATCTCTAGATAAGGAGTGAGTGAACGGCTATTTCAGGTATTGACCGCACCCAGGGTCACAACCATCCCCCATGTCCTCACACACGACTGCTGATAGTTTCCTGTGTAATGACTGGCCGTGGACTGTTTAAAGAGGTAAATGATTGCTGTTTAGTGTCACCTTACCTTTTGTTGGTGCTCTGAGTAGAATACCTTGTGTTCGTGGTGAGGGCAGAGCCACGCCCTGGCTGAGTTACACAGCTCCTCTCAGACATTATCAGGAGTAATGCGGTGTGAAAAAGACAAGTCATTACATGATTGATTATTTCAGAGTGTGTATTTTAAACTATGGCACTGCTTCAGTAGAAATTAGTGTATAAACATTGAAGATGTACAGGTTTATTAAACAGGAAAAAAAGGGAGATAATTCAAGACTTTTTAAGTTGATTATTTTCATAAAAAATGAATGCTGGGAAACTGGTTATAATTTGTAGAAACTGTCATTTCCCATTGCAGAATTTATTGCCTCAAATGAAGCTTGTTTTTCTTCATAACTTCACATTTTATGGACCACTTTTCCTGCAACAACTATGTTTAACTGAAAATATGGATTGTTGTAGCTCCATAACACACATTTACTGTTGTTCACAGTTTTGTTTTACCCCATTTAACAAGTCAGTATTGTATGCAGTATGAATAAATATAATCATTTATTAAACCATAATGTATCAGTCATCATGGGAAGCTAAATATGTGGTCTAGACCAGGGGTCTACAACAATCAAAGAGCCTTTTTTTTTTTTTTTTTTTCCTCAGTCAGCTAAATAAGTTATTTAGAGCCACAGATCTTCCAAGGCCTTTTAAAAATGCCAAATTATAATTTCTGATAAATACTATCCAAAACTTGCTGTTCCTTTTTAAAAAATCAGTTTTGTGTCTACTTTTCGGTTTTGTAATAAAAAAAAAAAAACTTGCAAAAGGAGGACACATTTTCTTCAATGTGATTTAACTATATGAAAAAGATTAAATAAAAACATTGGTATTTGTTGGAAATTATGTGGGGAAAAAGCCCTAATTTCCAAGCGAACGACAAAAGAAAATATGTTATTGCACTGGTACTTTTAGTGTAATTATTTCTTGGAAATTCACAATTATTCCATGAAATAACTGCTAAAACCTACAAATGCTGTTATATACCAGTATTTTAAGAATATTAGTTGGTTCTTTATTATTTTTAGTCCAAGTTATTGAGAGCCATTGAGGTAGGCCCAAAGAGCCGCTTGTGGCTCTGGAGGTTGCAGACCCCTGGCCTAGACAAAGACACAAACTAATCAGAAAGAGACACAAATTTGACTCAAAATGCAAAGAACTGCTAAACTAATGAAAACCATTGAGATGTTGACACAAAATGATCAAATTCAGACCCAAAATGTTTTTTTCTAGGTGAGATGCCATAGAGCCAATTTTAAGATGCAAAATGACCACTAAATGGAAAAAAAAAAGGCTTAACTGGGATTCAAAGTGACCAAAACTGTTTCAAAGATCCCAAAATGGAACGAAAGCAAGGAGACAAAAGATGAGAAATGTGTGGAAATATAAAACAACACTGCAAGCTGCAAGTAACGCTTGAATTGCGGTTGTTTCCTGCTTCTCTCAGTTTCCATAATGCAGACGTGTTTGTTTTGTAAATTTTGATTAACCCCATTTCAGCATGGTCATATTCAGATTCTCCTGCATTCAGGCGGTGTCATGCTACCTGTTTCCAGTCTTGGTACTGGACTGAGCTAACTGGTTTGACTGGCAGAAGTGACTGATATTGTACCTCTTATCATACTATCAGTGAGGAGTTGCATAGTTCCCAAAATGTTCAGAGCACATTTGAAATCTTTGTGTTGTTAATTCAAAACCTTTAAATGTGGTGAAGTTCAAATAAGGTCACTTGTGCAGATGCACATGCGCAGGGCGTGTGCTTATGAGAGTGGCATATTTAGTGATGCAATACTTTACGGTTCTTTGGTTTCTCTTGGGGGTGAATATATTTCTGCCCAAAAGATTACACATCAAACCCTAAAAACCTCCCTGGCTCTTGCATTTGTTTTATTTATTAATTAAAAAAGAGAGAGAAAGGGGTATTTCATGGTGAAAAAGTTGATTTTATAGATTTGTGTCCTCACTAGACATTTGGGATAAAGTCTGTTTAATCTGGCTGATTTTAACAGACACAAACAGACAAGTCCAAAGGGCCTGATTGTAGTTTCCATCATAAACTTGTTGGAACATTTTCCATCTAAACCAGAAACATGAAAAACCAGTTCTGACTGAAAGGACTGTTGCATGGTGAATAACATCAGTAAACAAAGAGGAGTCACAGAGAACATCAGGGTTTCAGTCTCCTCTCCAGTTTTATCAGTCGATGTCAACCTGTGATACATATTAAGATGCAAATACGATTTTTTTTTTTCTGCTGTAGAGTCTAATTTTTGCATTTTTAGGAGTCTTGCTGATCCTCTTGTGTGTTTAGGAAGTATGACATATGCTGGTTTCTATTAAGTTTTATGTATTATGTAATAGTGAAATTCAACAGTCTTCCAGTGAAAAATGTACTCGCATAACCACTTTTTTTTTTGGAGAAAATTCTGATTCAATAAAGCCACAGAAATTCATATTTTATTTTTCAAACAGACAAAAATAATAACAGTGAAGAAAATTGCAAGAAGCATTTACCATACCATACACTTTAATTATAAAGCACATTAAACAGCAACAAGGTCAAAGAGCTGTGTAAAGAAAGGCCAAAATATGAGATAAAATGACATTTAAAACAATAAATTTGTCTGTGAAACTGCAAAAAGGATCTATCTAACCAACTTTTACAATTCTATATCCAACCATAAAGTCTTCTGGCCATGTTGACACACATTCAACTAGAGCAACATAAGATTATTAACCATGTTTTGAGTCTTTTTTTAAAAAAAATTTCCTTCTTAGTTTTAATCCAAAAATGGTTATTTAACACGTTAGATTAAATGAGACAGTTTGAGATCACGTTATATCATTCATGCCCAATTTGATCAAAAGCTTTAGACCTCCCAGCAGCAGTTCCCACACACTTCAGAAAATGAGATAAAACACTTAACTTGAGTAGATTCAGACTAGAATCAAGTGAAATAATTACATCTGACAAGATTTCCTGAAGAATAAATATAAAGATTTTGGATGAGTTAGAAACATCTTGAAGCAAGTGGTGAAACACTCATTTCCAAGTTTTTCATTAAGTGAGGAATCTCTTTAAAACTAGCTGTCAACGTTGCTCCTTTCTCACTTTGAGATGTAAGAGCTGAAATGAGCAAATAAAGCTGCTGATTCTTCTGAATTGCTGGTGCAGCTCCGCAGACAATGCAGTTGGAGGTGGCAGTGATTCAGGTGGTAGAGTGGGTTGTTCAGTAACAGGAAGGTTGGTGGTGCCACTCCCCAATCTGTTTGTGAAAAAGAAGCTTCATCCACCATGCCTCCCTTCTGGTGTGTGAATGTTTGTGGCTGGAGAAGCTGTTGGCACAGATCAGAGGTGTCAAAAGTAAAAGTTTTTCAAGTACAAATCCTGCCATATTTTTGGATCTGCCAGTACATTTAGAACAGCTGTTTTCACTAACGAGCTCAGCTACCTGGGAGAGGAGCTAATTAAACCCAGCTGGTTCAGTGATTGGTTGGAAAAACTGCTGGTCAGGGTTTCTACTTTCTACTTCTACCCAATTTTTGACACCTCTGGCACAGATTAGTGTGACACTATCATTTCCCTCAGTCTGCTCCAGTCACCACCAGTAGAGTGAACATATAATAGATTACCAGACAAATTTAATCCATTATTATTGATTTATACCCAAAATGCTTTGTCTAATTTTTAAGGGGATACTGTAAATTTTGTCCAATAGGGACAATAAATCTGTAACATCCCCAAGGCCACACAACTACAAAATTAAAAAGTCTCTATCCTTCTTTTGGAATCATGTTCGCAGTCATCAAGCCATAAAGCAAAAGGTCACATGATCGGATGAGAGATGGGTCCGTTCCTGCAAAGTTACAATGTCTGGTTTTTAAAGAGGAGAGCCCCCCGGCGCACTGACATTTGTCAAGTGCCGTATATTGACCCCAGAAATCATCTATTATTTCTTACATTAGGTCAATGTTTGGGTCAAACATTAGATGGTATTCCTTTAAAGACCCACAACATAACTTTTAGACCTTAAAAATATGTCTTTCTGACTTGTTTTGATGGCACACCAACTTTCCTTATGCACATTTTTGTGCCGTCTCTGTCCAGCTGCGTCCCGAAGCTCAAAAACTGCACTATATGACTTTTGGATCCGGGTAAACTGCCAAAAGTTCCGTTGTGGGTCTTTAAGAATTAAAAAAAGTTGTTTTTTTTATCAGGGATGTTTGATATAGACTTTTTTTTTTTACTGATATCCGACATACCAATGTTGTCCAACTCTTAAATTCTGATATCCGATATCAACCGATACAGATATATGCAGAGAGCTGTGAGCTTGTATCTCTCATATTTTGAGAAATACACCTATATTCTGCTCTGTGAGCAAAGATCCCAAAATCCCCTTAGCTCAGCCAGAGGAGTTCATTTTGGACATCTGGCTGCCAGATATCAGATACTAGCAGGTATTAGCCAACATGTGGCTAATTCTAATGTTTCTGACAACTTGGTAACTTAACCAACAACTTAAAACCAGACATATTATAAGCAGCTTCAAAGCAAGTCAGTCTGTAGCAGCAGCAGCTGCATCGTAGTCACATGACTCTAAAAGGAATGCTGTGATATGAAGTTCTTCCAGGATAATGGACTTTTCCACACGTTGGACCGCTGCTAATGGAACAAGATCTCACGAGATTTCATTTTTTCAAAATATCGACCCCAAAACCCGATACCGATATTTTCCTGATATCAAATGTTAATGCCAATATTGGCTAATAATATCGGTAGGCCGATAATATCGGACATCCCTATTTTTTATATATTGTATTTCATGTATAAGACCATTCAAAGTGCTTCACATAAAACATTAAAAACATCACAGCAGGCGGCAGAAGAAGCATCGAAATGTACATACAGAGAAACAAAATCATTAAACAATTTAAAGCAAAAATCATACAAAAATAACGTTAAATAACTAGATTCAATCAAAATGCTTGAAAGCAAGCATCAGTCTGGGTAAGTTGCACAGTGCAGATACGGCCGCATACGGTGCAGATTTCATACATAAACGAGAAAAATGTTAAACCTGGATTTAAATTTGGAGAAAGTTGAATCTTTTCGGTCGCTCTACGTGTTTGCAGCGTAATAGCTAGATGCCGCTTCTAAAAAAAGACTATTAAAAGCAATTGTGGTATTTAGAGGAACAACCTTGTTCAGTTGCTCTTGTTTTACGATCTTTTCTCTTAAAAACAAGGAACAGAGCATTGACAGGGTAGCTTTGAGTTTCTTTGATTAAGGAGTTAGAATGAGCGTTTCACCACTTCTCTCTCACATGTAGCCGTGAAAGTTTTTCTTATCTCAGGAAACTTATCAAGAGTAATTATCTTCCTAATCTGGCAAATTATTTCACTCGATACTCTGAATCATCTCAAGTGTTTCTATTGAGATCACTAAGTTTCTGTTGTAATACTCAAAATTTATTCTCACAGTTGTAAATTTTACTTATCACATTTATTCTCTTTTGAGGAGCTTAATTAAGAACTCCTCTAGCGGGAGCATTTTGTCTCAAAGACAGAATGATAGATTAGTATTGCACCCACGCATCATTCTGGGATGGAGCTAAAAGGCCGCCATTCATGCGTGCAAGTGAGAGGGTCAGCGCTGAGGAGGGAGAGAGAGGCTGAGTGTCTGTGCTAAAGTGCGCTAATCACCCTGACAGATCACACCACCTACCGTCAGCAGAAACTCAGTCAGAGCGCCTCAGAAAAGTTTAACCAACAAAAGAATGCAAACTGACCTGAGAATGGCATGAAAACATAAATGAGAAATCTCTATTATAAGAGATGAATTTACATAAACAACAGTACAGGATAATCTATGAATGCACAGACATAAAATATATTCTTTTTGACGACTTACCAGACAGTCGAGTAATATTAGACTGATTATCAGCAGAGTAAAATTCCGAATAAAGTGAGTTAATAAAACAATATCGAAGTCAAATGAAATGCAGCGAAGCTGAAGAGAAAAATCGGTCTGCACGAGCGCAGAGAGAAAAGAAAACAAGTGCAATGGAATTTGCAGGCACAAAAGAGGCAGTTTGAGTAAATGACAGGCAGAGTCAGTGAGATATTTATTCAGGCTCTTCAGTCTTTCCCCCCTTTCATCTCGTCTGGCTCTCCCGCGGCAGCGTGGCTGGAGGGGGCTGGCACAGTGTGGGTACCCCCCAGCCAGTCCCAGTGCGAGAAGAATGGGGCGAAGTTAGTGCCAGGACGCTGGTGGTGAGCATCGTGTTTGGGGGCACCGCCCCACAGGCCAAAGGGCACCAGGTTGTGCGTGGCCCAAGGAAAGTCGTAGCCACAGTGGTCCTCAGTGGAGACGTAGACGTTGAAGACCATGAAGGCCCAAGTGGTGAGGCAGTGGCACTGCAGCAGGATGGGGTCCACTGTCGCCCAAAAGCCGACGCTGAATAGCTCCCAGCCGGACAGGTACTGGGTGACCAGGCTGAAAGGCTGGTTGTACTGGTGGTGCACGGCATGGAAAGTGCGGTACAACCAGGGCACCCGATGGTGCAGCAGGTGCCACAGGTAATACTGGAAATCAAACACAACCATGCAGCCCAGGATGCCCAGGAAGAAGCTCCAGAGAGAGGGCGCTTCACGTGGCAGAGGGGTGGGTGGCCTCCACAGCCACTGCGCCACAGCAGCAGGAAAAACAAAAAACAGGTGATTGTAGATGGTGACGCCCAGCGTGGACCAGATGTTAGGCCAGGTGACGGGTCTGTCGGGATGCAGCCGGTAGCGGTTGATGCAGGGCCAGGTGGGAGCCAGCAGGTCCAGCAGGGTGTAAATACCAACCAGCATGAAGTAAGTAGTGACTGAGAGGACCACGGGGAAGAGAGGACTCCTCAGAAGGTCGTGGTGGTTCTGACAGAGATAGTCCCAAACAGGCTGCAGAACCAAGTCCTGGGACTGGCCCCCAGTCACGTTGTCTACATCCGACATCCAGGACAAAGCTTCAGTTCTGAGTATCCTGCCTGTGCTCATCACTAATGTGCCGTTTCTCCTCCAAAGAGGGCCGATCCAAGAGGATTATTTTCTAACAAGCTCCAAGAGAGGATAAAGAGGGTCTAAATGACTGGACACACCCAATCAGCAGCCTCATATAAGTTAAGCAACAGCAAATTGTCTGGTGATGTTGTGCCAAATTGGACTGGTGGACTGCCTTTGCCTCTTATGTATGTTCAAGCCCCACCTCCACCCCTCCACCCTCTGCATTTTAAAAGAAGGCGCTCTGTAAAGGCCCTTTTTCATGGCCACAAGGCCCGCAGCCAGCACTCAGGAGCCGGGCCACAACAGCTCTCATTTTTGACCCAAATCATGGAGAGAGAGCTTCCGCTTTCTTGTGAGTTTGACTTGGTCACAAAAATCTAAAGCAACGCTGTGTCTCAGCTGTTAACACCAGCAGCACAAAAACATTCACTTTAACACAACAAGTGATATTTTCAGGCCAACA
This sequence comes from Atherinomorus stipes, assembly GCA_023101725.1. Taxonomy (NCBI): domain Eukaryota; kingdom Metazoa; phylum Chordata; class Actinopteri; order Atheriniformes; family Atherinidae; genus Atherinomorus; species Atherinomorus stipes. The sequence continues at coordinate 905,366 of JALJCO010011227.1, read as the reverse complement.
TTTCAATAATGAGCCTGGTGGTGTTTTGTCTCCAACACTCTCTGATCATCAGACACATACAGTGCGCAGATGCACATACACTCACCACATGAGTCCAAAAGAGTCATTAATCATGGAAAAGTTGTCAAATGAGACATGCATTCAAAAGAAGTGGACAGAACTGGAACAGCGATTGACTATGGCTTTTGTTTCTAGTGATGCAATAATTCTGCAGGGGGAAGAAATTTTAATAAATATAATTTGATTTCATGCCATACTTTTGGTTATTTTTCTTCTCTTTTTATGGAACTGGTAGCAGCTGATGCACATCACGAATGGGAAATAAATAAACAAGTCCAGAATACAAAAGTTGTTGATATGTTCTGTTACATTAATGCCTGCACTGTACAACCTGACAATTTCGTTTCCACGTCTTAAAGTAAAACCTTATAAGACTACATTTAATTTTTAATAAATTCTTTTATTTATCAAATTAATTCTAAAACAATCACGATAAATAAATTATCTAAATATACAATGATTTGGACACACTTTCCCATTAGATTTAATGAGACCTTTGACTGGTAGTCCTCTGATACTCATCAGAGCTTGTAAATATGTCTAGTTAATGGATTTTTATGTGTTATAAGACATAAATCAGCATTCTGCTTTGAAACTGCAGTGCAATATAGTCTCATTAAGACCTCAACTGACTCTGGACAGGTGGAGATGTTCACAGGCATCTTAGCATGTTCATCATCTCTCCTCACTAAATAAGGGAAATGTGTAACTCAAAGGATTGTTATCATTGAAAAACTTGAATATGAAGAAGTTTGAGTAACACAAATAACTTTTTAGGACACTAATCATCAATTTCTTTTAATACGGTTGAAATTTAGGGTTTATTTCTATTTAGTCCTTGTAATTGTCCATCTATGTATCCAAGCTGCACCTGTACACAATAAAAAAAATGCATAAAGGTTTAGTCACTGCATTGGAGGAGACCACAGTGTGATGGTAAGGCCATCGGGTTAGGTCATCGTAATAGAAAGTTGAGTGATTAAAACAGTCACAAATAGATGAATTGTGTTTGTGGACAGTGCAAAGGTTGTTTTTTGTCACATATTAAGCAAAACGAGATATGGCAAGGTGATGAGATCTTAGCCTTGCAAATACTCCCAATAGTTCACATACAAGGAACATAAACACCATATAGAGTGACAAAGAGCTTTATGTGATTAAAAAAAAAAAAAAATAGACACACATTGGGGGATTATCATTAACTTTGCAGTATCTCAGCATACAAAAATCTGCTGATGAATGCTCCAACTGGTTAGCATGCCATATGAAAAACACTCTCTATAATGATACTGTACAACCAGTATAACGTGCACAGACAGGTTCATGGTCTCACTAACCTGCACACCTCCAGCTGTGACTTCCACATTACGGAGGAAGTTCAACATCTGTGGTATCGACAGTTGGTGCCCGTCACTGTGTAATTAAAAAACTTTGCAGAGCTCTTGTTTGTGTGTCTCTTGTGATTTTTCTGTTTCTTTCATTTGTTTCCTTTGTTTTAGAAATAGTAATTTAATATAACATAGGAAGTGCCACTTGTTCTTCCTTGTCAGGTTAAACAAATCAGTTGTATTCATAAGGTCCTGTATCATATGACAGATTGGCCTTAAGGGGCTTTGCTTTACAATCTGTACAGCACATAATGCTTTGTGTATTTTCTAACCTAGTTTCAGAGTAGGACCCCCCCCCACACACACACACACACACAAATGTGGACAAATAGCTGATATAATATTGCATGATCCTCACGTACTGTAGTGAACAGAAGGTGACACCAAACACCCTCCATCGGTGAACCACATGACCCCATTACTATAAAATCTGAATAATAAACACACTGAACTCAGTTATACTGTAAGTTTTTACAGGGATTAGCCAGTTTGAGATCATCAGAATGGGACAGTTATTTCATGAACCTTTCATGAGCGTATGTCACCAGAGCCTTATCACTGTAGTATCTGATTATAATCATAAACAAGTACTGAAGGTAATAAATCCCAACTCCTTCAGCATACGTTTGGGCTTGAGGCTACAAACAGTAAAAGGGATTGCCAATAAATATCTCTTCAGTGACTTGCTAACAGCTAAAGCACTTGCTAGAAAATGGATGACTTCGGATTTTCCTGCAAATAAAGCCTGGATAAGCATGGTGCATGATATCTATGTGATGGGAAATTAGACTGTCATTTTGAGGCAGGATGAGGAAAAGTTTGCAAATGGCTGGGATCCTTGGATTACATATGTGTAATCTGTCAGATTCAATTTAATGTAACTGCTGTTTATAACAATTTCTCCCCTAGTTTCTGAGCTACTCACTGTTTCTGTCAGTTTTGTTATATATTTCTCTTTTTTTCTCTCCTTGAGTGTTAACTTGTGTGTTACTGTACAATAACACGAATTACTGTCTGTAACCAAGTGATGACATTTGCTGTAAAATTCTGTGCATTGAGAATAAGAATTTAAATACTTACCCCACCACCTTCCCCTAAAAATAAACAAAACAAACAAACAAAGAACATTTTCAGGTTCAGAATAATTGTCCTTCAGACTGACTTCAGCATATTTCTACTTCAGTAGAATTATATACTGCTTTTGTCACGTTCTTTTCACTTAAGCTTCTGTTTCATCTATGTATTTCTTATTGATAATACAAATATCAATGCTTTATTCTCATTATATCCGTCAACGTGCACTCTAAATAAATAATACCAACCAGTCGAAGACAAGTATCAGTCCCCATGTGCAACTAACTCTTACTACAAACTATTTACCTCCCCTTTTTTAAACCATAACACTGTTGTTAGAAAATAACTTGGGGAAAAAAAAGAAAAAAGAAAATAACTTGCGAGTTCAAAGTTGTTCCTTATTTTGGCTTTTCTGTGGAGCATTTACAGTAGTGTATTGCTACTGGTGTCCTTTTGAAGTCTTATTTGTAAGTATAACTGAATCATTTGTGAGAATAATTAAACCATACAGGCCTGCTGCAGGCAACATGCTCAACTTATAATTTTCCACATTCATGCATCATGTTGTAAGACGTAAGACATTTTTACTGCATGTAGAGCAGAGATCAGCTGTGTGATGATCAACTCACTTCCTCATATCAGCCAGCAGAGGGCAGCAAAAATTTACCTTTAAGCAAAGACAGCCACCAGTAAAACCCCGAAAGAAGCCTTGACAATAATAATAAATCGGATAAATCCATAGCTGAGGGGCCTACAAATAATCATGATTAATGACTTTGCTGCCATAATGATCATCATCTTCACTTTGGGAAGGCTTAAAAAAAAAGTCAGCAGCTTAACCTAACAGATTCAGGCCATTGACTTGTTTATAGTCTGTAGCACAAATGTAACTGCATCGGGGACATCCTGTTTCAGAGTAATGCAGAAAAACTAGTCCATGCTTTTGTTGCTTCAAAACTGGACTACTGTAATTCCCCAAATATGCCCCAAAAAGTCTCCAGCTGATCCAAAATGCTGCAGCGAGGGTTCTGATGAGAACCAGCAGGAGAGATCATATTTCTCCAGTTCTAGCTTCTCTTCATTGGCTTTCTGTTAAATCCAGGATAGAATTCAAAATCTTTTCCTCACATATAAAGCTCTCCACGACCAAGCTCCATTGTACGTTAGAGAGTCCAAGCAGAGCAGTTTGCTTTCAGACTGCAAGTCGTGTGGTTCCAAGAGTCTCTAAGAGCAGAATGGGAGGCAGAGCCTTTGGCTGTGAGGCCCTTCTCTTAAGGACCAGCTAAGTCAGGTTCGGGAGGCAGACACGCTCTCTATCTTTAAGATTAGGCTTAAAACCTTCCTTTTTGATAAATCTTATGACTTGGATTGGTTAGCCATCCTTTGGTAATGCTGCCTTGAGCTTAGACTGCTGCAGGACATTTGTGATTCACTGGGCTCTTCCTTTCTCTCTCATCGCTATGCCTTTTTCCCTCATGAATGAACTTGTGACAGTTGCCATCATTAACTGTATTTCTGTTTTTCGCTCTGAGATGATGTTGAATGACACAACACAAATAAAGCTGAACTGAACTGAATTGAATCTTCAAGGTTAAAATGAGATTCTATATCATATTTGTTAGAATATGTTAGAAAATGAAACCTAAAACTTGCTCATGGAATTGCATTTTTCACCCAACCAGAAGAACCACATCGTGAATAGGAGTGGGTTGCTGTTCCCTCACGCCAACTCGACATGTCTCCACATGCTCGGGTGTCAGACACACACATAATGAACAGCAAGCAAATCATTAAGAGCTTTCAGAGGATTTTCAACAAAAAATGGACAAAATTTTACTGTATACGTGTGTGTGTGTGTTTGTGTGTGTGTGGTTTGTGGGCTGCTTTGCTTAGCTGTTTCCAGGACTGTAATGCCACTGACCAGCAGCTTAATGTCATTATGCTGTGAGCATTTTTCCAGTCAGTCACGGTGAGAGAAGAGAATAACTGACTAACTTCTCAGATTGAAAATCATTAAGTGCTCTAAAACAAAGAGTGTGATTGTTTGCACCTTGTCACAATAAGTAGTTTTCAAGTCACTGAAAAAAACAAACATATTTTGATCTGCATTACCACTTGTCAGAGGTGTTGGTAAAATAAACAAAGCTGAGGTTAGTGTTACACTAGACCACTGCTGGGTACCAGCAAGTGCCTGATAACATGATGACAAGCTGTGACTCTGTAGCACTTCTACACATGAGTTTGCGTTGGGAGGGAAACAAATGGTGTAATGCACCTAAATTATGATTCTTTTTTTTTTTTGTTATGGCAATAACCAATATTCTGTGGTCTTTGATTTCTTAAGAGATTTGAAGAATGAAATGGATGTGAAAATCAGTTTTAAAATATGTTTTTGCATGTAAAAATGTTGGTGTAAGAGCATATTTCTGGTCTTGCTCCATTTTGAAATAACAAAGAAAATGAATTTAGATTGCAGCCCCAGTTGCATATGCTTCACTCTTTCCTGTATTTTTTTTTATTAAATTCATGTTTGTTTTTACAGGAAATTATTGATAAATCTGAAAATACGCCTTGACTGCTCTCAACTTGCAAGAAAAATAAAGTTTTGTAGAATTAGAGCAGATTTAAAGGCACTGATTTTCAGCTGATTCTGACAGATTTTTTTTTTAATTTTCTATTTATTCTTTTTTTTTTTTTTTGGAAAGACAGAAAATCCTGGAAGAATATGACATGAAAGCAACCATTTGCAACTCATTTTCTCCAACCTCTTTCGTGTTCAGAGCAGATCCTCTCTGTACCGCTGTCTTGTCAAAGCTTGAATACAAACAGAAATGAAACATCATCTTTTGTCTTTGTAGTGTGTGAGGATGCTGCAGAGGACCTGAGGGTACACGAGTCAATGTAAAATGAATCATCTGTCAGGTAGGAAGGAGACAAGCCTTTTTTATAGAGCCAGGTGCATGAGTCCTTTTCAATAGACACAAAAATCAAATGCAAGTTATATTTTATGTTTTTGTCAGAGTTTCAGATCTTCCTTTAGAATAAAATGAATCACTGTAAAATGTTCAGTGCAGCTGCTTCACTGTGAGTGGTCAGGATTTGCATCTAACAGCATCTTACAACAGCTTTTAATGAATTTTCTATTAACTATAGCTGATTCTGTTGGACTAAGTTAGTGAGATTTCGTCTAAGGCTCCATAGGTCACTTTATAAACAACATGTACAATCTGCAGCTGTGAGGGGAAACAGTTTCATCACCTAAACAAATGGAAAGTTATTTTCTTGATGGCAGTGGAAAGAAGCTGCAGGTACACCTGATACCATACTCCCCTCAGGTGTTGTCTGTAGAGGCTGAAGGCTAAATCGTGTTTTTCTCTGCTGTCAGTTTTGACACAGTGACAGAGGAGGGGGTTTGAGAGGGACTGTCAGACACAAAATGACAAAGGATAAAAGCTGCACTTGCTAAAAATAAACCCAACAATGAGAGCATGACAATTCTGAAACACAAGGTGAAACGAAGAACAGAGACAGTGAACGAAATAGCAAAGCCAGACACAGTTTTATTTTTCATAAGAAGCAGCAACATGTTAGATTTTTTTATATTTAGTATTAGTATGAAGCAGTGTGAAATAAATAACACAGTATGCTTAAAATGAGATGGACCTGACCTGGATGGACAAATGTTATTTCAAGGCTTGTCTGAATTTCTTTCTTACAATATAATACAATACGATACGATATGATACGATGCGATATGATCTACCTAATCGTTACAAAATGATGTGATACAAAACAATATGATTTGGTACAATACAATAAAATATGATATGACACGTTATGATACAATGTGATATGATACAACGCGATATGATACAACATGATGTGACATGCAAAGTGATATGATATGATGTGATATGACACAAGGCGATACAATCATGAGCCGAAGTCACGCCCATCTACTTCGGGCCCACGGGACCTTAGAAACTAAAAACTATGAATCAAAGTCAATAGAGAGAAAATAATTAATCTTCTGGTCCCAATTTTTCTCTGTCCTGGATTCCAGATATGTTGGTTGTGGATTTAAATTAAAATGTTTCATGCAGAGAAAAGATCAAAAACGGCCAAGATTTGAGATTATTTCAGGTTTTGCTTGAAGCGGCTTGTGGACTACAGCTCTTGTCGCAAGCGATACGTGTCACCAGCTGCCTAAGGTGCGCTAGCATGGGAATTTTACTCTGGAGGGTCACCGCTTTTTTTCAAGGACAGGAAAAGAGCATGGACAGAGGTGAAAGCCATTTTAAGTCAGGAGTGTTTCCATTACACCAACAAAATGATGGTCGGTGGGGTTCGTGCCAGGGAGCGACGTCATCACTTGTGATGAGAACTGTAGTCCACGAAGCAGCTTTAAAGGGGAAGTTAGTTTTTTTTTCAATCTGGACCTATTTTCTAGCATGAAATACATTCAACAAAAAAATAAAACATTTAAATAAAATATATCACACTCACTGGAGATGCTGATTATTTATGAATAAAATTCATCCTTCTCAGGAAGACTTTGCGTTTCAGATCCATCAGTAAATCCTTTTCTGTGGCAGCTTCGGAGTTGTTTGACCTCTTGTGACAATCAAGCTTTATTGGGAAAGTCCACCTTGAAAAAGTTTTTAGTATTTCTGAGACCAAATACGTTTCTTCTCCTCCTCCAGCTGCCATTGTGGCTGTAAAAACTTTTAACCCAAGTGTATTGATAAGTGTGGATTGCTGCAATGCATGTAATGCTAGCCGAACTTGGCTGCAAACGTTTTCAAGTGTATCTATCTGCGGCTTGCAACCCAGTGGGCGTGTCCTATAGTGGGCGTGTCACATTGTAGGTGGGTCTGGTTAGGTTTAGGGGAAGGGTCAGGGGTAGGGCTAGATTTTACCGTGCTCTCATTGGCCTGGTGGGCGTGTCGTCGAGTAACGTCACACTACGACACACCCACTCTACGACACGCCCCCGTCTTGCGAGCCGCAGATAGACCCTTCTCAACGTTTTGCTCAAATTAACCTATCAGAGGACGGACATTGCTGACGAATTTGAAATCTGATTGGTTAAAGAAAAAGTCCATTTCTAATATTGTTAAAGGAGCCCTATCATTAAAAATGGACTTTTATAATAGGCTTTAAGTAAAACCTGAAATGAACCATGTTAGTGTGATATTTCTTCATAAAAACTTTATTCAAGACGTTATTTTTCTTCATTATATTTGAGAAATCTATATGAATCTGGATTTTCAGTCTAGGCTGTAGCTCACTTTGAACAGCTACTTTAAATGTACCAATGTAGAAATCTTTTCACCAAATTCTCTCAATCAACAAGTGCTAAATACGTTTGCACAGCATCATTGCACGATGCCCAATTGTTAATCTTGAGTAACTGAACATAACTAACTGGAATAATTTGAGTTTGTAGAACTTTTATGAACCCGATCAGTTTGTTGTAAATACAAAATAGTGGAAGAAACTTGAGGTGATAAATTCCACAAAAAATTAGAAGAGGTACTTTACAAAATCTTGTTTTTATTTTAAACGCATATGATGGGTTCAAGTCCACTTTAGCCAAAGAGAATGAACTTAAAAATGTTCTTGCTTTATCAATCACCATTATCACAGATATTCTGTATTTTTATGTCCATAACATGCCTATACACTAAAACTATGGTGAGAGGTGAATTATTGTAGTTCTTATTTTTATGTAAAGCTGTTACGGACGCCTACTTATTAACCTCATCTGTCTTTCATGTCACATGTAGATTATCCTGTTTCAACCCTTCGATATGATTGGCCTGGCACCACACCCCCATCATCTCCTCCCTCGTCACCTGCTAACGACAAAGTGGTCACAGCTGGACCTTCAGCACGCAGCTACAAAAGAGCCTGACAGGAATTCAGACTTTGGCAACTGTTTGGCCTGGGAACAGTCTGCCCTTAGGTTATTTCTTTTGTGGTTTTTGGTGATTTTAGTTAGGGCAACTTTGAGTTTCTTTAGTTTTGGTTTTCTAGGTGTTTCTTTGGTTAATGGTTGCTGTTGCTAGGTTCCCATAAGTCAGGGGTGCCCAAGTCCGGTCATCAAGAGCTATCATCCTGCGATTCTTAAAAATACCTTCTCCAACACACCTGAATCAAATGGTAAATCCCCTCATGTGCATGTTATTATATCTGCAGAGGTCTGGTAATGAGCCAATAGTTTGATTCAGGTGTGTTAGACAAAAGGATGCAACCAAAATTTGCAGGACGGTAGCTCTTGAGGACTGGGCTTGAGCACCCCGGCCATGAGTTCTTTGTGTGTGTTGTGTTTTACACTAGGCTAGTTTTGAGGTGGGAAAGTAAGGCCTTGTTTTGGTATAGTTGTGTTTTATGAACGCATAAAAGTTAGCTTATTGGTCCCATGTATGGGTTTATGATGGGTTTTATCCCATTTGGTTCCTTTTTAGTTTAGGCTTCATCAGTTTTGTTTTGTTTTTTCCTTTTGAGCAGTATCTCTAACCCCATCTCCTTTTCAGTCAGTGCTTCTACTTTTAATTTGCCTCCTGAACAATAAAACCATTTCACTCCATCTTTTACATCCTAAAGCCAGTATTTATTTGTTGCATCTCTAAACCAAGCAGAGCTGGGACATAACAAAAGCACTTTGATTTGTCTTGTGCATGAAATACAAATGCCATACATAAACTTTCTTTGCCTTCTTCCTCTTTTTTTTTTTTAACATGTTAAAGGCAGAGTAGGGGATCTTGGAAAAACAGTTTGAACAAGCTACATTTGAAAAAATATACACCCCCCGAAACCACGCCTCCAGTGCACAGGAACACGTCGCACGCGAAGATAACCGAGAACAGCCGAGTGGCTAGCTTGTTAGCTTCCAAGTAAACAGCAGAGGAACCACATTTCCTAAAAGTGATAATTATCTCACCTCCAACTTCTTCTGCGGTGTAAAACATCCTCACTGCAAACACCAACACCTCCATGACTTCATCCACATCCGTTTTATCTTTTGAAGAGCAAACAGCGGCATAGATAAGAGCAGCGAGCAGCCATGTTTTCTCGTCTGCACCGAGATGGTCACGGCGAGTTACGAGCGCGTGCACGAAAATCATTCAATCCATCAGAACGAGTACGGGCCGCTCAAAACTCCATCCAATGAAATTCATTTTATTGGAAGGGGTTTTTCAGTGCTGTCTGTTCCACAGGTGATTATTTTTAAAAATTTTTGTGTCAGAATATTTAATTAATTGGCTACAATCGGAGAGTGAAGAAGACTTTAAGCAATATAGTAAAAAATGCTCCTGGAAAACATCATCCACCCTGCCTTTAAAGGTTGAATATGGAACATTTTTATTAAAAGCTATATATATATTTAAAAAAAACAAAAAAAAAACCAAAACTCCATAAATAGTTTGGAGAGTTGCAGAATGAAAGTACAACATTTCCTAAAAAATTATATTGTGCCTGAAAGTAACTATAAAATAAATTTTAACGGGTTTGACAATGGCATCATGTTTACATCTACAAGCCAATACACGCGGCCATTGCGGCTTGCCAGATACAATCTTTGTGTGGCAATTGTACGTCGGGCACAGGCTGGCTGATATGGAATAGCTTTATGTTTATGCCTTTATGCACATTTTAATGCTTATATATTGATAATTGCCTTGTTTTGATACTGCTTTAACATGTTTCTACCAAGCCTGAGAACATAACTTGTTTTGATTCTGCTCTAACACAACACTTTTGCACCAAGCCTGAGAGTCAGTATGGAGGGATGCTTACTCACTGGGTCTGGCCAGTCTAGTGATCACGCAGCCCGACCTGATAAAACAGTGTACACCTTGCAATCGAGTCAGAGTCTGCTGCGGGATCTGATCAATCGCCCAGCCAGCTGATACTTTTTGTCTTACTTGAACTGTTGGGCTCTCCGGTTCTGTGCTAAGGTAAGCAATAAATATGTGTCAGCTACTGTTTGAAATGAATTGTTGATTTGTATGTGATTCAGTGCGGGGAATAAAATTGCACAGTATTCTAGCACAATCACTGTTTTTGAGTCTTCATTGTGTCCGTGCCGATCTCTCACGATCCTGCAATAAAGTAAAATCTGAATTAAAACACTGGCACATGGGGAAACGATGGAGTCAGCAAGTCAGGCCGCTGCTTCAGAGCCCCGTAGATATGGTTATCCGTCTCTGAAGAGGAGTGACGTGAGAAGAGCAAAAAACTGGAATAAATTTAGGTGAAGAGTACACTAGATGGACCCACATAAACGTTTTCCATGGCATCAAACCGCGGCAAGAGTACCTAACTGCAGTTATAATGGCCAATAAGGGCGCCGCCATACATCCAATCCATACAGGAAGTCTCAAGCGGAAGTTAGTTAAACACCAAGAGTATTTATCTGCGACTTGCGACCAGATGCATGTGGTGTAGTTGGGTGGTTAGGGTTAGGAGAAGGGTCAGGGTTGGATTTTAGTAAATTACATAGAGAAGAAACTTCCACTTGGGAATTCTGGCATGGATTGGATATATGGCAACGTATCATGACTGCAGTTGGGTCCTTCTCAAATGCAGAAATGCCGACTTTCCTCCTGGATCGGTAAGCTAACTTGTTTGCTAACATGGCTAACGTTAGCTGTCAGTTATAAACTCCTCTGCATTACTTGTTGGACATGGTGCAGCATGGTGCAAAAAAAAGGTCAAACATTTAACATTTCGTTGGACGGCCTTTAGCTTTGATTGCGGCAGCATTCGCTGTGTTTCCAGAAGCTTCTGCAATGTCACCAGATTTATTTGCATCCTGTTGCATCAATTTTTCACCAAGATCTTGATGATGATTGTAGAGTCTGACCACAGCACATCCCAAAGATTCTCAATGGGGTTCAGGTCTGGACTGTGGTGGCCAATCCATGTGTGAAAATGATGTCTGATGATCTCTGAACCATCTTTCACAATCTGAGCCCGATAAATTCTGTCATGGTCATCTTGGAATATGGCCGTGCCATCAGGGAAGAAACATCCATTGATGGAATAACCTGCTCATTCAGTATATTCAGGTATCAGCTGACCTCATTATCTGAGCTCATACTGTTGCTGAACCTGGACCTGAGCAACTGCAGCAACCCCAGATCATCACACTGCCCCCACAGGCTCATACAGTAGCACTAGGATGATGCTGCATCACTTCATCTGCCTTTCCGGCCACATTTCTTCCCTGAAGATGATGGGTCCCCACTATCCTTCCAGTTGTTAATAATGCGTTGGACAGTTCTTAAAGTTGTACTTCCATGGTCATTTCATTAATATTTCTGTGTTCTCCATTATTATTGAATGCATTCTGCATCGTTTCTGTTTAAAAAAACCTTCTGGTATCTTTGTATCCAGCTGTATTTGTGTACTAGAAGAGAGGCTTGTGGTCCAACGGCAGGCTTTTCCGGGTCCTTCTCATGAATTTCCGTCTGATTGGCTGCCTCCCATCAGTGTATGAAGGAAGCTCCGCCCTCCGCTCTTATTTCCCTACAGACAGGAAATAGAGCAGACAAACAAGTTTGTTCCGCCATGCTAACAAACAGTTAGCTAATTAGCTTCTCAACTCCGAAGCTACAGTCGTGCTGTCTCCATTTCTAGTGTGTAGTGGAGGGTTACCTGCCTTCCAATGGACAGATAGAAACCCCACGTGGGATACGCTATTTGCAATGTGACGTAGAAGTGTGAGGCTGTTCCCGATTCGCTCTTTTCTTCGTATTGTTTCTCTGATGAGTAGGGATGGGTACCGAAATCGGTACTTTTATTGGTACCTACCGAACTCCGTCGGTACTACCGGGCACCGATTCACGGAAAATCAAACGGTACCATGTTTTGGTACCTAAATGCATCCTTTTTAATGTGAGGTAGTGGAAGAGTTTGTTATTTCTGTGCCGCATGTGAACGTTGCATCGCAGCATGACATCAGCAGCAGCAGCCGCATGTTCAGTCAGAAGCTTTCCTGCTTCACTTCTCTAAAACATCTAGTTCGCTGCATTATTTGTGATGCCAGCGGCGGGAACACGTCTGATCTGAGGAAGCAGCTGATTAAACACAATATTCTTTTCAAAATTCCGTTCCCGACGCGTCGTCCGCAGCCCGCAGAAAAAAAGAGGGATAAGTCCGTCAGCGCCTCGGCGGCTGAACAGATGTAATCGGGGGCAGATAATAACCAGCAGGGTTCACAAACTGCCGTTCAAGAACTTAATACGATGTGAATATTTACTGAGTTCAGCATCAACCAAGACAGTAAACCAGATCTGGAGCGACGCGCATGTCACGTCTCTCCCTCCCTCTGTCGCATCCCACATCTTTATGAAACTCTTCATCACAGCGGAGTTTCCGCACGCGAGTGCACCAGCCACCATGCTTATATCTGATAAATAAGAGTCTGCGTCTCTCTGAAACAGCTTGTATGGTTTAACCAGCACGGCAGAAACTGTCTGCATCAAGTTAGTAACCTGATCCCTGCAGCAGGATTACAGCCTCCAGACCTGCGCAAAACACCGCCACAAAATCAGTTTAGTTTCGAAGAATATTCCGTCTTTCTCCTCATTAAATTATTCTGTCATCATTATTATTTTGTCTGGAACAAACTCCCAGAAAGTCTCAGATCAGCTGCATTCACATAGATTTTACTCTAAAGTTAAAATCTGCACGTCTCTATGCTCTCTTTTTAATCATAAATATTTTTTTAATGTTTATCATTTTAAAATCATACTTCTCCTTTTTGTTCTTAATCATTTTCCCTTTTTCACCCCACTGCAATGCTTGGTTTATTTAAAACACTTTGAATTTTCCTGTAGGCTACATGAAATGTGCTGTATAAAAAAACTTGCCTTGCCATTAAGTTTCCCTCTGATACCAGACGCTCTGACATCATAGAGAAACAGATGGATTTTGCTTTAATATATTATTTAAAAAATTCTATGTTGAGAATGAGAAATAAATCTGTTATTGCCATATAAATACACATAAAAGTACCAAAAACTGGTACCGTTTGGTACTGGTACCGATTCGCAGGTACCGAAAGTTGGTACTGTATCGATTCAAATGTGAAAGGTACCCATCCCTACTGATGAGAAAGCACAGCCGACTGGAGGGAACGCAACGCTAGCAAGTCAGCATGTGTAAGTAAACAAGGGGAAACTCTCCGTATTTCAGAAGGAGCAAGTTAAACGGGTTTTCAGTGGAAGGAGGCCTTTAACCCAATTTCAGTAGTTTCTGCAATCTCTTTAGATGTTTTATCTGCTTGATGCCAATGATTTGACCCTTCTCAGACAGACTAACATCTTTTCCACGACCACGGGATGTGTCTTTCCACATGGTTGTTTAGGAAATGAGAAGCAAGTCATTGCACCAGTTGGGGTTAAATAACTTGTTGCCAGCTGAAAGATAATCGCCCATGCAGTAATTATCCAATAGGAGGCTCGTACCTATTTGCTTAGTTAAATCCAGGTGGCGACTTTTTTTTGGCCGGGCAGTGAAAGGTTCTGTCAAAAAATACTCTATAATTTCAACTGTTAAGCTGTTAAGTCAAAGTGCAAAGTTGCACACAATGAACTATCCCTAATTTGTTGTTAACCCTGGAAATTTTCCAGCATTGTCACACCTTGTGCCGCTGAGGTCAAAATTACCACCTGTTTACCTCTTTCAGTATTTCAAGCTTATACATTGTCAATCAGGGTTTTTTTTGTGTGTGTGTCACAGTCTGATATAAAGTGTGATGAAGATCATACTATTGAACAAACCCCATAATTTTCAGACTATCTGGTGAATGAAAATAATTAGAAAACACAAGATTTCATTTAGACTCAAAACAACAAGAGGTCAACAGCATTTGACAACACTCCCACTACCATCATTCCCTTTTCTCATCCACTCATCTTACAGTGATTCAACATAAGTACACAAATTTAGATCATCTTTTGCTCTCAGATTAATATTAATATTAATTACAACTAGATTAAGATTAAGTAATATCCACTGCATGTATTCTGGTTAAACGTGAGGGCAAAAGTTGCTGTGTATTACACGTACAAGACGGAAATAAATAGCCCCAAACTGGTTTGAATAAGAAATTAACATGATGACATCCCGATGTCATCATCAGGTTTATTTCTCATGAGGCAAAAGAAAACCCTCTCCCCTGCACCCAGTCTGAAAAGTGAGTTTAACTGATGGAGTGCAAATGTTTCCCCTCTTAAGAAAAATGAATATAAATCTTATCTCAAGTGTTTTTTTAGTTTTTGGATGAAAAACAAATCTAAATGTTAAAAGATTTTATTGAATGTTTTCTGCCCATCCAAAGCAAACTAAAGTGAAAAATACCCCCCCCCCCCCCCCCCCCCCATTTAAGCATTTATCCTGGAGGCTCTGATTCATCAGAGGCAAGTTGATTTTCTTTCTTTCTTTAATTTTACTAAAACTGTTTTTAAAAAGTGTTATTACGTTGTGTCACAATGTTTTATTGGATCGCACACATAATTCATTGTGTTGAATCATTAAAATCATTAAAAGACAGCCATAAAAGATTAAAAAAAAAAGGTGCCATCCTTAATGACTGTCTTCCTCAGGCATCTTAACCCATCTTCCTATACTTCTGGGATGTATTGAGTGATGCAGGCACACGTGTTAAGGCCCTGCGTGGCTTGGGTCTTGATGAATGCCCACGAGGGCTCCAGGGCTGCATCAGTGCATGTTTTGTTTTTCACTTAACAACACTGATTAAAATCTGGAAAGGAAGACAGTTACCATGGGCTTTTCACCTGTGGAATTAATTATCTCCACTAAGATAGAGGATGGCCCACTTAGCTTCTCCTCATTTCCTAATAAACAAGCTGTGCTGCAGCATCTTTCATCACATTTGTACAGGACTCCAACCAGGTGAGAACACTTCTCTCATCTAAGAATAATTACCTTGTTTCTCTCTCTTATGTAAATACAGTTTATAAGGTGTGAAAACTTTCTTTTTCTTCCCTTTCCAGAAATCTACAAGAGTTTTTATCCTTTCAGCAGAATGCCAAGCCAGCTTGAGGGTGCCATGGACGCGCTGATAACAGTTTTCTACAACTATTCTGGGAATGATGGCGATAAACACAAGCTCAACAAAGGCGAGCTGAAGCAACTCTTGAATAGTGAGCTCACCGACTTCCTCACGGTAACATAGACATTTTAATATTCTGGTTACATTGTCCACTTGTTAGTCATGCACTTAGATTTTTATCAATTTGGTTAGAGGTTTCTCAGCGTCTTGGAGGACACTTTGCTTTTGCCTTATCCACTCAAAGGTCAAATTAAATGCTGTTTTCAGATGATTTAGTATTCTGACCTTGTGAGAGGAAATTGACTTTTTACTGATTGCTATCGTGCTGTCAGAGTGTAACTGCTCATGGCTCTCACATAGCACATTGGGAAATAAAGGATGTGGAGAAGGAGATTAATAAGGTCATTTGAGATAAGCCCAGGATCTGAGTCAGTGTGATAGCAGCGTGGAAAGACTCTGACTTTGGAGTGATTGAGACCAAAGCATCCTCAGAGCAGCTGAGGTCCTAAACCTCTGATGCCTTCAGTTGTCTTTCTCTGCATTGCTTGTCCTCCTTCATGCGGATGAGAAGCCTCAGGTGCTTACACACACATCATCATCATCGCTGGCCCATATCAGTTCCAAATATAGACATCCCCATGATGTCATCACATCCCCCTGAGCGATAGTCACCTCTGAGAATAGATGCAGCCCCAGCAAGACATTCACCATCAGTTTCTGCCCACAGAAAACTTTGATATTTTATTTATTTATTTAATTGGGACAGTGCAAATGAATGATCATTGGCGAAGGAAAGTGAAATGCCAATATCCGAAAAAATATCTGAGAAAAAAATCTTCATAGATACAATAAATAAACAAAAAGAACAACTGTAAAGCAATACATAATATACATTTGCCTGTTCGAGCTGAATCTTAAAGTGGAGGTATGCAGACATCTGCAAAGCAACGATTAACTTCCCTTTTCTGACAGCAGTTTGTCTCAATGTGGTGCATCTACAGAGCAACTCACAGTTTTTTCTAATAGTTCCCTGGTACCAAAGGGCTCTATGCAAAACTCCACTACTTCCTGAACTTAAGCCAGATCCCTTGTTTCCTGTCTTTACTGGGCAAACTGATTAATCCAGACATGAGTGATCTCAGTAACCACGAGGACAATGGCCAGTCTCACCTGGATTAATCAGTTTGTTCAGTAATGAAAGACAGGAAACAAAGGAGCTGGCTTAAGTTCAGGAAGTAGAGTTGTGCATAGACCCTATACCACTGTCAGAACTTTTAATGAATGATTAATTTAAAAAAGAAAAAAAAGGTGCCAAATTGATGCAAGCCTTATAGCGTATTAAAGCTTATTCAAAAGTGATAAAATTGTCATAGCTGAGTAGATCGTATTTTTTCAGATGGTTACAATATGAATTTTTAGTTGTTTTTTTTTAATCAAACTCTTTGATATCTTGAGTAAAAAACAAACAAACTAAAAAAGACTGTAGTATTTTCCAAGTGCTGTTCCACCAGGGAACAAAGTAGTACAGTGTATGATTTTGAGAGAAATTACTGAAGACAAATCATCTTAAAAGCATTGACTCAAATTAGGGATGTAACGATTACCGGTAAAATGGTTAACTGTGGTAAAATTCCCAACGATTAGTAATACCGTTTTAAATTTTAATTATCGTGAAAACCGTGAATAATTACTGCACTTTAAAAAACTCCCAGTGATTCTGCTCATTGGCTGGAAAAGCAGTAGCAGTCAGAGTTTGCAATGTTTAATTTATGAAAACATAGCAGAAGACAATAAAGACACCAATATGGACAGTTTTCATGAGGTTTTTCCCCCTTTAAAAAGGACGAAGTAGACATTTAGACCCATTTTGGATGTTTTCAAAGATGCTGGGGGGTATTTCTATAATACTGTGATAAAAATGATAACCGTGACCCTTTTGGTCACAATAACCGTGATATGAAATTTTCATATCGTTACATCTCTAACCCAAATCTTAATCTACATATAAGAATTTGGGATGATTCATGGTACTTTCTATTCAAACATTTATAAGAGACATAACTTCATGTGCAATGAACACAGTAACTGTTGCATTAATTGATTTAGTGTGAAGTTAATTGAATATACATAAATGGCAGATGTTTCTCAACATTTTCTGCTTGTGTAAAAATGGCTTCATCATCTGCATACATCTTGTATATTTTGGCATACATTAGCTAAATTATTACTTAGAGTGTGAATGTAATTGGTTTAGAAATAGAGCCTTGTGGAACCCCTGAAAAGTGGTCAAGCTATAAAAATTGTATTCCTTTTGAAACAAAGATGTTTTCTGTTAAATATGAAAAAAAAATCATCAAAAGGAGAAATCTTTGTTTTATTTACTAATTCAAAATATGTAGGACTTGTTGTTCAGCTTTCACACTAATTCTTATCCCGAAAGGAACAGCACATGGATATAAGTAAAAAGTCACGCTGCATGTTGATGCCACAATTTCTATCTGATTTTATTGCAACACAACTCTTCCCTAAGCACTAACTATTACCTTTTTGAATCGTTTGATTCTTTACAGATACTTCCAAATTGAAATGAATCCCCATTATTTTGGTTTGAATTTAAATCTTAACCTTTGGTGAAACAAGGATGCTGCTTCTGAGGCCAGAGACATGGAAATAACAGCCACTCTTGTTCCTCAGTCTTGAAGCAAAGGGGGGAAAGCAGCAAATGTTTCATGTGATCTTAGGTCATTTAGCAGCAACATCTGCATTTCTGCTCTGAGCCGCTGAACAACAGTGTTCTTATTCCTGCTCTTCTCCTGTCTTTTTGTTTTCCAGTCTCAGAAAGACCCCATGCTGGTGGAGAAAATCATGAATGACCTAGACTCTAACAAGGACAACGAGGTGGATTTCAATGAGTTTGTTGTATTGGTGGCCGCCCTGACGGTCGCCTGCAACGACTTCTTCCAGGAACAGAATAAAAATAGCAAGTAGATGCATGCAGAAAATCTAACTAAATGTAAATCCCCAACTGCAGTCTTATGATCTTATCACATTTAACGTCTTATCAGCTGATTATTTTGTAGTTTTCTTAATGTAGGGTTGTGAATTACAGATCCAGATTGTTATCTTTATTTCACTAAGAGAAATTCAGCAAACTCTGATAAAGCTCTAAAACTCTCATAGCTTTGTTTGCTAAAGAAAAAAAAAAGAAGCATACAGTGCAGAAGTGCACTGTTGTTTAATTCAGTGATATTGTTCTCTAAAAATATAGGCTTATCTATTTTCTAAAAGTGTGTTTGTACATCCTGGTTAGCTTTTGTCCCAGCAAATCCCCAGCTTATATGATCCTTAGACCTAAATTGTTAATGTCAGATGTTTTATCTAATATTTCCCTAATGGTGCATTAAAGAAAAATTTTTGTCTCCTGTCTGATCAGCTCTCCTCCCCATGGAAAAAGATATTTCCCCTCATCCAGGTGCAGGTGGAGTCATGGAAAAATGCAGTTCACAATAAACATGTCAAGTGTTGACCATGTGCTTCAGTGATAATGGTTTTGCTTTGTTTTCCATTACATTCAGGATTTTACGTTCTTCTTCTTTGCTGATAAAAACATGAAAATGAAGATCTACAAAGAAGCAGTCTAGGAGAATAATCTTGACTGATTTGAATGCTTTATTCATCTAGTTTGATTTCTACATAAACATATTTTCAAATATTTTTTTTGAACTATGCAATTTATTTATCCTCATAACTTATTGTCCTTTATTCTAAGCTTTTGCTGTTAACTGTTATTTCTTTTCTAAAGTAAAAAAATAAAATAAAATCAAGAAGAGATGTAGCAGATATGCCGAATTGTCCAAGATGGGTTACTGTGATTCAGACAATATACTTTATGGCTGCAGCAATGTCAGTACTTCACACATGAAAAACATTTTTAGAACATTTAATGTGGACAGCGGGAGGCTGATGCTATGAAGCTCTTGGTAAACTTAAAATGACAAATGAAATTAAAGCCACACATGGAATATGAAGTGACACCAAGTCAACATCATTTAAAAACGTGTCCCTGTCGTGATGTGTCTTTGTACAGTAGGATATAACATACAGTCGTGCTCAAGATTATTGACACCCTCCAATTAAAGACAAAGCAAAATTCACAATAATAATTCAAACAACAAGAAACTTAAGAAACTAATAATATATAATAATTTACAAAATTATATATTAGTGAAATAAAAGTATTGCTTTTGAATTGTTGTAGGAGATAATACTTAAAAAAAACAAAAAACAAAACTGGCCCAGACACATTAGAGCACCTTTCCTGTGAAATGTGGACAAAAACACCTGTCAACAAGTGTAAAAGTCTTTTTGAGTATTACAGAAAACACCAGATTGCAGTGATTGCCTCAGAATGTTGCTCAATAAAAATTTAGCTTCCGAGCCCTATCACGCTTGTTAGATTGTTTTATTTTTTAGTTTGTTTTTAATATTTCTCTTGAACCGCAATTCAAATTCAGTGTTATAATTTTCATAGAATTTTTATTTATTATTATTTTTGTCAATTTCAACTTACTTCACTGACAACTGTTTTTTTTTTCCTTCTTTAATTGGAGGGTGTAAATAATCTTGAGTACGACTGTAAGACATGTGGTGATATTGTAAGATCGGACAGGAGTACCATGGGGAATACTCTACCATTGTTACTGTAAAGACCAATGTTGCCTGGTCAGAATTTGTTTTGTTTGGCAGTAGAGAATGGAAGAGTTGGTTAGATAAACAAGAAAAAGAAGGTGGAGATATTGTAATAATCGAATCACACCACTGATTGCAAGGACAGACAATTAAGCCAAAATCTCATCCTCTTCAAAATCTGAACAAAATACACAAATAACCTTTATACCGATAACAAAGATGGGTTTTAACATCCTAACTCATTATTAAAATGCATTCTTGGAATATGCACTTCACAATATGTACTTCACAAATAGGTTTAATATTTAATTATGCTTTGGTTATACTGAAGCCAATTTTTGTAGTTTGACTGTCAAAAAACTAAAATGAAGAATACTCATAAAATTTAATCTAAGGAAATAAAATAGAGCATCTAAATATGTCATGTCAACTTTGAATTTTCTGTTAGAATATTTAAAAATCTAAAAGGTTTTGGTAGTTTTGTTAACTTCTTCTTTTAGTTTAATTTATCTATTAATTCCTCTTATTTAGGAACAAGAGATCTTCTTCTGGGTTATTTGCAGCAGTTTCAGTTCAACATAATATAACTATTTCAATGAGCTTCTGCAAAACCAAAAGCTCACACGGAGAGGCAGGTAATACTTCACGAACATTAAACAAGTATTCTTCAGCAAACTTTGTCTTTCGTGTTATAAAAAGAAAAGTCTTTTTAAAGCAGTTGTATTTTCCATTTTACCGAATGCCCATGTACAAAGGAAAAGATGCTTCATCCAGATCTGGGTGCTCCATGAAAACCTTGAAAAAAATGTCTATTAGCAGATTTGCTTCATGGTGCGCTGCTGTGATATAGTGGAAGAAAAGACGCTCGCAAAAAAATGTGCATTTTTTTTGTTTGTGAAGACTCATCAGTGCAACAATGAATGTATGTGAGCCTGCAGCACTTGTCACAGAATGCACACATACAAAATCCAGGTAATCCCAGAGATTGTAAAGATGACTTGTTAAAACATTTCATTTGAAATATCATTTAACATGTACATTAATTTACTTTTTTATTTTCTCTTTTATGGACCCTGAGTCTGGAATAAAGTCTATCTATCTATTTTAAAGAACAAATCATCCAGACATATTACCAGATATTTGTAGAAAGGGGTTCTTCTCTGAATGCATCCTCAGGAACTTTTGAGCTGTGACAGCTAATGCGTGACTGTAAAATGTGTAATATCAGCTTTCATTCACTTCAATTTTTCTAACTGCTGCAGGCAATGAAAACTCTTTTTAAGAAATTACTACCAAATCTTGATGATGTGCGGTGATCCCAGTCACCCCAGACCACCTGGGTCCAGCAGCATCCGCTAAACGTGCTGACATGTCTTCCCCTAAGTGAGAAGCTAATATTCTCAGCTCAGGGACCACAGAAACAACCGAAGCTGGAAGGATTTTCCTCTGGAAGATTTATTTCCTAAAATACCAAAGCAGATAGTTAATTTGCAGTGACATTCACCGCTGTGACGTGGGAGAAAATTATTGAAACTAAATACAGTGGCAAGTGTGATCCTTTTATGTGCACAGATGGTGCCTGCAAAAACCCACTTGGTTACAATGCAATTTGTCTGTGATTGGCTGCAATCGAGCGGGATAATCACCCATGGGAAGATGCCACGCAGTAATTATGTTTTTTCTTGCATTTATAAAAAGTTCTAATCAATCCTGAGTGTCATTTGATAATTTTTAAATGTGGATATTTATATTCTCGTTGATTGCTCTCTTTCACTCACAATCTTGAGAACGTTCATGCAATTGTTTCCTCATTTCCTGGGAACGTTATGGGCACGATCAAACTTCCAGTAGAGGAAACTTTTCCCGAAAGACATTTTGAGTCATGACCAGCTCATCGCTTGTCAGTGTTGGTATATTCATCCTGTTTAGAGACTAATTATTAAACAGTTAAGACAAAGATGCCTACATCTGATGTATGTACCGTATACAACTTTTTCATAAGTTTCCAGCCTGTTCATCGAAAATTACCCCAAAGACTGAAAATGTTCTAGTTGAGTATATTTGCTTTTTGTTTTACGGTACAGGCCAAAACCTTCATTACAGATGGCTCCAGGTCAACATTGAGCTTTTTAAAAGCATGGAGTTTTAGTTTGAGTTCCTTCTTTAATTATTGAATTAACAAATTGCTAAAGAATAATGGTACAAATTTAATTCAAACATTCTTATCTTATCAATTTGGATTTCAAGAAATATTTGAAATGCTGTGCTTATCCATGTCAATAATTGTGCCAATAATTGGGTATATAAAAAAAC
Organism: Atherinomorus stipes; assembly: GCA_023101725.1. Taxonomy (NCBI): domain Eukaryota; kingdom Metazoa; phylum Chordata; class Actinopteri; order Atheriniformes; family Atherinidae; genus Atherinomorus; species Atherinomorus stipes. The sequence goes on along the minus strand of JALJCO010011227.1, from coordinate 882,752 downwards.
CCCACAAATAGCACATAAATCCACATTTCCATAGGTTGTCTGGTCCATTTAAAGGACAGTTTCTCCTCCCTTTATGTGTCACCCTTCCAAATGTAGCTGCCACCTGTGACGAATGTCTTTCAAATATGCCTCAAGCCTTTATCTGCCCCATGCTGTCCTATCCCCCGTGTCGTCACTTTGTGCGTCACTGTTTGTTTCATAACTCCTCATCAGGAGTGACCTGCATGTGTGTGTACGTCTCTCTCTCTGCGTTGTGCTTTCAATTTCTTAGCTTAATATATCTAATCAGTTTGTGATGAGAAAGCTCAAATTGAATAAGATTACAGATCTTACAGGATATTTGAAGTGTGTTTGAGGTGTGTGTTCCTGTTACACTGTGTGTTTTCTGTGTTATCTGACTTGGTTCTCATAATCCAGATCTTTCTCCTGTTATTCCTGTTTGAAATCTGTGGAAAAATGTGTGGACAAGTAAAGAACAATACACAAAAAAGCAATGCAATAATTATTCCTGCCCCCAAAAATCTGAAAACCTTCATCCAAACTGTCTAAAAACAGATTAGACAAGCTGAAAAAAAGAAATAAAAGTGTTGAAGCAGACATACTAACTGATAAACACCTGTTGTAACCACATTGTTTTCTTTCTTCTGCTTTGAAAAGTGGGAAAAGTGTGTTTTACAACCTAAAATTATTCTGTAATTCAAGTGTTTGGGTGTCAATCATGGCAGATGCAGTGTAGATGTATTCGACGGATTACAAAATTACATACTTAAAAAACAACCATTGGGCTTCTACACATTTGTAGACTTTGTTCCTGTTTATGAGATTTAGCTTTTTTGGTGTCCTGACACTTATAACCTTACATGAACAAAAAGTTTAGCTGAACCAAAGTGCACTGCACCAGTAGAATATCCAGACTGTACAAGTACATGCAGTACAAGCAATCTGAGGGAGTAATAGTGAACCAAGAAACGTGAAAGAAACAGCACCGATTAGTCAGAAAGGAATGATTCAGACGGCAGATGATGAAATGCAAAGAGTCATTTTTAGAGGAAGGTGGTGAGTTTAATTTCCAAGGGCAGGGCACTAACTCCTCAGAATAGCCTGGATGCAGCCAGAGGCGATGGATTTGTTGGCAGGACGGAGTTAATAGCATTCAGGACCTCGCTGGTGAATCTCGCAGAGATAATTATAAAAAGGACATGTGCACTGAGGCAAAGTGTTGACAAGATTTGGATGCAGGAAATTAATATATATATATATTTATCGACCAATTTGTTGAGAAAATGTTATTTTTCATTGATTTTATTGTATAGGTAAATACTTGTTTTGTTATATTTTGTACATTCTTGATGTTTGACGTATAATATACATCAGTGAATGGTTAACTTTGTGGAGTGAGAGTATTTATGGCATTGATGAAGACATTTTAGACATCTATAGTGAGCATCTCATTAGTGCTGCTCAGTAACAGTTGATGCGGTTGTTAATGACCGCACCTGAGGAAGCAGATTTTCCTGGAAAATGATGTGACGGTCCCTCAGGAAATTATGATGGGGCACAGGTGGAAAATTTTGTCTTGAATAGTGTTTATTCTTGTCTGTTTCCCACAATAAGGAGAGAACAATGTAAAAACAAAAATAATGATTAGCTTTTTAAAAATCATTTAAAATGTTTTGGGATTCTACATGTACAGTCAAATGCTTTAGTAATTTAAAAGACCGTAAGAGCTGTTTTTAGATCAAGTAAAGACAAAAATTACAACATGAAAACCTAATGAATATGGATATGTGGTATTTTGAGGTACACAGCGCTGAGCATCTGTCTGCTCAAAGCTCATGCTGAGTGGCAAATTATTGATAAATATTCTTCCCTTCTGAGAGGCAAGAATCAAATGTCAAGCTTGATTTTCTCAATCTGTAGAGCAACAGAGGGGCTCATTATAACTGACATCATAAAAACAACCTGTCAGTCCAAAAACTCACTTCTGTCAAATATTTTGAACAATTTAGCAGTTGACAAGAATGAGATGTGAATGTTGCGAATCTTATAGGAAGTTTTAGCTTTGAAAACACTATACCTGATTTTACTTTAATCTTTCTAAGAAAAATACTTTTTACATGTTATATTACAGTACGTGGTTAAAAAAAAAGAAGTCATTTTTATAAAAAATTCACTCATTGACTGCGCATATGCTCGAGTCCAGGCCCTTTTAGTTTAGGCTTCTAACTTTGCCATGATGGTTTTTTCTCTACCAATGGGGTTAATTCTATAGACTAATCCGATGAGCGTTTGTGTGTTGCGCCATCTTGCGGCGCCGCCATTGCAAAGGGAACGAGTCCCAATTACCTCGTATCTGCCAACATAGAAAGCAGTGTGAATATCTGGATTTACAACATTAGACAGTCGTCTAAGGTCATGATAACATATGGGTATGTTATCCGGAGATCTCTAAAGTATTCTGACCCACTCCTTTGATATTTCAGCTGTGTGCTGAAGGTCATTGTCTTGTTGGAAGGTGAACCTTCGGCCCCGTCTGAGGTCCTGAGCACTCTGGCAGAGGTTTTCTTCTAGGATCTCTCTGTACTTGGCTGTATTCATCTTTCCTTCAATTGCAACTAGTCGTCCTGTCCCAGCTGAAAAACACCCCCAAAGCATGACACTGCCACCACCATGTTTCACTGTTGGGATCATATTGGGCAGGTGATGAGCAGTGCCTGGTTTTCTCCACACATATCGCTTAGAATTAACTCCAAAAAGTTCAATCTTGGTCTCATCAGACCAGAGAATCTTATTTCTCACAGTCTGGGAGTCCTTCATGTGTTTTTTGGCAAAGTCTATGCGGGCTTTCATATGTCTGCACTGAGGAGAGGCTTCCATCGGGCCACTCTGCCATAAAGCCCCGACTGGTGGAGGCTGCAGTGATAGTTGACTTTGTGGAACTTTCTCCATCTTCCTACTGCATCTCTGGAGCTCAGCCACAGTGATCTTTGGCTTCTTCTTCACCTCTCTCACCAAGGCTCTTCTCTCACGATTGCTCAGTTTAGCTGAACGGCCGGGTCTAGGAAGAGTTCTGGTCGTCCCAAACTCCATTTAAGGACTGTGGAGGCCACCATTTGAGAGCCTTTAGTGCTGCAGAAATTCTTTTGTAACCTTGTCCAGATCTGTGCCTGTTCTGTCTCTGAGCTCCTTGGACAGTTCCTTCCACCTCATGATTCTCATTTGCTCTGACATGCACTGTGAGCTGGAAGCTCTTATATAGACAGGTGTGTGTCTTTCCTGATCACGTCCAATCAGTTTTATTAAACACAGCTGGACTCCAATGAAGGAGTAGAACCATCTCAAGGACGATCAGAAGAAATGGACAGCATGAGTTAAATATGAGAGTCACTGTGTTTTTCTTTTTTAATGAATTTGCAAAAAGTTCTACATTTCTGTTTTTTTCTGTCAAGATGGGGTGCTGAATGTATATTAATGAGAAGTAAAATGGAGTTTTTTTTTTATTTTAGCAAATGGCTGCAATGAAACAAAGAGTAAAAAGTTTAAAGGGGTCTGAATACTTTCCGTACCCAAGTATGCCAGAGGGTGACTTAATCTAAATATCACCATATTTTTAAATGAAACATTTTACAATGTATAAATATTTATATAAATACTGCACATTTCATGAAGTAAAATACTTTACAATGCTGCTTTATAGTTTATTAGAGACAGTGACATATGTTAGTTTTTCTGTGTAAAGAATTACACAGTAAAACTTATTTATAGCTGAAGAGGTTAAAAGAATAAATAAAAGGAAAAAATCCAAATTTGATCCTGATTATCCCTGAATTATTATGAATAATGACACTAATTAATGAATAAATAAACAAATAAATGAATAATACTACGAATTTGTGGAGGACAGCAGAGGATGAAATAGAAAAATATAGAAAAGTACCCTTTTAACCCTTTTAATTAAATTTCTCTCTCTCTTGACAGCCTCACATGCTCACATCATATGACCGAAATTAAATTCATGAAGACCTCTCGAGGTGCATGTTAATACAACTCCCGCACATTTGTCATGTGGCTGCAGGTGTCTATAAGTGATAATATACCTGCAGGCCTTAAATCATTGTTTGCCTCATTGGTTTGCCCCATTCAAGCCGTTATTCTTTGTGATATCACCTGCTGTTTCCTCCAGAGTGGCAGTGGGTGGAGGGCTGTTATATACCAGAAAAAGTCATCCATGACATCATTCAGTGTCTTTCCCTGCAAACCTGATTGGTTTTGGTTATCTGCTAAGATGGAAGTTTATTGTGCATTCTTCAACATCAAAAAGCTGAAATTTAATTCAGTTAGAAGGAAACATAGTTTAAATTCAGGTGGAAGAGGAAATTATCTTTGTTCAAAGTAATTTAGAAGTCACAGACTTAACTTTCATGCCACCAATTAAAAAAAAAAATTGTTTTAAAATCTTGTGTGCATGGAAACAAAAAATATTTTTTTTAATTTTCATTGTTGACATTATAAATAATTTGTTTTGCCAGAATTTATATTGCTGACTTCTAGTCTTCGGATTAACACGCCTGTTATCAGATAAAATAGATTTAAGTTTTCATTTTTCCTCTCAGCCATTAAAATGTTGGATGGCAGGTAATTTACATATATATATTTTTTTTTTTTTTTTTCATGAAGGTTTTATTTGATTGCCATCGAGAGCTGCTGGTATTGCAGCTCATTGTTTATTTGGCTTATTGCTGTTACATATGTCATCTGTTTTATGAAGCTTATTGTGTCTTTTCTGCATTATCGAAGAGCCTGTAGACTTTAATAGTCTGTGTGACCATGTGCATGTTGTTGTTTTGTAAAGGAACGTGCAACAATGAATAAATATCAAAAGAACTTTTCACACTGCTGGGAAAATCTTAAAAAAAAAAAAAAAAAGACATTGGGCAGCGGGCCAAAATTAATTTCTTGCGGGCCAACTGTTGCCCCTGAGCCCCATATTGGACAGCCCTGGTTTAGGCTATAAGAATATTCTAAATCATGTTGTTTCGAGTCATTTTTGTGAGGATACTCATTGACATAATGCATTCCCTAGCCCCTTACCCAACCCCTAACCACCACAACTAATTGCTAAACCTAACCTTGCCCTAACCCTAAACAAAACCTAATTGTAACCTAAATTGTAAAAACAAATCTTGAGCCACAAAAATTTGTTTTCCTTAGTGAGGAGCAGCCAAAATGTCTCTACAATTACAAAGGTCCTCACAATGTTCGTGTTTTATCAGTTTTTGCTCCTTAAAACTATATAAAGACCCCCCTCCCCCCTACCCCCCACATGCACACACACTCTTGGACTCAACAGGTCGGGTTCCCACATGTAGGGAAAAAAATTCAATTAGATTAAATTTCTTTGGAGCATGCGGGTCATGGTAAGAACAGAACTTTTAGAAGTCTTTGTGGACATGACGGCTTTACTTATCAGTTGATCTGTTGCGTTGGCTTCACTGGCATCCAGTGCAGTGAGGGAGATGTTTCTGCTGCTTATGTGATTCAGGAACAGACAACAAAGCTGAAACCAGGGATGGTAGAAAACATCCTACCGTCTTTATGCAGCAATTTCCAAATCCTAACCACCAGTCCAGATTTAGCTTTCCGTTAGTTATCAGGGTGTTCTAAACACTTTTCAGGGCCGGTGTTCACGATGCACACTTCCGTAGTACAGCTGAGAAGAGCAGCTCGCTACCCAAACAAGAATAATAACACAACTTGCAAAACTCTGAACTCACAGGACAATAGTACTCATTCATTTGTTCATTCTGCTTTGAAGTTGGCCTTTTTAACATGGGAGTCTATGGGGATTGAGAAGGGTCTATCTGCGGCTCGCAAGACAGGGGCGTGTCGTAGTGTGGGCGTGTCGTAGTGTGGGCGTGTCGCAGTGTGGGCGTGTCGTAGTGTGACGTTACTCGACGACACGCCCACCAGGCCAATGAGAGCACGGTAAAATCTAGCCCTACCCCTGACCCTTCCCCTAAACCTAACCAGACCCACCCACACTACGACATGCCCACACTACGACACGCCCACTGGGTTGCAAGCCGCAGATAGATACACTTGGAGACACTTGGCACTTTTCCAGCGGAGTTTGTCCTTTGGAGATGCCCATGCTTAGGTGGTGGAAAGCCACCTAAGCCACCTAAGATATATTTAACAACAGTGAGTCTGGCTGTGAACCAGAACAGGCTCAGTGGGAAAGGGGCCCATAGATTACTCATTATTTTACCCACCCCACCCAGCCGAGGTATTCCATTCACAAAAACAGCGACATGCAGCATTTGACCTTTGGCTAAGTCCCCATCTCATTCGTAATGAGCCAATCAGAGTGTGTACAGCCATATTCAATCATACACTTGGACATTCTCTGCGTGGGCACTTATAAAAACACATTAGACCACCAGATTTATTCAGTTTTCAGAGGGTTTTTTGTGTGTGTGTGTTTTTAAGATGAAGAAAATGTAAAGCGTTGTGCTACATGGACACAAGAGAGGCTGGGCAGTAAAGTGTATATAAAGTATAAATATTTTTTACCCCTCCATAAATCTGACAGACAGCTGCTAATTCTTCCCCCTCCCTTCATGGGCCCCTGACAGCATCTGGGCCCTGGTGCAGCGGCACTGATTGCACGTAGCCACTGGTTTTCTAACCACAGCCATCAGTGAACAGGAGTGAAGTAAGAAAAGTAAGTTATCTAACAGCAAAGCAGAAAAAGTAAAAGAACATGTACAGAATGCTGAGATTTCAACCAAAAGAATTGCCACTCACCAATTCCTCTTCCCTCCTCAAAAGGTATCTTTGTTCAACTCAAAAGAACAATTAGTCAATTAGTGTGTAACATTATTAGAATCACTGTCATGATTGTGGTGGAAATATCAGTAGGGAGCGTAACAGGAACTGTAAAGAAATGTGGAAGGAAAATGCAGCAATTGCATAATCCCCCCCCCCCCCAACAGTCCTGTGGACCAACATATCATAGTTTATCATGAAATCGTGTTTCCTGCAGCTTTGTTTGACACTCGTGTTTTGGCCAAGCATTTGGAGGCAAAGAAGTAATCTGATTGGCTGATGCCTGAGAAAAATTAACCTTACCTTCCCCCTTATTCCATGAAAGTATAGCATAATTTGGTAAAGTGTAAAGCGAATGGGAACCACGGCTTTTGGCACCTGAACCAACTCGAGTCCAGCCTGGTTGCATGTCTTCATAAGCAACTTGAAATAAGAGAAAAAACACATCTGTTTGCTTTGCCATGCAGTATGGTTTTATTACAAAAATGTTTTCCTTTCTTTTTTTTAATCAAATTTAACTGCATAATGGCATCGAATACACATATTTATCTTTATTAATCCCTTTACCTTCTATGTTGTATGCGATAGGAAATGAGTCAGTACATCATGTCTCACTCCAACAAACAGAAGGTATCATTCATTTTAGCACCATTCCTCCTCAAGAATGTCAAACAAAAAACTCATAAATAACAGAACACTTAGTCTTGTCTTATTATTATTGTAAACAAAGCATAAATATAAACAACAGTTGTTCCATCAAATGCAAAAGGACACTTAACTGAGATATATTTAACAACAGTGAGTCATAAAAGACCAGAATGCAGAAAAAACAACCAAATTGAAAATGTCAGTCAATTATGTTCTTTATGACAGGATATATATGAATTTTTAAACATGTTTTTTTCCCATCTTTGGATTTTAGACTGACTGGGTAGTTCTTGTTTTCAATAAAATAATTAAAGAAATGTCTGGAGTCAAATGATACATTTGTGACATTATGATCCCATCTGGATCAGTTGTTGAAACAGAAATCTTCCACGTTGTTGAGCTTGATCATCTGTAGTTCTTGGTTGTCCAGTAGCCTGTAGCTGAAAGACACTCGGCTGACAAACTTCCCGCTGGACACCACCCTCACTACTGTGTTTTCACAGCCAATCTTCATGTGGGCTGCAGGAGAGGGGAAGAAGAAACAATAAATCCCGCTCTGTTCAATCAGAGGGAGCTTTCAGGAGGGATGTAAGGCATCTGTGTGTTCTTACTGGGACCAGTGAAAGAGATGCACAGGTCTGTGATGGGGAACAGCTTAGATGTATCAATGCCATTTCCTCCCAAAAGCTGCACGAAATCTCCAGATTCTGCACATCCGGGCAATGATCTCTGGAAATCAGTGAATAATATGTGAACAATTTTATCAATCAGCTCTGTACAGCCAATCTCAACTCGTCAACTGATTTAATTTGCAAGACGTGTGTGTTTCAGATTTAATGAAGATGAAAGGCTGAGATTGGATCGATTAGATTTATAGAAGTTTCCGTAGATAACTGACTGGGACAGTGCAGATGCAAATGCAAACCTCTACATGCTACCTTTGGGGTCAGCTGTGCTGACTCTTTTCATGGACATGTAATCAATTACACTGCCTGGCCCCCAAAAAAGAAGTCGCCACCAAAAAAAAAAAGAGGTCATACACCTAATATTTCATCGGACCGGCTTTAGCTTTGGTTACGGCAGCATTCGCTGTGGCATTGTTTTGATAAGCTTCTGCAATGTCACAAGATTTATTTCCATCCAGTGTTGCATGAATTTTTCACCAAGATCTTGCATTGATGATGGTAGAGTCTGACTGCTGCACACAGGCTTCCCCAGCACATCCCAAAGATTCTCAGTGCTTCACGTTTGAACTTCAGTGTGACCGATGGCCGCGACATGGTGCCCAGGCCCACCTCTGGAGGTGGTCTTCAACAGTTACTGGCACAGAATGATCGCGTTATTCACCCATGTGATGAAGATGTAATGACCCCACCTACGTAGAAGCCCTGTCCCCACTCAAAAATGCAAAGAAGAGGAGAAACAACATGTCTTCAAAAGCATGATAGCCAGCTCTTGCTGCAATCTTTAGCTCAGCTCGCCATCAGGCAGTTGTCAGAAAACTGTGAAGGTACAAGAGGCTTATAAGCATGTTTGGGTGGACGTCTAACAACACAAATGACGATTAGCACCACCCGCTGGACAGGAGTGAAGCAGGCGCTGTCACCGACGCAAATGCGGTCACATGACGTAGAGGCACACTGGCACATTTCCAACTTTGCAAGTGTAACCTGAGGCCGTTTCTACTAGACTTTTGACACCTGGTGATTTGAAACAGGATTAAACCATTCGTGCCAAGTGTGACCCTACCCTAACAGCATACTGTACGCGTCGAGCATGCTGACCCAGAGAGAGCCAGCATGAAGTTCCGAGAAACATGTCCTGTGTCTAATTACTCGGTGTGCATGAAGGATGAGGCGCCGGCATGGAGCTTCGGTGAGAGACAAAGAAGCGCAGCCAGAGATCCAACACCACCCCTTTTCAAGAGTAACTGCAGTTACAATAGCCGATAAGGACGCCGCCATATATCCAATCCATACAGGAAGTCTCCAGTGGAAGTTAGTTAAATACCACGAAAAGTAACCATCTGCGGCTTGCAAACAGATGCGTATGGTGTAGTCGGTTGGTTAGGGTTAGGAGAAGGGTCAGGGGTAGGGTTAAATTTTATTAAGTTAAATGAAGAACAAATTTCTGATTAGGATTTCCGGCCTGGATTGGATATATGGCAACGTCTCGTGACTGCAGTTGGGTCCCTCTTCCCCCTTTTTCCTTCTATCCCCCTTTGTGTCAAGCGTTCCGGACTTTCCAATCGTGCAGACGGCCTCTTCCAACTGTCTCGTTTTGACAACTGTTCTGGACTTTTGATGAGGTTGCATGGCAAAAAAACACGGATCTAATCCATTTTCTGGACTTGAGAATGCTTTAATCGAAAGTGTCCATGTAACCCTACCCTTATTAGTTAAAACCAGGTGGCGACTTGTTTTGCCCAGGCAGTGTAACGCCACACTTTTGCCCAGTACCCTGTGGGTATTTACAAAAACCTTCACGACATTATTAAGCAATAATCTTTTCCAGCTTCCTGTTGTGGGACATGCAAATCTTCTCCCCATCCAGTGACAACCGACATGTTTTCTGTGTTGCCCTGCCAACCTGATCTGGTCCAAAACAGCAACATTGATGTCAGGTTTGGTGCATCTTTTTAAAGTGTTGTTTTATATAGAAATGCTCTTCTATGCATGATCCTCAGTATAGCAAGGGCCTAAATATACACAAATATATCTGCAAACAGAAGTTACACTGGTTGAAACATGTCTGAATCCATGTTTTTGGTCATTCGACTGTTAAACTGCAGCTTTAAGACTTATGTTAACGCTAAAAATCATTATACTATGGCTATATTAATTCGGTTAGAAACCTTTCAAGGAAGACTGTTACCTATCTAAGTGAAATGCAGCCATCACTAACACAGTTGTTCCTTTTTCTGCTGGGATATTTTTAAACATCTGCTGCTGAGAAAAATGTCTATAAAGTCAACCAACACTTGTTTAAGGAGCTCAAGATTATCTATTCTTCTGGACTTCGTAGTTTCAACAGGTTTGTAGTGCCAGCTCCGTTTGGACTTCCTTTGTTCCACAAAAGTCCAGCTTTGGTGGCAAAACTATCATTAGATCCCTTTCAAGTCTTTTTTTTCTAAGCTTAAGCAAAAGTTTAAGTTCAGCCACGTCTGATGCTCCTTTGAGGTTTGAGGTTGGTTAGCCTGACAATATCTGAGATTATAAAAACTGCTCAGTTTCTGCTCTCCTCTAAATGAATGAATCTGCAAAAATTTCACAGAAGCAGCGGTTATCACTAACACCTGGGACAGGATCCATCTCTCTGGTGAGTGAATCTATGGAGGGAAAGCTTGTCACTTCCTGTATCGGCTATGCTTAAATTGCATATTTAGTGAGACCAGCCTTGCTATTCACCCATCATTTAGCTCTGATTGTATCTTAACCAACTTCTGATGGGAAACAGATCAGTGTTGCTAATCCCTCTCTGTGTCTGTGTTTGGTGCTGAACAAGTAGTGTGAAATGGCTATCTATTATGACTCACACATGTCTACAATAAAAATATAAAAATTTAATTATTCTAAGGTTTTAGTCCTTAAAGGTACAGTATGTAAAAAATCAAAGGTCAGTGGCAGAAAAATGTGACATATAATTCAAAACTGTGTTTCTATCGCTGCCCTAGAGTAGCTGTTATATGTTTATTTTCTTAGAATGAGTCATTCATATCTACTTGCTGGGCGGTGCACATATGGAGATCGCCATATTTGTTCCACCATTTTTACTACGATGTCCCTGAATGGACAAAAGAATGGGTGTGAAGTGAAAACCCTCTGAACTTTAAAACTGCTGTATGAGCTTTGTTTATTGGGAGTTAGAGCACTGTTTGGGATAAGTAACGCCTTAAAAGACATAAAAGTAGTTACTCATCGTACAGTCATCGTTGCACCTGAGACCACTGGATCCACTCACAGATAAAAACATATTTATGTCTGGGAGAATTTTGACCACTAACAGCCACCATACAATCACTACAGTGCTTAAAATATGAAGTCATTTGAAAGAAAACATATTTTCTTTCAATACCCATTTTTACCACTAGATGCCAATAATTCTTATATACTGTACCTTTAAGAAATAGAATTTCAGTGTTTTAATGTTATCATTCTTACTTAACACCACATAATACTAATATTAATCTCAGCACCAATCAACGTGACTATCACGAGAACTTTCTCAGGGAGAAAATCATAATTTCATATTTGCATTTGCTTTGTGGCAGCTGTTTGCATCAGTTTGTTCACTTGTACTGTTTGTTTATATAATTTATCTCAATAAAGCTAATTTTCCAGCTGTTCTGATTCATGTTTTGTTTTTCTATTTTAACTGAAAATCTGTGGTTGAAGCCTGATTAACTTCTGCCTTGCAGTTTTTCATGCAAACTTTATAAGATTACTCATAATAAATCCATATGCTTCACATGCAACAATCATATTCTAAAGAAAGTGAAAACATCTGAGGCTTTGTTGTGAGAATGTATTTCTATATTCTAAATGTATTTATCCTTTTCTCAAAGTCTTACTTCTTCAATGCCAGGCATTGAGGAATAGAAGCAGAATGACTTGGCTCACCTTTGGGAAGTTGTTGTGGCGTCCCAGACTGAACTCTGAAATATCTATCGCCACGGGGTATATGATGGAGAAGCTGCAGTTTCTCTGCTGCTGGGGGGATCACCATTGTGTAACTGCCCTCTGGTGACTGTGAGATGACATTACAAGCTGCAAAGTGACCAGAAAGTTGTGAGCGTTAGCACTTTGATGCAAAATTTCAAGCATGAGCACATTAATAATTTATATACAAATTATTCTGTTAAATCTGAATCCATGACCATGTTACATTTTTTTGGTATCTTAATCAATGCATCAAATTAATTAAAACAAAACTGATATTCAATATTCTCACAAATTGAATTTATAATCACTTTAAAAAATCTATTCAGTAAGAAATCCATCTTATTTTCAGTTAAATGCTGCCTTTAGTTTCCCTTTCTTTGATTTTACTGGTTTTATTTCCTGCAGCACACACAACAGTCCTGATCCAGACACAGTGGTGGCAAACTGTCCCCTGTGGGTGCAACTGATGACTAAAGCACCCTGCCAGGCTTGTACCATCACCACAGAATCACAGCACAAATGGGCTGTCAGCTGAACACATCTGAGCGCATGCATGCATTTTCTTCTGCTTACCCTTCTGAATGTGAATATGAACTTACGGAAGGGGTTGATATGTTTCCTGACAGTCAGGGTGAAGCTGCTTCCAGCGCTGTGAATGCGGAAGAAGACCATGGCCACGTTCTGAGAAGAGTGCACACTTTTCCTCACTGATCCAGAGTCACAGTAATCCACGTAGCGCTCAAAGAGAGGCAGGGGGTGGTCCTGCGAGCTGGGGAACTTTTCACCTTTCATCACCCAGCCATCAAAAACCTTCATGGAGAAATTAATAGAGACCCATGAACGGAGCTTTTACAGAACATCATGCAAAACATATTTATATGTAAAGGCTGTATAGATGCAGGACTATAGTAATATGTTAAGCATGCAGAGTGCCAAGGGCAGGTCGACTAAAGTAAGCAGGTTTAACACAATTGCTTATGTTAAAGGAGCTTTTTGTCTAATCAGGAAGTGTTTCTAATCTTAGCATGTTAACTGGCCCAAGTGTTTGGAGGCACAAAAACAAGAGTAGACTGCATGACAGAAAAAAACCTGGGACTTCTAACTGTGTGCAGAAATACATACCAGAGCTAAGAAGCTGCCTCAATGCAGCATTTGAGGATGCAAAAGTGTAAAAGCTGAATGTTATATGATGAGTTGCTTTAATCTTACTGTGATGAAGTCTCCTCTGCTGCAGTCAATGTCAACATTGTCATAATCCACACTGATGACTTCATTGGGCTCAGCCATGAAGAAAGTTGCGCAGTTGAGCTGAGGAGTCTCTGCTGTAAAGGTGAACTGACCCTCCACAGCAACCATGTCCAGACAACCTGACAGACAATCACACATGAACGACTCAGTTTTGAATAAAGGAAAAAAGAACTGAAAAATAGAAATAAATCCATAAGATGTGGTTTGTTTGTCTTTGTAACTGATTTGAAAATACTTTATATCCAATTTGTTAAGATTTCTTTGTTTGTCTTCTACATAAGTGACTTTAAAAAATCTGTTTTTATCTACAAGAAAAAATAAATACACCTTATAAACAATGCGTAAATCAAATGGATAACTTACGCAATGGTCGTCGATACATTAACACATCAGGCATTTCCCTCTTTAGATCCAAGTTGAAAAATGAATATAATTCATCTTTTGGAATCTCGTTACTCTGCAGGAGGAGGAAAGTGCATGAGCAAAGTTTAACTTGCATCCGGGATTGTTTTATATCAAGTGATAAACGGTACATTTTCAAAATGCCGCAATTCCTACCTCAATATATCTGGAGTCTCCCTTGAGGACGGACAGACACAACAGCAGGAAAAAAAGCTGCTCTCGGAAAGTGCGCTCCATAACACGTAGCTCTGTGTGCACGGCTCACCTGAGCGGAGGAAGTCTGAGCCGCTACGCGGTCAGCGCCGCTTTTTATAGGCGCAAATCCTGTCAGGACCAAGTGACATGGTCGCTGTCGCCCACCGTGGACGCCCTCCCCTCCCTGTCCCTTGACCAATTGCGTGGTTATGACGAGAGCAAGAATAAGTAGCCTAAGCAAGATGGGAGGCAAAGAAATGAGATGGGGCAGCTGATAATGATGAAGCGTCAAACTCCTCATAAATCTCAACTTATCTGTCTCAGGAGCTGGTTCAGCATCCACTGCACGCAACTCCCACTTTTGTGGGTTTTGCAGGTGGGAAATGAACAAAAGGATTTAAATGTAAGATATAAAAACACAAGATCAAAAGAAATTTATTGAACTGTATGTTAATGTGAAAAAATAACTAAGAGTGAAAAAATTTATGGTTTTATTTTATAGGAACCAGATAAGAATATGTCACGACTAAAATAAACCTTTGAAGTACGAGCTTCTTATTTTGCATAAAAGATGTCAAGGGCCAAATGACACTGTAGAATTATAATTAAAAGAAAAAAATAGTCATCTTTAATTTATCATTTATTACAAAAAAAGTATTTTGCTTATGAAATGACTAAAGAAATTCTTTTCACTTAAGCTTACTGCAGTCTATTAGATTCCAATCATCAAAAATTACCAAAACAGATTTTGTTTTATTTTTTTTTTTAAAACATAATTTAAAAACAAACAAACAAAAAAACTAAGTGAGAAGACCATTACATGATTCTTCATCAAGTTTAAACTCCACTATAGCAAGAAAAAAAGAAAAACACTGATAAGATCTTAGCACCCTGTCCTTTCTATTTTATGTACAATCAGGTGACATGTTGCCTGGATGATGCTTTGTGCAGAGCAATGTTCACCTGACGTCATGGGTATTGCAACAAATGTAGAATAGAATAGAACAGCCTTTATTATCCCACAACGGGGAAATTCCAGTGTTTCAGTAGCAACAGATATAAGGTTTACACAAGACAGTCAAAAAGTGTTTAGAAACAATGTACATGAAAAATAACACTAAAAAAATAATATAGATAACACTAATCAAAATAGAATAATGTACCCATAACAGAGTGATGGGTAAAATACAGCTAGATTTCTATGAGTGTGTAAATATACTTTATAAGATGTGGACCACATGTGCAATGTTAATTCTAACCCCATGTTTTATGTAACGCACTTTGAATTGCTGTGTACATGAAATGTGCTAAACTTGCCTTCTCTTGCCCAACCATTTGCAGGCGAGAGTACAACAGGGAACTGTGAAAAAGTAAAGTAACTAGCAATGTATTGTAAGATCATCCTCAAAGGT
Source organism: Atherinomorus stipes (assembly GCA_023101725.1). Classification (NCBI taxonomy): domain Eukaryota; kingdom Metazoa; phylum Chordata; class Actinopteri; order Atheriniformes; family Atherinidae; genus Atherinomorus; species Atherinomorus stipes. The sequence goes on along the minus strand of JALJCO010011227.1, from coordinate 867,358 downwards.
CTGTGATTTACACCTTCCATCATCCCCTTCAAACTCCAGACAGCAAGAAGCTAAATATAGAAACATAGATGAAGGACATCAATGTCAAAACATCAGGGGCATCTGTGTAAGAAAAAATGTAAGAATAAAATATAAATGGAGCTTTTCCTTTTTTTTCTACTCTGAGCTCTGTGCAGTCGGTAAAAGTCAGTCTGGAATACACACATTAAATGTTACTGTGATGTCGAAATGAGTCAGAAAGGCATATTTTTAAGACCAGAAAGTATGGTCTGGTCAGGCCAACATGCTAATCCGCAAGTTTGTAATGTGCTCACCTAAACTCTCCTATTGCACTCCCACACGGTCCACCTGTGGAGGCACCACAAAAAGAACAGCATGCAAAGAGTCATTGTGGGATATAATGATGGTTTGCATGTGCTTACAGTGGGGTTCCATGGGGGAGCAGTGCAAGCCAAATGTTTATGGATGCAGGTGTGCCTGTCCTGCAGTATGTCATTACGGATGTCGGACTCTGACAACAGCATAATCGCTGCATTGACCATCCTGCGTCACTTGTCTACTTTATGGACTCATTGGCCTGCGAGCCCAAATAGAAAAGTATTCTAATAGTTTTGTGTGTACAGTATGTGTTGTCAATATGAATGTATACTGTGTCTGAAATAATGAATTGAATTGAATTGAATTGAATTGCATGCTACTTTAATGCAACATTTTTGAACAAAGGTACAATACCTGAGTCACATATAGTCAAGATACTGAGTTGTGAATTGAGATTAAATAGAAAACGTTTGTGTGATCCAATGAATCAGATTTTTAAATTTTATGTTAAAATTTTTGTCCCAAATCACTGCATGAAGAAGTAATGTGTAAAATCAACATAAAACAGAATGTACTTTATCTTAATCTATTGCACACTCGTCCAACTTTGTCATCACATTTATTGCTGAAGTTGCTAACATTAGGTTATAGCATATTTTAATTTAAACACTGTATTAACAGTGCAACAAACACATGATGCAAAGTTTGCAATTTAGGCTGAAACTGAAGAGAATCATATGGGGAGAGGAGGTGTTGACGGGGTAAAATTGGATAATGGAATATTATATTCACACTCTAGCAACATCTAAATCATGTAACAACCTGCTCTGAATTATACAGCATTCTTTTCTCACCCAGTGTACATTTTCTAAGCTGCTTACACGCCTGCCATGCAAGACACGGTCATCACAAACCTCCAGGGCCTGCAGAACTGTAGTGTAGTTCCTTTTCAGGCAGTGGAAAAATCTCCTGAGCGAACAACAAATGCAGCACAGTCTCTGAAATGTTATTCTTTCCTTTATAATGACAGGAATGTAATATGAATAGTGAATAAATTGTAGCACGATACGAGACAAGCTGCATGACAAAATGTCCATGAAATTACCTATAAATTATAAAGTCATTTCTCTCATTATGTCCCTGTCACAGATCTGGCTCTGCTTTCAGAACTATATTTCAGCACCTGTAAAGGATAATTTTCTCATTTTCTGGGCAGTAAAAACTAATTAACTATCAAATTATAAGTTTTTTTGTTGTTGCATTCAGGGACATCATTGAAAGTCAAAGACGGAGCATAACTATCTTCCACCTGTCAGTGCTAAATCCTTGCCGATCTGCAGTTACCTCAGGCTGTTATAAAGGTCAGTTCATTCAAATGAATAAATTGTGTAATCGTACCTAAAGGGAAAAAAATGTTTTTCTAAGATAAGCTATGTGACCAAAGGTATTTTTAGCAGTGACGTATCAGAATGTGGAAAATCCATTTAATATTACCTGGAAGGCAAATCAAGTTTTTACTGTACTACATATGTTTTAAATGCAATTAATTGCAATAATTGCAAAAATAATAAGGTTTGTCTCACAATCTATGATGGCCAATTAAAAACAAATTTAATAGTACATTAATATAAACATAAGCCAGATTTAGCAATTAGTAATAATATAATTACATAGGAAAGAATGACATACTACTACACCAAAAAGAGGTGTGGTAAATTAGTGATTTTTCCTTCATTAAATTTCCAACAGTTTCTTGTCTAGGTAGTTTGAGTCTGCTGAGATTTGTTGCATTCCAAGTTGTCATACTTTTAACTCTTATAATTGTACCGTATCGTACCGTACCGTCTTCTTCCGCTTATCCGGGATCGGGTCGTGGGGGCAGCTGCCTAAGCAGGGAAGCCCAGACTTCCCTCACCCCGGCCACAGCCGCCAGCTCATCCGGGGGGATCCCGAGGCGTTCCCAGGCCAGCCGGAGACGTAGTGTCCTGGGTCTCCCCCGGGGTCTGGTCCCGGTGGGACGTGCCTGGAACACCTCACCAGGGAGGCATCCAAGAGGCATCCTGACCAGATGCCCGAGCCTCCTCATCTGGCTCCTCTCTATACGGAGGAGCAGCGGTTCTACTTTGAGTCCCTCCCGGATGACCGAGCTCCTCACCCTATCTCTAAGGGAGAGCCCAGCCACCCTGCGGAGGAAACTCATTTCAGCCGCTTGTACCCGCGATTTCGTTCTTTCGGTCATGACCCACAGCTCATGGCCATAGGTGAGGGTAGGAACGTAGATGGACCGGTAAATCGAGAGCTTCGCCTTCTGGCTCAGCTCCTTCTTCACCACGGCGGACCTATGCAGCGTCTGCATCACTGCAGACGCCGCACCGATCCGTCTGTCCATCTCCTGTTCCATTTTTCCCTCACTCGTGAACAAGACCCCGAGATACTTAAACTCCTCCACCTGGGGCAGGACCTCACTCCCGACCCGAAGAGGACACTACACCCTTTTCCGGGCTAGGACCATGGTCTCGGATTTGGAGGTGCTGATTCTCATCCCGGCCGCGTCACACTCGGCTGCAAATCGCCCCAGCGAGAGCTGGAGATCACGGCCCGATGACACCAACAGAATCACATCATCTGCAAACAGCAGAGACCCGATCCTGAGGCCACCAAACCGGATCCCCTCAACACCTCGGCTGCGCCTAGAAATCCTGTCCATAAAGGTTATGAACAGGATCGGCGACAAAGGGCAGCCTTGGCGGAGTCCAACTCTCACCGGGAATGGATCCGACCTACAGCCGGAAATGCGTATCAAGCTCTGGCACTGGTCTTACAGGGACCGGACAGCTCGAACAAGGGAGTCCGGCACCCCGTACTCCCGGAGCACCCCCCACAGGAATCCCCGGGGGACACGATCGAACGCCTTCTCCAAGTCCACAAAGCACATGTAGACGGGTTGGGTGAACTCCCATGCCCCCTCCAGGATCCTGAAGAGGGTGTAGAGCTGGTCCACTGTTCCACGACCAGGACAGAAACCACACTGCTCCTCCTCAATCCGAGGCTCGACTATCCGACGGACCCTCCTCTCCAGAACCCCTGAATAGACTTTACCAGGGAGGCTGAGAAGTGTGATCCCCCTGAAGTTGGAACACACCCTCCGATCCCCTTTTTGAAGAGGGGGACCACCACCCCAGTCTGCCAGTCCAGAGGCACTGCCCCCGATGTCCACGCGATGCTGCAGAGGCGTGTCAGCCAAGACAGCCCCACAGCATCCAGAGCCTTAAGAAACTCCAGGAGGATCTCATCCACCCCAGGGGCCCGGCCACCGAGGAGTTTTTTGACTACCTCGGTGACCTCAGCCCCAGTGACAGGAGAGTCCACCCTTGAGTCCCCAAACTCTGCCTCCTCCTCGGAAGATGTGTTGGTGGGATTGAGGAGGTCTTCGAAGTATTCCTTAACCGGCCCACAATATCCCGAGTCGAGGTCAGCAGCCCACCATCCCCACTGTACACAGTGTTGACGGTGCACTGCTTCCCCCTCCTGAGCCGCCGGATGGTGGACCAGAAACGCCTCGAAGCCGTCCGGAGGTCGTTCTCCATGGCCTCACCGAACTCCTCCCATGTCAGAGTTTTTGCCTCAGCGACCGCCAGACCTGTGCTTCTGACTCTGGGAACTGATAAAAGACCGGATCCAGATGACCTGAGGGGTCTAGTAGGTTCACACTGGGTCAAGAGGTCACTGATGTATTTTGGGCCTAAACCATTCAGATCTTTATAGACCAGCAGCAGAACTTTAAAGTCTGTTCTCTGATGGACCGGCAGCCGGTGTAAAGACCTCAGAACTGGACTGATGTGGTCCACTTCAGTAGTAGAGGTCCAAAGGTGTGGATTAAGACAGATTTCACTTGCACTTGCACTTGCAGATTTCACTTGCACAATCTAGCATTTATTTTCAGGGGGGAAACTCCGGACTGTACCTTCAAAACGGGCCATATGCATATTGCATACATTCTCCTATCACTGTCCATCTTGTTGCACCAATATGTGCAAATAGACTGATGGATGTTTTTCATATCCACCACAGTCACACATTTTGAAGTATATTTATTTAACTTGAAACTGTATGAAACTAGATGCCAATGAATCTTTTACACTGCATCTTTATTATAACACAATCAATTTACTGTATAGCATGGTCCCATTTTGAATAAAATCGACAATATAGCAGGGTATGCTTTAAGGTGGGGGTACATTGTGAATGGTAAACAGCTACCTTTTAGTTACGGATTGTTAACACAGTCCTGTCAGTTCTGTTTTTTTTTCCCAATGAAAAGTCAGACAGAAAGCCTGAAGCATCATGGTACTGACATTTCAAAAATGGCTTTTGTTTACTTTCCTGAGACAAAATAAAAATATATCATATTCTTTTCCTTTTCACATGAAAAAAGTATGATATAAAACAAACAAACAAACTCACAAATGGAAACAAATGCATAGGATGGAGAGGGCCACCAGACATGACAGTACACATTGTGAACATGTTCCCTCACAGGGTCCTGAGCCAAACACTGTGACTGAGATGCTGTGACTGGGCTGTGAGATTACTTTGTATCTGCTCCACATGACACTGATATACAGTCGTCACGTTCAGTCAAAATTAAATGTTAGTGGAAACTAATCATTTGAAAAACTCCAGGTGTCTGCATTTTCATTAATAAGAAAATTACATTTCTTATCACAACATAAATTGTCACAGCTTATTGAAAGTCTCCTGTTGATGCATTTAGGGGCTAAGACTAATGCAAAGGCTGAAAGATAGAAAAGTGGACATCAAACAGGTCCAGGTTTGATCGTTTTACTTTGGGGCTCGCGTTGACCATCAGTGCCATTGGTTCTATTTCACACACTGTGCATCACATAGACTAATGAAAACATCACAATCCAAAACGAGCCGCAGCATCACTTGCAAGAAAAATATAAACATTTTCAAATCCATCCTCAAATATTTGGACATTTGACAAAGAGCTGCAAATAAATCCAATTTCTATCAGCTAAGATATGATGCATCTGCGTCCTTGTCAGTGTATCCACTGATGAATGCTGACAGGTTTAAGTGAATGACAAAGAGTCTGTCATCTCCTAAATTGGGCATAAACGTCTGTATGTCTGCTTAATTGAATATTCTTATCAACCTGGTGATGCAAAAATACTTTGTTTCGATTCGTGCTAACTTCTAAAACTAACTCAACATCTTAATCATAGTTTTAAATGGTAATATTCAAGTAATTACAGAAGCAAAAAAAAAAAATAGTACACAAGTAATCTGTATTGTTTGAATAATCCTGTTTACTTTAGAAGGAGAGTTTTTCCATGTATATTCAGGTTAGTTTCTTTCCTGCTCCTCTGTAACATCTACTTTGTATTTTCTGATAATCACACTTGCACTGGATCCCTCTGCACTTAGTGTCCTCAGTAAAAAATACTGCTTGGGCTCTTTTTTTCATCATCAGTTTATCTTTTGTTTCCAGTAATCTTGCATTCATGTTGTGGAGGTCTTTTCCCATTTAGTCTTCTTAAATCTAAGTTATTATTGCTACATCTGACTCTTGTCCATCAGCCAGTGTTTGGGTCTTTCCTCCCCACCCTCTTCATCACCTTTTATCCGAACCTTATGATACTCTGTTGATGTAAAGAAAAGGAAATGATTGAAGAAATATTTTACTTTTTTGAAGTAATCATTAAATCAAATTTGAATTGAATATGCTCAGTTTGGCTTTGTTGACATATTTACATATTAACACTGAAGAACAGAAATCAATGGCAAAGTGTGACACGAGTCTTTAAAAAAGAGTGATGAAAATGTATCTGTTGTAAAGATTTTGGACAGTGTTACAAATTTGCAAATTTCCTATGTAAATTTCTTGTATTTACTACTATTCATCATTCCCTCTGTTCTAAGCAGTTGCCTGGTTCTTGCCAAGAACATCCCCATAGCATAATGCTGCCACCACCGTGCTTTATTGGAAGGATGATCCCAAGGTCATGACTGCTCTTGTGTTTGTGTCAGACAGCAGTTTTCTTGATGGCCAACAAGTTCAAAATTTAGTCTAATCTAAGTTATTGTTAAAGTGAACTGACGCCCATTTGTCATTCCTAATGACCACTGCAGTCTCAAACTTATTCAACCCCTTCATGACAGTAATTTTAATGATTAGCAGAGCACCATTTTGCTGTTATGACCTGCTGCAAACATGATACATAACCAGTGTTGCTGGGGAATCTTAAGCCCATTTGGCCTCCGATTCACTAATCCTCTTGGGTTTGTGTGTGGCTACCACCTTTTTCAAATCTCACTACAGCAACATATACAGTATATACAGTATTCATACACAGGCACAAAAGTATATATACATATAAATACATATGCATGTTGCTGCCCAGCCTAAATAATAATTTCTTTTTCAAACACATGCATAACTTTTTTTTTTGTCTGAAAAAAGGGAGTAGGCTAAAGTAAACAAATACATATCTATGCCTATGCACTTTCATTTCTTCCAAAATAATGACTCTGTTTGACAAATTAAACTCAAACAAGACAAACACCCACACCATATCAAACCATCCTATTAGATTTCCATTACTTTAAATAAATAAAGAAAAATAGATGAATAAAATAGCATAAATCACAACAGAGAAAATAGCAACAGAGTAAATCCTCATTCAGTTTCCAAGCTGTACTTATTAAGCATGTCATTTTTGAAAGGCCTTTTGAATCTACTTATTGCATTACATGTTTTCATTTCATCACTACTATTTAGTGATGAAATGAATTCCATAATTTTTCTATAATTAAACTCCCGTGATTGATAGACAATGATACTTGGTATTTGTTCTTACCAATGGCGTCTTTAGCACACATGTACCTCGCAGGGCATGTGTGCTTGCCCTCACCTGAAACAACTCCTGGACACTATGTGGTACTTTTTGATGTATTACCTTAAACATAAATTGTAAAATCTTGTAATTAACAATATCTCTAAATTTTAGTATTTTCAGTTTGATGTAAAGTTGGTTTGTTGGCTGTTTGTAATCAGCATTACATTCTATTCTTACTGTTCGTTTCTGTATGATGTAAATAGAATAGACTTCTTCTGAAACTAAGCCTAAGTGGAAATTGAGGTATTCTTCGGATCATTGTCTTGTAGTGAGGTCCAAGCTTCAACTTCCTCACAACTGGCGTGACATTTTCTATCATGATTTTCTGATACTTGACTCCATCTTGCCTTCTACACAATGCAGGTTTCCTGTTCCAGAGGACGTTAAGCAGCCCAGAGCATCACTGAGCCACCATCATGCTTCAGTGTAGGCAGGGTGTTCTTTTCCGTGCATGTTTTATTCTTCCTCCTCCAGACTGATCTTTAGACCCATAAAGTTCTAGGTTTGTTTTATTGCACCACAGAACAAAATCCCCAAACATCTTTGGCTTATTCTTACGGCACTGAGCCACTTGTAGCCGACTTTTCTTGTACCCTTTGGTCAGTAGTGGCGACGTCTTGCAGTTCGGTGCATGGAGCCCTTCAGCATTTAGTGTGCACTTTACATCCTGAAACCTCAGTGCCTGATGCCACCAAGTCTTGCTGCAGGTCTTTCACACAGTCAGTCTAGATTTTTTCACCACTTTCTTGAGCCCACACTTGATTTGAAAATATGGACTCTCATGAGGAATTCTATTCAGGGGTTGAACAATTTTAAGACTGCAGTGGTCATTGAAAGTGACATTTTTTGCTGAATAAGAAGAAACCATCAGTTGTGTTGAGCTATTTAAAATATTCTTCTTTGATTTGTTTATTGCAAACAGTTGCTCATTTGTACATTTTGTGCTTCATTTCTCACTGCATCTGTATTCTGTAACATGCAGCTTCTGTGAGAAAATTGCACATGTGACAGTTCTATGCAAAGTAATCCTTCAACATCTGAGAAACCTGAAATGTAAGGTCAGCATAAGGACCTCAGACGTCATGCACGTAAATATACTGTATGGGCAATCACACACACACCTGTAAAAGCCTCCTTCATGCATCAAAGTGTAATGCAACCCTGAGCTGTGTGTGTAAGAGGGATTCAGTTCAAGCATGCATAATGCAGATTTGGAGAAACAAAAGCTTGCTTATGTCATAACCGTGTTAGCTACACATTCTTGCAGGTTAAGCAGAAGAGACTAAAATCCAGCTTGTGGATGAACAGGATGAGAGCACATTCAGCATTTTAGCTATCATATGTCCTGTATGTGTGTCTCCACCTGTTTTACACGTCCATATATTGTAAATAAAGACAGCAACTTGATTTTTACAAAACTGTAGTACTATAACAAAAGTCCTGTTACTTTAAGTCCTCTTTATCCCTTGATTTGACTGAGTTCTGATGTAAGATACTGAATAAAGTTACATAATTTCTTCATTTACATGTGTTTTCTTGCTTTTTCCGTATAATTATATGCTGTTTTTTTTCCCACCACTTTGTTTTGCAGTCTTGGGTCAAAGTGCAGAGAAACAAACCGCTAAACGTTTTCACTCCAAGATGAAAAGAAACCTTTTGTCCTCCTCTGCCTTCTGCTGGTCATCTGCTAAAACTGCAACAATGAAACATCTTTTCATTCTCTCATCTGCATCAAGTATTTAGATTACTCTTATTCTAAATTGCCTAATTACAGTACCTAGTTTGTTTGTTTTTTCTAGGGATAATTTTTTGATTCATCTAATTTATCTAAATTAAATACACATCTACAAAATATTTATTAAAGATTAGATCCTAAAGCACCACTTCTGAATAACTGATAAAATAAAATAATTTTTGAAGAAAAGTAATGCATATTTTTGCATAATTTTCAGACAAAAAGATTTGACTACAAGTATTTTTTAAACTACTCCAAGCACACAATTGTATATATTGTTATAAATTTGATATTTGCAGCACTACAAATAGGATAAATTCTGTTTATTTCTGAAATCAAACATATGTTTTTTGACTGTAAAAGAGCTTCAACCTCAGTTTGTGAGCACAGATGGTATCATTGAACAACGAGATTCATCATGAACTTGAGATGGTCATGAGCTCAAACCTGTAAAAAGCGAGTAGAACAGAAAACCTTAAATATAAGAGATTAAAGTCAAAGTTAGCCTTTTTATCCGGTTAGTTATTTTTGGAAGAATCTGTAAATCTGTAAAAGTGACTGGAACTTGATGAATGATTCACAAAAGGCTCTGATATTTGGGATTTTTTTCCCATCTGTCACTGCTTTTTAGTGTCATGCTAACCAGCCATTTTATTAGGTCTGCCTTGCTCTGCATTAGATCCTTATTTCCCCTCAGAACTACCTGAATATGTGGTGGCATAGATTCAACAAGGTATTGGAAACATTCCTCAGAGATTTTGCTCCATGTTGACATGATAGCATCACACAGTTGCTGCAGATTTGCTGGCTGTACATCCATGATGAGCATCTCCCGTTCCACCACATCCCAAAGCTGCTCTGTTGGATCTAGATCTGGTTACTGTGGAGGCCGTTGGAGTACGGTGAACTTGTTGTCATGTTCAGGACAGCATTTGGAAATTATTTGAGCTTTGTGACATGGTGCACACTGCAAAAACTAAAATCTTTCCAAGTATATTTTTCTAATATCTAGACAAAATGTCTCATCACACTCAAAATGAGACAAAATTACTTAAAGAGAAACATTTTTAGTAAGCTACAAGATCTTGTTTTCAGGCGGTGCATCTCATTTCAAGAAATCTTATCAGGAAAACATTGGCTGATTGTTTTGCTCATTACAAGAAAAAAAACCTTTTTATTTTTTTTACTTATTTTAAGAGTGGCAAAGATTCTTTGCCTTAAAACAAGATCTTATCTAACTGAAATGTTTCTCTTTAAAGGGACTTGAAGCAAGATTAAGAAACGAAACTCGCGACTGCCGCTTCAGGTACAGTAACTGCAGCCACGAGCCAAGCCGTCACGGGAGCGTGCACAAACTGAAGCTACAATGTTGTTTACTCACCTTTTTCTCCGTAGTTACACTTTTTAGTGTCTTTCAGTTGATCTGGATTGTTTGCTGACGGCAGAATAATCCATAACAATCGCTTACAGTGTTTGAATTTACCGCGACCAGCTTCGTCCTATATCAAAACAGCGGATGTAGCGTCATGTGACGTCACATCCGCATGGCAGAGCTGGAAAACTATAATGTTGTTTACTAAGCTTTTTCTTCGTAGTTACAATTTTTAGTGGTCTTTCAGTTGATCTAGATCGTATTCTGACCGCAGAATAATCCATAACTATCGTTTACAGTGTTTTTATTTAACGTGACCGTCTTTTTCCTGCATCAAAACTGCGGATGTAGGTCATTTGACGTCACGTCCGCAGGGCAGCGCGGGAAATTCGGACACCGAATTGCAGCATTTTGCAGCACACAACCTGTTCAAGGTAACGGAGAGAAACGTGGGTGAAAATGTTATTTTTGGTATTTAGCGCTTCATCACCCATTAGTATGAAAAAAAGGGACATTCATGTTTGGTTTTTTTCAAATTCCTGCCTCAAGTCCCTTTAAGTAATTTTGTCTTATTTTGAGTGTGATGAGATATTTTGTCTAGAAATGTGAAAAATATACTTGCTAAGATTTGAGTTTTTGCAGTGCATTATCCTTCTGGAAGTTGCCATCAGAAGATGGCACCCCTGTGGTCGTAAAGAGACGGACATGGTCAGCAACAATACTCAGGTAGGCTGTGGTGGTTAAACCATGCTACCCTGGTAAGAAGGGGCCCAAAGTGGGCCAAAAAAATCTCCCCCACACCATTACACCAAAAGCCTGAACTATTAATCAAATGGATCAATGGTTCAGGCAGAGCTGAAATGGAGACTCATCAGACCAGCAACATTTCTCTCTATTGTCCAGTTTTGATGATCCAGTGGTTATCTGAGCTATTGTCGCTCTTTTATCACCTCCAATTAGTCTGCCCGCTCCCCTCTGACCTCTGACATCAACAGGACATTTTAGTTCTTGGTAAAAGTTTGAAGTCAGATTGAGGTGTTTGTTTGTTGCAGGACAGATTTAATAAGTTCATCATTTGTAACAAGAATTCTTTTTTTGGTGTGTGTTTTTTTCAGGTTGATTTTTCTACCCTACCCTCATTTCCTGACAATGGCTGACTCATCTTTTGACCTCGTTATTCCTTTCAGAAATTCAGTGCAAACCAGCCCTGCACCACGACAGAACCTCCACTTTGTTTGTATGTTTCCTCTGTCCACAGAACATATGCCAGCAAGACTATACCTGCTATGGAAGTTTTGTAAACATTCGCTTTGCCCTTTTGTACTCTTATAGTGGCATATTCTTGGAGGTTTGAATGTGTCAAACAGGTTCAAACTGAACTGAACTGCAGGTACTGCAGGTCAGCCTGAAGCTCCACAGTCAACACTAACTTAAAAACTCTCACATGTCTTTTACTTTTTACATTTTGTCCTGGAAGCATCTACACAGTTTGACTGTAAAACATCCTGATAACACAAAGAACAGAGCAGTGACGTCAGTGTGTTTACCAACTGACTTGGAGCCTCTGAAAGGATTATTTTGAGAAAACTTTCATATCTCTAGAAAAGACTGTTTTTTACGTTATATTAAAGTAATTTAAAATTGGTTGATGCTGAAAATAAATTCTTCAAAATCAGGATCCCTGAAATTGTGACTCACAGTTTACATCATAAAGAACAATAAAACCACTGACTTGTTACAGTGCAATCTTCTGTTTGGAAAACCTGCATTGTAGCAAGGACTCAGACGTAAGTATGACGTGCCAAAATGTTCTGCATTGTTTGGGCCTGAAAGTCTGTTGTTACCAGACACTCCAGGACACCCTCAGATGTTCTTTGTCAGAGCTCTTTTAGCAGCAGGAGGTTCTCATCAGGCGAGTTGTCACATTGTAGAATAAACACATTGAAACATCTCCAACTTGAGCAGTACAGAATGTTTATAGACCATTTGAAGTTAACTATAAATATGTAACAGGTGAAATGTTGCGCAATAAATATATTTGATTTAATGTGCAGATAAATGTGCAATGAGGATGCATTTACACTTTAAGTTCACACAACTTATTCAGAGGTAGGTAACAGTCATTAAAACACACCACGCAGATATTGTTTTCTGCAAAGCAGACCTTTTTTTTTTCTTGCAGCTGGATTTTCTTGCACTGAGCTGAGCATACAGTATTCAGTTCTCCTGGAGCGCTTTGAGGACACTAGGGCCGCACGGACACCGAGTCTGCCCGGTGCCAAGTGAACCAAGAAGGTTGTGAAGTTCAGAGGCCGACATCAAACTAATCATCCGCCTCTCGGTACCTGTTGAAGACCACGTAACTTTCACGCAGCTCTTCACACCTTTGCCAGAACACGCCACCGCGGTCCTGCGCAGCGTGCACACGCTACGCGCTTATTCGTTTTTGCTTTGATTCCCTTTTGAAGGACAGAACATCGTGGATATAAAGACATGAGTGGGCTGTCAACAGAAGCGTTCCCCCTCAATGGACCTCCAAAGGTATGAACTCGATAAAACACGATAAAGTCCGAACTTGCGATCATTGTTTTTTGATGCGTCCAAATTAGTGTTGATGCAAATCTCTAAAATATGTCATAGCTATTTAGAGGTAAAACTAAGGATTGCTATAATGGACCAAAATAATTCAAAGTCCCCAGATGCTGAAAGGAGATAATGATGACATGAAAAATTCTTACTCAAAGTTGCTGCATTTTCTCTGGACTTCTCACATTTATTCTTTTTCGTTGTTTGGGTGCCAAGACATGGAGGATGTTCACCCTTTTAGATTTAAAGAGTGGCATTTGATTTCAACATATGTAAAAGTAAAATGTAATTTTATAAAGACAACTACAAGCAAGTCAGTTTGCTGTTTATTCTACGTGTGATGTGTGTAATTATCATCATCTAAAACTATCCTTTTATGTAGCCCATGGTTGACACTGTCCAACAGATGTGTTATATTCTTCTTATATACAACTAAACTGAGGCCTTTGAATACACACAGCTGAGCAGCTGTGTATTTTTTGCTATAATTAGGCTCAAAGTGTACAGTTTACAGTCAGCTTTGCAGCTTTGATATGTCACATCTAACTTTGAACCAGCAGCTGAGCTGGATGCCGGCCACCAGAGGGCCGCCTCACCAGAAACTGGTTTAACTGCACTGAACAAGAAACACAGTGCTGTCAGATGCAAATAACCAGTTTGTACTCAAAGGTAGTGCTGAACCAAGGATTTAGATCCTTTAGTTAAAAGTGCAACCCCAATGCTGTGATGCACTTTGCACAACGAGTGGTATAAATATGTATTTAGCTCTAAAAGTTTCAGCTGTTGAAACAAGTTTTGTTTTTATTGTCAGTTAGTCCAACTTAGATCTTTCACTTGTGTAAAAGTATAATGTATAATTCAAATTGGTGATGTAAGAATGTGTATACACTAACCTTAAACTGTTTTAGCTGATGTTTATTTGAATTGTTTAGTACTGTTGGCTAGTTCAATGTGATGTTTAAGCCTTTTGATATAAATTACATGATTTCGCTCATGTGAGGAAAATCTTGACTAAATAATTGATGGGGAATAAAACCAAATCTCTTTTATTTTGAACTGTTGTGAACAGCTCTTGATGTTGACCCTCTTTCTTATTCACTCAACACCAAAGCTGTGAAAGAACAGAGTGCAGGCTTGAAGCTCACATTTCTAAGAAATCTGTTTGCAAAGATCCACAGAACAGTAAATGCAATAAATCACACTCTTTAAATAATCATGCAGCACAAGTGGTTAAACTCAATGAAATGGTTTACAGTCTTTTTTAGTGGCAGTCTTGGAAAATTATGCTTTCCTGAAGTCTCCACTTCTGACATTAACCAGATCTACTAACAGCGCTGAAGGTTTCTCTTAACCTCAGAATATGTACTGTATATTTGACTTTGTCCTTTACTTTTGGGGACAGATGAATTTTGCTTGTACCAAAAGTACAATTTCTTAAGAAATCTTGCAACTCAATGAAAAGACATCCTTTTACAATCATGTTTCTATCAATCACACCAAGTCTCACCCAATTTTCTTTTGTGCACAAAACCAACAAACCACTACATTTAGTGTGTTTTTGTGTTTCCAGTTTTAAATGCTCTGATCAGAATCAGAGTGCTTTAGGTTAGAGGAGGTTGAAGAGCAGATGGTACGTAGGGACCATTGTTTTTACCCTCTGTTTTGTTTTACTTTTACACAAGCCTTTAATTTTCATTCTCTGTTTGGTTAAGAACGGGCACCAATACTTTAGGTTGGAAAGCTGAGACTGTTTGGGTAAAAACCCCTTGCGATGTCTACAGGTTAGAGCGTTAACAGGATGATTTGCTTCATCTGCAAAGAAAAAAAATGTCATGGAAACACATTAGATACTCAAAAGGTTGTGTTGATATAAAATTAGTGTTAGTTTGTGTCGAGATGAGATGAGATGAGCATAGTTTTATCATGCATCATCCCATTTATATTTATACAGCCATATGATTTATTGTTCATTATATCAAAGACAAACTTAGTGGGCTTTTTTGTTGCTCATTAATTATTCATGCTTCATCTATACCTCATCCTGTTGTTGACAAGGGTGTCAGCAGTCTGAAACAGTGTCTATTTGATCTGCAACAAGCTCTATTACTTACTACAGTTTCCAAAAGTGCAGCTTTGTCCACAGTTTCTTACACTTAAAGTATCCATTGAACTTTTATTTGAGTGTAAGGAGTTTTCTGTAAAAAGATCATAGAAAAACTGGTCTGATCTGAATCAACATTAGTTAAAAATCAGTTTCATGCCAGGAAGTTTTACCTGTAAGAGCTTGCATGGTGTTATATAGACTGTTATTACTAATGTTTATTCATTAGGTTTAGGCTGGTCATTTCTACTTTCACTTTCAGTCTTTGTTTCAGTTTAATAAAACTTCATTTTGAAGTGTTGGAAAAATATGATCCAGGTTGCTCAAAGTTGCCTGAAAACTAGCAGTATAACAGTAAAGAACATCTATAGCTGGGTGCAACTGTGAGTAGTGCTACATAAGAAATTTGGAAATATTGATTTGTTCATTTCTATCAGTAATTGTGTGATCAGGACACAGAATGCACATTCAATTTGTTGGGTGGTCCTTTGCTCTGTTGGCAGTAGGGGTGGGCCAAAATATTGATACACTGAAATATAGCAATATTTTACATGCTGATATCATGATATTTAAAAACATGGTATTGATTTATTTTACTAATAAAATCTTGCGAGACTTCATAACAAAACGATGACATTTTGTTCTATCAGCAGCAGTTCCACTGATATCTATGTGCAGTCTGCAGGTTCAGGTTCAACTTTACGGTACACACACTGGAACGTACAAGTTAAAATTTGTGTCCAGTTTTTTAGAGACCACCCAGTTATTTGACATTATAATGCACTGACTGAAATGTTTATTTCTCATATGCACTAATATGCGTTTTCATATACGCATATACTACTTTGTTTGACTGTTTTACTAATTTCACATGAATTTATGTACATTTATTCTACTCCAGCTCAGCTGTACTAATATTGTTTTCAAAAGTACTTTATTTTTATTTTATGTACACATCTATTCAGTTTGGCTTTCCCAAAGTGAGAAATATTTATGTTCAGGGGGACGATTGTAAATGGTTTTATTATGAGATCCAAGTTGCATAGAAATCTATCAAAGTTTAATAAATGGGACATGGATAAATTGAATTTCATTGATTTTGACTCATTTTGTTGTTTCAGTCATCCGATGTATGTGCATAGGTACAAATTTTATTTCAAGCTGCATTTTAAATTTTTAAGTGCCTAGAATATCACAATATACCTATAGCAATATACCGTAATATATCGCGCCAGTGTCACAATATTGCAATATTGTATTGTATCGTGACCAATGTATCATGAGGTCTTTGCCAATACCCACCCCTAGTTGGCGGTCAGGTGTACCACTGGTGTTACTCTGGTTCTGGTGCAATCAAGAATCTTTATGGTCATTATGTAAGGCACAATGAAATTTAGTTCAGCAGCTCTGGCTTAAGACACAGTATAAAAGTCTACTTTAAATATATCAAAATGAATATAAAGGCAGAATAAAAACTGCAAATTATAGCATGAAGGTGAGCATGATTGAAAATATTGCACTATAATGTTGTGTTCTGCAGAAACGATTGTCTGCTCTTGTGTGTTTTGCCTGAAATGCTGGCAGGGTGCGTTGGTGGTCACACTGCCCTGACTACAGAAGTCATTGTGGAGCACAAGCTTCAAGAAATGCTGTAATCACTTCAACTTCTCATCATCCACAGACTGCAGACATTATGATGAACATTCAAAACACTGATTGTAATGCTTCAGTTCATATATATATATATATATATATATATATATATTTTTTTTTTTTCATTTCTAATCATGTCCATGTCTTTTTTTTCCCCAAGTTTCAGCCTGTAAGCACAAAGAAAAGATTTGTTATCATTGTCAGCATATTGTAGACAACCCAGTCTTGACAGGGAATATGTAACATGTATGTTTACCCTATTAGTCCAATAAATCTATAGTTTATTATTGTGGTATCGATAAATCCCTCAGCTGTTTGCTATTTGGCAGCATTCACATGTCCAACAGATAAGAACAAGCAGTCAATTACAAACAGACAGGAAACGTGACGTGCAAAATAATAAAGAGTAACTGTAACTATATAATTTTTTTTATAACTATCTAACCATCCCCAAAACTTTTTGTTTCTATCTTCCAGGAAATATTTACAGGAAGTGCAGAATTATTAGGAAAATGAGTGTTTTGACCACATCATCCTCTGTATGCATGTTATCTTACTCCAAGCTGTATAGGCCGAAAGCATACTACCAATTAAGCATATCAAGTGATGTGCATCTCTGTAATGAGAAGGGGGGTGGTCTAATGACATCAACACCCTATTGCACTATTATCCTGGATTGGTTGAGTTTATTAGAGTAAACCTGCTCCCCTAAACCACTTTAGGTTTTGTACTTTCTGAAACTAAACTTGCGGTCTTGACAGTCTTCACTAAAATCCATTCATTCACTGATCTCATTTTACCCCCAAGTTATTTGAACTAAGATTACACAAGCTAAACATACATAAACATATTTATCACCTTATATTAATTTGTTAGTAAAATGTTGTTTTCTTTTTTCAAAAGTAATTATGCCACACTGAAAAAAGATGTTGTTCTTTCCGAACTATTAAGCGCACTCGAAAACAAGCAGCAGTTTGTCAAAAAGTCGAAGGTGTAATTTTAACATGAGATATAGGCTACGTATATACACTCACCGGCCACTTTATTAGGTACACCTTGCTGGTACCGGGTTGGACCCCTTTTGCCTTCAGAACTGCCTTAATCCTTCATGGCATAGAGTGAACAAGGTACTGGAAACTTTCCTCAGAGATTTTGCTCCATATTGACATGACAGCATCACGCAGTTGCTGCAGATTTGTCGACTGCACATCCATGATGAGAACCTCCGATTCCACCACATCCCAAGGGTGCTCTATTGAATTTGTGATCTGGTGACTGTGGAGGCCATTTGAGTACAATGAACTTATTGTCATGTTCAAAAAACCAGTCTGAGATGATTCCCGCTTTATGACATGGTGCGTTATCCTGCTGGAAGTAGCCACCAGAGGATGCTACACTGTGGTCATAAAGGGATGGACAAGGTCAGCAACAATACTCAGGTAGGCTGTGGTGGTTAAACCGCCACGTTGGTACTAAGGGGCCCAAAGTGGGCCAAGAAAATCTCTCCCACACCATTATACCACCACCACTAACCTGAACCGTTGATACAAGGCAGGATGGATCCATGATTTCATGTTGTTAACACCAAATTCTGAGCCTACCAATCCGAATTTCGTAGCAGAAATAGACTCATCAGACAAGGCAACATTTCTCCATCTTCTATTGGTCAATGTTGGTGAGTCTGTGTGAACTGTAGCCTCAGTTTCCTGTTCTTAGCTGACAGGAGCGGCACCCGGTGTGATCTTCTGCTGCTGTCTGCTTCCAGGTTGGATGTGTTGTGCATTCACAGATGCTCTTCTGCATACAGTACTTCAGTTGTAACAAGTGGTTATTTGAATTACTGTTGCCTTTCTATCAGCTCGAACCAGTCTAGCCATTCTCCTCTGACCTCTGGCATCAACAAGGCATATTTTCTCTTTTTGGGACCATTCTCTGTAAACCCTAGAGATGGTTGTGCGTGAAAATCCCAGTAGATCAGCAGTTTCTGAAATACTCAGACCAGCCCGTCTGGCACCAACAACCATGCCACGTTGAAAGTCACTTAAATTACCTTTCTTCCCCATTCTGATGCTCGGTTTGAACTGCAGCAGATCGTCTTGGGCATGTCTATATGCTGAAATGCATTGAGTTGCTGCCATGTGATTGGCTGATTAGAAATTTGTGTTATCGAGCGGTTGTACAGGTGTACGAATAAAGTGGCCGGTGTGTGTACAGTATATGCCTCATAAAGTGACCAGCGTGTGTATGTTATATTTTTCTGAACAGTGCTTGTAACAGGGCTGGTTAAAGAAAAATAATCTTCACGCTGTCATCTCTAGCGTCTCACCGGTAACTCATCCAAAGTTTACGCGCAGTAGCTCTGTTGGTGCTGCTCGGGGTACAGAGGGCTCATAAAGAGGCTCGTAACTTTCCTTCTGGACGTCTGATCTTCAAAATTCCAACTAACACTTAGCTCATGTCTCTAATAAAAAGGCACAAGTGTTTTTGTGCTGCTTTGGTGGTGCATTCCACTTGTCTCGGGATTCCAAGCAGACCTGAGTTCATGACGTCATTATTTTGAGAGGGACCCAACTGCAGTCACGATACGTCACCATATATCCAATCCATGCCGGAAGTCCTAAGCGGAAAATACTTCTCCATGCAACTTACTAAAATTTAACCCTAACCCAATGCCTGCACTTCCACCCTTGCGCCCCTAGAATGTGCGCTCCCATTGAGGGGTTCAAGAGGGTAGTGTGTGTACCAATTCTCCAGCGCAGAAGTCCACTACGCCCCCTTTGCGCCCTCAATCCACACTTCAGTGAAGTCTGGATCCATGCGGACTTCACAGAAGCATATTGCCCATAATTCATTGCTGCATGTGAAGTTTTGAACCGTAAAGCTGGAAGGTTTGGTGATAAGCTCCTGCCTGTAGTGAAAAAAATGCCATTTCAGATGTAAATACTGAAATATTTAATCTTTTACTGCTGTAGGTGAAATAAGTACTGAAGTTTCAAATCAAATCCAAGATACTTTATTGATCCCCGAGGGGAAATTCATGCCTTGAAATTTGCCCTGTTACTTCGAAATATGCTTTGAATATTTCAACTCAAAGCATTTGAATAATGAACGTTATCAGTTTACTAATAAAAGTAGCTATATTTAATTTTTATTTCAACTTTATTTACATAAGTCCCATTGAGATGCAGCATCTTTAACAAAGGAGACCTGTTTACCTGACATACATGTTTTTATGGACATGTGGACATTTATGGACATTCTATGCTAACAACAGTCACAGAGCAGACAATTTAATCATTATTTTACATTTAGTTTAGATTGTAACAGTTATTTAACCCTGTACTGGTAAAATTATACAGCCACCTTACATAAATTAGTTCAGTAATTCATTTATTTATTAATCAAACGTGTGGATTTCATAACTTATATTTTACAAGAACAGATGAAATTAACTTTACTCTGTTTAGGTCTGAAAATGACGTCTTTCCACCAGGAACACTGATGAAGCTGAGTTTGGAAGCAGTGACATAAAATGATGTTGTGGTGCAAAATGATGGAGGAACCATCGCTGTCCCAAGTCTGCCTTTTTCCTGCACTAGCCTGCACACTCCAACCCTTAATGTGCACTTCTGCCAAGTGCGCACTTCATACAGGGGTGTACTGTAGGGTTTAGGATGGGTATTGGAACAAGGCCCTTGTATATCGGGAAAACGAGTTCATGACATCACTTCTTCAGAAAATTACCTCGGAAAAACGAGTTCCAAGACAACTGGAACGCACTATGGGTCAACCTTGTGAAGCGGGATTCTAATCCATATTTAGCGTTTTCTTGCAAAAATGAATGTCAAATCCAGATCCCTCATGCAGAAGCAGTATTAACACTGTTTGTGGGCAGTTTTGACGTGTAGGCAAGGCAAGTAAAGTTTATTTTTATAGCACATTTCTATACACAACAATTCAAAGTGCTTTAAAATATTAAAAGCAGAAGAAAAGAAGTGTAAAAAGTGAAAGAAAGATTTTAATTTTTCTTTCTAAAGCTTATTTGTCCATCACAATCCATTAGTTAGCTGTATCATTGTTCAAACCACAGTGTTCAAAGCATGTGAAAAAAGTAGCAGCTTGTAGCCCAGAATTTATGGTATACGGTGAACTTTGAAGATAGAAAACTAATATTTCACAAACTCCAGAGCAAAGTAGCTTATTCCAGATATGTTGAGTTTTGAAAAGAGTCCCACCCCCTCTTACAAAACAAAACGTTTTTGGTTATTTTTTCCAACCATTGTTATCAACCTACACAATTTTAGCTTGGAAACAAATTTGGTTTAGTCATGAGACATAGTTTATACAAAAAAATGAAATAATAATTAACCTCTATAAAGTTTATATTCACACAAAATCTGGGAAAACATAGTTGGGCATCTCTTATTTTTAGTCTTAATTGTACATTTTGTACTTTGGACAGTATTTTACACATCAATATTTTAAATTCTGCCTCAAAAGTGTGTTGATGGACAGCAACAAACTACTAAAGCAATCAATTGGTAAATGACAGAAAATAATTTGCCATCAACATCATTTCTCTTGCAAGAATGCACTGGGTATTTTGATAACAGATCCAAGAGAATTTTATTGAAATAATTAAGTTAACTTGGAAAACAGTGTGTTCAATCTCTTAAATGAATCATTAAAATTTTGGTTCATTCACATATTTCTGCTGTTGTCATCTTAACTTACGAAGCCTCAAAGCTCAACCTAAACGTGTCTTAATAAAAAAAAAAAAAAAAGGCCAAAAGAGTGTGCTGTAGTGAGTAAGTGGGTTTTCATCAAGCCTTCATTATTTTAACAGCATTATGTCTAATTCATCACAGTGAGGCTTTAAATGACCCCCAGAGGCAGAACTCGGCCTCCTGGAGATTAGAGAGTCCTGCTGAAGAGATAGAAGTGATATGTTAGTGTGATGGACAGAGAGGGAGGAGAGAGGCAGCTGGACCGCGGCCAATGATCTGCAAGCAGAGTAACTAAAGAAGAGACACAGAAGAGATTTCATGCAGCCAGCTTCTCTCCACAGGCCGAAAATGCGAGCTTGTCACAGAGGATGAGCGCAGAAACAAAGCCGGATATGAAGCAAGAGGTGATGAGGAGCGGCCAGGTGCCCTGGTCCATTTAGGCTATTAATTTTGTTCATTAGTCCGGGTCGTTTGGATGCGCAGGCGGGTGGTAGGCTACAGGCCATCAGCAGGCTTTGGATAGATTATAACCTGAATAACATTTTCACCTCCAACATGTTCACGAAATTCAAGATTCTGCACTAGCGGAGGCTGAGGAGGAACCGGATGCATGGGACGCGTGAATTAAAAAATTATCCACACCTCACGGTTGTCTCCCTTAATGTCCTCAAACGGAGGCGCGTGGAGGAGAGAGCGATTTGAGCCCGCAGCCGATGCCCGGAGAAAGCAGCAGCCCGCGCGCAGGCAGCTGTGGACGACAAGGTGGTACCCAAGTGTCGCTGTTTATTTTCTGGGATCTGAGTCCGGAGGCGCGTCGCTGAGGTATGGGCTGCGCTCCCAGTATCCACGTTTCTCAGAGCGGGGTGATCTACTGCCGAGACTCAGACGAATCCAATTCCCCCCATCAGACCACCACCATCTCCCAGGGAACCGCGGCCACGCTGCACGGGCTCTTCATCAAAACCGATGCGGCCGAAACCATCCCCTCCGTCATCACCTACCAGAGTCGGCACTCGCGCAACAACTCGTGCCGGGATCGCAAGGAGAACAGCGGGCACGTCCGCATCGAGGCCGAAACGCAGACCAGCCACACCAGCGTCAAGGTACAGTGAAGTAAAACGCGGTTTGTGGGCAGGCACGCCTCCGTCTCCAGGTTGAGGGTGACAGCAACACTTCAGGAGGCCGTTGGCTTTGTTTTTGTCACCAGAGGAGGCCCGAGCCTGGATCTGGTGAAATTACGAATCCAGTGGTTCATTCGGTCTCTTTTCATTCACAGCTTTAATCTCTGGCTGCAGCCAGCCATGGGTGTAATAATAATGAACGCGGAGATATGTGACAGCAGCTGCTCTGTTGAGATATTTGCTGCATCCACGGTGTTATGTCCTCCACTGATGTTTATAGTAAGTAGATTGCATTCAAGCTGATCGCTGAGCTGATACGAATGAATGAATATTATGTAGAACACTGTGCAAAAGTCTTGAGCCACCCATTCCCCTCTAAAAACAGAACTGCCAGAACAGGAAGTTGGTGCCGCAGTTTATTGAAACATGTACAAACAGAAATAGTGATGTGACATAAAAAGAGAGACTGTGAATTTGAAAGTGAATATCTTTATTTATCAGCAAAGCCTGAACAGACTCTCTTGTCATCTGCTTCTACAGGAAAAGTTCTCCAGGTTTCTTGAAGAACTTTTCAAAGCTAGTTTTTGTTCCCTGTCAAATAATCCCTCTCTGCTTCAGTAATACAGAGGTGTATCTCACAGGTCAGGTGTTTACAGGATTCTTGTTGTGCTATTTCCTTAAAACATCACACACTGCTGAGATATGCAGAGGTTTTAGCTCATGTGTGCATCACCTTGTTGCTGCATAATACTATTTTCTGTCAGTGAAAAAGTTTTATCTTTGATATTTTTCAAAGATACAACTAAAGAAATGAGAAGATATGATGCATCTGACATGCTGCTAAAGTGCATAAAGACCTAATTAAAGATCGTTTCTTTGCTAAGTTGTTTATGTGTTATTGACAGATCTGGTTCATCCATAAAGTTAGGTAGGCTACTTTTATTATGCTTGAACGATTCATGGATCAGTGTAATGTCGCTTAAGAAACAGCACAAAACAAAAATAAAATAAAATGGGGGGAAAAATATGAAAAAGACCCGGTGGTGCACATGTCCCTGCAAAGGAGAAATAAACCTTTAAAGACCTAAACAGCCTGGAGAGCTAGTTCAAGATTTAAAAAGATTACAAGAAAGTTTGGCTGTTTAGAAGAAAAATATAAAATAAATGAGGACTGGATCAAAATTTTTGGCACAGTGATGTATACCAGAGAACATTTCAGGAAAGTGTGACCATCAAAAAAATCTTCCACCCTTTCTGTGCATGTAGGTGAGCTTATCCCAGAAATTTCCTCCAAGCATGTCTCTTATCAGCTCCCACATGTTGGGAGAGGACTCTTAATACATGCTATGGAGGGAAAATATGTTGATTGTCTCCAAGTTACTCGCCCTGCAGCACGGATTCCCACACACAGGCTATCAAATATCCTACAGTATGAATCGGTTTTGTTCCTAATCAACAAAAGCTGTGCATCAAAGTGCCAAAAGTTAAAGAATAATTTGCAGTGTGACAAATGGGGTTTATAAAAAGTTAACTCCTATGGACAATTTATGGCACTAACCACCCTGGCTTTGGTTTCCTGGGGTTTTCCTTCAAAGCTTAAAGACGTCATATAAGTAACAAGCCAGTAATCTAATCAACAAAATCAAAATCCCATCAAGTAGAAAAAAAGTCTGTGAATTAACAGCTAATTTGAGTCATTATGGGAGATGCTGCAAGTAATTAGCTATTAACTCAAACCAGAAGGGAACACAAGGAGCTCAGTCCTCCACCAAGCCTGATGCTCTGTCTTGTCTTGGATCTGTAAGGATTTGGACCTTTATCTAACTTTAATGGGTTCTTTCTTTGCTCCAACCACTCTGAGTATCATGGATGTATAGTTTTACTAGTATTATCATTTAATTTGTTGGATTGATGGAAAATTTTAAATTCTGTGATGAAGAAATTTAAATCTGTAATTAAAGAAAGAAATAATAATTCCTTTGTGTCATGCTGAGGGTGCACTGTAAGCTTTTTATTTTCTTTTAAAGAGATTTTGTTAGGAGATTCCGAAATGAAGAACTTTTCTAATCGTACATACAACAAAAAGCTCCCGGTAAACCCAATTAAGTTAGCAAAAAGTTCATAAATGAAATCCTTGTCTTGAAAACACCAGAATTGAAAGTGAGACTAGCACAGCTTTGTTATCATCCACATATAGTGAGGGGAGCCCTCCCTCTCATGAGGAAGCATGTGAACAGATACGTCTTGATATTTATGATTGAACCCCAGAGGATATAGTTTTGTTTTGTTAAGAAGTGGTGCAGCAGATGATCAAGTCATCAGACTCTCTGGATGCCTTAACCCTTTCACATCCAGATCAGATAGTTTAACATGAACACGATGAAGTGAGATAAAATAAAATGAGCGGTCAAGTTAAATTTATCAACATGTAGCCGTGACAGATGATGAAACTGAAGATCTACTTCTTCAATGTTACTCAGAAAAAACACAAAAATGATAAATGAATAGTTCAATATTAAGGTCAATAAAATGATGGTGGAGCGTAGACGATGAATTTAGTCATTTCATGACCTGAGAAAAGGAACTTGTCTGAAGTCTGAAAAGGAAAATAGGTATACACACTGCTGTATGCCAATTGTCTTTTTCAGACATGGTGAACGGGATTTGGCTAGAGAGGATTCATCTGTTTAACACCTCACCAACATCAGTGATCTGGGGTGTGAGTTTTGCAATGAAAAGCAAAACTTATAGAACAGAATAGAATAGAATGTCTTTATTGTAATTGAACCAGCATCCCAGTACAACAAAATTACTTTCAGTACAACCCGTCCAAGATCATACAGACAGCAGACATAACATAACATAACGGAACTGGGAGGACTTAAGGAAGCAGCCAATACGGCGCTCCCTTGTCATAAATGCTCATGTGGCAAAAGAGTGTTTTCGTATGATGTCATCACAGTGCGGTTCACCATTTTTGGGTCAAATGGTACAGACAACCATAGCCTAGCAACTACCTGCGGTTAAAGAGATTGTTTTAGCATCTTGCAACGTAGCATCATGTTTACTTACCTTTGCTAAAAGTTCATTCCTGTCATTGATTTCAGTGGGACAAACATCAGTTACCCAACCGCATGCAGAGTAGGGATTTGTAGGCTTCCAGTTCCTCACGCATGTATGAACTTTTGCTAGTCATAAAGCAGTTGAAAATTTCCGCATAATTATGCAAATTCGGGGAAAATGTCTCAGTCTCTTGACTTGGGATGTATACAGAGTACCGGTATCGTTTAGTGCCGATTCCTAATCTTAACGATACAATGGTACCGTTAAAATCCTGGACAAACGATACTGTTATTGATACTTTTTGAACGTCTACCTAACCGTATTGTAATCATCATACCATCACGTAATCATGGTGATGAAGTAAGACAGGGACACTTCCTTTATTCTCACAGCTGTCCTTCACCTACCTTCATGTCCAGGCCTCTCAATGCCGTCTAAACGAGTGCTTAACATCTTATAATGTCTCTATTATGTACTCTAAATTACTCAGAATCAATAAGAGTATTGATAAATACCGGTATCAATAAGCAGTATAGATATTGGTATCGGCATCGATAAAATCATAACAATATATATACCTACTCTTGACCACTCACTTGGTGCAAAGTCATCGTATGGATTGCTGCCAGTCCAAGGTTTCTTAGATGTGACATCTTAACTGTCCCTGTACCTTACTATCCTCTTGGAAAACGACATTATGCTGATAGATAAACAACTCTGCTGTGATAACTTTTCTAAACTGTGTTGTTTGACCCGCAAAATGGTGGACATGTGTCATTTGGATGTAAACAGACTGGAAAACGCTCTATAGTAAAAAATCAGCCTTCAACACATGTGCGGTGTTATGACATAAGAGTGGATAATTATGACATAAGAGTGGATAATTATGGTGGATAGTGTTGCATAAGTACATCACAAGGGCACAATAGTTAAGCTTAAGAAAAATCAAACAAATAGTACATGATGCAGCATTAAATACTTTGCAGCACTTTCAGTTTATCAAACTGTTTTAACTGTTCGATCAGTTCGTGATTGTTGTGTAGTTCTCCTCTTTATGATGCTCTATACATTTCCAGTAGGGGACAGATGTGGATTGCAGGAAGGCCAGTCAAGCACACACTGTGCATGAAACCATGCTGTTGGAAGTTGCACAGAATCAAAGTTGATATAGACACCCGTCCATATCACAGATGCTACCTTATGCAGATTTTTCTGATAACAGCAGGTATGATTTCATTAGCTTATTGAATCAGACATAATTTTTTTTTGTTTTTAGTTTTTTTTCCAAAAGTAGCTAAAACATGGCTTTCTCTGACCACAGAACTTGTGCCACTGTCTTTCTGGCCATCAGAGATGAGCTGATGTCCAAGGAACTTGATGATATTTCAATTTCAAGATACTTTTATTAATAGCTTCCTCCTTAGTTTACATTTCTGAGTGCAGCAGCATTTCACAAAAAAGGTTTTCCAAGGTTCTTCGGAATGTTGGAAAACTATCCTGATCATGGTGACATGAAGGTTTCTCATACAGTACTGTCTGAGAACTCAAAGAACATGGCCATCTAACAGGGGCTTCTGTCCTTGGACTTTACATCATTAAATTACCCCAGACTCCGAAATCTTTTCACAATATTCTATTCTGTAGTAGGTTTTTGAACTGATCAACAATCTTTTTATGGAGTTTGGTACAGAAGTTATGAGCCATGGTGCATCCCTGCTCAGAAATATTGAGTCTTTGGAAAATGCCCCTTTTATACCCAATCCTGACACCCTTACCTGTCAGCACTTAATCAAACTATAGATTTGCTGAAGTTTCTAAATACAATGAAGTTGGTCAGTGGAGACATTGTATCAATTATTTGGATGTACGTCTGTTAAGTAAATATTTAAACAAACAAGAAAGTCACAGATGTAAGTTTTATTTCATTTTGAAAGGTTTCTCCTCCTTCTTGGAAGCAGAGTTTGTAAAACAGTTTTGTATTTCCTAATGCTTTTGCTATAAACCTGAAGGTGGAACTTACTCTACTTGTGCAGGATGGTGGTGCATTGTGGTGGCGTTCACAAACAGTCGTTCTTTTTTCTTTGCAGCAGTGCTTACAAAACACTAATACTATTTGTGTTGCAAATTGAGCATATCTGGACACATTTACAGTGGCCATCATAATTCACTGCCTACAGCTTGTACTTTACTGTGGCTGAGATAATGTTCCTCTCACAGACTCAAGGGAGAACCAGTTCCCACAACACCCAGTAAACTACGTCATATCCATACAGGTTATCTGCAGGGCACATTATGGTTTGTTGTTATGAACATAAAACTCTCTCTAAGTCTTCTCATTATGTTAGTTAACAGTTCTTGATGCAGGTTTGTTAGCACACTGTGAAATTAAAGACAAAATGGGCCATTTGACTGTTTTGGAACATTCCCAGTGTCCCCAGTGTGAATGACCCCTGCCAATGCTGGCTGGTCACAGACGATGTTTAGAGTGATTATAATCACTTGTTTCCACCAGGGAAACACTTGTTTTTACTATTATTCTATACAAAAAGAAATCTTTTATTAGCCTTTAGTGAAACAAACACCAGACTTTTTGTTATTAAATAACCTTAAAAAAAAAAGCTATCTGATAAGTCTTGATTTTTGTTGCAAAATCTTCAAAATATTTAGGTCTAACACTAATACTTTTCAAAGATTTGTATCATGAGGTTTTTTTTGTCTTGTTTATGTTGGTTCGTCAGCTGTTCTTTTGCTTTCTCTCAGTTTGATTCCATCACTGAAGACTAAAAGAGGATCAATGATACCATTTATTATTAAAACCATCTGCTTTACCCTGCAGGATCTTGATAATCTGCCACGGTGTTGATCACGCTGCCTTGTGCATTTGTGTGTGCGTCCGTGCTCGTGTACGTTTGTGCATGTTCATACACATAAGTCATTTGTTTACCCCTCTGGTGAGTGCGGCAGGGGTGTGAAGAGTCACATGTAAAGGAGCTGATGCTGGTGGCCTGTACAGATATCCCTGCAGGGCATTTTAAAGAGCCATTGACTTATAAGATTATACAGAGGAGAGCTTGAACTCCCTGTTTTGCATCTGTTGTGTAAAGGGTAACTTTTAACTAAAACCATAGACCGTTTAAAAGAGGGATGAACCTTCTGCTATGTCATCTGTTGGTTTCTGAAGAGCTAAAAGTGAAGCCAGTTGGGCATGTCTCATTATTGCGATTGTCGCTGCGTCACGTGTGCCGTCACTCCCGGAAAATACAAAAATGGGCAAAGAGTGGCCTTGGGGCAAATGATTGACATCCAACATACTCTGTGCTAAATGCTAACCGAGCTAACTCGAAACTATCAGAAGCTAACAACAATAAGCCCCCTAAAGGTAAGGGTAAAGGTAAGGCATGCTGTTAGCTGGCTAAAAACCGCCGTTATGCTAAGGGTGAGACCTTCCTGAGAGCAAACAAGGAGCCAACCAACAACCACCAGCCAGCAGGCTGGCATCCGGTCTGCCGCCTGTCATTCAAAAGGACATGCCCCAATTATGTTTAATTTCAAGATTAAATAACATTTAAACGGATGACTTATAAAAATTCACCCCCCTCACAGTTGACATTGGGGATGGGTACCATTCACGTTTGAATGGATACGGCACCAACTTCCGGTACCTGTGAATCAGTGCCGGTACCGGCACTAATTTTCGGTACTTTTGTATGTGTTTATATGGGATTAACAGATTAATTTCTTATTCTCAACATATAATTTTTAACCAATATATTAAAGGCGTTATAGAAAATGTTCATTTCAACAATTTTTGCAATATTCAATAAAATTGGATTCACTACCCCATTCGGTATGATCAATTGAAAGCTTAAAATATATAATTATTATTATACATCAGCTGTGAAAGTAATGGGGCTGAAAAACCCTCCGCCAATCATTTCTGCATTCCTTTCATTTTTCATTTGTCCATTGACGAAGAGTGACTGACGGTCAATTCAAAGGGTAATAGGTGTGACTGATCAATGACAGTGATTTATTTACGAGAGTTATACTGCATGCCGGAAACTGCCCACTGTTGTGAGAATCGATGAAGAGATGAGAATCGGACTATTTTCTTAAGATTTCTGCTGTTTGTGACAAAAGGGGACGGTGCTGCTGCTCAGTCCACTCCCAACAACAAAACCCCCAACAACAAAAACATGGTAAATTTTGGTGAACACTCATTAATCTGACACTTTATTTCACGTGTCTATGCTGCTTTTTTAGCATACCGTGTAACGTTATGCTAGCAAAGACAGCTGTGGTGTTGCTGCAAGTTAATGACTAGGGATGTAACGATTACCGGTAAAATGGTCGTGATAAAATTACCAACGATTAATAATACCGTTTCTAAAATCCTGTGTTTCCTCTGGGAAAACTTGTTACGAGCTGTTACGATTTTTCGCATCCGTTTCAGAGCTAGCTCTAACCGTGCTGAACCTACACAAAACGTGACGTACCTGACATTTCTCCACTTATTGGCCAAAGGAAGTTGTCGTCACACGCGTCACATGTGTTTTGCCTCGCCTCTTCTAAAAATATCTGGCTCTGTTTTCAGTGACTACAAGCCACAGAGAAAACAACATTCGCAGTAACAACTCAACATCGTCCAATGCCTCCATTGTTGTTTTTACTTTACTGCCGTGGCACGGCAGTGACGTCACGGCAGTCTCGACCGCGTCTACTCCGCCCACTTCCAGTTGGTAGACTACGATTTCTCCTGTGTGGAAACAAAAACCGTCCTGGTCGTCTTTAACATGTGGTGCTGGACCGTGCTGTACCGTGCCGTGTGCAGCTGCAATGGAAAAGGCCCATTGGTGCATACCCGTGGCTTTAATAAAAAAATTAAAAAACTTTATCATTAATCCAAATATGATCATATATGACATTATCACATTGAACTGTGTGGATTATCCCAGGCTTGCTTGCATTATACATGTTTATGCTTTAATCGCAAAATTATGTCCCACCAGAATTTTTACAGATGCAAGATTCAAAGTCTTTGTTGTCATTATTCAATTAAAAAGTAAGGGGGGCAACTCCTTAAAGGTCAGACATAACACACTAAAAAAAACAATAGATAGTTGAAGATATGCAAAGAATAAAATCACAGTATTAAAGAGGAAACAGTAGAGGACTAGTATTTACTACAAATATAATAAAGACAAAGACAATAGCCAACAATTGGCTTATGAATAAGTAAGAAAATAGGAGTCTAAGCAGTATCATGGGAATATTGCGCAGAGGTTGACATGCATGCACGATGCATGCCTTTATTGCCACAGTTGCCACATCCTCTTATTACAGTATAAATCTTTTTTTTTCTTTTAGATTTCATTGCTTGTTATTGGATGTGTTTTCTCTGATAAGGTTGCTGGTTTTTATCAAAAGATGGACAGAAATAAGTTGCTGCAGGTAAAAAAAGAGGACATGGAGAAACCTAAGCATTGTTCCATGTGCATGATTAATTAGTCTTTGTTATATGTAAACACAAGTATGGACAGAATATTCTGTATATGCCAATCGTGTGAAATCCATAATCTGAAAATTGTAAAATTTAAAACAAAGCAAGTTGTCAAAATGTCAGTGTTTAAATACAAATCACCATTGAAGAGCTGCTGTAAAAATGATCTTGATACTATTATGCAAGTTTTTAATCACAGATCAATTATTCTACATGCTAGTTGTAATTTTGCGTGTCAAGATTATGTAACCGTAAAACAAAGCTCAGTGTGTGCAAAGACTATGTTCTCCATGATGTGTTAAGAACAATTTCCAGGAAACTACTGTTCCTCTCATGTTTACATAATTGCTGTCATCATATACAGTGACACAGTTAATGGATCTTAATTACACATATCAGCGGTGGCATGCATAACACTGAATGTTACATGTTGCAACTTTTCTTTTGGTACTTTGCTCACTAAATCACTAAATCTGTTTTTCACATTTGAATGACGTTTTTGAGAAAACTGCAAATTAAGCGGGTTTGCATGTTTTTGTTTTTTTTTTCATGTGTGGGAAAAGGAGGTTTTTGGAAACGTTGGCTTATGTCTCTTCACAGTTGGGGAGTGTTTGGCTGTAATTGGGGCTGTCACAGTTACTGCATAATCGCCTGATTGCAATTATTTGTGCTGACCGCAATAATTTTACGTAATAGTTCCAATCATCTCTGTTCACATGTACAAGCACAGCTGGATGACAGACTAACATGTCATATTTCCATCACTATGTCCACATAATTTTCCACTGCTTGAGGCTTGACCACGGTCCTTTTAATGACATCACCTTGTTACAACCACTTTTTCATTTCTGCTGTGTTTTGATGATACCTGAGGATAGAATTAGTCCCTTCAACTGTTTATAGAAAGGTGCAGAACTTCTATTATTGAAACCGTCATCAGTTAATATTGGTGTTATGCATTTAATCATAAAGCCAAATTCTGCAGAACCCCAGTGAGAGGGCCAGGAAGCAGAAATTACAGAGGATGAGTTAAATTTTCCAAACCGGGCCCCTCATCCACACCCGTTTCAGAATCACTACATCTGACCATGAGCTTTAATACAGACTGCTAGCCAAGCAGCAACCTCCGGTGGCCAACTATGAGGCTACCCAGAAGTCATTTTTTGTAATTCTCCCTTGATCTGCTAGGGGCTGGCTGCAAAACAGAGCAAATCCCCATAGACTCCCATGTTAAAAACACCAACTTCACAGCAGAAATAAACATGTCTACAGCCTGGTTCAAGAAATGATTTTAGGTTTAATAGGTCAAGTTTACCTTCATGTCAAGTGTGAGGGGGTGAATTGTTTTTTGCAACTCATCCCTTTAGATGTCATTTAATCTTCAAAATTACACATAAATAGGGGTGTATCCTTTTGATTGACATGGCAGAACGGAAGCCGGCCTACTGGCCGGTGGCTGTCACTTAGCTCCTTGTTTGCTCTCAGTAAGGTCTCAGTCTGCAGAAGAGTAGCAAAATGGTGGTTTTTAGTCAGATAATAGCAAGTCCAAACATGCCTTACCTTTATCCCACCGCTTGGGAGGCTAATATTTTTTTTTTTTTCTTTGCCTTTCGCCCATTCCTCCCCCCCGCCTCCCCCTGTTTTTCTTCAGTTATGATTTTTTCAACAAATTGACGCCTTCGGCCAGCCACCCGATTCCACTTTCCCCTCTCATCTTTCCGATATTCGCATTTTTTTAATACTCTTTTTTATTTTGAACCTTTGTTTTAAGGAAAATTATTTTATAAGTATTATAGTTTAAATGAAGTTACGCACTCCTACCGCACCCACCCCCCATCCGCCCACTCCCGCCCCCCGCCAACCCGTCCCGGGGCGCCACCATCTGAGATATTATTTTTTTTTTTTCTTTTTTTTTTCTTATTTTTTCTTTTTTTTGTCTCTTTTTTTTTTTGTCTCTTTTTTTCACTCCGGTATATTCCATAACTTCCATTTCCTTCGTTTGTTTCTTTCACCTCCCCCTCTTCCTCTATTCTATCTTCTTATATTTTTAATCCTCTTATCTTCCCTCCTGCCCGCAAGTCTCGGGACGCAAATCCCATCCCTTCTTCCTCTTATCCCCTCCACTATGCTTGAGAAAAGGAATTTAAATGAATGTGGTTTTTTTTTTTTTTTCTCTTTTTTTTCCCTTTATTTTAAATAATAATTATTAATTTTTTTTTTTTTTTTTTTTTTTCCTTCTTTTTCTCTCTTTTATTTCTTTTATTCTTTTTTTTTATTATTTTTTTTATTTTTTTGTTTTTTTTTTATTTTTTGTTTATGTAAATTAAAAACATACAAAAAAACACATAAATATAATTTTATTTTTTTTTATTTTTTTTTTTTTTATTTTTTTTATATTTAAAATATAAAAATAAAAAAAAAAGAAAAAAAACAAAAAAAAAAAAAAAAAAAAAAAAAATAAAAAATAATAATAAATAGAAAATAATTATTATTTTTATTCATCTATTTCCTACAAACTACAAAACAATTTACAATTATATATATAAATAATTTAATAAGATAATTTTAGAAAATTTATTACACACAGATATACCATTAAATAAATTCATTTATTTTCATTTCTTTTTATTTTTATTTATTATTTTTTTTATTAATTTTTATTACCTTCTTTTTAAATTCAGAAATAAATTAAAATTTAAATGTGATAAAAGAAAAAATTGAAAAATAAAAAAATAAATAAAATTTTAATATTTATTATGATTTTGATTTTGATTTTAATTTGTAAAAAAAAAAAAATAATAAAATTTTTTTTTTTTATTTTTTTTTTTTTTTTTTTTTTTTTTTTATTTTTATTTTTTTTTTTTCTTTTTTTTTTTATTTAATTTAAGATTATTTTTAATTTTGACTATTTTTTTTTTTTTTTTCCTTTCTTCCTTTCTTTCTCTCTTCCTCCCTTTCATTTATTAATATTTTTTTTATTTTTTTAATCTATTTAATTTTTTTAATTTTATTATGTTGAACTATTATTTTTCTTTTTATATATTAAAAAAAATATATCATATTTCACCTCCCCATCCCCTATTTCATCATAAAAATTTTTTTTTTTTTTTTTTTTTTTTTATTAAAAAAAAAAAAAAACACACATATATATTTTTTTTTCTTTGTTTTTTTATTATTTATTTTTTTTATATATATATATTTTATATTATTTTTATTTTTTTTTTTTTTTTTTTTTTTTTTTTTTTATTTTTTTTTATTCCCTCTCACTCTCTCTAGGTATGATATTTTCCCCAATTATTATTATTATTTTTTTTTTTTTTTTTTTTTTAAATACATCCCTGCTTTATATTATTTTTTTAAAACTCATTAATGCTTCTTTTTTTTTGGTGAAAAAGAAGAAGACACTCATTTTTTTTTTTTTTTTTTATTAAAAATTTGAAAAAAGAAAAAAAACCCCCCCCGTCGAAAGTCCTCTGGGAATTTCCCCCCCTTTAAAAAAGAAAAAATAAAATTTTAGACCCATTTTGGATTTTTTAATTATATTGGGGGGGTTTTTAAAATTCTTTTATAAAAAATATTACCCTGATCATTTTTTGTCACAATTACCGTAATATGAAATTTTCATATCGTTACATCCCTAATGCTCACTGTAGTATATTGCTGCAGATAAAGGAAAGTTCTCTGGAACATACCACTTATTATACCAGAAAAAAGTGTATAACTGGTGGAAATGGCACTTTAACATTTTATTAAAATAGCATGAATCAGTGGGAAAGTGCAGGACTCACCCTGAGCTGCTGCTCTGCTCCCATGATTTCACTGGAGAAATACGGGCAGTAGCTCAGATGTTTTCTAGGTAAAAACATTTACTTGTTTAATTACAGTCACATGCAATGATATGTTGATAATAGATGAGCTTATCTCCTTATGTAAGTTGTGTACAGAACATTTTAAATTTTGCTGGTTATGTTTTTTCATGCTCTTGCTCCTGCTCCTGCTCCTGCTGTTGTTGCATGATGCAACAGATATTTTAGATAAAACAAAAGATGATGACAGTCTTCTTTTTTTCCTCTCCAGTATGAGACAGTGTCTGAAAGCAGATTTCTTGAGTTGTGAGTTGGAGATGCTGTAATCCTGATCTAGGCAGAGTTCTGACAGTATTGCTCAGCCACGTATACACTCATTGTGCCTACTGTAAGTTTTTATTTGTCCTTAGCTTTGTTGTGTTAAAAAAAAAAGAACAATTAACCGATCACTTGTCAAATTTGAAAGCAAAGCTGCAAATTTCTTTTTAACAAATCAAGAGAAACTTGAATCTAATGTCTGAGAAACAGTAATAAAAATGATGACATGATGCCCAGACTCTAATGTGGACTGCAGCTTTCTCTTTTTCCATCAAATTAGCTCAGTCTTCTGAAGCAATCACGATTCTTGTAACAGTTCTTAGAAAGTCCAGCCCAAGTTTCCAGCTGTTTTGAGCAGAACCACTGTAATGAAGGGAGCTTTGTGCACAGAAGGCATGCCACATCTTTATGTCATAAACAGCAGAATACAACATAACCACATCACAATTCACGCTTAAAACCTGCTGTTATTTGGCTTCAGGTGGGAATTCACTTTTTTAGCTTTGTAGACTAATTTCTTTTTTTTTTTTTTGTCAGAGTGCCCTGAACGGGTCAAAATTAGGTAAAATTGTGAGAAAAAGGCACAATTTGAAGTTTCCTTTGAGAGATGGGCAGGACCTGACCTCAGTCTCCAGTGATGGATCATGCTTTCACTCCATTACTTTTCACAGTTGATGAATGCATGCTGAGATGTTAGTTATTGATAACCATTACCAATTTTACAGATTTTTTGGCTGGCATCATAATGCAACAGTAAAACGTGTTTTTTTTTTTTTTTTTCTTTTTACAACAGCTTGAGCATTTATGTACCTATAGGAAGGACTCCTGAACATGTTTCATAGGATATTTTCAGATTTTGTTAGTGCGTTGAGTCCAGTCCAGTGTCAGGGGGGGGTCATTGAGACTGTGAAGTGGAAAATACTTTTAATGCTCAACTGGGACAGCTGTTTACCCACAAAGAAGTTCCTATCAGTATGTGTTTACATTTGAGTTATCTCATTAAAACACAGCCTGCTTTTTTGTTTGTTTGTTTGTTTTCATGCACAGTTGCGTTTCCATGGTGTTTTTTTTCTGGTGCGGTTTACATGAATGAGCTGAACCAGGAGTAGTGAAATATCTGAGAACATGTGACTTACTGTTACTGTAGCTAAAATCTCTGTCTGCTTCAGACTTAAGTGGAAAATGTTACATGTGAGGGATGTTCAAACATGGAGTTGTTTTGGGAATAATTATTAGCAATAATTATGAGCCTGTTGTTCTGAATATGCTTGATCCTGCAGGTCAAAACAACCTTTGTGATTGCTAGCAGTTGTGACTTTTAAGTTAAAGTTTGCATCATATAAAGGATTATTTTAATCTCAAACTGGAATATTTTCAAACCCTGACAAAGAAGTTTTGATTTCCCTCAATTCTTGAGTTGTCTCCCTTTTGCCTTTTTAGATCATCCTCCTTCCAAAGAGATCTCATGGTTGAGAGTGATGTGTGCAATAACATCATCCACCTGGTTTGTTATAGCAGAATGACTTTTGCTCTGAGGCAGAAATGCTCAAGGATGAGCAGCATTTATTGCTGACAGAGATTTGGTTAACCTCTTCGGCTGAGATGATTTCAAAATTATTTAAAAAAAAAAAACATGCATTGATGAATGATTAAAATATTCATATGGGAACTTAAACAGCAAGAAAACATAAGTAAAGACTTAAGTTCAAATCAAATCAAATTTTACTTATATACCACTTTTTATACAAAAAAAATACAACACAAAGTGCTTAAAGGATAAATATGGAATACGGACAGAACAGCGACATCACGTGTGTCTAGGTTGTAGTTGCAACGGCAGAAAAACAACTCCAGCCGTTTGGGTGCCAGGCTCGCTGCCGATACGCAAGTGACCAACAGTCTGCAGCATGTCCAACAAGTAACCCAGAGGAGTTTATAACTGACAGCTAACGTTAGCCATGTTAGCAAACAAGTTAGCTTTCCGATCCAGGAGGAAAGTCGCCATTTCCGTGTTTTGACTCCGTGAAAAACGTTTATGTGGGTCCATTTAGTGAAGTCTTCACCTAAATTTACTCCAGGTTTTGCTCTTCTCAGGTCACTCCTCCTCAGAAACAGATAATATCTCCAGGGCTCTGAAGCAGCTGCTTCACTTGCCGCTGCTTCACTGTTTCCCCCCATACCAGCCAAACTGTGCCCAAAATATTGTTTCCACACAGAGATTGTATTTGGCAACCCGTAATGGCGGCGTGTATTGGCTTATAGACGTAAATTAAATGCCATTATCGAACCCGTTAAAATTTATTTTATAATTATTTTTAGGCTAAATATAATTTTTCTAGGAAATGTTGTACTTTCATTCTGTACCCCCCACCCAAACGACCTGTGGAGGTATTATTTTTTTTTAAAATATAGCTTTTAATAAAAATGTTACATATTCAACCTTAAACAGCATAAAATACATTAAAAAAACATCAACCTTAACCCTAGCTATCACTACTTATTGCCTAAACATAACCCTTGGCCTAACCCTAACCAAAACCTAATTGTAGCCTAAAGTCTAAAACCAAATCTTGACCCTCAAAAATGGGTTTTTCTTAGGCTGTTTTAGTGAGGACTGGCCAAAATGTCTTCACTTTCCAAAAATGTCCTCACTTTGATGGTTAAAAGCACAAAATGATTCTCACAATGTAGCAAGTACAGGAACACACAAAACACAAAGTAATAACATAACTCTAAAGGCTGCTACATACGCTGCGAGAAAAGAGAACTTTCTTCTTGTTCTTGGGGCCACGAGAACAAAATGACGTCAATTTGTTCTTGTGGAAGTGATTGAGGACGGCTTGCGGCTTGTTCTCAACCCCTCGGCCGAGCAGAACTTTCTTCTCGGGGAGCTCCAAGAAGTATTGTGTGATTGGTCGGACATTTGACACGGGCGGGGTTTAACACAGAGACGCCTGAAGCAGAGAGTTGTCACCTTCGCATTTCTGCAGACGTTGAACAGATAGTTTTAATAAACAACTAATCAAGGTGGTGAGAAAGTACGAAAATGTAAACTACACGTGGCATTTAAATACACGGACACCACTGCGTGCGCAACTCCGTCCTGCCACACACAAAATTTAACAATCACCCACAAGGCCCAAATTACACCCTCTATGTAATTCACTGAAAATAATAAGACATATGCCTGCAAGTACAAATAAGTCTCTCTGGAATTGTTTCAGAAACTAAATTTTCATTTTTATAGTATTACATTTTAAACACCTTGGAAGCAGTTAATTAAACTTACAACTCACGAGCTTTCAGGGTACAGGCAAGGTTTGAGTGGCATAATTATACCAGAGCTTCTGTAAGCAATTAAAGGTTTATTTGTGTGGCAGATCCTACCCCCAAAAAATAAATTACTCCCAATTAGAGTCAGGTTGATAAAGAAGAACCAATGTCAGGAACTCGGTGAAGATCTCAAATTTGAATCAGTGTGGTTTCCTGAAGCAGCAAGGAAGCAGAAATGGGAGAGAAGCAGCTTTCAGACTTGCATTGCGGAACATGAACGGTAAAGTCCATCCGTTCTTCAAACAGATGCGTCTTTTCAAACATGCCGCTTCCTTGTGGACTTATTGCATCCCGGGTGCTTTCAGACATCAGCAAATGTTGCGGATAAGTCAACGCAGCCACGGTCTCCCTTCAACTCTGCCCAGAACCTTTTCTTGTGTGTTCAGCTAAAATGACGTGCCGCAACATTTTTGCTCTTGTGACATGGAGACCAGCCGCTACATGTCCGCTACATCTTCGAGGGAAAAGACCGGAACGCATGTCTGAATGCAAACGGTATAAAGGACAAAATCTGCAATATTACCGCTTTCCAGCGCAAGTCTGAAAGGGGCTATAATGTAACATCACATTAGCAGGAATATGAGAAACACAAGAAATCTGAAAGTGCACAAGTATTTCTATACACACAATTAGATGCAGGGGATTAGGGGCTACACGGTTGCGTGGTAGTTAGCACCGCAGCCTCACAGTATCAAAGTTGCTAGTTCGATTCTCGGCTGGGGAGGGGGGTTCAAACAATGGCCTTCCTGTGTGGAGTTTGCATGTTCTCCCCGTGTATGCATGGGTTCTCTCCGGGTACTCCGGCTTCCTCCCACTGTCCTAAGACATGCATGTTAGGTTAATTGATCACTCTAAATTGTCCCAAGGAATGAATGTGAATGGTTGTCTGTCTCTCTGTGTTGGCCCTGCGACAGACTAGCGACATGTCCAGGGTGTACCCCGCCTCTCGCCTGATAATAGCTGGGATAGGCTCCAGCAACCCCCGCAACCCTGAGCTAGATAAGCGGTACAGAAAATGACTGACTGACTGACAGTTAGATTCAATGTGGCTGACTTAACACATCCCCTAGATGTCATCGTCCATGTCCTTACTAAGGAAGGTCTTTAGAAATTATTTGCAACATTTTTCTTTTTTTTTTATAAGTTTTTCAGGTAGACCCTTTGGACAGTTTACATAAAACCTAATAAGAGGCTGTAGTATTACTGTATGCATGTAACATGCAACATTTCAAAGCCTCTCTGGGATTGAAAATATTATTGTACTTCCACAACTTGCATAGTATACTCTTTCACCAAAGTTTAGCTCTGCTTTCCTCTCTCATCATTCACATCGTTATCCCTTCCAACTTTATGCACACTGTTGTCCTTTTCTGCTCTTTCCTGTTTTTCTTCACCTGCTTCTCTCTATCCCAATAAATCAAGTGAGCTGTCAGTTTTCTAACTCTTCTATATCTCCACCAGTCTTGCCTTCAGCACAGTCTGTAGCTTTCAGAAGCTTTTGTGTGTTTACTCTGTTTAAAATCCTCCATGAAGACTTAACCATCTCCTCTAAGAAGAAGTGGATCCAGTGATGGAGATATAAAGCACTTCCTCCATCCTCTGATGTCTCCCCACTCTGTTCTCTCAGCAGTGATTGTCCCCATTTCTGTTGCCTTCCTTCCTGTTCTGTTTCACATCTGGCTGTGTCATCCTTAAGTAAAACACAATTACTCATGTTCCCATGAAGCCAACCCTCAACCACTGATATATTTGGATTCAGCACTTCTTCCTGTCATAGCACTAAGGAGTGATTCATTCTCCTTAGTCTTTGTATCGACAGTCTTTTCTCCTAAACTTTGAACCACCACATGCTCTTGCGTATTTCTTACAGACTCCCTTGGATCATCTCTGGTTGACCTCATGTCTTGTCAGACCACACCATGATCTCTGACAGTGATTCCTGCTCAGCTTTCCAAGAAAGTCTTTGTGCTTCCAGACAAACAAATATGATGTGACGACCACATGTCAGAGACAACACAATCCTGCCAGACTGCTAGCAAAAACAACCCATGTTCAAGAGATGCACTGAATCCTTTGGAGTTCTTTTCAATCCACCCAGCCCCACATCCATCAGTACGCACGTTTGATTGGAACGATAGCTTAATTTGTTGGCACAGATGTGTTAAATCCATTTTAGACAGTTTATCTTGTATCTCTTTAAGGTTTTGGTACCTTGAGCAAAAATGGTTTGGGATGTGCTGAGATATTCAAGTAAGGGAAAGTGGAGCCTCCATTTTCTGCAACATGCAGGAACATCTGCAAAAAAATCCTGGTTTTGTTGATCCAACAACAACCCCCATAGTCTTGCATTGCAGGCTTTGTGGGTCTGTAATGTCACACTAGTTCCTTTGCTACCGACACTCAACAGTTATAATCCATACCACAGAATAGGGAGATTTTTCCATTAAATATAAACGTGGCATTTTGGCCATTTGCTGAAACAAGGGATTATTTGTCTTGGTAGGACGATAAAGTAAAAATTCAACCCAGCTTCCAATCTTGGAGGAAAAAATGTCTTACTTTACCCTGGAAGGATTCTTTTATTTAACCATGTCTTCAGCTTTTCCCTAGTTAAAGACCGAATCACCAAGGCTCCTTTCAGACTTGCACTGGAAAGTGGTAATATTGCAGACTCTGTCCTTTATAATGTTTGCATTCAGACATGCGCACGTCACAAGAGCGGAAATGTTGCGGCACGTCATTTTTACTGAACGCACAAGAGAATATTCCGGACAGAGTTTAAGGGAGAGTGGGGGTGTGCTGACTTTTCCACAACATTTCCTGATGTCTGAAAGCACCCGGGACGCGATAAGTCCGCAAGGAAGCGGCATGTTTAAAGAGACGAGTCCGGTTAAAGAACGGATGGACTTTACCGCTCATGTTCCACAATGCAAGTCTGAAAGCGGCTCAAGTTGCCTATTTTTTTTTTTTTTTTTTTTTATCATGAAGCAGGTTCAGAAAGTGCTTTGCTTATATTAGCAGAAAACCAAAATCATAGCAGCACCACACAGCTGCTCTGTAGGAAAAACATGCATCCAGGCACAGATATTTCTGGCTATGAGCTTCCCAGTATGAAGATAAGTGATGCTTATTGCCTGCCAGCATTAGAGCACT
Source organism: Atherinomorus stipes (assembly GCA_023101725.1). Classification (NCBI taxonomy): domain Eukaryota; kingdom Metazoa; phylum Chordata; class Actinopteri; order Atheriniformes; family Atherinidae; genus Atherinomorus; species Atherinomorus stipes. The sequence goes on along the minus strand of JALJCO010011227.1, from coordinate 825,649 downwards.
TTTGGTTATTTCATCTAGAGAAATTTCAGCAGTTTGGGGTTTCTATTTCTTAACCTCTCTTCCTTTGTTTAGTGTGGGTGGGGGATCAGTGGAAATATGCAAGGCCACATAGTTTTGTGGATGAGGCAAGTTCTGATTCAGAATCTGGTAGCACTTTTTGAAGGGTTGCGTTCCCAGCACTGTCAATCCAACCCAACTTAACCACACCCAAACGATCTCTGTGAAGTGTATGATGCTTCTCAGAGTTCAACTCTCAAAGGTTGACTTCTTTTGTTTTAAACTTGAAATTTAACAATATTGGAAATATTTTTTAAATCTAATTACCTTTTGTGATAAATTATAGTGTAATATGATATGCCTGATAAATACAGTGAGTTGAATCCACAGAAGTGTGTTTTTATATGTCTAATCAGGTTAGGTTTCTTAAGTTTTTTGATACATAATAATACAGATCTAGGCATGAAAAAGTTCCACCTTTTTCTGCCAGAAGTGGTGCAGTAATAGTGCACTACTACTGCACTATCACTGGCTGAACGATTTGTCCCGCGAATACGTCATCACGCACGGTGTCCAAACTTGGCATGTGGAAACGTCCTTGTTCCAGGCATTCATTTATGCTCTGAAATCGTTTTCCCTGGGCCCACAGGCGTTTCTCTGTGCGATTGAATTAGCAGACAAGTCGCTGGTAAGTGGCTGGCAGTCGGCAGAAAGGGGAACTTTTTCATGCCCGCATCTGTATATTGATCGTAAATTGATCCAAATTCCCAAAATTGGCCAAAAATCGATATAAAACCCACTTTTATTATGAAAATGGCTTCATTTTAAAGTTCCTCTGACACATTTTCACAACAAAATACATGTTTATAGTTGTGCAGTGGATAGATACTGTATAACACAGGCAGGTTGTGATGCATGCACTTTCAAGTTAGTAGGCGCTTATGTTATGTCAGAAACAATCAATAACCTTGTTTATTATTTGTGATATTGTTTCATATCGTCTCACATCAGTCAGTGGATCCCAAATCAAATTTAATCAAAATCATATTGTGCCTGAATTTGAGCTATCAACAAAAATCAAATAGCTATCCACTGCATCGATATAAGATCGTATCGGGATCAAACCAGTCATTTACACCCTTTTGACGATGGCCAGTAAGTAATTTGTACCGGCTACTTGAGACTGTATGTGGGAAAAAAATATGCCCAGCGTTAATCCTAATCACCAGCTAACGGATAACTCTAGGGGTAACTCTTACCTAACTGTACTTTACATACAGTTTGTATGACTTAAAAAAAAAAATTGTGAATAGCATTAGCCAAACAACACCACCCAAACCCCCGTCTGTATCTCTAAATAATTATTTATTACCACAGGGATAGTAATGTAGAATATTTGCATGGGTTAATGAGTGTGTTCGGACATATGTTTACAACCATCTGCAGTATCAAAGATCTGTTGATGGAAATAAAAACACCTAGCCATGCATACTTTGCCAAAAAAACAACTGGATTTGCGAGTGTTAATACCCAGGCATGACACAGAGCTCTTGTGATGACCGCTACGGTACATTATGATACGGTACACCGCTGATTCATTGTGTGTTTTGTAATGTGGTACAAACATGCGTGCGCTTGTAAAGATGCACATGCAGCTGAGTTGCTTATTCACACCAGAGTGACGCATGTGGTTAAGAAGCCTGTTGAGGCTGCCCAGACAGGATACAAAACACACAAACGCACACACACACACAGTGTGTGATGCTCCCGCAGCAGGATTATACAGGTAAACCTGTGAGGTTAGTCTGTGGCTGCTGGCTAATACCCTCTAAAGAGGTTTGCAGTGGGCAGCTCTGGACTATAGGAGAGGTCATCACGAAAGCTGTGGTCAGGGGCGTTACAGGGTCCTGATATTTGTTGTTTTAGAGGAATTCTCCCATCCTACTGTACTGCAGACATCTGCATAGACAAGGAAACATTTGTCGCTCTGTGGATTTAAAATTGAAAGTAGGTGAAGAAGATTAAAGTGTTTAAGTAAAACAGGGACAGACAGGTTATGCAAGGGGAAGCAATATGCTAATATGCTTCTGGACATCAATGGTAAAATGGTAAGAAATGTTGGGACTTTTTTTCTCTTTTTCTGCTTTGTGTGTGTGTTAAGTGAGGAATTAAGGGATTCTCATGTGCTGTTACTGTATTTTCTGCAGGTTTCAGCTACAGAAGAATGTGTTGGACCTATGAGACTGACTCAGGAGCCAATTCAGGTAAGTTTAAAGCAGATTTTCTCAAGGTAACATCTGGAAACATGTTAATGTTGTTTCGGGGTCTCTTTGAAGTCCATATTTGTGTGTACGTGTGTATATATATATATATATATATATATATATATATATATATATATATAATGAAGATCCCTAAGTAGGAAGGAGAACTTGGCTCAGTTTTCCATTTGAACTGAAATAATTCATGATAATGTCTCATTTTTGCTACATGACATACATCCTTAATCATTGGTGGATCATGCTTTGTGTCCTTTAGCTCATTAGACGTGTTGGGCAGATTTACAGGAAATATCCTGGATGGACTCTGGATGGACTTCATCCTCTTCAGTTGTTTACACCATATTATATGCACATTTCTGTTAAAACCAGTGAGAAATTGCCAGTCGGCCAGTTGTGCTATTTTACTACTAATTCCGGTCACACTGGGATTTTCAAAAATATAGTGGTTTCCCAATGGGACAATCCAATCCAATCAACTTCCTATCATGGTACAAATAATGTTCAGAGGTCTTTGGATAAAGTCCAAACCAAAACCAAAAATAGATTTTATTGGTATAAATGGAGGATAGTGTGATTATAATGTGCTTGGGGAAATGCATTCAGATATGTGAGGCTAAATGAATGATTTAATTATCAAAGTGAGTCTGATCTGGAGAAAAAACTCCTCTTTTCCCTTTTTTAACTGAAATCTGTCCTTCAGAGAATATCTTCCATGTTTGTGTTTTTATTTTAAATATTAATTATGGGGGATTTGGATCACACAGTTATCATAATATGACCCAAATCTCAAATTCATCCCTGATGACCTATTTTCTCAAAAATTTTTTTTTTTTAATATGACACTTTAATTAATGTGCTTTCATAGACTGGAGACACCTTGTCTGTCCTCTACTGTGTCAGTCCAGTGAGGATTTCAATCTGCCCGTCAAGAACTTGGGAATACTGCAAGGTTAGGTGGGTTGAGTCGGGGATTGCCTGCGCTCATCCCCTGGTTAGGGATTAGGACATGTGCTAGTAAGATTTATCCTTATGTAACGGAGAAAGTAAGAGCTCCTGGAGGTTACCAGCTGGTTAGGATGTAAGGAGCACAGAGCATTCCTCTGTCCTGGCAGTTTCTACCCTGAGAAAGCGCTGCTTTATAGGTGCCTGTTTATTGCCTTGATTTGATTTGCTTTGGTTTGAGCTGTGCTGGTTTAACCCTTCCCCAGAGGTTTTTGAGCTCAGCTGACTTCAGTGAAGTGATGTGAGAGGCCTGGCATGCCGCTCATGTTCCTGCTCATGTTCACCATCAGCTACAGTATCCTGCACCATTCCTCCTCCTCTTTCTTATTGACCCAGCCAAAACGCATTGTACCAGGACTCTCTGGCAGTGCGCTGGCAGGTGGAAGGCTTTATTAAAAAGGCTCGTTAGGACTCGTCTCATGCCCCATAAAACCCTGCAACTGGTCTCTCAAATCAGCACACTTTTACTGTAGTTACACTTGCAATAATCTGCTGAATCCATGACCTAAACCAAACCCTCTCCCCTCGTTCCACAGAAATGAAGAGATGAAAAAGAGATAAAATGCTCTGCAGGAGAAAGCTATATATTGGGAGTTTGCCTTGATTTTTACTGTTACTACCTTTCAGCCCTGGATAGACTTAACCTCTCCAGAGCCTCTTCCTTTGTCTTATCTAACACAAGCAAATAGCATCTCAGTTGTTCTCAAACGTGCACTTGAAGTGTAGTTATAGGTTTTTCAAAATTCTGAAGGTTTTATTGTTTTGGCCTACTTAAAACCTTTAGCAGCTGCTGCAGGATGTAGGCGCTAAATGTCCACTCACTTACTCTACAAGGAAAAATCAAATGTGAGCATGGATGCACAAGACTATGCAGGTTGAAAATATGTAGTTCTTCAGTAAATTTGCCTTTTTTTTTTTTTAAGTAAAGATGTCTCAAATTCATTGGTTCCAACCTCACAAATCAGGGAGAAAAATGCTCTTGTTCTAGGAAATGTGGATGAGCCTTTTCCACTTTTTATCTACTGGATTAGTCAGTTATGCTAGAAATTTAATGTAATCTGATAGTCCAGCAGGGTAATAAATCCTTCTTTGCAAATAAGAAATTAGTCCATTTGCAGTAATTTAGAAAATGGACTGAAACTGAGCTGCTTGTTGGAGGTTTAATAGCCTAATATAAATCTGTAAGTCTGAGCTGTAGTCTGTTCATTCTGTGAATAACAATTTACTCATGTAGCCTGTTGACGTAGCTTTATCCTCGGCTTTCAGATAGCTCTGCAGTATTCACCATGAATTTATCTTCCTGATAGTTCATTTGAACTCAGAGCTGGAAGATGTTCTTCATCATTTCTGTAAGGCAAGATATTTAAACCATTTCTTTTAACTCAGAAAAACAAAGATTTGCTTTTCTGCTCAAGACTTGCAGTTTTACAACATTTTCCACTTGATATTTATGAATATCACTGCATATTTTATATGGGAAAGACATATTTTTTATTAATTCACAAACTAAAAATGTTTGAAAAACTTCTTACAAATTATTCATTAATAATCTAGTGGGAAAGTTTCCTTACACTGTTTGTAAAATTCAAAATTCAGTTCAGGTTTGATCAATGTCTTCTAAATTCAGTTCAGCTGAGTCAAGTCATTTTTTATTTATCCCTGGATGGAAAATTAGTTTATTAAGTTTTATTTCCCCCATGTATCCTTAATAGTCTGATTTATTCTGCTCTTAAAACATGGCAATAATAGATATATCTTCTTTGTTCTCCAAATTTCTTTCAGAAAAAATATTTTAATGAAGCTTTTCAATAAAATTAAAAAATTCTTTGAACTTGGCTTCATCCAGTTTTTAGATTTCTGGTCAGGAAAGACTCTACATTAAATAGGTATACTGTACATGAAATATATATACAGTACAAATACATACAGTACCTAATGTAAGCTTACTGGTTATAACACTTAAAGCAAAAAGCAAAAAACACTAACCATATCGCAGCGTCACATATGGAACTTTTAGCAGTGTTCTTGTGCCCCTTATTGACGGCTAAACTAGCATTCATCTTGCATTGTACTTGTTTTGTGAGCTCACTCCAGCCAGTAGAAGACAGTCTTATTATAACTCTTGTTCTGTCCCCTCCTCTCTTTCCTTTCCTCTCTTCCTCCGGTAATGTTTCCTTACGTTTCTTTGCCAAATCCGACATGATGCGCGTTCAAAACACCAGCGGTGTTCATATGTGGTTCATATCCGTTTACTAGTAAGTGACGCGATGAATATTCGGCTGCAATGCCACGGCCCCGTCCCGGAAACAGAACTTACATGGTGAAGTTTCTGAGCCTCGGGACGCCTCTGGGCAGCCACGGTTCAAAAATGTGCATAATAAATGTTGGTGTGCCATCAAAACGAGTCAGAAACACAGTTTTTTAAGGTCTAAAAGTTACGTTGTGTGTCTTTAAAGAGATTTTCCTTAATGTTATTAGAGTTCTAATATTAGCATCTTTTTTGTTTCTTAATTTTCTTGAAGTTCTTTTAGGCACTTTTTGGTTGAAGCAGTTGATTTTTAGCTCATTGTTATTTAAAGTTATGTTGCATAACACTGAATCTGAGCTATTGACAAAAATTATAACAATAATCATATTTATTTTTTTGGTAACATAGATATATGAAGATTTTTTTAATTTGTTACTTGAGAATGGGCAGGAAGATGCTCCTGATCATTCTCCTTATGCGCCACGTCCGTGTTTTACAGTGGCCCAGAAGTGACAAACCACATTGTATTTAAGTGATACTTTACGGCACAAAAGAGTAAAACGTTGATTGCTAAATTGGTTGGAATATTCATGCTACCTAATGTCTCATTAACTAAACATCAAAGGTGTGGTGGATCAGAGCTGATTAAATTAACCCTGTTTACTGCTGCTGCTCAGCATAATAATAATAAAAATAATAATAGTAAAACAATTACTTTTCAAATACTTCATCAATATAATTATGATTGTATATTCATTTATTTCCTCAGGATTTATGTCAAAGCATGAGTTTATTGCTTAAAGTTTTCGTCGGTTTATTTGACATTTACTGGCGTTAGTCTCATAGGTTTAATTTCAGCCTCCTCATCTCCTCACTTCTTCATCTCTTATGACGTGAATATTGCTCGGAGCCTAACTTTTGAAAGGACGTCTCAATTTCAAGAATGCACCTGGAGGAGAGGGGGCTGAGGAGAGAGGAGGCTGCAGGAGGAGCTGTACATGATGATGCACCGCTGTTTTCTTCACAGAGCTGTTTGCCATTTGCTGCACAGTGGTGTGGTGGTTTGCACCATCACCTCAAAGCAAGAAGGCTCAAGGTTCACACTTCACCTTTCCTTGTGGAGTTGCCATGTTGTCCTTGTGCATGCATGGGTTAATCTGGCTGATCTGGTTTCCTCCCATGGTCCAAAAACATGCATGTTAGCTTAATTGGTGTCTCTAAATTTTCCCTATAGTGTGAGTGGTTGGCTGTGCCTTTGCAAAGGCAGCCTGTCTGGGTTGTACCCTGCCTTTCACCTATAGTTGTTGGAATAAGCTCTTGCTCCCCCTTTTGACCTCTTTAGACAGTGGATAGAAGACTTTTAAACAAGGTACTGTGATTTTTTTTTTTTAAAGAAATGCTAGAAAATCAGAAGAATTCTCTCATCCTCAAAGTTATCCCTTATTTGCTCAGACTTCCACACAGATAAAGTACTCAAAGCCAGTTGGCCCAATTACACCCCTCTGTGTTTGACTCTTCTAACATTAGATGGCATCTGACTTACATGTGCAAACAATCAGATTAACCTCTGAACTCTGAAAATGTGAGACAGGCTGTAGCAGCAGTCAAGGATAAGCCACTGTGCCAACCAAACATGAACTTTACAGCGTTTTCTTACAAGCAACGGTGCCAGTAAGTGGCTGTACTGCATGTGTGGCTCGTTATGTTTAGACATAGCAATGGAATCTCAAGGTGCTTTTGGCAGGTAGCTGGATAAACATCGTTTTGTCAACCATTTCAGTGAAATGCATAGAATAGTGTGTACCTACAGCAGCTATATGTTGTGATGGAGTACAGACATCTGTCTAAATGTACATCTGATGGGGTATTAAGAACTATGGCGCCTCCTTCCAGGCTTATCATTGGTGGCATATTTGGGTGGCGGGTCAGAGATGTGTGCGGTCTGTGTTGTCCCACGGTCCACTGGGCACTCTGTGTGTGGAATTTCACATGCTAGCACCATGGTTACACAAAGCAGTGCCATGGTTACACAAGCCAGCACGGGATCAAAGACTGTGGACCTTTCACAGGCACTCACAAATACGATTCCATATTCCTCGTCTTCTTTTTACATCTTTCTTCTGTTCTCATCTGCTCTTTTTCAGTTTCTGATTTTACTGTCTCCAGATGCAGAAGGGCAGCATATCACAAGAGTTTTTAAAACAGTGCAGGAAGTGTGAGGAGTCGTGTTTTTAAGTCTCCTCTACCTCTTTTACCCACTCACTCATTATCTTTTCCCTCTGTGCAACTCGCTCTGTCACTCTATCCTTTGTTGTCCTTAGAGCGAGTCAGGAGGTGATGCTGCTGCGAGGCAGAACTGAGTACTGTTGGTTCTGGCTGCAGCCCAGCTGCCTATGCGTGCACAATAGCATGTGTGTGCCTTTGCTTTAAGTGTCTCTTTCAGCGTTGCATTTGCTTTACCTCTGTACCAAAGGTGGCTGGTGTGTTAGTGGTCAAAACACAGTGTGGGATCAAAAACACAAGCTTATACTCTGCAGGTTTCATGTCTGATGGTGTAAAACGCAGATTTCATTGCTGCTCAATTTCATCTGAGGAAGAGGTAATACACCACAGGAGGACGCATGAAGTTTACCTGATAGTGGTTTTTAACTATTTTCTTAAATCTATTCTAAATCCCTCTGTTCAGAGCCATGAATGTGACTGGAGTGGCCTGCATGCTCTGAGCAAAAGGCAGAAATGCACTCTGCACAGCTTGAGCCTATCACAGAAAAAAAAACAAACAAAAAAAAAACAAGCTGACAGATGAGCACACAATTAAGGACAGTTTAATTCTCCTGAGATGTGTGCACGTGTGCATTTGTGTGTATCTTGGGACTGTGAGAGTAAAAATGAATAAAAAACTTCCCACAGAAAAAGCAGCATGACAGATTGAAAAACAAGACTGTCTTGATTTGAAACACAAAGTTAATGGATTTGTTTTAAAAGCAAAAGAGCCAAAGCAGTCTGATACTTGAACTGCAAATACAACTCTTCTATTGGGGCATCAAACCTGCAAACATGAGGGATGGATAACTTTACTCTTTGGAGGGAAATGTTGCAAAGAGCTTAAAATGTATTGAAATGACATGAAATGTCCTTAAATTGGCCTGCTGGGATTCCAAAGACACATTCCTGATTAGTTAATGATATAGTAGCTAATAATGCTGTAGGCATGTAACAATATAAAAATTTCATGTCACGGTTATTGTGACCAAAATTATTCATATCATTGATATTATCATTGGTGAAATTTGCTCAAAACGTTCTTATACACACACTAAAATCTTTTCACCCAGTTTCAATTTTTTTAAAAAAGTGACAGGCACAATGTTGGCATAACATATAAACATCAAACATATAAATGTGCATTAAAGATGCTTCTTATGACCATAAGAGGGTTCCTTGCTTCATGCAATATTGTAGATAATAACCAAGAATACTTTTCTTCACATTCAGAGTTCAAGACTTGATCTAGTGTTACAGATTTCAGAAGAACTGATCAAGAAAGGAAACTTGAACTGTTTTATTACCTTAGTAGAAATCAAATGATCATATCACAGCAACACTACCATATTAAATGTGGCAGAAACATTAAAATAATACCATAAATGAATAAATAAATAAATAATACCATAAATAAATAAAAAGATTTCCTCCCAGCATCCTTAAAAAAAATCCAGAATACATCGAGACTTTAGACTTTAGAAGGAAAAAATCTCTAGAGCTTCCATTCCGCCATGTTTTCAGAGGCAAAACATGCAAACTGTGTCTGAGGGACTGATGCTGCTTTTCCTGGCTATGAGCAGCATCACTGTGAGTTTTTCACAGAACGATAATCACGGTTTTATGATGATTAAAATCTGAAACGGGAACACTAATTGTCAGGGAATTATATCCTGATTTATCTTTTTATCATTTACTGTTACATCCCTATAATGCTGACATGACTGAAACATGAACACGAGTCAGAATAAACTAACCCTATTGCCTTTGTGTCTTCTCAGGTCCTGCTGGTTTTTGCTAAAGAAGACAGCCAGAGTGATGCTCTCTGGTGGGCCTGCGACCGCGCTGGCTTCAGATGTAACATCGCACGGACGCCTGAATCTGCCGTGGAATGTTTCCTAGACAAGCACCATGAGATAGTAGTCATTGATGCACGTCACTCGCGGTACTTTGAGCCTGAAGCTGTCTGCCGGTGAGCCTCAACTCTTTGACTCCAGACTTACATTTGCAGAAATTGGCAGTAAAGACGGGGGACATTTTAGGGTCACTGCAGAAGACTGATAGCTGTTGTCGTTATTGCCCTGTAAATATTACACCTCTTCAGTAACCCTCAGAGTCACTTATTAAAAACCTTTATCCTCATCTAGGATGCTCTCTTCCACTTGTTTTTTGTGTGATTTAAGCAGAAGAGATATCATGTTAGCTTATAAGTTTTAGAAGAGGATTTTATTAGCTTTGTGTAGGGTCAAAAGAAATTTTTACTCCTACTTTTTCACTTTTAAGTTCAGCAAACTTGTAATGCTGACCAAAAACGCCGTAATTGGAAATAAAAACATATACATTCAGAAACCAGCCATCCATTTTCTTGGCGTTTATCTGGGATCAGGTCGCAGGGGCAGCTGCCTGAGCGGGAAAGTCCAGACTTCCTTCTCCCCGGCCACATCCACCAGCTTATCCAGGGGGATCCCAAGGCGTTTTCAGGCCAGCTAAGAGACGTAGTCCATCCAGCTTGTCCTGGGTCTTCCTTTGGGTCTGATCCCAGTGGGAGATGCCGGGAACATCTCTACTTTAAGCCCCTTCTGGATGACCGAGCTTCTCACCCTATCTCTAAGGGAGAGCCCGGCCACCCTGCCAAAGAAACTCATTTCGGCTGCTTGTATTCGTGATCTTGTTCGTTCAGTCACTGCCCACAACTGATGACCATAGGTGAGGGTTGGAATGTAGATCAACTGGTAATCAAGAGCTTTGCCTTCTGGCTCAGCTCCTTCTTCATCCCAGCAGACCGATGCAGAGTGCATCTCTGCAGACGCCGCACGATCCGTCTATCAATCTCCCACTCCATTCTTCCCTCAGTCATGAATAAGACCCTGAGATGCTTGAACTCCTCCACCTGGGGCAGGACCTCACCCCCGACCCGGAGAGGATACTGCACCCTTGTCCGACTGAGGGCCATGGTCTCGGATTTGGAGGTGGTGGTTCTCATCCCACCTGCTCCACACCAAATTGCGAATCGCCCCAGTGAAAGTTGGAGATCACGGCCTGATGACGCAAACAGAACCACATCATCTGCAAAGAGCAGACACCCGATCCTGAGGCCGCCAAACCGGCTCCCCTCAACACCTCGGCTGTGCCTAGAAATCCTGTCCATAAAGGTTCTGATCAGAATCGGTGACTAAGGGCGGCCTTGGAGGAGTCCAACTCTGACTAGAAAAGAATCTAACATACTGCTAGAAATGCAGACCAAGCTCTGGCACAGGTCGTACAGGGACCGGACAGCTTGAATAAGGGGGTCTGGTACTCCACACTCCCGGAGCACCCCCACAGGAGTACCCGGGGGACATGCGTGAAGGTGTTCTCCAAGTCCAGAAACATATAATTACATAGATTCTGCTTTAGAAAGAGTTGAGAAACACCCAGTACTTTATCACATAGCACAGGAATGTGGAAATAAATGTGGAAGTACCCAAATAAATGTTGGGGAAAAAATGACCAGAAGCAGAAACATACAACTTGAGAAAGATTTTTTTTTTTAAATGTAGAAATACATCAACAAATTACAAATAAGTGAATTAACAAGTGAGAACATAAATGAATTTGTGAAAAAACATAATTATTCCTTAGGTTTCATATTTATTTATTCAGCAGGTATAGTATGACATTTTGTCTTCTCAGCTAAGAAAGTGAAGAAGCTCTTTTTGTTATTAATTTGGCCTCATTTCCATACTGTTCCAAGCAAACTAAGAGTTTAATGAGGTTTCATCAGCCGAAGAGGAAACGAAAGCATGTCCTCCTCAATTTTCATCCAACATACTGTGATTAATTTTAAAAAATGAGAATATTATCACTAAATAGTTTGGTGATTTCAGCTTGTTTAGCAGCAGTTGCATGACATACTGTATTAATCTGGAGCTGTTGTACTGGAGGGCTTGTTGGTTCCACCTGCTGTCCACTGGAAGCACTGCAGACTTTAAGCAAATTAAAGACATTGAGCATCCTGAAGTTCCAAAAGATTCTTAATTTGGTGTTGTAGTAAAAAGCTGTAGATAACTGATTGTCACAAGTCATAAGAGACTAAAGGAAAGTGGTGCTGCAGTGAGCCTGAACTGCAAATTATGAGTTTGTTTGTTGACATGACAGCTGGATAGCGGCTCAGGGGAATGAAGCACAAGGGCTTTTTTTTTGTCAATTTTTCCACAGCAAAAGCCCCTGGCCCCTTTTCAGACTTATTTTATTGTAGAATAACCTCATTTGCTCCCTGTTCTTTACCAGCTGTTAAGTTCATACTGGTCTGTACGTCTGTCCCCCATTACTCTCTGGCCTGCACAAGCTTTTTAGTATTTATTTAGGGGGTATTTTTAGTGCTGTATTTTGTACCGTTTCCCCTTCCTGCTGAGTTCCACAAGGATATTTCGAACATGTTGGTTTTTATGCCAGTTCCTTTTTGATTTAATGCAACAATGACACTGACTAATGCAAAGACGTGATAAAAACTAGATATTCTTCGGCTTTTTGGCATAATCCTCATTGTTTTTACCTTGAACAAGTTATTTGCCTCAGTTATTGTTAGATACAGCTCAGAACAAGCCAACGCTTTCAGCCAAAACTAAATATTGCTGAGTGATTTATTGTAAGGGCTTCATCATTTTCCCAAGTAAAGGAACATATCCATTTGTCTCTACTGTCTACAGATTACCGCAGTTTGGCAGCTCCTCTGTGTGTCCTTCGCTTCTCTCCTCAATTTCATTTTTTTTTCTCCTTCTTCCACTTCCATCTGTATCCCCCATGAGTATCTGTGCCATCATTTGTTCCCTCTGCTTCTTCTTTTATCCTCCATCACTGTCTGCTCGTTTCTCCTCCACCTCCAGACCACTTTCCCGTACGTCCTGCCAGCGGTGTGGCTTTGTGGCTGAACCTCTAAAGCACATGTTGTGTTTGGTGTTTCTGTGTCAAGCACAGAAATGTTCTGCCCTCCTTTTGTGGGAATGACATCATCCCCATTCTGCCCACATGTTTATCCTGTACCTGAGTCCAAGCCACTTCTCTAAAGCTCCTAGTGTGCATGAATTGAACTCCTGTTGACACTTGTGCTGACTTTGAATCTGCATTTGTTTTATTTCCAGGATGATTCGCGCCACAAAGCCCTCTGAAAACACAGTCATTCTAGCTGTCGTTCCCCAAAAGTAAGTCTGAGTTGTAAATTTTAATGTTCAGGTTTACACAGGTGAATATGAAATACAAGTAAAATGTTTTTAAAAAGATCCTGGAAACTTGGCGTTGAATTAAGCTTGAATTAAGCTGTAATCTCATCAATAATTACATCTTTAAAGGAAAGCACAGTTTAGCCAGAGTTTAAGACTCAATCCATTACTTATCCAAATGGCTCTGACAGAAAGCCCTTTATTGGGGAGATTAATTTTTAGAAATTCACATCTGTTTTTCCATTTTACCTGAATAATATTAAGCCATGTCAGATTAAAACACTTCCTGGAATTTTTCCACATTTATACTTGTGTGGTTATTGTGTTTGTAGGTTATAGGCTAATATTTTTATATTTTCTGTATTCGCAACCAACGTTATTTGCCCTCCATGTTGGATACCACAACTCACAGTAAAAATCTATTAGAGAAAACAAGTCTGAAGGCCTTTTAAGCCTTATATTTGTGCACATACTGTAGGTGTGGACCTCTACAGGCATGTTTTTGAAAGACGATTGTGGTTGCAGATGGTAATAATTCCTTTCTGTCACTGTGCAGACTGCCTGACCAGGAGGAGCCATCTGTTCTTCCTCTCCTCTGTGCTGGATTTAGCAGAGTACGTCCATCCACTTCCCTGCACTTGTGACTGTGTTTCAACAGATGTAGGCCTGTCTGTCCTCTGATTTTACCTCTTTTTAGGACTTCTTTTAAAAGGAATTTAAAGAGATTTAAACCTAAGGAAAATAAGCAGTTTTTGAAAGAAGCACTTATTGTTTGTGATGATGTAAAAATGACTGGACATTTCACAGCAAGTTGCTGTTCAGTGAATCCTGACTCATTCAGTTTTCCCACCACTCTCCCTGCTTCTCCTTCAAACACCACTTAACCCTGTTCGGCCTCCAGAGGTTCGTGGAGAACAGCAGTGTGTCAGCGTGCTATAACGAGCTCATACAGATCGAACATGGAGAGGTGCGCTGCCAATTTAAACTCAGGTACAGCAGAGAAAAAGGCTCTTAATGCACAGTCTGCTGTCATATATGCAGACACACACTGTTTACAGCATGTTCATGGTGCTGATATAAATTCTTCATTCATTTCATTGACTTTGTTCACCTGTAGGGCCTGCAACTCTGTCTTTACTGCTTTGGAGCACTGTCAGGAGGCCGTGGAGATCACCAGCGAGGACCACATAATACAGGTAGAGATGCATGCACAATCTCAGCTGAAACTGTGTGATAACTCTGAAAACTGTTAGAGAGTGGCTCTAAAAATCAAAAGTATTACTTTTGTCATTAAACTTTTTCAAAAAATTATTATGATGTCACGGTGACGTTAACTCCTTTAGATCAATATGATGAAGGTTTTTTTGGAAATAACTCTGTAATTAAGAAGATATATATTTGAAAAAAGATGCAGTTTTGTCCAATCGGGAGAAAAAATGTCACTCTTCGGCTTAGTTCTTGTCCAAATATTGTCATGTCTTGTGCCAAAAATGTAATTGTTGCTGTAAGGAAAACAGTAGGAGCAGCATTTACACTATCCAACAGATGATAAAATGTTCATGTTTAACTCCGAAACCTCTCTGGATGTGTCTCAGTATGTCAACCCAGCATTTGAGAGGATGATGGGCTACCACAAAGGGGAGTTAATCGGGAAGGAATTGACTGAACTTCCCAAAAGTGACAAGAACAGAGCTGACCTGCTGGATACAATCAACACCTGCATCAAAAAAGGAAAGGTAAGTTTTTCATCCATCCGTCTATATATCTATCTATCGACACATCCATCAATTCATCCATCCATCCATCCATCCATCCATCCATCCATCCATCCATCCATCCATCCATCCATCCATCCATCCATCCATCCATCCATCCATCCATCCACTCTGTGAAAGAAATCAGTGTTTCATAGCCGGACTTCTCTGTTTTGCGTCCTGAAGGAATGGCAGGGCATTTACTACGCCAGAAAGAAGTCAGGTGACAGCATCCAACAACACGTGAAGATAATGCCGGTCTCCGGCCAAGGAGGGTAAGCGAAGTTTTAGCAGTCCAAGCTAGTCACTGCGTGTTTCCACAAAATCAGTTATTCCTGACAGATTCTTATGCTTCTCCCTGCAGGAAAATTAGACATTTTGTAGCCATCAAGAGACCTCACATGGACAATAATAACCAAGTGAGTATTTCTGAAATATATAATTCCTTTTAGTGACCTTTTTTTTTCTTTTTTTATACTGTCATGTAAGACCCCCGCAGCCCTTACTGTAAGTGTAACACCTGCAATGTTGGCTCTCAACTAGAACCAACAAAACTACCGTTTTTCAGTGTTGTACTGTGACAAATCAGCAGCTATGTCATATTCTACATGTTCCAATTCTCCTGACTATTGATACTTCATTAATCACTGATAAAAAGCTTGCTTTCTAACAGCAACAAAGTTCCTAATGAATCCTAAAACGATTCAAGAAGCAGAACTAATTTGTGAGTAGGGATGTAACGATTACCGGTTAAATGATTAACCGTGATAAAATTCCCGATGATAACTTATACCGTTTCAAATTTTAATTATCGTTAAAACCGTGATTGGTTACTGTGCTTTGAAAAAACTAACAGCGATGCTGCTCATTGGCTGGAAAAGCAGAAGCAGACCCAGTTTGCAATGTTTAATTTATGAAAACATGGCGGAAGGCAACGAAGGCGCCCACGTGGACAGTTCTCTGGAGAATTTTCTCCCTTTAAAAAGGACAAAGTAGACTAGATCTATTTTGGATGTTTTTTAATGATACTGGGGGGTGATTTCAATAATGCCATGATATTAATGATAACCATGATATTTTTGTCACAAAAAACGTGATATGAAATTTTTATATTGTTACATCCCTATTTGTGAGAAAGTGGACCCAAATCTGCTAAAACGCTGATGTTTTAACGAATTTGTAACTAAAAAATGACTAAAAACTAAAAAGTGGA
This sequence comes from Atherinomorus stipes, assembly GCA_023101725.1. Taxonomy (NCBI): domain Eukaryota; kingdom Metazoa; phylum Chordata; class Actinopteri; order Atheriniformes; family Atherinidae; genus Atherinomorus; species Atherinomorus stipes. Next base: position 809,693 of record JALJCO010011227.1, on the reverse strand, counting down.
AAAGAAAGAAAAAAATATTTGGACAACATTAGTGACTTCTCTGTCAATAAATCTCAATCTCTCAGCAGCACTAATGCTACAGCTTGGCCCAATCAAGTCTTCAAACAATTGAACAACTGAGACCAAGCTGGACTTGCATGGATCAAACGGCTGGCAGTTAGCTTTGCATAAATGCTTCAAATGAACTGTAGACCAAAGTATCAGGTTTAAATATCTCAACAGGGAATAGCTTCACAGGCTTCCAGCATTGTTGAACACCGTGCTTAGTTACCATGAAGCAGGTGTGTCGCTGCACTCAGCTGAGTTCCAGGCCAATAACGTCATACTATGCTAAGCTACAACTAAGCACCAGGATCCCCCACTAAGGCCTAGAAAGGCTGGAAGCCAGGCGCCAGGACTATTTATGCTCCAAGCGAAGCTGCAGGGCATAGCTCTAGCTCACTGCCCTCTTTCATCATGTGTACTTAGGTGAGTTGACATCTGCCTGCTAAAGCCAAGTGGCATTCATTCCTGCTTGTTGGGATTGAGAATCCTTGGACATGGCAGCGTCTCATCGTCAAAATCAAAGAAGCCTTATCCCACAACCTGAATTCCTCACTGTCATTCAGATCACTGTGCCTTTTTTTAAGTTAATTTTCACAGGAAAATACAACATTAAACTGCAAATTAGGGACAAAAGTTTAGCACGGGATGCTTTGATTGGTTTAATCATGCTGTGTGTTGCGTCTTTACTAAGAAACCATCCCCTGGACAATCCAAGAGATCCTTTCAGCACACTGCTGAGCTGATACTCTAGCTTCACTTAAGATATTTTCCTTTGAGCACTTAAACTACATATAACCCCTCGTCTTTTCCCACTTAGATGTTTGGCTGCACACCACAGTTTCCATTTCACTGTATTGTTACCAGAATTTTATCCAAACACTGCAAACGTGCACCAGGCTTAGGCTCAGATTTGTGTGTCTTTCCCTCTTAATTACCAGCCATCCAGGTCTCAGCTGTTTCCGGCTTTAGTCAATTCATAAGATTTTTTTTTTAGATATGTGTTTGTGCTTTGCCCATTAAGGGTCAGTCAGCTAAATATGGCAGCATTGAATGTCCTCTCAAGCATTCAAACCCAAGATGGTTTGCATAGAAGACTGAAATTTGCAACGGGAGTCAGTAAAACACAGAAAGACAGCAAGTGTGACAGAAATGCGGGCTCTGAAAATGAAAAGAAATTTAAACTTAACTAATATTTTAAGTCCCTCATCGATCCATATCAGGATTTTTCTCATTTTGTTTTCTGCATTATGTAGCATGTTAAATGTAAACACTGATCATTACATAAATGTGTGTATTCTGCTATCAGCAGGATGCAACAATACAATGACCCATTGGGTGAGGTAAATCTTGTGTAATGAGATTAGAGGAACTACAAATCCATAACTATATAACCTTGGTGTGATTAACAGGGTGTACTGGACAAATTGTCCTTCACATGTGCGAGTTTATGCACCACAATTTAAAAGTTCAAAACCGTCAGAAATATTGCAGACGTCTTCAAAGAGTTCAGAACTGACTAAAGTAAACAGGTAATGTGAAGGTGTTGTATGTCAGGTGGTGTTGCAGGCTGGGAGAAGAGGAAGGCTCTGCCATGACTTTACAGCCGCCCTGTTTGATTGTTTCATTTGGCTAAATCTGAACAAATATAGCAGAGAATGGGAGAATGTGCAAGATCTGCTAATTAGCAAGCGGCTTTGTGCTGAAATCTGATCCTCCACAAGATCTGACCCTGTTTTTGAGACAAATATAATAAAATAAACAAGTTATAATACCTTTAAATATATTCTGATGTTTTTGTTTCTGTCACTATGTTAAAAAGTGTGTTTTAATAATCAAACTTGTTTTTATATAATCAAATAATCAAAGCATGTTTTTAAACTGTACATGTTTGTTGGTTATGAGAATTAGAAATTAGCTGAGATGTTATTGTTGAGGCAGTTCCTACAGTTAGAGCTCAGAAACACAATCCTGAAGACAGAATTCAGGGTTTGTGCAGATAAAAACAACCTCAGACTAAGAAGTCATACATCTAAGCAAACCAATGCCTCAACTTTTATCATTTTAATAGATTTTAGGAAAAAATATTGCTTACAGGTGGTAAACGCAGCTCATAGTTCATCTGGTATCAACACTGAAACAATACTACAAAAAATAAGAATGATGATGTATGTCTAAATTTGCTTTACAGGTAATTTAACCCCAGCATTGCATGTGTAAAAAGCTTAATCTACAGTTTTAGTAAAAGAATGCTGCAAGGAATTAGTGTATATACAGAAATCACACTGCAGGTTATACAAATAATTAGAATAATTGAAGCGCCATGTACACTTTCACAGTATTTAGCTGCTGTTTACTGTAAACAAATAATACACCTGGCATATGTATTATAATGCAACAGTACAATGAGGTGAGATGAAGGAGATATCTGCAAGATACTGTATAGGGAACATGAAATTGCTGGTCTGTAATCAAGAGAAGTGACTTTGCCTGCATGTTGTTTTCAAGTAGCAGGAAATTTTTATCAGCGGCACACTGCTTTAATCACCTCCTGCTCTCCATGTGCCAGGTCCACAAGTTGAACAAGGAAGAGAGATGCAGTGGGGAACATTCTCAGTCAGGTAACCACAATATCTGTTGTCTTGTTTTTCAGTAAACATTAGGGTGGTATCGTATAAACATCGTATTTGATGTTTATAAGTACATAAGTAAGCCACGAAGGACTGAAATAAAGGGAAAAAATGGGAAAAGTTCTTGTAAAAATAACCTTATTTTATACATTTTTATGTATATATAATTAAACATTTATTTGGAAAAAGAATTACATTCAAACTCATTTTAACCACTGTTTGAAGATCATAAGCTCTTTAAATTTACTGAAAAATCAGTGGGTATTTATTTATCTGTAGAAGCAAACTTTTAATATTTCTTATAAAACAAAGTAGCAAATAAAGAACAACAATTACTTTAAATGAATTGCATTTGTCCCTGAACAGAGTGCCATTCGCTACGTCACAGGGACAGGAGGAAAGACTCGGTGGACGCCAGATCACTTAGTTCCCGTGGTAGTGATGGTAAGGGTATTTAAAATCCTTTTGTTGTTGTTTTTATTTTGCTTTGATTATTTTTAGCATCAGTGGAGTTGCAGCTTGTGTCATTGTTTTGAGAAGAAAAGCAGAAAAAAAACAGGCAGTCAGACCGAGATGAACGGAGTGGGCTTAGAATGCAAGCTGGAATATAGAAGAAGAGTGGAGGGACGAGTGGAGATGGCGAATCAGTGTGAGTCAGACTATGTTGTGGTCAGTACTTGAACTAAGAGATCCTACAGGGAGATGTGGGCTGATGACATACGTTCCTCCCTCCTCAACTCAGTCTGACGCAGCTGCTGCTATTTTCAGCCATCTTAGCTTCTCTGCTTTGTCTGCTTCTGTCTTTTTTCAATCAAACCTTTTAATTTCATTTATCCTCCATTATTCTTATGTAAATACAGCAAACATTTACATTTTTTCAGAATTTCCCTTTAATTTTCCCACACTTTCAAAATATTATTTTTTATTCTCTTTCATTCAGAAGCACTAAGAATTGTTAATCCCTTTTCTCTTTTCTTGTTTAAGTCTGCAGTGATGAATGTTAATAATGTTTGTTAATAGACGAAAAGAGACGAAAATGTCTTTTACTCACAATCAATATTTTCTTAATTGCAGCTCCAAGTTTACAGAATAGAAGATATTCGTCTGTTGCCAGGATCCATTCAATGACCATCGAAGCTCCAATCACCAAGGTGTGCTCTTTCTTCTCTTTTGATTTTGATACTGTGCAGAAATTTACCATTAAATTCGCTTTCATGGTGTTTGATCCAGTTTATAACCCTTTACTTTTCTGCACAAACCAGTTTATCTTTGGCTGAACTGACTGGTTCCTTAAAACAAGAATTTATCTAGCTGTGTATTTTCTGATGTGATCTTAAAAAGATCTTTTTTTCAATAATTGAAAAATTTAGTGTAAGATTTTAATTCACAAAGGCATTTATTAATGAAAATCTCTGTTTGAGAGCTGTTATAGCACATTATAAACATTAGATCACAATCCAAAAGTCAGCTTTATTTAAAACCACACAGCTGTTGGATGAAACTGAATGTTTGCTTCTGATAGAATCAATTGCAGCAAGAAACAAATTGTTTCCAGCATGGATAATATTATTTTTAGGGATGCACGATATTGGAATTTTGGCCAATATCCAATATGCCAATATTTTAAAACTCTTGTGGCCGATAACCGATACCGATATTAAAGCTGGAAAAAAATAAGCAGTCATTGCAAATTGCAGTTTTGTCATCTGTTTCCGACACTTTAAGAAATAGGTGTGGGAAAAAATATCAATACACTGAAATATCGCGATATTTTCAATGCAGAAATCAATGAGTTATTTAAAAACACGGCATTGATGTCTTTTACCTACAAAATCATTCTCCCTCCACTTCTATTCAAAAAAAATTATAAAGATGGATACCTCGTTTTTAAATGTCAATATAATATCAGCATGTGAAAATATCGCGAAATTTTTTGTGAATTCTCGTGAGATTTTGTAACAGAACAATGAAATATTGCAAGATTACATTAGTAAAACAGATCGATACCGTGTTTTCAAATGTCAATATGATATCAGCATATGAAAATATAGCAATATTTCAGTTTATTGATATTTTTTCTGACCCTAGTCTTAAGAAGTTTCAAAGTCTGTAAAAAAGAAGTTTTTGAAGAAGAAAAAGAATAAGAAGCATTTGGTTTTTGTAGATGTTAGAAACAGCGGGCTGATCGGTTAGATATCGGTTAACTATGGGTGGGGTGGCCGATGTCTGATACTCAGTTTTAAGGCCGATATAGGCCGATACCGATAGGGGGCCGATTATATCCTGCATCCCTAATTTTATCAATAAATTTAGGCCATTGTTCAACATCAGGGGAGATTTTTAATGTTTACTAGTGAACATCATATTTCATCGACAGCAAAACTGTTCAGAGTTGAGTTCTAATTATGTTTCTGTGACTTGAAGATCTAGAGAAGCGGATGCAGCAGCAGTTTTAGCTCCAGTCTAAGCTGTGGTCCTGATCATAGTACACTACGGTATACAGTATGTCACATTGTCTCATTTTGCCTCCTGCTGCAGGTCCTGTGATGTTCTTGTGTGTTAAGAAGTAGCTTTTTTTGGCTGTTTTGCTCCAGACAGGATTTCCACAGCATCACATGCACGTCCATGACGCATCCACAAAGAGACACTCTGTTACGCCACGTAATGCAGAGGGCTCTTTGTGCATGTATTTTTTTTTTAATGCAGTCCTATTTAGAAGTGTAACGGGTGCTTTTCTCCTCTACATCTGCAGGTAATAAATATCATCAATGCAGCCCAGGAAAGCAGTCCTGTTACGGTAGCCGAGGCTCTGGATCGTGTGTTGGAGATCTTGAGGACCACTGAGCTCTACTCCCCCAGCTTGCCTCAAAAGAAGATGATCCACACACCAATGACCTGGTTGGGGGGCTAATGAGTGTAAGAGGCAGTCAGTTCACTTTCTTTTAGCTTTAAAGTCGCCTCATACCCCGTATCAGGCATAGAACCATATTTGGTAACTTTGGACATACAGAATGCCCCTGCCTATGACATCATAGAACCACATGGAGTTCTCCCAGATACTGGGAATAGTATGTGAATACCTTTTTAACATAAAAAAGAGAAGTTTGCATTGCCAACTTACTACTTCAGAACTTCTTTTTTTTATTTTAGGAAAAAGTAAATCTGGAACTATATCAGAATAAGTGCATGATGCAGGGTCAAGAAGAGATGATATGAATTATTTATAGAGAGGGAAAAAAATTGTCTTGCATGCATTTCTGTCGCACCACTGCATTGTGGAGTTTTAAATCAAATCAAATACTAATTTTAATTTTAATCTGCTTAATAAGCTGAACTAAGAAGGAAATCACTGCACACGTGTGTTCTTCACATGCAGCACCGTTTAATAAAGGCAGGTAATATTGTTATTCTTGCCTATGTGTGACATGAAAAACTAAAACTACCAACAAATTAATCTCACAAACAAGTAAAATACTGTGGGAAAATTTTGATCCGCTTTCCTTATTTCTTTATATTTTACTTCTAAGCAGCCAGGCTTGATCAGTAACTGTCCAGCTTTCTGAAGGTCATTAACAGTTTTGTTTGGACATGTGCAGCTTTTTCACTTTCAACTGACCTTTTTTAGAGGAATGTGTTTTTGTTTGTTTGTTTCTTATGCCATTGAACACTGACCTACTGCATGAATCATTCAAGTGCAAGACAAATTAGCAAAGAATCCATAATAAACTTCTACATCATCTGTTAAAAAAGGAAACAGTTTGACAAACAGAGAATTGGATTTTAGCAGCAACAAGGTGATTCCTAAAGAGCTGTTTGTTGAAAGCGTGGCATACCTCAGTAACGTGCACAGTGTCCTTTAAATGTCTGAGGAAACTGGACAAGTGAAGGACAAAAAAAGAAGGGTCAGGACTGGAAAAACATCCACAGCAGAAGAACAAATCTGAGTGAGAAAATGGACACAAAGCAGGCAGGGTGTCAGAATGAGAGACAGAAAGAAAGAGAGAGAGAAAGAAATAGATATGGAGAGAGAAAGAGACTTTTATTGATTCCAAACTTGGGAAATTAAGGGTTGCAGCTATAAGTTTTGAGGAAAACCATGACTTAAATTAACAATAAAATAGAAACAGCCAACAAAACACAGATCTACAGTATATACAAAGATAATAAACAAAATATACTAATATATACAACGTATACAAAACAACAGAGTAGAAAGATAACATGAAAAAAAAAAGATGAAGTGTTTGAATTTAAATCAGGATGTGCAAAAAAGTCCATGTAAACACTGCAAACAAAATAGAATCAAGTTAAACTTTATTTCTAGAACACCTGTCATGCAGAAGCAGCGTAAAGTGCTTTCCATGATAAAAACAACAATAAAAACAATAGATAAAGAATAAAAACGAGTGTAGTAAAGCTGGATAAGAGCACCTGTAAATGCATATAAACCTTCTGTTGATCAGAAATGGTCTCCTTGGAAACGTGGCTGTCAAGAAGGCGTTCATAAGGAAGGGAAACGGGAAAAAAGCTGAGTAGAATTGGACTGATGGAGGATGATCCTCCTCAGAAGCAGCTTCTCTCAGAAAGTTCAGACTGCTTTGAAGATAAAGCTCGGACTGTTTTTTGCCTTATATTTCCATTCATATTTGCACATTTCAGTATTTCACTGCACCAATTTCCTGTTCTTCCAGCAATACGTAAAGAAATGAGGAGTGGGTTAAAACTTTTTACAGTACTGCATTGTATGTGTATCTGCAGCTTGAGTACAGTCTGTCCTCTGTATTACAGATTTAGGATGAAGTCCAAACTTAGAGCTGAAAATTGTCCTCAACAAATGAACCATTTACTCCAGTTAGAGTACCACGCTGAAAACATCTTTCCCAGCAAAGAGAGGTTTAGTGCAACAGAAAAATCAGTCTCGTTATTATATTGTGTCTTTAAGGGACATTTCAATGGTCAGAAAATCTAGAAAACAATACATTTTCTTCTTTTTTCTTCCAGGATGGGCTGCGGAGACTCTCTGGGAATGAATATGTTTTCTGCAAAAGTACGTTTCATTGCATCACCATGTTAACTGCCAAAGCAAAGTTTTCAAGATAAGAAATATAAAACAAAGTCAAGATTTCAGATCAAATAGCTGATCACGTTAGACAACTGAGACAAGAATGAATAAATACAGTTACACAGGGATAAGCTGTGAAACATCAAAGTATCTCTTTTTCCATTGGTTTCTTATGCAACCCTGTTTCTGCAATTTAAGACATAAGAGTACTCAACTAAAAGAAGATGTAAATCAAGAGTGTTTTATTCTGAGAATTTGTCTGTAGCATCTGTAAACCAGAGCTGCAACTCCAGCAACACTCACTGTCCTTTAAACAATCTTATCAAACATCATCTTTCCACCACAGACACTAAACCAGCATGTTGGCACTTGTATATACTGTAGATGTTGGCACTCAAGAGTGGTGCGGTCTTTTTTATTATCTTTCAAACCCCACACAGTGTTCTTTGTTTGCACCTTTTATGGTCAAATCACTCTGAATCATGTCTGTGTGCCATGCTTCTGTCTATCTGCTAGACATGAGCCAGAGTCAGCTGGCCATCCCAGTCACTCTGAATGACGTCCCGCCATCCATCGCTGAGATGCTGAATGACGAGGAGTGTTGGGAGTTCAACATCCTGGAGCTGGAGGCGGCTACACACAAAAGGTAGATGAGATTATTGTCTGGTCTTCATTTAGTTTTCATTGGACTCATTCTGCAGCCTTGATTTTCCATCTTTCTGTCGCTGAAAATAAGTGGAAGCATTAAATGCCATTTCCACCTCTTTTCTTAACATAAAAAACATCCAATTAGCTCAGTTTGGCAAAGAGGTTGCCAGGCAACAGGGACAGCAAGGCTCCAGTACTTCCCTATGGCCTGATTAAAACTAGCAAAACTATTTCTAGAACTATGACAAATTCATTTAAGAGTATTCCCATTCAGAATTTCCATTTTCTAAAGCTTCATCAACCCTTTTATCACAATATAGAAGATGAACCACATCCGACAGGTTATAGATATTATGAGCATATAATTAGAAAATTGACTTGAAGATAAAACTGGAGGGAGAAAGTGGAAAAGGCACCATAATGTATCACCCGTTTCTTTGTGTGCTCCTCTGCAGACCGCTGACTTACCTCGGGCTGAAGATTTTCACGAGTTTTGGAGTATGTGACTTCCTGAACTGCTCCGAGGCCACTCTGCGCTCCTGGCTGCAGCTTATTGAGGCCAGCTACCACTCTTCCAACTCTTACCACAACTCCACTCACGCTGCAGACGTGCTGCACGCCACAGCCTACTTCCTGCGCAAAGAGAGGGTCAAGGTTAGAAGAAAAATACATATCTGGCATTTACAAATGAAACATGGGCAAGGTTATTCGTGCAGCCCTGCCAGGGTCAAACAAGCCAAGACTTGCGATCAGGTGAAGCTACTCTGCATAAAGTCTTAAACCTCTGCTGCTCCTGTGGCCGTTAGCCGAGTGGCCCTTTAGCTGCCCTGCATGTTGAAAGTCCTGCAGGGAACAGTAAATTCTGAGAAAATGATGTTCTAGGAAGCTAGTGAGACTGGGTCTGGCCTTGGCGTTAATGTGGCATTAGCTTCTGGGAACTGTGGTTGCTTCCCCAACTGAACTTTTAGTTTCCAGTTTTGCTGGTTTCTGGCTGACCAGAAAAAAATAGGACCTGGCAAACAAAGTTTCTTCTCTGAAGAAAGCAAGACTTCCTCAATGGGTATAACACAACACAGCAGTAACACGATCAGGAACTAAAGTGTACAGAAGTGGATGTTTTTCTTTTTTAATGTTTATTTTCTGAATGGAGTTAATGCAGAGGATGGGAGGGGAGTCATTTATGTGCACATTGTAAAACATTCAAGATAATTTGTATAAAGTACTGTAAGGATATTTACACATATAGTACAATGAGATGTACATGAGAACAACAATATCTTAAACTGGCAAGAGAATCATACAATTGCACAAATACTGATTTTGAGTCCATTTTCTTTCTTTCTTTCTTTCTTTCTTTCTTTCTTTCTTTCTTTCTTTCTTTCTTTCTTTCTTTCTTTCTTTCTTTCTTTCTTTCTTTCTTTCTTTCTTTCTTTCTTTCTTTCTTTCTTTCTTTCTTTCGTTTTTGTGCCACTGGGCACAAGTTTTGTCACATCTAAGGGATGAATAAAGTTCAGATTTTGCAGAGGGATGGATGGCTGTGCTTTATTACAAGTTATAAACTACCTCGTTATGGATAAGCATTAAAAACTTTATGGTTATGGTTAGGAAAACATCATAGCAGGCTTTAAAGTCCTTTAAGAGTCCTGCTTTAAGTACATAAAACGATGGACACATAAATCACACATCCTAAAGAGATGTATTTTTCACGTCATGTAAGAGGGCGTGGAAAAAAGCTTTGTTACCAGCATGAATACAAAGACTTTGTTCTCTGGCTATTTCACACTCTGCTGCATCAAATCAGACTGGATTATGTTGGAATATTTCCAGCTACCTTTTTAAAGTGGATATAGCAATATAAAAATATAAATAATATATTTGTGCATTCTTTGTGTGCCAGTTTTAATTACATTTAGATTCATTATATCCGTTGAACAGTGAATTCTAAGAACCTGCCAAAGTATTGACCTTATAAAAGAGCTGGTTTTCTTGTCAGCTTCCCATTTAAACAGCAGCATAAAGTTGCTTTCACAACAAAGTTCTGCAGAAATGAGCCTCAAACTTCAACTGAAGAGCCAAACAAGTGGCTAGTATCATGCAGTACAGTGCAGTTCATTGCTGATGTCGCTGTTTTGTTTTTTTTTGTTTTTTTTCTTCAGGGAAGTCTAGACCAGCTGGATGAGGTGGCAGCGCTGATAGCGGCCACTGTGCACGATGTGGACCATCCAGGCAGAACCAACTCCTTCTTGTGTAATGCGGGTAGTGAACTGGCTGTCCTGTACAACGACACAGCCGTGCTGGAAAGCCACCATGCAGCCCTCGCCTTCCAGCTAACCATGCGTGACAGCAAGAGTAACATCTTCAAGAATATTGACAGGTCAGTTATAACCATGTGCAGAGGTTTGGGGGGGTTGTCTGCAGTTTGTCTGTGGTTTAAATGCTAATGAAACCAACTGAATGCAAAGAACAAGGATGAAAGCAAACATTAAATGGTCCTTGTCTGCAGTCCCTGAGGCAGCGCTGTCTTAGATGCAAAAACAAATTTACTGTAAAAATCAGTGCAGGACAGAGAAGTGCTTGAGCTTTCACCACAGCTTTTGTTTATTTGCTGCATCCACAAACATGAGTCAAAACTATCATTTCCAAAGAAGATCCACGCTTCTGTATTATCTGACCCAACCTAATGCACGATGGAGTGAGACAGAGCGGGAAACTAGTCATGGTCTGATAAATCATATCATGGATTCTGCATCATCTGGGCTAAAGAGGACAGAGACCATCCCGCCTGTTATCAGCATACACATGTTGGGTTTCAGGGGCCAGATGCATAAAACTGTGTGTACACACAAAGGCAGATATGTGCACTCATATGTATTGTTTTCTGCAGATTTAAAGGGCCTATTTAATGCATATTGACTTTTCTAAGAGCTTGAAATGGTCTTCTGGGGTGTTTTAACTAACAAAGAGACTAAAAATGCCCATAAAAAACAAATTTATAGTTATTAAGAGTCTTTAAGACTTTTAAACGACTTCCGAATTTTATTTATACGTCACTGGCTGGTCACACCAGTCTGGAACACTGTCCACTTCCATACCTGATTATCTAGCGCCTCTATGCTTCCAAGACTGAGACGCTCTCAGGCGCTTCAGAGAGGACTCTACTAGCATGCTTTCCTGCACAACACCGCAAGAGACGAGAAACAATGAAGCTGCGGCGGTTGCTCGCACAACACACTCAGAGGTGTGTTTGAGAGAGGAGGAAAAAAGAAGGTACGCAGCACAGCTCAAGAGGTGTAACTGAGGACGGATTTGATCAAACCGTGGCTCCTATAGTACATTAAGATATCAAAGAACTGTTTCATGCGGGGGAAAGTGCATAATATGGGCCCTTTAAAAGGTATCTGTGGAAGAAGAAAGTTCAATCAGAAATTTTTTTTCTCACAGGCACAAATCTGATCTGTCTAGATAGACGTAGGGCCTAATGTAGAAACAGCAGGAAGAAGTGACATTGTAACAGAAAGTAACACTGACAAGCATCAGTAAAGTAGAAAGAGTGAAACATTTTAGATTACAGCTCAAAGCAAATTACCTTGCAGATTTAAAACAAACAAACCAAACAACAAAAGAAGAATGATATTGTCAGATTTTATGAGTCAAAAATGTACATCAGCTCAGAAACTTTTCAGCACAGTAGAAAAGTATCAGGGCTGCAGACTAGTTTATGCTGCCTCACTTAGAGATGAGCAGGATGGAAACTGAAGCACGTGAATCATGTTATATTGGGACTTTTTTGTTTTGGTTACAGGTCTTTTTTTAAACTGCCTTCAGAAGCCAAAAGCAGCACTTGTGCCAATCGTGTGCCAGAAAATTAGAAATCTCTAAATACTTCTCTTTTTACAGACTTTTATACCCAAGATACATGAAGGATATGTCCAGCTGCAGTTTTATGTACAGTAGTCTAGGGATGTAACGATTACCGGTAAGATGATTAACCGTGATAAAATTCCCAACGATTAGTAATACTGTTTCAAATTTTAATTATTGTTTAAACCGTGATTGCTTTCAGCACTTTGAAAAACTCCCTGTGAAGCTGCTCATTGGGTGGAAAAGCATCAGCAGTCGCAGTTTGCAGTGTTTCATTTAAGAAAACATGGCAGAAGACAACAAAGGCGCCCACATGGACATTTTTTCCCCCTTTAAAAAGGACAAAGTAGACTATTAGACCCATTTTGGATATTTTTAAAGATGCTGGGGGGTTAATTCTCTAAGATAAAAATGATAACCGCGATCATTTTGGTCACAATAACCGTGATATTAAATTTTCATATCATTACATCCCTACAGTAGCCCCATGGTATATTATGAATACAATGATAAGAAAAAAATTAGTGAATGATCTGTATCTGAATGAGGAAACTCAGTGAAATAGTCTGTTTTTTTTTTAGCTTCTTTTGATATTTCTGCAGTTAATTGTTTAGGATAAGATAAGATTTTATTTTCTCACACTGGAGAAATTCACTGATTACATCAGCTCTTCAAAAGGTAAAGAAAAAAGGGGGGGAGTGCATACAGTCTAAAAAGTGCAAAAGAAAAGAAAAATAAATATATAAGTAAATAAAAAATAGAATGTGCAAACAAGGAGTAACGAGGTAGCTACACAGATGAATTGTGCAGTCTGACAGCAGTGGGAATGAAGAACCTGCAGTATCGCTCCTTCTTTCACTTAGGATGCCTCAGTCTGGCTGAAGGAGCTGCTCAGAACCGCCTGTTGATTAAGCGGATGCTGATCAAGTGTGCAGATGTGGCAAACCTCTGCAGGCCTCTGGAGCTCTGCATGGAGTGGGCTGGACGGATCTCTGAGGAATACTTTGAAAGAATGAATGTGTGTATGATCTGAAGAAAACACAAGCTGTGCACATTTTCACCACATGTTGTCTGTCATTGCTGACAGGAATCAGTTCAGAACGCTGCGGCAGGCCATCATCGACATGGTGCTGGCTACAGAGATGACCAGACACTTTGAGCATGTCAGCAAGTTTGTGAACAGCATCAACAAGCCGATGGCTGCCATAGAGGAAACCAGCATAAGTGTGAGTGACTGTGCTGGTTTGGAATTTTAGTTTTGTTGCTTTCCAGTAGAAAGCACGATTTAGTCTCTGTCCAGTCATCCTCGTACATCTTCCATAGAAATATAAAGTGAAATGTAATCTATTCTCATGTGTAACTATAAGTTGTACTTTTATTTGGACATATCTTATTTGGACGCTGATTTCTTACCTCATGTTTCCAACAGAGCGTGAACAGCGACTGTGATGGTCAAGCCAACATCAGGAACTCTCCAGAGAACCGCCTGTTGATTAAAAGGATGCTGATCAAGTGTGCAGATGTGGCAAACCCCTGCAGGCCTCTGGAGCTCTGCATCGAGTGGGCTGGACGGATCTCTGAGGAATACTTTGCACAGGTGCGGGAAAGCTGGATTTAATATTGCATTACAGTCAAAAAGCTTCCAGTAGTACCGAGTTTGTGGGAAGCCTTTTGCATGTTTTTATCACTGGAATTAGGATTGGGCGATATGGACCAAATATATCTATTTTAGATGGCGATATATGATATATACCGGTATTTTTACCCTAATTTGTCTGTAAGTTTAATTTCATACCGCAAGATTTCATAATAAAAATCTTGCGTGATATCATCACAAAACGATGATATCTCGTGAGATTTCATAAGTAAAATAGATCAATACCACGTTTTTAAATATAGATATGGTATCGGCATATGAAAATATTGCGATATTTCAGTGTATCGATATTTTTTTTTCACCCTTATTAAATAATCAGGTGAACCCTTTGTAGTCAGTTGAGGTGCAGCTGGGTCATTACAAAAAACTGCAACTAATACTGTAATATAACAATATGTGTAAATATCATATCTCTCTCATGTAAATATCATATTGCAATATCTTATCAGTATATCGCACAGCCCTAACTGTAATGGTTTCTCTGTGCATACTTAATTTAATATACAGTATGTCCTTACACCTTTCAGACAGCTGATTTATTACAGTGGTAATTTATCCCATTGATTTTTCCAACGTTCACTCTGGGTGTTTACCTGCAGACGGATGAGGAGAAGCGACAAGGGCTGCCAGTGGTCATGCCAGTGTTTGACAGGAACACCTGCAGTGTACCCAAATCTCAGATCTCCTTCATAGACTACTTCATCACTGACATGTTTGATGCCTGGGATGGTAAGGCCTATTTTCTGCTGTTTTAGTATGCAATGTGTTTGCAGGCTGCAGTGTTCCTAATATATCAATGAAAACTAGGTCTGATTGTGCTGGTAAAAGGTCATCTTCATAGATTTAGATCTGTCCCACAGCTTTCAAAGAACTAAAGTAGCCATTTTTTTCAGAGAAAGTAATTTGCTTGGTGCCGCTTCCGCACATGCTTTGGCTCTGGTCGTTTCCCTGAAGGCAATCGGATGTCTTAGAAAGAATTTCTTCCCATTCTCATCTGATTGCAATTTTTGTCCATCTGTAGTATTACTGTTTCATTCACAAGCCTGCTCCTTTGGACCAGCATTTTTCCTGTATGGTCAGCAAATTTGCTCTAAAACTAGGATCAGAGCACTTTTTAGCAAACTTACTCATTGTCTTCCCATGTAGGAAGTTTGCTCAGAATAGCTTAAATAGCTCATTTAGTGCAGCTAAATTGTATGATTGACGATGTTGATCACTGAGGTGACAGTTCTCTCTGAAAACGCCAGGGCGTTGTGTCAAAACTTTAATGGCGAATGATCTAACAATTGTCAGGATGCTTAACTCTGAATCATTTATCAAACACAGGAAATTTCTCCTCACTGTGCTTTCACAGCAAAGAGCAGAGAAGCAATTCCAGTAGAGGAATGCTATTCAGCCCTGTTATAAGTGATTTTTTAGCTGCTCGTGTGGTAATGTCTTTTGTAACTACCATTGCTAATCGTCAGCCAACTAAATCTCATCAGAAATAATTAAGTTAAAACACTGAGCTTTAATGTACAGCTTTAAACCTGGTGAGATGGGGTCATACAACACATTTAAGAGCAAGACTGGTTGGACGTTGTGTACCATTAAAATAACAATAAACACCTCAAGGGAAAGAATAAACGAATTTAAAAACCAATAGAAACAAAATAAAACATTATGGACAAACAGCGTTTAGGATTTTAAGCTCGGCTTAAATCAAATGCAAAAGAAGATGTAGACACTCAAAAGTGACTTGAGGCTTTTAGAGTAGCAGTACTTCTTATATGACACTATAAGCTGTTCCAGAGATTAGGGGCAGCCACTGTGTAGGTGTGATCATCTCTATTTCTGTACCTGCTTCTTGGAACGCCCAAGAGCACCTGCCTGGATGACCCCAGTGCTCTAGAAGCAGGACTTCTGCTGAGAAGGCTGTCATTTCCTTCTATATAAGAGCATTTTTATGAGATATAAGACAATGCAGTTCTCCTTCTGGCCTTCAAGGCCCTCCATAATCTTGCTCCTCCATACCTCACTGAACTATTTGAAATATACACACCATCCCAAATACTCAGGAACATCCTGCAACATTTCTGCCCTAAATCCAGAATACACTAAAACCCCAAATGGCATACAGATACTGTTACGGTCCCTAAACCGGCTCAACGTAAAGGAATCATAAATAAATGGGAGACCACCACCAGACAGCAACGGTTCAAAACGATTTATTAAACCAAAGAAATAAAGAGAAGGGAGCCCCAGCCAAAAGAAACAGAAGAGGGAACAGACCACAGACCAATCCTTTAGCAGGCCGTCGAGTCTGGGCTGCTCCCAAAACAAAAGTGACCAGAAAGACCAATCCGAAAACAGGACTGCTGGAGACTCCCAACCCAAACCAAAATGAAAATGCAGCTGGCAATGGCCCCCACCCCAAATACTGCCAACTCCTGGCTCTTAAGCTCCCGAGGGAGCTTCAACCACCAATCACTGGGAAGGAGACACAGAATATTAGACACAGGTGAAAACATCTAAATCAAAACCATAGCTGACAGGAGGCGCCCGTAACAGTTACCGATGTTTTATTACTCCTGTTCTCTGCTCCCCGCACTGGCTCCCTAATGCTTTATGGATGAAATTTAGGATCTTATTGATTGTTTTTAAGTGTTAACATTTTTTGGCCAGTCTTACAGGTACCACCCCTAAAATTTGATTGTACTGAAAAAGTTCTTGTATTTCTGTAATTCAACTTAAATCGTGCAATTTACATATTGTATAGATAAATAATATGTGGATCAATATATTTCAAGCTTTTATTTGTTTGGATGTTGCTGATGAGAAGTTGCAGCTTAAGAAAACCTCAAATTCAAAAACTCCAAAAATTTGAATTCTGTGAAAAGCTCCAGTATTGTAGCTCAGAGTGTCACATTCTAATCAGGTAAGTAATCCAAAACATCCGCAAAAGTGCCCTGAGCCTTTTAAAAAGTCCCTGTCTTGGTTTAGAAGAATTCACAATCATGGGGAAGACTGCTGGTCTGACAGTTGTGCGGAAAACCATCATTGACTCCCTGCACAAGGTGGAAAGACACAAAAAGTGATAGCAAAAGAAGCTGGATGTTCTCAGAGGGCTGTCTCAAAGCACATTAATAGACGTTAAAGTGGAAGGAAGACGTGTGGAAGAAAACGGTGTACAAGCCGGAGGGCTGACAGCAGCCTGGAGAAGATGGTCAGTGTTAAGTTTCCCAGTCTGTGATGACCTGGGGTCCATGTCAGCTGCTGGTGTTGGTCCTCTGTGCTTCACTAAGTCCAGCATAAATGCAGCCATCTACCAGGACATTTTGGAGCACTTCATGCTTGCTTCAGCAGACCAGCTGTATGAGGATGCAGACTTCATCTTCCAGCAGGACTTGGCACCTGCCCACACTGCCAAAAGTACAAAATCCTGGTTCAACAACCATGGATCACCGTGCTTGATTGGCCCGCAAACTCACCTGACCTGAACCCCATTGAAAATCTGTGGAGTATTGTCAAAAAAACCTGAACAGGAAGAGACCAAACAATAAAGAAGAGCTCAGGGCTGTGATGGAAGCATGTTCATCTTCCATAACACCTGAGATATGCCACAAGCTGGTAGCATCCATGCCACGCCGGGTTAAGGCAGTCATTCATGCAAAAGGGCCCAAACTGAGTACTAAGTACAGATGCAAGATTTTATTTTAGGAGGCCCGACTTTTTTGCTTTTAAAATCCTTTTATAATTGATTTCATGCAATATTCTAATTTTTTTTAGTCTTTGAATTTGAGGTTTTCTTAATCTGCAACTTCTAATCAGCAACATCCAAACTAATAAAAACTTGAAATATATTGATTTGCATATTATTTATCTATGCAATATGTAAATTGCACCTTTTAAGTTGAATTACAGAAATACACGAACTTTTTCTGGATATTCTAATTTTTTGGGTAGTACCTGTATTTATGTGAGCTGTTGCAGCCTTACATTCCGCCTAGAGCCCTGAGGTCAGCCGACCAGCTCCTCTTGGCTGTAGCAAAAACTAGGCTAAAGACCAGAGGGGATGGTGTTATTTTATTGGTGTTTTACTGGTCTATTTTATTAATTTTCTTATTAATTAATTAATTAATTTTCTTTTTAGTATGATCTTTCTTTAAATTTTATTGGTGGTTTTATCTGTGAACTGTTGTGTCTGCTTTTACTTATTTTTCCATGATGCTGCTACCATTTTAAATCACTTTGGTCAGCTTAAGCTGTTGGAAATGTGCTACATAAATAACATTTCTTTGTAAACCTCTCCTCTGCAATTATATTCAACCCATATTAAGACAATGAGGTTTTTTTTATTTATTTATTTACAATTTTGAGGAGCACAAACTAGTTTTTAGGTATTATAACTACTAAAGTGGGACTTTAGAAATAATCCTGAAACAGGAAACCAGTGGAGGAACATTATCTCTCACATTTCTTAAGAATTGGGTTTCTTTGAATATTAGGCACCAAAAAACTAAGAGGAAATCCATCGCATGGTTGATATTTGGAACAGACAAAGTTTGCACAAATGGAGTCAACGTTCTTAAAGCACAGACAAAGATTAACCCCTTCATGGTTACACACAGACCTCTGACTGATGGGACATGAGCTTGTTCAACAAGTCACATAGAATGAATGAAATGAAACGTCCTGCATCCTCAGTCTGATAATGCTTTTATTTTTCTTGGATACTGAATGACAGAAAAAGGAGAAAGTGATAGAGTCAAAAGAGAAGGGGATTGTGTGGTACTTATATTAGCCACCCATTCCCACTGCATTTCCCTCTTAGTTTCCCCACGAGGAAACTTGTTTACTCTCAGCACAGTTCTGATGTCACGGAAAGATTCTAAATGCCAGTGGGACAGAGAGAGACTACATGAGGGGAAGTTGGGAAAATAGTGTCGGGATGGGGGGTTGTGATCACTAGTTTTGGGGTGGGACGAGCGGTGAAGCAGAACTTCACTTATACATAAACACAAAACACAAATACAGCCGCTTTCAATTCGCCAGGGTCGCTGTTAGTTCACGGCGGGGGTCAGCACTGAAGCATGGGTCATTAGCAAGCCGGAAACAAGGATGTAAACAACTCTGAGCAGGTCGCACTCTGGGAACGCGCCCTCTTCAGAGCAAAAGCTTTGTGTGTGAGACAGAAAGGCGGGGAGACCTCTGACCCCCCGCGGCCCGTTAATGCGGGACTGACCCTGCGGAGTGTACACAACGGCCACTGTGCAAGAAATAACAAGCAGAGAGCGATGGCAGGTGCAGCTTACGTCTCGCTGGAGGTGCTTTTATTCCTGGATTTATGAACGAATTCATACCGGCTGCAAAGACACCTGTGATCATCATCAAATCACGCAAAATCCCCAATCAAAAATAGATTAAAAAAAAATTATTTAATCAATTTATTGAATAAAATGCATGAAAAAAACAAAGTAATTCATAATATGTAGTGTACAGCACTTTGAGCGGTTAGTATGACTGGAAAAGCGCTACAGTATATAAGTACAGTCCATTTACAGTGGAAAAGGACAAACAAATGGGTATCTAATAATACATTTTATTTAAAAGCACCTTTTAAAACAATGACACTGTACAATGAGCATTTAAAGAGATAAAAACAGTAAAAACAAATTTTAAAAAAGGTTTTGTTTTTGAAAATGCTGAATCTTCAGTCATGAGAAGATGTTTTTGTAGTTGCATTGCCTCATAGTGTTTAAGCAGGCTTTTGTGTCATGCACATAAACAGTGATATGGAAAGGAAAAGGAAGAGTCTGGGTCGCAAATCTGTTATTCTGATATCCGCTGGCTGCACAGGAAGCTCAAAAACATTGACTGTTGCCCTCAGAGGCAATGTCATTAACCGATGTGTTCCCAGATTAGCAGAAGACTAACTTTATTTTAGATGTTTATTTTTATTGGCTTCGACTTCTAAAGCATCAACCCCCCCAATTTAAAGGTCCAATATTATGGTGCAATTTGAAAGTAAATATATTAACAATAAGGCCCCCAGAACATGTATTTGCCATTTGTGCAGGAAAATCCCTCTCAGATTAGGCAGACAGCATGCACCAGAAACCCCCTTATTCAGCCCTCTGCTGGCCAAGCTGTTTTGGTGCCCTACTTAATATGTAATGAGCTGCTGCTGCTTTCCACGCCCCCTCCCGCTCGAAGGCCGCGCCCCCACCAGCCCGCAACCATGACAACCAGCGTCTGTTATAATGGCTGCTAAAAATAGTCCGATTGCCCAAAACAAAGACTCCAAACGGATATATTTGATCCCGAATCTGAAGCTGAAGGAGAGGAGCAGCAAGAAGAGGAAGAGGAAGAAGTGAAAATACAGTTTCTGAACGGTAAGGTTTGATGTTTTTAAACGTTTTTCCCCCGACGGAGAATAGTGTTCTTTTGTTGTCTATTGAATGGGTAAAAGTTTAAAACGCCAGTACAACGCGATATTGCCTCGTTTTTTCGTTAAAAAAAAGAATACAAAGTAAAAATTGTGTATATATTCGGCTCTTTGTTATGCCCACTTAAAAGTACAAAACCTGAAAACGCCAAGTGTTTCTCAGAGAAACAGCAAATCTAATGCTGGAGAATAAAACACAATTCTGATTGAGCTTCGAACCTTCGTCACACTGCATTACCCACAGTCTGAGTTATGACACTACAGTTCACCATCACTATGTTTTTAATCAATAATTATCTAGCTGTAATCATCCACTGCTACTCATTTATCAGAATTCAGGCCATTCTGCTGTTTGATGTTTTTGGAAGAAAAGCAAACTACAATTTGTCCATACATCCTGTAATAATTATTTTACAGTAATTATTGCAGCTTGCATCTGTTTTATGATCACTGCAAACACTATTTCCTCAACATTCTTCAGTCTCAACTACAGTTGCTAATTCAAGATGGTTTCTTTTTAAATGTTAATAAGTAACCTAATATAATCCAGGAATAATCCTGTTCAATATTTCATATTTTATGGTGTGCATTATAGGTGCTGCTCATGTGGAAATTGTGCAACGATGCCTAAAGAGCAGGAGAATGTCTGTCAGGAAATACCACAGCTAATAAAGTTTTGGCCACAATTTGACTTGCATGATTTTGTTCTCCACATCAACACTTACCTTATAAACGTTACCCTATAGGTTCTGAGACAGATGCAGCAGGTAGAGGACCATATGACCCGTATGTTGGACCACCTTTTAGAGCCTGTTAGCTGAATCCCTGCTCTTTACATCAGGAATGCTACATTACAGAGCAGATCATGGCCGTTTACAGATCAAAGAACGGGCTTTATGCACATCACTACTTCCTGAATTTACTGCTACTTTTCCCGTCTTTCATTATTGGACAAACTGATTAATCCAGGTGTCTGACCATCGTTGTCATGGTAGCTGAGATCAGGCAAACTTGGATTAATCAGTTTGTCCAGTAATGAAAGACAAGAAACAGAGGAGCACTAATAATTTCAGGAAGTAGTGGAGTTGAGCATGTAGCCCATAGAGAAGTAAGTTGGCAGGTTTATCTGAACAATCTCTCAATGTCCCCCAATTAAAAATGAATTTGTGACTTCATGCTATCAAGTCATATTTCAGTGGGCATAACAGTCATACCACAAACTAGTATAGTTATAGCTAAACTTATAAACCATCTTGTTCAGACATTATAGCTTTGTTTGCATTCACATATGATCTTTGAAATAAAACAAATTTATTGAATAATACATTTATTTGTAAAAGACAAAAGCAGCATCAGTGTTCTTTTTCCTCAACATAAAGGAGTACGAAAAAGTTAAACAGTTATATAAAAGTAGAAAACATTCACATGGTAAAATAAATAAATAAATCAGAAAACTATGAATATATAAATATTTCAGGAGATTACAGTTCAAAAGTGTTTGCTAAAAGTTGCCTTTGGGCTTCAACACCTGCATGTAAAAATGTAAAATAAGAAATGTTTTATGACACTTGGTTTTGCTCCCCAGGTGATTCAGGTACATGTGAACCGAAGCTTTGTCCGATGGTGTCGGGGCTTCCTTGGACAGAGAGCACTGGTAGTTGTTCCAGCATGTGTGGTGAATTTCCGGTTCCAGAGGGCCGGCATGAAGGATTCAAGCTTCCCCCTCTTGATTGAAGCGAGACGCACAGCTTGCGATGACCCCCCCCATCTGGTCGCACACTCTGCTCGCAGGTCTCTCAGGATGGGAATCTTCATCGCCGTGTAAGACACTGGGTCCACAAAGATTTTTCAAAAGGTACAAAGAGGGGGGGGGTTACATTTTGTTTGTGTGCACATGGGACACAAACATTTTGAAAGTTCTCTTGATTTCACTTTACAGCGTTTTCTTTAGATTCTGTAAATGATTTCTGTTTTGTAAATGATGTAAATAACAAACTTTGCATTTCTGTATTTGGAAACAAAATAAAGCATTTCAAACTTACAAAAAGTGGCTCAGTCTTCACTGGTTTATCCACACACACTCTCTTCTTGCCCTCTGAAGACTGGTTCTCCTGCAGGAGTTTTGGCTTGTAGTAGTACAGTAGTACAGACCCCCCAGGTAGAGTCTAGAGATAAAGAAAATGTTATACTGACAATGTGCACATGCTAAGATTTATCAGAGCTTGCTCCATTATCTTTACCTGCACAGCATTCCAAGGAAAAACCACATTCTTTAGTGCAAAACGAAGGATGACACTGGAACACCTCCACTGGTGGGGGGGGACTCATTTTTTCCAGCTTTCAGGATTCACTTGTTCAACATGACTTTCTCCAATTTGAACAATGAGGATGTTCCTAAATAAGAGGAGAAAACATGTCACCAAATTACTCAGTTACTGGAATACTTCAATTAACTGAATACTTAAAAAAAAACAAAAAAAAAACAAACAAAACTAGTTATTAGTTTTGTAATTTGGTTTGAGTGCAGATGACGGCTCTCAAAACAATTTTATGACCATCAAATGCAACACTTCATTTCACACTGCAGTATAATAACCAGAACATAAAATGTAATCCAGTTCAAATAATCTCTCAGTGTTTTCCATCTCAAATTGTGAAAGAATCTGTGTAAAAATAATCAAGAAGCCTGTCTAATGTCAATGCCTGTGTCAAATACAGACCTATTCAGTGACCACAAAAATAGTGGCCCAGGATTTATTTCATTTGCCCCAAAATTTAAGGAAAAAAACGAATAGATGAATACAAATAAATTTGGTGCACTTAACTCATTAACTGTCAAACGTTTTCAGAGCAGAGAGCTCCATGTTGCCAAGATTTCTAAATATTTTCACTGATTTTTGGAGAGCCACAGATACTGTGTGCTATGCCGAAGTAAACACCAGAACTATCACAAGAAAGCGGAGACTGTTCTTTCATCAGAAAAACAAAAACATTTGCGTCCAGTTTTTTCCATTCTTTAGTAACTGCAGCAGAACATGGGGGATCATAAAAATACCTGCAGAGTCGGCCCTCGTGTCACCACCAACAGTGGTCTTTCCCTCCATGCTGAGACGTTGTAGGATGTCACTTCTGTGAAGACGTCCACTGGTGGACAATCGCCGGCTCAGTGAACATACGGGCATGCAGCTGCACAGCTCTGAAGATCTGGAAAGAAAAAAAAATGATGGTAAATAAAATCTGCTATATTTACTGCCATTTGCCCTGTTTTTCTGTGAGGATATACATTTTGTTTTCCTCCATGTTCTTCTGTGAGGATAAACATTTTGTTTTCCTCCATGTTCTTCTGTGAGGATAAACATTTTGTTTTCCTCCATGTTCTTCTGTGAGGATAAACATTTTGTTTTCCTCCAACCTTTTCGAGTCTGAAGAAAGATGCTTCACTGATGTTCACCACTGCAGAAAGTTCAGTGTTCCCATAAAATTCCCAGCGATTAGTAATACCGTTTCAAATTTCAGTTATCGTTAAACCCGTGACTGATTACTGCACTTTGAAAAACTGTTATGTTTCTTATTGTCTGGAAAAGCAGCAGCAGTTCCAGTTTGCATTATTTAATATACGAAAACATGGTGGAAAGCAACAAATGCATCCATGTGGACAGTTCTGGAGATTTCTCCCCCTTATAAAAGGACAAAGCAGACGTCTAGATCCATTTTGGATATTTTTGAAGATGCTGGTGGCGTATTTCATAACTGTCATCATTTTGGTCACAATAACCGTGATATGAAATTTTTGTATCGTTACATCCCTCCCCACACGTAATATACATATTTGTCTTGTGTGGGATGTTTGATACAACATAAAGAAAGGAAGAAAAAAAAAGGAGGAAAAAAATTAAGGACTGTAGCTGCCAGAATATTCACTGCTTGTTTTTCTAATGAAGTCTCATCATGTACGGCATGAATGTAGGGACACTACAGCAACTTACATGTCTGTTGAAAGTGACACTGAGGCAGAGTTTGCAGGATCATAGGTGACATCCTCCTCTCGTGACTCTGCCATTGAAGATGTGCCCTCAAATGGATCCTCTCCCTCCTCCATTTCCTCACAAGGTCTTTTTGCTGGTCTCTATTGGAGTTGAAGTTAAAAAGTGGGTTAGTGGTTACACGAGGAAGTGTGGCTGTCCAACCATGTTTGCAGGACACAGAGGCCTGGACAGCTGTTAATTATATTTCACTAGTTAATCTACGCATGATATATCAAAACACCTCAGTAAAAACAGTACGAGTTACAGTGAAAGTAAAGAGTAAAGTTTCATTACCAGTAAATAAAAATAATTCCACACAGCTACAAACCTGCACTTCTGAAGCGTGGCTGTAATGTCAGATCAGTCTGGGAGGCAGCATCTCTTTTTCCTGCACTCAGTAGTGGTGTGCTCACCTGAGGAAGAAATCAAAGTGATCAGAAATTAACCTTCTACTTTATAAATACTATTATTAGAAAGAAAAAAGACTAATGTACACATCTTATGATGCATATCGTTTGAATAAACTAAAGTTACATGAACACAAAACTAAAAGTCATGCAACAGTGCCATATTACAGTATATTGTCTAAGTCAGTAAAGTACATAAATAGCTTTAGCTGGCAGTCTTGCACACCGTGTCCGTGCCGTTATCGGTGGGGGTCCAGAATAAGCAGGCTGCATGTGTGTGCACTCTGAGCCTGCGTCTCTGTCCCGTTAATGAGCGCTGATTTGCGGCAGCTGTTGTTGCGTGATCTCCGCTATCTTTGCATTACAAGCTGCAACAATGTGTGCAAACGAGCCGGGAACATTAGCTCGTTTACGTTCTGCCGTACCCCCCCCCCCCCCCCCACCGCTCCTCCTCCGTTCACAGTTGCAAACAGCGTGTAAACTTTAAAAGCCTTTTCACTAAATGCCCCACAGTAACAGTATTCATGTAAAAAAGGAGGAGAAAGGCTCCAGCTGCTGTCGCCTCTCCGTACAACGCGTTCGTGGTATAATGAGAGAAAGTTTCCGTCTCACACAGCTACATGGCTAACAGCTGATGTAACTCGGCTAAAAGCTAACGCTGGCTGTGTTTTGCCGACATGTCGCTAAAATGATTTAAAAACACGGTTAAACCTGACAACTTACCTCCTCCGATGTTGAAGGGCGGCTCACAGAGAGTTGGTATGACTCCAAGTTTCAGCCACAGTTTAGTGGCAAAGCCCGACTGGAGCTGAAACAGGCTCCTGACAGACTCCGGTGTGAAATGCTGACTCAGCACATACATGAACTCTTTTCAGACCGTTTCAGGAGGATTTCCAGGAAAAATAAAAGATAAATCCATCGAGTCCACACTTATTCAGCTGATACTGCAAAAAGACTTGTTTCTTGCAGCATGAAACAGAGCAGCTAGCATGCTGTCCTCCCCCCACCGGCATCCCAGTTGCTCAATGCGGAGCAAGGACGGTTGTAGCTCGGAGGGGGTGGGGGGCCACGCGCGCGGGGGGGGGGGGGGGGTTGAGAGCAAGAGGGCTGTACCAGTGACAGTGGGAGGGCCTAGTAGGCGGGCCAGGTCTTCTTCGTACGTCACAAAGAGACCGTTTCAGAAACGGCTTGCTGGAGGACTCTTTCACAGAAATGCAGGGAGGGAGAAATACAGAGAGTACGCATCTGCACACACTTCAGGGGGTCTCCATAGACTCCAGCAAGTTATAATTATGTGTTAAAAACTTGAAAAAGTGCATTTTGCATAATATGGGACCTTTAAATCTTGTCTGCCAAATGTTTTTAAAATTCAGTGGTTACAAGAACAAGAAAGATTCACATATTCATCTACCATTCATGCTTTCCACTGTTTATCTGCGGCTCAGATCAGAGTCTTGAATAATGCCTTATTTACTTACAGCTCTGTTTCTTGTCGTCTCCAGATGCCACGTCCTTGTTGTGGTTTTTAACTTGCTATTAATTGTATTTTAAATAAATAGCCCGAGACTTCCTGTTTCACTTTTCATACTTGCCTGCTCAGATCCTGCCAAATATTATCTGAAATCTTCATATTAACTCAATTTATTTTAAAAAATAAATAAGGGTTTATTTCCATTATGATACTGTGTATTTAAACTGCATTAGCTGTATGTTTGCTGACTAATACACTTTATAATTTAGTTTTGCCTGAATGAAACTTTAATACATGGCTTTAAAGATATTCCCTTCTACAGTGGTGGTGATAGAACTCCCATCATCCCATGCTAAACCACAACATCTTACATTACATCTCCTGTTACTGTTTTAACTGAGAGGCGTCTAGCAGCAGTAATTACACATATTGCACATGTGAGTGGTACACAGTAAAGTTTAACACATAATATAAAGTCTGTTTTCTGTTTCTTCCTAATATGCATTTTATGATTGGACCTTCCCAGCAGTGATGTGCTTGATGTTCTTCCTGCATCAATGATTTAGTTGCATCTGTGGTAAACTGTACAAAGGCTCCAAAATGATAGTTTTCTTAAAGATTTTGGAAACTGGCCCCAACTTTCCAGCATGGACTCTGATTTTGGTTACCATGGTTAAAAAACAGTTACCAAATGGTTACCATGCACACACAGTGGCTCCGTTAAAGGTACAGTGTGTAAGAACTCCTGACATCTAGTGGTAAAGATGGATATTTGAAAGAAAAGACTTTTTCTTTCAAATGACTTCATATTCGAAGCACTGTTGTGAATGTAAGGTGGCCGTTAGTGGCCAAAATTCTCCCAAACATAAAGATGATTTTATCTGTGAGTGGATCCAGTGTTCTCAGGTGTAGCTATGATTGAACTGAGTAACTACTTTAATGTCTTTTAAGGCATTACTGATCTCTAACTCCCATTACAGCAGTTTTAAAGTTCTGAGGGTACTCATTTTACACATTGTTTTGTCAATTCAGGGACACCATAGTAAAAATGGTGGAACAAATATGGCAGCCTCCATATGTGCACCACCCAGCAAGTAGATAAATGACTCATTCTAAGAAACTAATCATAGAACAGCTGTTCTAGTGCAGCGATTACACATCAATAGAAACACAGTTTTAAATTATATATCACATTTTTCTGCCATTGACCTCTGTTTTTTGACATACTGTAACTTTAAAATGCAAACCAAAATTCTTACATATAAGGTGCAGAATTAGAAATTCCCAGTTGTCCTCAATTTTAGTAATGTTACATGCATGCCAAAACTGAATGAAGCTATTCTGATCTTCGTCACATTACTGTATGTAGATGTGTTTATATATTCTTCACATTATTACATCCTACATGCTATTACATACACTGCAGCTTCAGAGCAGACGCTCTGAGCTACAGAGGTCCTATTTTGGCTTATGATGCACAACTTTGGGCTTGTTTTTTTTGTTTGATTGGTTGTTTTGTTTGGGGTTTTTTTTTATCAAGTACAAAAGATACATTTTGTGGCAAAGTAGGTATAACATGTCCATGTGTTTAGGACTGTGTGCAGGGGTGCACATATCCAAGAGCCACTATCTTGAAACTTGTAGAGCAGGGGTGACCAAGTTCGGTCTTCAAGAGCCACAATCCTCCAACTTTTATATCCACCCCTTCTCCAACACAC
The DNA here is from genome assembly GCA_023101725.1 of Atherinomorus stipes. Classification (NCBI taxonomy): domain Eukaryota; kingdom Metazoa; phylum Chordata; class Actinopteri; order Atheriniformes; family Atherinidae; genus Atherinomorus; species Atherinomorus stipes. The sequence continues at coordinate 781,745 of JALJCO010011227.1, read as the reverse complement.
CTAAATTACCTTATGTGCATGTCATTCATCTCTGCAGAGGCCTTATAACAAGCCATCTATTTGATTCAGATGTGTTGGAGAATGGGTGCTCTAAAAGCTGCAGGATAGTGGCTCTTGAGGACTGGATGTGAGCACCCCTGACTATGTGTTTGATGTTAATGAAAATATGAATGGAATCCCATCTGCAACTCAAGTAATCGGAGTATTGCATTGTAGAGATAACATGCATGTAGACACTGGATTGTAATTGTTGTTTTAAAAAAACATGTAAAATAATGTGAATTTACTATTTGATTTAGTCAAGCAAAGCATTTTATTCCCTTGTATTTCAGCTAACTCATCTGTTCTGTGTTTTTGCAGCCTTTGCTAGCCTGCCTGGTCTGATGGAGCACCTGTCGGAGAATTACAAGTACTGGAAAAACTTGGACGAGATGAAGTGTAAGAGTCTGCGCCCTCCTCCTCCGTCTTGACCTTCTCCTCCGCTCGTCCAGCTCTCGGAGTAAAGTTAGACCACAGACGCAGCCCTGCAATGGAACAATTAGTCTTTTCAGCAGTGACTTGACAGAGCTCTGAGCCCCCCAGCCGTCCTTGGATACGGCTTGAAAATTGGACAATTTTGGACTCTAAGGGCAGACATCACTGACTGAGGAACACTGAGAAGCTGTTTCCTGTGTATGTTTGTATCTTTTCTCATGCGCTTTTAGCTGGACATGGTGTTCCACCCACAGAGAACAGGTATTTGAGGGCCCTGTCGACTTTCCACTGCCACTTTTTGGCCCTCTAAAGTATTCTTGTGTGGACCTCATGGCTCACCTGACAATCTGTACCATACAGTGTATCACATCAGAACTTGCACTTTAGCTAATCAAGACATTTTTAATTGAGCTCCTTTTTTGCTGTGTTTGCTTTCCACACTTAATCATCCTTCAAAGATTTTATTTCATGTCTGTATGTTTTTCCAAAAGAAATTTTAAAAATTAAGGGGTGACAAAAGCCAGAGGAACAGACTACAAGTAAGTAGCGTGATCTAATCACACTTTCAGAAGATGTGAGTTCTCATTTTAAAGCTTCCTTTTAAAACATGTGAAGGTGCTCAGCTGGAATTATTCAATCATATTCGCTGTTTGGGACCAATTCTTACAACCCCTGACCCCATCAGCCTTGTGCAGGAAGAGTATGTTGAAAAAATCTGAAGAGCAGACCTCCGGAGACGGGAAAGTAGGGTGTAATCCCAGCCAGCAAACAAGATTTTTCTAAAATGTCAGCCCCATTTATCGAGGTTAAAACTAAGGGCTGTGTTTTAAGGTCCTGCAGCTGCAGAAAATAATGAGGCTGTGAAATATCTCACCCTGTAAACTACTGTTGTAATTTCTTCTGTCACCATCTTTAGTGCACTGTGAAAGCAGCTCGAGAGGATAATGTCAAATGAGTACGTCAGAACAAGTAGAGTTGCACTGTATCAGAGCTGTTTAGTTTTCAAATGTTTCAGAACTTTGTGACACAAACTGTAGATGCACACAGAATAGAAGAAACAAATTGAGAGTATTTGGACAGTCATGTATCGGTATTTAATGTGGAGCTTCCCTTATTTTGCTTTGACCTCACAGCGGCCTGAACAATGAATGAAGGAGCACATGGCTTTCACATATTTTAGAGGTGAATCTCAAATCCTTTGAACATGATTCAGCTTGCAATCATTTGGCACATCAAAGGCAATGAAATCATGGGATTTGTGTAATGTGCCTGCCCCCGCTGGCATTGAAGAAGTGATGCAGGGTAAAAACATCAGTCAGATAAGACGAAGGATGTCTAGTTCCAGCCCTAAAGCACGTGCAGGTTTTAGATGTTTCCCTGTTTACCCGATTCAAATGAAACAGACGTCCCCAACAGCCTGTCAGGTTTTGCACGAGCTTTCGAGAAGCAAATATCTGAAACCTGTGGGCTTGTGGCCCAGAAGTTGATATTCCTGGATAAAAATGAGAGAATTTTTAGTGGGAGTGTAAAAAATGACCTTTAAAATTGGCTTCTTGTTTTTGCTTAACAGAAGCTAAAGATTTTGGCTTCCCAGCGTCTCTCAGGTCACTTTTCAGGTGTTGAAAGGACAGCAGGACAACCTTTGGAAATAAAGATTAGTGGCTAAATCTGCAGATACCCATAAACTATTGTTGCTGTGAGATTATGTGATATTTGACCAGTTCTTGTCTCCATATAAATGAGTGAAACAGGAGGTATTGTAGCTCTGTGTGTAATAATCAAGAGGGTGCACATTGCAGTATTAACCAAAGGCACAGAGAGCTCCGAACAGGTGCCTTATTCTCTGGTTATCTTTACAGACATGTTTTCGTTGGAGCTGATCCTCCTCTCCTCTCTGTACAAAAAGAAAAAGAAAAGAAGCCATAAGTGTTTTAGGTCATCTTATATGTTGCGTCATGCTCTGTGCGACAGTTTGGAGTTAGCGAGTCTGTGTTGATGGTTCTTTCACGATGGTCCTGACATTTTGTCCTGCGTTTTTTACACCTAAAGTTTTAAAGATGTAAACTAAATTAAGCCGTTCAGGTGTGTTTAATTTCAACTCACTTTTAAGAGGTTAAACTGGTCACATCCATGTTCAGTGTATTTACAATTATGTAGTCACCTTGTTGATGATCAAAGGTCTTAAGAAACGCCTTAATCCTGACACGTTTCACTATTTGGGTCTGCTATTGTTGCAATACACTGTAAACTACCCAATGTACCTGCTGTTCTTGTAAATACTCAGCCTATATCCTTTTCTTCCCTTTGCTTTTTACATATATTGCTTACAGTATGTACCTTTTGTTTTGAATGTTAAATGTTGCTGTTGATTTCCAAAATCTCTAGAAAAAGAAAAAAAAAATATTTTTTTACCATGACTTGAAACGCAGCTCCAGCTCTGAATGTTTCATGGCTGCTATCACCAATCTTAAGAGGATATTTTTGCTAGTCTCTAACCAACATTTCTATTCATAAAGAGAATTTAAAGATTTCAGATTTACACTTCAGACGAACCATGCCTTTTCTGTGAGCAGTGTTGACTGGAATATGATAATATCCATTAGATGAGATGAGAGACAGTCTTTTAAAGCCTTGCTTTGAGTCTACTGAGGCAGAATTAGACAGTAGAGCTGCTTTACATGTAACAAGCCTTCATCCCTAACACTGATGGCCGTGACTGCAAGAACGTGCCAATTCTGTGTTTTGTATAATTTATAAAAAGAAGAATGATTAGAAAGAATATTTAACAGTACAAAACTTATTTTTGTGAAAGGAATAACTATTATTATTGGCCATGACCATAATTGTACTTTGTTTTTAATGATTTTCCTGCTATAAAAAGCTTTATGCTTGTCATCTGAAATCTCCCATGTTTGTTTGGAAAGTTTTATGTAGCTTCCTCTCTGCATTATGTCTTATGTTGATGTTTTCTGTCAAACACAAAATGTATTGTGAGACAATAAAAAGCATTATTTAAATTTATTTTAATATGAAGTTGTTACATAAATGGCATCACATTCAGAACAATACAAAAACATACCGATGCTTATTTACTTTCTATGCAAGTTAGATGAGAAGATTGGGAGTGGGTTAAATAGGATTTCATGTCCCTCATCCCTATTGTACCATGAAGCAGGTTAAAGCAACACCACGAGTTTCTGACCTTAAAGAAAGAGTCCCCCCGTTTCTGTTCGTCAACACTATTCGAAGTGAGAGCCCCTCCCTTCGGGCTAATGGCCGCATCGCTCTTCAGCCCCAAGCTTCTCCTTCAAAGCTTGGCAGTGGGTGAAAGCCAAACCAATATTAACCCATGGTTTTCGAGCGTGCACAATCTAAAGCTCATTTCACCACAAAATAATTCTTTTTCTTTGCAGCATCCGTCATTTTTATCTAGAATTTGAGTGAATCCGGTGTTGGCTCCAGTCGACCTTTAAAAAAAAAAAAGTTTACTCCAATCAACGCGTTGATTCCAACAGAGCGCTACGCCCTTAGCTCGGTCACTGGAGACAACACACAAATCTCCACCCTGAACACACCAAAGCAAAGGGAAAAGACGAAATACAGACGGGGGAGGGGGAGTTGCAAACAAAACTCACCGCAGAGGTGCAGATTGAGCCAGATGTCACTCACACAATTCTAGCGTTTATTTTCAGGGGGAAAACTCTGGACTCTACCTTTAAACCTTTGCTTGCGATTCATTTACATGACACGCTCATTTTCATTGTGCACATTCCTGGAGCGGTCATTGCACTGCAGAAACCCTGGGGCTGAGAAACAGCATCTCACAGCTTTGTGTTTCCAGCCCAGAGCGTCATGTGACAGCTGTGTTTTGCTATATGGTACCACATCACATGCCAGCAACTGGATATCAATACACTGACTGTTTTTAGGCATGAACCCTGCCTGATACAGCAAAGAAAACGGTATCAGAGGAAGAGAGGAAACAAAAGAAAGTGACACCATAAGACGAGTCAGCATTTTTACTGATTAGAGATAGGATGCAAGACGGATGCCGGAGCCAAAGTGTGAAAATCTGTCAATGTTAAGCTGCTGCTTTAACATTTTCATAAGTTTATTAGTGCTATGACAATGGTTATCGACCCCTGGCTTCTGACTCTGGAGATGTGCACATTATGTAAAACTGGACGTGGCCTCAGACAATCAATCACAATAAAACATTTTCAACTGGCTTCAAATCAACAGAGCTGCTGCAGCCAAAGAAGGGAAGAAAGATGACAGTAGGGATGTATATCGTTATGATTTTATCGATACCGATACCAATATCGATACTCCTTATCGATACCGGTATTTATCGATTCTCTTATTGATACTATAACATAATTTAGAGTAAATAATAAAGACATTACAAGATGTTACAAGATCCAGTGGTGGAGAATATTTGTTCAGATGATGTTGAAGAAACCTGGACATAAAAGTGGGTGAAGGACAGCTGGGAGAATAAGGGAATTGTGTCTGTCTTAGTCCATCATTGTGATTATTTGACTGCGTAATGATAACTTGATGGTTAGGTAGATGTACAAAAAGTATCAATAAGAGTATCGTTAGTCCAGAATCTTAACGGTACCCTGGTATCGTTAAGATTAGGAACCGGTACCAAACGATACCGGTACTCGGTATACATCCCTAGATGACAGTCTGCGTTGGTTCTTTTTTTTAATTTGTTTTTTTTTACTATCTGCAGCAGACAATATAAATGCATTAAATATTAACTGAGCAACGTCCCTGCCGAGCCATTGAAGCACAGGTAGACCCAATCAATTTGCAACTTATCTATTAATAACTGAAACAGTAATGAGTGAAATCAGCTCCAGAATAGTAACAAATGTGGAAAACAAATTCTGCAAATGCTTAAGAGCAACTGAATACAGTTCGAACACTCACAGATTTTTCCTGTCAACCTCACGTGTGATCATATTCTCTCTACTTCTGTACATCTCTAAGCTGAGCTAAACTAAGCTAATGCTGTGATGACTCATGAAACAGTTAGAGCCTGCTGAACTGACTCAGGTATAAGACTCCTCCCAGGCCAGACTGAATGTCAAGCTGCGGGAAAACACAAAGAACATGCAGGAGATATCATCACTCAGCCTCCACTGTCTCAGTTTGGTAACAAGTCAGGAGAAGAAAGTCTGGGAGAGGGAGATCTGAGTGTTTTCCCTCTGACTCCAACCAGTGTAAGTTCCAAAGATGAATTCATAGATTAAGTGGTCATTGATTTCTCATCTAACTCTTAGTAGAAATGTGTAAATAAAGCAAGGATAAAACATTGTCTACATGTCGAAATGCACAGTGCAAATTAGCAAACATCCACTCACATCAGAACTGAAGAGCAAACATCAGCAGGGTTTTTTTGGCAAATATTTTGGAGGAAAAAAAAACTTCATGTCAACATCTCACCGTTAAAAAACTCCAAAGGTGGAAGCAAATGTATTAAAATTTGCCTTTCTGAAATGAGGTATTTACTCTTTCATCGTTTCAGTCAAATACTAGTTTTCAGTCGAAAGGCAACGACAATGATTTTTAGAAAGCAGCATCAAACAAAACTCAAATGATTTTTGAACAACATCCAGCTACAACTTTCCACCTCTCCTGGTCTGAGGCTGCGACGTAAGGCTTAAAGATCACAGTCCACCGCTTTCCTCCAGCTTCTGGAAGAGCGCCAGGCTGCGCAGACGAGACTGTCTCTCTCCGTTCTTCCACAGAATCAGCAGCGTGTCCGTCGAACATGTGACCAAACCGTTCTCCCCAAAGCTGATGAACATCTGAAACGAGTACAAAGAGAACGGTTGAAGGACTGTGACCGCAGACATGCTGAAATTTCTAATCCAGAGCATCACAGACTCGCACCTGGACGGCTCCCGAGTGTCCGATCAGATCTCCCGTCAGCTCCAGAGTCCTCATGTTGGAGAGCTCCATGACCCTTTTAGACTGAGGGGCTGACTGTTTGTTTGATCGGCCGAAAGTCCACATCCCAAAGAACCCTGTGAGAGGATGACAAATACAACAATTGAAAGTCCTCATCGGATCATATATAATACAGTAAGAACAGGTTTGTTCTCCTCGTATCGTGACTGACAATCCTGACGATTAGGGCTGTAACTGGGTTTGTTGTTGTCCGTCCGGCTCTCCCACGGTAACACGCGTCAAGGGGGCGCGGGCGGCCAGGAGTGTGCTGAACGACCCCAATAACAAATGAAGAGCAAAACCTGACGTCACAGTTCAATGGTACTCGTTCGTTTGTTCATTCATTAGAAAGTATTGATGAAATTAAAGGAGTTTTGCGGCAGATAATGCCTTATATAGAGACCCGCTCTGGCTGCCCCGCTCCCTCCCATTATATGGACATACGGTGATCGCGAAAAAATCTAAATATCTCACGTAGGAGTCAGTGATACAGAAATGTTACTGGGGAGTTAGTGCACGTATAAACTCCTAGAAATAAGGTCCAGGTTGAAAAAAAAGAAACTTATCCTTTAACAGAAACGGCTCCACTTTCATTTCACTCATCCTCATCACAAAAACTAAGCATCAGAGCAGGTTACTCTTCTGATCAGACTGCTTGAATAAAAAAAATGCAGGAATAAGTAACATACTGCTGTTTTACAGCTGTTTGCACAAAATTAGTCTATTCTCTAATCATACCAGTAACATTCAAACTTGTGTGGTGTCGTTTTAGATGCGCTATGTTGGAGGTGTTTCTGGGTACGTACCCGACCGCAGTTCTGCAGTGTCACACTGCTTCTGTTTTGCCTGCTTTTTTCTCTTTTTTTTTTCTCCCTCTTGATCTAAAACCGAAGTGCCTCCAGACGGTGGACTTGAGCCTTGATGGCGCTTTTTCTAGCTCAACAAGCTCACATGCCATATTGTTACAAGTTGTTAGAAACAGGATGGTAAGCGCGCTGCACCAAGTGGAGGTAAAGTTTCACCAGTCCGTCATTCAGTTATTTCCGATGGCATGCAAAACCTTAATGAAACAATGAATAGTTAAATAAACAAATCCTGCACCCAACAGTTCGGTACAGGGTCGTAGGGCTGGACAATTAATCGAATTTTAATCGTGATTTCAATTTCGCCTTTTCACAATCATAAAAACACTGTAATCGAAGAAAAACAATTAATCCTGAAGTGAACATACTGGTGGAGCTATAGGAAGCAAGCTGCAGGAGCATAGAACAGGAATGCGTGTAGACTTAGTATTTGTTTTTATTGCTATTATTATTTTGAATAATATTCTTATTTTACTTTTTAAAAAATTATTTTCTGTTTGATTTTTTTAAAAAGTGATATTTCAAGTTGAGTTCTGTGGTTCAATGAACACTATAAAATCAATGAATAATCGTGTATATTAATCGTGATTTCAATATCAGTCAAAATAATCGTGATTGTCATTTTTCCCATAATCGTCCAGCCCTACAGGGTCGTGTCGAACTGAGGAGTGTACCAATCGGTTCGACACAAATACACATACCGTTACAGCCCTACTGACGATTCAATTCCAAAATACCAACTCTGCAACAGATGAAAAATAACAGCATCGTTATACTTTCAAACATCTCCTGAAGGACGCGGCTGATCAGCAGCAGGATACGCTGAAAAAACGTGCAGCAACACAGATGTTCTTTGCTCTGTGTTGCCCCCGTTGCTCCACAATCTGTGTACCTGCTAGCTTAAACCTGCACTTCTAGACTTCAGCATAATTTTTCAGTTCCCTGACGACTAATCAGCATCCTTCCTGTCTTTTCTCTGAGTTCTCTCCAGCTAGCAAAAGTCAGTCTGACGTTGGCGTGCCTCATCTCTTGCTCTGTTTCGTTCTCTCTTTCTTTCCTCCTGCGTGTTTTTGATGAATCAGCCACGGTCTGTGCTCAAACAGTCAGTGTGTTACATGCATGTGACATGGTGCCATAAAGCGAAATGCTGCTGTGAAGTGAAGCAGCATCCCAGGAAAAAAAAAAAAAAGTGAAGTGTGGTTTCTCAGCCTTGGGAGGCTGCTGGGCAATGACAGCTCCAGAAATGTGAATAATGAATGTCACTGCCAACATCAGTCAGAGGTGCAGAGTTTTAAGGTTAGAAAGTTACAAAGTGCTATTTTAATTCTCCCATCAGTTCTTCAAACTCAAAACATTTTCACTGCTATCTAATGCAAGCAAGATAATGACCGCTGTGTACTTCATACAATACCACATAAAATGATGTTTCTCTGATTCTTCAGACATTGAAACCAACTGTTTATATCTCAGTCCCCGAAGAAACCACCCCACTCAAATGTTTGCTTTAGTTGTTATTTATCATTCAAGTTGTATCATTTTTAATCCTGAAGTAAAATGAAAATCAAGTTTGGTTTTGTTTGTTTTTTTAACTTCAATATTTGCTTTTGTTATAATATATTTTGTATCTACTACTACAAGCTGAAATTTGCGAACTTTGCCTGTTGCTGAGCAGCTGGGAGATTTTAGGGGGTGATGAGAGTAAATGAAAACGTACCAGGGCAATAAAAGCAAAGTAATGAGATGAAAGTTACTTAACAGTGAAGCAAAGTGTCAGAAAACTGCAGAGCTGAACGACACCTCACATCTTAGTGTCAGTGTTAATTTGCATGAGTCTTTCTTTACACAAAATTAAAAGTTGATTACCATGTTGGAATGACCAGAAGGTTTCAGCGCCCTCAGATTTCGAGCACAAGATTCCACAACTGATTGACTGATAATGGGAAATGTAATCTAGTTGTATATTATATTAGATTCATGAGACAATAGCTAGTTTTTGGTTGATCTACATAACTGCTCCAAGTGTGTAAACTGCTCACTATCCTATCAGCTGCACAGCATTTGCAGTTAGAGTTGGAATGCTATGTTAGTGTGTGTGTGTGTCCTGTTGTGTAGGGTGTGTGTGTTTGTGTGTTAACCTGCAGAGGCTGGTTCTGCAGGCAAAGGCAGGTCTTGGATCTCCCACATCCTCACACTGCCATCTTCAGAGCACGACATCAGCTCACTGAAACAGAAACATTTACCTTGATGGGAGCAGCAAAGTAGACAAAATTTCAACTTAAAAAAATCCAGAAGATGTGATTTACAGTTAAGAACTGACTCATGACCAAAAACAGTGTTTTCATCCAAATATTTTATGCACTTTCATCACATTATAAAAAAAATCTGCTGAAATTAAGATTGATGCACTTTTTCAAACACTAACTGAGGGTTAGTGTGCTGTAAGTGAAAACACAACATGACGCAACAACAACAAACTACACATGAAAGAAATCAAGATGCAAGTTGTGCTAAAAGCACTTTAAAGTCATGTGATCTTAATATGGCTTCATTTATTCTCTGAACTTGCTTCCACTTATTACTGTTTTTTTCACTCTTCTCTCAAGTGTAAAATAGTTTTTGCAGCACTGAGCATTTTTGATCAATTTGGTTTAATAGACATTTAAAAAAAAAAAAAGAAAAGTTGAATGGGAACAAAAAGATGAGTTTTCTTATGGAAGTTTGATGTGATTCATTTTGTGTTTCCTTCCCCAGTGACCGAACAAGTTTTGCTTTTCAGAAAATTAACTTGTTTGAAAGAAGAAAAAAAAAGTAGACGAAAGCAAAAACAAAACCACATCTTTAGTTTTAGACAATCACTGTGATATAAAGCAAATCTTAAGCAACATCTTTGGAAATTAGGTTATTTTTTCTGTAAAGTTTATTATTAGCTTTAAAAAGGGTCACAAAGTTTAGTCCAAAACAATCGCTTCATGAATCTGTTTGTTTATTCTATTAATCAAAAAAAAGTGAGGACAGGCTTAAAAAGTTTCATTTAAAAAACATGATTAAGAACTTTATGAATTTTCTTTTAGATTAAATTATCTACATTTACATGAAAAACACACATTAACAGTGAAATAGTTAAAAATATGTAAATGTAATGATATTGAATACTTTCTTTTTGTCTTTTTTCACTTTATTGTTATTTAACGACTTTCTGGTGGAAAATTTGTATAAAAAGTGCTTCAGGAAAAATAACAGACATGATTTATATTTATACATATTTGTTGCAAGCCAGTTATGTAAAGCCAGCTTTTTTAGTTTGTTTCTAGGCAAACTGTTTGTCTTGCACATTTCATGTGCAAAACAATTCAACGTGTTTTACATAAAACATTAAAAGCATTACGGGGGGTGGGGGGAGTGTTCAGAAAAAGCATTTAATAAAAGTAGATGAGAAAAAAATTATGGGGAGAAACACAATCCTATGAAGACATTGCAAAAATTATAATAAAACAATATTAAAAAGTAAATTTTCATGACCACTTTATCTCAGTAGAGGCCATTAAGAGCAAATAAACTATTTCTGTTTCTAAGTAAATGAGTCCAAACATGCTGATGTGATCTTTGGCTCTCTGAAGGACTGATTTAACATCTAACTAAAAAGGAGGACAATGGTGCACTCATGTGGATGAAAAGAGGACTGCACCAGTGTGGACCAGTATTCCTATTCTAAGATTGTTATTATATCCCAGTTGTTTCATATTCCCATAAATATTTTATATAATTTACAGTCACTGGTATTACCTGTAAAAAAAAATATCAGCTGGATGAAACTATCTGTTGTTCTTTTATGATGCACTTTCTGTTATTTTGAAGTACCTGGTTTCATTTCTATGATTAATTTATTATCATCAAGAATCTGGTGGTAAAGAAACAATCAGGCTCTAAACCAAACAGCAGACTCAACTTGGAGATTTCAAGATTTTACAGATGCCATTAAGAAGTTGTTAGAACCAATAATAATAACTTAATAAGAGGGAGTCAAGACAAAATGAGCTCATACACAATACCAGTTAAAGGTTTTGGCACACTTACACTGGATTTAATGGCAGAATGTGTCCAAACTTTTGACTGATACTGTAACTTATCAAAAGCTAATGACAGAAAAAAAAACCTGAAGAGAAAAAGATAGAATGTTAACTGCATTTACTATTGTCAGATAACACGATCCTGACCGCCCTAATCAGCAAATTGGGATATAAAAACAAGATGTCCTAAGACCTGAGGATGATTTACATATTGGGAGAAGTGGAGGCTCATTTTTGCCGACCTTCCTCCAACCTTTTCCTTTAGTTCCTGTTTTTGTTCTGAATAACTTTGCATTTCTGGGAATATTTAGCTAAAAACAGAACTGGCCACAGCTTATAATCACATCCAACCAATGCCAAGGGGACACAGGAAGAGACTGTTTTGTTTAAAAGAGTCACACAGTATCCCAAAAGCCAAGTGTGGCCACGGGTTTTATAATCAATCCCCAAAGAAAGATCTTACAATAAGAAATCAGTAGCAAATAACACTTTCATAAATCATAAAAGTTCTTCTGAAATCAAGCATACTGCAATCTTCCAACAGGGAAACGGGAATTATAAGAAAATGATCCCACCTCTCCGACAGCAGCATGGTGTGCAACACATTGGAGTCATGTGCAGCCTTCCTGTAGGCCACCACTGTTTTGGTCACAACATCATAAACATAAAGGCCGCTGCCCACAGCTGCAAGGATGAGCTACAAAACACACAAATATGACATTTAACAGTAAAAATGAAAAGTTTTTTTTTTTTTTTATGATGGAAGAAAGAATAGATGGAAACATTTGCATGAAGATTTTTACCTTCAAGCTCACAGACATGATCATCTTTGTGTTCAAAAAGATTCCTAAGCATGCAAAACGGCTAATGCTTCTACATGCATTGCAAATATTAGTGCAGTTTTTAATGTGTGCATGCATAAAATAATGTGTTCAAATTCATTTTTGTGCACCCATGAATGACTCATAAAACAGTTAACACATTTGTTAATCGTGTAATCACTTAGAACCAATAAGAGACTATTTTCTCTCCACATTCTTGAAGCTTCCTCCTTTCTCCGTGATCGATCATTATAATATAAGAAAGTATAACTGGGCTCTTTGCACAGATGTTGTCTTTGAGCTAGCTGAGGGGGGATTTTGTTAGATAAAGGAATGTAATGATATGGAAATTTCATATCACTGTTATTGTGACCAAAATGATCACAGTTATCATTTTTACCGCGGTATTATAGAAATACCCCCAGCATCTTTAAAAATATCCAAAATGTTTCTAAATGTCTACTTTGTCCTTTTTAAAGGGGGAAAAATCTCATGTGGGTGCCTTCGTTGCTTTCTACTATGTTTTCATTAATAAAACATTGCAAACTGCGACTGTTACTGCTCTTCCAGCTATTGAGCAGCATCATTGGGAGTCTTCAAAGTGCAGTAATCAGTCATGGTTTTAACGATAATTCAAATTTGAAACGGTATTACTTATCATTGGTATTTTTATCACAGTTAACCATTTTACCGGTAATCGTTACATCCCTAGTTAGATGACACTGTATTTATGAAACCAGGATTATATTACAGCAGACTGACAGTCTGGAAATGATTTACATGCCTGTGAGATGACGAGTAGTGATTATTTCTGATGTGATTAGTTGTCTGACAAAAGACGCAAAAAACATGCCAATTACAGCAGCTTTATAGGAAATTTGTTGATATTATACAGACTTGTGTTTTGTTTTGTTTTGTTTTTACATAAAGACGCATCTTAACCCCTCTGGAGATTCTTTGTTGGTAACTAGCATATTCTTTTGTGAACTGGATGTTAACTGTGGAGTTTGTGTGGCACACCGCAGCCCATTAGCAACCAGTTGAGTTACACCTGTCAGTTATCAGACTCCCTACCTCATTATCAGGGTGTGCTAGTCCAGTTAGCAGTTGCTCAGCCCTCCTGTTCAGGCATCTGGGCACAAGGTTTTTAACTTTGGTTGCCACTGTTTCACTTCAGCATGATTAAAAGTAATGAAGTGTGCAAGTTTGTTGGTGATTTGTTGCCCTTTGTAAGTGGTAATGTGCACAGATTAAATAATTTACAGAACTAGGGCTGAACGATCTATCGTTTTCAGATCAAAATTACGATTTCAGACCACGGGATCATATGATCGCCAAAACTGCGGTTTTTCCAGCGTTTTACACACACGCTACATGCCGTCTTCCTACCAGCCAGCCAAGCTCACCAATCAGAAGCGGCACTCTACTCGCGGACAGGTCAGCTTACTGCTTTTTTTTTTCTTTTTTTTTTAAATGCATTTGAAAGTAAATATTAACTTTGATTTTCATCCTTAATTAAGAGAAATACCTTTTAATGTTTTGATTGTATAATGGAATTTTCTGTCATGTTTGTAAATGTTACTGTACATTATAATATTCCACTTCAGCCTGATTTGAAGAAAATCGTGAATCAACTCAAAATCACAATATCTGCCAGAAAAATTGCAATTAGATTTTTTCCTGAAATCGTTCAGCTCTATACAGAACAAAGACTCACACTGACGACTGTGTTTGGTATAATTTTAGATCAGGAATTCTAGGTTGCAGGAGAAGATTTGGAGGCTTGCAGATGGTGCAGAATGCTGCAGCTCGAACTCTAACCAGAGCTGGGAAATTACGAGCACACGACTCCTGTGTCGGCCTTTCTTCAGTGGCCGCCCTAAGATGACGCCAAGATGCTGCTTCTCACTTAATAAAACAATAAATCACATTTCACTCTCTTTGTGCAGCTAAAAGCTCAGATGCAATACCACTGGATGGTCCTTTTCTCTAATCCAGGGGTGTCCAGCTCCGATCCCTGAGGGCCACAATCCCGCAGGTTTTTCATGCTCCAACGTACCTGCCTCTAATCAATGAGTCATTGTACTGAAATTCAAAGGCTGCTTGGGTCAGGTGTATTGGAGCAGGAAACATTGAAAACCTGCAGGACTACAGCCCTTGAAGACCGACTCTGGACACCCCTGCTCTAATCCGTGTGTGAATTCTGTTTTCACAGACAACACAGCTTAAATGTTTTGCCTACTTTGCTGGCAGTTTCAGCTGCAACTTCAATCTTCCTCAGTGCTGTCAGCAAGCTAGGCAAAGCATCTAAGCAAGTTGTCTTTTAAAAAAGAATACACATACGAGTCGGCATGCACGATATAATCGCCCCCTATCCGTATCGGCCTGTATCGACCTTAAAACCCCAACGATTTTTAACCGATATTTAACTGATATTTAACTGATAAGCCCGCTGTTTCTAAAGTCTAAAAAAAAAAAAAAAAAAAATTCCTCTTCAAAAACTTCTATTTTACAGACTTTAAAACTTCTAAAGACTAGGGGTGGGGAAAAATATCGATGCACTGAAATATCACTATATTTTGATATGCTGATATCATACTGACATTTAAAAACGCGGCGTCGATCTATTTTACTAATGAAATCTCGCAATATTTCAACGTTATGTAAAGAAATTTTGCTAAAATTCACGAAAAATTTTGCTATATTTTTATATGCTGAAATACTGACATTCAAAAACGCAATATCGATCCATTTTACTAACGAAATCTCGCGATATTTCAACTGTCTGTAAAAAAATTTTGCGAGAATTCACGAAATAGCGTGACATTGTGTAACAGAACGATATCTCGCGAGATTTTGAAAGTAAAATAGAACAATACCTAAATATCAATTTGATATTGGCATATGAAACTATCGCCATATTAAAGTGTATCAATATTTTTCCCACTCCTCTTTTTCAAAGTGTAGGAAACGGATAACGAAATTGCTATTTGCAATGACTGCTTATTTTTTTTCAGCTCTAATATCGGTATCAATATCGGTTATCAGCCACATGAGTTTTAAATTATCGGCATATCAGATATCGGCCAAAATTCTAATATCGTGCATCGCTAATACAGATTATAAAAAAAAAGACAAAATGAACATGACAGAAACATTACGTGGTCCTTTTCTCCTTCAGCATTAATCTACATGTTGTCCAGTCCTTCCAATACAGAAGAAAAAGAATAAATGCACAAATAAAGTGAACACTGATCCATCTGACGACAACACTCATCCAGCCCAAAAGCATCTGAGCCCAGAAAAGTTAACTGTCCAGACAAGGTTAACAAGCAGCTTCTTTTGTCTTAAGTGGCATCTGTGAGCCTGTTTTTTTTCTTTTCTTTTCCATCCTGCCTTTTTCCCTTCTCACCTTTCCATTCGTGGTCAGGTGCTGAATGGACATTTCACTGGGTTTGGGGGCACCCATGCGGATTTCACTCTGCATGCTGGTTTGCGACTCCTCCCACAGGATGTGCTCATAGGCCAGATTGTTCCAATCAATCGCATCCCATAAGATCAACTCGCCTGCATGGGAGCCGCTGGCAAAGAGGCCATCTGAGGAACCAGGAAGCAGATTGTATCAGAGTCATTCACCTTCGATATTTCTGCATTTATGCAAACGGACTGACCATTGACATTAATGAGAGCTCGAATCTGCTCATGGTGGTCGGACAGACAGCGGATCATCGCCACGGACACGCTGGAATCAGTAGACACTGTCAACCTGTAGATCACTGGAAACAGCAGGGGATAAACTTCAGTGTAAGCAATGAAATTTTCATCGTGTATTAAAAGAATCAACATCTTTCTCTCTTACTGATCTCTTTGTCCATTGCAGCAGCTATGCAGTTCTTGGGCAGCTCTATCAAAGCAGTTATTCCTGCAACATGCCATAGGAAAAAAAAAACCCATCAATTTATGTACAAACAGCAGCATCAGGGGTGAGTACAGTTGGTGCAACAACTGAGAAAGTCATTTCCCCCTGTTTTTCCTTACCAGTATCGCTGTGATCCTGCCTGTCACACTGCAGCTGGAAATCTTTGTTCCACACGCACAACTCTTCCCCACCTGAGACCCACACACACAATCGCTCCAACACCAGCAAGCACTGACACACATACACACACATGAGATCAGAGCGTGAAACACAGCAGCAGTTTTTGATTTTGACATCCACGCAACCTCACACGACGTCAAGGAAGATGAGAAATCAAATATAATTAGCCTATGGATGATGCAATTAACCTTCATTTGCGCTCAAAAGGAAAGAAATTACCAGTTCATATCTTATATTCTAACTGGGATAATGCTCTCTAGAGTCCAACCTTTAAATTTCATATCCTGACAATGTGGAAGCACACATTTACATGGCTTGCCTCTGAGACTGCAAGCATACAATTCAAGTATTTAAAGTTGTGGGACATTTTTAGATTTAATTTTATAAACAGTTTGCAAGGCAGACCAGAGTGCAGTACAGTAAAGATAAACATGAAAGAATCCTGGGTCAGAAATAAAACCAAGATGATAAAAACACCAAGAAGGGGAAGAAAAAATGAAAGGTGATGGCTTCCAGCCCCTCTCCGCAGGAATGTTATATTTTGAAAAAGAAGTTAAGTTTTACTTTTTCCCAATCAAAAATAAAGGGAGAGAGGAAAGGGGGCAACCCACTTTAATAAATCAAGCCGAGCATCCCCCTCCCGGCAGAGGAAAAGCTCCTCAGAAAAAAATAATCTGTTTTTCATCAGAGAGCTGCCCGCCCCCCCCCCCTTCTTTTTCTCAGATTGGTTTTGTTTTTTTAATCACTCACCCCCCCCCTCCCCTCCCCCCCCCCCCCCCCCCTCTCCTTCTCCAATTTGTTTTTATTATTTTTTTTTCTTTTTTTTTTTTTTTTTTTAATAAAGTTTCCTTCAAATTAATTTTCAATAAAAAAACCCCTTTGGCTTTTCTTCTTCTTTTGAGTTTTCTCCCTTTCCTTTTTTTTTTTCCTTTTTTTTTTTTTTTTGGTTCTTTTTTTGATTTTTTTTATTTCCATAAAAATGTCTGTGGAGTATAAAAATTATATAGCAGCCCACCCCAAAAAAAAAAAAAAAAAAAAAAAGAAAAAAAAGGATGCACCAAGAAAAACCCCTTATCACATGATTATTTTTTTTTTTTTTCCCTCTTTTCTCTGATGAAGTTAAGTGATTAGATGAGAAAAAAGGAGGGCCATTTCCTGAGAGGGAGGGGCGCTCAGTTTTAATTCTTCTTTTAAAAAAAAAGGTGGGAGGACTTTGACTCTACCTTTAAGATAAAGAAGGAAATATTTTTGATAAGCTTTTACTACATTTATCATAACAAACACTGTGATACGGTTTAAGTGTGTTGGTTTTGATTTTGCTGCGGTATGTAGGTCAACTTGCTGTGCGCTGTTACAGTTGCATCACTGAGTCATTTCAAATAACAAAATCATCAAGTAAACACCAGCCAAATTGCTTCATATACTTTTTAAACTAATCTTTATATTTAAAGGAAACTAAATATATCCACTTATTCCATAAAAGTTCTCAGATAAGATTGGAGGTGTAGTATACTGTAACTTCCCCTATACGCATCAATTCTCATTGAATAGTCTACTGCAGTCATTAAGTTAAATCAATTCATATTTAATTTTATTTTAATTAAAAAATATATAATGAATATTGTGCAGTATCACGTTAAGATCCACAATTAACCTATTTTAATGTCAGCATCTTAACAGCGTGGTTTAAGAAAAAAAAAAAAAAGTTGGGCTTCATTTGGGTTCGGGACTGAGAACTTAGAAAATCTGTCGGGCCGGGCCAGGCGCTGGGGCTCCACCACTTGGGGCCAGGGCCGGACTCAGGCCCGGATATTAGGCTCGCGCAGGGCACTAAAAAGATATAAGTACAAGAGATGCACTGATCTGATACCTGGATAGGATATCGGCTCTGATATTGACGAATTAGCTGGATCAGTTATCAGAAAAATGTGACCAATCCAGTATTCAATTCAGTCATTTCTTTTTTCTTTTAAATTTATATCATAATAAATTTACACTTCATTTGTTAATAAATCATATTTAGTACATTTGGTAGAATTTGGTTCAACACTGACGAGAACATCCATCCATCTCTGAAATATAAAAGCCAGTAAGAGAAATATAAACAGTTACCTTTACAGAAGACTGAAGATCTGAAATGGTTTGAACCCTGTTGCCTGTATCAGGATCCCACAACTGACAATTAAGATTGAGGAAAATGAAGCCTGAACTGGAAATAAGGTTAACATCAGGAAAAGTGCATGGTGCAAAGTTTGAGGATACACTGAGACTTCGGTCTGAGGAAGCGGTGATGAGAGAGGTGTGTGAGGTGACCTCATTATTACAGGTGAAGGTGGTTATAGCTGTTATTTGCTGGGAGTGGCCCCTCAGCTCCTGCAGCCTCTCGCCAGTCTATAATCAGACAAAAATAAATTTTAAAAAAAAGAAATATGAAGAAGACATTAATGTGTTTTAGGGATGCACGATAAAATCGGCCCCCTATCGGTATCGGCCTATATCGACCTTAAAACTGAGTATCTGACATCGGCCACCCCACCGATATTTAACCGACATTTAACCGATCAGGCCGCTGTTTCTAAAGTCTAAAAAAAAAAAAGTCTTCTTCTTCAAAAACTTATTTTTTAAAGACTATAAAACTTCTAAACTTCTGGAAAAAAATATTGATACACTGAAATATTGCGATATATTCATATGCCGATATCATATTGACCTTTAAAAAATGCGGTATCAATCTATTTTACTTATGGAATCTCGCAATATTTCATCATTCCTTTATGAAATCTCGCAGGAATTTACGAAATATTGTGAGATTTTGTAACAGAACGATAAAATCTCGCAAGATTCTGTAAGTAAAAAAGATCGATGCCACGTTTTTAAATATTGATTTGATATCTGCATATGAAAATAGTGCGATATTTCAGTGTATCATTATTTTTCTGTTGTTATTATTTTTCCATTATTTAAGTGTTGGAAACGGATAACAAAACTGCTATTTGCAATGACTGCTTATTTTTTTCAGCCTTAATATTGGTATCGATACCGGTTATCAGCCACATGAGTTTTAAAATATCGGTATATGGGATATCGGCCAAAATTACAATATCGTGCATCCCTAATGTGTTTTTAACAATTTCACACAGCAGAGAGATGATAAATGAGCTCCAAACAACAAATTACCTCAATATTCCAAACCAAAACAAGGCCATCGTCCCCCGCTGAGGCACATCTGGAAGACACAAGACGGCGTCAGTAACTCGGTTTGCAGTAGCCAGTCCTCCCCTTTAACAGCCGGGGTAGCCGGACTCACTCTATTCATCTGAGGGATCATTTCCCACATGTCCATCTCCACCTGAGAAATCCTACAAAACACCTGTCCAGGAGCTTATCACCTTAACTTGCACTCTGACCCTGAACCATCCACCTCGCCTGTTTCCAAAATCAACACACAGGATGAGCGGATGAAACAGAGATAAAATGAGAACAGAGGAACTGTTGAGGATACGTTTTCAGACTTCAGAAGCAATCTGGAGGGAATTTTATGGCCTTTGCCCTCGACTGTGGACCTGTGTGTGGAGAGGACGAGACCCCCAGGAGGGGATTATTACTGGAGGAGACCAGGCGTAAAGCAACCCCCACCTCCTGACACACACACAAACACACATTTAGGTCTGTTATAAATCCCAATCTGACCGCTTATGCAGACCCACTCTACCATGCCAGTGTGTGTTACGTTTTCACAAAGCAGTGTAGAGAGGATAGCAGGTGCAGAACCTTTATATACCTGTGCAAGCATGTGTGTACAGGCAGTATTGAAAGGCTTAGGTTATACTGTACTGTGAGCACACAATCACATAGTGGTGATGATTGGGCTCTTGTCATGCTCTGTAAGTTTGCTGTAGGTGAGGATCTCCTGTCAATCACAGAGGGATAGAGGCCAGCCAAGGGTAGAGAGGTTAGAAAGAAAGTGAGAGGGGGGTTGTGGTCTTCTTACCTGAAGTCATCAATCTGCACCAGAAATCGAACAATGTCAAAATGTCCTTTCAGCACCTGCAGCTCAGTGAAGCAGTTTTTGGGCTGTTCCTCTCCGATGCACAACACAGGGCTTTTCTGCACACACAAAAGGGAGAGTGGTGAGACAAACAGGCAGCGGTGGACAGGCTGAGAGACGGCTGCAGAGCCTGGAGCAGGGCTAGAAAGTGGTGGGAAGCAGCTGCATATATGCTCTTAACTGCACAGTATCGATAACGACGCAACACTCTTCAGATCCTTATTTTACATTTCAACATTTATGGCCTTTCAAAAGATTAAACCTGCAGTTCCCCAACTTTCAACACACAATACAGCATTTCAATATGACATTAAAACTAGTGATGCATGATAAGCAAACTGATACCAATAACAGATATTTTTCTGCTTCTCATAGCCAAAATACTGATAAGTTAATATTTTAGAATTTAACATAATCTTCATATAATCTGCAGTTTTTACTGGAAGCAGCAATGAAAAACTGATATTTAAGTAGCTCTGGATTGTCTAAACAGCAAAGTTTTGGCTATGTAAATGATTTCTTTTTTCAAGTAATCACACAAAAATGTGGTTATTTGCTGTAAAAAAGCAACATAGTAATAATTTCTTTCAAACAACAAAGTGCATCTCTTGAAAATTGTTGAAGAGACCTATTGTTTAATCTGCAAAGGAGTCAAGTCAAAGGTTTTCAAAATACAAAATGATACTTCAATCACCATATATCATTGTTGTTGTATACAGCCCAGTACATGCAACCACTGAGTGGTTAATCTCAGCATATTTAGGGTCATATGAAATCTGTTTTACTTAGTGATGCACAATATGAAAACAAAACACCGCCGGTTATATATTGGTTAATTACACTGATAACTGTTTTCTTTTCAATTTGATATTTCTGTATTTCCACATTTCAGGAAGCCTTTTAAGATCTGGCTAGGGACAGCAGAAGTTAGAAGTTTTTCTTTGTTTTTATATGCTCTGGCCCTATCAAATAAACAAATAAAACAAGAAAAATATCGACCGATATCGGGCTGATATTGGGCCAATATCAATATTTAGTTTAAAAGCCCAAATCGTCCGATATGAATTTTGGGCCAATAATATTGTGCATCACTAATTCAAACAAGCATTTGAACATTTGATAAATTAAAACACAGGTTTGATGAAAAGCCTGGAAAAGCTCATATATGGCAGGCTGATATGGTTTTGTCAGTGTTTGCTACCAGGTAAACAGTGCTGACAGCATTTTATTCCATGTAATGAAATAAAACAAAAAAATAACATTTAAAAAATTACTATTTTACCTGAATTTAACTTAAATATAAACCTGCTTTGTTTGTGCTGTCTGTTGAGCTATTCTGAACTCTGTCAACTTCAAGTTTTTGAGATTGAAATGAATTTATTAACAGTGCTGCCAGTTTTACACACATTATCTAATGTTCACACTTGTCTCATAAAAAAATCAGCAAATTTCAAAATGGCAAACACAAAACTAACAAACAAGTTGGTGAATCACTCAGATCTAATATGGATCTCTTTTTCTGGTGCTGAGATTTTATTTTTCACTTAATTTCAGACTCCCTTTAAGAGAGGTCTGTGGTAAAATGGTTTCTTTTCTGGTCATTGCTGCTGATGCTGATAAATATGTCAACAAATCAGCCACATCAACTCACCACATGTGAGCAATTATCAAATACAGTTTATTACAGGATAATACATTCTCTTGTCAAAAAGGAAAAAGTCAATTAATCAGCAAACAATAGTTATATAAACACTGCAGAAAGAAAATATATTGCAGGACTAGAAATCTAAATTTGAGGACAGCTGAGCACAGTTTGGTGTTTTAGGTGTTCATAAGATTATCAGAGGGAAATGATGGAGATGGTAAACCTGCTTGTTTTATGAGGGAAAATATTAAAACTGAAAGAGCTACCTAAAAAAAAAAAGAAAAAAAGAAAAAAGGGAAAGCAAGGATATAAGGCGAGAATATATTATAATGAATGAAAATATCCCACGTAGAGCTTTAGAAACAAGCTACACATTCACTTTATTAGCTATGTTGACAGCTAGCTTACCTCCACTGAGCTCTGCGATTCTCGACCACCAAGAATCCACCGAAACATGGTTTCTTCTTTTGTTGACTGGATCTAACTAAAGAAAGACAGTAAAAGATAGTTTCGTTTCACATTTCTAACGAAAAGTGTACTCAGCGAACGTTACAGGTGCATTATGACGGGGCTCACCACCATCCGCGTAACAGAATAAATCTATCTGACACGCTTCGTTTGGTTAAATATCGTCGTAACGTGAAGATATTTTTCTTTTACAAATGTAATCCCAGGTAGTATCCATTTAATTATACTTAATGTGAGAAAAAGCCCAGCTAACACTACATGATGTAAAAAAATGTATTCAAGTCACGACCACAACAACAAATCATGTGACAATCTACGGAAGCTTTTCGGGGACAAGATTGACTTCGGTAAGTTTGTTCTAGGGAAGTGAAACTGCTCGTTATTACTTGGATTATGCTGTTTTTTGCTTACTCCACTCCTTAACTATACATTCAGGTTCAGACCCTTTTTAAAACAGGCAGTGCGCTCTGTTTTGAGTTTAAGTTACACTTTTTTTTGTTTTGTTGAATGTAAAAGTGCTTGTTTCTTTATAACCCACATGCAAAAAGAATCATTCTCGTCACTGGTAGCCTGAGCCTCCTTTAGGTTTAGGTTTATATCAAGACCCTTTTTAATCATTGCTAGATCCTTTTACAGTTATTTGCACAAGATATGAAGTAAAACCTCAAGACTACCGTTGCAACAAAAAAAATCAGCATAATGACATTACAAAAAGTATAACAAAATACTTCACAATTACAAATGTATATATATATATTTAAAAAATTGCTTTAGAAAAATTTCTATTACAAAAAACTTTCTTTATCCCTCATTATCTCCCATTATCACCCATTTTCCACCATGAGATGATGATAAAATGGGTGATTTTCAGATGAGAAAAAGGGATCAAATACAACACAATATACACAAGCTGTTTGTTTAGGGGAACTAAATGACAACAAAGAAAAAAAATAGGAAGAATAAAAGATATTTATGCACTTTTTCAAAGAAACTTTACTAATTTTGCTAAACTTTTTCCAAAATTACAGATCGAATGAGCCTTGACAGATCCTGTGTCCATCCACATAGTCTGAGAATAAGCCTATCCAGTCAAACATGTGGACATATTTACCTATTTGATTTAATGAGCAAATAATTCATTTAATATCTGTATGAAAAAGTTAAACTAATTAGAAAGATAAGAATATTTTCAATCTAATATGCAAAAATAGCATATATATATATATATATATATATATAAATATAAATAAACATAAACAATAAAAACAGTAGAAAAGCAGTCTATGAAATCCCCTCCAAAGCTGTTTTAGGTCATAGCATAGATTTAAGGTGAGCACAGAAACTATTCGCACTGTAGCAGGGAGACATAAAATGTCATTGTGTACAGTAAAGCTCAAACATTCAAGATGAAAAAAACACATTTTGGAGGAGTGAGCAGATTTTATGTAACATTAGGGTGTTTAAATGACTGCCTTTCACCTTATTACAACTAGATGGCAGTGTGTCCCAATCCCACCAGATTATGGGAAGGGTCCAATTCACCATTAGATGAGAAAATCAAATACTTTTTGCCATCTGTTTCCAATTGAATTTTTGAAAATTATGGGAATATCTATATAGATTTTTTCCCCCTCATCTTTTGTTTGATTCTCCAGTTTTATTCCGACGATATCTATAACTTTTCTTGCTTCCCCTTTTGGCTTGTCTTCCGCCTCTTCTGCAATAATGTTGACCTGCTATCCATGCAAACCCTTTTCTTCAGTCTACAATATCCCCCTCTGGGTATATCTCCTGTTAGCACACACTTGTATATACACAAAGAGTCACACATCACCCTAGCTGTGTCTGCTCCTGCTCCCCCAATTGAGACGACATGCAGTGTAGGGCCTGTGACCTTCATGGTGGCTCAGATCTGCGGCTGGCACTGATTTCTGATTTAGTGTCGATCCGCCGCGCTTGTCAGGGGCTGCGAGGTGCTTTCCATGCGGTAATAGAAAAGCTCAAGGGCAGCTCGGGAAAGGAGGAGGGTTAGCAAGAGGGATTGGTTGAGGTTGAGTGAATGGGTTTTAGATGTGGGAATGGGCCAGCCTCTGTTTGTTTTACTACAGTAACTGTCAGATATCTGAGTGGATGGATCATATATGTAAATCCACCAAGTGCTACATAATTATTGCAAAAGATGTGGGAGATTGTGATCAAAGTACAAACAACAACCATGCAAATCTTGAGACATGCTAATTTCACTATAAAGCTAGTACAAAGCAGCTATCAGGCATAAGGGCTGATGTTATCATGATTAGATGCTTTTATTCTGATCTTTCCACATAACAGAAACAATTATGTTATCAGTTTTGCTGTAATTTCTTGTAATAAATCCAAGTATTGGACAAAAGGACCACCAAGTTTGAACTACTTCCCTTGTCATCAAATTATTTTGATGAGTTTTACATTGTATGACAGTGTGGGGTCCTGTCACTATACCTCTGATTGATCATGCACCCTGGGTACTTGGCCACAGAGATTTCCCTTTGGCTGCCTGGTAAGCGCTCATGACTCTCACCGTCTCACAGTCTGTGAGATCAAATCCTGCTTGGGCCCTCCTTGTGTACCTTGCCACACTATGTAGCCAACTGAGGCAAGAATGTATCTTTCATTTTCGGAGATAAAACAGGATGTATTCCCTCAGTTAATCCTCCAACCAGCTCTGTCAAAGACTGCAGGACAACAGCTGTTAAACTAATCAATCAATCAAATTTTATTTGTATAGCCCTTTAGTGACCAGAATGGTACTCAAAGTGCTTCACAGTTAAGCCATAAAAAGTACACAAATGCACAAAACAGAGAAAAAAAAAACAAGACAAGAAAAAGGAGCAAAAAATAACTGAGAAGTGCCACAGCTCCGCAGGGTATTCAGAGACTGTAGGAAGTGCGTAAAATAAGTTAAAAATAGAAAGATAAATGGATAAATAAAAACTTAATTTGAAAACTGCCTGAAAACTAAATATGATCCTCTTTTTGTTTGTGCAGGTTTGCATCTACAACCCAGATTATTTCAGAAGCCTGACTACGTTCAGTTCTACAAAGATTTAAAGGTCAGCTGGGAAAATTTATTGACACCTCGTGGTAAAACTACCAGACTGCACCAATACAAAAGATGCATTGGGGTTATTTGTTTGTTGTGTTTTGTTTTGATTCTCCAATTTTGTGAACTTTAACATTTGACGGTCAAAAATGCTATCACTGCAGTTTTTGATTCAACTTTATAGCCTTAAATCCATGCATCCATCCATCAATGCATCCATTGCTGCATCCATCCATCCATGCATCCATCCATCAATGCATCCATTGCTGCATCCATCCATCCATGCATCCATCCATCAATGCATCCATTGCTGCATCCATCCATCCATGCATCCATCCATCCATCCATCCATGCATCCATCCCTGCATCCATCCATCCATCCATCCATGCATCCTCCCTGCATCCATGCATCCATCCATCCATGCATCCTTGCATCCATCCATCCATGCATGCATGCATCCATGCATCAATGCATCCATCCATCCCTGCATCCATCCATCCATGCATCCTTGCATCCATCAATGCATCCATCCATGCATCCTTGCATCCATGCATCCATTCATCCATCCATGCATCCATGCATGCATCCATCCATGCATGCATCCTTGCATCCATCCATCCATGCATGCATGCATCCATGCATCAATGCATCCATCCATCCCTGCATCCATCCATCCATGCATCCATCCCTTCATCAATCCATCCATGCATCCATGCATCCTTGCATCCATGCATCCATCCATCCATCCATGCATGTATCCATCCATGCATGCATCCATCCATGCATCCATGCATGCATCCATCCATGCATGCATCCTTGCATCCATCCATCATCTTCTCCACCTCCCCCCCTCCTTTTCCATGCATGCATGCATCCATGCATCAATGCATCCATCCATCCCTGCATCCATCCATCCATGCATCCATCCCTTCATCAATCCATCCATGCATGCATGCATCCATGCATCAATGCATCCATCCATCCCTGCATCCATCCATCCATGCATCCATCCCTTCATCAATCCATCCATTCATCCATGCATCCTTGCATCCATGCATCCATCCATCCATCCATCCATCCATGCATTCATCCATCGATCCATCCATGCATCCATCCATGCATCCATCCATCCATCCATCCATCCATGCATTCATCCATCCATCCATCCATCCATCCATCCATCCATCCATCCATCCATCCATCCATCCATCCATCCATCCACGCATTCATCCATCCATCCATCCATGCATCCTTGCATCCAAGCACCCATCCATCCATCCATCCATCCATCCATCCATCCATCCATCCATCCATCCATCCATCCATCCATCCATCCATCCATCCATCCATCCATCCATCCATCCATCCATCCATCCATCCATCCATCCATCCATCCATCCATGCATCCATCCATCCATGCATCCATCCATCCATGCATCCTTGCATCCATGCATCCATCCATCCATGCATCCATGCATCCATGCATCCATGCATGCATCCATCCATCCATCCATCTATTCCAGGAGACCTGAGGTCTCCCAGCTGCCAATTGATGAGTGGCAGGCCGCAGCCTGTACGGGTCACCGGTCCATCACAGGCCAAGAGGACATTTGTGCCAGATTTGAGGGGATTCTCACAAGGCATAACAAGGGGCTTATCTCTGCAGGGTCCTGGGCAAGAGTGATCAAAACACAGCATCTCATGTCATGGGCCCTCATTGGATTTTTTTTTTTTTAACTTTGTTACTGTGCTGTAACATGAGGAAATATACACAGATATTTGTCATTTCTAATCATACAATTTCAAGATTCCTTGACCAAAATTTGTCTTATTTCGTCCTTAAGACGGACTTAAAGTCTAATCAAATGGATGCATGTCTGATCTGCTGAAAATGATCAATCCATCACTTGCACAAATTATGAATTACAAAATATTTTTATATAGTACAACTTTTGGAAAAGCCATTACATTTTAGCAGAAAAAAGACTTCAGAGAGTTTTTACTGTCTTCTATTGTCAAAACTAGTCCAAGATAACACAGGGGTTTATACGCAGAGACAGAAGATATACCGTAGGTAATAAAACAAAAAATGTATATTTATTGGATGGTGCAACAGTATATTTTAGAGATGTGGATTTGTTTCTGTGGACTGCAGTAGATGGAGTCATGTTCACTGGACCACCCTCACACAAAAAAAAACAACCTAAAAACAAATCATACAACCAATAACCATCAAGAAATGTCACTCAAATCTGAAAGCAATTTCATCCTGTTGGCCATACAGAAAATATTTGAGGATTAATAAAGAGGAGTGTGTTGCATTAGGATCATGGATGGGTGGATATATGTTTTATGTCAATGTCTACATAAAGAGTAGGTAAATGTTTGATCTGCTGATTTAGCTGGATGAAAAGTCAAAGAATGAGTTAAATTATTTGTCTTTTAGAGGACAGATAATGCCTGAACGAAAATACATGAATAAAAAGAGTGCAGAGGCAGGGAGAAACAACAGAAAGTAGGTTAGGAGTGACTTTTAGGAGAAAAAAAAAGGGTTTCGAAGTGGATTAGCCTTGGTCTGTTGTAGACAAGCTGTCAAACATGACCAATGGCAGGAATCAACTAAGAGGTGAAGTCATGATGCGATGGCCACTGCAGCACTCACAGCATTAAAGACCAACCAAGAGTCAGAGCAAGAGAGAAAAAAGTCTACCTGCTCCTTCTTCCTACACTTTGGTGCCTGATCTCATTCCCCATATCTCCAAGCTGGAAGGAAAACAAATGGTTATGATGATGGAAGAGGAATTAAGCTGTAATTTAACAATGGACCAACAACAGCATTCAATAACAGGCTCCCTCCCGTGCTGCTCGGAGGGGTCTTGTAGCAGAAAGAGTCTCATTCCTGACCAACACAATTCACTGTCCCTCTTCATCAGGGATTCACTGTGTTCTGCTTTACCTGCCGAGGCCTCTGCCTCCACTCCGACCTCAACTTACAGGGAAGCACCTTTAGAGGTTCCCAGCTCATTATATTTTAAACCTCTTTCGATACTTAAATGGTTGCTTGCCAATTGCTTCTTTGAGCGTTAATGAATGCGAGGTAGTATAAGCAAAAAGAATTCACATTTAAAGATGTGGACAGGGACTTTCACCCAGGAGACTGAGGTTGGTACATTTTAACAGCCCCTAGATTCAGTTAGTTTTTTCTGTTTGTCTATAGGCAATTAAAATGGTTAACTACATATTAGACGACAAACTTATGTTTGCAACATACTTGTCCTCAATTTATAGGTTTAATGACCAATGATATCTATCTCAGAAAGTGTAAGATTTAGCCCTCTAAAATTATTTGAATAATTTAAATCATCAATTGCTGTTTCCGGTCCTTCTGCTATGAAGAGGCACCATTAAAGGTAGAGTCCGGAGTCCCCCCACCGTTTATGAACACCGTTCAAACTGAGCGCCCCTCCCCTCAGGTTAATGGCCACCTCGTTCTTCACCCTATTCAGCTTCAAGCATCTTCTTCAAACCTCGGAAACGGGTGAAAGCCAAACCAATGTTAACCCTGGTTTACCAACATGCACTATCTAAAGCTCTTTTCACCGCAGAGTACTTCCTCTTCTCCGCTGTGTTTGCTGTTTTTTTTTTTTTCTTCAAGAGTTTAAGTGACTGGCGTTTCCTCCAATCATGAGCTAATTCCCATACAGTGTCATGCCCTTAGCGCTGTCATTGCTGGCAATATATACCGAAATCTCCACCCAGAAACGTCCCAACCGCACCACAACAAAGGGAATAGGCGAATGACAGACAGGGGGAGAGGGAGTCGCAAACAAACTCACCACAGCACGAGAGTAGAGGCCACAAAGGTGCGGATTGAGATGGATTTCACCTGCACAAGTCTCACGTTTAGTTTCCGGTGGGAAACTCCGGACTGTGCTTTTAAGTACAGCATTCATAAAGAACCTGAACTTGTCCTTACCAAAGTTTAGTTATAATTAGGGGTGAAACAATACATGTATTTGTATCGAATTGCGAGCACTATGTATGGAATATCGAACAATACAGAGTTTTAATTTGTTTGATCAACTTGTGTTCTGATGTTGAACTCTGCGATGAAAACTCTGTGGATCTGTGTTTGACTTAGATCTGGCATTTGGAACTACTTTGGTTTTCATGTGACCCTGATGGTATGGTAAGCCCTTGTGGACAAAATTACATTGTTTTTTCTTTAAAAAGGCATGAAAATGGTTTTTTGATTGGGTTTTTTTTTGGTCTTTTTTTTTTTTTTTTGTATCAGAAAAAATACTGAACCGTGACACTAAAGTATCGAACTGAACCAGGAATTTTTTGTATCATTGAACCCCTAATGGTTACCATACTTAACCCTTTGGTGGACTCGTATTTAAAAGCTGTTTTCTTGTATCTGAATGGGTGAAGATGGTATATTTTCTAATTAGCCTCTTCAGTGAACAGTAGTAAGTCATTTATTTACATGCATAATAACCACGTTTGTCTTAGTGATAAACGGAAAAAGAAAATTATACAGCAATATTTTATAGAATTGACGAATTACATGTATATGAAATGGAAAAAAAAACTACCAATAACAATCAGAGAAATCAATAATTATTAAAAAAAAAAAAAAAAAAAAAAGAGGAAAAACAAAAAAACACCAACAATGTTCCCCCACCATGCATTGCACCAATGGTTCCCATTATGTGTGGTATTATTCTTGGAATTGTTGTGTTTTCATAGCAGATACAGAGACACAATCTAGAATCAATGCCTTTTTAATTTGTACCATATGAAAAAAGACGAGATACTGTTTTTAAGAAAACTCATGCATCAGAGGCTTAAGAAAAATATGAGTTGCACTTGATCTTTTGTGCAAAAATCTCTTTGTAACAAGAAAAGGCATGTGAAAAAAAAAGTGAAAATTTTAGTGCATAATATCTCAAGTCAGGACAGCGCTGTGACAGGGTGTCCCTCAAAGACTGTCACACCTCATGTGCAAAGTGACAAATGTGCAGAAGTAATGAGAGGAATTGACTGCTGGCCTGATGTTCACACAGCTGGCCAATCCTGCGTGATATGTGTGAGTTTCTGAGTTTTCGAAAGCAGTGACGGCTTACTCGTACATTAGACAAGGTTTTTAGACTTTTTCTGATAATTGTTTTATCTCAAACACTCAAGCTGCTTTGAAAGCATCTCTTGAGTGTTTCTATTAAAAGGATCAGTTGACTAAAATAACAGGAATTGTCTCACTTTCTAACCGTAGTGCTATTTTCATGACAGAGGGATGAATTATTCAGACATATTTCTTAAGACGCATCTAACGCCAGTTTTTCTGTATTTCCCTCTGTACATTTGGTGTTCACAGCATCAAATGTCAACGATAACTTGCTCTTTTTGTCCCCAGACATCACTTCTCAGATTTTTATGTGGACTTTGTTGACACAGAATTGTTTCAGTAGGAATTGCCGACAGAGAGTGTGCTTTTGTGTGTGTGTTCCTGAGCTGATCTTTTAATCATATGGTGCCACTCATGCCACAACTAAAATAAAAACAGAACGTGCACTTGATTTGAATATATATGGCTCTTAATGATGGTCTGAAGCTGACCAGGAAGGAGGAGTGCATTCTAGCTTCTGTCACTTTGATTTGTCACATGAGCATGACTGTAATTGCTGTGTTTCAGTTATCATAGGTTAATTATCAGCCCTGACCCTACAGCATTACATACACACATGCAGACAGTCTATACATGAAGGTGGAAGGATTATTTCTACCCAACGCCAAAACTAAGAGGAAACATCTCAGCCTGGAAATGTAAAGCTGCCAGTTATATTTTGATCTGTATCATCTTCCTCTTTGTCTAACTGATCATCTCTCACGCCTCCTCCCCTCTACCTCCCACCTTCCTCCCTCCCTCTCTCATTTGGTGACCCACTAATGTTCTGTTCATTTTCTCTTATGAATAGATAATGGGCAAAAATCAAATCTCTTCATTTGCATGTAATACAATTAAGACCTTTTCAAACAATGACAAATGGAGGGAGCAGCGAGATGTCAGTCAGCCTCATCAGCGAGAAAGCAAAGACAGCATCGGCGAAGCTCTTCGTTTTAACGAAAATTAATAAAACCTTCAAATGGAATTTTCTCGCCGCCATCTGGAATAACAATCACCAAGACTCTCCTAGACTCTGCCTGTCAAATGAAATTAAAGTTCCCATGAATTTGGATTCATAACAAGGATGTGAAGCCGACAATGTACCTTTTAAAAACCACAGGATTCAATTTTTTTCCACAATTAATAGGAAAGAGCTATGAGGCTTGAACTGATCTTAAAGAGAAAGTTCTTCCTTTTTTTGAGAGGGTAGTTCCAGAAAAGATTCAGAAAATACACTTATAAACTACTTTTGGTATTCATGACTTCTGTTTTATGTAAAACAGATTAAAATCAACTCAAGCAATATAAATGCACTAAATTGTGAGTTTTACAATAAATGAGCCAAAAAAGGTTTGGGCTGAAACAATAGCTTACATGATGCCTACCTGTAACTTAAGAATCACACCAAAGTAGCAGAGAACAATAACAGCAAAAGCTGATAGGATGTAGAAGTAATATTAAAGCTTTTTAGGAGAAGTTATCTAGAGTAAGGAAACATATTTGATCAAATCAAAAGTCTATATTTGTCAACTGTCATAAGTTTAAACAGCTTTTTGAATTTGCGAATTGAACTACATTTTTAGTTCATCACTGAAATCATTCCACAAGTTTACCACTTTAACAGAAATACATCCAATTTGTCTTCACTATACCTTCATTATTTTTAAACATATATGTTCCCCTGAGTTCAAATGGACTTTCTCGGGCAAGAACATCTCCTGAATGCAGTTAGGAAAGAGTCATTCAGTGTTCATGAACTACATTAGACTTCATGCACTGAGTGTTTAATTTGATTAAAGAGAAAAAAAAAATCCCCCTTACAAGATCTTCATATATAGATCAGTCAGTCCTGGTCAGGATCAGTTGCAGAAGCTACTGAGCTCGATATTTAACCTAACTTCAGAAACAGATGGAAAAATAAGACTGTTTAGTTTAATTGATGAGTGTTTTAATAATAATAATAATAATAATAATAATAATAATAATAATAATAATAATAAATCCAACTTAAGACAATGATTAAATGTTTTCAGGTGGTTGAACAGAATATTTAACTTTTGTTTATCAAATCAAATAAAATCACCTTTTGTTGGTTTTCAGAGATCACAGGACCTGAATTCACCAGTGTGTAATGGTTTTACTGCAAAAGACAATGACTGTTTCCAGTTTCGTTACTGGAAACAGAAAGACATTAAAACTGGCTGAAATAATCAGAAGTGTCATAACTAAAAAGAATAAAAATCCATCATTCCCCAAAAGGTAATCACCAAAGGTATTCAAGTCACTGCGTAAGTGTGTTTTCTTATTAAAATATTTAACACTCAAAGCTGTGCAAACGCTGTTTGGATGTGGATCTATGAAGAAATTACTTGCACAAACTATGAGGGAAAGGGTTGTGGAAAAATCACCTTGCATGGTAATGATGAGCTGATAACACTACATACTACACTGGCTTGTATGATTTACATCATCTCAAAAACCATTGCTGAGAGCTTTGAGAGGAAGATTAACCACTCCTTTTGGTTGGACCTTCCTTGTAGCCTCAGCAGCATTTCTTTAGTAGAAGTAAGCTCAAACTTCTCAGCAATTACTTTAAAGAATTCAAGAAAAGGGTTTTCAGAAACTCCAAAAAACCAGAGTAGTCATGGTGGAAAGGAAAGGGTGGGTAGAAAGTGGCGCTTTCCGGAGGCGGAAGACCAGCAGCTTAAACGTGGCTATGGGACACTTCGCAATGCTTGTGGGGTAGTTGTATGAGACAGGCCGGACTTGGCAGCATTCCAAGAGCTCAGTACAGCAAGGTTCAGGGAAGGGAAAGCTGGCGAAGGATGAAATCCTGGCAAAGGTGGAGAAAACCCAACGGGGATGTTTGGGATGTGACAGCTTGGGGTGTGGAAAGCTGCATTCATAGACAGAGAAAAGTGGAGTTCATCTATGGAAATGCTCAACATCAATTTAACTAATTAAGCCAAGAGTACCTAACTGCAGTTACAATGACTGACAAGGGTGCCGCCATACATCCAATCCATACAGGAAGTCTCATGCGGAAGTTAGTTAAATACAGCCTAGAGTAACTATCTGCAGCTTGCAAACAGATGCGTATCATGTAGTCGGGTGGTTAGGGTTAGGAGAAGGGTCAGCATTAGGGTTAGATTTTAGTAAGTTACATGACAAAGAAACTTCCGATTGGGACTTCCGGCGTGGACTGGATATATGGCGACGTACCGTGACTGCAGTTGGGTCCCTCTCAATTAAGCTGATGGGGGAAAGAACCGCTGACCAATAGAGAAGCTTGGTGGAGGTTTTGTCATGCTGTGGGGCTACTTTGCTGAGTCTGCATGTTGCAATGAAATAAATAAATTGTATTACTAGCATATTTTGCAATGTAAGAAAAGGAGGGAAAACCCTTTTTGATGTCACTCTGTAATTTGGGATCTATTTAACAAGGTTACCTTTGTTTCCTTTTTGAAGACAATGGTTATTATGAGAGTACATTAAACTCACATTATAGACTCTTCTTTTTTTCCTGACAAAGAAACAGCAAAGATACAGAAAATTAAAGTAATATGGGAGAACTTATGAAACACACACACGTCCGTGGTTGAAGTCCACCTGTTGTCGTTGATGGGGGCACCTGCCACTTTATAAAGACACCCTCAGTATTTCAATAAAACTTGCAAAGGAACTTCATGTAAAAGTATTAGTAATTTTTTTGTACAATGCACCCTTTTCCACTCCTTTTGTCCATGTCTCAGCTTCTCTGAAACATGTCAGTTACATCAAAATGGAAAATTTTCCCTTCTTCATTTTTGGCATCCAATTTGTTTTGCACCACTTTGAATTAATTAACGAATTTTAAGTGATAAGCGAACCGACTCTTTTTTTCACTGCGGATGAGAAGTAGAATTTCCTTGCTTGCTCTTTACCTCTGCAGACTTTCAGCTAAGTTAAACTAACAGCCCGATATAGCTTTACTGTTAATGGACAGACTTGTATTGATCTTCTGATCTAAAACTCTGCATGAAAGCAAATCAGCTCATGTACCAAAATGTCAGACCATCATTGCTCATTTGTTACTTTAATTGCACATTTGTTGGCCTTTGCATGTAGATGTATGAGCTCTAATGCAGCCAGCAGATTCATATTCACAGACAGAAATTTACTTAATCTCAATCTGACATTTTCTACTTATGCACAAATATAAACTTGTGAGCACAAACAAAACAATGGCATGTGGTTGCACACACATGCGTACCTAAACATGCAACACACGCACAAACACACAACCTCCCCCACAGGAAAATTAATGAGCTCTCATTCATAATCCAGGATAGAGAGAGCCATATTCACCCTTGGATAGTTTATTGACTGATTTCATTTATTTGTGTGGAATAAGGAGGAGGTAAACATCGGCTCGCGCTCACATTCTCTGCGACACACTCGCTGCACAGCATTCTGGGAGAAATGATCCCACCAAAAGCGGGGTCACTGATTGGCTACCTCATCACTGTGTGACAAATTACCCAATGAAAAACAGGTTACCCATTTCCCCAAACTAATTAACCTGGCTCATGGTGAAACAAATTATTACATTTATGTAATATTATTTCACATCTGTTGCTAGACTAGAAAAATCTTTATCCTGTAACTCTCCGGCCTCTGATTGCTTTTAGTCTGACAGAATCTCTTCCAAACATCATAAAAGCTTCACCCAGTCTGGATGTATCTGCTGCGTTGGTCTCACACAGATTCAATTATCGTACTGGATTTGACTTTACTTAAAAAATAATAATAACAATGCACAAATTTAATTTTTGTTTATTTTTGCCAGCAGCCTCTCCAAAATGGCTCAAAATAAAATTAATTTTGACATTTGAAACAGTTATACCACCATAGACCCTATATATGACTTGGCAGTGTCTTATCTGCCGTAGTCAGTCGCAGTCAGAACGCTCTCAGTTTGGAGAATCTCTAATGAATCTTTGATGAGTACGCTAAGTTTAGAAGAGGCAGAGAAAAGAGTTGTTTTACACCATCTCAAACATTTTAACCCATTGCTAGAAATCCCGTGGCTGGGATGTCAGTCTGCCACCAACATATGTTGCCCTGGAAAACAAAGATTCTTGAGTTTTGGATTATGTATACCGTCCAGGCTAAAATGATAGCTGTAGATTAAATTAACACTTATTTCTGAGCGGTCACCAATGGAATGGGCTATATGCACGGTTCCACGACTTCCTGAATTTCAGACAGCACCTTTGCTTCCTGTCTTTCATTATTGGACAAACTGATTAATCCAGGTGTGTCTGATCTCAATAACTGGCCAAACACACCTGGGTTAATCAGTTTGTCCAATAATGAAAGACAGGAAGCAAAGGTGCTGTCTGAAATTCAGGAAGCAGTGGAACCGTGCATATAGCCCATTTATCCTTGAAGCCATACTACTCCAGTAGCAGATGATACTGCAACAAAAACAGTCTTGATACACCAGTAAATGTAGTCCAGTAAAATATTTAATCCACAACAAGTCTTTTATTCATAATGGCCAGTTTTAGGGGAAAGCTGAAGGATCTTTAGGGGTCAACCTTACAAACTTCTTCTTATTTCCTCAAAAATAGCACATTAGATTACTTTTTTCTGGCCACTCTTCCATACTGTAGACGGCAGCAATGTGGTGCAAACCCAGCCAGCATTTCCATGTGGGGCCCATATGGGTTCAATTTTGGCTACATATGAGGGACCCAAGTGGGTTTGTCCATGGTTTCCATGGTGGCCCCACCTGTGTTCCCTTACCAAAAAGAAGTATTCCTTAAGTAGGTCATTAGGTATACTCAAGCATAGTAAAGTATATCCCCCAAGTGTACTTTTATTTACCACGTACACTGGTACCAATGTACTAGCAGTATATTAACATGTATACCTCTTGAGACTAAATTGGCCCTCTTTAAGTATTTAAAAGTACACTTTCAAGGATACTGAAAGTAATCTTCTACTGTTAGTGTACTCATACTAAAACTTAAAGCTTCCTTTTACTTTTAGAAAGTACAATTTTAAGTACACTAAAGTACACTTTTAGGTAGACTAAAAGCAATATGTATGATATGAACTGGGGGTTTTCAAAGTGTGTGAGAGAGAGACCCTAAATCTTACAAGAGAGGAAATAAAAACATGAAAGAATGTACATCTTGCAGTATGCCACAAAGAAACCAGTATGTGTGGAAATGTACTATGAATGTACTACTTTGCATATCATTCAAAAGTTGAAATATAAGTATAGGCTAAATATACTTCTAGTATATTTATGAGTAAAGGCTAAGTGAACTTTAAATGTATTTCTGATAAGTACATAAACACTAAACTGAAAGTATACTGTCTTATTTAAAGTTTAAAATTAGTATATTGCATATGCTACCTTTTGGCAAGAGTTTGCTCAGATAGCCTATAGGTTTGGGCTTGAACTGGGCAAATTAGCAGCTCTCAAGTTACATGGGCCCCATATGTGGAAACCCACATGGGAAAACATGGTGGTGGGGCCACCATGGAAACCATGGACAAACCCACTTGGATCCGTCATATGCAGCCAAAATGTAATCCATACGGGGCCAACATGGACATGCTGGCTGGGAACTA
Source organism: Atherinomorus stipes (assembly GCA_023101725.1). Classification (NCBI taxonomy): domain Eukaryota; kingdom Metazoa; phylum Chordata; class Actinopteri; order Atheriniformes; family Atherinidae; genus Atherinomorus; species Atherinomorus stipes. Next base: position 744,419 of record JALJCO010011227.1, on the reverse strand, counting down.
TGGGTAAGGTTAAAGTAATCCTCTGGACACAAACTCCAGTCTCCAGAGATATGCCAACCCTGGTTATCTTTGGCTTCTTTACTTCTCTGATTAATGTCCTTTTGTGCTTCTGTGTCTGATCTGCTCTTTCTCGTTAGGTTTGTTCTGACACCATTATTTCTACATATTATGAGAAGATATAGTGTTGGTTTTCCTAAATCAGCTTAATCTATACTTTTCCAGATCTGTATTCCTGACTGTGTCTGGAGAACCTCTTGGTCTTCTACTTGCTGCTTCTGTAGTGTTGCAAGCTCTGGAGCCATTCGCAGCATGTGTAAATATTTTGAGATCATGTGACAGTTGGATTACACACAAATGGGTTTTTATTGAACTAATTTGGTGACTTCTGACAAAATCTAGCTGCCCTACATCTTAAAGACCCTCAAAGTAATGTGAGAGGGATGAAGTGGGGAACTAAAGTGTCTTTCTTTACACACTATGAGGAACTTGTAGTAATACATCTGATGAAATGTTTGCATCTTTTCTGTTTGTTCTTTTTCACTTTGGGTATTTTTGAAAGCTAAATACAAAAGTTCCAACTTTTTTAACTTTTTTTTTTTTTTTGCAAGCGGCAAGATGTTGATTTTTTTTCCCTGATAGCCAAAAGAAAAAACACAAACCATACTGTATATTAAAATCTCATACTGTATAACTATTACTGTGCATTAAGAGCACCGTGCTGGCATGATAGAAATCATTTACAGCATTAACATAAAGTATGGATCGCCTCCTTTGAAATTATTAATATTAAGGTATTTCTTTCTGATGAACTGACTCAGGGCCTTAAATTTGCAAAGCATCATGAAAAACTGTAAATTAAGTATGTTTGCCCACGTTGTCAAACTGCGGAGTGTCATAATCCATTAAAGAGAAATTCTAAGATGGCACCATATTCAGTATCCATTTGTCAATATTCATGTGTTTCACCTTAACTGTCTTTGTTTAAACTAAACCATATAGTTTGTGTCACAACATAATTATGTATAGTATATCTGGCCATAACTAGACAATCTTATCTCCTAATCCTTTGCATTTAAAAACAAAGAAATAAAAAAAAAACTACAGGCAAAAAGATTGTCTATAACTCAGGCTGTCGAGATTATCCCTACAAGTCCAACATTGTTCCATCCATCCAATAAATATGACCAAAAAAAAAAAAAAAAAACTTCCAGAGAGAGGCAACCATTACACATCCCAATGTGAAGGCTGAAGCACCTCAAAGTTAATTGTCTATGCATTTATATACATAACATCCTTCAAATGGCTCTTCCAGAGGTAGCAGGCAATATGTCACATCTAAGATCTACAGTAATAACATTATATTACACATCAACAACAATCTGTGTCAGAACAATTAGAAGTGGTATTCAGTTCAGTTCAGCTTTATTTGTAAAGTGTCAGTTCATGACAACGTCATCCTACGGCACTTCAAGAGGATCAGTACTAAAAACTGAACTGCTAAAGTTTGAGACCGTAATGGAACAGCTTTTTATTCCACTTTAATCTTTTTCCTCTTTTTGTTCATGCGTTTCTTTTGACTTCATCTGCTGTTTCACTTGAACTCTTCATTAGTTTAGCCACTGAAAGTCCTTGGTTGGGTTTAGGCAGCTAGCCTGGTTACCCATACTCGAGAATGTGTAATAACTTCATTATTTCATTTTAAACATCAAAAGGCTAGGACTACTTTGAAACAGAAGTGCATTTCAATATGTGGTGTTAAATTGTGGAATTCATTACCTCTCGAACAGAAATTGTGCAACAATATTTTTCAGTTTAGGAAAATGTATAAAAATGGAATATTAAGAGTGATTAATGATGCATCAGGATAACATAGAGATTGTATATGTGAGGGTGGTTTTTTTTTCTCTCCTTTTGTCTGACATGTTGATTGTCAAGTAATTGCCTGACAGACCATTTATTTGTTTTTTCTTTATGTACAAGAAAGGGGCAGGTATAATAAGATCTTCTTCTTCCTGCTCCTTTCTGTCGTGGTTATGTATGCATATTGTGTATTAGATTTAAATTTTTGGTTTTGTTTGAAGGCTGTGCATAGCCATGTGTGAAATAAAAACAAAATGAAATGAAATGAAAGAGTTTCATTTTTAAAAGAAAGACAAAAAGCTAAATCAAAACTATTGAATGCCTACACCTCGGATTACCAACTCCAGACCAAGCGTCAACCTCTGGTGGCCAACAGTGAGGCCAAAGTGGAAATCCGGAAAAGTGCTAAAAAATTGTAGTTTTTTCTTCATCCACGAGGGGCTCGCTGCAGAACAGAGCAAATCCACATAGACTCCCATGTTGAAAAGACCAACTTCACAGCAGAAATAAACATTTTACAGCCTGGTTCAAAAAATTATTTTAGTTTAGATCAAGTTTCAAGTTTACCTTCATGTCAGCTGTGAATGGAGTGATTTTTTTCTTTTAACTCATCAGTTTAGATGTTATCTAATCTTGAAATTACACATAATCAGGGGCGTGTCATTTTGATTGACAGGTGGCAGACAGGAAGCTGGCCAGCTGGACTATGGCTAACAGTTAGCTCCTTATTTGCTCTCGGTAAGGTCTCAGTCTGTAGCAGAGTAGCAACATGGTGGTTTTTAGCCAGTTAACAGCAAGTCCAAACATACCTTACCGTAAGCCCGCCGCTTAGGAGGCTAATCTAAGGGCGGCTGTGGCTCAGATGGTTGAGCAGATCGGCCAATGATTGAAGGTTCGGCGGTTTGAATCCCGATCCCCCAGCCTGACACAACTTGGGCAAGACACTTAACCTTCCTTTCTTCCAGTGGGGTGTATGAATGTGTGTGAATCTTGGTGGTGGTCGGAGGGGCCGTAGGCGTGAAATGGCTGCCACGCTTCTGTCAGTCTGCCCCAGGGCAGCTGTGGTTACACATGTAGCTTACCATCACAAAGTAAGCTCCATGTGTGGAGTGAATGAATAATGGATCTACTGTTTGAAAAGCGTGATATAAATATGATCCATTATTATCAATAATCTTCGTTAACTCCTGTTAGTTTTGAGTTAGCTCGGTTAGCATTTAGCCCAGAGTACGTCAGCTGTCAATCATTTGCCCTGAGGCCGCTCTTTGTCCATTTTAGTATTTTTCGGGAGTGACGACACAAGCGACACGGCAAGATGGCGACGGTGGGAAACGCCCAACTGGCTTCACTTCTGGCTCATCAGACGTGACCGGATACAACGTCGATTTTTTTTTTCCTTTTTTTTGTACAGTCTTCACTCCAGACATCTTGGGCCAGTCCTGCATGTTTTAGATGTTTCCCTGCAATGGGTCAAGAGGCTGGGGCAGAACTTGACAACAAGTGGTTGGAGCATCATTTCATGTAAATCAGGAGTGTTGTAGCAGGGAAACATCTAAAACCTGCTGGATTCTGGAGCTGTAAGCCCTGTAGTCCCTGCCCTAGCTTACAGTTTCCATTTAAAACCGTGATATCCTTACTGTAAGTTCTACATTGTGTAAAATTGCCACAAAAGGATATTGCAAAACTATCAAATGTTTAAAAACAAAACAAAACAAAAACTCTTACAAGGAGATCAGTAGAGTTGGATGTGAGGAATTCAAAACTGTTCCAGGACCTCCCATTTTTCCTCAGCAATTGCATTCAAGGCGAGTTATAGTTTGGGCTAAAAGAAAAAAAACTACTGGGTAAATATATGTTTACAGGTTGGCATCAAGTTGTGTGTCCTTCACCACACAAGAAGCAAATGAAAACATCATTTTGCAATTTCTGCACTTTCACTGAAGCACTTCTAAGACATTAGTCTTTGGGCTTGTTTTCTTGTGAGACGGGTTGTTTGTTGAAGTAACGAGACGGTGACAGCTGCAGGTTGCCATGGTGATGCGTCACCTCACAGCTTCACAATCCTGTGCTGAAATGCTTATGAGATATTACATTATTTGGGAAATGTTAATGCTGATTGGAACCTTCATTAAATGCTCAGAAATGCTGTTTTTGTAGGAAAAGTCTTTCCAGGTTTTTCCAGGTGTCCTCAATGTAGAAGAGGAAAAAAATAACTTTTTGGAAACCTAAAAGTGTTTTTTCTACATCTGTGACAGTACAATGAAAGTTTCAGAGCAGCTATCTCTGAAAGGAAACCTAACATCACTTTTTCTTGGTGCCTGGCAAGTACAGATAATAATAGTGGGATATTCTGTGCCATGGCATGCACACTGACTCTCACTTTGAAATGAATGGATACCAGAAAAGATATTTGTCCTTCGGTTCTGACCAAAACCCTCTTTCCAGCCGAGCACTGAAGAACAAACGAGTTGTATCAGATGCTCAGTCAGGCACTCGTATTTAAAAACTCTGCTGTAATCGTCTCTCTGTGCTTCACAGCAGGAGTTCAGGAACTTAAATGAAACATGTTAATTCTGTTATTCGGGGCTGTTTCCTCTGCACTCAGGCTACCATGATGTCCTCTTATGGAGAAATGTGCTCACACCATTTCTATTATATTGCTTTGATTGTATTAGGAAATACAAGAACTCCCACATCAAGCAACATTTTCAATAATTAGAGCTTTTCTTTTATGTTTCCATTTAGTTTTAACTCAGAGATCTACATATTTTTTTGAGCTTTGAGCCACTGAAACTTTGATTTAATTATGAATGATATGCAGTGATGGTGCAAAAAGGCAGAGCTCACAAAAACACTGATGCAAGCTGTGCCAGTAATGAAAAACTGCTTTTATTTTTCATTCCCTACTTTTATGGCTTTTATTCATCCAACAGTTTGAGCAAATTGAGCTTTGAATGACTATTTTTCCTCATTAAACCAGAGGACCACATGCTGGTTTTGAAAGCAGCATCACAAGCAGCACTGTTGTTGTCCTCCTCAATATTACCGTTTGCTTTCACATCATTTGCGTAACTCGTGGCTGAATCGGGGAAGTGTGAGACTTGTAAACTGAAAAAAAGTTTCCCAATCGATGTGGATTGTATCTAATAACCCAAAAGTGAAATCATGCTCTCATTTGTGGGTCACACAAGAAAGCACAAACTATTAGGAAGCATTCAAAATCAAAGTGTTTGCTGCAGCCAGAGAAGTTATCTGATACAGACTCAGACATAGAAAATAATGAAGCAAAACTATATAAAATGGATGAGTTGATGAAAAAAAAAAAAGAAAGAAAAAAAAAAAAAAAAACAGAGTCCAAATCCAAACCTGCTATATTTGTATCCTGGTTGTTAGTGATGACAAATCTGAAGCAGCTACTCGAGCATAGACCAGGCCTGGAAAAAAGAAATAAACAAGAGAATTTACCTAAATATGCAAATTCCTCACCAAAAGATGGTGGAAATGAGCAAAAGTGTTGTGATCCTTTTGTTGTTCATGTTTTCTTGCACTGTCTTTGATTCACGCGGAGCCACATAAACTTCTGATAGGTGGTCATTTCAAACTACAGTATTAAATAGTTGCAAGCAGATTAAAGTGTTTATTAATCATCATGTGAAATTAAATTGTTTACCTGCATTGCAAGTACATACATACAGTATGAAGGGATAATGAGTAATAATTAAGTAAAACAGATGTAATGGCTAAACAGCACAGTACTGATTATACTGTGTACTGAGCCAAGGTGATTTTTGTATAATCTTTTTAAATAACTTGTAGAATTTGGTGTCACACAAGCTGCAGAGTTTTCCTCTTGTTTGGGGATTTACAGTTTATTAAACGGGTCATTATTTTGTGTTTTCTGATGAAAAACACTCAAATACTGAAACACAGTTTTGGTCCCCTACTAATTTGTCAGTTTGGTGCTCACAGAGATTGAGTTTGACATTCCTGATCTTGGTTAAATTGCTTATTTGGATTTCAGCATCAAATATGGAGGTCCTCCTGAGACTGTACTTTTTATTTTAACCTGATATTTTCTTTTTTTACTTGTTGGAAGAGACTTTGTCCAGTTGAGAAAGCGATGTAGAATGTAATTTTTCTGTACGATTTTCAGGTGTATTCATGAACAACATGCAAGTATAACAGCGTGTTTTTTTTTCTTCTCCCAAAGTGATCAGCTAAGCGGAGCAGCTGAGTGGAAGGAGGTAAGTAAATGTACAAAAACACCTGCGTACCAACACAGATCCTGCATTTAAATGAAAATAAAGCATGTATGGATCTGATTCTGAGTGAGTTTTTATACTTTTACAAGGTTTTATCTTTGATTTGTTTCTGTATACTCCATATTCTATGTGCTTATAGTCAATCTTAGCAGAATTTCAATGCAAAATAAAGTATTGTTTTGGTGGAATAAAGATAAGAGTACATGCTTTTCCTACAGCAGGACACTTTAATTTACATTTTTCTTGCTGCTTGAAGCACAAAAACTTCAGGAATCGTCCTTAAATGTTAACATTTAAGGACGATTCCTGAAGTTTTTTAAGCTTCAATTTGACTTATTTGAACAATAGGACACTCAGGTGCTACATCAACAGGTTGGATTGAATCACGTTTGGATACTGTATCAATGTTTTGATACTTGATCTCATCGAAACATCTGAAGTTTTCTTTAGAGATTTTCCTGCTAAAAGAAAAAAAGAAAAGCAAAACAGCAGGAGTGAGCTACTTTTAAGAAAGGAAGGTTGAATCATGGTGTGGTACAATTGAAAATGATTTTTATTTGATCATTTACACTGAATTGATATAAACATGTCCATGAAACAAAATGATTCAAACATTTAAGAAAAGCATATGATAATAAGCACAGACAGGGTTTTTGGAAACATAAGTTATCACAAACTGACCAAATGGGAACAAGAGCGCCGCTACACAAAACATCCTATATAACAGATTATAGTTAAGTCAGTTTCCATGTCTTAATTTATAGTTTTCCCCCTTTTTTATTTATCTATTTCTTTTTTTATATGTTTTGCCTTTGACAGCACATGCAGTCCAGTTCTTTCCTTGTCCTGACTCTGGTCAGATCAGTTTCCTTCTCTCCTGCTGCATCGTTCATGTTCTCCTTCTTTTAAACCTCCAGGTGTTTCTGTTTCTGCACGTCCAGTGTGCAGTCATTTCTCTCCCTTGGAGATGAATGCAGCGCAACAGGAGAAAAAGTGGAATCTAGTGTTTCAAAGAATCCTCAGAGTCGTTCATCAAAAAATCATCAGTCACCAAGCAAATGTCACTGAGAGCCCCGCAGTAATAAAGGCTGTCTGTATGTGCCATATAAATAAATAAATAAATATTGAACAAACCGATAAGTTAATTTAAATAGATAAATAAATAGTTGTCAGAGGCTACATGCGAAATAATAAATTGGAGCCTCAAACGGAACCAGCCCAGTAGTTGATAAAGGCCGACAGGCCCGATGAAGAGCGTCAATTTTCCTCTTTTTTTGGAGTTTGGGAGAAAATAGTGCCAGGTCTGCAGCTGCGGTTTGGAATTTGAACAAGTATCCTGATTGTATTTTTCCGGGTGCGCCGTTGGAATGGACTGGATGGATAAAACTAAATGCAGAAGGTCACAGCGCAAGTGAAAGAAAATCTCTTCCCGCTGCACTTCGTCACTAGGTGAAACTCATGGAAACTGTGTGCTCCAGCGCTTTGCGGCGCAGCGACGCGATGCTTGTCCCTCTCCAGACGTCACTGTCCGGGGAACTACACAGCTGAGGCGAGCCGGTCACGTTGGTCGGGCCCGACAAGGACGCGGGTACCATTCCGGGGAAGGTGGGCTGGTAGAGGTGTGACTGCAGCCCGGAGCCGTTTGACGACATGTTGGACAGACCCATTGAGTTGGGTGGCGGCCCTGCACCAAGGCTGCATTGAGATAGCGACTGCGCCATGGCCTGCTGGCGCCCCAGAGCGGGCGGTAGCTGTAGCTGGGACACGCCGGGCATCCCTGCCGTGGCCCAGCGGGTGTCGTTGGCGTGGAAGGAGCAAAGGCTGTCCCCCATGGCCGCTGCTGCGGCAGCCGCGGACGGGAACTGGGGCAGACCGTGGTGCGTGGGCAGGAGAGTCCCCGGAGCTCTAAAGACGTTGGTGGTCTTCTTGCGCTTCTTCCATTTGGCGCGTCGGTTCTGGAACCAGACCTGGGGAGAGGGAAGAGATGAGTTATTGGAAAGGGCTTTAATGGCTGCTGGTGTATTGACAGGTCATGTTAGCAGAGCTGGAAGCGCACATAAAAAGGTTATGACATCAGCGCGTGATCATCACCATAATCAAAGCATCAACAATAAACCAGCTGAACGAAAAAAAAAAGAAAAGAAAAATATGACGATTTAGAATTTTTTATTCAAGATCCTGACGAAACAAAACAAAACAAAAAAATCTATTTACACGATTTTATTTGTCCATAGCCTATAAGTCCTGAAATGATAAAATAAACAGAATAGGCTAAATACGACTTGGATATTTCAACTGTCATATTTATTCTATTTTGATATTGTTGACCCTACGTTGTCTAAAGTGTTTAATTCTGCCTTAATAAACAGCCAGATTTCCCCTTTAATTGTATCTTTTTTAACATTCTTTCAGCATTTCTTCTCGAAATTTACCATTTCCGTTTTGCTTGTTGATTAGAAATAAAATACGATAAATAAAGTTATCAGAATAATTTCATTTGACCTCAAATAATATTTTGGAGCTGCTCACATAATAAAAAATGATGTTATTGCTGAGATCAATAGTTTTTCCGCTTTATTCGGGGGAGTCCTTGAGCTCCCGTTGGTTCGCTTGAAAGCGGGCGTCAGTGATTAATGTGAAGATTTGCTTGAGAAAGTGGGGCGCAGTAATAAGAACGGGACAATCTCACTCTCTTCCCTCCCGGCGTAGCCAGCCGTGAAATCCGGCCTGAAATGCATTACACTTCAAAGGAAAGAAAACGCAATTCCTCATTCCCTTTAAGACAGAGTGCGCTCTCAGCGCGTGCGGCATTAAGACGTGGGGAGCGCTGACAGGCCCATCGCTAAAAAAAAAAAAAGAAAAAAAAAGAAAGAAAGAAAAGGAAAGAAAGAAATATCCAACCTTCTTATTTTCTGCCCTATCATAATAGCGGACGAGCATCATTTCACTAATTCCGATTTTATGTAAATGGTGAAGAAAGTGAATGGACCCATGCAATGATAATAATGATTATCAGGCTTTTATTTCACATGTGAGCAACCCAACTGCAATTGCCTTTGCTAATAATAAGGCTCCACAATCTCCATAATGTGGCTGATATTTTATTTTTCGCAGAGTGGAGGCAGAATACGACACCAGAGAAAGCAAAATACTGACAATATAACGCCTCGAAACAGAGCTTGTAGGATGACATAGACCATTATGTGCTGAGGGCTGTTAAATGGCTAATATCTGCTTGATCAGAGACGATTAAATGAGCGTAATAAAGCTGCTATCAGCGTTTGGATCCCTGTAGAATAATTATACGGGATGGGCACAAAATGTAGGCCAGCTTAAATCAGGCAGGATTTATTGCTGTGATGTTGCCAACCGGAATTTTGTTTAGATTAACGACTGAAATATAAAATTTGGGTATAAGTTTATCTGACGAAAGACTTTTATAAAATCAGAACTCCTCAATTTCCACCCATGTTTTCATCGAAATCCAGAGGATTTCCGCACACAAAGCAAAATTTGATGGCCGAGTAAAGCCTTTAGCTCTTATTTGATAGGTAATAATAGTGCCTTTGTGTTGAAGGCTGCTTTTGAGGAGTCGTCGCGCGTTTAATTCACCAGGTTGAATCCTTTTACGCAGTGGACACACACACATTTATACACACACGAACATGAAGTCCTAAACCTGTGTTTTGAAAAAATATTACAACGAATTAAGCATAAAATGCATTCATTGTATTAACTGTATTTCGATTTATTCTTTTTGTAGCTGCTACATAATAATTCCACTTCAACCAACTGCAAACAAATGAAAACGAACGGTGTTAATAATTTTTTAGTGTTACGATCATGTGCTGTGCATAATTGAAATAGGCTACTTTAGTTTTATTTGCCGTACAAAGTTCAACAATAAAAAAAAAATAATAAAAGGGTCCAATTCAACATCAAAGTAATAAAAATTTTGCTTTTTTTACATTTATTTATGGTTAATAAGAAAATGGCGTAAAAATAAAAAAGTAGCCTAAATTTAATGAAACACGTTGCAGGAAATTTAGGTACAATGTTGAATTCTTGGGTCACAAAGTGGAATTACAGTTTTTGTTAGGGGTGTTTCAATTCACCAGATGTAACTTGCAAATTTTTTTCGGTAGCCTATTGTAGCTATTTCATTTATTTATATGTTAATTCGGGAGATTTTGCGTAAACAAGCAGAGCTGAGAAATATTTTTTTATAGCTTTGTGGTTGATAAACTCTTAATGTTGTGTGGGGCATCTTCGCCCCTCAGCTGATACATTACGTCCAGATTTTCTAATCAACAAATTTCTGCCATAAATTACTAGAAGCACATTTCCAGATGCCCCACCTGCACTCTGGACTCCGTCAGGCCGATCCTCAGCGCCAGCTCCTCCCGCATGAAGATATCTGGGTAGTGCGTTTTGGCGAAGCTCCTCTCCAGCTCGTTGAGCTGCGCCGGGGTGAAGCGGGTCCGGTGCCGCTTTTGTTTCTGGGTCTGTTGTCCTCCAGACTGATTGGGGTTGTTATTACTGTTTTGCTGCTGCTGCTGCTGCTTCTCTTGCTCCTTATTGTTCACCTGCACCGGGTTGGATCCTCCGCCGCTGCTGATATCATCGCCGGGGAGCATCGTGGCTCCTTCCACACCGTCCGGGCCTGGGCCGAGCTCCCCAGAGTGTCCCGGATCCGGTCCACCACCACCGAGCCTGCACTTTAAAGCCTCCCTGTGGCCCAGGAGCTCCGCCGCGGCATCCTTCATCCCTGCACAAACAAGTACAGCAGGTGACATTTCTGACAGTAAACACCTTCTCTGCGGGAGGAAAAGGGACATGGTTAGACAACTGCAGGCAGGTTTTAAACTACACCCAAGTATCTGATACTTTACAAGCGAAAATACGGATTCATGATATGCTGAAGGATTATTTTGCCGAAGAAGAAAAGCAATCAAATGCATGCATTAAATCATCCAACATAGCAAGGATTAAAAAGCAATGACTGCAGCTCTTTTTGGCAAGACAGCATGCACATTACAATCTGCTCCTTAAATACTCTTCATTCACTTCGATCACACTGATATCTTAGAAATTTGTTAAATCAAATTATGCAGTAATATAATAATAATAATTACTTTTCCAATGAATTAAGCGAATTTAGCTCACTTCAGTCACATTAAGACAATATAAGAAGCAAATTGACAATTTTCTGAGCTTGATTTAAGATTAGAAGTTACTCCAGCTTACAGTAGAGTTGAAGACCGGAGTTTGGTGATGTTAACTCACCGAGGCGAGCATCCAGGAGGTCGGCGTGTGATAGCATTGCACACCGCTCCAGGGCGAAACGCTATTCCAAAAAAAAGAAAAAATCTCTATGACTTTAACCTATTTAAGAAATATATATAGCCTAAATGAAAGCAAATTCGGTTTGTGGTTAAAAGGAAGGTTCGTTGCATTATAATGTAGTTTAGAGAAATGGGGAGGCGCTTAACAGCGGAATGAACCCATGAGCTTCTCCAAACGAGGACCAATCAGAGCTGAAGCCTGAGGTATGTCAGCTTTAGCGCGAGACCCCGGCGCCCCCTTCCACACCTCCTCCATCCTCACATCCCACAAGTTCATTCCTCCTCATTCCTGTAATTGGCTTTGATTTCTCCTCCAAATTACATCCAATAAAATGACCTGATTTAATATCTGAGCAAAAGCTTCGACCCGTTCGAGAAATGTTGGATCACCACAATATTTGTCTAATTGTGCATGCTGTTCTGCTCTTGTGTGTGTGTTTTTTAATGGTAGGCCTCTGGAACAAGATTTAGAGTTTTTCATATGAGGAGGAATCACATGGCTGCATTAGAAGACGTCACACGTGTTGCAAATTTACTCTTGTGTTACACTATGAATGAGTTTTTCCACATTTTTATGACAATTGTAGTCCACATGATGATAATGTCGATCCCTTTATGACACTAAATGGCTTTTGGAAACCAGGTGGACCTCTTCTAATTTCCTTGATCTCCAAAATGAGCTCTAATACGAGCAAACAGCAAACTTTGACTCTAAACAGGCTAATTTTCGAGGTCATTACGCGTTTATGCAATTAGTGCTGAATCTATATGCCAATGCTTCCAGAGAAAATAACTCTCAGAGTGAAAGCAGCATAAATTAGTTGCAGTTTGCTTGTATTTAGCACCAACTGTCACGAAGGAAAGGGCTTAATAGAAACGATGTACGAGCACATTAATTAAGAAAACAGTGGAGAGAGTTCTGTGTGGATGAAGGGATGCAGTTAATGCGACAGAGACGCCGAATAACCTGACATGGAAAGATAGTTTTACATAAGGAGACACAATCATCTAAAGGAGGCCAGTCATTTTTTTCTGCTGCTGCTTTTTCAAAATTTATCTTTTCAGTTTATTCAAAAGAAAAGAACTTGAAATATCTTTAAAAGAAGCAAAACCGAGTTCGGCCATTAGATTTAATTAGCAGAACATTTTCCGTCACACATAGTTCCTTTTTAAACACACACATCACTTTGTTTCACGTTAAAAAGGAGGAAAAGGATGAAAAAACAGACTTCAGACAGATGTCGGGACGTTTTCAGAGGCCAGATTTATTTATTATGTGCTGGAAAAACCGCCACAAAGGAGGCGTCCGAGCGTGAACCCGGAGCTCTTTTCTTCATCCGTTGCCTCTGTCCATCTTTTATTTGTCTGCAAGCTGGTGGCACGAGCGACAGACTGCGGAGGGAGCAGGCTCGTGCCGGAGTCTGTTTGGACTGTCGGGGACGTTGAAGGAGGTTCGTCTTTGCGCTGATGTCTGCGTCTTTCGGAGAAAGAAGAGAAGATGATGCACATTTGGAGATATTTGTCCTTATTTATCCAGGCTCTAATGTCTTTAGAGGCGGACACGAGGTAGACTTTAGGAGTTTAACATCGGATCTAAGCGTTACACGTTCATAAATTTGCCCAGAAATCTTATTTTTCGTTGTTGCAAGGACGCATGTTTGTCTCTTTTCGAGGAAGAGCGTAGTCAATGCGCTATTATGCAAAATATAAGCTGTACAATAACCATCATTATTACAGAAAAAAAATTCATGGTGTTTGTCCTCTGTTAGCTTCTACACAGATTTCCGAGCGCAGCCGGAGCTGTGAGAATAATTTAAACCCTTCATACTGTGGGATGATGGATTGCGTGCTTCATTTTACGACTTTTCAATGGCTCCACGCTTTTATAGCTGTACAAACACAAGTGAATGACTCCTCTCGTTGCAGCAGGTCATATTTAACCCAAACAAGAAGAGAACAGATGATGAGATGTCAGCAAGCTCGATGCATCAACGCTAAAGGAGCAGAAATAAACAAAAACACATTAAATTATCATTTACTCCCGTGCGAACTTTCGTATTATTCACAGATCGAAATTGTTAAAAAAAAATATCTGGTTAAGCGCTGTTTTAACATTTGCAGGCCTTGCTGCACATTGCTGGAAAAAAGACTGCCATGTTTAAGCTCCTATTGGTTACTGTACTTTTAATTCAAAGCTTTAATATATTTAAAATATATTGTGTATTTGCGTGTGTGTGTGATGTCTTGGTGTTGCTGGCTTCCTAAAGGTTGTAATTAGGTTAAACAGGGGTCTAAGGACAATCAGCTGCACATCTCCTCGCACAGATACCTCTAATATGCTCACATCAATCATATCCGTCCTGCATAAAAACAGACAAACAAATCCACCTCTTGTAAGTTAATGCGGTGCATCTGAGTGGAAAGTTGACGTTTTCACGCACTGTGGAGATGAGGAGTGACTTCTAATATTAAAGAAAAAAAGAAAAAAGTCAACACAGAAATGAAGAACTCTGATGAGCTGAATTGTCTTGGAGGTCACTGTCTTCCCCTCTGATCCATGTGTGACTATTGCAGACGCACGCCACGCGCCTGGCAGGGCTTGAACCCATGACCTCCTGGTTACAGTACAGGTGCTCCAAACCGCAGACCAAACGGCGACTTTTATTTGTTCGCCCCGCCTTTGCAGTCTGTATTCGCTCAATTAGAGATTTCTACAGAGAAAAACAATCGATCTTCCATCTGCACGAGCTCCCAGTTTAACAAATGAGATTCTTGTTTCATGCAGCTGATTTGGTGACAGTCTGGGGGATTAGGAGGAATAAGTTACTGTGGTGAGGAAGAGAAGAGCAGCTGCTCCTGATGCTGCAGCTCTGCAAGCAGCGGCAAATATCTGACATGGCCAAACTTCAGGGGCAGAAAATGGGACACGTCTGTTGATTAGACTGGAGTGACTGGTTATGACAAGGTTCAACGGCAAAGCTCTCACTGTGTAACAAATATCAACATTTTAAACAACAGGCAAACATTGTTAACACCTCTTATCAGCTGGAAATAAATTCACCAGCAAGAAGAGTGTATGGATGAATAAACATGAATTAAGACTGTATGATTTTATTAGACTCACATAGCAAGAGGTATCAATAACTAAGGTTGCCTTTTCATAGCCTTTATATGGTTTCTGCAGCATTTTAACGCACAAGCTGGTTGCATAACGCATTTGTATCTATTTTACGCACCAATGCAGCTATCCAACAAACGCTGCACACGTTACAGTACCCACTCCATAATGTTGTAGAAACTTTGGTCAAATAAAATACTTTGAATCCAGATCGGCTTAGCTGAACGTTTTCTTATTAGAGAAGAGATGACTGTTGTCATTTTTTGGAAAGTTTTCGTTAATTTGGGGTTTAATAAAGAGATTTATCAGGTAGTTTTGAGTTGTGAGAAATTATAAGTAGTAAAATATTTATAAGACTCGAGCGTAAAAACGCACAGCCCATTTGCAGCCCATAATTGGAGGGAAACACTTTTTCTTTTGTAATCCAATTGTCCGACAGCGTTTCAGATAAAACACTATTTAAATGTATTTAAGCAGCTATCAAACATCTAGTAAAAATCCTGATTTGGGGCAAATTCAGCGGAATAAAACTGGAAGTATCCGAGAAGTTTTAAACGTAGTGAATTCTGCGGGTGATTCTAACTTAGAATATTGTATCGAGACCCACATCACTACCGTTACTTTTCCAAAGTACAGGACCTTAGCACTTCTAACCCAGCCACGCGCTCCTGAGCAGTGAGAAGCCTGCGCGAGTCCTCTGGTCACATAAACCCAGGTGTAGCGCCCCGCTGCCGCATCTCATGCCTCAATTAGCGCCGCTGCCCTCTGCACGGACTCGATTAGGCCGTGATTTATCCGAAAGAAATATAATTATACCTCCAAATAAAATAATCAGCATTGAAGAGCGATTTCCTTAACGAGATGGAGCGGGGTAGATGTCACGGAGTAGCAGCGCCTCATTAGGGCTGTAATGAGACTTTGGGGTGATCCCGATAATTATCGAAATCTGTAAAATAAGGATCAAGTCAAATGTAACCTTAATTTGTCTGGCAATTGAGTTCATTTATTAGTATGACTATTTAGGAAGGAGTCTCTCAGCCTTAATGTAAGGTGTCGTTATTTTAGGCCATTTGGATAATAGATGGAACTGCAGCAGGGACATGAGACAGGCCTGCTTTGTCATTCATGGCCATAACCAACATTTGTCATTTGACTGACAGGGTTTCCCAAAGTGCTCTTGTCTTTATGCATCCAGACACAATCTAATTCCCCGTTGTTAACAGGAATACCAGCAGGTGAATACATGCAAGTGTCCACCCTGTTAAATGGACTAACCAATCATAAAGCAAAGGAATCTGATAAAAGAATGAAACGAGTTAACCCACATTCACCGCAAGTTTCTTTAATGTTTTTATGCCTTCATAGACTAAAGGATCGTGAACAGTTAAAATCATTGCTGGGTATTTCAAACCATTCTCTGGTATTTTACTTAATAACCAAAAGATGGATTAACCACAGTGAAAACAATCATTAATTGCAGACATATTTAGTAATTTGGGCATTTTGGGGGAAAAAAAAGTTATAGCCTATTAAAGTCAGATATGATTAAGAAAAGCAAAATACATTCAAAAATATGAAAAGTAAAGAATTCATAATCCAAACCAATCCAGTTGCAACTCAAACAATCAAAATCTTCAAATGAATAATGCAAAAAAGGAGAGAAAGAAAGCACAAGTGAGAAATGTGTGTATTTAATAACATGGATAAAGTCCTGACTGTGTGTTCAAATAGAAATAAAACTAAGATAAACCCTCCACTCCTGTACTGTAATAAACTCAATGTTTTATTGTGTTCTTCTGGGATTTTACACGCAGGAGAAGCGTGAACAAATGTGGTGGCACGTTAACATTAAACAGTAGAAATAATTACATCATGAGCAGAGACTTTGAATGGATTTGGTTGGCTTCCACGGCTCCAAACAAGGCCTGACGAAAGGAATGGACATTTAAGCAGGTGAATCTCACAGTGAGAACAGAAACACATCAGAAATCATCCTTCAAGCTTCACTGAGTCCAATATGTTTCTAGCCTCTTTGTACTCCTCTGATTCACCCAGATCCTCTTCTGTTTCCTGGGAAGACACAAACAAACAGGTTTGGTTTGCTTTTATTGTTGTCTGCTGCACTTGAAATGAAGAATTAAGACTGACTTTTTTTTATTTAGCTGTCTATATTTTTAAAAAAACAAACAGTTAATCGTATTATTATCATCATAAAACTTATTGGGACCTATATTTAGCAGTGAGGAGGCTGGACTGAGGATAACGTGACTGTAAGGTGTCCACGGCCTTTAATCAAGTGAGTTTGAGTCCCTGTGGTGGTCACCCTGGTGACAGCGCTGCTAATGAGCTGTGATGAGCGTGTGTATATGCACATGCCTGTCTCAGGGTAGAAGGAAGGGAGGATGAGTTGTAGGAGAGGGGACATGTCTCCAACTCCAGGTTAGCTCCCTCTGCCTACCACGCAGCCCTCGTGTTGGCTGCTGTTCTGCATTAATTGAGCTGACCCTGAGACATACAGGCTCATGTTTGCTTCTCACCATATCAGCTTAGATCCTGAGGGGTTTGACATGCTCTGTGGCAGCACAGAAAAACAAAGACTTGTTCATATTCAAATGTTTAGCTGGTTTAATGCATTTTAGTTAGAAGTGCGCTGTAACTTCACAGAAAAAAAAAAAACCCTCTAGCATCTCTGGCTGCATTTATGTTGTATTCTGGTCCCCTGGAAGGTGATCTCAAGTCACAGAAAATGTCACTAGAATTATTTGTGTAAGGTATTTAAGCCTTAAAGGAATAGTTCACCCTCAGAACAATTTAACTTTATTTTCCACTTACCTTCATGGTGAGCAAGACTCTGGAACACTTTTTTAATATTTCAAATGCAGCCGGCGATCAGGAAGGCTTCTCGTTTTCCCCCAACTTTCATATAATGGAGTTCGATTGAGCCTGCGCCAACAAGGTCCTTAGAAGTCCACAAAAACTTGTCAATATTCCTCCATACTGCTCGTCCAATGTAATCCAAGTGTCCTGAGTGGGTAGCGTCCAGAATTTACTCGAAAAGACGTCATTTACTATATTTTTAGAGCCTAAAAAGAAGAATATATTGCTCCACGGAGCGCGCACCTGCGCATCCACGAAACTACGGAAGCCTCGGCGTTCAGAGCCAACGCTGCCGATAATACAAGCGTAGAAGAAGAAATTCACTGTTTACATTGTGTTAAGAGCAACAGAGCTGCAGACGAACCGGGACAAACACAAGAGGAGTTGGATATTGATTTAAAACAAATAATGAAAGAAAAAGAGAACGCGCAATCTCGTCTGCTGCGCCTTCCGTAGTTTGCTGAACGCGCATCGGCGTGCGCGTGAGAGAAGCGATGTACTTCTATTTAGACTCTAAAAATATACTAAATGACGTAGTTTTGAGTAAATTCTGGACGCTACCCACTCAGGACACTTGGATTACATTGGACGAGCAGTATGGAGGAATATTGACAAGTTTTTGTGGACTTCCAAGGACCTTGTTGGCTTGGGCTCAATCGAACTCCATTATATGAAAGTTGGGTGAAAACGAGAAGCCTTCCTGATCGCCGGCTGCATTTGAAATATTAAAAGTGTTCCAGAGTCTTGCTCACCATGAAGGTAAGTGGAAAATAAAGTTAAATCGTTCTGAGGGTGAACTATTCCTTTAACTTAAGATTTTCACCTTGCTCTAAACAAGGCAGCGACACAGTCAACAGAATTTTTCTTTCATCTTTGATTGGAGGTTAGGAAAAGTAACCTTACTGACTTGTTAGCTAATCTCTTTCATCATTTGCTTAACAGCACAACTCAATGAGCCTTTAGCAAACAGTGAAAACCTGGAATTATCCGACTTCCTACTGCAGAAGTACATCAAATGCAGCTGTAGACACACTTCATTAGGCTAACGTTAAGTTCCCCCTCCTAAAAAGCCAACAACGTTAATGTGATTTGATATAATTTTGAGGGCTTTAAGGTTTATTTACAGGGTTTCTTTGATATCAAGAACATATCAGAAAATGAGGAGTGTGTTGTCTTGTTTGCAGAGTGGAATTGCAGAGTGGAATGAAGCATCCTGAAGTTAACTATGGGTTTGATACCCATGCAGACCCATGAGGTAAGAGGATGATTCAGGAATGATCTATGTAGGAGTCTGACACAATTTCTAAAATTATTCATCACCATTATTGTATTATGTAAATGACAAAAAATATTTTACACCCCCCCCCCCCCCCCCCCAAAAAAAAAGTCCTGGGTCAAACTGCTGGGTTAAACAGGGACCTACTAATTTCTGGGTTCTTTCAACCCAGACATTTGGGTTGTTGGACTGTTGTCCTAACTTCTGGGTTAAAATAACCCAACATTGTAGTCAACATAACCCAACTTCTAGGTTAAAATAACCCAACAGTGCAGTCGATATAACCCAACCTCTGGGTCAAATATTCAACCCAAAAGCTTGGTCAAAAATATAACCCAATTTTCAGGGTTGGTCCTTTTTTAACCCATAATGGGTTATTTTTGACCCAGGAGTTTTTAGTGTGTAAGTTTAGGCATTGATTAGCTTTCATCAGACAGTTCATAAAAATGTTTGTTAGTGAAGTCCAATTCAGTATCTTTTACTACAGCAATGTTTGGATGATGTCACCTATATGAGATATATTTATCTTATGCTGTTTGTTAGTTGTATTAACTTCCAATGATTCTCGATGGTGACTCATTCAGTCTGTCATGCTGCCATTGGGTTTAATAGATGCTCTACAGACCTTTTGTCCAATATTTGTTCCCTCTCATAAAATGCAATTAACAGAACCCACATGAGCATTGGTCACCTAACATTTTCTATCTGCTTCTATGTGACGACCATGATGATTTGGTGGAGCACTGAGCTGGTGGGCCAGCTGATTTGTTACTTTGATGGTGTGCAGACTTCACTCACAGCACTATACAGTATAATGTGTAGGCACTGTTATGGTACAGACTCATTCTTACATTTACCTACATGGTTACATGCAAGTCAGAACAAGAATGCCAAAAAGTCATAAGGCAGTAACCAGTTGCAGTCCTATAGTGGAGATGGAAGTCTTTCATGAGATAAAAAAAACACCTGAGATTTAATACAACTATCATCTTACAACTTATAAGAGGGAATCGATGAGTAATGCATCAGCTGGAGCAACACCCTTAAATAAGAATCTCACTGGAGATAAGAGTCAAAACTTTTAGGACCTGTTTTTACTTCTCTTTAAAGTCACATTTTATACAATCTCGCCATCACAGTAGTCTCAGTAAGCAACGGCAGGACCACTGCTGGTACGTGACTGATGAATGACGGCTGTTTCCAGAGCTTTGTCTTGTGTCGTTACGGCCCACAGTAGTCTGTCTTGCTGTTACATAATCATTGATAACAGTCAATGTTCGCCATTCAGAAAGCAACGTTTTAGATACTTTGAAGTTTAAATATGTTGTGCTTATGACAATAAAAACAAGTTTATGTCTGTACAGGATTTTATCTAGTTCTTCTGTTAAAGTGCTTTGTTCAAAACACAAGATATTGCACATAATTTCCTTTACAGAATATATTCCGATTTTGAATTTTTGTTTAACAAAAAGAGAAAACTGACCCAGAAAATGAAAGCCCTTTGCTTATGAAGAGTGGGTCAAAATACCTGTCAGCTGTTTTTTTCTGTATTTAATGGGAGGATGTGTAAACTTTGCAGAGCTGTATAAATGTACACGAATTCATGTGAAATTAGTAAAAGAGTAAAACAAAATAGTATGAGTATATGAAAATGCACATCAGTGCATATGAAAAATAAATATTTCAGTCAGTGCGTTAAATTCTCAAACTGAGTGGTCTATAAAAGCCTGGACACACATTTTAACTTGTATGTTTCCACTGTGTGCTGTTTAACCTGCTGCAGACATAAAGGAGTGACTTTAAACAGTTGTGCTTGAAAGTTTACATACCCTTCCATTAAAGACTGAAAAACTTTCAGTTTCAAGTTATTTGAATTACTCTTGTGAATTTAGGCTTTTCTTAAAAACCCAACAAAATCTTGAGATTTTGTAGTTGAAATCTGCAATCATGAAATTGCGGATGGAGTCTCAGAACTGAGCGTTAAAAACAAATTGATTATTAACACGGAATAACACGGAACTGAGCTTCAATTTGCGTACAAAGTGTATTTTTCAGAGTATAAAGGAATGTTTCTGTCAGGAAAATGCTTAAAGGACTAAAGCTGGGGTCACTACACGCTTCACCCACCCCCGGGGTTCCACTGAACACGGAAACACCGCGGAGCAGCACCGCAGAGCAGCACCACAGAGCCTTCCCCCTGGCTCCCTGTTCCACCAAAAGTGCTTCAAAGCGGAGAGTCCGATTCAGTTCACTCTGCAGAGACTCATCTTGCAAGTTTTTGAGGACTTTTATGGACCTTTTTGTTTCGAGCGCTGGTCACCTCCATTATATGAAAGTCGGCAGATAACGACCCTCCCCCCACCCATCCCCGATCTCAGGCTGCATTTGAGATATTAAAATTTGCTCAGTCTTGCTGAGTCTTGCTCAGCATGAAGCTGAGTAGAAAATGAAGGCACATCATTCTGTGGGTGTTGCATCCCTTTAAACCGGATTAAAATAAGCTGCTGACAGCGATGCTGGAAACTTTTTGCTGGTGCATAAAGCCCTGAAAACGAGACAATACTTCAAACTTGTCCAAACATTTCAAAGACAACCACGCGGATTTGTTCTGTGACTTCAGTCAGGAGCGACAGGTGATGGGGTCCAACACCAGTTCACTGCACTGTTATGTCAAAGAAAAAAGCACAAAGCATCTCTCAGCCCAGTAGTAAACCTACAGTAGCCTACATACACTGGGCTAAAACATGTCCATGACTCATAAATGCTTTTTTGAAAAATACTGCTAAAAGTCATTTTACTAATCTAAATAAGTTTGAAATGGCCTACAAAAATGAACTGACAGATGTTATAGTGAAGACAGACACACAAATGTGATTTTATACAGACATTACCCCCTTGCCCATTTAATGTTTCATACATATTATAAACATTAAAGTGGAAATGCAACGGTCAACCAACCTAACTTTATTTACTAGACTGAGTCCTGGTCTTATCAACAATTATATACCAAACGTGAAAAACATAAGCATAAAAGAGAAAAATGTTGCGAAGTTTGACGTTTTTTGGACAAGAGCGCCCCCATCTTGCAGTACTTTAAGCTCTGACGTCACCGGGTTGGTTTCCCCTCTGACTCCGCATTAAATCAATAGGAATAACCAGCTACGCTGCACTATAAGTAACAAACTGGAACATGTTTTAGAAGATTAATATGATGCAAAGTGAAGCTGGGAGGCCAGTCCAGCGTCCAGATCCTGTACCGATGCTTTCCAGCCATCACACCGTGTGACTGAGGAGAGAGGAGGAGACGCCGGTCCTGGTGTCAGGAGGGGCGGGTTGGCTGCACCTGTAGGAGTGGCTGCAGTTCAGCGATGCTGCAGGCTGTCTGCTGTCAGGAGGTCCACATGGACCAGATCATGTGTGGAGGATTTTGTATAACAATTTGGATTACACATATGGATTATTGTACCGCGAGGTGGACGTTTTGAAGGCAATGCTGTCCCTGAAGGAGAGCTGGGCGGAGACATGGGAGCGTCCGGGAAAACAGCAGGTAAGCTAACTAAGCTAACGGTAGTAACCGGTGGTTTAATGTAAAATAAAATAAATGCTATAGCGAGACAGGGATACGATGGGAAAGATGCAAAGCATCCAGGCTGCAGGATCATGAGGGAGAGGGAGCGGGCGGTGTTTGGTGTCACCGGACCCCGCCATGGGAAACTGGGAGTCCCAGTTAGAAAGTTTTTATGACGTCATTTCATATCAACCTGCTCCAGAGTGCTTCTGTTCAACATCCGGCTGTGGGGACGATTTATGAGTGTTGCCGTTTGACGTGTGTTTAAAAAGCAGCTCAAAGAGAAATAGAGGCGGAGAGCTACGTACTGATGTTGGTACGGACTGATGCTGCAGACCCGCCGGTGAGTGGACTCAGCTTATAGACGGTGATATTAAAATACTCAGAGCAGCTGCAGGCTTTCGTCTGCGGATCTCTGGCTTACCAGACTCCAAGTCTCCTGATCATTTTCCTCATTTTCTCTAGAAAATTCTCACCTCATAATCTGGAGTCAGGAAGGTTCCCTTTTCAGAGCCGCCAGCAGCAGCAGGACCGGTTTCTGGTTCAGTTGGAGGTTGTGAACTGTTCTGTCTTCAGCTTCAACTTTGGAAAACTTGCTTTTAGACCAGGAGGATACAGTAGTGGTTCCCCTTTTGTCTTTTCTTCTCCTTAGGCTCAGCAGTCTCCGTCATTCAGCTGTTATCTTTATAATTGTGGACCGAACCAGAGGACTCTCATTCAGGACCGCAGGACTAACCAACCCAGTGACGTCAGAGCTTAGAGTACTGCAAGATGGCGGCACCCTTGTCCTAAAAACGTCAAACTTCACAACGTTTTTCTTTTATATGCTTGTATTTTTCACGTTTGGTATATAATTATTGATAAGACCAGGACTCAGTCTATAAAATAAAGTTAGGTTGGTTGAGCGTTGCATTTCCACTTTAAGGCAAAGCATTATATAAATGAAAAATACTGAAACACAATTTAAAAACATTTCATCAGCCTACAATATTTAATTTAGATAGATTAGATATACAATTTAATTTTCTAGTTATGCCCATACAATGTTTCCTGTATAGTTTCAAAACATAAACCTTTTGAAAAATTACAAAGATTAAAATAAAACAAGGGCATTCAACTTATTGTGTTTTACTCTTTTAAAAAGTATAGAAAAGTATCAAAATACAAAACGGTATCTGTATCAAAACAAAAATTTGGCATTGTGACAACTCTGGAGCCGTGCATGGTGGGGAAAGCTCCCAAAACGTCATTCAATATTTGGCTGAATCACAAACTCCACAAAGATTTACACTGAGAACATCAAATGTGTGTTAGTATTATCACACAAATGCTACTGCAAAGGAGTATTTAATAGTATTATAATGATTGTTTTTTACATTTCATATTGCTTTCCAGTGTTACTCACTAGTAACTGAAGCAGATCTGCATGTGCTACGGCCAGCCGGCGGTGACAGTCTGGGATCATCATTCTGGATTCCTGCAACACCTCCATCTGAAACCCCACAGAGAGACCACATTAGCACCACAGTTGCCTTTATTAATCAGAAAACCCGTACCACTACTCCCATCACCATCTTTCATTACCAGTTGATCTGAAAAAGTAAGTAAATAAAAAAAAAAAAGATCAAACATGCATTCCCCCCCCCCCCCCCCCCAAGTTGGGGACATTAAATGAAACAGCTAGATACCAGCATATTCATTCAGTGGGTTTTGCTCCAGCCTTGTTCCTGGCAGTGACATGCAGGGTGTCCCACACACACTCAGCTGTGGTTAACATCTCCCCAACAAGCCGGCAGTATGAAAAATGTTATTGAGTTATCGATCGAGCTGGGAGTTGGGCAGCGGGGGACCACCTCGATCTGGCTGCACACCTGGATGAATGAAGAAACCTTGAGCCGAGGGCACTGTGATCAGGCGTAAAGAAGTATTACTACGCCTGTAGTGGAGCTGTGTTACAGCCTGGGGAACTTGCACAGCCGCAGCTAATGTGGAATTCCCCCAGCTGGCGCCCTAAAGAGCAGAGAAGAGTTGGCTAACGTTGTCAGACACACTCACTCTTGACAGATGCTTCCTCACCTATCCCTGTGTTGTGCTGGAAAGTCAAAACATGGACACAGTCACACACACGGACATTGGACTGAGAATCTGCCAGCCTGGCAGCATAAGTGCATCGGACTGCCTCAGAGACACAAGAAACAACTAGCGAAGCTGGTTGCCATCCAGATGTGACAAGGTGAGCTAGACAAAGCGGATGGATGCTGAAACAGAGGAAAGTCACGGTGCCCTCTGAGTGCAGTGGAATGATCCCATCAGCACAGGATAAAGATGACACTTACAGAGTATTGATTCCATTAAAATATAAGCCCTTAATCCATCCTGCCTCAGACCTCTCATCTTCAACCATAATCCATCTGGCCTCCCAATCTACCCATTTAACACCAGTCAAGCCTGCTGCTCAGCCTGAGCCGCTCTGTGAATGAACAAACAAAATAAAACACACACTGAATTTTTAATTAGCTGAAGTTCAAATCTGTATTGCTGAAACATAGCAGCAGGACACACCTTCCTTTTTCCAAAAACCTGAAGTGGCACAAAAAGTTTGCTAGTATGTGACAACCTAAATAAGAGCATCTAGTCTATAATGGTAAACGGACTGTACTTATATAGCGCTTTTCCCGAAGTACTGACCGCTCAAAGCGCTTTACACTACGTCACATTCACCCAGTCACACACACAATCATACACACATTCATACCCCAATAGGCACATCGGGAGGCAACTTGGGGTTTAGTGTCTTGCCCAAGGACACTTCGGCATGTAGTCTGGGGAAGCCTGGAATCGATCCAGAGACCCTTCGGTTGAAAGACGACTGCTCTTCCACCTGAGATACAGTTTCTCTTGTTCATTTTTGTTTTCATTGGCAATCATTGGTCCAACTGTTTTGTTTTCTTGAGGCAAATAAGTTTATTTGTATACCACATTTCATGTCAAACACTATTCAAAGTGCTTTACATACAACCTGACAGTGGTGTGGAGGGGGAACAACAAAAAGCATATATGCTTGATACGAAATGAAATATTCATTATGAATCCCAGAGGATTCAAATGTTGAATTCAATGTAGTAGTAGGCTTGACCCTCAAAGTGCTGCCTGACTGTGTGCCTGAGAGTGGGCTCTGAAGCAGGAAGATGATGGTGTCTTCAACACCAAGCCCATTACGATATGCAAACTGTATTAGGTCTTGAAAGGTGTTGACTCGCTTGTTAAGGTGAGCCAGTAAGAGTCTTTCCAGGACTTTCATGATGTGAGATGTCAGGGCAACTGGTCTGTAGTCATCTGGTTCAGCTGGTTGTGGTTTTAAGGCACTGGAACAGGGCAGGATGTTTTTTCACAGCACTGGAACTCTGTTCTGTCGCAGGCTAGTGTTGAAAAAGTATTGAAGAAACGGACATAGTTGTTCTGAGCAGGTCTTTAGAACTCTGGGACTGACACCATCTGGACTTGCAGCCTTGTTCTGGTTCAGTTTCTCTAGCCGTTTCTTGACCTGGTTGCAGGAGACAGTCAGGCTGAAGGTGGAGGTAGAGGAGGTCTCAGGATGTCCTGATGTGGAGGGAGATGAGGCTGTGTTCAGGTCCATGACTGAGCTGCAGGGTGACAGAGTGGAGGTGGGACAGGAAAGCTTTCGGCTCATGGAGGGTGTGTGGTGTGCTGGGTTGGCAGCATGGGGGGGAACTGAACCTGTTGAAGAGAATGTTCAGTTCAGCTTTGTCCAGACCTCCGTCAGTCTGGTCCCCCTTTAACTTAAAGCCAGTGATCTTCTTCATTCCCGACCACACATCCCTCACGTTGTTCTGCTGGAGCTGGCTCTCAAACTTCTTCCTGTAGTCCTCCTTGCACTTATGAGTTTGTGGTTTAAGTTGTTTATGTGTTGTCTTCAATAACTCCTTGTCTCCATCCCTGAAAGCTTTCTTTTTGATGTTTAGCAGCTTTTTCAGGTCACTGGTGATCCAGGATTTGTTATTGGGGAAGCACCTAACTGTTCTTGTTGGAACGATGCTGTCCACACAGAAGTTTATATAACCTGTCACACACTCAGTCATGGTGTTGATTTTGTCTCCATGAGGTTCACAGAGGACGTTCCAGTCTGTGGCCTCAAAGCACCCCCTTAGAGCATCTTCAGCCTCAGGAGACAAGGTTTAACAGTCCTCCTAATGACTGGGTGCTGCTGAATGATGGACTTGTAGATGGAGGTGAGAAGAACCAGATCGTGATCAGATCTTCCTAAAGGAGGCAGGGCAGAGGAGCTGTATACACTCTTAATATTTGCATAAAATAAGTCCAAGATCTTATTTTCTCTGGTGGAGCAGCTTAAAAACTGTTGGAAAGTTGGTAATGTTTCAGAGAGGGAGACGTTAAAGTCATTAGAGATCAACATAAACGAGTCGAGCCTTAGGTTTAGGGAAAAAGGACATGGGAAGTGTTTAGGTTGGCTCAATATGAGATGACGCCTCAGGGCCAAATGAACTAGCCAATCGGGGAGTGGCATTCTAGCCAATCAGAGGCGCAAAAAGGTGGGACCTTCCCCTACCATCCTGCGTTTCGCAAATTCGCGTCCAGGATGGCACAAACACTGGTTGACCAGCACTGCAGATCCACCTCCCTTCAGTTTCTCGCTGAGCTGTTTAATTTGGTCTGCACGGACCGTCTTGAAGCTGTATACAGACGCGTTACAGTCCAGGATGTCTTCATGTAGCCATGTCTCTGTGAAACATAATAATACGCTCTCTGTATTCTTTCTGAAACCTTGTTAGCACTTTGAGCTTGTTTGTTTGTTAGCTAGCGATCTCGTGTTACCCATCAGAACAGTTGTAAGAAACATTTTAAATCACCACCGTTTTTCTCTCAGCCTCACTCCTGGCCTGCATTCTCTTTCTTTGTAACTCCACTGAGATTTGGACTGTTATTTTGCTGATAATCTTGATTTGACAGTTTTATCAGCTGATCCCTCTGGTTAACAACTCTTTCACTGCCATGGAACTCCTGAACAAAACCTTAAGACTGCTAAGAAAAGTACAAGGATTTGCATTTTGTGTTAGGGGATCAAAACCAGGTTGTAAGCAGAGCTTCAAATGGCAAAAAGAAGAAACAGGACCAAATGACAACAAGTAGACAGTAAGCTTTGTATTGAAAATGGCATTTAAAGCCACGGTTGGCAATGTTGGAAAAATGGTTTGAGCAAGCGACGGTTAAAAAAAAAAACACACCACCCGAAACCACGCTTTCAGAGCACAGGGATGCGTGTGCCGATGTTTTACGAGCAGGTTGACAAAAACAGCCGGGTGGATAGCTTGTTAGCTGGATAGTAAACAGCTGACAAACCACGCTTTTAAAAGCTTTAATCCACTCACCTCCAACTCCTTCTGTGGTGTAAAAAGTCCACACTGCAAACGTCAACACCTCCGAGACTTAATTCTTATCTGTAGTTTTGTTTTGTTTTTTTGGCATAGCAGCAGTCAGCAGTCCGTTAGCTACATTCGTTTACAGGGAACGGTGCACGGGGGGGATCACGAGGGGGACGGAGAGAAGGGAGGAACAGAGACAAGACATGAAGGCATCGATTTGTTCTTTCTATAAGTTGCGAATTACCAAGTCCTCCCTTTCAGTGTGAATAGCAGGGGTTGGTCAGAGTTTTTATAGAACTGCAGCTCTCACAGAGGTCTGACTTTTTCCTTTTTTTTTATGAATACATGATGTATTGGCTTCAAACTAAAACAGGCTGTTCATCACCTGATCAAAAGTTTAAAACCATGGCCAAGAAAGCCTTAAAATTGAACTCCGTGTTTTTTTTTGTTTTTTTTTTTTTTTTAAAAGGCTCAGTAGTGAATCCTACTTGTCATGTACAGTACATGTTGTGTACATGACAAGTAGTTCAACCATTCTTGTTGATGACTCTTAATTCAGGCATGCTCGATATTGGCGTTTCCAGGAGGGTGGTGGGAATGTTGTTCCATGTGGTGAAGTTGGCATTACAAAGGGCATCCACTGTCTGGAACTGATGCCCATTCTTGTACACTTACCTTGCCACCCATCCCCAAACATCATCAATGGGATTTAAGTCAGGGGAACATACAAGATGGACATTACTCTCCTGGAAGGCGTCCTTAGTTTGGTGAATATTGCGCAGTGCAGCATTGTCCTTTTGAGGCCAGCCATGACCACACAGATGAGGGCTGTCAGTCAGAGGGGATACTCGCTGCAACATGTCAGCATAGCCAGCAGACTTCAGGTTGTGAAGTCCTTGCACAACCTGAAGCTCCATCTTTCCACCGAAGGAAAATGCAGCCCAGACCATGCTGGGGCCTCCTCCACTGTGACAGGTGGAAAATGTCTCATCATGCCAGTTATGTTAGATGTCAGCAGGAACATCTGTTTTTTTGTTTTCTTTTCCTCATCAGAGAATAAAACTTTACTCCACCTTTCAGTGTCCCATGTTTGGTGGTCCCTTGCAAAGTCCAAAAAGGCAAATTTCAACAATCCTGCCATGGTCAAAAGGCAGAACTTTTTTTTGCCTTTGCCATCAGGACATCATGAAAGTCAGATTTTTGCACAGATTTTTATTTTATAAGGTTAAGGTCTTAAACTTTTGATCAGTTGACAAACAACCTGTTTAAGTTAAAATGTAGTTTTCAATACAAAGTCTGCTGAGAACAGTTGGGTCTTTAACCTGGATTTAAATAAACAGAGTTTCAGCTGATCTGAGGCTTTCTGGAGTTTGTTCCAGACATGTGTAGTATAGAAGCTGAATGCAGCTTCTCCATGTCTGGTTCTGACTCTGGGAACTGAATCCAAATGACCTGAGGAGTCTGGTAGGTTCACGAGGGGTCAGGAGGTCACTGATGTTTTTGATCCTAAACCATTCAGAGCTTTATAGAGCAGCAGCAGAACTTTAAAGTCTATCCTCTGACAGACAGCCAGCCAGTGTAAAGACATCAGAAATGGACTGATGTGGTTCACTTTTTTGGTCTTGGTGAGGACTCCTGCAGCAGAATTCTGAATGAGCTGCAGGTATTTGATATTTCAAGTAGACCTGTGAAGATGCTGTTCCTGTAATCAAGCCGACTGAAGATGAATGTATGGACTAGTTTTTTCCAGATCCTGCTGAGACATCACACCTTTGATCCTTGATACAGTATATTCTTAAGGCTGGTTTTGTAATTGCCTTAATGTATTTTTCAAAATATAGGTCTGCGTTAGAGGTGGGTATGCACAACAATGTACAATTTATCCCACAGAGTCCCATCAAGATAATGCAAAGTTTATACAGCATCAAAAACAATAATTAAGACCTAAATACCTGTTTCTTGATGACATAATCGTCTCCTCCCTCTGCTTTCAGACGCTCAACCCTCTCTTCTTGCTGCTTTGCTTCAGTTATATATGCAACCTCCTCTTTTGCCAGCCTGAAGAGAAATGGGAGGAGATGAAGACATGGTTAACAGAGTGATGCGCCGTTGTTCCTTCAAACATGTAACACAAACTCCCACAGAGATAATAGAGGCTAAACCATAAACAGAAAGATGTGATGGTCACTTTTTTTAAACGGACAAGGCCATCAATCCTGATTCTCCCACTGACTCCACAGACTGAGGGACACTGTAAGATAATCTCCCAATGGAAAGCAAGACACACCTCAACAACAAACACCAAACATTTCATCCCTCCTTGCTGCTGTAAAGTTATGCTCTGACATTATACTTATCACTTATATATGGATATACATTTGCATAAAAAAATGTTCATTTCTGGAATAAACTAACTTTTTTGTAAAACTCACACTGCAGCTGCTTTAACTGTGTTTTAAATCAAAAGTACTTCCATTTTTGGCCACATAGAAGTTAAAGAAACTGCTCTTTATCTAATATACCACCACCAATATTAAAAACATGTTTGCAAAGACTTATTTAGCATCACAATCACTTGAAGTAGGGATGCACCGATGCATCGGCTGGACATCGGTATCGGCCGATGTTTGCCTTGTTAACTGCCATTGGCCAATAGAAATGACATTCGTCGATGGCAGTGGCCGATTATTATATAGCCTATATATATATATATATATATATATATATATATATATATATATATATATATATATATATATATAACCTATATATATATAGCCTATATATATATATATATATATATATATATATATATATATAAAGATATATAGATATATAGATATATATATGTGTGTGTATAATGATTTACATGTGTCATCAACACTGTTCTTAAGAAAAACTCTTTTTCCCCCTCTTTTTTTGAGCGGGTGGGGGGAGATACTGGTAGAAGGCATCCACGCACTTTCCTCGGTAGAGAAACGAAGATGGCGGCGGTCGTGTGGCAATATTTTACCGTTTCAGAAAAAGATCAGCGTTACGCAGTTTGCAGTACATGCTCCACAAATATTTTTTATTGGGCCATGAAAATAATCGTCTCATTGAGTATGTTTTTGTTTATCAGGCTAAAACCACTCAACTTTGCTGGGCAATATACTGAAGCATTCTTTTTGTGATTATCAGTCCCAGGTTTTTGAAAAGTTTTCAGAAAAGAGCTTGTTATAACTAATGTCAACCACAAAGTGACATTAAAGGTTGTTTCTGTTTCATAAATTGGTCTGATTGAATTTGTGCTCATTCAAGGATAGACTGATGAGGAGCTGAAAGACTTGTAAATTTCTGTGGCACAAAGGAAGTAATAAATAAAAATAGAAAACATCGGCCATCGGCCAAGTTGTTATGTTAAACATCGGTATCTGTATCGGCCCAGACTTTCACAATCGGTGCATCCCTATATCTGTCTCTGTTAAATCTTGTTGACTCTCCTTACCTCAGTTTCTGGACCATCACATTACATTGTCGTGCGTTTACAACTTAAAACCATTTTCACACATGCACTGTCCAGAAATGGTTGAAATATGGGCCAGAGCAGCAGCATGTGCAAACACAAATGTTTGCATCTTTTGTTCTATATGTGATGTAGAGATTTCCAACCTCATCTCTGGACCATCACCTAACAGGACAACATGTGAGTGAATATGTCGGGGCATTTACTGCCTGTGTGTGAGTAAGCAAGTGTGTGCACTGATAAGTTAGTCCTTAATTTTCCTTTCTGATGACCTGTGTTGCTTTCCAATCAGTTCTCACAACTCATTTTGTTAACAAATATATGATGAGTTGATGTTAACATATGGGACTCAATGTGTGGTTCTTGTAAAAAAAAAAAAAAAAAAAAAGCGGGGGCATCTATTTCTACACTTAAATTTCTGCATCACATCCTGCTTCCTGCACACCATAGGCAGATGTTTCCCTGCACCATCTCACCTATATTCCCAGGCACACATCTCCACCAAAAAGCCATGAGGCACATGTGTGAACTGCAACTGTGGAAAAAGTCCACACTAACCTGCCTCTACTCTGGCCTGAAAATCTCAGGTGTTTTTGATTGAAAACGACTCGTCTTTTCAGTCTGGTAGGAAGCAAGTAAAAAATCTGTGGGCTCATTAGAGATGAGTCACTGAATACAGCTGAATTCTTCAAGAAAAAACATAAGAGAGGAATCTGAGTGATCCAAAAATAGATAAGCAGTAGGTGAAGACCACGTTACTATGCACTTGAAATCACAAGCTCTGTAAAGCTGAGGAGAGCTTAGGTTTCAGGTGAAAACTGTACGAGGTCTTTCACTCAAGACGGATTGCATAGAAATGTCTGTAGCTTCATGTAACTACATAATTAGATCTAGCAGTATTTATACACCTCCACATCGAAACAGAAGTGTGTCGGGCCAAAACAAAGTAACTGCTATGGTTTATGTTTAAAATGCACTTATCAATATTGATCTGCCTTAAATTAAATGGCACAAGGTATCCTTTGAAAAACAAAGGAAATTCTCTCATTTTGTAAAACACATAGCATTAAACAAGCTGGGGGATGTTAAGCATCTACTTGTATCTACTTTTATTATTATTTAAAAGGGATATTTTTGAAGTTATTAATCATCTATTAATGCTACGTTACTTTTATTGACATCTTAAAGACTTGCAAATGCTGAGCTCTAGTTATTAAAAGAGTACTAGGTGCAAATCTGCTGAAACAAATTCTTGGAAAAAGAGAAAAATCAAAAAAGTAAAACTAAGCTTTTAAAAACATTTTAAAAGCTTTTACTAAAAATGTATTTGAATTAAATTACTATTACACTTAGATGTGTTCCTTTTGACTGTAAACCCAAAATGCCAGAAAATGAAGAAAATATTGCATGTTAAATTGCATCTGTGCATCTAACATAAAAACCCCAGGGGTAGTAAATTTTCAGTTAAAAGGAGACGCAAATTTAAGAAGGTAAAAAGGCTGGTCAGTTAATAATTCATTTAATAAATATACCATATTTAATAAAAACCTTGAAAAAGAAAAATGGTCATTACAATTGCAGCTACTTCTCCCTTTCAATTACAGTAGGCAAATAAATGATCACGTAGATTACTAAATACTGAATTTGTTCTACACTTACAGTAATAGTGCAAGTACACTCACTTAAAATTTAAACAGTTTTCTCCTAATGCAAACTGAATTCATGTTTAATTCATAGTTTTCACTTGGCTTTAAATCATGAAATCACATTTGATTTCTCTTCAGAATTAATTTAAATCAAAATCAAAATACTACCGACACACTGTTGAATTTCCCATGAGGATCAATAAAATATTTTGATTCTGATTACAATTCATTCTGAAAAGAAATCAAATGTGATTTCATTTCAAGCACAGTGCTTGATTTAAGCACTGTGCCTTCAACCTGAACTTGAACCGAGTCCATGACAGTTCCTACTTTCACAGCATTAACAGTGAACATGCCACCTGATTCACAGAAAACCTTTTGCTGTCCATGTTAACTGTATTATGCCTTCCAGCTCCCACCTTATCAACATGATTATCTGCCTCCTTTATCCACCTTTATTGCCTACTACACACACACACAGACACACACTACTAGTCCTTTTTAGAGATTAATTGATCATCAATTCAATCCCTAATTTGGACCAAGTCAGGTGGTAAATGGGCCTCTTTTCATTGATTGCAAGTGAAAATGGGCTTGAGTGCATTGATAAATTTTGATTATTTATCAATTACGGACCAAATGGAACTAAATCTATTAAACAGATTCAGACCCTGATTGGCATAATGGAGTTTGAAAATATCGCTATTGATAATGATTTCCAACTAATTGTCTTTTTCCGGCTGTGGTCGCTTGTTAAAATGACAACACAAATTTCATTTTTCATAAAATCAGCTGTGTGTTGTAAGTGAGTAATCCTTCATTAGTCAGTCACATTACTGGAGACCCTTCCCTCCGTGTTGCACCGCTCCCTGCCTAGCCAAGAAAGCCAACAGCGCTCTGTCATATTTTACATCAATTACCACCCATTGTAATACAGTTCCATCAAGAAGCTTTTAAACAGGCACCATATGCAATAGCGGCTCCTGTCTTCCACTCTCACGCTTGATGCAGAATGAGTGATGTCGCCTGTTTAGAGTCAAAAAAGGTGGCTCGGAGAGGAGGAAAGATGGAGGAAGGGCGGTTGGAATAATTTGAATAAAACTGAAGGACAGTCTAATAACAAAATGTCCATTCCTCCCCTTCCAGTGCTGATGTTAATTTCTTATTTCTCAGACTTGGAGCGCAGTGTGAATGAGGGGTGGGGTCGTGGCTGGTTTTAAATAGACCTGCCACCTCAGGCTTAATGGAAAAGGCAGCTCTCTGGAAAATAGAAAAAAAGGGAATTAGAGCCAGCCGACACACACATTCGGCCGCCTTCGCTAGCACTGTATTTTTGAGCCACGATGTAGTCTGTGCTGGGACCGGAATGACAAAGGCAAATTACTGTTGTCATTTTATTAAGGGCATCCGCCTCGCTAGGGCAGAAAGGCACTGACTGGAATGTGCAAAAGCCACTGGAAATAGGCCTGGCTAAAAGAGCAGGCAGATTTCCTCTAAACTCAAATATATGAAAGGGTGGAGGGAGTGAGGAAGGCAAAAGGAGACAAAAAGGGGCTAGAGTAGGAAACTAAATGGGAGGGGGTATCAGATTATGAAGAGACAGAGAGCCGTGACACACTGTGTGTTTAAACCAAACTGCTTGATTAAAGGTTCATGTCAAGGTTGTACTTTTGGTCTGGAGGAGAGCAAGATGTAATATCTCCTGTCTTACTTTCAAAGAGTTTACTCAACCTCAAAAATCTCAGGGCCTGAGGAAGGACTGTAATACTACTGTATGACAGCACTGTTTTTCCTCCACTTATGGGAAATCCTGCCTCCATTCTAAGGGAGCCTGTTAGTAATCTGACCCTCATCAAAATGGAATCAATAGCACATTACACAAACGCCATCAACATAAGGGAATGAGAGGTCTACCAACAATGTGAAGCCATCAAACATATTTCTGTACTGAGCCCATTATCTCAGTACTCCTCATGATGTCTGTAATATTTTCTATCCCACCATAGTAAATGTTGTCAATATACAAATTTAGAGCCAAGTTCAGATTGGACGCCACGTATAGGTAGGGTGGTTTACACTGCACCATCATTTTGCAGGTGGTACATCAAAAAGTCCAGTTTCAGTCCGATATTAAAGCTTTATAGATGAAGGATACAAGAGAAGTTATGATAGATAAAAATGCACAAATTTATCTATTTTGTTAAGTTTTTTTTGTTTGTACTGCAGAAAATGTTTCCATTGTATTTAGTTCTCTAATATCTTAGTTTGAGTATAATGTATGCTTTTTACTGGCTAAATTAGCTTAATCTATATGTGCAATATTACCAAATCCCTGGCATCTGGGGTGCTTTATTATGTTCTTTATTCTGTTATTTTGTATAATATGCTGCTGTGCACAATATCATATTGTTACACTTTTTTTCGACCATAAAATTCTCCTGCAGTATTTTTTTCCTCTCCTCTACTTAAACCTCTACTTATACTACTTACTGCTGTAACATTTAAATGTCTTGGTCTGTGATATAAAGAAGGTATTTTATCTCGTTAACAAGCAAACAAAAAAATTTTAGCTCTAGAAATCTATGAAAATCATAAACAATGGTAAGATTTACCAAAATTGTCCTGTTATCTATCAGCAACAGTTTAGGCTGGCCTTCCTAATAAACCAAATTTTGTTGTCGATTTGAACAAATTTGATTTTAGTCTTGCTAACATTTCTTTTTGTTACCAAGAAAATCATTTCAATCAAGTGTTGAGCACTTTTCTGTAGTGATTCTGAGATTGACAAGAAAACCAATCTATCATTTTGCCAGCAAACTTAGCTAAAAGTGTTTTCAGTTTCCATTCCAGAGAGAGTTGTTCATGCTTGTCTACTTCCAAGACTCCACGCGTTTTGATGAAATGGCTAAAAAGCCAAGTACAATGAGAATTGCAGCACTGGTGTCGCAGGGGCAAAGTGCTCCTGAAGGAAAAGAGTGAGGGTAAGAGATGAAGCAGACCATTTCAAACATTAACTTGCTTTTACTGAAAAGCCAACGCTTGCTGCCTTTTTACAGTAAAAGCCTTGGGAATCAAATACTGCTTTTATTGAAAAGTGATTACTATGAGCCAGCTGGCCAGCTTCTAGTGCAGCTTAGTTTGGACTATCTAAAATTTGGATCAAATTTAGTTCTACAGTAGCTAAGTGGCTACATTCAAGTCGCACACTGAAGCACCCCTGACATTTTATTGTCAATACTGTCCTTGAGCCACCTTTGGTTATAATTACATTTGTTTTAACACAAAGCAGGTCAAATTACATTATCTCTATTGTGTCACAATGAAAGCATAGTTTTCTTGTTTGTTCGATTATGTACCTTTAAAACACATAATCTCCTGTCTTCAAACTTTGTGAATTATTCTTAATAAAGTGCAAGCCTCCATGGTAGCAATTACGTATTGAGAAACTGACCTATTTATCAAAGTAGATCCTATGTAGTACAAGATACTGAATCAAAATATATTTTTCTTTTCTTATCTGATCACTTCTCAATCTACAGTGGGAAAGTGTTTCCAGGAACACCATCAAGTAAACATGGTCTAAATGCTGACAGACTATTTTATAACGCATTTCACACTCAACAACAGCCACACTTCACATCTGATGACCTGCATCACTATTAATGTTCACTGTTAGTGCTACATGATAGACAGCCATGATAATGAATATTAGCAAAGATTAGGCTTTTTTTCCAGTAAAGGTGGGTGATGCTACTGTTCTTTTGTTCTTTTTGTAAAAATACAATAATAAACGCTTACATACCTGGCTTTTGATCACTCCTTCTGCCAGATTTGATGTAAAAATGCAGTCAACTTTTATTTTTGCATTGTGTTATCTAGGTAGCTAACCATTAGCATCGGTCATTCAAACACTCTGGCTGAATGTGCACCTAAATGTGTTCTTGGTCGCGGATATCCGTCTACGCGAGCATGGTAAGACTTCATTACTACCCAAATTCTGTACATTTACAGAAGTAAACATACTGCCAATCAAAGCTTACAATGAGACACGCTTGCTAAGTCACCCACAGACTCTAGGCCATGCCCCAACACCGGCTTATCCAACGTTACAAATGGGAGAAACGCTCTCCCTCTTGCGGATTAGCTTTCAGTCCAACCACAGTGCCTGATCGGCTAAGCTAGTTAGCTTACCAGCATCCGCCTAACGTTTGTTGCTATAAGTAGCCTGTAAAAGCTAACTATATATTCTTTGAGTGAGGAGAATTCATACCTCCTAACAATGCCAGTTTTGATCTTGATTTGCCGTATTCTTGGATCAGCCATGGCCGTATATGTTGTGTATTATTCCGTTGTAAAGTCTCCAGCTAACTGTGTGTACGGCGTGCGAGTGGAATCCAGTGATGAGAAGCTGCTCCCAGAAAAATCGATCTGTGGAGTAGATCACTATTGAATTTTTGGGTCTGAGTGTCAGGCCCAGTAGTGAGTATGGACCTGGACCAAGGTCTTTTTAACTGTTTTTTATTATTATTATTATTATTATTATTATTATTATTATTATTATTATTTTATTTTGTTTCATTTTATTTTTGTTTGTTGTTGTTTCTTTCCCCCATCACATTTGTCATATGGCATATTTTCAAAACTAAACGACATATTGCAGTTTCACTTTTCGCACTTACTTTTAGTCTCACATATTTGTGATATTATAAAGCCACTGATGAAGGAATTTGTGCACTTGGATAAGGAGAAATTAATTAAAAATGGGTTATTGTCAGCAAAATGTACTTAAAAGCAAGAAGTGTTTGTAACAAACCAAAATGGGATCTTTAGTTCTCAGTTTTCATGTTATGCTGCTGGATCATAATGATTTATGCATTAAAATCCAAACAGCTGAGTTGGTTTCACTGAGAAAATATGGTTTTATTTACTGTGTAATAATTGATCATATAGCTAATTGAACACGTAAAAATAAAGTAGTCCTAAATCTGTTGTGAACTACTTTGCACATACAAATATTGAGCATTTAATCTTGATAGCATTCCTCACAAAAAGTTTTTTTTTGATGTGTTATCAGACAAAAACCATAAATGTCTCAGAAAGGCAAATTGCTACACTGATAGTCCTACTTGTATCCAAACTAGTGTAACTGACATGGCATGTAAGAAACTATAATTTCCAAAAGAACTGAAGCAGATTTTGCTGGAATGGATTAAAATATTAATGGATTCTTGAATTGTTTCAGGAGTATTGCCTTTAAAAGAGAACTAACTAAAAATCAAATAGCAAAACTATGATTTAGTGTGGGGGTTCAATTAGTTTGTTCTGTAAATAAAATGTCCTCCAATTATCAAACAAACTAGGGCTGTGCCGCTCTCCATGGTCCTGTTAAGGGCTCTGCAGCTGCTAAATGTGAAGTAGCTCTCCAAGATACTGGCTCAAATTTTTGAGTCAGTTGCTCAAAGTATTGGTCATCCAATTGGACATTACCAGGTTGAAATATCGCCTGCCTTCCAGTTGTGCTTTAATTTTATTCATATGATGCTAACATGGTGTCATATTGCAGCAAACTGAGTTTTGTTTCTGATGTTGTTACGGAAAAATGGTACCAGAGTCAAGCAGACAGAGAACAGTTAGCTATTTTTATTGGCTTACATTTGTTATTTACTTATTTACATTGTAAAATATCTAAATATAGTGTCAATTCATTCAAGTGCTCCATTGTTCTAGCTTTGGGCCTTTCAAATTCAGTTTAAATGAGAATTAAACTCTGTATAGAAATATTTGACACTCTGTGTAAGCTGACGTTTACAAACCCCCAAAGCCCATTTCTTTATTTACACAGTATATCACTTAAACCAAACAATTGACATGCCTTATAAAGCTGTGTTACAAAGACAGCGCATTCAATATCATTTGAATCTTTCTGCATCTGATATTGATTTTCGTGATCACTGAGAAAAGAATCAATTTCATAGCATTTTACTAGGTAGATTGTGCAAAATATATATTATCACAATCCAGATCTTTGCTTACAGATAAAACGGAGAGTTTACAACAATTCTCAACATCAACAGCATTACCACAACTTTTCCAAAACAGCAGAGCACTAATATACAAAGTGTTTAAAACTTAACTTAAATTCTATAATTGCTCGTCACATCTGGCTGTGATATAAAACTAATGAACACTGCAGATGTCACAACAGTTGCAAACGAACATCACTTCTTCTGTTTGACAGAGGGTGCAAATTTAAATACATTCTTTATTATTCATTCTCTCCACAAAACTTAATTGTTTAATCACATCTTCAGTGTTCATCCTTTTTTCATGTTTAAAAATTAATGATGTTTTAACTTGTTTCTGTCAGAATGATGGAAAGACCATCAAATTTTGGGGAGAAAAAAATAATCCTAGCTGTGAAATAAAATGGTCAGAGTTAAATTAAAGAAGAGAAAAGAAAAAACAGGTCATGCCAAAAAATAAAATAAAATAATTTTTTAAAAAATCACAAAATAACTGTTTAAGCTGTTTCTTGCATCACTACCTTGGATTTATTTTCAGTTATTTTACACATCTAGACTCAAATGATAATGGCAAAATCAAAATGTACTCAACACAAAGTGACATTTTCAAAAGTTTTTACCATTTGTTTAAGAAAAAAAGATTAACTTTCATATGAATTCATCCATGATCATCCATGATCCTACCAAATAACTATTTTTAATTTTGGTTTCACACTTTCAATTAAGCTCTGCAAATCACACCCATTTTCCACATGCTGAAGAAATAAATCAGTTCATGATATTAAGTTTAAATGAAGTAGTTTTATAGTAGAGAGGCTTTTCAACATTTTTTTTTTTTTTTTTTTTGGTAACACATTTTTTAAGAAAAACGAAGGCTGAATGCACAACAGTAGATGCAGTTTAGGGTTCTTGATGCTGCTGAATTCGCTTGATCAGATTTATCTGCCAGCTGCATTTCACTATGTTACATATCATTTTCCCATCCCCTGCATGCCACTCTGGACTCCTACCGCAGCACCTTCATTCTTAAACTGAGATCACTAAGATGCTCCACAGAATACAGCAAGTCCTTCCATCCTGTGGGTTAAACTTTCAGTATCAACTCCTCCCCCTTCTCCATAGGACAGCATTAATATCCTGCACTGCAGTAGCTAATTTTACATTTCTTTTATCCATAGGCTATCTTGCCTGCTTTGATTCTGCATTTTATTATATACCACTTCATTTATATTCTTATTTTTGATGTTATTTCGCCTAGTATTCTGTTGCCTTTATTTATTTATTCTATATTTACTGCTATTTGTGTATGTTTTTGTAATGCAACATTAGCACAACAATTTTCAGAGTGATCAATAAAGTTCTTATCTGATTTTTTTTTTTTTTTCAAAAATAGATATGGGCTATTACATGAAGAACTTCAGATTTAATCGCAAAGTGTATCCACACTTTTCACTGGTATGTTTACTCAATTCAATTCAGCTTATACGGTAGAGCCAGTTCATCACATTCACAACCCAATGAAGACATAATTAATTTAGGCCAATTAATTGTGATCCAGTCAAAGCAAATATATGTTTGGGGCTCTTCTAGCATCTTTAGCCTATTCTCTATTTTTTAATTCAAGTGAATTTTGTTTGTTTGTGGCACTTTTGAACGCTGAATGAGGGAACCTCCTCTCATTTAAAACAATTAGGCCTATAGAATGATCTGCCTTTAAAACATTAAAGATTGGAAACCAACCATCTATTAATTCCAGCAACAACTATTTCATGTTAGAAATTTGCGTGCAATAGTGTCATTATCTTGAAATATTACTCCAACGGGAAAGTTGTTGCTCTCCTATAGAAACATGGATAAAGAAGTGGAGGTTTGTGAGCTGCAGGCCCGCGTGCACAGCAGCAGGAGCAGAGAAATCCTATAGTCTATCGGGCAGAGCTGGTGGTGATTGCATCTGAGTGGTGGGAAAACCCCGGGCTCTTTCCCTGCAGCTTCATGGCCGTTGATTATTGGTATTTTCCGAGTTTTCCAAACTAATAAGTGGCACTATCAAGCATTTGGAAGCGCCGTGAGACTACAGACGGGCTGCTAGACTTAATTGATATTGAGCGAAGCGCTGGTAGGCGCGGACGGGGCCGCTGCTGGGTAATTTGCAGTTTAATCAGCGTTTGTAATGAGAGCCGCTGATTAGCGCAGGGTGGAAATAAAAGAGAGTTACAAGGAACGTCTGTCAGAGTCCAGTGATAATTCACGACTAATTGTAATGATTAGAGCAAACTGGATAACTTTGGAGTTTTCTAATGCCTCTGCGCGCGCTATATGTTGTATGTTTGCAAGCTATATTCTGAATTAATTCGTGTTGGCAGTTTTTCTTCCATCAGAAATTACTTGTGTACGCGCGTTTGGCAGTGCGTGTGTGAGAGAACAGAGTTGAATCGAAGAGATTTGATTATCAAACAAAACAGCTCATTTATAACTGAGGCTGGGTGTGTGTGGGGGGAGGTGGGACACACACACACACACACAAGCACACATCTTGGATGGACTCAGCAGCAGCGAGGGTGAGATGTATTCCTCGAGACGTGCCTCGGCCACTGCTGGAATAGCAAATGTGAAATTAGTGAGAAATGTGTGCATGAACGCTGTCGGTCAATTAGCGAGAAGCGAGAGGAAGAGGAGGCAGGAGGCGAGAAAATCAGCTGGTGCCCGCATAGTACAGATCTGCCTGGAGAGAGCGTGCACGCGCGCGCGCACACACATCAGCAACCCCTCCAGCCTTCTGTCTTCGCTCCCTCTCTGCAGGTTTATGCGATTTCCTCTGAATTATAATAAAGTTGGGGAAATAACATCTGTAACTGTGATGACGAATAAACAGAAGTGTTTTGCATCTGCTGTTTATCCCAAAGCCTCATTATTAAGTGTCAGTGCACTTAAATTAGGAAAACACATCTTCTCAACATAAATAGTATAAGTTTCATTTGCCCAGTTTTGGAAATGTCAGTTCCTCTCCTGCTTCTGCCTCAGTGGAGGTAATTAAATTCTCGTTCAAGAAAGAAAGAACCCCCTGCAGTTTCTACAACTAAATTGCTTCATACATACAATGAAACGTCACAGATTTAAGCAACCATTATTGCACGTTTTTGGAGGGGGGGTTACACCGTTAGTACTTGCAGATTTCTAATAATGAAGCATCTTACTTTTACATAGGCATTTTTAAAGATTTTTTTTTCAAATCTATTTTTCTTTACTTTTTTTTTCTTTTTTTTTTTTTTTATCCAGGACTATTATAAAACAATTTGCACCTAGAAATATCTACACAGTGACCCCATTTTTGTCATTTTTACTCTTTACAAGAGCACATTAAAGTTAATGGTAGATAAACATTGGCTTAAAGTGCAGACTCTCAGCTTTAATTTGAGGTTTTAAATCTTTTAATATCTTCTAATTCTTTTTTTTAGGCATTGCTCAAAATAAGTGTGTGTTTACAGTGACTGACATGTTTGTATGAAATAAAACACATTTTTATTAAAGTTGACACTTTACACAAATCTTTTGCTGCATCTTCTCAAAATGTTAATTTAAACAATTCCTTAAAAAATGAATGAAAAGGTTGAAATAAGATATTGTCTTGTGTAGGGTTACATGCAAACTGATTCCCAATAAAGTAACTTTATAAAGTTACCAGAAAAAGAACATACAGTGGTAATTGTGCACAGTATACACCTTGCTTGTTGTGCTGATGCAACCCTTTCTTTAAAAGTCTGAAAGTATCCAAAGACAGAGAAATGCACTTCGAAGATCCAAGAATAATAAATAAGGTTGCACAGTACATATAGAATATTTCCATTTCCATAACTGTAAACCACACCTTGCTTCAGTGATGCATTGTTGTGGAACACCTGAAGAACCCATGATTTTATTTTTATTTTTCAATCATTTTTCAAATCTCTTGGTAATTATCAATATTTCTGCATGCCATTTTAACACAGCTGTTTTCAAATTATGCTGGAACAGGGGGTACTTTTCATGACATATATACCTTTTATCATTTTCTCTGTCATTTTAATCACAAGTAATATTAGTATACTGATTATAATGCAACCCACTAGCTCTAAAGATCCTTGTTAACATATGCCACTATAATCTCTTGCAGGATATATATGTCAGTATGTTGTAATAACTGACAACCAACAATAATGGTGATAATCACACAGAAATAACTCCAAGGAAAAGTCACTTAATTCCATCAAATAGTCATAAATGAATTGTTGCTCCACACTAGATAAATGAAAAGGTCCACATTTAGAGGTCAAAGGGGAGTAGAGGGCAGGATCACCCACAGGACCACCAATTCAAAGAGTTGTTACATCCCAAGGCTGGTATTTAGTAACACAGCTCCAGCTCCTAGTTCACCTTTCATTTACTGTTTAATATGTTGCAGTAAAACAGGAAGGCAGCACTGCCTCAGGGAGAGCCACAACTCTCATCCATAACTTAAAAAAGGCAACTGACCTAACCACAAAAACAAAAGACACAAACTGAACTCCTTGACTTCAATATAAACAGGACAAAATAAGTGGAAAGAGGGAACAAATGGCAGCTCTCTCCTACAATTTTACTTATATAACATCAAGATAAACATCACAAAGTGCTTCACAAAGAAATACAAGAAACAAAACAATATAAAATATAACAAAAACTAAGCAAAAACCAGTTTGAAAATACAAGTTTTAGCTGCTTTTTAAGAGAGGACATCGAATCCATGGAGCCAGGCTCAGAGGAAGGGAGTTCCAGAGAGTATCCATATAACCGTGTTAACGGTTTAACCACATTATTGGGAATGTTACAGGCATAATTTCGAGTCTCATCCCAATCACAAATGTTTATAAGTTTATCTTAAAATGTCATCTTTGCTCTTTCCTTGCACTTTTAAAGATCATTAGACACATGAGGTTACTTATCAAAGCAAGATGGATGAGGTTAATCATATAAAATAACAAGGCGCAGGTTATGCAAAGCTAAGTGGTTATGATTAGGAAAACACCGTGTTGCATCATATGAGGGGTACAAATGACTCCCGTCCGCGATTCGAGGTATAAATGGTCATATTTCTTTTTCATTTGTAAAAAAATATACTGACCATAGTTCACTAAACTATAGATCAATTATAAGAAAAGCTGTGAACTAAGAGAAACGGGTTTTATTCAAACAGAGCACTTGAAAAGCCAAAGGGGGTGGAAATGACCCCCTTGGTGGTTCTAGT
Organism: Atherinomorus stipes; assembly: GCA_023101725.1. Taxonomy (NCBI): domain Eukaryota; kingdom Metazoa; phylum Chordata; class Actinopteri; order Atheriniformes; family Atherinidae; genus Atherinomorus; species Atherinomorus stipes. Next base: position 700,277 of record JALJCO010011227.1, on the reverse strand, counting down.
GTGAGACCAGATGCCATAATAACATCAAAATATCCTTCTCCTGGATCACTTTAAGACAAGTCCTGCTTTAAACACACAAAATATCTTAGTTTTAAAATCAAGAAGAAAAAAATCTAGATCACCAGCCAGGTGCTATGAGACTAAATACCTTTACTGACATGTAGAGTCAAGTACTTGAAGGTGCTTATGTTGATTTTTTACCCAGTATCGCATATACTAACAAAACATCTAAAACTGTGTATAAATAATGATTTGTAGACTGTTCAATCACATGCACCTTTACTTTAAAATGGAGTTCTATATTTTCTTATCAAGATAAATGTAAAAGAGAAAGTTTTCTATTAAAGGTTGAATGTTTTAAGATATTATTACCAAAGACAGAAAATATAAGTTTAAAGATGTGTTAATCATTCATGTCCGTTTTGAGGCTTAGAAAATGCAAACAATAACAACATGTCGATGAATTTATGCTAAAAACAAACAAATAAATTATATATTTACATATATGGTAAATGGTAAATGGACTGTACTTATATAGCGCTTTTCCAGTCATACTAACTGCTCAAAGCGCTTTACACTACATATCACATTCACCCAGTCGCACACACAATCACACACACATTCAAACCCCGATGGGCACATCGGGAGGCAACTTGGGGTTCAGTATCTTGCCCAAGGACACTTCGGCATGTAGTCTGGGGAAGCCTGGAATCGATCTCACAACCCTCCGGTTGAAAGACGACTGCTCAGTAGTCTAAGATAAAAGATGTTCTAGAAGTGATAAAAGTAATGTGATTAATCACGATTAATCTTTTTGACAGCAATTATATATATATATATATATATATATATATATATATATATCGTATATGTATATAATACGTATACGTATATTAATCATTACGTCAGTACGTGTATTAATACATATATATTCGTATTAATCTTTTTGACAGCAATCTATATTATATATATATATATATATATATATATATATTATTGCTGTCAAAAAGGTTAATCGTGATTAGTCACATTACTTTTATCACTTCTAGAACTACTGAAACCCTGTCCAGAATGCTGCTGATACGGTCCTCACAGGCTGACTTCACAACTGTCTTAATGCAAAGTTGAAATTCAGGTCTGAGTCCTGGACTACTCACAGGTTTCTGGCTTGGTTTTAGCCTTTAAGCTGTAAAACAAAAGTTAATGTATCTTCTGCAAATAGCAGTACTAAAGAATAAGTTAATCTCTGGTTTGATAAAAGGATTAATTTAGGATTAATCTTTTGATAGCCCGAATATATATATATATATATATATATATATATATATATATATATATGTATATACATACACGTATATATACAGTAAATGTCTGTTGGAGTCTGTTTGTCCTTGTGTCGCCAGCAGGCCCCTGGTGTCCCCCCTTTTTCTCAGGGACCCCGCTGACTCCTGTATCTGTTTTCAGGATTCACCATTGTCTGACAAAACCTCTATTAAAATGCAAAGGGCCTCTGCATGAACTGCAGCAGCACAGATGACCTGTTTGGTATCAGGTGTGATGTGCCACTACAGTGACCTTCTCCATCTGATCCGCTGGTCTGCGACACAGGGAGACGGGGCCGGACGAGCCAGCGGGAGTCCGCGATCGATTCTCCAGCAAGAGGTTATCTATATGTGGTATTTTAATGTCACGGAGTCAGGCCAAATTGATGGTGATAAATATTTGCCGGAAGATTAGGTGAGGGGAGTGTGTCTCTGGCGCTCCATCTCAGACCTGTAACCCCGGCAGAGCTGTTCCTCTCTGTGTCGGATTAGCCCCATCCATCCAGTGTCAATGGCTGTCTTGTTGAGAAAATCAGTGAGTAAACACGGCTGACAGAGAGAGAGACAGAGCAGTGTGTGTGAATGCGTGTGTGTGTGTGTGTGTGTGTGTAAGGGTGGTAGACTGATTACTCATACAAATAGACTCCAAACTCTGCTTGGTCCATCCTGAAATGTGTTTTCTCTCTGTTCACCTCCTCTGCTCTCCTTTTTTCCTCTCCCTCTTCCATATTTACTCCCCCCCCCTCTGCTGCTGTCTCCAAGGACCCCCCTACTCCTCCCCTTCCCCCTCCCTGCCACCTGTCCTGCTGTTCCTACTTTGTCCCCATCAATCACTGCAGCATTGTGTCCTGGATGTTATATAGAGTGACTTAATATCCCCCCTTCATCTCTATTCACTCTTAAAATCATTCTCCATGAGGGTCCAACCGTGCAGCCTTGTGTGTATGCATGTGTCAGTGTGTGTGTGTTGCTAAAAGAAGGAAGGATAGTAATAGTAAAAAAAAAAAAAAAAAAAAAAACCTTGACACAGCCAAAGTTCAGTGGTTTGCATGTAACTAAATGAGCCCCACAGATAAATATGATCTAAACAACTATTAAATGATGATGTTTTGGTGCTGATGTGGGCCAGGATACAGGATGTTGGGAAAAGTAACTGTAACATGATAAGGAATTTAAACAAATAATTTTCTGACCTCAGATTTGTAGAACAGGTGTAAAGCAGTATTTTAGAAAATATATGCACTGTCTTGCTCAGATGAAGAAAAAGATTGAAATAGCTCCTTTCACATTAAACGTGTATAGCATGTTGGAGCTAACAATATTCTTGTTGGATTCCTTTCATATAAAAAGTTCTCATGGACTTAGGTAGGATGCATATGGCATCTTCACATGCAGTGTGTTTAACAGTGGAACTCGAGTTTGACACTGATATGTGACGACTTTTCATTTCATCTTTGACAGGTAGCATCTCTATCAAACCTGCAGGGCTGCAAGGACCCTCGCTGTTGCACAATCGTTAATCTGAACCAGATAGCATTTCAAGGAAGTCAAACACAGACTTTAAACTCAAGAAATGGGGTTCATGTTATTATTTATAGACCATAATTTTGTTTTAAAATGATTTTTCATTCGACTTATTTAGTTTCTTGCACAGTTTCTTTCCTTGTTGTTTGCAGTTGTTTGCTTTTTATTTTAAATGTTTTGGGTGAGTCGGGTCATGTCCTGCTTGATACGTCATGTTTTAACTCCTTTTTTTTAAAACCTTAATTTCATTTTAGTTTAGATTTTTTTTTGTTTACATTAGTTGTTTTTGTTTTCTATTTGCATTAGTTTTCATTTCTGACCCCTGTGTTATATTTTGTAGTTTAACGTCTTGCATATAATTAAGAAAAGCATTAATTTCATGTTTTGAATTCAGTCATCTTGTTTTGTTTTCATTTTCTTTTTGGCTAAGGATTGAAACACATTTTTGTAAGAGAAGTTAGGAAAAGGGAATAGTTTAAGTAAAATTCACCTCATTAGTGGAGTGTGTTTGAATCATGAAAGCAACAAACTTATCCTCTATTGCTTATATGACATGAAGATGACAGGATAAGATGGTCACCAGGGTAACTGGTGGAAATTCTTTCATTCAGAGCATTACGTTATCCATCCACTGACTAAAAGAATGTATTTTATCCTAAATCATAATTTGTTTTAACCTAACCAATAAAGTGTTATTGCAAAAGAGGGTTAGTAAAGTGTTAGAAGAGAAAATCCCTACATCATATGTTGCTTATGAATACATGTCTGAAAATGCTGATAACTTGTTAGAATGAATTTTTTTAGTTGTGCTGTTTTTCAGGTGTTGGGTTTACGGTGCTAATTAATGTGTTTTTAAAGACATTTTGCTTATTCTAAGTGTTTCTGTGAGGTCAGGTCTGCTCAAACTCATCTTTTCACATAAGTTATCATTTTAAAAAATCAAATATCTTATAAGAGACTATCATTTTTCGATGATTTCTTTACCCCCACCAACAACCAACCTTTAAACTAACCACCAGCTGATTCAAGATGCATTATTTATTGCTTCGGTTGGCTTATTTAACCCACAGAAAGACAGCAAGTTCCCCCCTTTAAGTATGTCATCTGCAAAACCTCTGTCAAATTAAGCAGTTTAAAGTGAAATGAAAATAAGTTTTTAATGCAAACTCCTCTTGGTCACCATTTTAAAACGCTAAAACAAAATAACTGCTTCCTTTGTTAGTTTCGACTAATGCAATCTAAAATGTTCCAACGAGGCAATTAACTGGAGAAAAACACTAATTCCATCCACTGAATGAATTCAGCCAAATTTCTCTGCAGAAGCTGTTTCATTAAGCTAAAATGTCCCCTTGCTGAAATTGCTCGAATAGTGTTTGAGTGTTTTTGCCGTCTGTGTAGAATGAAGACATCACATCTGCAACACCAGCCCTATATTTTATGAAGGGTCCCTGACAAATAGGACCTCCCCGCTATGCTTGGGCGGCCACCTTCATTCCGCACTTGGCTTGTTTACATAGCACCAGGACCATTTCCACGGATTAAACAAATCACTGCCCGAGGGGGACATCCATAATCCGCTAACAGGTCACCAGCAAGACAGTTATAAATGCCTGTGTCTGGTGGTGGGGGTAGAATAGATCTCCATGTCCAAAGATGACCTTCCCTGAATGCAGCACCCGCTGCTCCCTGCAGGTTATTATAGAAAAATAAAGAAAAAGAAGAAAGAAAGGCTTTGTCACAAAATGTTTCATTAGATTGTTATTAAATGGCTCATTTCAACAAAAAAAGAGGTATTTCTTGAATGGTTTCAGTCCACACGGAGGAGCGAGGCGTAGTGATGAGAGCCCATCACCATTTATCAGCTTCTATCACTGTTTGAAAGACTTTGTGACACCTGCAATAACACTGGGAGACATTTTCCCCTCACAAATAGAAAGGCCAGTTAAGAAGATGAGTAAAATACTGAGTGGATCTCGAACCAATTTATTTCATCATTCCACATTACAGCCTTATGAATTGTTCAAATTTGATAACAAGCACTCAATTCCCTTTATTATGTAAGTTAAATTAGACTTAGTAAAAAAAAAAGAGAAAAAAGAAAAAGTTGCAGTGGCATTCACTGACTCCTCAAATAAAATGTAATTTGTGGGAGAATTTGTTGGATCTGTCACAAATATTCACAATTAGCAGCGGTAATTATTTGATAGTTTCTGCAATTATGGCTTAAATGGTTAAATTTGGAACTGTGTGGAGCCCTAATTGGCCTAAATGCGATATTTTGCATATTTGCATAATGAAGAAATTGGTAGAAAATTGTGTTCATTCATTTGTGAAAAATCCTATGAATTTTATGAATTTGAAAGGCCTGCTCCTGCAGTCTGTGACTTTGCTGGCTGCTCCCTGAGGAGCCTGCTGGAAAGTGGGGCACAGGCAGGAGGCCAGATGGAGGTGATTTAAAAGAGAAAGGGGAAAGTGAAGGAGGGCTTTAGAGAAGTTTGTGTCCGTAGCCTCAAACCGGAGAGGATTTAACTTTGCTTGACTTCGACATGATAACAAAACAAGCTGTTTAAGATCATTGAAAGATGCTCAAATATTATTCAAGAACTCAATAAGAAACACAATATTTTGTCATTTATATCTGAAGCATCTGCTGAAACAAGTTACACGTGTATTGTAATTAAACTAAATATAAACCTGTGTAATTTCACACCTATAGTTATTGCAACACATATCAGTAAAGATCATCTTTATCACCTCATTGAACCTTTTTTCACTTTGTATAATGTGTGTAATTGTTACGGGGGATAAGAGTTTACTTTTCCTGAGTTATACACTGTTTTCATAAGAATAAGTTTAGTTTCTTTAATGCTCTAATGGTTAAAACATACCACAATAAGATCATCAGTCTCACTTCCCATCAAGGGTAGATTTGCTTATAAAGAGTGAAAAACATTTTCATCCCAATGTTTAACAACTATATCCAGATATTTAGGGCATCATGAGGACTAACGGGAGATTCAGCTTCATATTGTGACTAGGGATGTAACGATATGAAAATTTCATATCACGGTTATTGTGACAAAAATGATCACGGTTATCACTGTAATCGCTGTGTTATTGAAATCACCCCCCAGTATAATTAAAAACATCCAAAATGGGTCTAAACATCTCTTTTGTCCCTTTTAAAGGGGGACATTCTCCAGAGCACCTGTCACGTGGGTGCCTTCGTTGCCTTCTGCCATGTTTTCATAAATTGAACACTGCAAACTGGGTCTGCTGCTGTTTTTTCAGCCAATGAGCAGCATCACTGAGTTTTTCAAAGCACAGTAATCAATCATGGTTTTAACGATAAATAAAATTTGAAACGGTATTACTAATTGTTGGGAATTTTATCACGGTTTATCATTTTACCGGGAATCGTTACATCCCTAATTGTGACTTATTTTAAAGATTGAAGCCTTCTGCTGGAGACTAATGAGTCCATTTAAACCAGTGCAGCCATGTTTCTTTACAGTAAATCAAGCTCATTTTTAGGTTTGAGGGTTTTTTTTTCTTTTCTTTTAGATATTTAAGCATCAGATCTGTCATTAAGTACAGTGTACTTAAATAAAGTGTAGCTCTTTTTACTTAACTAACCAAAACTGATATCTTTGATGGTATAAGTAGATGTCAGTAATATGTATTGATCTGCATTTTATCTGTGTGATAGCATATAATCACACAGTTTGAAGTAAGTTTTGTATATATTTTGTTTATTTGCAGCTTTTGAAAGCAAACTGCCATTTATCTTAATATGTTGAACATTATTTGATAACCTAGCAGACATATTAATTATATATTTAATTAATCAATTTGTAATTTATTCTGATTATATCCAACTAAAAATGTTATTGATTCATTATTCTACAAAGTAATTTCCCTTCTTGGGATTTATAAGGTATTATTTAATTACATTTTTCAATATTTCTGTTGTTGTTGCTGAAGCTAAATAAGCATGTTGATAAGGTTCAGGTCAATAAAAGAAATCAGCTGTGTTTTATCCTTTTACACATTTCATCCATTTTCTATTGGCTATCTGGGCCTGCAGGGTGACAGGAGGAACAGTCAGGATTCCCCTCTAGTTTCTGCAGTTTTACTACAAGGAAACAAAGATGTACCCAAGCTAATGGAGAGATAAATCTTTCCAGGAAGCTCTGGGTTTACACCAACTTCCCTAGGAGGCATGCAGAAGGCATCCTAACTAGAAGCCAAAATGACTAAAACTGGCTCCTTATGATGTGGAAAAAACTCTGAAACCCTCATGGATGACTGAAGTCCAGACACTGTTTGAAGGAAGCTCATCTGGCCTTGTGTGTTTGCAACTTCCTTCTTTTCGGTCACTATCCCCCAGGCAACAGGTGAGATGAGATGAAATGAATAAGGAGTCTAACCTCGGGCAGGTTAGGACGTTCTCATCCTGGTGGCAGGTCTGGAGTAGGAGCTTTCAGTTTCAGGGAGTTGGTGATAGGGCCTTTGTCCAGATGGTGTGCTTAAAGGCAGGGTAGGGGATCCAAGAAAAATGGTTTGCTACATTTAAAAAAAATACACCCCCCAAAACCACACCTCCAGAGCCCAGGAGCGTGTGCGCCGATGGTTTACAAACGAAGATGACCAATATCAACCGAGATAGCGTATTAGCCTGCTAGTAAATAGCTGAGGAACCACGTTGTGTGTTAAGTGTTAATTTGCTCAAACTCCTTCTGCGGTGTAAAACATCCACACTGCAAACTTCAACACCTCCATGACTTGATCCACATGTTTTTTTTTCTTTTCGGTGCATTTTAAGAGCAAACAGCTACACAGATAACCTAACGGCAGCGAGCATTCACGTCGAGTTGCGAGCATAGACCGTTAATAGAGAGAGAGACAAACCTTCCGCCACATCGCCCGTTGGTTTCTGATGAGCTAAAAGTGAAACCAGTTGGGCGTGTCCCACCGTCGCCATCTTGCCGTGTCGTGTGTGGTCACTCCCAGAAAATACTAAAATGGGCAAAGGCAAGGCAGCCCCGAGGCTTCCGGACAAATGGCCTTTGAGTTTGATAGACAATTCATCATTCAATCAATAAGCAATTGGATTGGGTTTTTCAGTCCTGTCCATTCCAGGTGACTATAATTTTTTAATTTTTGTGTCAGAGCATTTAATTAATTGCCTGCAATTGGGGTGTGAAGGAGATTTCAAGCAAAACAGTAGAAAATGCTTCTGGAAACATCATCCACCCTACCTCTAATGAAACCACCCTCTTGTGGACCCATAATTAGCTACAGTGACCATAAAAATCTGTTGTAATGTGGACTAGGTGGTAGTTGAGTGCAGAAATTGAGATAAATGATCTCTTGTTTTTGGGAGTCCTTGTCATAGTTGTTAGTACAAAACAAACATCTCAGTGAGGAAAAGAGAAAAGATATTCAGGCCATAAACAGAAACAGCAGAGGACATATCACATCTGAGCTGACAGACGGAAAAATCAAGCAACTTGCATCACTGTAAGTTGCTAACTAGTTTATGAATAAAATAAATGATTCAAAGGTAATAAGAAAGGACCCTATTGTTTTACATTTTCTCTGTAACATAAGCATTCATTTCAATTGTCAATTTAACACAAAAAGTCAGATATGAGACTCATTATGTTTACATAACTGAGTCTAGAGGTATTTTTAGATTTACCTCAGGAATATTTCCCTTACAGCTAAGATTTTTAAATGAAATAATACATTAAAATAACATATTTTTAAAATCCCTGATGTAATATTATCAGAACAGTTGAGGCTTTCTGCAGTGCATTCACTGAAAAATTATCACTTCAGCCTTCAGGTTGAAGACAGCTTCTATATGATAATATCTAAATATACATATCTCATAATAAAACAGCAAGGCCTGGTTTGGCATGTCCATCTGGTGTGAGTACAGATAATATGCAGAGAAGACTCTCATTGCTCAGTGTGGACAAAAGGTTGGCTCGGAACCTCTTAATTTTTTTTCTTTTGGAATGAACTACATAATAAGTAACCATACCGTCTGTACTCTCAAATTAGTCATGTAGAATTCAGCGTCGACGAGCTTTTCATAGTCAGCTTTCAAAAAAAAAAAAAAATAAAATAAAACAGAACTGAGGCAGTGTGTAGATCTGTGATGTATAGAGAGATCACAATATGGAATATTTTATCAGCTGTTGTAACTGAAGCTCCAGAAGAGCACATTTTTTTTTTATTAATTAAAGGTACACCGTGTAATATTTGACCCAAACATTAACCTAATGTAAGTAATAATAGATAATGTCTGAGGTCAGTATGCAGCACTTGACGCATGTCAGTGCTCTGAGGGGGCTGGCCTCCGCAAAAACCAGACGTTGTAACTTTCCAGGAGCGGCTCCATCTCTGATTGGATCATGTGACCTGGAGTGTTTTGCTTTAAAGCTTGATGACTTCACTATCAGCTGATCAAAGTGGCCTGCAAACATGATTCCAAGATACATATAGTTCTCCTTCGTCTCGTTAATATATCCCCTCTGTATTATTTTTCCCCACTCTCCATTAAAAAATTTTATTCATATATTTTTTGAATTTAAAAATAAAAAAAATAATAATAATTATTTATATATATAAACTAAATTAAAAATAAAAAATACATATTATTAATTTATTTTCACTTATACTTCTTTAATTTATATCCTTTAACTACTTTATTATTTTTTTTATTTTTGATTTACCATCAATCAAATTATCTTTTTTCATCTTCCTTTTTTCTATCTATATTTTAACATTAATTAATATTAATAATCTTATTACTTTTCTTTTCATATAACTAATATATATTTAGACTCCTCATTTGACGTCTTATATACACTTTACCCCTCTCTCCCTTCCCATCCTCTTTCCCCCCCTTCCACACCCCCCTAAAATAATATATCTTTTTTTTTTTACTCTTTTTTTTTATTTTTTTTTTTTTTTTTGTTGTTCTAACTTTCCCCTTCCCTTCCACACACTCCTCCTCGAGGAGAACTAGGATATTTTAATATTATACATTCCTGAAAAGAAGAAAATAAAAAAAATATATAAATTTAATCTAATTTTTACTATTATTACTCTGCATTCATATTCTTCTTTCTTTAATTTTCCACGTTTTTCTTATTTATTGTTTTTTTTTTTTTTATATTAATACTTATTTTTCCCTTACTCATTATAAAATAATTTTTTCCCCCTCTCACTCCTATTGCTCTTCTCTCTCTCTCCTTTTTTCCCCCAATCACCCATTATTCCTCAATTCCCAATTGCTTTTTCCCTGCACCTCCTTTTCCTCTTTTAATATCCTCCTTGGTTTTTTTTTTTTATTAAAGAAGGCCCCCTCTTTTTAACGCACAACCCTTTTTTAATTCGGGCCCATAGTGTTTTATTTTGCATTAGTTTTGTGGTCTGTGGTAAGTTACCAGTTAGTGCCCCTAGTGGCCAAGATACACGGTTTCCCTTTAATGATATTTTAGGAATTAAGGTGATTTGGTACAAAAGGCACAGTATAAAGTGATGCTTTAAAATCATTATCCATTTTTTATACTTATATTAAGCATGTTCCGCATGTTATTTTCTTGCCTGTAGCTGTATTGTATGATTCTGTATTAATTTGTTTGTTCAATGTGGACCACAGGGAGAGTCAGAATAAAGGAATAAATGTGGCGTTTAGCCTATATTTAAACAATTTGACCAATCAGAGAGGCTCTTTGGACTCATACACAGGTACAGTTCACAATCATTTAATAAGTTCCAAGCAGATAAAAGAGTACAGAACAGTATTTCAGCAAAAAAAAAAAAGATATATAAATAAACATCTGTTTGAACTTCAGCACCATTTCCAATGCATGACTCAGAAAAGTTTTGGTACTCAGGCTTTAGTAAAGGACATGAATTCTTCCTCCATCATTGGCCTGCACTGCTGTGTATAATAATCCAGACAGCAAACATTTAAATTTGGTTTATAACTGCTCAACGAGCAGATAAAATAAGTTCTCATCAACCATTTCTGTAAAAGATGGGCAGTACTGCTACCTGCTGTTCAGCCTCTCTGTTTATGTAGAAAAAAAATAAATGAGCCCCCAAATATTGGATTATTTTCATCTTAATGAGAATCTGGTTGTTTATGTTTTGTGTTCTGAGGATCATTCACATTAATTAGAATTTGACAGATCCAATTAAATTTGTAGGTCCACAATGATGTGATGGGGTTGCCACCAGGGGAGCCGCCTCAAAACAAACAGCACTAGTTTAATGTAAAGGTTGAGGGGTTGTATCACAGAGCCTAGACGAGGAGTTTGTGCAAGTGTACGTGCACGCGAGCCTATTTCCCCATATCGCGCTTCTCTGCCATTCCCCAGAACCTCATAAAGCTCATAGACAATAATGATCCTGCCATAGACTGTAATGATCCCACCATTTCATGGGGTATTACACTATAATGATGATAGTCCTCAACATTTGCATCCCATCCAGCCTTTAGCTGCCGAGCGGCACCTCCATCTTACCTGGCATGGGTAATTTATGGAGCAAAGGCATGAATAAGCCGCTCTGGAATAATACAATCCACACTTACAGTCAGCTGTGGAGATTTATTACAGGAGTGTTAACCCAAAAGCCAAACAGAAACGGCCGGCTCGTGTGTTTGTGTGTGTGTGTTTTTGTGGTTAGTGTTCAGAAATAAAGACATCCATGAAAACTCGCCAATGACAGCACATAAAGGATGATGGGGAGGTGGGTGGGAGACCTGGGAGGGGATGGGGTTGAGGTGGGTGGGTTTGTGGGTGTGGCTTAATCATAAAAATACTTGAGAGAGAGAGAGAGACAGACAGACAGAAAGGAAAAGGGAGGGGGAAAAAAAGCTAACGCCACCATAAACACGCTGTATACCCGAGAAATTTTTCACCACTATTCTTTACAAACAGAGAGACACGTGCACCACAAAGACGACACACACTCCAACACACACAATCACTGGAAGGAGGGGGGGAAAAACAACAACCCTGTGCGTATTTTACTCTGAGAGTTAATGGGAATAAAATACCTTGGTGGATGAGTGCAGATGTGTTTGATACAAATAGTCATTTTCCTATTTGCTGCCTCATTGAGCATGATGAATGATGGGAGTCAGGGAGGCGGCGTGATGAATGGCAGCACCTTGGCTCCATTGCATGCCCTATTGATTCTCCTTCTTTATTACTCCTACAACCCAGCTGGCTGCTCCTGCCCTCCCTACACTCCCTGCTCTCCACTGAGGGGGAGAAGAGGAGGGATCCAGGGAGCTCTTCTTCCTACTGTAAGGCCCCGCCTTTTACAGCAACAACACAATTGCATGTGTGTGTGTGGGTGTGTTTTTTGTGGCCTGCAGGGAGTTCATGGATAGAGGAAAAATGAGTTTTCTGATTAGCAGATTAGAGGCCAACAGTCTCTAATAGGGACTTGGCTGGGAGCTGCTTAGTTAGAGGGAACGCTCAGATGATGGTGGGGGTCGAGTGGAAGAAATCAACCAGAGGTTTAAAAAGTGTGAGTCATGGGGACACCATGGTTAACTGTAAAACTCTGAGTTAAAGGATCAGTTAGTGCTTGAAGCTAAAACACATTCATGTGTCACTTTTATTTTGACCTCTCAAATCACTTAAGCCGATATCTGGTGATATACAGATGTTGACCAAGAGCCCGTATACTGTACGCAACGGTCAAAATCTCATAACTGGAAGTAACCAGATAAATGTAAGAATCACATTTGATGCATCTACAGGCATTTTTTAAATGTATTATTTAAAAAAAACACGGCCCACATTTTCCAAGTTATTATTAGGTTTCTTTTGAGAGTATACGTAGGGAGCAAACAATGTTTGAACTTCCTGGTCAGTCTTAGTTGACCATGGCAGCACTTGCAGTCGAAGCATTACCTGTGCTAATGTGAAAGCTCAAATGCCTGAAAAGGTAAAAAAAAATTACTGTTAAATAGCAAATCTGGCCATGTGTGACCCATATTTGATCTTTCTACAACAGTCTGAACAACACAAATCAGATTTTTCAAAGTGAACCCAGGCTACTTTCGTATGTGGTACTTATCAGACTCCTATCTTATCTTGTTCAAAGACAGTCATGTTTCAGCTGACTTCTACTGTAATTAATATTTTCCGTTTCAATTGTTACTAGGATTTCACAGCCTTGATTGCATTACATCACTGCGAAATATTGTATTAAGTCTGTCCACTGCAAATTACTTGAACTCCACTGAATTGTGAAACCTGCAGCAGATTTTTAAGATTTTAACAATCAAAGAAGTTTCTTCTAAGTTAATTTTCATTCTAGGGAATACTGCTATGTATATTTCTTGGTGTTTGTAAGTTTTAAAGTTTTTGAGTTATTTGCATTTTTGTAAACTTTATATCCAGCCATCTGATTGGCTGGAATTCAGCCCAGCGATTTGCCAATGTTTTGCATAATGAGCTACCCAGTGCCAGGAAAGTGCACCATAACGAAGTGGCCGGTTCAAAGCTGAACAATGAAAACAGCCCATGCATAGAGATCACCTATACACAACTTTTCAGGTGTTCTTCCTGTTGTTAGCAGTGTGCTTTTGTGGTGCAAGTAGATACTTCATCAACTATGCATCTAAACAGCCACTGAGGCATGGGTTTGATTCCTGCAGTAAGTTTGTAGACAGTTTTCTGCTTTCACAATTTAGATAATATTATACCTGACTGAGCTGCAATCAGTATCCTGCACAATGAAAACCTGTGAAACTTGCAGTAAAGAGACCCTGTTTGAACTTAAGAAATGTAGACGCAATTTTGAATCATTCTTTTTTTTTCTTCTTCAACAGGATTTTGGATTCTACGCATCCCGGTTTAACATTTTCTGCATTAACGCATTCACAGGGACGTTCTGGGAGAACAGCTATTGTCTAGTTACACTTTGCACTTACTGTGAGAAGTTTAGTTAAAATGTAGAAAGTTCTCATTTTGTTGTGTTTTCTTTTATTCTTGAGCACATGAAAGCAAGGTTGTGTAGAGTGCGGTAGAATCACAATTAACAAGAGAAGGGCTTTACAATATCTTGCAGTGTTAGTTTAATTGTAAATTTACAGTGATTGTAAATTTACAGTAAATCATGGGCTAATAAATGTATTTCTAGCTACCATGACACCATGTACTGTACTGTGGGCTGCACGGTTGCGTGGCGGTTAGCACTGCAGTCTCACAGGAAGGTTGCTGGTTCAATCCCTGGTAGGGGCCTTCTTGTGTGGAGTTTCCATGTTCTCCCCGTGTATATGTGGGTCCAGCAACCTTGCAATCCTGGCTTGTACAAGCAGTATAGAAAAATGAATGAACGGATGAATGAATAATTGCATTTACAGTAATTCCATGTAAATCACAGCAGCTTACCAATTTCACAGTAGTTTACAGTAAGTCCACAGCTAATTACTGCTGTATTACAGTTATTCATTGGGCGTGGCAAGCATGAATTTACAGTAAAGTCCTGTTGTTTTGTTGGAAATAACTGTGAAAATTCACACAGTAAACTGCTGTGAATGAATTACTATAAATTGCTGTGAAAATATTTACAATGAATTGCGGAGAAAGTAATGCAATTATTAGTCAATAATTTACTGAGGCTTTACAGGGAAATTTCTTACAGTGTTAAGGTGAGACAGGCATCATTAGATTAACTATGAATAATGGACAAAAACAATGTTAGATAATTATTTTGTCAGCTCCAGTTGCACGGAAGATAATATACAAATCAAAGTGATAACGTTTTTCCAAATGCATAGATGTTAAAAAACAAACATATAAATCAGATATACAGGTCCACAAACATGAAGACATTGGAATATTGAGAAATCTAAGTTTGTTAATCCAGCTGCTCACATAACTGATATCTGATGAGGCATATCAGATTGTCTACATGATCACTTGAATAATCTGATAACTTCAGAAATCAGATAATAATGCAATTTTTGATGTGCATGTACCGTAAATGGTCTCTACTGACATCTCTTGGTTTTAATGATCCCCATGATAACAGCATGATTTGATCTCAGTTGATGAAATCAAAACATTGAGTGCAGAGTGGCTATGAACAAATTTTAAAGTTCCTTATATCTCACATTTTGAGTGTTTCAGTTTCAGTTTATATCTCACATTTTGAGTGTTTCAGTTTCCAACAAGAAAACATAAAAAAAAAAAAAAAACTAAAGAGGAATTGTTTTGATAACATTATGTAATTTTCCAGGTGTCATATAACAGCCATATTGAACACTTTAAGTTACTGTATATTAAGCTAAACACCCACATTCATACGGTATTTAGGCTTTTAGGCTTTTATGTGTCTTTTGATCACACACTTGTGTGCACGCTGGGTCAATGTGGGGTTTTTTGCTAAAAGACATTTACCAAAAAAAAAAAAAAAAACCCTAAACCACCAATGACTTTTCTGACTCCTGAGTCCGTATACCGTAGTTATAGGAACTGGGAAGCGGACGACATTGCAACTGGGATCCCACTCATTAGAATAGCTTGGAGCCCATGTGGAAAAAATATTGATAAATGTGTATTGTCTGAAACTTGTATGTAATGCATATGAGAGTGGTTACTGCTGAGAACAATATGCAAAAGTAGCCACGTTCAAGAGTAAATCATATAAGCCTTATATGATGCACAATACATGAAACAAACAAATCTTTTATAAGTTTGTTCTATTTATTTTCCATGTGGGAGGAAATTAAACTAATAGTCATGTTTTTACCTTACATTATTTACCAAAGTTTGGAGGGTATGTGTTATTATCATTAGTTACTAATTATGTGTTGCATATAATTATATATTGATAATCATTGTTCGTCTAAGTCCTACAGTGGGGTGTAGTGGACTTAATTATGTAAATATACATAATTATTTAACATGCAATAACAATGCTGTGAACTTCTCTTTAAACCAAAAACCTTTTCCTACTTTTTCCTAAACCTAACCAGGTAGTTGTTATGTGTGAATAAAATACGAATAAAAGTTAAAACAGGCGAGGAAATAAAAGACCAGTTTGAATCTAGGGCAAATGAGTCGAAATCACTATCCCCATTCCTCCTCTCGCTACCTCCCCGTTAAGCTGTAGTAAAGGGCTCCTTTTATGTTAGGGACCAAGAAATTATCCAGTCATCCCCCAACAAGTTAAAGGGACAGGTGACCACAAGTCCTTGATCCTGGAAAAAAGGGGGAATAGTACCTCTGTGAAACAGAAGGGAGGGGCATGGGAGAGAAATTGGGGCCTGTGAATCTCCAGACATCTTATGAGTGACCCCCGTGGTGAGTTCAGGTGAAAACACTCTCAAATTACATTGTAGTGTTTACTGCAAGTCAGTGTCTTAATGCAAATGGACACTTCAGAGACGCCACAGAGTTTAAAGAAATAGTACACCCACAGAATGTTGTAACTTTATTTTCCACTTCCCCTCATTGTGAGCAAAACTCTGGAGCACTTTTTTAATATCTCAAATGCAGCCGGCGATCAGGAAGGCTTCTCGTTTTCCCCCCAACTTTCATATAATAGAATTCGCTGGGGCCAGAGCCAAAAAGGTCCATAAAAGTCCACAAAAACTTGTCAATATTCCTCCATACTGCTCGTCCAATGTAATCCAAGTGTCCTGAGTGGGTAGCATCCAGAATTTACTTGCAATGACATCATTTAGTATATTTTTAGAGCCTACAGTACTACATCGCATCTCCTGCTAGCACACCGATGCACATTCATGAAACAACAGAAGCCGCTGCAGACGAGATCGCGCGTTCTCTTTTTCTTTCTTTCTTTGTTTTAAATCAGTGTTTCTCAAACTTTTTTTGCAGGGCCCCCCTGTCATTGGAAATTATAATGTCAAGCCCCCCATCCCACCACAGCTACCATATGCACCCAAACATTTACCATGAGATACATCACAAAATGCACCGCATTTTGGGTGGGGAGCAATGCCTTTTAAGTTATCATCATTTGTTCATTAGTACTTTACAGAATATGCCCATTTTTTGTTGGAAGTACGGAGGCTATGGGCCGGGCTGGGCCCCCCTGACGGGGCCCTGAGCCCCCCTGGGGGGCCCACCCCCCAATTTGAGAACCACTGTTTTAAATCAATATCCAACCCCTCTTGTGTTTGTCCTGGTTTGTCTGCAGCTCCGTCACTCTTAGCACAATGTAAACGGTGAATTTCTTCTTCTACACTTGTTTTATTGGCAGAGTAGGCTCTGAACGCTAAGGCTTCCGTAGTTTCGTTAACGCGCATATGCGCGCTTCGCGAAAGTAAGATGTGCTACTGTTTAGGCTCTAAAAATATACTAAATGACGCCGTTTTGAGTAAATTCTGGATGCTACCCACTCAGGACACTTGGATTACATTGGACGAGCAGTATGGAGGAATATTGACAAGTTTTTGTGGACTTTTATGGACCTTTTTGGCTCGGGTCCCAGCAAACTCCATTATATGAAATTGAGTGAAAACGAGAAGCCTTCGTGATCGCCGACTGCATTTGAGATATTAAAAAAGTGCTCCAGAGTCTTGCTCACTATGAGGATAAGTGGAAAATAAAGTTACATCATTCTATGAGTGTACTATTTCTTTAACTAAACAGCCATATTTGATACTGTTGGAATAACATTGTCTATAAATCACTAATGTAGAGTTGTCTGGTAATAATTACGAAATAAAAAGAAAATGTAATTGCAACTGAACTGTGTCTTGTGATACTATGACATAAAATGGAATTATTTACTTCTTCTTCTTTATATGATGTCATTTTGTCATGTGGCATCATAAATGAAAAGCAAAGGAGCGCTCTTTGCTGTCATGAAATTGTCATTTCTCTCTCCACTGCTTGTACAAGGAATTTGACATGTGCCTGTTGTAGTGTAAATGGAAGCACATCTGCTGTCTGGACTCCAAGCCACGGTCTGGATTTTTGCACCCACAATATGTTAATGCAAAAAACTTTCAGGGAAATCTTTCTGTATATGGAATATTGTATTCTTATGTCCATAACTTATTGTGCAAACTTTTGTAGATTTGTAGATTTTTTTCAAAAGTTAGTCCAATCAGTCTTACGCTGGCTTTATTGCAATATATATATATCTTTTTTATTATTTCGAGAACAGTGTCAGATTTGTCATTTTCTTAAATATCATTTTAAAATGTTCATATCCAAACTGAAAGACCACGTCAGGAATTACTGACTGGTTTAACTATTTACAGAGCATTCACTGGCTATTAAAACATGGTTTCCTTCATGATCGTCACACACATTGTGTTGGTATTTTGAATCTGCTCACAGATTCATTCTGTTACTTTCAAAGTCTTTTTCTTCATGGAAATAATCAAGAACTGGTGTCTTTTTAAGCGGACTTGTAGGCTTTGAGGTTTAAGTGAGAGATAAAGCATGTGTCATATAGAAAGCCATGTGAGTGGCAGCTCTGTGTTTTCTGTCAGAGTGGCGCCTTTAGAAGATCAGACAACACAGCTCACGCCACGGACTGTAACCCCCCAGTCCCATCGGTTCTGTCAAAACAAAGGCCTGTTCATCCATCCGTCCTCTCATCTGAGTCCACATCTGAGAGGCTGGGCCTCGGCCTGGACGACAGCTCTGTGGGGGCTGGAGGTATGAGTGTGTTGTCACCGTTCTGTCTGTATGATGAAAGCTCCTTCCAGGTCTGCATCCAGCAAAGCGGGACGTGATTGGCCAGCAGGATGACACAGAGGCAGATTAGCTGAGGGTCATGACAGGTGAGATGTGGAACTTGGAGACTCTGCTGTCGTCAAGCATGAAGAAGTGCTGTCAGGTTTTGTCCAGTTTCTTTAAGCAGTGTCTGCAGATCATATCAAAATAACTTCATATTCCACCAGAACGTGCATTCCCTCCTGCATCCTGTATCCTGCACAGTACCAGAGTCGCTGGATGCTAAACCAATCCCACATTTGAAAAACAGTACTCATTGAAAATAATGGGCAATCTCTGCAGCTGATGAATTAAATTTTGATTCATTTCCTAAATGGGTCTGGTAGAGATAGAAGTGATCCCAAGCAATAATATGCATACACATATTACCCTGAGAGGAACAGACACACACATGGCTGCTCTCATACTCGCACACATTTGCAGGCATCTACACACAACCATCTTGCTCTCAGCATGGCCTGTGTGAAGCTTCCCAGACTAAATTACAAATGTTTCAGTGGATTGGAGTTGCAGGACATAATGAAGCAGTGCGGCACGCTGAGAGGTAATTACCCAGCAGCACTCCTGGCGTTCTGCAGCCCTGCGAGGTGAGGGAGAAGATGAATAGCCAAAGTACAAAACCACTGACCCCTCAAAAGTTTCATTTACCATCTCCGCCTTTCTATCTCCCTCCCCCTGGTTTTGGGGAGCTTGGAAGAGGTAATCATCTAGGGACAGTTTTGGTAGGTTGATGAATGGTGTGTGTGGCTTTGGTGCTCGTACGCACACCTATTTATCTGCTCCGGCCTAAACCCAGCCGAGCAGGGCTGGAGATGTGGAGCATGCTGAGCCTTATTGAGTCACCAGGGCTAGCAGAGTGGAGAGACAGGCCAAGGGAGGAGGAGGAGGAGGAGGAAGGGAGGGATGGAGCGATGGAGGAAGGACAGACTGCCTGGCTGGGAGACGTGGAGCCGATCAATTTTCCCCTCCAGCCTATCAGTCATGTCCTCTCACTCTGTCCGTTTCTGCTGATGACACACTTTTTCTACCCATCGGCCCATTTCCAGGCCAAGAGAAGAAAGTCTGGCTGTGTGTACTCGTCTTGAATGTGCATGTTTGTGTGTGTCAGTCAGAGTTGGAAAGCACACACCTGCAGGTTGTAGAAGGGGGGGGGGGGGGCTGGCTTCTGTCAAAGTTTCCTCTCCCTGGAGGGCAGGCGAGGACTAAGAAGCAGGGAGGGGATCGCAGAGCTGCAGCCCCTCAGGTAAGCTCGACTCAGCCTCCTCTCCCCGGCGTGCCAGCGAAGGTGGCAGCATCCAAAGCCTTGTCAATGCATTATGCATTAGAGGCCTCCTTCTACTGACAGCCCCCTCTGCCGCCTTCCCCTCCACAAGCCTGCCCGCTAATCAAAAACGACACAACCGAATGTCCGGACACACACACATGCGCACGCTTGCACACCCAAACAGACACACACATGGGCAGAAATTTACTAATCAAAAAGTGTATTTCCTAGAGGCCGACTCCCAAGAGAAATCCAGCTGGAAGAAATTGGAATAATTTATTAGCTTACAAGTTTTCGTTGACAGTTAGCCCAAGGCTATTTATCTCAGTAATAGAGAACGTCTCCAATGTGGCAAAATTGACCAAATCAAACAGCTTTGATCAGAAAATGAATCTGGCAAGGCTGTCTGTCTCTGGGTGTCCCAGGAGGTGAGCGGGAAACAAACAAAGCTGAGAGACAGAGAATAAGACTGAGAGAGAAAGGAGAGATTATTTAACAAGTGACCACTGGGAAAAAAGAGTGAAGGATAGGTTCACATTGCAAGTGAAATCTCTCACTATAAATTATTATTAAACCAACGAAAGGCGGCCGGTGATACTTATAATGGAGGATATCGCAGAATAAATAATGACAACAGCACAACATCAAAGCAATTTGTAGAGTTTACAGTTTCTCGTCATTGAGTTTGAGATGGCAGAAATTGTCCTGCTTTTTCATATTACAGTAACAGAATGGCTAATTCACTTTGTCAGCTACAAAAACAGTGAAATAGAAAAAGCAAAGACAAACGTCTGACAGAAGAAGTCCCATCAGCACCGCACACCTCTGCAAAACGCTTTCCTGCTTTTGTATGTATTTGGATTAGTTTCAGTTCACTTGTACAACAATCTGTGCACTCTTGTCCACGCTAACACAATTCCCTTCTGCAATCTCTCAACTACTTAAGGGATTTGCAGACACTTCTAAGCCAAATCTATTTCCACTCCTACACAGTATATCTCTGTCACTCCGTCTCAGTGACAAAGACACTGAGGCGAGCTGTAAAACACGCTTTTGACATGATCCCCAGGCACGCCTCTCATGGCGAGGGACACATTCATTTGTCGAGCAGACTGACAGACAGTTCAAAGGGTCGTCAGGCTGACACCAAAAAGGGGACAGTAAACACACCACAACCGTCTCAATTAGCAGCCAGGCCTTTGATTCACAGCTGTCATGCTTACATCCTGGAGATAGGTCTCATCATGTTAAATGTGTGTCAATCACGCTCGCCTCAGGGCAACAGAGCTGAGGGGGCGACGGCGGTGGGGTTGAGATTGCAGGGCCCTGACGAGTGAGTTTAAAGGAGTCGAACTACATGAGCTGAAAAGATCAAATAAGTTTTGCGGCTGCGGGAAAGAAAGTAAGCTCGGAGGTTAAGTTTTGACTCTGACAGCTGAACGGAGAAGTTTATAGGACGACAACAAATTCTTTCCATAAGTGGCAAGCAGCGCGGTAAAGAAACAATGATTGGATCACAGAGGGAAATTTCTCCAAAGACTGGCATTAGCATTGACCCCCATCCTCCTCCCTCCCCCTCTCCACCTGTTCAGCTCCACACCTCCTCCCTCTCCTCGTCCTCTCCAATCTATCCACCTAATGAATTTTTACCTGGCACAGACTGTTTTAAACTCCATTTGGACTTGTGCCTACAATTACCTCCTCAGAGTCTCCAAAGTAACTGCGCACAGCCTAATTAGTATGCATTATCAATTAACAAACTTAATAGCTGGCAGATTGATTGGATCCTCAGTAGAAGGGGGCAGAGCTAAAGCGAATCACAAAATGAAAAATCATCTCCCTCCGCGCTTTTCATTTCTCTCACATGCATGAATCTGTGCATGTATATGCTGGAAGTACACAACGTTGTGCATGAACTCACTATTTGTTGGCTTTTTGGGATTTTTCTGATGTGAGACTTTGATTATTTCTTTAAAAAATGCATAAATCAAGGGAATATGAATGTATTTGTACAGAGTCTGGGTTATATGTACATGATACTGCATCATCAATGGAAATACGGTAGTGGAATAATTTTTACGCTGCTTTAAGTTAGAAAGCTAAACTCCTGCATAAATAATCATATGGAAATGAAAGTATTTCCATATGTGTTCTATTTTTTTATATTTTTCATGTAATTATGTATCACTGTGTGATAGTGTATCCAGACCACGACTGAATAAAAGGTCATCCTTTATTAGCTTAAATTAACAAACAATGCCTGATAATTGATGTCCTTTTTTCAATAGGAGTGTATATTTTCTTGGCAGTTAGATGTGAGGTCCTGATCTTTTTAACAAGCTAAACATGTTTTTAGAATAATAAATATTCTCTAAGCATTAAAGATTTAGTTGAGGTATTTCTGTAGCACTAGTGTGGGTATAACATCTTCCTCTGTGGAGTCCCTTGTGGAGTCTGACTGCAGATTTGATTAAAAAGAAAATTTAAAATAAAAAAAACTGAACCAAACTCTACAAATTCAGATAAACCACAGGTAAAACAAAAAAAAGAAAAGAAAAGAAAGAAAAAATATGTATCTGTTGCACTTTTCTATGACAGCAAATTTGATGCAAATGCAGTCAACCACTTTCAAAACAGGGTTAATAGCATCATTATCTCAGACTTTTTATAAAGCTGTTGTTTAGTCTAATCAGTAGTTTTGAATATTCAGCTGTAAAAATCTTCCTTTCAATGTAATATTATAGTCTTACGGTGGACTGGTGACAAAACTGAGGAGGCTAACTGCATTCTTAGTCTGACAGCTGTTACTAATTGAATTTCAACGTGTTTAATAAGCTGAAAAAAAAATACCCCACACATAAATTATTACAACCCACTCTAACAAGCTGTGTTTTCAGTCCAAAATCTAGTCATGTAACAGGGGAAAGGAGTGATTTATTTCATCTGTTGTTTCAAGTGGGGTTTGTTCGTTTGTTGCTTTGTCCTACAATAATCAGTTGTGACTGATAAAAGTGGTTTGGATGGGGCTCAAACTTTATTCTTTGGTATAACACAATAAATAACTCCTTCCTGCTTCTTCATGACCATGTTTGAATTTTGCTCTGTAATATATTTGTAAAAGTTTCCTCAATCAGTCAAAGTTTTGTTTATAAAGCGCTTTAACATACCAAAGGTAAAAACAAAGTGCTGTAAAATCATAAAATTTTAATATAATAAAAAAAAGTAAATAAATAAAAACAGTAAGCTAGAGCAATGAAATAAATAATAAAAGGTAAGAAGAAAAAAAATAGCTCAATGATTGTGCTCTCTGGATGTAAAAGCAAGAATATAAAAGCTGAGTCTTCAAGAGAGATTTAAATGCATTTCAGTTCCAGCAGACCTAACAGAAAGTTTCCTGTAATGTCAATCATGGCCGTGTAATGACTTTACACCTCAGGGGATATTTCAGACCATAAAAAAAGTATTTTTGCAGTTTTGGGGGGTTATCTGGACCAGCAATCTGACATGAGACTGCATTGCCATAATCTACCTGTCAGTTACAGGAACTAATTATAAATACTCTATACTGTCATCTTCCAGTTTATATGTATAGTAATTAATGTCTTATAAACTTAGCTGAATAACATAAGACAAAACAAGTGCTGAAATGTAGTGCAGCAGGGGTGTAAAATAGCATAAAATGGAAATTGTTTGAAAGTGACAACGCTATATCCAATGCTAACATGTTGGAGAGACTCAAACTGTACACAACACAGCGAGCTTATCACTAAGGACTGCAGTTATGAGTGCAACCTTGTTTGGGTGCAACCTTAAAAAAGGAAAACGGAGCTCACTAATGTGTTCATATTGTCTAAAAGTCAGGCTCTTTTCTTCAAACTACTTAAAGGAATAGTTCACCCTCAGAATGATTTAACTTTATTTTCCACTTACCCTGATGGTGAGCAAGACTCTGGACCACTTTTTTAATATGTCAAATGCAGCCGAAGATCAGGGCGACTTCTCGTTTCCCCCCAATGGAGTTCGCCAGGGTCCGAGCCAAAAAGGTCCATAAAAGTCCACAAAAAATGGTCAATATTCCTCCATACTGCTCGTCCCTGAGTGGGTAGTGTTCAGAATTTACTTGAAACTACGCCATTTAGTATATTTTTAGAGTCTAAACAACATGGCATGCCCAGCAAGCACGCCGATGCGCATTCACGAAACTACGGAAGCCACGGCAGACGAGATCGCACGTTCTCTTCTTCTTTCTTTCTTTCTTTTAGATCAATATCCAACCCCTCCTGTGTTTGTCCCGGTTTGTTTAGAGCTCTTGCGCTCTTACAACAATGTAAACAGTGAATTTCTTCTTCTACGCTTGCATTATCGGCAGAGTAGGCTCTGAACACCTAGGCTTCCGTAGTTTCGTGACCGCGCATGTGCTTCATAGACGTAAACAATACTTCTTTTTAGGCTCTAAAAATATACTAAATGGCGTAGTTTCAAGTAAATTCTGAACACTACCCACTCAGGACACTTGGACTACATGGGACGAGCAGTATGGAGGAATATTGACAATTTTTTGAAGACTTTTATGGACCTTTTTGGCTCGGACCCTGGCGAACTCTATTGGGGGGAAACGAGAAGTCGCCCCTGATCTTCGGCTGCATTTGACATATTAAAAAAGTGGTCCAGAGTCTTGCTCACCATCAGGGTAAGTGGAAAATGAAGTTAAATCATTCTGAGGGTGAACTATTCCTTTCAGTACATTACCTAAATCTAAACAAACAAGTAAAAATAAAAATGTCTAAATGACCACTCAATAAATCAATCAACTTTTTTTTATATAGCACTTTTCATACAATGCACGGCTCAAAGTGCTGCAAAAATAAAAACAATAAAGGTTATTGAGTCAAAAAGCCAGCCCAACCCACAAACTGAGGAGGGCCGATCATGAGGAAAAAGCTAGATGATGTTGCACAAATAAAAACATTCAAAGCAGACAATGTAAATGAAAATAAGTATGAGGAATAAATGTCATAAAGCATAAAGTCTCCTGGATGAAAGTCCTGCAACCAAGCAGCAAGTAAAAACAGTGACTCAGCACAAAAATACCCCAAAAAAACAATGAGGACAAAAAGCAAATCAAAGTCTAAAATTAAAATGAGGAAAAGCCCAAATTATGATATGAAAGCACTGAAAGGGAACCAAGTGGGACATGAATCCCAGTCCACTGGATGAAAGCCCAAGGTCTCACTGGTGGTCTTTATGTGAACTTTTGTGGAAGAAAAGGGGAATTCCACACTTTTATAACTTTTGTTATGAAACTGTGTTTTTGTGTGACGCCAGTTTTTTGTCTTGGAACAACATAGATGTTACACAAATGAATGTGAAGCCAAGCAACATAATTTCATGGAAATGATAAACAGCATTCCGCTTCAGGCCCTTTTCACATGTTATTTATGTGCATTTCAAGCTTTAGTGTCATTTTATGTTGTTAAAATGCCATTCAAATGGCGATGGTTTGGGTCGTAATGCAGGGCTGGATGTCATCATGTCATAGTGCATTACATAAAATGTCGCACAAAACTACAAAAATGCATTCAAATAACAGGCAACATGATTTGGTGTGCAGTAATTACAACTGGACAGGCTAAACTGAGCCGCACATGAACCTGCACATCAGAAAGTTCAGCTGCAATGAAAAAGTAATCTATTACAAGTATCAGCCTTGTCTTCAAACATTTTAAAAATTTCAATTTCAAGACTGTTTAAGTAAACTGATTAAGTAAGTATGTGTAGGTGAATAATTCTACTATAAGTAATACAGCATGTCAGTGGAAATGCATTTATGTAATGTTTGAGTAAATGTGCTCCTCTTAGCTGAGTTTTATCACACATATCCTTTCACATCTTTAACACAAAGCATAGTAAATATAAGGCATAGTAAAGGCACTCAGTATTAGCAGCTTTATGTAGAAGAAAAGCAGATGATGGACGCCGCGCTGGTGAAAAATGAAAAACAGCTTTCCTCGAGATGTAAGTGGCAGCCATGGAAGGCATGTTAGGCAAAAGAAACCAATTTGTCAGGGAGATAAAAATGATAGGACAAGCATTCATTCTCTGGACAGTGACGTCGCCATTAAATTGTGCTGTCTGACATAAAAGTCGCTGAATGGATGGGAATGTCTGCATTTTTCATTCTTCTCTTAATTAAGCCACCTGTTTCCCCAAAAGCTTTTCAGAATGATTTCAGAAGAAAACAGATCACCTGATGTGTTTCTGGTGTTGCTGGTCCGTGCTAGAAAACATGAAAACTCAGCATTTGATCCAACAGGACTGAAATATTTTTTAAAACCATTTAAATTCAGTTGTGCGCCAAGTGGCAATATTATCCAGTTTGCCAGTGTTTAAGTCAGGAGATTTCTTTTCTTTTATAGGAGCTACTTATCAGTTTTTAATCAGTCCAGATTGTTTAACTGAAGTGTTATAAAGGAAAAATAATCCACTTTAATCTCAGTCTTTATCTGAGGCACTAATGCTTGAATAACATTCATAAACGCATTACCAAAACATGTTTGACAGACTCGCTTTAGATGCAAATTGGCGATACGTCCTCAGCTTTAAGTGTGCTGTCCATGGTGCTGAAATTAATGCTGCACTGATTCTCTGCATGTGCATTGTAATGAATCCAAACATTTTCACCTGATTCAAATGGTCTGATTAAAGAAACTTGCTTATTTACATAAATATCAATAAGAAGACATTATGACAATTACCCGCCCTGTTGGCCACCAACTTTATATGCTTGAAAATATACTTTATTTTCATTAGGAGGCATGAAATGCAGTCATTAGAACATTAATTAGGGCCACTATAAACAATTATCTGGGTTAGTTTTTCAGTTATCCTGTAATGGGTCATTGTTGTGATAGAATCAACACCACCGTGAGACTAATTTCTACACAGGGCCACTTAGGACAGTACAAAGGGCATGAATTCCTGCACCAAGAAAGTGAACAAATAGAATAATGTTTGTGCTTTTATGGGGGTTTCTGTGGTAGAAATGGCCTCTCAGCACAATAGCAGAGGAGTCCAGAGAATAAAAAAAAAAACAATCCATTACCTGGTGCAAACACCGGTTGTCGAAATAGTTCATAGTGCGGTGATACAGCGGCAGAAATGTGCTGTAAATGCAGGGAAGCAGCGAAATTGAGGAGTCACATACAATGAGCGTCACCTCAGGGGGGGGATGCAGTGGCCTGAGGGTGGGAGGTGGGGGTGAGGGTGATGGTGGGGGACAGAATCAGCAAAACCTTGCAATAACTTTAGAGGAATGACAGAAACATGTCGCTCCTTTAATGTAAAATAGGTCAGTTTTTTTTTTTTCCATTCTTACTGAATGAGAGGAAGTGAAAAGTGTGATATGGCAAGATGTACGGTGGCCCAGAGGTTCAAAACACAACAGTATGCGAGAAAATAACACCTTGCAAACAACAAAAACTTAACAGTTTCAGAGTTTTGTCTAAAAATAAGTTGCAGGTTGTTTTTTTTTAACTTAATGTC
Organism: Atherinomorus stipes; assembly: GCA_023101725.1. Lineage (NCBI taxonomy): Eukaryota > Metazoa > Chordata > Actinopteri > Atheriniformes > Atherinidae > Atherinomorus > Atherinomorus stipes. The sequence goes on along the minus strand of JALJCO010011227.1, from coordinate 672,858 downwards.
CTTTGATACACATGATCAGGCAATTGACTTACTGTAAAACAAAATATACACACATACAAAACAAACAAAAAAGCAAAAAATTAAAAACACATCTTGAGATAGGGTCTTATCTGTCACATAAAAACGGCATTACAAAAATAGAGCATATATGTCACCCTCATGATTTTACAGCTCCAAAGGGGAACTGAGAGATTCTTTTTATTGTTTTTTTAAGAAAAAAAGAAAAAAATATAAATGGATACCATAAGGTCAAATAGTAATAGTAGCAGTAGTTATCAGATCAAATTTAAATATTGAGGTACAGTAAGTGTTAGGTACAGGTATTCACTAACTGGAGTCCACCTTTTCACAAAAAGAGGTGCATTTAGCCGTAGCCGGGCGGTCATATATTCCATCATGTAGATATGCTTCACTTTCTGTTACCATTGAGCAATTACAGGGGGGGGGGGGGGGGGGTCAGGTTCCATCAATTAATAGTAATTATTTTTCTTGCAGCCATCAACAAAATATGTAATATATAACACTGTTCTGTTGGAAACATATGGTCAGGAAGCATATCTAATAAAAGTCCATAGGTCCATTGCCAAAATCTTTCCAGTTCTTCTTTTTGTACACCGACCATATCGCACTTCCTCCAGCACCATCGTTTTTAGAGACAAAAGTTGCTAATGGTGTCCTGAAGAACCTGATTTTAACTTTCCTGTCAAATTCTTACAGTTGGCTTCCCACCACCCTGTGACATCTTGAGCATATATTTTAGAAGTTGCAGTTTTAATGTGTAGGTTTGGTTTTGTTTCTTTTAAAGATATTTTAAGTTTAATCATTGGCATTGCTGCTTGCGTTAATGCTTTGCTGTTGAGTTCAGTTTTACTAACAGATGGTCTGTTTTATGCTTTCTAAAATATCGCTACAGATTTTGCTGTTGTATTTTTGTCTAATGTATAATTTTGCATCACAGGACCAGTTTTGTCCACACACTGGAGGAACCAAAAACAAGTTAAAGTCGTGATGACATTTGCTTCATTCAGAACTGGGGCATCAGCTTCACATAAGTATACATTTAGATCATTAAATATTATTTGCAATAATTTCTGAAAGCTCTTTGATTAACTTTTCAAATCTAAACAGTTTCTACTTTCATGGAAATAAAACATTTAATAGCTTTGGAAGCAGTTTGAGGCATTACCTGCTGTAGGATGCATTATATCTTGACATTTAAAAGCACAAACTAGCAGTTAGTTGCAACGATATCAAGTAATGTAGCCTCTTTTTTATTAATAATAAATGCTTAACTGAATGTTTATAAAGTGTTTGTTTGTAGTATTGACAAAAAAAAAATCTGATTGCTCACTGAAGTAAAAGTAAGGTTGCAGAAAAATCAGAATATCCTTATACAAATAAATAATTTTCAGTGAAAACATGCTTTTAGTGCCATAATATATTAATGCTGCATTGATGTAAAAGCAGCAGAACATAGAGTGTGACTAATGTATGTATTGGAGTGTGTTTACCACTTTTTTAAATTAAAAACAATAAAAATGACTGCAATAAGCACAATATTGAAGTACAAGGGGATAGATAAAGTATAGTGTATGCCACAGAGAGGGATGCAAATTGTGATAAGAAGAGCTCCCAGTTCCCTGCCCAGTTTAGCTCCTAAATTGTGTCTAATCGACTGATAGCACGTTTAAAAAGCGAGAATGAGGGACTTATCACAAGCACTGATTGGATTTGTAAAGCTAAATGAACATGTGAAGGTTTCAAATGGCTATAAAGGCTCTGAGAGCAGAGCGCGTGCTGTCATTAGGAAAACATAAAGTGTGAGATATACGAAGGAATCTGTCATAAGGTGAGTGATAAGGAGATGAAAGGGGGTGTGAGCGTACGAAGGCGCGTTTCAGGTTTTGTGTGCGAGCATGTGGCTGCTGGAGTCTCCTTCATCGTCAGTTTCGCTTTTTCTCCCCCCCCCCCCCCCCACTGATGTATATTTCGTTGTCCGCCGGCTTAATTTTGATTTATAGTCCGTCCATAAATTAGAAAAATATGTTTTAGAATTCCATCCCGCGGAAAAAGCGGCCCGTGATGTCAGGGGATTGGGTGATATTTAAGATGTCAGAAATACATATTGGATTAGTGCGCTTTGTTCCCCCGCGAAAGCAGGTGTTTAATCATAGCTGATGGCTGGAGCGAAATGCGTTAGGACAGGCCAGGCACCAAAAAACTGGAGCTGCGTTCCCATTGCGATAAATCATACGGCTCAGTGTTGTTACATTCACACTCAGATGCCCTCCCTTCCCTTCCTCCTCCCTCCTCTCTCTGCCTCCCTCACGCACGCGCTCTCAGGTATGTAATCATCACGTGCTGGCCACGCGCTTCTCCCACCTTTTGCACCTGCAGGTTAAATCAACTGATCAGCAGCGTAATTGAAGCAATAGTCCATAATATGAGCCTGATGCAGTGACAGTAAAATAATTACTGTTATTAATTTAATGCTTTGCCCTAATCAGGATTTAGATAATTTGCCTTAAAACCTTTTTTTTTCCTCTTGATGTTGCAGTGCAGGAGGCATGCAGCACAGGTGAGATCTCTTGTCATTTCCTCACATTAGCACGGATGAGCAGTTGTGGACAAACCCAACTACAAGCCCTTTTTAAGCTGATATAAATCTAAATGACGCAAATTAATGTCATCCATCATAGAAACTTTCAAGGAAAACCCGCCTTATGGGAGCAGAATATATCTGATATCAGTAGCTTGATTATCCTCCTCAGAAAGCCACCTCCTCGTGACTCCATCACAACATTATCAGCTTTTTTTTTTTTTTTTTTTTAAAAAAAAAACGCTGATTCGCGTCCAGTGTGGAGACCAGTCCGTGGTTCGGTTCACCGAGGGATCAGCTGAGAAATGGATGAGAGTTGGGAGCTCAGAAGGCTGCAGGGGAGGAGGTGGGGAGGAGGAGGAGGAGGAGGAGGAGGGTGGTGGGACGTTTAGGAGAGCAAACATTTTCAAGGTCACCCGGTGAACTGGAACCAGGGAGGGGAGATGCATGGAGAAAATAGTGCGTTTTGACACCAGCGCGCCGTTTGATTAAAAGGCAAAGTAATGGGTTTAAACACACGCACCGAAAATGCCGCCAGACTGTGTTGGGCTTTTTTTTCCCAGCCGCAAATTACTTAACGGTGCAGTGATGGAAATAAGGTTGTAATGTTCGGTAATGGAAAAGAAAGTCTATATAGGCTATTCTTCTTTTTTTCTCTGCTCTTTTTGTTTTCTGACATACACAAAATAAATTGCCCGAGCTAATAACCATGGCGCATGAGATTTTCCCTTCTTTTTTCAGCTCTTCCAGTGAGGGAATTGGACTCTCTTTTTGTTGTTTCTCTTTACATTCACAGTAATGGCGAAAATGATGAAACATCAGTCTTGTAATATTAGCAGTTGCGACTCTTGAGGGAGAAAGAAAGGGAGGAAAAGCTGGTCTGGACTTGAAATTAAAGAAGAAAAAGGAGGGAAAATGCCAAGCCTGCAGTTCAAGGTGTGCGTTAAGAGGGGGGCCTTAAACGCCTCACAGAGGCACCTGCAGAAATGAAGGAACCTGCAGAGCAGAACAAAGAGAATTGCAAAACACACTGGAAGATGATTTAATGCAGGGTGCGTGGGGAAAACAACCTCAAGCATATTAGCTTCAAGAGAGAAGTGCTAATCATGCGTGCGCGCCAGTGGGAATACCACCTGCAAATCAAACCTGCACGGCTCGCTAAATATAGGCTTTATTGAACATGGAAATTCAATAATCAAAGTACCTTGAAAACGAGAGCAGAAATCCACTGAGAGGCTCAGAGGGTTGCTGGATTTCTCTGTTTCTGTCTGTCTGCGGCTGTTTATCCTGGAACCACCTCCTCAATGAGTCTCTTAATTCGTCTCTAATTCCGCGTGTCAGGGCCGTGTATCCCCGCTGTCCCGCCCAATGGCCCTTTGTCGCCCAGTTTTCAACTCTCCCCAGCATTACTCAGTTCAATGACACACGGCAAATTGCATTTAATAAATTAGCTTAATGGATTCGACGATCAGTTAGCGGGCACGGTGTTTCCTCTGGTTAAGCAAAACATTTATATCCCCACAATCACTCCGTCTCTCGTTTTCTCTCCCATGCACACTTCTCTGCAGGAAGATGAAGCCCCCCCTTCCTCAGCTACGTCCAATAATTTGCTGATTTTCAAATAATCATGTGTTCTTGAGCTGACCTGTGCGTCAGGTCTGTTTCCTTTCACCCCTCTGTAGTCTAAATCTGCGCGTAAAGGTGATCTAAACAACATTTGAGGCCATAAATCACAATCATCATCACCATCAACGCGAGCATCATCCTCCACTCCTGCAGCCACGCTGACTGCACGCGGTTAAATGTCACAACAACCCTTTATGGCCTCTGCATGTTTGGTTGCGCAAAACAATCTCATCGGACATTATTGATGTTACAGATGTTATAGTAATCAAATTATCGGCCTGTGAAGGGCCCCTCTGTCACCGCGCCGCGTGATGAATTATGGTAAAGGTCACAGGCTGCTCTGCTGGAGCTTTATGGACGGTTTGTATGTGGTGACGCTCAGGTGAGCGCCTCCAGGGCCGGACACCCGGAGCCTCACGCGTCCACACAAACATGCCCACACTTCATTCGCTCAGGTTTGGGGGGGGGGTGCATTTTACGAAGAAATAGTTTGAGTAAAGGGTCACATTTTCTTTTATTTTTTTCATAACACAACTTTACCTTTTGTATTTACAGATAATGGGAATGTAAGTTCCCATGAGCGTTTTGCGCAGAGAAGAATGAGAGTGCAGAAATGTGGCACTCTGGTGCAATTAAGGGAAAAGTCTGATAATACTTTTTCTTCTCACAGTCAAAATTTTACAAAAAAAACTCAACCGTTTACAAGTCAGTGAGTGTTTTGACAAAACTATTTCTTGCGTATCACTTCTTTCTTTCCAAATCTGTTCAAAACGTCCAGTTTCTTCATTATTTCTCAAAATTTGGAAGAAGCATTATTAACTTTCTGTATTTTTATCTGTGTCCACACAAAAATATGTAGGCTTTGTGCTCCTATTGGGAAAAATCCCCAATCTCAGACCAGTTTCAAATCAATATCAAATCAAATCAAATCAAATTTATTTATATAGCCCTTTACAGTACCCATTGGACACACAAAGTGCTTTACAGCAGGGAACAGAAAAAGAGACAACAATGCAAAACAAAAAATGCAAACTTAAAACAGGAAAGGAAGAACAAAAGAGTAAGAGTGAAAACAACCAACAGAAATCAGAACAGGCACTGGGGAGGCAGGGTGACCTAAGGGGAAAACCTTAAAAATAAACAGTAGAAAGAGCAAAAAAAAGCTTAACTAGATTTAAAAGCAAATGAGCCAATAACATTCACTGACTGTGACCATTTCTGTCATCCCTTTCAGCATGAAGCTGTTTGTAAACCTCTATTCATATACACATAGCCTCTTATTAAACATAACCAGATTTATTTATTTCAGTGGAATTCACTTTTTGAGGGGTACTTATCAAAGACCTTAAATATTATTTGAGGCTTAAATGTGGTACACAATACCCTGTACAAAGGTAGAGCAGAAGACGATAGCATACATTTGTAATTTCATTTAAAGCTACCATTTGAATGAGTTAGGCTACTCTGAGTTTTTAAAAAAGCAATTTATTTTACATTAAAGTTGTTAATGAATTATAGCATACCAGCGATAAAAATATATATATATATATATATATATATATATATATATATATATATATATATATATCAGCTGAAGTTACAAATTTACTTTAGGGTACATCATGCTATACTAATGTTTTTAATGTTCATTAGTTTTAATTTCATTTTCAAAGCTAAAGCCAAGTCTTCATCAAAACAAGTGTTTGTTTCTCTGTTTTTACCACTTAAAGGTACAGTATATATGTAAAAGGTCAATGGTAGAAAAAATATGATATATATTTAAAAACTGTTTCTATCGCTGCACTAGAATGGCTGTTATATGTTTATTTTCTTAGAATGAGGCATTTATTCTACTTGCTGGGCGGTGCACATATGGGGGCTGCCATATCTGTTCCACCATTTTTACTACAGTGTCCCTGAATGGACAATACAATGTGTGTGAAGTGAGAACCTTCTGAACTTTAAAGCTGCTGTACCAGCTTTATTTAATGGGAGTTAGATCACAGTTTGTGTAAGTAATGCCTTAAAAGACATTAACAGTACTTACTCAGAGTACAGTCATAGCTACATCTGAGATCACTGGATCCACTCACAGATGAAAACATCTTTATTTGTGGGAGAATTTTGGCCACTAATGGCCACCGTACATTCACAATACAGTCGTGCTTGGAATATAAAGTCATTTGAAAGAAAACATCTTTTCTTTCAAATACTTATCTTTACCACTAGATGTCAGTAAATCCTACATACTGTATCTTTAAGGTCAATTGATGCTCCCTTATGTAGCCTACGTAAAAAGATATGTTTCAAATGTCATACGTTACCACTCTCATCCCGCCATGCGACTTTTACGTTGCCAGGTTATTAAATCATTTCATCCACAGTGCTGAGGTCAGAGCTCACCTCCGAAATCTGATGTCAGTTTGTGGCTGGTGGCGATAACCCACCGCTGTAAAGTTGTTTGCAACCACCCAACACACACACTCATTCATCCTCATCTTCTTTTTCTCCCGCCTTTTTTCCTACTGTTTCTTTCCTTTCCCGCTTTTTCCTTTCACTGGTCGCAAGTCTGCAGTTCAACATTGCCTATGTGGTTTCCGGTGGTTTCAAGTGGCGGATGTACAAGCCCTCCGAAAAAAAAATGGAACAAATTAGAGCCATGGAAAAAATTAAGAGACCACCCTTGTTTTCTCATATTAATTGGTCATTTTAATGCCTGGTACAACTAAAAGTACATTTTTCTGGACAAATATAATGATAACAAAAATAGCTCATAAAAGTTTAATTTAAGAACTGATACCTTGCCATTATCTATGCTTTTCTTGATAAGTGATTTGGGTTATTAAGTTCTTACATCAATAGCTATGGCATTGTACTGCCAAAACCAGTGCTTTGAGGCATTCTATATTTTCTTTTCTGTCTCTTTCAGTCATATGATTCACACCACAGTTATAACTCGATTGCATAACCATTATTTTTTATGACAAAGTCGGTCTCTTAATTTTTTCCATGGTTGTACCTAACCGGTGCAGGAGACTCTCTCAATCTGCATCGAGCCTACTGTAAAAACTTAAAGACACACAACATAACTTTTAGACCTTAAAAATATGCGTTTCTGACCCATTTTAATGGCAAAGCAACATTCGTTATGCGCATTTTCGAGCCGTCACTGCCCAGAGGCGTCCCAGGGCTCAGAAACAGCAGTATGCAAGTTTCCCATCCGGGACGCGACTGTGACGTTGCAGCAGACTATTGGTTGCACACCGCGTCACTCACTAGCAAACAGATATGAACCAGATATAAACACAGCGGGTGTTTGGAATGCGCATCATGTCGGATTCAGTAAAGAAACGCAAGGAAACATTACCAGAGGAAGAGAGGAAAAGAAAGAGAGGAAGGGACAGAACAAGACTCAAGATAAGACTGTCTTTCACTGGCTGGAGTGAATCACAGTACAGGTACAACACAAGATGGATGCTAGTTTAGCTGCCGATAGGGGGCGCGTCACTGAGAAAACTGCTAAAAGTTCCGTTGTGTGTCTTTAAAGGTACAGTATGTAAGAATTACCGACATCTAGTGATGGGTATTTGAAATTAAAGATGTTTTCTTTCAAATGACAGTGTCTGGCATGCACGGTGGCTGTTTGTGGCCAAAATTCTCCCAGCCATGAAAATGTTCTCATCTGTGAGTGGATCCAGTGGTCTCAGGTGTAACTATGACTGTACGATGAGTGACTATTTTTAATGTCTTTTAAGGCATTACTTATCCCAAACAGTGCTCTAACTCCCATTAAACAAAGCTGGAACAGCAGTTTTAAAGTTCAGAGGGTTCTCACTTCACACACATTGTTTTGTCCATTCAGGCACACCATACTAAAAATGGTAGAACAAATATGGTGGCTTCCATATGCGCACCGCCCAGCAAGTAGATATAAATGACTTATTCTAAGAAAATAAACATAACAGTTTTTCTAGTGAAGCAATTAAACGTCAATAGAAACACAGGTTTGAATTTTACATCACATTCTTCTGCCATTGACTTTTGATTTTTTACATAGTGTACCTTTAAGGCTCAAAATAACAAAAAACAATCATTCACAAAGTGCAAAGTTGAAATCTACATTAAATGACAAAAAACAATAAAAAGAAAACAAACCTGAAATCAAAATCGAAAACATCAACTTTTCAGAACAGAGCAAAAAAGTCCTTTAAAAAAATACTTCACTAAAAATCTTCTAATTTTGTGCTTCAACATAGTTTTCTAAAATTTGTTTCCATGTTTTGTTTGGCACCCCAGGGCTTCTATCAACTTTTTCTGTGCTTTTTATGGATTTCCTCCAACTCCAGCTACAGCTTCAAAGTTGTCTGAAATTGTTGGTATTTTCCATCATGCTGGAATCTGAAGAGGATGCAAGCAGTTGCAATAAATGAACTAAATGTTCTTGTGAAACCAGCAGACAGGTTTTGTAAAAACCTGCTCTGCAGACTTGGTTTATCTAGAAAAAGAAACATGCGTCAGATTCCTAATTGCAGCAATCAAACTTAAGCACACAAGAATTATTAGAAATAATCTGAAGCTGGTTTTCCTTCTGCACAAACATGTTTATTCTGGTAGTTTATGGTCTTAAATGAGGCAAACACACAATCGAATAATATATTCACTTGCAGTAATCTGATGGATTCAGAGTAAGATTTGTTTGAGCTGCTGGTTTTTTACTCTGCTGGTTTGGGGGGAAGCTTTGCTGTCACTCCAGGCCACATTAATCCAGGCGCAATTAGTTGTCAGAGCGCCGCTGTTCTGTTTGATGATAGCCTTGGGCTGAGCACGCGGAGAGAGCCCTAATCAGGAGAGTAAACTCCGCTATATTTCAATTTGGGAGGGCGCTCTTCCGCTCCGGGGGGCTGTGGCACCGGTGATAAATAAAACGCCCATTTACTCCCCCGTTCGCCTACCGCAGACATCCAAACTGCACTCACCACCAGGCCCGTAATCATAGCCTGCATTTGGACGCCGAACATAAATCACACAATTGGAAACGCCATGATTAGGGATGCCAAACTCAAACAAATGCAGCGTGTAACCTTGTCAGGCCCCCGAGCTGATATGAAATCATCTTCAATGAGAAATGAAACAAAATGGAACAATCCCTCTTAGCCGGTACGATGAATATATAATCTTGAATTTTTTATCGATGAAATAGAAAATGCGCATCCACTCTCTCCACGCTCCTTGACGATGAGGTGTGTGCTCCCCCTGCCCACCATACTACTATTACTAGATCCCTATCACTTCATATTTTTATATATTTTTTTTCCTTCTCCCCTCCCTCCCTCCTTGCCCCCTCTCCCCCCCTCCCCTCCCTCTCATAATTTTATTCTTATTTCTTTATTTCTTTCTAAGTTTTATTTCCTTTCATTTCCATTCCGGTTTTTTTCTTCTTTCTTTTTTTTACCTCCCCCCCCTCCCCCTCCCCCCCCCCCCTTCCCCCCCCTCCCTCCTCTTTTTACCCCCCCTTTTTTTTTTTTTTTTTTTTGATTTTTAAATCCTTTTTTTTTTATTTTTTCCTTTTCCCCCTCCTGAATTTTTTCTTCTTTTTTTATCTTCCTGTTGTTTCCCCTCCCCTCCTGGCAGAGCAGGGGCCTCCTCTTTTTTTTATTTTTTCCCCAATTTTTTTTTTTTATTCTTTTTCCCCCACCTTTTTTTTTCTTTTCTTTTTTAATTTTTTTTTTTTTTTTCCCTCGGTCCCTCATCCCCACTCCGTCTCTTGCCACCCTCCCCTTCTCCTCTCTCTGAGAAGCCCGTTATAGTTTCTATTTTTTTTTTTTTTCTAAAGGATTTTTTTATTCCCCTGGCTCATTATTAAGTTTTTTTTTTTGTTCAGTTTTCCCCTATTTCCCCCCCTTTTTTTTATCCCCCCCGTTTTCTTTATCCCCATATGCCTCTTAGCACAAAGTCCTTCTCAGAGCTTGACTCATATCCAAATATCCAGTCCGGTGTGAAGTTGTAGCAAAGCAAAGCTCAAGCAGTCCACACAATCACCAGCCTAACGAGATTAGACCCTCCTCTCATGTAATCCCCCTGAATTATGACACATCTGTTATTCACCAGTGTGACAAAGGTGGGTCGCCCGAGTGGGTCAGGCCTTAAACTCCTTTCAAATGTTAACCAGCATGTTCCTGAAGCCGCTTAAAGTGTTAATTGGCTGATTGAGTCCATTTATGTAATCCCTCAGTTTCACCGCTGCCCTCAAACTCTCCAAAGCCGCCAGTGGATTTGGGTGAAGTGCTGCGCACGATCTCTATTCAAATATTTCCATATGACAACTGCTCACAGACCACTCCAATTAAAGGCCAGTCACTTTCTATTTAAGCTGCCTCAATAGATCGCCGCCGTGTGCGTGGAGCAAACAAAAGGATCTTTCCAAAGCATTTAACTCCCCAAAAGTGACTCTGGTCGACCTGGTATCCGCCCCCTCAGAGGCCATCTCAGGGGATTAGATGCTGGATTTGGGAGGAGAATTGGGGTTGCAACACTGCCTGTCCCCCTATTTCTTTTCTCTTTTGCGCTAAAGAGGGTCTGTCTGTGCGTGCTCAGCACCGTGAAAATGAGATGCGCATTTAAATCTGAGAGCAGTGTCCACCGCCTGTGGCCAAGCGCTGCCAGGAAAACCTGCCCGCCCCACAGGCCGGCCTGCTTGGGGTTAATTAAGCGGCCTTCAGAGCTGCAGAAGCAGGAGAGGCCAGGTTTGATTCTCTCTACATCTGCGATTTCAAATTCATCCAGTCCCCACTGTGGAAAAGGGAGGATTTTAAATAGCAAATTAGCATTCAGATGAGAGGCGGGCGCGTTACAGCGCATGGCTGCAGACTGGGACAGAGGAAGAGTTATACATTATATATTCTCATATGCGGGGAAGGATCCTGATGACTGCGCATGGCACAATCTGCATTTTGCAGGACAAAACATGAAGCTACGTTCAGCCAGAGGAGTTCAATGCCTCCGTAGATGCGTTTTGGTCTGAAATCAAACCAACTTCTGCATTTCACCAAAACTGAATCCAAATAAGTTTAAATCAAGTTTGGGGGATTATTTTCCATGCAGATCTTTTTCTATTTTATTTTATTTACTTTTACGTCACCTATTTTCTATTTTTTTACTAACAGAAAATGAATAACATGACCCATAAGAAACAGAGGGACAGCATGTTAAAATGTGAATCAGTGAAATACGTTAAGTAGCCTAGTTCCTCATCACATCAGTTTTACGTCATCTGTTTGCTTTTTAGATGGATATTTTACATCAAAACAAAGGCAGTCCCATGAAATACTCTGTTAAAAACAAAAAATAATAAAATTTCATCCAAATAGCAGCACTTTGGGGCCTATAACTGGCTACATTTAGGAGCATTTAAGGTCAGTTACAGCCCTGCTAGGTATTCAAGAGATGGCCCAAAGGTCACGTGCTTGGCCTGAAGATGAGGACCACTTTAGTTTCTAAAAGTAGAACTGTATGCTAGTATTTTTATTCAAATTTCACTGAGTTTTAGGTGACAAACACTGGTTGAATAATTTCATGTTGTGCAAATATATAATATTGCAGTTTCCTTCTGGGATGATAAATAATTTTTCATTTCATTCACTTTTTTATCAACTTAACTCATGTACTTGTAACCAGTTCAAGCTTTAATAGGTTTTTCAGTGTGTAGCCCAAACAACACACAACATATCGACTCAGCAGCAGAGTGCCTTCAGTCAGAGCCTTCTTCAGCTTGAATATAACTCATTAATAACTGTAACTGGTCCATGTCTTGTATTTTTATTTGATTATTCTGGTAAATTAAGCAAAAAAATAAAAACATAAATGAACTTTGCAAAATTCTAATTTCCTTTTGGATTGATCAACTATTTCAGTTCAACTCAAAATTCTTGAGTTTTATCTTATTTAAATCACCATTAGCAAGTTCAAACAACTTTGTTTTGGGCAATGATTTATTATTCATTTTCTTATTTGATCTGATCTTATGCATTTTAAGACCCATTTCTGTTAAAAGATTAGTCAAAAGGAAAAAAAATAGCCAAAATTCACTCACAAAAAGCAAAAGTGAAACAAATCTTCACATCTGATGAGAAGAAAATGAAGAATTGGAACATTTTACTTGATAAAAACTAATTAATTTCTCTTCAGAACACTGATTAACTTTCTTACAAAGGTTTGATTTCTCCTCTGTTGTCACTGGTGTTTTATTTTCTATAGGGTTTTTAAATAGAGGCGTCACAAAATCCCACAGCAAAGGGCAACAGTCTGAACCCACCAAATATTTAATTTACTCTGTTTAAAAACACAGAAAAGCAGAAAATAAGACACTTCAGAGAATTTAATCTTTACCATCCCAGAATGAGATCAGAAAAACTCCAGAGAAAGCAAAACACATTTTCACTTTAGCCTTATCAAAACTGCAATTGGTATTTTTGAGACTGCTCTAAATATTCTCAGCTACAACTCTGATAAATTTGATGCAAGTTAAACAAATCACAGCAACGCTGCATCTACATTAGTCACAGCAGACTAACTGGAATACAATCTGGTCCTGGTCCAAGGACTGTTGGTGGTCCGAAGAATTACTGAAACCAGTTGCTTTTATATTATTTAAGTAATTTACAATAGTTTTCTTCCTTTAAGATACTGAAATGATGAGTCACTTTGCAAGTTAAAAAAAAACATTGTTTCCATTATTTGTCCAAAAAGGTCGATTTGGAAGACTTTATATCCCCTTTTGAAAATGTTTTTGCACGTTTTCACAAGATTTACAGTAATACCAGTTTCTAAAGATATCAAATGGTTCAAATAAATGTTGTGCACCAGAAATTACAGCAGCCCTTAGAAAAGTTTCCCCCGTGAGTGACGATAAAGCTTGTAAAGTTTAAATGGGCTGATAGAAATTTATTGAACTAAAATATTGCTTTTGAATTATGGTTGGAAATAATAATTTGAAAAGATAAAATAAAAATAGCTGTCCCAGACACATTAGAGCACCATTCCCACGACCTATTTGTCAGCAGGTACAGAAGTCTGATTGGACGATACAGAAAACACCTGATTGCAGTGATTGTCTCAACAAAATTTTTGCTTCTGAGCCCCATTATGCTTGTTTACTTGTTTTATTTATTGTGTTTGTTTTTAATATTTTTTTTTGAACCACAATTCAAAATCAATGTCATGATTTTCATATAATTTTTATTTATTATTATTTTTTGTCAATTTCAACTTATTTCACTGACAGTTTTTTTACCTTCTTAAATTGGAGGGTATGAACAATTTAAGTCAAATTAACTTAACTAAGATAAAAGTGCTAGAAACCCACACAACAGCCAAATACTTCACACATAACAAACACCATTCACACTCTGAAACACTCAAACATAATTGAATATGCAAACATCATACTGTATGTCCTAAAAGTGACAGCTGCAATGAAATAATTTTCATGATTGATGGATTTATTGTGTTGAAGTCAGGAAAGACTGCAGCAGAAAAGTCTGGTATCTTGCTTTTTTTCCATTGTAGCGCTTCATTTTCAGACTGCAGACTTACTTGTGGTTCCCAGATTTTGAAAGGAAGCAGAGCCTTTAATAATCAGGCTCCTTTCTTATGGAACCAGTTCCAGTTTGGGTTCAGGAAACAGACACTTTCATTTAAATGCTCCTTTACAACAAAGCTTAGTTGTGACTGGTTTGGGTGACCCAACACCACCTGTAGTCTTTGCTCTTTATTCTCCCTGTATAAATATACATTATTATTGTCATTTACTTGCATTTCCTTTTCCCCCTTGGCAGGTATCCCTGGCTCAGACAGACTTTATGCTTCTTGTTGATCCTTCTGTCCTCTCCCCGTCAAGCTGGTCAAGGCAAAAGATTCAGCTCTCTGAGACAGGAATTGGTTCTTCTTGTTCACTAAAAGAATCAGCTCCTAGGCACTTCCGCTTCCTGCGCCGACATCAGTGGCAGCAAGCCCGTGTAGCTCAGTGTTAGGGTGGATAAATGGATGTATGTGTGGCTTGTGTTTTTGTGAGATAGTATGACTGTTAACTTATACGCGGGATGAACTCCTTAATTTAAGAGGGAAATCCAGAGGCGTTATGCACCCGATTCCGTGGGAATCGAAAAAGTCTTTCTGTGGATGCCGAGCTGGTGCTAAACTTAAGGCTAGGAGGTGGAGATATAAACCTTTCCTGCCTTCGATCATCATGGGGAATGTCAATTCTCTTCCGAATAAGTGTGAAGAGACGAGCGGCTCTGGTCAAAGCCAACAGGATTTATCGCGAGTGCAGTCTGTTCTTTCTGACTGAGACGTGGCTCACCAATGAAGTTCCTGACTCAGCTGTCAACATACCTGCCTTCACTTTGGTGCGGGCAGACCGAGAGGTACGAAAGTGTGGGAAGGCTAAAGGAGGGGGCTTGCGCTGCTAGCGAACAACAAGTGGTGTCATTCTGGACACATAACTGTGAAGGAGAAGATCTGCTGTCAGGATGTGGAGGTGCTTGCAGTGAGTTTGCGACCATACTCCTGCCTGCAACCACCAGATCTCGACGGAAGTGGACCTCAGAGACTAGCGAAGCTCTGAGAGACTGTTTCCAGTCCACTGACTGGAATGCTCTTCTGGACACACACGGGTCTGACAATAATAATATGGATGAGGTTGTGGACTGTGTTACTGATTATATTAAATTCTGTTCTGATGTAGTGGCCCCCGTTAAAACAGTTTGGTGTTTCCCAAATAACAAGCCCTGGATAACAAGTAGCCTTAAGCGTCAACTTAACTTGAAAAAAAGAAGCTTTCAAAACACAGAGACAGGATTAGGTCTGTACAACGGGACCTGAAAAAGAGCATAAGGAAAGCCCGGAGAGAGGCTGGAGAGGAAACTGCAGAATAACAACACAAGAGAAGTTTGGCGGGGCACGAGAGCCATTACTGGCTACAAAGAGAAGGGGGAGGTGACGTCAGGCGATGCTGCCATGGCCGATGAGTTCAACTGCTTTTACAGTTGAAATCCCAGCATGTTCCTGCTCCACACGGCAGCTGTTCCACCTCTGCTGCTGCTGCCTGCCGTCCTGCTGAGGCACCTCACAGGGATTACTTCACTGTGGAGGAGGTGATGGCAGAACTGAGGAGAGTCCATCCTGGCAAGGCACCTGGACCTGATGGGGGACCTGAAGGACTGTGCTGCAGAGCTGGCAGTATCTCTGCCGGTGCTGTTCAACTGGAGCCTCCACAACGGGGAAGGTACCCCGCCAGTGGAAGACGTCAAGGACTACAGACCTGGGGCACTGACCTCAGTGATCATGAAGACCATGGAAAGGCTTTTTCTCCGGCTGGTGGTGGAGCCACATCTGCAGCAGGCACTGGACCCCTTACAGTTCGGCTATCGAGCAAACATGGGGGTAGAAGATGCTGATCTGTACATGCTTCACCAGACACTGTCCTTTCTTGATGGCACTGGGGGATACGTGAGGCTGATGTTCTTCGATTTCTCAAGTGCGTTTAATACCATTCAACCTACAATTTTGAGGGACAAGCTTGAGAAACTGAATGTGGAGCCAGATTTTATCAGATGGATCACCAGCTATCTGACAGAGAGGCCGCAGTACGTCAGACTGGGAAACACAGTCTCCAGGACCGTGACCACCAGCGTTGGAGCCCCCCAGGGAACCGTGTTGTCCCCCTTCCTTTGCCTACAGGACTTCATCATGCCACATGCAAAAGTATTCAGACGACACAGCTGTGGTGGCTTTGTGTGAAGGGAGGGGACGAGGGGGAGTGCAGGAAGGTCATTTCTGACTTCACACTGGAGCAGGTGCAACGGGTTGGTGCTGAACACAGGAAAAACTAAGGAGATGATTGTGGACTTCCGTAGGCAGAAATCCCAGCATGTTCCTGTGCAGATTGATGGGGAGGACATTGAGGTGGTCACCACTTATAAGTATCTGGGTGTCCACCTGGACCACAAACTGAACTGGTCCGTGCACGCCACTGCCACATACAAGAAGGGACAGAGCAGACTCTTCTTTCTAAGGAAACTAAGATCCTTTGATGTCTGTGATGAGATGCTGGGCCTTTTTTACCAGTCAGTCGTTGCCAGTGCTGTATTTTTTGCTGTTGTGTGCTGGGGGAACTGTGTAACAGCCAGGGATGGGAACCGGCTGGACAAGCTGGTGAGGAGGTGTGTCTCAGTGATGGGGAG
Source organism: Atherinomorus stipes (assembly GCA_023101725.1). Taxonomy (NCBI): domain Eukaryota; kingdom Metazoa; phylum Chordata; class Actinopteri; order Atheriniformes; family Atherinidae; genus Atherinomorus; species Atherinomorus stipes. The sequence continues at coordinate 656,394 of JALJCO010011227.1, read as the reverse complement.
GGAGGTAAATCGTGTTGGAAGACTGGTGGAGGGTAGGGTAAGGAGCATGATTAAGTCCATTCTCAGCAACACCAGTCACCCTCTACACGGCACCGTGGTCGCTCAGAGAAGCAGCCGCAGTGACCGACTCCTCTCCATGCGCTGCAGGACCGAGAAGTTCAGAAGGTCTTTTGTTCCAGCAGCTATTAGACTGTTGAGAATGCGCACTTTATTACTATCGTTAGTAACTTTTTATCATGTCTATTTATGTTTTTAATAAATTCCTTTAATCTTGGATGGTGTTTGCGTGAATGTATGTATGACACATAATATGTGCTACAGGGCACCCGAATTTCCCCCTTGGGGGATAAATAAAGAATCTATCTATCTATCTATCTATCTATCTAGAGCTGACTTGTTCATGAGCCATACATCACTATTAAACGTACAGTATTTAAAAAATCAAAGGTCAATGTCAGAAAAATATGATATATAATTAAAAACTGTGTTTCTATTGATGTGTAATCGCTGCACTAGAACAACTGTTATATGTTTATTTTCTTAGAATGAGTCATTTATATCTACTTGCTGGGCGGTGCACATATGGGGGCTGCCATATTTGTTCCGCCATTTTTACTACACACTCAAACATAGAGGTACAAGTTTGTACTTAAAAGGGTACAAAGCTTGTTGTTGGGGGGTGTTCCTTTACGAAAGACATTTCTGTACCCTTCGGTCCTGGTCCATTTTTGCACCTTATCAAGCAGTACCAGTTAAAGTACAATTAAACCAATCAAAAATAATTAATAAAAGTCAATAAAATAGAGATTATGACAACAATCAAAGATGCTAATAATAAATGAATAATTATTATATAAATATTAGGCCAAATACATATAGTATAATTATACATATAATTATTACTATGATTACTATGAAAATCATAATATAATAAATATAATTATACTACTGTTTAAAGGTACTGCTAATTATAGTTATTGTATAAGCTACAAACATTTTTCAATGCTGCAGGTGCCCTTAGGGTTGAAATGGTACAAATTTGTACTTTATATCACTTTGGACCCTTTTTCATATTTCAAAGGTACACTTCTGGCCTCATAAAGACCAATATTGTACGTTTGAGAGAACATTTGTAAAAAATGTACCTACAGGTACAGAAATTTCCTGTCTTGTACCTCTATTTTTGAGAGTGTACGGTGTCTCTGAAAGGACAAAACAATGTGTGTGAAGTGAGAACCCTCTGAACTTTAAACAGCTTTGTTAAATGAGGGTCAGAGCACTGTGTGGTATCAGGAATGCCTTAAAAGACATTAAAAGTAGTTACTCATAGTACAGTCATAACTACACCTGAGACCACTGGGTCCACTCACATATGAAAACATCTTTATGGCTGGAAGAATTTTGGCCACGAACAGCCACTGTACATTTGCAACAGTGCTTGGAATATGAAGTCATTTGAAAGAAAACATCTTTTCTTTCAAATGTTCTTCTTTACCGCTAGATGTCAGTAATTCTTACACACTTTACCTTTAAGATTTTGTCTGATTGAAACTTAAACAGCATTCTTGTGCAGGGTTTTGTTTGATGGACCAGCACATCTATTTCACAACCAGTCACGGGATCAAGTTGATGCTAGCCTGGTATACCAGCCTGACCACCGCCATGTATGAGATGCGCGGCAAGTCAGTCTGGGTTCCCTCTTTGGAGGCTGATTTCAAAAGCGAGACGAGAGGCGGGACTAAAAGAAACAAATTGTGTCGGAGAGAAGCAATCACAGAAACACGGAAGTGACAAAAACGTCATTTTGTAAGAGGAAATCCTTCAGAGCAGCAAGTTGTTGCGGTAAAGGGCATCATTATGTAGTCACTCCTCTGCAGCCGCCATTCTGACTGTTAATGGTTAGAGAACTGAGCTGTCGAAAAAGACGTGTTTAAAGTCCCGCCTCCTGCGCTGTGATTGGTCCAGTCAATTTTTTACCGGAGTGGAAATCACTTCTCAATGCAAGGAACCCAGACTGGCTTGCCGTGTATCTCATACATGGCGATAGTCAGGCTGGTGTACCAGGCTAGGTTGATGCAGCCTCCAGGATGTCACCAACTGCTTTGTGAACACATTTTGTCCATCACCATGTTAGTTTCTGCAAACTGCCCGTTCAAACCCAGCAGTGGAAAGCATCCTGTTTGGCAAAATTAACATCATACTGGAATAAAGAAGCTTAAAACTTGTGATTGAAATCATGAAATCAACTGAGTGGTTGCCATTTTGAACAAACTGACTTTCCAGTTTCTTGCCCCGTTTGCTATTAAAAAGCCTGTGTTGCTCCATTTTTTAAGTAGTCTCTAAACTTGATTTATCAGAAAACTGACTGGACTATCAAACCATAAGAAATCAATGATAAATGCTCTTTTTTTCTCCCTGAAGTCTAAAGAGTTTGATCCATAAACATTAACTTGACTGTAAAGTAAAACAGTAAACACTAATAAATCCTGTTTTCTAAAGTCGCAAGTCTAATTATTATAAATAATTCCAGGAGAACAGTTCGTTCTGAGGGGATATAAACTCCTGAGAAAACATAATGCACCATATAACAAGGAAGAAATAAGCACACACAACTGTTAAGCAAATCATGACAAAAAGCAAATTCAATTTTCTAAATGCAACTAAATCCCTTGAATGAGCAATAAATTCATTGAAAACAGAAACACTTGCACGCTGAGGCACTTCTTCTCTGATTTCCAGCCTCCACTCTGGCTTTTATCATCATTGAGAGGCTGATGCAGATGCAAAGTGTTTGCAGCCGGAGAGGCCCGGCACTCTGCTCGCGCTGCTTTATTGTGTGCTCGCTGTCACATACAGGTCTTCATTAGGAGCATCTAGAGACTTGGCGAGGGGGCTTTTGTGTGCGTGAATCACTGTGGTTTATGTGTCTTTTGCACCACTAATATGCCACTATGTCAGATGGAGTCTGTTTTAGTGCAAGCCTTTATGGGGCAAATTGGTGGCGAATAGCACAGCGGAGCACTTTAACAGCACTCACCTTCCCCTCACCCCTTTTAACTTATTAACTTATATTAACTCATTTTAACCTGTCAACAGGGCTGCGTCTGTATCACAAATAAATCACAGCCCGGGTGTAGATGGGTGGAAAATGTGTTTACCTCTGTGTTAATCCACACACTCAAGCTTTTTACCTCCCAGTCACTATTAATGAAGCCAATCCTTATTTTGACTGTGTGATCATTTTTTAATGCACTTGAGAGGTTTTTAAAGTGCAATCAAATGCTAATTAAAGGCTAGTGGCATTTTTTTTCTCTTTTTCTTAAGGTCTGACCATAAATGCTCTTATTCAGTGTTTTCTTTTGTGCTTTCACTAAAGAAGAAACATAAGTAGGAGTCAATTGTTAAATGCACCTGCAAGGCGGCCCTCAGCAAACAGTGCGTCTATTTAAAAGGAGAGAAAAATGGAGGGTAAACAAAGTGATAGAAGCAGCCTTTTAAAGAATTTGCCATGATTATGTTTTCTTTGCCCTTCGAGCAACAGCATAAAGTAGATCAGTGCGTCCACACATAAGGCCACATACACACATATTTTAGTGCTTTTTTTTAAAGGTTTAAAACATCCAATTAAAGGAAAATGTCATTCTTTCCTCAAACAAGTTATGATAACTTTGTCTCACATCTACTAAACGATGTTTGAAGATGATTAAATACAGTGCAGGAGCTAACCTGTTGGAAAACCGCTCCTCCTCATTTCCTCTGGACTGCAGATTGATAAATGTGGGACACCAAAAAGGAAAGTGAAAAATCAAATCAGCAGAGTTGAATGTGTCTGTCCCCCCTAATGAGAATTTGATTGAACATTTCAGTGTGGAAACATGTAGTTATTAGACTCTGTGCTCCAAAGAAGCATTTAAAAGAAACTTCTGTGCAGCGAGGGAAAAAAAAGAAAAGAAAAAAAACAATCTAATTACAATACAGCAGACGCAGGAATAGCTGCGAAGCCTCAATTTAAGCATAATCACAACAATTATGGTTCCCTGGGGTCTGCTGGAGTTACACACTGATTGTTCTGGGGTTGAGAAATTGTATTTGTGTGGATATGACACCTTTTACTCTGAATTTTTTCCTCGCATTGCCAGGCAGGTCTGGGTTCTTCATGATTGTTTAGCACATTGAGGGAACATTATTTTGTGCTGCCAGAGGATTAGCTTTGTTAGCAGCTTGTGAAATGATCAGCTGTGGAAACAGCAATCTGTTTTTGAGCAATAGCTTTTATTAATCAGTCGTAGAAACAAATCATACTGCACTCCAGGCATATGCATTTAATAAAAATGGATTTAAAGGGTCGGTTCAAATTAATTGCAAGGGTCTAGAATGTGCAATTAGTTATTTCCTGGTATTCAAGTGTTTAACAATACCCAGATAGCTGATGCATTCGTCCTAAATCTGAACTATTTTTAGCATTTAAAGGAGTACAGCACAAGTTCCAGGTTTTTTCAAGAAGCGTGCCCTGGCGACAGGTGGAAGTGATGCAAATGTCGTGCACACGCATGAGCTGCTTCGACTGCTTTGGTCTTTGGTTTAAGGTAATTTTCACACAGATCCATTTAGGTCGACCTAACTGCGTTTTGGTACCAAACACGGCGCGACTGGGTCTGTGTGAACACGCCTCTCGCACTCGTAGTTGACCTAACTCGCCCGCTCTCGGACCGGCTGAACGGGATGGTTTCGGAGCAGCTTGCGTCGACCTGAAACACGGCGCGCACCAACATTAGCTTAACCTAAATCCCAGATATTCTGCCTTTTTTAACTAAACAGGTATCCGTAGGCAGCTGTACTATAGGGATACCCTTCTTATTGACAATGTTATTACAAATAACAGGGTTACGGCCTAACTGTAACGTTAAGTATCATCTTGTGACTGCTAGCTACTAATGTATGTCAAATTTTGAGATCAACGGGACGTTCACAAATGGACAAATTTGCAACAAGGGCTAGCAGGCTAAGCGTTAATGCTCATCCCGTCTTACTCTGGCACCGGTCAGACCCCAGTTTGGTTCTCTTTGTTTCACAAGACAAAACTTTTCTTCTTTGTCTTGTTGGAGTCTGAATTGGGGTTTGAGAGGCACCTGCTCTCCATCTTTTAGCAGCAGCGACATGCAGTGGCGGAATACATGACACCAGCGCAGCCAGATGAACAAGAATGCGCAGCTCGTCTCCCCCACAAGCACCCCCTTGAGGCTTTGCACCCAAAACTCTCACATTGAGCATTCAGAAACAGTATTAGAGACACATGTAGTGAAGAAAGGTCAGCTCATTCTACACATCAGGCAGTTGTTAGAGCATGTGGAAGAAAGAAAAGAATAGTATTTAACATTTAAACTTGCACAATGCACCTTTAAGGCTCACTGATGATGATGAAGTGTTAGGTGTTGGCCTAATGAAGCTCATGGGTCAAACACTGGCTTCAACATGGGTTTGATCGACATTGGCCTTTTTATCCAATACACCAATATTGTCCAATTCTTAAATTCTGATGTCCGATATCAATCGATACCGATATATGCAGACAGCTGTGAGGTTGTATCTCTCATATCTAGAGAAATACAGCTATATTCTGCTCTGAGAGCAAAGATCCCAAAATAGCCTTAACTCAGCCAAAGGAGTTCATTCTGGCCAACATGTGGCTAATTACAATGTTTCTGACAACTTGGTAACTTAACCAACAACTTAAAACCAGACATATTATAAGCAGCTTCAAAGCAAGTCAGTCTGTAGCAGCAGCAGCTGCACCGTAGTCACATGACTCTAAAAAGAATGCTGGGATATGAAGTTCTTACAGAATAACAGGGACTTTTTAACATACTGGACCACTGGAATGAAAGTTTGTGAGATATTGCAAAAAAAAAAAAAAAAAAAAAAGTCTTTACCTGGATTTAACTGAACAAACATTTAAGACACTTCTCCAGATTTACCCTGTCCCAGAGTGATGGAGTATCAGAAGGACGAAGAGATGGAGCCATCAGGTCTAGTGTCTACTGCACAAGCCTGTGGGGGCAGTCTATGATCTGGAGTTGCTACAGTTGGTCATAGGTTCAGCAACATTATGTATGTTTCTAAATGTGACATGGTAAGCAACGAGTGCCTAGGCGGTATTTGATCCCCCAGACTCCCAGGTGAGAGTCATGAACGCTTACCACTCAGCCAAAGGGATATCCCTGTGGCCAAGTAGCCAGGACGCATGGTCAGTCCGAGGCATAGTGACAGGACCCCACACTGTCACATATAAGAATAAGGTCAGCCGACTACCTGAACATAGTGAATGAGCAGGTTATTCCATCTTCCCTGATGACATGGCGGACACTCTCCCACCATCAATACAAGATCTTGGTGAAAAATTAATCCAACACAATGGAAATAAATGTGATGTTTTAAAAGATTATAGAAACAATGCCCCCCAAAAGGCTGCAGGAATCAAAGCTAAAACATCAACTGTATGGCTTTTTATGGTGACATAGGTGATGCTGATAAAGGCAAGAGAAGATGAGGCACATACAGTATCAATTGCCATGATGGTCTGGATGTAGGTGAGATGTCACATTGATGGTGATGGAAAGATGATATGTGTGATAGTCATATTACATTTTTATTTTTCTGGCTGCAATCATGTGCAGAAAATTCTTCTGAACATCATCTGCAGTGATGTCACACAGATGCGAATGTATGGTCACAAATGATGGAAACTTAAAGCATGACCAGTGTAAACCTGCTGTCTTTGCTTATGTATGCTGTATCTTCGCCTGCATGTCTTTGGTTCCCTGTCAGCTCAACGAAAGGCTGATCAGACACATTCTGGCTAATGAGAAGTTGCTCTCTCTGGTAAGGTCAGACAGGCGTTTCCTCAGCTAGTATCCTCTTCTTCCCCTCCCCCCTCTCCCCAACCTTTCCTTCCATTTCTCCTCGAACAGAGACTGTGATAAGACCAGCTGAACAGGCCCATCATGTCACTGTGCTGCAGCCCAGAGAGGCAACCAAATCAAGCTGTCACTGCACAGTAACGCTGAGGGAGAGGTGAGTAGGGGGAAGAGAGGCAGCCCTCTGTTCTCTCATTCGCTCCCCAGAGCCCATTACAGCAGGTGCCAACATCGGGGGATGGATCCCATTCATATATGGTTGTGTTTCCATCACTTCAGAAGACTCTCCAACGACTTAAATACGTTTTATTTCAACTTTAAATAAGTCAAAGACAGTAAAAAGAAAAATAAGGACTGACTTCTAGCAAATCCAAGCGGCAACCTCCAGTGGCTAACTATGAGGCTATCCGGAAGAAGTCATTTTTTGTAGTTCTCGCTTGATCCACTAGGGGCTGCAGGACTGAGTAAATCCCCATCCCAAGCGAAAAAGGCCAACTTCACAGCAGAAATAAACATGTTTACAGCCTGGTTCAAAAAATCATTTTAGGTTTAATAGGTCAAAGTGTCCTTTTGATTGACATGCGGCATACCGGAAGCCCGGCCTGCCGACCGGTAGCTCCTAGTTAGCTCCTTGTTTGCTCTCAGTTTGTAGCAGAGCAGCACAACGGTGGTTTTTAGTCAGATAATAGCAAGTCAAAGCTTGTCTTACCTTTACCCCGCCATTTAGGGGGCTAATCTTCGTTAGCTCCTGTTAGTTTCGAGTTAGCTCAGTTAGCATTTAGCCCAGAGTACGTCAGCTGTCAATCATTTGCCCCGCGGCTCGGAGCAGCTTTGCCTTTGCCCATTTTAGTATTTTCCGGGAGTGACGACATACATGACACGGCAAGATGGTGACGGTGGGACATGGCGCCCAACTGGCTTCACTTTTAGCCACTTCTCTCTCTCTCTTTCTTTCTTTCTTTCTTTCTTTCTTTCTTTCTCTCTCTCTCTCTCTCTCTCTCTCTCTCTCTCTCTCTCTCTCTCTCTCTCTTCTTTTTCAATAGATGCAGTGCACTGTTTTGGTTTGGTCAATGCTTATCTGGCCTTGTGAGGCATGATTTGATTTAAGTGTGCATAACTATAAATAAAAACTTTGTTCTTAACAAAAAAGACTCAAAAGCTTATTGTCAAGTTTTCACATGTGAAGCCATTAATTTGATTCAGGTGCTGCAGCAGGAAACATCCAAAACCTACAGGACTAACTTTGTCTATCCTTACACATTTAATATTGATGCTTAGGGGTAACTCAAAGACAAAGCAGTGGACTCCTGAAACGTTTAAGACAACACAGAAGTAGTGAAAAGATTCATGCAATAGTGTCTGAAAGCAGACATTTAACTCTCAGTACTCAACAAGCTGCAAATGTTAACACTTACGGGAAATTCTGCAACAAAGAGTCCTGTAAGACGTCACATAGCATTTGTATTATGAGGAAACCTGATGTAATTACGTTTTACTTCTTCCTATCAGAGGCAACATGTTGTATTTTAGGACAGTAGTCCAAGCACAATGTCGATCAGATTTAGCCGTCTTCTAAGTGCTCAGGTAATCTTAGACAAAAAAAAATACATAAATTAGCCTTTACGCAAAACTTCTTTAACAGAAGTATTTGCAGAAATTTAGCTCTTTTATTTCTACTCTTTTTGATCTTTTAAGTCGTCCTTTTCATGAAGTAAGTTGTAAAGTGTGCAGATATGTTTGAACATCTTTTCTGTATGATGCTGGGAGAGGAGTGTGCAAGTGTGTGTCTGGCAGCCCTGACACAACGTATGTGTGTGTGTAATGGGAACAGCTGGCTGAGGGAATGAGTACAGAGGGAGAGGTGATGGATGCGAGTGGAGCTCGTGTGACAGATGAGCTAACAGGTGTTCACCACAGCCCTCAGAGAGACGCTATTTATGAGCCGGAAAAGACAGCCAGACGCAAAGCACACTACGCCACCGGCCTCGTCCATGCTAAAACACATCACGTACGCCTGCACAACTTGACTCAACAAAGAGCAACGCAGCAGAACTAGGCTCTGGCAGCCTGCAGGCAAACTGGAGCATTTCATCAATCTGCCTGCAAGAAACCTTCATACATCTTGTACTGCTTAACACTTTAACATAAAGTAAATCCATAGGGCTAACAGCTTGGCTCAGCATCTTCATCTCACAGCTGAAGAACAATAATTCTGCAGCTTTATTGTGTTGTTATGACTCTGCAGTCACACACTCATAATCGGCCGTCGTTTAAACAGTAAATTTTTTTTGGTTTATTGCAGGGGGGTGAGGGGCAGGTAGAGGAATGCAAACGTTGCAAAAGAGTCAACACTTGCAAACATTTTTCAATATACACTGATCAGCCACAACATTACAACTACTGGAGTGTGGCATAAATAACTGATTATCTCTTAATGCAACGCTAAGCTGAGAAACTTTGGGAACTGTTGAAGTTACTTCGATGGAGCTGCTGATCAGTAGCCACAAACAAACTGCATAAGTTTTGTCACTGAAAAAAAAAGCAGCCTAAACATCGGAATAACAACAAGCACAAAAAGAACAATTGTAGTTCAGTGCAGTTTAGGGTTTTGTAATTTCCTAGTACTGAAAACATTGACATAAAAATTAACTGGTCCAAACTGAAATCTGATTACGATCTTTAAAAAATGGGATCTCATCAGCTTCAAAGAAAATATTGCATAAATTACTCAGGCAATCACGCTTATTTGTTGTTCAGATCTAGTACGGTGGACATGCCACCTTGTATACTTGATATGTAAGAGAAAAGAAAACAATGAATGGCACAAATAATGTAATGTACCACAAAATAAATCTGGAAATGATTTGGATTTAAAGCAGCACTACAGAACTTTATCAGATTTTTGCAGTTTGGCGCCCCCCTTCCTTGGCATTCATCATGCATCCTGTCTTTTTCTGCACTCTCCCCCAGCCAGCAAAAGTCACTCCTTTATTGAATTTTACTCTTCTGTCTCTTGCTTTTCATCACTCCTTTCAAAAATGTCTCTTTTTTTTTATTACTTTATGAGCCATGGTGCATTTTCAAATCAGCCAGTGTGTTTATATGAAGTAACTGGCTTGCATCGTGGTGCCGGAGAGTAAAACGCCCCCGACATGATACTCCACGCTGGAATAAAAAGTTGTGGAGTGCAGTTTCTCGGCGCAGGGATTGTGCAGGGCTACAAATCCTGGAATAAGCATAATAAATGTCGCTATACCATCAACACAAGTCAGATGCATAGAGATTTACGGAAACTTTCAGTCGTCCTCAAAAATGATTCATATCCTCCAATTAAACAACAGGCTAAATTCACAATAGTAATTCAAATAACAAGAAACTCAAGAAACTAATAAATAAAAATTTACAAAATTATAATTTAGTGAAATAAAATTTATATAGTTTTTAAATTGTGGTTGAAAACAATGATTAAAAAATGTCCAAGAGACATTAAAGCACCTTTCCCATGAACAGTGGACCAACATACCTGCCGACAGGTGAAGAAGTCTTTTTGAAGAGAAAAGGCCTGCAGTGATTGCCTCAAAGGGTTGCTCGACAAAATTTAGCTTCGGAGCCCCACCACGCTTGTTTACTTGTTTTTTTTTTTTGTGGGTTTTTTTTGTGCGTTTATTTTGAATATTTCTGTTGAACCACAATTCAAAATCAGTGTCATGATTTTCATAGAATTTTTATTCATTATTACTTTAGTTAATGTCAGCCTATTTCACTGACATCTCATTTTTTTTCCTTCATAAGTGGAAGGTATGAATAACTTTGAGGACAACTGTATGTGGTGATGCTATGAACTGTGACTTAAACTGCTAAGGCGGCAAAAAATGAATAAAAACATGCTAATTATTTTTTCTCACCAAATCTGTTCATGGTTACACACAGTGCCTACATTTAGAGAAATGAAAAAAAAAAAAAAAAAAAAACTTATTTCTGTCAGCAACAAACAAACTAAATCCAGATCCACTGGCTTTAATGGTTTTCAAAAAGAACATTTATGAAAAATACGTATAACTTTTGTATTTTCAAAAGTGATATTTGTTCAGGGACCAAACCTGGACCACAAGCTGCTGCCTGCTCCTGTTTAACAGGAACAGGAGGTGGATGACAAGGTAGAAGAACAGGCCAGCCAGTAAGGCGACAGATTCATCAAAATCATGATGTGATGAGTTCACAAGATGTCGACCAATTAGTAGAGCTCGCCTTAATGATTGTGTTGAGGCCACGTTGTGCTAAATGACTATGAGATTCCAGATAAACCAGAAAAAGTAATATCAACACACAAGGAAAAACAAGGACATTGCACTTTTAAAGTCACATTTTTATTGATCAGAAATAGCATTGAGATAAAAATACACGGGTCTAATAAATGATTCCCATGTCTAAGGCACTTAAACATCATCGGGCTCATTTAAGGGTTGGAATGTAAAACTACATCAATATTTGGCATTGCTAAAGCCTCAGAAAGGTTTAAAGTTTAATGATGATGAGTAAAAATCATGCCCTTCTTATTTTGGGCAATAAATTTAATCAAACACTAACAAGGGACAGATATGTTGGCACTCCGTATGGAGGCAGAAAAAGGGTAATTTCCCCCCAGAAGTACGTACAGCTGTTTGTACAGAGTCATGTTTAGTCAAGGCCATTAGCAAGAAGATATTTAGTTATGTAAAGGTTGTGTGTTTTTTCTGGGGGGGGGGGGGGGGGGTTAGATGGGGTCACATTTTGCTCTGGCTGAAAAGATGAAGGTCTAAATCTAATCTCAATGGGAGGAGTGTCACTTCTTAAGAATTTACTGTGATGTCTATCCAGGGTTCAAACACTTTCATGAAGACTTTCACAAAGACTTATTTCAATGGTGCTCGTACAAATGAGAAATACTAACAAGTTCATTCCCTGTGAGCAGTTCACCCTACGATTCTCCAGCCTCTGGATTTTGGATAAAAGTGCTACGAACATGCAAGGACCGTCAAAATTCTCCCAAAACGTGAAACATCATACATGAAAACTTCTGGAAGTGTTGTTCCCCTTCATAATGGTAACAGAAACTGGACTATGGGGGGGATTTTATGCTTGGGTGAGGGCTTGTTTGAGGTCTCGGAGCAACATGGATGCCATTACGCTCTTCTCTGTGTTGATGGTGAGCAGGGCGGTGGAGGACTCTCTCAGCTCCAGCGATACTAAAACCAGAGCTCCGCTGCTGACCGTCCGCCCAGCAAACCTGCAGGTGAAGAGAAGTACTTGAATAAGTTAAAAAAGACCAGATGAGCTGGAGACAAACTGGCCTTAAAGGGAAACTTTAGCCATTAGATTGTTTCTGGGCAAAAATGCTTTACAGTAAGCGTCATCGACCAGTTCACCTGGACAGTATTTCAAGTCTAAATATCTAAAATCTTGAACACATTTCCAGTGTGAAATTTTTGGCTTTTTTTTTTTCTTAAATGGCTGCAAAAACAAAAACCACTGTCACCTTGGCATTAAGTAAATAAGAAGTATATTCTGACATACAATTACTGCAAGGGATGATGGGTATCACAGGTGCAACGGAAGCCAGATTACATAAAAAAAAAAGACATGAACCTAAAATATTATTTTTATCACATGTGACAGTCTTCATGCTAAAGCTCCATTATATAATAATAAAGATTATATTATTCCAAGACTGCAGGTTTACTTGTGGTTCCTGTAGTTTTTATGGGAGGCAGAACCTCCAGTTATCAGGCCTCTCTCTGTGGAATCTACTCCCAGTTAGGGTTCAGGAAGCAGAACTTTCTTTTAACTTCAAAATAGGGATGTTCGATATTAGCTTTTTTTTTTTTACTGATGTCCAACACTGTCCAACTTTTAATTTCCAATATCCGATATCAACCAGTACCGATATATGTAGACGACTTTTAGGTGGCATCTTGCAAATTTTGAGAGAAACAACTATATTCTGCTCCAAAAGCAAAGATTCCAAAATATACTTAACTTAGCCAGAGGAGTTCATTTTGGACATCTGGCTGCCAGATATCAGATACTAGCAGCTATTAGCCAACACGTGGCTAATTCTAATGTTTCTGACAACTTGGTAACTTAACCAACAACTTCAAACCAGACATATTATCAGCAGTTTCAAAGCAAGTCAGTCTGTAGCAGCAGCAGCTGCACCGTAGTCACATGACTCTGAAAGGAATGCTGGGAAATTAAGTTCTCCCAGAATAACAGACTTTTCTACATGCTGGACGGTTCTAATAAGACAAGATCTTGCCAAATTTCGTAACAAAAAATATTGGTCTGAAAAAACACAATACCAATCATTTTCCAATATCAAATTTTACTGCTGATATTGACTGACAATATCAGACATCTCTATTTTAAAATTTTCCTTTCCGATGAAGCTTATAAGTTTGGAACGGTTTGGGCTAGTGGTTCCAAACCTGGGATACGGGACCCACAAGGGACTCCCCTAGGAGCCCAGGGGGCATCCCCAAAGCTTTGACTATTTAAAGCCACTGTCATTAAAATTAAGGCCCTATCCACACAGAGATGAGTTGATGTGCATCAGCCAACTTTTCTATAATTTTGGTTTGGTTTCATCCGTTTTTTTTTTTTTTTTTTTAAAGGAATCAGCCTGAATGGATCATTTGTGGCGAGAACGAGCAAATAAAAGCATAAAACCAAGCATGGTTTGAGCAAACGACGGTGAAGGGGGGGCCACAGCTTTTTGGTAGTTGCATGAAGAGGGTCCTCATGGAAAATGGATTGGCTTAGGTGATCCTTAGCCATTCCTTTATTTATGCTTCTGTATGTGCCCTGAGAAGTGTGTGACTGCTGGAAGACATCCCACGACAAACTGCACACGTCTATTTTTCTCTTCTCTCTTTTTTTTTTTTTCAATAGATGAAAACATGACATAATCACCGTCATTAATTCGTGTTTCTCTTCTCTTTCTCAGCAGGTATCCCTGCCTTAGAGAGTTCTGGTGCTCTGGTGGTTGAGGCAGATGGCCACCTTATCGAGTCTGGTTTTACCTTCCTATAAAAGGAGGCGTTTCCTCTCCACTGTCACCAGCCACCCCCTACATGCTCAGGATCAGGGACTGAATTGAAAAAAAGATATGCTGCACTCCGTTTCCTTTGCTGGGCAATAATTTATATGAATTAGTTTACATGAACACAGTCTTTATAAATTGGACTAATGTAGATTTAATTGGATTATAATTGGACTACAATGAATGGTATTGAATTGGACCGTATCTGTAAAATGCCTTTAGATGACTTTGTTGTGAAAACATTCTATACCAATAAAGCTGTACTGGAATGGATTGCATTTAGAATGATGCAATACAGTTCAATGACTGAAAAATCTCAAATCCTCTTATGGCAATTTTACAATCACATTCATTCTTACTAATAAAGAACAGCTGGACTGGATAACTACACCTCACAAATAAAAAGAAAAACACCTTTAAAAAAGCAAAACAGAAAGACAGGAAGAAATATGTTGGCAAGAAAAAGGCAGACACTTTTGCATACAATGCTTCATAAAACCCATAAATTCTCATGATGAAAATTCTCCAACACCTTGTAATTACTTTGAATTAGACAAAAAGACAAAGAGGGAAAATGATGCGGCAGTATATCTAGCGAGCGGAGCACCAGACAGTCTATTATCCCAGCTGACTAAAGAGCCATTAGAGCTGAAACACGCCCTTCATGCCAGTCAAACAGAATTCAGCTCGTTTTTATGGACTGTGAGAGTCTATGAGTGCGTGGGAGCCTTGGGACCAGTATGGGGGATGCCCCTGTCCCACCAGCTCCCTCTGGGCCATCGGGAGAATTCTCAGTCACTGGTTTCCTTGGATACCATTCCTGAAAACCGGGGGCAAATCTAGGCGCACATGGTCCCCATTGAGAGTGCTAACAAGAGGCAGACAGAGGCTATGACCCAGTGTGACCCTCTCTGAGGGTGACAGAGCCGAGCTGGGCCCCCTCACGGGGCTAACTCCCAGCCATCTGCCTCCATTTAGCACTACATCCCAGCAACAAAGACCCCCTGCGGGAGCCCGCTTAGGCCTGACAAACAGCCCACAAAGAGCCCCACTTAGGCCTGACTAAAGCTTGTGAAGAGCCCCCACAGGACGGCCTGCGGACAGCCGCAGAGGCCGGCCACGCCGTGCTGCGTGACGAGAGCCGCTAACACATCCACCAATTAGTGCGCACACATTTAAGCTGAGGAAGGGGGGGGGGCAATGGGAGGACACAATCAAACTGTGCTGGCTCACACAACCTTGTGTATCTGGGTGTGTCTCTGGGGAAATGCTAAATTACCGTCAACAGAGGAGAGGGAGTTTATCAGGGAGCTCAGGGAGGAAAGAGAGAGTCCTCCTCAGACTTAATTAAAAAATTAGCTACTTCAGCAGGAAATGCAAGCCAGTCAAGAAGAGGATGAATCCCCCCCCCCCCAAAAAAAAATGTTTTTTTACTTTTTTGAGAGAATTGAGATCATTAAATAAATTACTAACTGGGCATTTATGTACGTTTGCTTCGTTGTAGCTTTAAATGAATGTCAAAAAGGGAGTAGGAAGAAGTATAAGCCTTCCTAAACATCATGTTTTATCCATTTACAACATAATCTTATGCTTTACCTAACTATATGAATATATATATGTATACAGTCGTCCTCAAAATCATTCATACCCTCCAATTAAAGAAAAGGATAAGTTCACAATAGTAATTCAATAACAAGAAACTAGAGAAACTAATAATAAATTAAAAATTACAAAATTATAATTTCGTGAAATAAAATAATGCTTTTGAATTGTAGTTGAAAAAAATAATTTTAAAAAACCAACCACACAAAATCATCCCAGACACATTCGAGCACCTTTCCCATGAACAGTGGACCAAAATAGCTGTCAACAGGTGTAGCAGTCTTGGAGCATTACAGAAAACACTTGATTGCCTCAAACAGTTGCCCAATAAAATTTTAGCTAAGGAGCCTCATCATGCTTGTTTGCTTGTTTTATTTTTTTATGGCTTTGTTTTTAATATTCCTGTTTAAACCACAATTCAAAATAAATGTCATGATTTTCCTAGAATTTTTATTCATGATTACTTTTGTCAATTTCATAGTATTTTACTGGCAGCTGATTTTATTCCTCCTTTAATTGGAGGGTATGAATAATTTTGAGGCCAACTGTATATTATATATATATATTAATATACACACAAAGCATAAAACAGGATAAAGTGTTTCTCCTTGTTCATGAGTAACATGTAAACAAACTTGCTTGTCTTGTTCCCCAAGCCCCTCTGTTGCCCCCTCCGTCAGCAGCCTGAGGTGTCTATGTGGTCCCTGTGGCTTTGCTAATGGATTTAGGATATAAATCTATCATTTACTCAGCCAGTTAACACCACCCTGAGGCTGCTTTCATTCTGTCTCAGGAGACGCGGCCGTGTGCTTTTGTTCATGTGTGGTAATAAGAGCAGGTAAAAGAAACAAGAGCGGGTTTTGATTGTGTTTGATTTGTAAATGTATTTGCATTGGATGCATTTGTAGCGTTCAAGAGTAAAAAGCAGATCACATCTGGATCTAATGCAACATCAGTGCATTTTTAAAGGACTAGAAGGGAGCGATTAAGGTCGGGCATGCCTTAAACGGGTCATTGGTATTCTGCACTCTTCACATACCGGGCTAAACACTGGATTAATTGTAGTGTATGGAAAGAAAAGCAAAGCATAACCCCTGGACTTAGAGCAGGTGGATTGGCATCGATCGGCAGGGCAGGGCTAAGCATCACTCTCCAATTATCTGTGATTCTCCTCAGTGTGGAAAGCCTGTATGTGCCATCTGCCTCTCCTCCACCCTGCCACTGCAAACACAGAGTGGGTTCACCCTTACATCCACCTGCATGCAGAGAGGACACGGGCTGCAGAGGATTCAGCCCTGAAGCAAAACAACTCGAGACTAAACCTTGCATGATTCTCTGCAAATGAGTCAGGGAAAAAAGATCGCATGCTTCCATCAGAATCAGAAAAGCCCGGGCCAGCTGTGCGGAGGCCACAGATGTGTCGTCGTTTGCTGCTGGTTCTGGGCCAGGTGGACAAGTGGAGGAGCGTCCTTCAGCTGAGTGGTCAGCCCGGCCAGACCAGAGCTGAACACAAGCGAGCAGACTCACACCAGGCAGATGGCCAAAGCTATTAGCCCCAATTAGAACCAGGAACCCTCCACACATCTCCAGAGCTCAGCCATACGGATGAACCGCGGCGCCGCACAGGAGGGGCGGCGGGGCAGACGGAGGAGAAGGCAGGAGAGGACAAACAGAAGAAGCAAGGAGATGCGATGAGGAGCAAGTTAAACATGTGACCCCCACTGGACATCAGTCTTCTCATGCAGTCCTTACTGAGACTTTACTAGCTTTACCAGTCGGGTTATAAATGACCGTCAATTAACAGAGAAATTTCTTTGTTTTTAAAGAAATATAATCTAATTATATCCCAGAGTAAAGAGAAAGCACAGCTTATAAATCAAACAGTTTTTTTCCTCTTTTTTAAAAAAAAAAATTAGGCTCTAACCAGAGGGATTGGCAATGCATGCAAAATTCGATCAAATTTGCTTTCAAACGGACTGAAAAATAGAGCACATTTATTCTATTCCGCCTGTTTAGACATAAACTAGAACAGCGTTTTCTACATTTGCTTTCCTGCTTGATTTATTGCCATCCTCCTTTCCAGCAATCAATTTCTGTGTTTCAGTGGCATCGCCCCCCCTCCTCCTCGCCTCCGCTCCACTTTGACGCCTGTTTGGGAAAAGCAGTGCTGCACCCTGCTGGTGAGCGAGGGTAGTGCGGACACTCTGTTTCACTAAACTGGCAACTCCAAGACTCATCTGTAACTCAGCTTAAATACTAAGAAAGCTTCATTTTGATACATAATCTTTAAAAAAAAAAAGTAAAAAGAAAATCATTCTCTCTCATTCTTCTCTCTGCACATTTCTGTGGATCAACCCAGAATTAGAGGCATTTTTCAGGTAGATAAGAAGAAAAGAAGAAGCCTGGATGGAGGTCAACTCACACATCACATTTAATGCAGAGTGACCTCTACAATAAGCTCTCAGTGGGTGTATCCGAACTGATCGATTACTTTGCTGCGTGTGCATGTGTGCGCTATTCAAAGCAGATACAGCAGCAGTTCACCAGTAATGGTGCCATTAGTGTGGAACGCTGAGGAGTTTGTTCACTATTATCTCATAACAACCAAAACAGACACATTTCTTTGCAATTACAGCTTCTGTAACATAAAATCCTGCAGCTACTTATGACTCCAGGGATCATTTCTACCATTTTCTGACAGACTCATCAACAAAAGCTCAACCAAACTCTCAAATAAGTGTTGACAAGTTATTTTTCCTCATTAATTCACATCCAAATACATGTGTGGTCTGAACTGTAACCTCTTGTAATTATTCTAAATATTAATCTTTTAGTTAATGTCTTTGTTGTATTATTTATATCTTATTTCTAGTCTTATTTATCACCTCATTTTACTTTTCACTTGGACTCTTCTCTATTTTCCTTTTTTTTTTCTCTCACTGTGACACTGCTTTTAACAGTTTAATAGAGCGCTGAAATGCAACGACTTCCCGCTGGGATTATTAAAGTATTTGTGATTCTGGTGTGAAACATGGAAACTTTCCAGTTTCATATTTTTGTTTTGTCTCAGCAAGTCCAAAATCTGTAGATTTTTACCTGTAAGAAACTAATTAAATCAGTTTGACATCTGTTTTAATTAGATTTTTAATAAAATTACTATTTTTGTTGACATTATTCATTAACCAGCTCTGCAACAAAATAAGAGCTGCATTCAGAACCTGAACAATGCATCTGCTGACTGATACTATGATCAATAATGGTCTGTCACAGAAGTATTCTCAGTGTATTATATCTTTTTTAAAAAATAACCCGCTAACATGACGTCTTTTTACGTCTTTTTTATTTTTTACGAAGGTTGCTGCAGTCAGAGCAACATAAGTGGACGCAGCTCACCTTTTCATTGCAGAACATAACCTTTCACACCTGAAACTGATCAATACCTCACATGTAGCACAGAAACATCCCAGCTGAGATCCTGTGTTTGATCACCCTCAATCAGCACTTACCACACAAAAAGTTGGAGAAAACAAACATATAAATCAAACTACAGGACAAGAACGTATCAGTTCATCACTGATTATCACTTCACAAATTATTTGTGGCTTTTTAAATTAAATGAATTCAATGTTTCTGCAGCTGATTTCAAACAGAAAAGCCATCCCAGTTAAAAGTCTTCTTTGCCCAACACCATTAGGATGGCAAAAGCATCATATCTTCTGAATGATACAAATACTTGCCTTTATGAATATATTAGTATCCGAGTCTGAAGAGCAGCAACCTCACGACTATGCATGATGAGTGAGGGTTTTAAGATTTGGATTGACCTCACTGCTTCACAGTAAACTGAACTTAAATTAGGCGTCCACAATTATCAGGCAGATAAGAAATTATTATGTCATTCTGATAAGTCCGATATCATGACGCCTTGTCCCGATAACCTATTGTTATAGAGACATTGTGATTGGGGAAAGAAAGCTGCTGCTTCCCAAGCTGCAAACTTTCCGTTCTTATTTTAGACACTATCTACCCCCCTACAGTTGGAATTTTTAACATTGAACATGCAGAAGTTGAAAATCCCAGTTTTAAGCTTGAAAAGGTTGGTTTTGTTAATGGTTTTGATGTAATTAGGTATGTATGTGTGTTGACAGTTATTGGTTAACAGTATTAGCCTTTAGGAGCTTAAATCTATCAGTCATCGGTATCGTTTTTTTTTTAAAAAGGTTATTGTGCATCTAGGGCTGGGACAATAATCAATAAATCAATTAATCACACAATGAATGAAAATTAATTCACTAATTTTTCTGGCTTCGATGTATCACCATGAGCATGCTTGTATTTGTTTTCCATGTCTCTCGCCTCCAAACACGCTGGATGACGAGAGGGCTCACTCTGTGCATCGGTCTCAGCACCTGGGCGCATTTGTGGTTTAGCAGAATGAAATAAAGGGAGTGAACCATCTTCTCAGTCATTCTGGATCTTTGTATCTGTGGGAGGAGGCGGAGCTGCAAGCACACATACACAGACCACAGCGAGTGAGCTTTAAGGAGCATGGAAACACAAAGCCTAAGAGTCCTTTTTATTTCATTTTTTAATTGTTTTTTTTGTTTGTTAATTTATTTAGGATATTTAAAAGTTCTGATTTTGGACATTTCAATGTGGAATAAAAGTTTAATTGTTGCACTTGAAAGGGTGTACTTGCATTATTATGATATATTAACATTATATAAGTGGTTATTTTGCTATCGGTAATGTCAACAATAATATAGTCTATCGTCAATAATATGTGGGACAATATATCGTCCAGCAAAATTTCTTATGGTCCCAGGCCTATGTGCATCCCGAACTTGAAGCATAAATAGATGTAGGGCTGCTCGATTACGTAAAAAAAATCATTATCATGATTATTTTGGCCAACATTGAATAATCGTGATTACAAACAATTATTTTCTAGTTACAGTATGAATTTATTTTAGCATTTCTTTCCAAGGTTTCTAGCATTGAAAATATATATAGGCTACAAACATGTACCCTACAGCTGTTTTGCAATGTATTAAACATCAAATGAATAAAATAAATATACTTTGAACGTTGAGTTAATGTAAACATAGAAAAGCATAAATATGTCCAAAATAAATGATGCATCCATCTGTTCTGCAATTTCTCTATATTTGAAAAACAAAATAAATATACTTATTTATAGGGCTGTGCGATATACTGATATGATAGGATGTGATATTTACACATACTGTTATATCACGGTATTAGATGTGCACATTTTTTTGCTTTATTTCTTCGTAATGACCCGCCTGCACCTCGACTGACTACAAAGGGGTCACCTGATTATTTATTAAAGGTGGGAAAAAATATTGATACACTGAAATATTGTGATATTTTCATATGCCGATACCATACTTATATTTAAAAATGCGGAATCGATCTATTTTATGAAAATAATCTCATGAGATATTGTTTTGTTGCAAAATCTCATGAGATTTCACGAAATACCGCAAGATTTTATAACAGAACGATTAAATCTCGCAGTATCTTTATGTGAAATCTCATGAGATTTCGTAACGAGATACCATATCTATATTTAAAAACACGGTATGGATTATTTTATATTGAAATCTCGATACCATATCTATATTCAAAAACATGGTATGGATTATTTTATATAATCGACAATCTCGCGAGATATCATTGTTATCGAGATTACAAAATCCTTTTCGTGAAATCTCATGAGATTACATCATGAAACGATGATATTTCGTGAGATTTCATTAGTAAAATAGATTGATATCGTGTTTTTAAGTATAGATATGGTATTGGCATAAGAAAATACTGTGATATTTAAGTATATCAATATTTTTTTCCACCCCTATTATCTAAACTGTCTGGAAGACTGTCTTGGATCCTCCCCAAGACTTTTACAAAGAAATCATAAAAACCCGCCAACTACCATTAATTTCTTCGATTTAACAAACATTTCAAACCATTGTTTGTCAGTTCCATCACTGCAGTGGAGCGATACCTTTACGCTAAACATGTTTCAATACTAAAAACAAGTGTTTGATATGAAATGACACTTTCAGACAAATTAGGGTACAAATATGGGTATATATCATATATCTTCATCTAAAATAAATATATCATGACATGATATTTGGTCCACATCGCCCAGCCCTACTTATTTATATAAAAAATATCCCAAAATAAACTTTGTTGACCTTTAGCGCAATGCTAGAACATTCCAAATCTAACATTTTTGTTAATCACACCCGACAAATGGCCTGGGATAACCTCAGAATAACTTTTAGAAATTGTGGAAAGAAAAATGGCAAAAAAAAAAAAAAAATTGTTTCAAATTTCAATTAATTGCACAGCCCTAAATAGACGCATTCATGAATCGTACCAACTACAATCATATCAGCAGAGCTCTGCAAAACTACTGACCAGCTTGTCAAACAGTCCACCTTTACGGAGGATTTTTCTGAATGAGGATCTCCATCATCTCCAACAAATGGAACTCCAAAGACAGTGTGGACCAGCTGGTCATCGTAAGGACAAAATGGAAAAGTGCCCTCATAATTGTGGGACTACGGGGTAACACTGGGACAGTGTCTTCCTCTTGAGCTGTCACAGAGGCAGTAAAGAGATTGATAGCATGGAGTCATTTGAGCTATTGGTTATTCTGAATGAAGTATGGGCTTATTGGGTGCAGGCCTCTCTCACTGGCTAACATTGATTTCCACTCACTCTTTCAGCTCTCTGTGCCCTTGTGCAAATGTCTCCCCCTCTTAGTTTTTCCCTCCCAACTTCCTGCCTGTCCCTTATTTATCCAGCGTCTCAGACATTTCGCCTGAATCTATAAAGAAATCATCACAGGCCCCGGATCACTGAAAGACAACCAGGTAACAGACAGTAAGAAGAAGAGAGGAGGAGATGGTGCAGAGGGACGGAGTGAAAGACAAAGAGGAAGTGAAAGAGAGACAGTAGTGCTGAGGGAGAGACAGATGGAGGTGCAGAGATGAATTAGAAGAGAGACAGAGCAGGAAACAGAGGGAGAGCGGGAGGTGTAATTATCTATCAGGTGTTCGGGTGTGCGTGACAGAGGAGGAAGCTCATTAGCACACTCTGTGTACACCAATTACACAGCCAGGCTTCTCAGGGCATTCCCCTGGCATGTTTGTGTGATGCTGGCGGGGACACTCAGACACTTTACCGATACACACTGCTTCACAAAACTCCACCCAAGACGCAGCTCTAATGGACACACGAGCTCCGAAACATTCGTCTTATCCGTCTCAGACAGAGCAGACTACACTTTCCCATCAGTGCATTACTCATGACATTCAGTCCAAGAGAGATTTCTAAACTAGTTTCCTTTTCAGTTCATTATTCCAACGTGTTGGGGGACAAAATCTTAATGGAATAAAAGATCTCAGCGTCTGTACTGACTTGGCTTTTAAAGAAGAGTCAGAAAAGCTGTTTTTAGCCATATTTCGGAACCAGAACAGGTAAATTTCAGCATATCGTTCCAGTGTTGGCCTCACAACGCTGGCTTCCTGTTTAGATGAGAGCAGACTTTAAACAGCATTGCACTATCGTACAAACTGACCAGGTAACGCCGTGCATTCCTGGACGTACATTGTAATCCCAAAGTTCTGGTCTTTATTCAGTTTCCAGACTCCATAAAAACACAGAAGGTGAGAGGGCTTTTTCCTTTGGTGCCTGATGCTGTGGAACAATCTACCTCTTGTCATCAGGGAGCCATGTTTTTGCAGCAAAGCTAAAGACCCACCTGTCTACGATTGCATAAGAACTAGTGTTTAGTTTTATGATGATATTTAAACTTGTTTTCTCTTATTTCAAATTGATTTTGGTGGCTTAATAAATACAAAAATATCATCAACACACATTTTATAAAGCAGGTTTAATCTTTTCATCTAAATCTTCAACAGAGAATCAAGTAGTGTCTAAAAATATATTAACAAGTGGTACCATCAAATCTCTTAGATCTGCTGAGACATGTTCAGCACTACTCTACATAAAAAGACCAACAGTTAATGAAGGTGTGGTTATTTGAAATAGAAATGAATGATAAGTTAATGTCTGAATGAACTTATATTCTTGAATCACAAAATACATATACAGTATTTACTGTGTAAAGCTGAATTGCTACTTTTATTAGGATGAATTACTAGATTCTTTAGAATTTTAGCTACATTTCTCAATTAATAAAATGGTCTTAACATTGACAGGAGGTCTAATTTAAAAAAAGTGTGAGGGAAAAAAGGTAAGTTGTTAAAACATTGAGGAAAAATATCAAATATACACACGTGTGTGAAGGAAAAGCTGCTTTCAGTAGCTATCTGGAGGAATAACGGTGACTACATGAGTCTGGTAACTCTTGACCAGACCAACACATCATCTTGAAGGAATTTTGGTTTATTCCTCCAAAAGAAAAAAGTGTATACAGATTGTGTTGGCTTACAGTCTGAGCTTTGACTTGACATCAGCTTCACACTTTTTTAAACATCCTTTGGTAAACAACTTGTGTGTTTACTGCCAATTTATTACTGCACATCATGTTTTCTGCCTCAAATCTGTCAAAGTTTCCCAGAAGGGACAACAAAATGACTCAAACTAGAACTTATTTATATATTCTGTGTTGTACTTCAAAATTTGTTACATAAAATCATAAAAATAGTGAAAACTAACTATAATGCATGCTTCATAGATGGGTGGGCATATGGTGAAAAGCTGTCATTTGTCCATGAAACATTTATCCAGAAGGCTTCCAGTTTTTAAAGTGGAATATTCTTTAGATATTGTCTTCCCCCCACTCTGTTATTATGGCACATAGCTGGGTAATGTTTTGATTTCTGAACATTAACTATTGTGAGTGAAGCCTTGAGTTGTTTACTCTGGTTTCTGTGTGGCCTCGCAAGCTTTCACTGGACATCTACTCCTGAGGGCAGTAACACTATCAAATTTCCCCTCTTAAAAAACAATCCAACTGTGGACTGGTGGCTGAAGATGAGCCTTTTCCAGCCTAATTAATTTCACAAGCCCCCTAAATCTCCATCTTCTTTTCATTCCACCCTTATTTTAAATCCAAGAAGCATTTTTTCCCACTCTATAGTTAAAAAAAAACCAACATTTACAATGATTTATCCAATCCACGCAAGTTGGGATCTATTTTAAGTTGCAGAAGTCTCAAGAGGCACCCCCCCCTCCCTCAATATTGAAAGACACAAACTCAATGAAATCAAATATTCTTTATATATACTGAAAACATTTTCTCTAATTGATTTATAAAATTAGGGATGCACGGTATTGGAATTTTGGCCGATATCCAATATTTTAAAACTCATGTGGCGAATACCCGATATTGATACCGATATTACAGCTGAAAAAAATAAGCAGTCATTGCAAATAGCAGTTTTGATATCTGTTTCTGACACTTTGAAAAATAGAGTTGGAAAAAAATATCAATACACTGAAATATCACGATATTTTCATATGCCAATATCAAATCGATATTGAAAAACGCGATATTTATCTATTTTACTAACAAAATCTTGAGATTCCATCGTTCTGTTACAAAATCTCACAGTATTTCGTGAATTCTTGGGAGATTTTGTAAGTAAAATAGATCAATACTTCGTTTTTAAATGTCAATATGATATCAACAGATGAAAATATCACAAAATTATTGTGAATTCTCCTGAGATTTCATAACAGAACAATGAAATATCGTAAGATTTCATTAGTAAGATAAATCAATACCGCATTTTTAAATGTCAATATATCAGCATATGAAAATATTGCGATATTTCAGTGTATTGATATTTTTTCCCACCCTTAGTCTTTAGAGGTTTTAAAGTCTGTAAAAAATAAGTTTTTGAAGAAGAAGAGGAAGAAGTTTTTTCTTTTGGGGGGGTGGATTTTAGGAACAGTGGGCTGATCAGTTAAATATCGGTGGGGTGGCCGATGTCTGATACTCAGTTTTTAGGCCAATATAGGTCGATAACGATCGGGGGCCGATTATATTGTGCATCCCTATATAAAAAATCAAACATTATAATAACAGAATTTTCTGAAACCTGGATTAGGCTTTTATATTTCACCAACAGAAAAGTGACTCAAACCTAAAAACAAAATAACATGCACATCATGGTGCTAGTAAGACATCATACATCCACCTGCCTGCAGGGTCTAGCATGCTGCAGACGTCTCACCTGCTGAAGTTGCTCTGGCTCGATGAAACCACGCCTACGTTGGCGACAGACAGGACCTGCTTGTTAATGGCCTGGCTGGAAGCATTGGCTGTTGCCATGGTGATGGTTGCAGAGGTTTCATTCATGCCCAGTAGTTTTCCTGAAAAGATGTAAAATGTTTAACCATCAAATTAAGCTTGCAAAAAATATGGTCATCTCCATTACTAAAGGATATTAAACATATTTGCCAGGAATAAGGACTCCAGTTCCAAGGTCAAGTAAATTGCATCAAAATGCCCATAAACCTTGATATATGCAAAGGAGAAAAACAATTCAATTCAAATGGAAATGGAGAGTTCTTGTGCACTTAGCAATGTGCAAAGATTTGAGATACAGAACAGAGATAAATATGTATAATTTAGGTAGAAATAAAAAGAGTCCTAACATCAAATATAATAAAAACCCATTACCAAAGAGAAATTAACTTCACTCCACCAGCATACATAAAAGGATATTTGTTAGAGAGAAAATTGTCCTGCAAAACAAGTTGTTCTTCTGTTTTAAATCCCTTTTCTGCCTGAGTGCAAATTTATTTAGTCCAACACAGCAAACAATGGATGAAAATTAATTAACACAGAAGCACCATTTAGGAGGCACTTAAGAGCACACTGATGGCTTGGATATAAATTCGCTCTCAGCTCTCTAAGGAGGAGATTTTTTAGAGCACTAAACCCATGAATAAGCTGACATGTCTTCCTCACCTATAGATGAGCAAGACTAAGTCCAGCCTTATTCTGTCATTACCAGCAGATATGAATCTTTAAAAGTCTTTAAACTCAAGTAAGAGAATATGATGTTTTAACAGAAACTTAAACTTTTCAGGAGACAGAAAAGTGAATCCACTTGTTTTTCACAACAAAAACTCTTAATTTGGACCCATCTTCAGTATTCTGTTGGTGTGTTTTAACCCTTTTAATGATGTTAACTTGAGCTCACCTTGCTCCTTGCAGAAGTCCGGTTCTGTCATGGTACTGGGCATTAACAGCTCGCCTACAGCAGGCTGAATGGACACACTGAACTGGTCCTCTTTGGTGCTGAAGAAAGACAACAGAAGAGCAACGTAAGCACATCTTAGAGATGCTGCTTTTCAATATCTAACAGCAGCTCAATGAAAACTTGTATAAAACACTGACACTAATCTGACAAGGCTGGACATATAACCACAGCTTTTTGTACATAACTAAAGTCAAGGCCGCATACAGCCACATTAAGAAATAGGCTTACAAATTATCATTATGCTTGATGGGACTTGGAAGATTCAAAACATCACAATCACAGAATGAGTATTAGCTGAATAAAATCAGGAGACAAGATAAATCTGCATTCTAGTTCTAGTTCTGGTTAGAAGGTGGTTTTTATTTTACTCAGTATATTCCTCTTTTTTTACACAAAGGATGGATAAACAGAGCAGGCAGTGAAGGGGCAGTGGTGGATGAAACCACGTGAAATGAAACATTTCTCTGGAGATGTTTTGGCACGTTACTGTAAGTGTAATAAAACCCTCAAGAGTAACAGGCCTGCCAGAGTCTGCGGTCACCCAGCTGGAACATGTAGATTGGTAATATTTTTAACTCCAGTCACAAGAAATGCACAGTCTGCGCAAGAATGAACGCTCCGTGGGTTATTTACTAAATTACAGCAATATTGTCTAAGATTTAAACATTAGACCATGCTTATTTATATCAAATCATCATGACTCCATATATTCACAAAGGATTTTGAATTCTGCATCTAAGTTTTGTGGGTATTTTTAGAGATGCACTGTTCCGATACCCAGATCAGATATCGGCTCGATATTAACTAATTAGTTAGATTGGATAACGGATGAATGAGGTGGATCCAGTATTTCAATCCAGTCATTTCTTCTTTTTTTTTTTTTATAATTAGCATCATACAGAGCAACACAGTTTCAGCGATCTCAGTCTCAGCATTTATATCTGTACTTTTTTTTAACAAGCATAATGCCCACAATCACACGGCAAGGTATACGGTTCATTCATTCAACAGTAGTACTGGATCAGTATCAGGTGTCAGCTGACATGCTGAGCCCAGGTATTGGTATCAGATCAGATTGGAAAAAAACTGGATTGGTGCACCTCAAGGTATTTTGTGTATATTTAAATTTCAAACACTATAATAGTAACAAAATAGTATCAATCAATAGTATCAACAGTTTTTTTTTATTTTTGCATTTAAATACCACAAAATGTTCACCATACACATATTTTTCCTAATTTGTTCTTCCAGCTCAACTTAACCTACATGATCTGATCATCATCTTTCATTGGTGGTTTGATGACTCATCCATTCTTAAAGAAAATGACAGAAAATGATGAATTAGATTGAAAGAAATGCAATGCCTGCCCATTCCCATTGACAGCAAAGCTTCATGTGAACTTGTTTATTTGTTAATGACTTTTAAAATGTCACATGACTTGATCACGCTGGTGTAATCATTGACTCCCTAAATCAGGGGCGTCCAGCTCTGGTCCTCGAGGGCCACAATCCTGCAGCTTTTCAAAGTTTCCCTACTCCAGAACACCTGCTATTGTGCAGAACTCCACAGACGGTTGGTTCTATCTAATTTGAATCAGTGCGTTGAAGCAGGGACTGCAGGACTGCTGCCCCTTGAGGGCCGACTTTAAACAACCCTGCCCTAAATATTCCTGAGTATTTATCCTAATGTGTGGACTTTTTATGATGTGAGAAATTGTTTTTTATTGCAGATGCACCTGCTTTTAGCATGTTAAAGGGACATTGTGTAGCAGTTGTATATCATAAGCAACTCGCTCGTACGTTTCATGCTGCATTCACGTGAAAGCGGGCAGACAGCAGACGGACGACAGCCGCTGCATGTAACGGCATAAACAAGCCTCTATGTGAAGACGTGGTCTGTCAGTTACAGTGACTTCAGTCCCCATCTCTGATATGTTGTCATGGCGATGTATTAATTTCCCTGACCCATGTTTTACTGTCCTTCTCTCTGCTTCTGTGATTAAAATGACATCTGGTTTGCTATCGACAGTCGTCTGCCCCACTGCACATGAACGCAGCATCAGATAACGCTCGGTTCCTCCTCACTGCACTGCGATGACTTTTCGAAAGCATCACCTTGACCTGAGCCGACAACACTTTAGTCTCCAGTGACTTTCCGTGGTTTCCTACTGTAAAAACATGGCAACACGACATGGTAGCCACCACCGAGCCTGCAAGTTTGATGTATATATGAATGATTCGAACGGCAAATTCAGAGTTTACAGGAGCACTTCAGTTTGTTGATGGGAGTGATTAATGATTAATGGAAAAACACTTTTGAATGAAATAATCCATTTTTGTGAGTTGATAACAGGAGAACTTACACAATGTCCCTTTAACATTCCCAACTCGTTCATTCACCCCAGTTGTGTTTGACACAATCAAAACTTGTACCAGCTGGAAGGAGGATTCTGACTCTAAAAGAGTTTGCTGTATGTGCCATCTGATGCTACACAAAATAATAAATATCAAACATACTGTGGCACTCTGTCATTGGATAGACATTTCTGAATATTAACATAAAATGTGACTTCTGTTCAAATAATTGAAAGCAATCTGAAAAGTAAGTATTGAAAGTATAAAAACTGCCCTGAAGAACTTGATGATTTTCTGGGAGAGAAATTTGAGAATTGACACCACCTCAGGCTGTAATGAAGGTATAGATTTGAGTTTTAATGAACAAAAACAGGAAATTGTGAGGTTTAACTTTTAGCTTATGAATGGTACTATTATTTAAATCCATGTAAAATACAGGCTTTAACGGCTTGTGTATTTTGAAAATGACAGGAAAAACAGAAAATTAGCCAAACATTACCACAGGTAAGACGAGCGATGCCTATTACATCAGATCTCAGGGGGTGAACAGACTGATAAATCCATTAATTTTGCAAATCTGCATGAAAAATGGCTTCATTCAAGAGTAAAGAAGGTGTTCCTTGTGAGAAAAATTAAAAATCCAAATATTTTAACTTCTGTAATTCAAACTGAACTAAATCACGGTAAACTAACAGAAACCTGTCAGAAATTGTGTGTTTTGTGCACTTGTGTGTGTTCCTGCTTTGCTTGTGTATGAAATGTTTCTCCTCTGATTGCTTTGCAAACCACGCTCTGTGAATGGCATTCTGGGCCGGATTGATTCCCCCATCTCAAACAGATTTTCTGATAAGGTTATCGATCGGCTGAGCAGCGGTGCCAATGGCATTCAGCGGGCTGATTTGGGCCGGGGCTGATTAGAGGAGGAATAATTGTTATCCAAGTGAACTGGGATCAATTGTGGCTGATGTCTCACCTGGGAGTGCTGGCACAGAGCGGGTAGGAAAAGGAAAATTAACAAAGAACAGATGAGAGGGGCAAAAAGAAAGAGGTAGAGGTGATGATGAGGAGCAGAGGTGGAAGAAAGATGTAATATCTGAAGGTCTGAGAGAAATATGCAAGCGGATGTCAAGTTGTCTCACCATAACTGGAAGTTGGCTGCTTGCGTCGAGTCGCTGAAGTCGATACCCATGGGCACCGTCACCGAAGCCCCCGGCTCCAGCCGCTCTGAGAGGAGAGGAAAAATGAGAGGAGGGGAAAAAAGTGAGTGACAAGGGCTCAGTGTGCAGTGTGGGGAAGGATGAAGCGAAGTGGAGGAGGAGAGGGCGCAGCAGCAGAGTGGAACAGACAAGCATCTACACTTGTGTTTTCTACATCACAAAGCAAGGCCACCGTGTGTGAGAAATCTATCCTTCAATCTGCTTCCCCACAACTCTAGCCTCTGTGAAAGGGGGAAAAAAAAGCACATTTCCAAAACAACAGGCTTGTCAAAAGCAGCATCAGCATCCAGAGGGATGAAGGGAAAGAGATAGACGGAGCAGATAAAATGCAAGCTGGAAGACAGCTGAGCTAAACCAAAAACGTTGAGCACTACAGAGAGTCTGGAGAGGTGAATGTTAGAGGTTTACAGTGAGAGGAACAGACGGACAGAAACATCCTCCATCCCTCCCCAGTCGGCCCATGTTTCTCTCTCCACGGAGCAAAACTGTTTTACTGGATAACCTTTCCAGAGATACAGCAGGAAAGCAGAGACTCCAGAGGAAACCCTCTGAAAACACAGCCATCAAAGGCTCACGTCTAATCCAGCTTTCACCGCTTCTACCAGGCTCTCCGTCTCTAGTTTTGCCTTTATATTTAATCTTTGCAGATTTATTTTCATCAAATGATTTACAACTGTAATCTGTGTTCTCTTATTAATCATTAGGGGATGCACACAGCGACATTTGGTATCACAATATTTGCCCTAAAATAGAGTGCGGTTATATTTATCATCAGACTTCATGGGAAATAGTAGGTGCCATAAGTACATTTTTTAATCTTTTGTGAACTTGCTTTCTGTTTAAGAGGACGGACGACCGTGTTTCTGTAAAGAAAAAAATAGGCACAGCCCACTCATAAATGTGACTTCTTCACTGTAAGCTAGCATATAGACCTACAGTATGTCTTGTTTCCATCCAAGCTGAGGAGAATCAGAGCCAGATGATACCAATGGCTGGTGAACTACCATTTGACAGAGAACCTAACCCCAATTTAAGGTAGATATGAGCATGATCTTTGACAATTAAAATTCCTCTTTTGTGGATTGTTGGATTGTCAATAATATAGGACATGCTTGTGCAATTATCTTGAACATTTTAAAGGGGTTAATATAAAACCTTATATGAAACTATGATGTCACACAGCAGCAGCAGGCTAAAATAAATCTAAGTAGGGATGTTCAATATTGGCTTTTTTTTTTACCGATATCCGATATTGTCCTGACTCTTAAATTCAGATATCCAAATCAACCGATACCGATGTATGCAGATAACTGTGAGGTTCTCTCTCTCATATCTTGAGAAATACAACTACTCTGCTCTGACAACAAAGATCCCAAACTAGCCTTATCTCAGCCAGAGGAGTTCATTTTGGACATCTGGCTGCCAGATATCAGATGCTAGCAGGTATTAGCCAACATGTGGCTAATTCTAATGTTTCTGACAACTTGGTAACTTAACAACTTAAAACCAGACATATTATAAGCAGCTTCAAAGCAAGTCAGTCTGTAGCAGCAGCAGCTGCACTGTAGTCATCTGAGATTTCTTTAAAAAAAAAATATATATTCTCATACTTCAGTCCAAAAAAAAACTATACAGATATTTTACGATATCACAATTTAATGCCAATATCAGCTGATAATATCAGACATCCCTAAATGTAAGTTAAGCAGCTCAAAAATCCCAGATAAAAGACACTACTTTTGATGAGGAGCACAGAAGTACTTGTTTGCTTGTTTTAATGTGTAAAATATCATATTTTGGAACTTTAAAGGTACAGCATGTTAAAATGACAAACATCTAGTGGTAAAGATGGGTATTTGAAAGAATTTTTTTTTTCTTCATATTCTAAGCACTGTTGTGAATGTTCAGTAGCTGTTAGTGGCCAAAATTCTTTCAGACATAGAGATGTTTTCATCTGCGAGTGGATCCAGTGGTCGCAGGTGCAGCTACGATTGTACTATTAGTAACTATTTTTAATGTTTTTCAGGCATTACCTATCCCAAAAAGTGCTTTAACTCTGATTAAACAAAGCTGATACCGCAGTTTTAAGTTCAGAGGGTTCTCACTTCACTCACATTGTTTTGTCCATTCAGGGACACCGTAGTAAAAATGGCAGCACAGAGATGGCAAGCTCCATGTATGTGCATTGCCAGAAAGTAAATATAAATGACTCATTCTAAGAAAATAAACATATAGCAGCTATTTTAATGAAGCAATTACATAATAGAAACACAGTTTTGGATTATACTGTATATAAATTTTTTTCTGCCATTTTTTTTTTTTTTTTTACACACTGTACCTGAAGTTTGTAGGGTGGCCTCTACTGGCCGTTGGAGGAACTGCAGTTTTTAGCACCCAGAGGTCAGGGCTTCACTTGTTTTGAAATGCTCTTCACTTTGTTGTAAAACTTAAAGTCAGGGCACGCATAAAGTCAGGAAAATCCTCGGCTGCACTGGAAACTGTTATAACCACCACCTACTGATTGAACATAAGGCTTAAGCAGTTATAACTGATTACTTAACAAGTAAGTTGTTTGGTTTGAGGGCAGAAATGCTACATTTTAACCAGTTACATTACAGATCAGCCCTAATACACACAAAACTGAGCTGCAGCAGAAAGTAATGTACCCTTTTATCTAAGAGCAATATTTTTTTTTTACTAAATACAAACCCTGTCATGTATTACCCTTCACCTAACAAACACAAAACAGCACTACATAAAGCTTTGTCTGTATTCATCCCCTGCAACTTATCCAAACTAAATCCAGCTGCCAGCTCACAGTAGCCCGTCTCAATCGATCCAAATTACCCACTGTTTGGCTGCTTGAGTTCCTTCAATGCCCAATCAATCCCCTGCAATTGACAGTTTTAACATGCTCCATCGCACACCACTTCTGTCTGTCTGTGTGTGTTTCATGCACACATGAGATGAAAATTTTGAAGGAGCACTGTTCTCCGAGTGTAGAATCATACACAGGGTGTGAAGAAATATGGAGATAGTGTTTGTGTGCTGGTCCTGATCGATATTAAAGAGCAGGGATTAGAAGAAGTAATATTGGCTGTTTTCAGGTTGGGGAAATGGGACAAGGCTATTTGCTGAACTGAGAGCAAAAAGGCTTAAAGGCTTTTGATAACTTGATGATGATTTAATATCTGTCTGGGCAAACAGCCATAGATGCAGAAATCTCAAAATGCTATTGTGAAGGAACAAAGGTGACCTCAAACTCACAGGACAAAAACACTAATAAATAAATAAATTGGGTGGTAGGACACTTAATGTGAATATAGTTCAGAAATATTTGTGATTTGACAGTTAAAATTGCAGAAATGTTATGAATAAAAGAGAAAACAAGACCATTACATGCTTATTCAACCAGCTATTCAAAAATTTTCACACTTGAAATTTTTTGTTTATTTTTATGATGAAAACTAACTTGATAGAATAATCTATCAAGTTAGAGCCAGATTTATAAACGCTGATGAGGTTTATATGCAATAATTAAATAGAAAATTCAGCTAAAGAAAAGAGAGAAAAAGAACATCTGGAAATGTTTAATACTCACCTGTTTTTAAAGAGAGAGATGTACTTGGCATATGTGTACAAGTATATATGCATATGTATTTATTTATTTTATATCAGGAGACTTAATGTGTCACAAACTGACCCACGGCATGAAAATCGCTCATTTTTGTATCAATCTTGTTTAAATGTGCAGTATATATTTTCAGCTATACAGATTAAAGTTAATCACATGGTTTGAAATAAACTGCTTATAAGATAAATGACTTTTAGTTCATATTTATACAGAACACACTTCATTTCCATATCTAAACATAATTTAATTGTCCTAAGCTAAAGGCTTTAACGGCTAAATGTACCATGAATGGGTTCCATGATTAATTATTGAAATACATTCCTGCTCTATACATAATCTCACTTTTTTTTCCCCATTTACAAGAGTTGATTTTAAACCTTAGTCGTTGCACTACTCCTACAAGCAAAACACTGCAATGAAGCAAGCTGCTTTTTAGGCTGTTGAGCTTACTTATAATACAGAAAATAAAAAAAAATCCTAAATCTGATCAAAACTCAGAAATTCACTGTAACTTGATGAATAATCCTCTTTAGTTTTACTCACCAGGAATTCTTCTGAGCACATATTATGTCTTTATTTTTGGTTTTCATGTGCATTTTATTTACATGTTGTTTTATTTATTTTGCGCTCTTATTTAATTGCTGATTATATTTTATTATTTCTGTGTCCAGCACTTTGATCAACTGAAGTGTTTTTCAAATGTGCTTTATAAATAAATATGACTTGACTATTCACCTTTCAAAAAATACTTTTTACAATGTTTAAAATGAAAATAATAATAATAAAAAAGTGAACACCCACCAACATCTGGCTCTAATGTTCAATGTAAAAGTGTTTCATTCCAGTCTTAAAAGACTCTGCTAAGGATAAGGATTTAAATATCTGCAGCTCAGCATCAATGGAAACACAACACCCAGGTGTACACACTAATTATCCCTGAGGATGCTGCAGCCAGGAAACAAAAAAGGTCAGATCTCACATTTTCCCTTACAGAAACATTGCTCCTTACGTTTCACACAGACTGAGGCAACTTTTTGATCAAAAAAGATTAGATTTATTGTTTGTTTTACTTTTTAAGATTTTGTCATCATAGCTAGAATTTACTCTTTTTCCTGCTATATTGAGTAAAAGTAGCTTGATTATTACAGATTTATAATATAGTATATAGAGAAAGACCATCCCCTCCATGGTGTCATAGTATGTTTACAGTTTTTACCCCTCAGAATACTGAAGATAAACTATCACAACACAACAAGGAAAGATTTTAATCTGCTGAATCTCTGTTAAAAAAAATAACCAGATGTAAAAAAAAATTGTTCAAGGGGGTAAAAAGGGTTGGGTTTTTTATGTTTTTTTTCTTACATGAAACAACCTTTAATTATTGCTGATTTCCTAGTTCATTTATAGCAACCCTACAATCACCTGAAGAGTTTTTACCAAACACATTTCCCACTAATCACCTAGTTTTTATTGATGATTAGTGGAGTAATGTACATCTGACATATGCATACTCACCAATGGTGTTAAAGCAGTGGATGTTGAGACTTGCTGGGCTCCGGTCTCCTATATGGATCTCCTCCAGGTTGTTGTCTGAGTTGTTGGTCAGTATGACCTGAACTGCAACCATACTGGGCTGGTACAAACATGGCTGCCTGGGAAAGTGGTACTTGGCTGACAATCCTTTTCCTGTCATATGGTGAAGCAGCTCATATGTTT
The DNA here is from genome assembly GCA_023101725.1 of Atherinomorus stipes. Lineage (NCBI taxonomy): Eukaryota > Metazoa > Chordata > Actinopteri > Atheriniformes > Atherinidae > Atherinomorus > Atherinomorus stipes. Next base: position 620,599 of record JALJCO010011227.1, on the reverse strand, counting down.
TCACAGGACCAAAAGATGAAGTGGTGACCTATAAAAACAAATGCAACAAAGAGATATTCCACTGAAAAGAACGACTTTGTGGTGTAGTTCTGGGAAAACAAACAGCGTTGACATATAGATCACACTACAATCATCTTTTTCATACATACACTAACCCCTGCAGGATGTAGCAGAAAGGATGAATTAGAAAAACAGCACATACAGAGCATGCATGGAGCTTTCTAGATGAACACAATACGCTGGAACATTGTGCAGTATAGTGCAAATGCATCCACGCGAGAAACTGGATTAATACAAGTATCTCTAGTCTTCACATCACATATATTTAAGCAATTGAATTCACCCAATCAGCACCCAGAAGGCACCACTTTTTGGTGAAGTGGGACCCACCCCGGCGCTCCCTTCATTAACTCCGTAGGGTAAAGAGAAGTGCATTAAGAAACATACTCAATCAGCAGAGTTAGATGGAAATGGGCCGGATGCTCAGGCAAAACAGGCTGAATGAAAACCTCTAATGAATAGAAACACAAGTGCCTGCCTGGGCCAAAGCTGCCATTCGCCGGCGGTTTAAAAAGGGGGCTTTTACCTTTTCAGATGCAGGAAATTGCATTACCTTTGAAAGTGAAAAGAAAGGAGATGAAGGCAGCGTTGTATTTTCTTATCCTAAAAATTAACATCTTGTTACGTAGGCAAACACTGTTTACACTCGCTGGTGCTGAGATTTTCTCTCGATGCTGGCAACTGTCAGCTCTCATTAGGGAGATAAGATGGCTCGGCCCACACAAAAAAACAATACAGCAGCAGCACTGTGTTGTCAAATGTGGAAATTGTCACATCATGTGCGTAAACATCAGATCAGACACACCTCTGTTGTCTTTGTATAATTTAAAGTAATAAAATGCACCAGAGAAGTAAAACAACTTGAAGTAGTTTCTTTAGCTTTCAATAAAAGTCAAAGGTTCTTCTGTCTTGAGAGACAGCTATAATTGGCAAATATATATGCGTATGTATGTAAAAAGAAAGAAAAGATAGATGCAGCCTTTTCACATAGAGCATCTGAAGGCACTAAATGATGTGAATTAGCACGAGTTCAAACACAGAAAAATGTCTGTTTATCATCTGAAAGTGACAAAACAACAGTTTAAAATAGTCACAAGAGCAACAAAATGGACGGCAAAATAAATAATTACGCTGAGCATGACATGAAGAAAACCAGTTGTAGAAAAACAGATCCTGTGACAGACTTTAATGATTAAGTGAGGTGTGTGAACTAAGTAAGATTATTGAATATGACTAATGATATGATGTGAAGAAACAGAGGAAACATGCCGGCACGATGCTGTCAGAGTACATTGTTTGTAACTAAAGCTGAACTCAGTGCAAGTGTGCTCTGGCTTCAGTGGATGAATCTGTTTGTCACACATAAGCTGCTGAAATGAGTCCTAATGTGTTCGCTTCAGACCCGGAGACTGATCAGGAGAAAATCCAACACCATTACTGCTCTTTAATGCCATGCTTTCTTTTCTAAAAAAAAAAAGTAATAAGTTTGACTGAATCTACCAAAATCGAAATGAGAACTCAATTTGAGCAGTAACTTTGCGGTCATAGGAAGCCAACCAGTATCACAGTGACTGTTACTCCGGCTTTACACCAGGTTCCTGCACGCTGCGTACGGGCTGCGCAACGGCTTTGCTCCGACCTCCGCGGCGCGAGCATTTACACCGTGCATGGCATGCAAGCGAGAGCACCCGGTGTTGCTAGATCCGCGAGATCAAAGAATCACAGGAGGGATTGCAAGGTCGCCTGTGATTCTCATCCGAATGGTTAATTTTGTCTACATGTCTGTGGGTCATTGTTTCTTATTTCTCCAAAACCGTGTCCATGGAGATGATGTCATGTTCAGATAGTCCAGCAGTTAAAAATCTACACGGTGGCTTTTGTTTAGACATATACCGGATTTTTTACACTGAATCTGGTGCCTGACTTCCTGTCTGGTCCGATGTGAACGACTTGACTTGCGGTGTTGGTGCATGCTCTGTCAAAAATAGAGGTGGTGGATATCTTTAGCGCAGTGGCGCAACATGACGGAGCGACAACGGACCACTCACGTGCTGCGGCGTGCTCAATGTAAGTCAAACCATTGACTAAAATGGGCGCAATTCAGTGTGCATGGCACAATGCTGTGCTCATGGACTGGTGTAAAGCCTGGGTTAATGAGTGCATCCATATCCCTTCATGTCTTTTTACAACATGAAGGGATCTCCCTTTGTATCAGTCATCTCATTCAGTCTGCATCATTTCATCCTGATACTCCGTTTAACTGGAGGGAAAATGCTATAATGAGCTTTTTCTGCAGTAAAGCTTTCATTTTTCTAAAAAAAAAAAAATCCTGTCCAAAGTTATATTTATGAATATATAATCAAATGAAGCAAAAAAGTTGCTGTTATCAAACTTGAACTGAACTTGCATTTTGGCACCCCGAATGATGGCTATTCCAGCATCCATTTTGCATCCTGTCTCTCTTCTGCGATCTCTCCAGACCGTGAATGTCAGATGCTGACTCGTCTTATCTCTTGCTCTGTCATCTTCTCTCTATCTTTTCTTTGCTTCCTTCAATAATGTCCTCTATTTCTTTGCTGAATCCGCTATTAAAACCAGTGTGTTGATAACCAGTTACCTGCGAGTGACTTGATGCCATAAAGCAAAACGCAATTGTCACATGATGCCAGGGATGGAATAAAAAGACGTTGGGAAGTGTAATTTTTCAGCCTCCGTACGCTGTACGGCAATGAGCGCTCCAAGATTGTATCTAATTGTATCATCAAGATAAGCGAGAGGTACAGTTTTAAGGTTTGAAACCTACATTATGTCGCCTTAAATCTCCCTTCACACCATTCAATCGCTGTAATTTTTGCAGAGTTTACTTTCAACTGGAGGGAAAACGGCTAAAATTGATCCTTTCCCATTACTGCAGAAAAGTTTTCAACCACCTGAAAAGATCATTTCCATCTTTACATTGATTACCACCGTGCATAGTTCGTGTAATAGACAAAATTACAGGTAGAAATGAGGCATTAAAGTTACTTTATTAATCTAAAATAGACCCTTTTAGCTATATTAAATCAAAATGCCTTCGACTGCTGTATAGATGGACACCCACTTGTTTTTGTGCATGGATACTGTAAGAAACAAAGGATGGACTAATCCAAAATAGTTCAAGATGAATGCATCAAATGACATCACGGTCATGGGAATAAATGCTAATTTAAACAAAATGATAAAACAGCAGCATGATTAACGAATTAGAAAAGTGTTAAAAATGTTTTTGGCATGCACATAATCATAAGCAAGCACTTTTTCTTTTCTACCCCCTTCCTGCCTCACTTGCATTGAGGACCAGCATCTATTTGCTCTCGTTAATCCCAGTCTGGCCATAATAAAAGGCCCAGTTTTAACCAAATCCTGGGTTTTATTCTGGGAGATGTGTGTTTTTCTTTTTTTTTTTTTTTTTAACATTATGGCTAAGTTGTATAAAAAACATGTGAAAGATGTGGTGCAAATTCAGACAGTCAAAGGACTCTTTCAAGATGAAATACCAACATCTATTCAAATTAAACTGATATACTGTACGTAGCCTCCAACGAATCCATGATTTCAACCCCACTTTAATTTTTTAAGACTGAAAGAAAATGGGCTCACAACAGTGTTATAATCACATCAAAGTGAAATACCTAAAACCACTTATTAGAACAACACAATCTCCCCCTCCTCTTGGAAGACAACCATCATCTCCTGTGACCAGACCATCCATGTGTCTGTAAAGGAGGTCAAACAAACATTTGTTGCTGTGCTGCAACGCCGCTGCGCCCTCACAAGTGCCCGTCACGCCACCGCCAGCCTGCAAATTTATTGGGCCACTTTTAGATGTGTCAGAGCAGTCGGTGTCGATAAAGCCCGCCGTAATGTTTGCCACCCCATCACAACAGAGATTTACCTCCCTGACAGAGACATCCTGCTTCAAGGTCCTGTCTGTCGCTTCGCCCTGAGCAGGCGGCAGCGACAGGACAGGGCTTCAAGCTACTTATTATCACCAATTTGACACAGTGGACAGTTAAAGCCTGACACAAGTACCCACACAAAGCCCCTTTGCCCTTCCATCCTCTGTTGTCCTGCTACGCAGAGCAATCCCATAACACCTCAAGTGTAAATAAGAAGCGAGGAGGGATGTAACCTTGACTTCTCTGTCAGTCTCCCTTTATGTTTTTCTCCCCCCTCTTTCTTTGGCTCACAGTCTTCACCCTGGACAGGAAGGAGGGAGGTGACAATAAGCGAGGAGGTTGATTGAGAGGCTCTATTATGCATCAACTTAAAGGAAGCTTCTGTGATGGATGACACAGACACCAGTCACCTTCAGAGCCCGGACGCAACGTTCCCAGCATCCTCTCTGGCAAATGACCTGAAAATCCCGCTGACATATTCAAAAGGGGGCTAACAGGAGCCGGGCAGCCTTGTGCTGTGCATAAGAAGGCCAATTTAAGAGAAAGAGGCGTGAGCTGCAGAGATTCATGGGCATATATTGAAAATCCATTTCTGTTTTTCAGACACTGTCTGCTTCAGATACAAACGACAGGATTTCATTATGCTCAACAAGAGTTAGGAGGACTGAGATAAGGGACATGTGTTTGACTTTAGGCCCTAATTGTTCCCTTCAGTCAGAAGATGACAATTAATTGAGGGACGTCACAAAGACCTTGACTGTAAAGTGAATTAAATAAATGTTACTACAGCCACCTAAAACTAGTTTAATGTAACAAGAAGCCTCTCCGGTGCATACAGACAGAGGTTAGTTAATTTATGCCAATTTGTCAGTAAATTAGATATTCTGAAATGATTAATTTTAAAATTTTCCATTAAAGAACATTAGCAATAATAGAGGGCTGTTATTCAGAGGAGTTTGTGTCCTTCATCTAGTTTTACAAGTATTGTGAACAATATGCTAACACTCTCTATTAGTATGACATGAATTTAACTAAAGCTGCATTCAATGGTTATGTATTTATTAATCATATCAGTACACTGATACTTTGATCTGAGGAATATTAGAGATTAATGCCAATCTCAATTTTTTTCTTTCATAGACATTTTAATGACAATAACTTGGGACAGGGAATTCAAGCTGTTGCTTTAATTTGACTGGCTGAAGTCGTTAACTTTGTAGTATTACTTTGCATCATTCAGTTTTTATTTGGGCTTGTTCCATTTCTATTTATCACTTTTTTAGTTCAATTCTTCTATTTTGCATCATGCTGTTATGCTATTGTGTTTTATGCAAAGCACCTGGAGTTGTTCTGTGCATGAAATGTTCTATACAAATAAACATACCTATTTTCTTTACTCATAAAGATAGCAATTACATGATTATTAAACTGTTTATTATATCAGTCATCTTATATCAGCTAAACACAAAGTCAAATGCAACTATTTAAACTTGCAAAGGCCCATAATTGTGCATCTTTTAAAATTACAATAGATTAGATATTGACCTTTAAAACCCTGATTTGGGTGACGTTGAGTACAGATGGTGCCAAAATGGCCACTTTGGAGAAATCACCCTAACTGTCTGAACTTAAACCTCTAATTCCGTGCTGCTTCCCTCTATCAGAGTTAACTCATGTTTGGATAATGTTCTATGACCTGACAGAGGTTTAAAGTTACAGCCACAAAATTTCAAAGAGATATTCATATTCATCCTGAAATATTTTTTAGGCAAGCCTAAAAATTCTTTCATCTGCACAATGTGCCAACTTCATTTAATCTACACCAGTAGCGCACATACACACATACTTACTATGATAATAAATGTTTTCAAATAGACCCTCTAGTTCTCATACGTACTCATTTGATTATGAACAGTGTCAGAAATAAACCTTTTTACTCACTGACCAAGTTGGCAGGTAGATGAAAAAATCTACCGGCCAAGCATATTTTTACCGACCAAAATATTAAACCATTTTACACACATATATCTTTAGGCTGTTAATACAGTATTATGCTGGATGCAAACGGAAAAACAACAAAAACAAGAAAAACATTTGTATTTAGTAAACTATTTATTTGAAACTTCCTGGTCAGACTCTTCGTTCTCTACTTGGTGCCTTCACACCAAGTCCATGAAGTCTGGCCTCCTGGTCCTGACAGTCCTGCAGCATTAGAGCCTGCTGGGAGCATACTGTAGCTACTTCCTGATCTCTGGAGAACACATTTGGACAATAAGGAGATCTGACAATGTCTCCCAGTCTTTTTTTGACTTGTTTAAATGTTTTGTAACCCCCTTTCACAACTTGTTGCTGCCTAAATGGAGGGGAAAGCATTTGCAGATGGAAAGATGTTTTAACAAAACAAATGATATCAAAATGATCATTAAAAAGACTAAATAGTTTATACTAAATGATAGGTTTGCACACATCTGTTTCAGGCTGTAGTCTAATAAGGACAATAACAGTGTAAAGTAGGTGGACTGTGACATGATGTTACTGCTGCAGCTGAACAGAATCAGAATCCGCTCCAAGTTGTTCTAGGAACCATTTTAATACTTATACTTATCTACTGAGCTTTAGCCCCCTATTGGTATCGGCCTAATAACAGAGTATCGGCCACCCCACCGATATTTAAGCAATCAGGCCGCTGTTTCTAAATTTTAAAAAATAAATAAAAATACTTTTTTTATAGACTTTAAAACTTCTAAAGACAGTTTATTTTAGGATATTCTGTGTGAACAGTTTTAACACAGTCATTTGTGTAAATAACCAAATATCCCCTGTTCTTGGGTATCGTAATTTTTTTTTTCTCTCAGGGAGAAGAAAATCCAGGTCGGTCTAGGATATAACACATATCCTATTAGTTTTGTTTGACCAACTGTCATTAAGTTTGACTTGTTATACATCACACAAGTTGAGGTATTTTTCTAATTTTGCACAAGGAATGAATATAACCTCATTTATTTTTCAGCTTTAATACCAGTATCAATATCAGTTAGCGGCCACATGAGTTTTAAAATATCGGCATATCGGATATCGGACAAATGTCGTGCATCCCTAGTTGCTCTAAATAGTCGCTTATTAAAATCATAAACAAAAACTCAAGCATGTATGCAAAAACTGTGGAAAAAGAATATAAAAGAAAGTCTTTATCTTAGGTCTACTCAAGGGCCAAACTCCGGTGGAAAAATGTGAAACCAGGAAGTGAAGCTTTTAATTGTAATTCTTTTTTTTCAGCCGCTAGGGGCTCCAAAACAGAGCAAACCCCCATAGACTCCCATGTTAAAAACGCCAACTTCACAGCAGAAATAAACATGTTTACAGCCTGGTTCAAAAAATCATTTTAGGTTTAATAGGTCAAGTTTAACTTCATGTCAACTGTGCGGGGGGTGAATTTTTTTTATAACTCATCTGTTTAGATGTTATTTAATCTTGAAATTACACATAATTAAGGGCGTTTCCTTTTGATTGACATGCGACAGACCGGAAGCCGGCCTACCGACCGGAGGCTCTTAGTTAGCTCCTTGTTTGCTCTGTAAGGTCTCAGTTTGTAGCAAAGTGCCACAACTGCGTTTTTAGTCAGATAATAGCAAGTCCAAACATATCTTACCTTTACCCCGCCGCTTAGGGGGCTAATCTTCGTTAGCTCTTCTTAGTTTTGAGTTAGCTCAGTTTGCATTTAGCCCATAGTATGTTGGCTGTCAATCATTTGGCCCACAGCCGCGCTGAGCCCATTTTAGTATTTTCCGGGAGTGACGACACACGTGACACAGCAAGATGGCGACGGTGGGACACCCCCAACTGGCGTCACTTTTCCCTATTCAGACAAGACCAGATACTACGCCCATCTCCATTAACGGTCTATGGGTCTACTGTATATTTCATAATGTACAATGGTATGAAAAAGTTTGGGCACCCAGATGATTTCTATCATTTTCATTCATACTTTCCCATATTTAGGTGCACCTGTCTATGAAGTTCAAGGTTTGATGAGCTCGTCAAGCCAATTTTGTATTCCAATTATCCAGTTCTACGTAGTTACAGGTATTCAAATCAACAAAATGACAAGGATGCCCAAACTTTTGCTCCTGTGTATTTTTTTTATGCATATTGCACATCTTGTGTTAATCCAAAAAAACAGTTTCCCTACTGAAATATTACCGTGCCCATCACTTATTTTATCGATTAAAATGAAGTTGCTGATCCAAACACTCAATGGCTTATAAATCACAATAAAATAAATTTCAGGGGTGTCCAAAAATTTTTATACCACTGTTTGATAATAAATCATATTCTCCTAAATTAAACCCAAAGAAAAAAAAAGAGCATTCTTAAAAGGGTGTACAGCAGACTTGACGTTCTTTTCATTTGCAATGAAACAACCAGATAATACGCTGATGTCACGTTAACACACTTCTTTTATCATCAGAAATAAGCGGTGCAGTAACAGCAATTTAATTATGCATACACAGATATGGCCTCATAATTATGTTTATAAATTTCAGATATACGGGGTTAAGACCTCAATTCAAGTGCTTGCTTGCAGCAATCAAACAGCTAAGTGGTTTGTTGAGACACGTTTACTGGAAATCTCACATTTATCTACATTTCAGAAAAAGGCAAACGTACAGAGGCAACAGATGAAAAGTCTGAGACAAATATGCATATTTATAGCCGATGAACTCCCTCCAACAGCTGCATTAAAACACAAACATTCCCCCAAACTAGCAGCTGGCTGCTCAGGCCCCCGCACTCACTGACCATTTCCTTGTGGGTATTTATTCCTATTTAAGAGGCAATCTCTGCAGTTTGAGTGGCAGCGGGAGGTTTGGAGGGCAGGAGCTGCTATATTCGTGGCGCTCGAGGTCTTTCTGCCGATTCATAATTAGACGTGAACCCAGAGCGCCCACTACGGGGAGGTCAGAGGGGTGAGGAGGGAGACGAGAGAGGAGGAGGGGATGAGCTGGCGCTCGCCTGATGGACACCAAATGAACAAATTATGATGGCCCCCTCTGGGCGTGATGGGGTCAAACGCCCCGCGCCCCGCCGCTGACAGTTCAATTTCCCCCCAACGCAGCCCCATTCGCTGACTGCTAATTATGAATGAAAAGTTATCAGCCTGAGCCACCCCGCCGCACACACGGACAGCGGTCGGAAGAGGTTTGGGGTGGCGTGGGGAGGGTGGGGGATTTAAGAGGCATTTGTGAGGGATCCTAATGTCAAAATGTTATTAGAGAGAGCGGCAGCATGCAGAAACTGGGGAGAGGAGGAGGAGACAGAAGAGGAGGTGGGTCAAAGACAGTGACCAGGGTTAATCTAAATGCCTTTGATAACCATGCAGTAATTCTCTAAAAAGGCCCGAGCGCTCAGCTGAGACAGACTCGCTGCCTCAGTGGGCAGATTGCTGAGAAATAGAAATGACACTGAGGCCAGTGTGTGTGCGAGTGTGTGAGGTGTTGTGTGCTGCTAGGGGAAGGGTGTGTGTGAATAAAGGTGAGCTTATTTACCCTTGTCTGTGAATCCTGCAGCCCATCATGTATTTATGCATAGAATTGACTCTAAATCAGATGCTGATGTGCAAAAAGTTCCCCGTCCTAATCTGCATTTCTATTCTCTATTACTCCCTGGCCTTCACCTGAGGAGGAGAGAATGGTTAACAAGACTTGTGCTGCATAAATACTGGCCTGAGAGCAGCTGTCAATCATACTGACAGGCAGGCAGGCAGGGCTGACGGGCAGACTCAAAATATAGGCAAACTCACCACAGAGGCAAGTAAAGCAGCAGAGGTAGGACACTGAGGAGGCCACTCGGAGTGGGTATGGTCTTTAACATGCAGGCAAGTTAACTGGTTTATATAAGAAGTTAACACAAAGAGAAATTTTTTACTTTCTGTAACTGTCAAACTAATCAAAATTGCAGCTTTTTCAATTAGTTTGCACATAACTTAGCTTTATAGAAAGATTTGATGCTTCCTTGAACTTCGCTTAATGTGAAGTTATATTAAAAAAGCTAAATTTACATCGATAATAACAGTTAGAAAATGGTATGGATCCCATTAACCTCTAAATGTACATGGTGTTCCCTCTGCATCCCTACTGAGGGGCTCTCTTCTTGTTTCTTATGTAGTTTTCAGAAGTTATTGATGGCAGAAGTAGAACATTAACCCCACAACACAACCACAAAACTTGAGTAGTGTTGCAGAGGAAAAGCCTGCAGGCTGCACGGTAGGAAGAGACCACCTGCATCATGCAGGCCAATTATATTGCTGTTTCTGATAAGCTCAACTTTCTGAGATGCAAAAGCTTATTTATTACTTCTGACCGGACAGTTGAAGTCAGCTCTAGCTGGCGGGACTGAGAGCAGGTTGGTGATCAGTTTCATTTTTTGGGGACAATTTTTGCTGTTCAGCTTTAAAGTCTCCATGTGAAACCATATAGTTGGTAACAGTTGTGTTTTTTTTTATTTCCACAGCAAAAACCAGGTTACCACAAAAATACTTTAAATGTGATTGCATCGTTGTGTAATTCTGATTGGTCGAGTGGGCTTACAAGCAAGACTACACAAAGCTACAAATCAAGGACTGAAATATGCTTTTAACTAAGGATGCACAATATTGGAATTTTGGCCGATATCCGATATTTTAAAACTTATGTGGCCGATAACCAATATTGAGACTGATATTGTAGCTGAAAAAAATACGCAGTCATTGCAAATAACAGTTTTGACTGTTTCCAACACTTTGAAAAATAGAGTTGGAAAAAAATATCGATACACTGAAATATCGCGATATTTTCATATGCCAATATCAAATCGATATTTATAACCACGGTAACGATCTATTTTACTTACAAAATCTCGTGAGATTTCAGCGTTCTGTTACAAAATCTCGTGAAATTTTGTGAATTCTTGTGAGATTTCTTAGAACGATGAAATATTGCGAGATTTCGTTAGTAAAATAGATCGATACCATGTTTTTTAATGTCAATATGATATCAGCATATGAAATTATCGCGAAATATGTGAATTCTCGTGAGATTTTGTAACAGAACGATGAAATATAGCAAGATTTTGTTAAATAGATCAATACTGCATTTAAAATGTCAACATGATGTCAGCATATGAAAATATTGCGATATTTCAGTGTATCAATATTTTTTCCCACCCCTAGTCTTTAGAAGTTTTATTTTTTTTAGTTTTAGAGTCTGTAAAAAAGAAGTTTTTGAAGAAGAAGAGGGAGAAGTTGGTTCTTTTTAGACTTTAGAAACAGCAGGCTGATTGGTTAAATATCGGTGGGGTGGCCGATGTCCGATACTCAGTTTTAAGGCTGATATAGGCCGATACCGATAGGGGGCCAATTATATTGTGCATCCCTACTTTTAGCTCCATGAAAACCCCCAGCTCATTTAAGTTCTGGGTGCTTTAGGTCAAATTAAACCAGCTGCAGACATGGACCAGGTGTAAACATGACTTTTAGCTTTAAAGCATCATCAGGAGCTAACTAAAAAAGAAAAGCACTCAACTAGAAAGAGATGTTCGATCCTCCTTTAAAAGTCTCCTTTGCATCTTTCGCAATTTTTACTAACAAGACTAAAACACTTCAAAGTAGAAAAGTTTTAATTTTTACTCTACTACACCCAGTTAGAGATTTTATTAACTTTAGCTGGGCTCAGTGAGACGTTACTAACATGACCCCAGCTGGTTTTACTGCTGCTGCTCTGCTTTTAACCGGTACCAGGAAATGAGAGCATATTACCCCAATTCTAGCTTCACTTTACTTTTTGTTAGTTTAGGATTAATTTTAAAATCCCTTTACTTGTTAAATGCCTTCCTGGTCTCACCCTGCAGTGTCTGTCCAATCTGCTCCAGCCACCTCACGTTCTCTCAGATCGGCAGATCAATTACTGTTAGTTGTCCAAAGGACCAAGAGGAAGCTCAGAGGGGGCTGTGCATTTTCAGTCACTGCGTCTAAACTAAGAATGATGTACCTGCATATCAGGCAGGTGGATTCACTTCCTGACTTTTCTTAAAACACATCAATTCCCAACAGCTTTAAACTCAGATTGATGTGTTGGCATTTATCATCATATCTGAATGTTTTACATTCTATCCATCTCTTCTTATTGAGTTCCAATAAGTTAAAGTTTTTTAATGTTTTTAACCTTTATGTGTCTAGGACTTTGGTTGACAATAGGAATGTCCAATATTATCGGCCAATATAACCACTGAATTGTGATATTGAATACTGAATATTGGTATTGTTTTGGGGGGTTTTTTGGACCAATATTTTCACTTACGAAATCTCGCAAGATTTTGTGGGCAACTTCGGTCCTTGAGGTCTGGCATCCTGCAGGTATTAGGAGTATTATGCGACACCATAACAAGTAAATGTCTGTAAATAAGGACGAATCAGTTTGTGCATGCTCCCGTACCAGCTTAGCTGGTGGCTGCAGTTACCCATAGTGCCAGTCACATCACTTGCGAGTCTCATTTCTTAATCCTTCCCCTAGATCCTTTAATTGTTAAAGCAAGAATACAGCCAGTTTCTGACCTTAGAACCTTGTGCAGTTTTTGATGGCACACTGACATTCATTGTGCACAACGCTGGGGTTATCGTTGCCCTGCAGCATCCCCGAGCTGAGAAACTGTACTTTACAACATGTTTTTTTCCCCAGGCCCCGAGCATCACCTGACTACTGCGTTTTGCTTTATGGCACCAAGTCCCACACCAGCATCTGAATATCAACACACTGGCCATTTTGAACGCAAGAGGACATGATCAAAGAAAAAGTGACCAGAGTGTGACATATGACAAGAGTCAACATCAATCTGACTTTTACTGGCTGGAGAGATCTAACAGAAGAGACAAGATGCAAGACGGATGGTGGATTAGTCGTCGTTAAGAGGCACCATCTTTATGAGAACTAAAAAGCAGAAGAGTACATCTTGGCCAATTTGGTGCACTGTAAAAATAAATCTGCCAAGCACCTGTGATTCACCTGATATGCATTAATTCTGTATGAGTCATTACATTTTATTACATTTCTTGTCAATTAGCCGTATTATTAAAGTCTTATTTGATTTTTTATGCACCTAAAACTTAATTTCCAAACATTAATAAGATAAAGTATTATATGGCTAAAGGAGTCAATCAACTGCCAATTATTAGCCGTAAAAAAAAAAAAAAATCACCATTTTATTTATTCAAAATAAAATTTTATACAAAATAATATTTTATACAGATATTTGAGGAAAAACTGCTAAACCGTTATCAGGTTTTCTTTAATAATTTAAGATTAATGTGATTAATCAATAAATTATACAGAGATTAAACCGAAGAAAACCAGACTGCAGAGTCACCAGAGTTCTGACTTTGTCACATAAAATAGACACAGCAGCAGCACAAAGAACGGACTGGACATTTCTTCCCCAGGGAAAGACAAGATACAAAATACACAGATGTGAAGAGCCGCTCACAAACTGAGGAGAGAAAGGAGCCGTCACACTAGGAAAGGTCAACCATCAGATATACACAACATGGAGACACAAGGGATGCAACGTCTGACAGAGAGAGATGGAAGGTGACAGAGAGGAGGAGAGAGATAAGAGGGGCAGAGGAGGAGAGAAACAGAGTGGGAGGACTTATAGATGAGACGCAGAAATAGAGTTCAAGGGTGTGGAAGAGCAAAAGACAGCGAGGGTGAGAAAGACAGACTATAAGAGATACAGGAAACAGGGAGAGCTGTTGCTCCATCCTGACTGGCTATAAATATAACACGGCAGAAAAGGTCAATAGTTGGCGTCTGGAGCAGAAATGTTCCACAAGGGAGAGAGGTTCATTTCGCCATCTCATACAACGCCGTGCTGTACTGTCAGTGTCAGACAGAAAGGAACAATTGACTCTCAGCGCACGTTGATGGAGGAAATGTCATACTGCGTGTCTCAAAAGCAGAAACACACGTGCAGCATACACTTACCTGCATGGTGGAGGAGACGTTGGACAGAGAGAGGCCTTCGAGGTCGGACAGCAGGCTCGGAGAGAAGACCGAAGACTTTGGTGCGTTTGTGGGTGCTGGAGAAACTGAAAAAGAAAATCATAAAAAGAAAAGGAGATACGCTCAGGAAACACTAGAGGAGTTTTCACAGATTAGGGCTGGGCAATATACCGGTACGATATCACGATATGATATTTACATGAGAGAGATATGATATTTACATATACCGTGATATTGCGGTATTAATTGTGCAAATTTTTTTGTTTTATTTTTTCATAATGACCCGGCTACACTTCCACTGACAACAAAGATATTATCGACCTACGAGATGATATTATCGACCTACCGATATTATTGGCCAATATTGGCATTAAAGTGTGATATCGGAAAATATCGGTATCGGTTTTTTTTTTGGACCAACAGTTTTGAAAATGAAATCTTGCGAGATCTTGTTCCATTAGCAGCTGTCTAGCATGTAAAAAAAGTCCCTGGCTGTTTCTCAATACCAAGTACACGAAGAACATACTTGTGTATTTGCTGGTATGGACTTGTTGGAAGTACAGACTTCTGAGGACAGGAGGACACAAGCACACTTGTTGCACATTTGAAACAGAAATGTACTTGATAACATCAAAGACGTTGCTGAATTTATGCCATGACAGTTATATTTGTTATTTATACTAAAAAACCAAATAGCAAAAATGCTTAAAAACCCCGGCAATATGGAGCACTCTGCTCGGAAAAGGACTGGCAGTTAATTGATGCATTGTCACCTCAATCGAGAGGGACCCAACTGCAGTCACGAGACGTCGCCATATATCCAATCCACGCAAGAGGTCCTAATCGGAAGTTTGTTCTTCATGTAACTTACTAAAATTTAATCCTACCCCTGACCTGTCTCCAAACCCTAACCACCCGACTACACCAAACACATCTGTTTGCAAGCCGCAGATAGTTAAACACCACTAAAAGTAACTAACTTCCGCTGGAGACTTCCTGTATGGATTGGATATATAGCGGTGTCCTTATCGGCTATTGTAACTGCAGTTAGGTACTCTTGCCTCAATCTGTTTAAAAATAATTCTGGTCAACATCAGTTTTTGGGTCAATGTTTAGTTAATTTGATTTAAAAAATGTTTGTCTTTTTTCAAGTTTGTGTTGTTTATATGATAAAAATCCTTCTGATGTACATTAATCTCATATTTTTGTCAGTTAAAGAATTGTTTTTAAAATGTAAAAGAAGTTTGAAAATATTTTAAAATCTGAGTTTTCGGAACAGCTTACAATTTTGCATATCATATTTTGTTACATATCAAATGAACAAAACCCTATAACAACATATCTAATAACTTTACATTGCTGTATGATGTGAAAAATGAAAATAAGTTGGGTTTAAGTGTGTCTGACACAGCAGACACAAATCAAGTTAATCATTCATTCATTCATTCATTTATTCCTACAACTTTTTCCTTTAAAAAGTCAAACAGCAAGGACCTTTCTCTACATAAATAACTAAAACAAGAAGGTGACTGTTTCTAAAAATATTTTTTAAAACCTCATTTGTCCCAACCCTCAAGAATGAGTAGGCGTACACACAAAAGTTCATTTTTTAGGTTTCTCTAAGTTTTCAGGCATTTCAGAATGATTTGAAATATCTTAAAAAGTTGCAGGCATGACATGAAGGCCATTTTAGTTCATGTAATTCTGATTAAAATGATCGTTTCTAGAGTAGAATTACTATAAATGAGTATCAGCCGCAGTAACTTCTGAATCTATTATTGTGTGATGATATAAAGTTGTGCTCTTCATGAAATTACATGTGCTGCAGTAATACTGTTAAATTGGTTTGAAGCAAATATTTAGGAGATAACTAAAGGTTGGACAAAGGCACAACATATTGTTATGGAGCCTTTATGATGCTCATTTGCAGACTCAATGTTTTTGAGGTTTTTACTATTGTAGGAAAAAAATTATTCATTTACTGTAAACTGTTAACCGTTGCAGCATCTCACCACCTTCTGTCTGACATGCTTCATTCTGGCTGCTGCTTCTTTTAGGGGCCCATACTAATCCATGTACGGTTGAATCATTAAAAAATAAATATCATATAAATTAACTCAATTTTCCTTGACATCACATATTTCTTCCACATAATTAAGGAATGGTGGCAGGAATAAGTGGCTGTACATTTGGCTTTAATGGGGTAAATAAAGATCCTACAAATAGTGCATCAACTTCCCCTAATATGCTAAAAACAATATTATGTTCAGTTAATTAAATTTTCTTACATATACAGATATTTCAGTTCAGTTTCAGTTTATTCACACACACATATATACATATTCAGTACATCATGTGTGAATCAGGACTCCTAAGAAGCTATTAAAAGCTTATAGGAAGGAGCCTGTGGACATAATGAAAAGTACCAATGCAAGGAAATAAGAGGGGGGAAAAAAAGTATGAAAATGAAATATTTCTTTGTGTATTTTTATGCATGAAGTAGAATTAAAGAAAAGAGAGAAAATTTGAAACCTGAATAATAAGGTACGATGTAAAAGAAAATGCTGCCTCTGTATCTAGGTTAGTTATTCACATTCTTGTGATGAAAAATCCACCTCAGTGAGATCTGTTCTCATATTTATCCCCCTAACTGCAGAGTTATTTGCATGGATAACAGTTTGTACAACTGTATGGAAATAATGGAGCATTCCTTTGAATGTTGCAGCCACAGGGAACTGTAGGACAAACTTATTTTCTTGTCTTCTATAAAAGACAATCCAGGCACTGAAAGGCTCTTTATTAGCATTTAGAGAATCTGAATAGCTCTTTTCATGGCTGCCACTCAGATACTTCTGGCCCATTTCACTCAAACCTTCCTAAGCACAAAAAAACTATTCTCCTGAACACTCAGTCTGCTTTAATTTATCATAAATGGTGAAGCGCAAAGCAGCTGCTAATTCTTTTTGCCACACTAGCTATTAGGCAGCCAGTGTTCAATTGATTAACATGGTGATGTAGATAAGTGCTGGAGGAAAAACCTGGACTACAAACGAGGAGTTTCAGGCAGGTCAGGAGCCGCAGGAGGGGATGAGTTGTTCTGATCAACACTGAGCTTGCTAACTAATATACACTTCAAAAACTCAAATCTTACCAAGTATATTTTTCTAATTTCTAGTCAAATTATCTCATCACACTCAAAATAGGAAAAAATTAAAGAAAAAACATTTCAGTGAAATATAGGAACTTGTTTTAAGACAATGCATCTTATTTCCAGAAATCTTATCATGAACATTTTTCTTGTTCTATTGGCAGAATTTTATTGCTTATTACAAACAAAAAAAATGATCTTTTTTACTTATTCTAAGCGTGGCCAAGATTTTTTTACTTGTAATAAGCAAAAAAAAAATCTGCTAATCAATATAGCAAGCAAAATTTTCTTCATAAGATTATTTATAAGTTCCTATATCTGAAATGTTTCTCTTTAGGTAATCTTGTCTTATTTCGATTGTGAAAAGATATTTTGACTAGAAATTAGAAAAATATATTTGGTAAGATTTGAGTTTTTGCAGTGTATGAACTTAGTGAAAGTGTATGAAGACAAAACACACATTACAAAGAAAAGCCAAAACATCCTCGTGTACATGATGTGTGAGGTGCTGTATTTTGTAATGACAGTTCAAATTTGTAGACCATTTTCCTAAACTTTAGTTGTTATAGTTATATTAGATCTAGGAGATAAATTAATAAAACATTTATACATAAAACAAATAGTAGATTAACTTCAAGCCAACTCATATCTATCATCTGCTCACTTAGCTTAGCAAAGACAGTTCAACTCAATTCAGTGGGAATTCAGCATCTTTATGCTCCTGGAAATCAGGAAATTTTGACGCTTCTAAACTTTTTGCAAAATGCTGCTGTAGATATGTGGCTTTATTTTAAATGACAGAAAACAGTTTGGACAAATAAATCAGGCAAAAATCAAAATCATGGAGTGTAAAGTTTGGAGTTCTCCAAGGCTCAGTTTTGGGACTATTATTATTATTTATTTAGTAAATGTCAGTAAATGTGAATAATCCAGTTCGTTAAAAAAAAAAATATATATATATATATATATATATATATATATATATATATAACTTTATGTTACCTTATGATCCAAATCTATTTCATTGTGGGGACAATTTGGGAAAAGACTAAACTGAAAAGTCAATTTGATCCAAATTCATTAACATTAAATTTAAATAAAACAAATATAATATTTGGGAAAATGTCACCTATTTATCCGTTTTCTTTACTGCTTATTCCAATAAGGTTTGCATGGAAACTACAATTTCTTAAATTATTATTATTATTAATTAAACAAAATTTGCACATTAACTTACAGTCATCTAGATCCAATAAAGAGACTTCCTTCTTGGACTTCTCTTCCACCTAGAAAGTAAACACAGCAATTTAATGGTGAGAAAACATAAGATATGAGGAATGAAAGAAAATAAAAAGAGTCAATATTGTGTGAGCATCCTATTCAGAGGGTGAAATGTTTCAATTTCACTGACAGAGTCCCTGAAGATGTGACACATTGCTCCCAAAAACACAGATAGTCTACATTTATATTTAACATGTCTGGGATTTTCAGTGATCAGTCATGCAGGGTAGCGTGTCACAACCACCACGCACCACCTTGTGCGACAGGGCTTTGCCTGTTGGGAGCTGACTGCTGGGAATTACAACACACACCTAAAGCTCGCAGCACAAACGTCCCAATAAAAACGCATTTAAACATCTGAGCGCATTTTATCACCCTTTCTCCATACCCTCCTAACCAACCTGGCTCCGTTCACATCACATAAAGAACCATAAAATTCCACTCTACATACCCCGGGCTGAGCAGACAGCAGAAAAACAGAACAGAGAAGCGAGTGAGGAATGGGAATGAAAACAAACCATAAAGATAGAGGCCATATCTTATCAGATTTTCTCTGATTGACGCTTGGTGGTGGTAATAGAGACGGAAACCTCGTTACTAAGGGGCGGTCTGAAAGAGCCATGTAGAAAGAGACAGAAAAAAGATGCATAATTCATAGGCCATGCCCAAATGACAGAGTGTATGAAATGAGAATTTTATAGTGCAGAAAAGAAAAGGGAGGGTGAGAAATAATGTGATGAGCAGGACAGGTTAAAAAAAAAAAAAAAGGGGGGGGGCTTGTGAAGGCTGAGAAGGAGCAAATGAAGGACTCACATAGAAGAAATAACAGGGTGCCATGGAGCCAAATTATATCAGCAAGTGTAAATCAGGACCAGAACAGCACAGTTAGAAGAGTTTACAGTATCATCCTCATGATGCACTGAACGCATCACAAAAAGGATGATTATAAGACATGGATTATTTTCTGTAGCTCAACAAAGATCTGCCATAACATTAAAGCTACTGGCTGGTTACGTAAATGCTATGGAAAATGTTAAAATGCAACGCTCTGCTGGAAAGCTGCCCCAAAAATGTGATTTTTTTTTTTTTAGGATTGCACGATATAATCGGCCCCTTATCGGTATCGGCCTATATCGGCCTTAAAACCGAGTATCGGACATCGGTCACCCCACTGAAATTTAACCGACATTTAACCGATATTTATTAACAGACATTTAACCAATCACCTTTCTAAAGTCTAAAAAAAACAACCCCAAAATACTTCTTCAAAAACTTCTTTTTTACAGACTTTAAAACTGCTAAAGACTAGGGGTGGGAAAAAATATCAATAAACTGAAATATCACAATATTTTAATATACATATGATATCATATATTTCATAAGGACATTTAAAAATGCGGTATCGATCTGTTTTACGAACAAAATCTCACGATATTTCATTGTTCTGTTATGAAATCTCGTGAACCCACAAAAATTTTGCGATATTTTCATATGCTGATAAATTGACATTTAAAAACGCGGTATCAATCTATTCTACTAACGAAATCTTGCAATATTTCATCATTCTGTTACAAAATCTTGTGAGAATTCACGAAATATCGTGAGATTTGGTAACAGAACGATGAAATCTTTCAAGATTTTGTGAGTAAAATAGATTGAGACTGCTTTTTTAAATATCGATTTGATTTTGGCATGTGAAAATATCGCAATATTTCAGTGCAACGATATTTTTTTCCCACACCTATTTTTCAAAAACTGCTATTTGCAATGACTGCCTATTTTTTCAGCTTTTATACCGGTATCCATATCGGTTATCGGCCACATGAGTTTTGAAAAATCGGGATATCGGCCAAAATTCCAAGATCGTGCATACCTATTTTTTTTTCTCCCTTAAAGCCAGATTCACATCAGTTATGAAGTCCCAGAAAGATGGCGGGGTTTTGGAGTTGCTAATAGCTGTGTGGAAAGCTTAGATGCAACCTCTTGAGGTTTGCAGACACCTCTCAGCGGTTGAAAATCAAACAAGCTGTGCATTTAAAATAAGAAGTCGTTGAGCAAAGAGAAAGAGAACCAGAATTCCAGCGACAGAAGCTCCACAGAGGGAGCACCAGAGGAATACAACACGCATGAAAGAAGTCTGGGAGGGCAAGATAAAAAGCCTCAAATCACAAGTAAAGGATGCTGTGATTTGTAAACAATACAGCAACTGACAGCACTTAAAACTTACCTTTAAATCTCCCTAGTCATAATCTAATCAAACATTCCTTATCCACAGGACCAACTCCACAGGAGCCAAAATATCCACCATCACACACAGCAGGACATCTTCAAAAAGCATGAGTCTATACAAGATGGTATAAAGGGCTCCTACACAATATGAGGCAGGTGGTTTTAATGTTACTAAATGTTTTATAACAGTTCCAAATGGAGACCAATGGTGTTGAGCAAAAGAACCTGCAATAAACACCAATCAGCCGTAACATGAGCACCTGCCTAATGTTGTTTAGGTCCTCTTTTATCCATAAACGTGTGGTATGGAGTCCTGCAGACAGGCAGAGGCAACATGCAGAATCCTGCAAGCAGCAAATGTCATCAGGAAACCAGAAAGTGGTGCACTCGGTCAGCAACAGGTGGTTTGTGTCAAAGTAACATCTATGTGAATGGCGAAGCCTGACACTCATCTAAATTCTAACTAAATTGTTTAAAACTTGAACTTCTGTCCAAATTTAGTATATTCACCCTGAATTATAAATTGAGTGGCTGACGCAGCATCTCTTCCATGAAAGAGTTCATTAACATAATTACGTATTCAGAACCATCCTTTTTCCATAGAAAAAATTCTACAAGTTTTTCTCTTTCTACATCTCATCCTCATTTAAGTCATTTTCATTATTACAAGTGTCAAAGATACATTTCCTCTTCTCCTCACGGTGTTTTGTCCTGCAAACTTGTGATTTGATGCATCATGCTGCTTGATCTATTCTTCTTAATAAATATGTGTGATCATTTAATCCGTGGTTACTATGATTTCTGATGCAAAATTCTTATGAACTTGCTTCTGTAGAAGTTACCTCCTTCAGATAGACTGATGCGTTTCTGAGAATACATTCTCAGGCTTTCTCGTTCAGGCTGAGTTTAAAGGTACAGTGTGTAAGAATTACTGACATCTAGTGGTAAAGATGGGTCCGTCTGTCCGTCTTATTCCTCTTATCCGTGGAGCAGCGGCTCTACTTTGAGCCCCTCCCAGATGAGCGAGATCCTCACCCTATCTCTAAGGGAGAGCACGGCCACCCTGCGGAGGAAATTCATTTCAGCCGCTTGTACCCGCAATCTTGTTTTTCCGGTCATGACCCACAGCTCATGGCCATAGGTGAAGGTAGGGAACAGAGATGGACCGGTAAATCGAGAGCTTCGCCTTCTGGCTCAGCTCCTTCTTCACAACGACGGACCGATGCAGAGCCCTCATCACTGCGGATGCAGCACCGATCTGCCTGCTCCATTTTTCCCTCACTAGTGAACAAGACCCTGAGATACTTGAACTGCTCCACCTGGGGCAGGACCTCGCCCCCGACCCGGAGAGGACCCTTTTCCGGGTGAGGACCATGGTCTCGGATTTGGAGGTGCTGATTTTCATCCCAGCCGGTTTACACTCGGCTGCAAATCGCTGCAGCGAGAGTTGGAGATCACGGCCCGATGACGCCAACAGAACCACATAATCTGCAAAAAGCAGAGACCCGATCCTGAGGCCACCAAACCGGATCCCCTCAACACCTCGGCTGCGCCTAGAAATCCTGTCCATAAAGGTTATGAACAGAATCAGTGATAAACGGCAGCCTTGGTGGAGTCCAACCCTCACCGGAAATGGATGGGTATTTGACAAAAAAAGATGTTTTCTTTCAAATGACTTCATATTCGAAACACTGTTGTGAATGTACGGTGGCCGTTAGTGGCCAAAATTCTACCAGACATAACGATGTTTTCATCTGTGAGTGGATCCAGTGGTCTCAGGTTAACTAAGACTGTAAGTACTTTTTCATGTCTTTTAGGGCATTACTTATCCCAAACAGTGCTCTAACTCCCATTAAACAAAGCTGGTACAGCAGTTTTAAAGTTCAGAGGGTTCTCACTTCACACACTGTGTTTTGTCGTTTCAGGGGTGGAACAAATGTGGCAGCCTCCATGTATGTGCAATGCCCAGCAAGTAGATATAAATGACTCATTCTAAGAAAATGAACGCATAACAGCTATTCTACGAAAGCAATTACACATAGATAGAAAAAAAGTTCTGAATTATATGTCACATTTTTCTGCCACTGACCTTTGATTTTGTTATACACTGTACCTTTAAGATACATTTTTCAGTTACAAATATGAATGAGTGGTGCTCAAAAGGCTTTAATAATTAATTATAAATCTAGGAAAACCACTAAAAATCACAACTGTTCAATCCACAATGAACAATTTTTGTTAAAGTTGCAGTGTGTAAAAAATCAAAGGTCAATGGCAGAAAAAATGGGATATATAATTCAAAACTGTGTTTCTATTGATCAGTAACTGCTGGACTAGAATAACTTTTATATGTTTATTTTCTTAGAATGAGTCATTTATATCTACTTGCCAGGGGGTGCAGATATGAAGGCTGTCATTTCTGTTCAACCATTTTTACTACGGTGTCCCTGAATGGACAAAACAATGTGTGTGGAGTGAGAACCTTCTGAACTTTAAACTGCTGTATGAGCTTTGTTTATTGGTAGCTAGAGACTGTTTGGGATGAGTAATGCTTTAAATGCTATACAAGTAGTTACTCATAGTACAGTCATGGCTACACCTGAGACCACTGGATCCACTCACAGATAAAAACATCATTATGTCTGGGAGAATTTTGACCACTAATGGCCACCATACATTCACAACAGTGCTGGAATATGAAGTCATCTAAAAAGAAAACATCTCTTCTTTCAACTACTCATCTTTACCACTAGATGCCAGTAATTCTTACATACTGTACCTTTAAAAATAATTCTGCATCTCCAACTACTCAGCTCATCCTGCAGCTCAATGACATCACCTTAGCTCTGGCCTTTGTGTCAGTCTTCTTCGGTGGTGCTGGGGGGTCTGAATCAGAATCATCCTCAGAGTCAGAGTCTGATTCGGTGGAGCTCTCCGCTGATGAGCTGCTAGCTTGGGCTACAGGTCCATTTCCATTTTCATCCGAGTCACTGAAACAAAAGACAACTCTCAGACATTCAAGCACAAGTCAGTATGAATAACACAATCTGAGCATAAATCCATCATAACTTCACCCATCTGCCCTACAAAGTTTTAAAGTCAAATAACTCTTGATTTAGACTAAACATCCACAACTTCCACATAAACTTAATTCTAAAGAAAAGAAAGAGGGCGAGTAAACTTTGTGATATCTTTTTTCTTTTCCATCCAGACTAAGAAGCTCCAGCTCAGCCCGATCAAACCGACCAAAATCAATCTGTTTTTGTTTGTGAAGTTAATTTGGTGCCGCATTCACTCAAAAAAAAGATTTCTTCCATCTTTCTCCTCTCTTGTTCACTTGCTCTGTCCCTCTTCAATTTGTTCTGATAATGAGTGTTTACTCCGCCTGCCTGGGATTTTCAGCCATTAAATTAATGAGGGGAATTGTGACGGTAACTGGCTTTTTAACTTGGGCGATGATGAAAAGCCAGTATTAATTTGGCCTACAGATTTCATTTGCTGCGAACAGGAAAAAGTGATATAAATCACTGTGGGCCTGATTAGGCCCTGCCTGAAATGACTGGGCCATAATGAGGGCATTATGCTGTGTTTGTTGTGGAAGCACTGGGGTGAGCTGCTCTAATTACTCAGTGTACGTGTGTGTGCGCATGTTTGTGTGTGTTTGAGCACTGGGGTGAGTTGCTCTAATTATACTCTCTAATGGAGAGAACAGGGTCAGCCGGCGGCCTGTCACACAGCAAAATCAGGTACATTCTGTGTGAGTTTGTGTGTCCGTGAGCAAATGAAGTAGAGTGCATAAGAAACCAAATTTGCCAGTGTGTCAGAGTGTGCGTGAGCATATTCAGTAATAATGACTCAAATCTCATTCATTGGTAACACCAGGCTGCTAAATGACCAATCAAAAGTCATTATCCATTAGCCATGTAAATGTGGGCTACGCTACTGGAGGAAAATTCTCCTTGATTAGCCCGTTAATGGAAGTTACACCCGTGATATCGCAGCAGCCCGGCCAGCTTCAGAGAGGTGTGTCCATGCATGTGGTGAGAGAAGGAAAAGAGGTGGTGAATACACAGTACAGTAACTGCATCGCCAAAATGTCGGAATATTATTTCCCTTCATCAGTCAAGCCTCGTTTCTTTGTTCTTACTTCCAAGCAGCCAGACTTTCTTAGAATCTCAAAGTGGTTTTTAGCAATAGTTCTCCAAACTTTCTGAAAGTTTTATAAGTTTTTCTTCGGAATTGGACTGTGTGTGTGTTTTTTTTTTAAACTCATTTTCAGTCCAGCCCTCACCATTTTCAGTGAGATAATCTTATTTAATCATTACAGGTGTAACAAGATCTCATGCCATGAGATCTCATGAAACTAAATTTAGCGAGATTTCCCGTTAAAGTAAAAAGTTGTTTCGCGGGTCACCTGTAGGGGGCAGTAATGTACATTTGAAACATCTAATCTGCCAGAAAATGACAGAAGAGCAGCAGTGGCAATTTGTAGCCAACTTCGTGACTTTGTTGCTATTAGTGAATTTTCAGATCCCTCTAACAGTTTTTTTGTTTGGTTTTTTTTTTTTCAAAAAAGAGATTCGGTGGTATTGGAGGCTCACATGAAAGCACATGTTGTTTACTCTTACTGTCAGATATTTTTGCTGATTAATGAAGAGTGTAGACTTAAAAAAAACAACTCTGTTTGCCCTTTTCTGACTCAACAGAGTACTTTGGTTGCAATTTTGCCCACATTTTTCTATTGAAAAACAAGAAGAAGAAATGTTTAATTCTATTTGTGGAAAGGAGTTCGGCTGTGAAAGCTCATGCTTTAGCCATTCATTTTCGCAACTTACAAAACATTTCTAAATGCACCTGCATTGTTTTGTGACTGTTGTATACAGATGTCAGATTTTTTTCAAGCCATATTTTATTTTAGTTTTCTCAAAATTAATGTGAAAATATCGTCTCATTTCATTCACGTGGACCCAATATCCTGTATCGTCTAGTCTCATGAGTTGAGTATATCGTCCCACCCCTATCAATCATTCAAGCTTGGAAAAAAAGGCTTCCCATCTCAGGAGCTGAACCAGTGTCTAAATATACAAGTTAGCAAATAACCCATTTTAAATTGCATTTTTTGTAAGTTTGTTACTAACAGCTTGTCAATTTGTTCCCATTTCTTTAGTTCCAGCTATCAAACAATACCACAGATAACACAATTTAGCAAAATATTTGACAAAATTGTATTTCTGCAGCAACAAGAGCATGAATTCCCTCATGCACATGTCATTCAGCTCTGCGGAGGCCTGGGAACGAGCCGATCATTTGATTCAGGTGTGCCGGAGAAGGTTTGCATGTAAAAGTTGCAGGATTTTGGCTCTTGAGGACTGGACTTGGCCACTCCCATACACACACACATCTTATATTGTCAATTTGCAATGGGGAAATAAGCGCTAAAATCAGCTGATTCTATTCAGCACATTTTCTAATTCAGTTTGGATGATTTTTGTGAATTTTTGAGCATAAAATGTTATAAAATATGTTAAGTGAGAAAAAAACATCAGATCATATGGGTAAAGTTGATGCTTTTTGTTTTTGGAAAAAGAAAAAACAAAGAAAAACACAGAAATGGTAAACATTTTTAAAAGGTTTTGAGTCCAGAGGGTTAAATCCAGCAAAGAGCTGAAGGAGGACCTGAGCCATGCACCTGGACCTTTAGCTGATCGTCTACTGTTGGCTGAAGCCTCAGAAACGGTCTCTATAGAAAGGTAGCCATCAAAAATCCGCTTTTAAGGAAGGAAAACTAAAAGAAAAAGGCTAATATGCCTCATGATAGAAGAGCTGGACAGAAAATAAGTGGCAACAGGTTTGAAAGAGGGAAGAGTTGGACTTTGACACTGCTGAAGCATTGTTGGATCACTTGGACAGAAAAAGAACAAAAGGCATTAACATCCAAAGAAGGGCTTTGGAAAACCTTTCCAGAGGCCATTTATGTCAAACTAGTCGTTCAAATTCAGATATAAAACAGGTTGAAATGGCTCAAATCTTGTTTCAGCTCTATTTTTCTCAGATTATATATCTGTTAAACTGCACTGTTAAGTTTTCTTCAGTTTGAGACTTTCCCTGGTGTAAATAGCTTGTGGTGATTAAACCCAATAAGTGAATATCATACCAGGAAATGGATTTGCACAATTAGCAGATAGTAAAAGTAGCTGAAGTTTAACAGATGGAGGACGTGATCATTGATGCAACATAACTCCTCACAAGCACAAACCTGTCTACTTACTGTAGCAAAGCAAGAAAGAGAACAAAGGAAAATCAGGAAACATCTGATCTGACCAAGTTACTGACAGCGACGTTCAGGTGGGATTTCACTTTACCTGTCAGCAACAGTCTGCTTGCTTTTCCTCTGCGGTGCCTTCTTGGTCTTTTTCTTCTTTTTTTTATCTGATTCCGACTCACTGGAGCTCTTCTCAGAGCCACGGGAACTCTTGCCAGAATCACTGGAGGTCTTTTCAGACTCTTCGCTGCTGTCCTCACTCTCGCTGCCCGACTCTGTACAGACACACATGGCATGCATTAAACCTGAAGAAATCAAGATTTATTCTTTACTTTCATTCATTAAACCCACTGTTCACATCATTTATGCAATTTATCCAACTGATTTCAGCCTTTCTGATGGTGTTTCTCTGATAGTTGTATTCGGTAAGCGTTGTATTAACTTCCTGCTTATTCAAACACACTTGCTCAGCTGTAGCTGTCACTATAAAAATCTAAAAACACTTATCAGTGAAAATGTCACAGGAAACAACTAACGTCCCTTTTTTTAAAGCTTTTTTTAAGAATTGCATAACAGAAATTAACAATGACAAGGCAGCAAAAATATGCTGAGCTACAAGAAATGGGAAAAAAAAACCAGCTTCCCAGCAAGGTGTTGAAAGTCACTGTGTAGAAAACATAGAAATAAACCAAATATTACTGTACACACACATGCCAGTTATTTTACCAGTCTATGGAGGACCACAAATGCCTAAATAAATTCACAAACACATAGATAAATACAGAAATCAATGATTAATTGTACAGTTAATTATTTACCTTTACATAAGTAATGCATTCCCACATTTATGCAGGTATTAATTTGTTTCCACATTTATTTATTTCTAAATTTATGTGTATATTTCTTCTATTTTCTTGTATTTCTTTCTAATAGCTAGTTTCAAAATAGGATAGGTCACCAGGCAGCCTAGTCAACAAATAAATAAAACTAATAATGCCTGTAGGAATAAATCAATTCTATTAAACTAATCTATTTATGATATTTTGTCATTTGTTACTCTGCACACTATTCTGTTTGTTAGAGAAACTGCTTTCAAGTGGTTTTATATTATACTTCAGATATTTACAAGAACATCAGATTAATTTTTAACTAGTTTCTGGGAAGAATCAGACCGAATCAAAACTCGCCATCACTGGCCAAATGATGGAGAAACACTGGATATGTGAGGGTTGGGGGCCATTTGGATGGCTGGATAGCTGATTACACTTGATTTCCAGATGAAAAGAGATGCTTAACAAAAACGACTAAGATGCTAAACAGAGGGGTAAGGCCGTGTAGTGGGAGAGAAAGTGGATTAATGGAGACAATCTGACTAAAATATAAACAAAAACAAACCTTCACTACTGCTGCTGCTGCTGCTGCTGCTGCTATCGTCTTCACTGCCGCTGCTTTCAGATCCTTCCTCATCTTTCTCCTCATCATCAGAGTAGAACTTGTCGTCAGATTTTGCTTGCTTGCTCTTCCCAACCGTCGGTGCCCACTCTTTTACCTTCACAGATAAAACATTTTAGAGTAAGACACAGATAGATGAGACACAAACAGCGTTGTCTCCAGGACATCTGCACAACATGAAGCTGCCTTCACCAAGTTGATGTAAACATTAAATGAAAACGGAGATGCTCAGGCTTCTTTCACACTCTTTGTGGGGAATTATGGGCAGCGGATTAAATCATTAGTCCATTTGAAATTACATGTTCAACAGACATGTTCTGGTTGGATATAATCATCCTGATAGTAAGGAACAGACATAGAATGGAGGCTAAAGTTAAAGGCTGGATATGGAATACGGTCAGAACAGCAACATCAGGTGTGTCTAGGTTGTAGTTGCAACGGCAGAAAAACAACTCCAGCCATTTGGTTGCCAGGCTCACTGCCGATACAACAAGTGAACTACCAGCCTGCACCATGTTTAACAAGTATTGCAGAGGAGTTTTACAACTGACGTCAGCCACGTTAGCAGGGGTTGCGTACCGATCCAGGAGAAAAGTCGCCATTTCCGTGTTCTCATGCCATGGAAAATGTTTGTGGGTCCATTTAGTGTCGTCTTCACCTAAATTTACTCCGGTTTTTGCTCTTCTGAGGTCAATCCTCTCCTGAGACGGATAACAATATCTCCGGGGCTCTGAAGCAGCTGCCTGACTTGCAGACTTCTCCAGTTTTCCCAGTACCAGCCAAACTGTGCTGAATATACTGTTGCCACAGAGAGACCGTATTTGACAACCCTCAATGGCGGCTGGTATTGGCTTGTAGATGTAGACATAATGCCATTGTCGAACCTGTTAAAATTTATTAACTCCACCAAGGAGGTTATGTTTTTGGTAGCGTTGGTTTGTTTGTCAGCAACTTTATGGAAAAAGTTCTGGACGGATTGACCTGAAATTTTCACCAGCCGTGTGCCTCAGCCCAAAGACAAACCAATTAATTTTTGGTGGTGATCCGGATCACCTTCTGGATCCAGGAATTTTTTGAAGGATTCTTTATCAGTGAGATTGGCCAGATTTTGGAATTTTTGCATATAACTCCATACAAATGGCCCGAGTGTTTGGTAAAAAAAGTTACAAGAAAGGATCTCAATGACTTTTATAATGTGCCAGGTACATTATGAACTGTGAACTTTCCAGTTTAAACTTTATAAACAGAAACAAAATTTAATAAAAGACACGTAGCAATAAATGTTTAGGTGTGAATTGCAATATGAGGGGGACATGAGTTGCTTGGCAGAGGTCTGCACTCTCCGACTGCTTTTCTAGTTTTATATTTATATTCAGGCTAAATATATATTTTCTTAAATGCTATACTTTCATTCTGCACCCCTCCAAACACCTCGTGGAGGTACTTTTTTTTTTTTTTTTAAATAAAGCTTTTAATAAAAATGTTCCAAATTCAACCTTTAATGTATCTCTGAACTGGCAGTGGAAGTAGTCATAATGCAAAATTATGTATGTGTGTGTTAAAAGAGACCCAGTGAACTAAAGAAAAAACAATGTTGTCAATAAGCCGATTCCTTGATGCCCATATAACACTGAGTGTAACACGGTTTCTATTTGGTCAGAGTGAATAACTCAAGAAGAACGGTGGCTTAACGGAAACGCCTTTTTGCGGGGGTTTAAAAAGCAACAGCTGTGTGAAAACTTTGGTCATCAGATCAAAGTTATTTCCATTCTTCTTGTGCTTTGGAAATTATTTACGTGCCTTTTGATGTTGTCATGTGCTTTTTACTGAAAACAGCTATTTTCTGACCTCACACTCAAAAAGACCCGATAAATGAGTGCTGCTGCATCAATGGATTTCTGATCTTATTCAGAGACCGCTGGCTTGTTGTCCACTGGCCTGGCTGTAGCAGGTAGACCCAGAAAGTCTGTTAGTGCTTCCAAATCTATTCTCATTTTAAAATAATAGAGGCTGTTTTGATATGTCCTTCCCTAAATCTGTGACCTGAAACCATATACAGATCTATGTTAAATATACAGACAAATGTTTACCTTTTTATTTGTCCATCAATTGCCTGCACAGATGAATGATACTTTATCTTGGCCTTTGTGCCAAGATAAATTAAATTATAATTTATACATTTTTTTGAAAAGGGTCATTCTTAATGGTTCACCCACTTCAGTGTTTGAAAATATCAGATATGTAAAGCAGTTACACTCTTATTCTAATCGGCAGGATTGTGGTGCTGATTTGGTTGTTGATCAGCCAAAAAATAATATGTTTCAGAAGTCTGTAACATTTAGATCTTTAAAATTGTGGACTAGCTTGCCTAAAGACTTAAGAAATCTACCAAATTTACAAGTGTTTAAACAAACACTGAAATCTAGGCTGCTCTAATGAGCCATATATATTTTTATATTTTTATTTTTGTTATTTTGAATTTTTATGTTTTTGTGAATCTCATAAATAATCATTTTGTGACTGTATGTAATTTGCATCTTGTTTCTTTCTTACGAATGATTATTGTGAATGTGTGTATTTTGTACTTTGTATTTTGTACCTTGGTTTCTTTTAAATTGGGACCCCAGGAAGACCAGCGACCACTGTTGGTGGGCGCTAATGGGGATCTCAATAGAAAGGAAAAACGGGGTCCGCACAAACTGGATATAGCTCCCATTGACATTTTATTTGCAGAATACAAGTAACGTTTCGGGCGTGTGCCCTTCTTCAGACTCAAATCAGTTACTGCGTGCACCTGCATCATGTGATCAGGAAAGAAATGATTTAGGCAGGTGCACAGTAACTGATTTGAGTCTGAAGAAGGGCACACGCCCGAAACGTTACTTGTATTCTGCAAATAAAATGTCAATGGGAGCTATATCCAGTTTGTGCGGACCCGTTTTTCCTTTCTATTGAGTCTTCTTGTGATCCAGCACCTGGGTTGAGATTTTTCCGGGAGGTGCGTGATTTTTACATTTTTTCGCTAATGGGGATCTCCAATGGGTACCATCGAGGCATGAATGTGTGCGAATATAGATAAAAACATGCATGCACTAAGAAGTAATTTATAAATTTGTGTCATTGGGTGAAATTGGCATGAAGCACTGAGAGAGGTTAAATAAGATCAGAAAAGAGCTATAAAAATGCACTCCATCTACATACTAGTACTAAATTCTGTTTAGGGTTTAGGGACCACATCACTATAAATTCAGTTACACAAACAAGTTGTAAAAGCATTATGAGAAATATTGATTAATCTGAATAATTCCCAAGTGTTTTCAACTTTCCTTTTCCACTGTAAGCTGAGAGTTTAACTCAGACTTCACTGTGGATTTGTTCAATCAATAAACCTACAGCATATCTCTGCAGAGCGACTGATTGATGTCATTCACACACTTGTAGTGCAGTAAGAGAGGATTTCTTACCGGTTCAATGACCTCTACGTTCCGTACAGACTGGTCGGGAGCAACAGCTGGCCAGTCTGAGAGTTCCTGGTACCCCGAAGCTTTAATGTTAAGACTGTGAGAGAGGGTTCCCAGCTGGAAACGATCTCTGTCTGAAAGTAGAGACAAGGAGGGAGCAATGACCTGAGTTCCTGATGGGCACTCCAGTAATTTCAGTCTCATTCGTATGAGATCTAGATATCATCTCCTTCATGAAGCATATACAATCTCTCCTTTTTCTAAAATAATTAGATTCTGTGCCTTTGTAGGATGGTCCAAGAACAGTGCCCCAATGATTTAAAAAAAAAAAAAAAAAAAAAAGACAGAAAAAAGTCTTCAGCATTAAGAATGACAGAGGTGGTTAAGGCTTTCCATAAACATGCAGAAGGTGGAAACTGCCTGTGAATTTTAATGTTGCAGGAGGCAATTTTGTCCCTTTTGTCTTGGAGGAAGAGAGAAAATGAGTGTCTCTGTGTCTGAAAAAGGTTAGCATTAGCTCAATAATTTACCCATCTCATTAGTCCAAGAGGAACAGGGTCTGACCCATCTGCCCTTCAGAGAGACAGACGCACCAGAATAATAACATCACAGCCTGAATCCAGGGGAAATACATCAACTACCTGGAATAAAACTCGACCCAATATGGATTACAAAGTTCTGTTTTCATCAAGTTGTATTTAATCTCAAATGTTAAAGTCTTTTAAATGGATAAATATGCTTTAGAATAAGGATTATAAGTTAGTTTTACAACTGTATGGGGTACCTTTGAAAGCAGACTCGAGCACTGGGGCTGGTTTAGGGGCCAGTAAGATGCGTCGCGCGTACTTGTTGAGGGCGCCGCTCTTCTCGTTGGGAACAATCAGCTGTCTGATGAACCGTGTTCGGTCCCTTATGTCGTAGTTCTGGTCGTATTTGCCAAGGTTCAGGATGTACTGGGTCAGCAGCTTGGTCTGGGTGAACAGAAGTTTTAGGACAGAGAGATTAGGAGAGTTCAGTATGATACGTTAGGTAATAAATCAACTGAAGAGAGTTCAGATTGAAAGTTTGTTCAGACTGGTCTGTCACTTGGAAAAAAAAAGTGTTATAAGCCCAAGCACGTAAAAAATTTTAAAGGACCCTCATTGCATAACTTTTTAAACAAGTTAAGGTTTTCACATCCCTAGAAAACATCTTTTAAGTTTCCACTTAAATTATAGGATATATCAAAGTCAGTCATGTCTTCATATCCATTGTTTGTGGCCTCAAACTGGCTTTTTTCTGCTTAAAGACAAGCTTATCAACATCTTTGTAGTCTGTGACATTAGAAGCAGAGTCAGAGGTCCACGAAGCTGCAGCCAATCAGAAATTGCAAAAGTTGAGGTACAGTGGTTTAGTGCATGAACATAAGCACAGCAGATGGATTATCTGGCTGCTGCTGCACAAAAAAACATATGACTGTCCCACCACAGTTGCTGACTGCAGGGAAGCTAACAGTGTTACAAGTTAGTTTCAGTTAAGTGTGAAAATATACAAACCCATATCTAAAAAAGTTGGAATGCTGTGTAACATGTAAATATAAACAGAGATTTTACCATTTAATGGAAAATATTAGTTCAATTTTAATTTGATGGCAGCAACACAACTAAAGGCTGGAAAAGTAACTGGCACAAATCAAAAGCAACTGAAGAGCATTTGGCTACTAATTAGGTCAACTGGCCAGTAACATGACTGGGTATAACTGGGTCTAAAAATTATGGAAGCAATTTCAAAAAAATTTCATACAGTTTATGATGTATGAAGATTAACCCTTTATTAACTGCAATAGAAATGGCCATCTATGCCTGCTCTGTTATTTTTGTGCATAGTGGGGTTTCTTGGGATATCTTCAAGTGTTTTATATTTTCATAATCTGTACAACTTAAGCTACAAGGTTATGAACATCAATGGACAGTAATAACTTACAATGCACTTGAAGAAATGCCATGAATATAAAGAATACACAAAAATCGGAATCGTTTTCATCACATCTAGCCAACTAAAAAAACAAAAACACAGTGGTCCAAAAATTTCTAAATGTACAAAATTAAAATAAATACTTCTTAACACTTTATAAGTTATTGCAACCATTTTTCGCTTTTAGTTTTTGAGATACACTCCTTTCTGGTAGCAGAGTACAAAGGCGTTTTGATTGATTGATTTCAACTTCAAGATAAAGCAGCTAATAAAGGCATTTTTTCTGCTGTGGTGTCATTTGATGGGAGTATTTCTAGGTGCTTTACCTAGAATATCTATAGCTAATATAAACAAAAAGGTTCTTGACCACTGAGAGGCTGAAACATTATTCAAAATTCATTAATTTTTTCATAAAACTCTGAAATGAACTTACTAAATGAACATACAAAAACTATATAAATGCAGAAAAATATTGAATAATTATTAAGCATCTTCAACCTATATATTTTTTAATTCTTTGTTTTTGAATTTGGTAATTTTATGTAGTCCTACAGGGTGCAGTTTCATTTGTGTAAAAACTGCACAGTATGTGTGCTGTAACTTGTGGTATCATCAGAGCCGGTTCACAGTTCCCTTACCTGTGGAGTTCCCCAGGGCTCTATGCTAGGGCCTCTTCTGTTTAATATCTACATGCTACCACTGTCCCAGGTTATAAAGAACAACAATATTAGTTACCATAGCTACGCAGATGACACACAGCTATATATTACAGTGTCACCAGGAGACCAGGGCCCTGTACAGGCTCTTGGTAAATGTATTGAGGAGATTAATGACTGGATGTGCCTCAACTTTCTTCAGCTGAACAAAAACAAAACTGAGGTGATTGTTTTTGGAGCCAAAGAGAAACGACAGCAGGTTGTCACAGAACTTCAGTCCATACACCTAAAAACCACCAATCAGGCCATTAATCTGGGTGTAGTGATGGACTCAGACCTAAACTTTGAAAAATACATCAAAGCGATCACTAAATCAGCCTACTATCACCTGAAGAACATCTCAAGGATAAAAGATCTGATGTCTCAGGGAAATCTGGAAAAACTAGTCCATGCATTCATCTTCAGTCAGCTTGATTACTGTAACGGCGTCTTTACTGGTCTACCTAAAAAATCAGTTAAACAGCTGCAGCTCATTCAGAACTCTGCTGAACTCTGAGCTCTCTCACTAAGACCAGAAAAGTGGACCACATCAGTCCAGTTCTGAGGTCTTTACACTGGCTGCCAGTCCATCAGAGAACAGACTTTAAAGTTCTGCTGCTGGTCTATAAAGCTCTGAATGGTTTAGGCCCAAAATAAATCAGCGACCTCTTGACCCAGTATGAACCAACTAGACCCCTCAGGTCATCTGGATCCGGTCTTTTATCAGTTCCCAGAGTCAGAACCAGACATGGAGAAGCTGCGTTCAGCTTCTATGCTCCACATGTCTGGAACAAACTCCCAGAAAGTCTCAGATCAGCTGAAACACTTAGTTTATTTAAATCCAGGCTGAAGACCCACCTGTTCTCAGCTGCATTTACGTAGATTTTATTCAAAAGTTAAAATCCGCACGTCTCTATATTCTCTCTTTTTAATCCTAAATGCTTTTAATTTTGAATCATGCTTCTAATAGTTTTTTCCCTCCCTTTTGCTTATAATGTTTTACGTAAAGCACTTTGAATTGTTCTGTACATGAAATGTGCTATACAAATAAATTTGCCTTGCTCCGCCAAATATTTTCTCCAGACTCCAGATGTGTAAGCAGAAACTATGCTGAGACTTCCCTAAATGCAAGATAAAAAAAAAAAAAAACTAAACAAAACAGAACCCTAAGCTACTAATGTCACAAAAAGAAACAAGAAACCACTAATCTTACTGCAGATCTGTGGTAGAAACAAGCCACTTCATATGCTAAAACAAGCAACCGTTATTTAAACAAACTACTGAAAACCAAGCTAAAACCATGTAAAACATAATATAAATGACAGAATAAACTATTCTCTCTTCATTTTCCCCACTATTTGTCTCTCTTTCCATCGTCAGTCTCTCTGGCAGTGACCACTGAACACTCCACTCTGCTATGACTTCTTGGCGCCACCCTGTGTTTATATTGCCGATCTGTGTCGCACGTAGTGACAAATGATGACGTCATCGACTCACGACGCCATCTCAGCTTGAAAGGCGCAAGTCTTAGCTTTGAAATAAAAAAAGAATATCGCTCTAGCTATTATAGTTTTTATTTTAGAGCAGTTTAAGCAGAATTATGCTAACAGGGAACTTCTGGCGGCCGCCCACAGCCGTTCCATTTTTTAGGGGTTAAGAGAATCAGAATCTCTGTACACACTGGACAAGGTTGGATGTTGGTGATATTGGGCTCCTCAGGCAGCCCTGCACTTAAACCACATATGATTCTCTACAGAAAATCACTGCATGGACTCAGGAAGGCTTTCAGAAATCATTGTCTGTGAACACAGCTCACAATGAAATCCACAAATAGAGGTTAAAGCTCTATCATGCAAGCCAGATGTGAACATGATCCAGAAACACCACCGTCTCCTCTGGGTTCATTTAAAATGGTCTGGTGCAAAGTAGAAAACTGGTCAGTGGTCAGATAGTAACTAAGGGGTTGCATTAAAGGTTAGAATATATTCCCATAGCAACACTGTAACTACCGTTATGCCAGCCCACTGTCTCCACACATCTCCTTCACCGGCTTTTCTTTTCTCCAAAAGACTTGTCTTATTTTATCCTGGACACTATCAAACTTAACAGTTTCTCTTACCTAAGACAAAGAGCACTTGCAGCAGTATAAATTATTCAGGCAGGCATAAAAACAAAAAGAAGCTGCAGCCATGACGACGGCATTATCCCCTAAATCTTACACTACACTGTCTGTCTGCCCCCTCTCCTCTTCTTTCCTGTCCAACATATTATGAGGACTGGAGTAAGCAGTGCAATAATGTGCTCATTTGGGAGGGCAGTGTCTGGGCTCATAAACCCAGCTCAGAGGCCAATATCCCCCCACCTAATGGAATGGGTCTGTAGACACCAAGCTGCACTATGAGATGCACCATTACATTAAAGATGTCTCATTCGAAGCTCTGGGTATTTAGCTTAGTGTGGCAGAGGTGGTAACTTACTCCAAGACAGAGCTGTTTAAAATAACATCCTAATATCTTAGTGGTAATAACCCAGCAGAGAACCTGCTCCACATTAGAGGCAAAGCATACCTGCTTAGAGTTGGTCAGGTAGAGTTTGGCTGCCAGGTTGACCGTCTGCAGCTTCACAATGTCCTCCTCTGCAGTGAAAGTCTTTGCCATCTTACGGAGCACATCAGGAGCAATCTTTGGTACCCTCTCGCAATACTCTCCCATCAGCCACAGGATGCTGGCCCGCGCCATCGGAACCTGCGCCAGTAAAAACGCAAAGAAAAAGAGCATGTCTCCCGTTTCAAGGTAAGAATGAATGGATCGGTGGTTGAGCTGCTATTATAACAGCATACAGTGATGTTGTCGAAGAGCTTGGCCATGTGTTTGATGATATCGCTGTGCTGGGTGGGCTGAGTCTGAAGCAGCTTCTTGATGACCACCACACTCTCAGCCACAACAGTCTCTGCAGACACAAAGCTGATGTTTAACCACAGAACAGAAGGAGCAGCTTCATTAATCTGCTCTCATCTACGGTTTTTACCATCTCTGTTGGAAAGCAGCAACACCAGACCGTTGAGGCAGGTGTCCGTCACCTCCGAGATGTTGGTGGCACACCTGCCAATGGCCTGAATGGTAGCAGCTGCAAACGCCTTGTCCTGACTCTTCACGTAAGTCTGGAATAAGATTACACCGAATAGGGTAAAGAAAGAACATTTTCCAGAAAAGGTAAATTCAAAAGAATAATCATGAAACAAACAGGAAACATAACAAACCTGAAATTCTCTCAGTATGGTGGAGATATTGGCTTCATTGGCCAGATTAGTCAGGATCTCCAACTGCAAGAACACGAGTTTAGAAAGGGTGAGGAAGGTTTCAGGAAAAGATGTTCACAAATATGCACTAGACTACCTATATGCATTTGCAATATGTTAAGACCAGGGCTTTCCAATTGGGGCCCGGGGGTCAAAGTTGCCCCGCCACCCATTGTCTTTTTTTTTTTTTTATGATTTTCTCAGTTGTGTGAAAAGCTCTTTTGATATTTACTCATTTTTGCACTTCCCTTTCTGACCATAAATTAATATTGCATTGCGGGTAGGGTGGTGCTGTTGTTCTTCTATCAGCTCAGATCTGGAAGCCCATGATCAGATAATAAGATGCTATCCAAAATAAAACTGCATACAAAGTAATGTAAAAACAAATAATGAACACAATAAAGAACAGTGTTATTCATTTTCCACATTACTTTGTATGAGGTTTTATTTTGAACAATTACACTATAGGCTAATCATATATAATTTCTTGCACTGCAACATGAATTTGTAGTTTTGACCCGCGACGATCCACCCAGAGTCATTGTCAGCCTTCCAATATAAAATATTTGGACTCCTCTGGTCAAGACTAAAAGTGAGCATAAATTAGAGCCCGACCGATATATCGGTGGGCTGATAAATTGGGCCGATTTTGGCGACTGGCCCTTTAATCAACATCAGCCAAAATGTGGTCGTTATAAAAATTCCATTTTTGGTGCAAAAAGAAAAAAAAAAAAAAAACTTCTGCCGAGCGCCAATTCTGCTCCTGTGCCCCCTGCTGCCTTCCTGAGTGCTGCTGCCAGTAAAGCAAAAAACACAACAAATTTGTGTCAACACTTTAAACATCATCACAAATTTTACAGTGTTCTGATTCTTAGTCTTGAATAATATTTTGGTTA
This sequence comes from Atherinomorus stipes, assembly GCA_023101725.1. Taxonomy (NCBI): domain Eukaryota; kingdom Metazoa; phylum Chordata; class Actinopteri; order Atheriniformes; family Atherinidae; genus Atherinomorus; species Atherinomorus stipes. The sequence goes on along the minus strand of JALJCO010011227.1, from coordinate 581,895 downwards.
TTTTAAGAATTTAAGTTGGACTACAGTTGGACAGTAAATACCCTTTATGTCCATGTTCATCTTTTAATATCCTGGGTTATATACAGTATATTGGCTGATATCGGCCAATATATTGGATATCATTTTTTTTTAAAAAGCCCCCAATATCGGTATCGGATTCGGCCTCAAAAATCCCGTATCGGTTGGGCTCTAGTATAAATGTACAGTAGACATCCAGATTACAGAAAATAAATATTTAGAATGGGTAAATGCATTTGGAAAGCCAGTTAAAGTGGCCAGTTTCATGCATCTTAAATCAAAAAGAAAAATTGACACATTTGCTGTTGCACATACTGCTGTTTATGACTTTTTACTATTTTAGTGATGAAAGGCAAATAGATTATTTTTAAAATATATAATCACAATTATTTCTTGGAGATTTTGAAAGCATCCTGAGAAAGAAAATGTGCATCGTGGAGTAAACATGGTTCTCTGATGGGTGAAGCTTGACTGAAAAGCTTCTCTCCCCGAGAGTCAACAGAAATCAGGATTTACCGAACAATTCTCCACCTAACCGTCCCATCCTGACCCGGACTCGCTGGTGGAAACTAGGGATGTCATGATTACAGATTTTCTTGGTACGATAATCGTCAAAGAAATAATCACGATATTACAATTATCACGATTATTATATCTTAATTCCCAAACACCATAAATGTGTAAAATCACATGAACACTCCTCACAGGTCTTTAAATTTTAATTAGATTTGTCAAAACTGATGTGTTAATGCAAAGAGATTAAATTAACTCAATTTCTTTTGTTTGTTTTTACACATTAATGCATAAACAAAGTTATTACTCATGCAGTATTCAAAATCTGAGTTTGGTATTATCTTGGTCAGAGGAGCAGATGGTGGGCATGTACGTACCTTATCACAGTGGTGAACAGAACCCTCTAAAACTCACTTTATCCTCCTTATTTATGGCCCATTCTATGTATTAAATAACTTTGTTGTCATGGTTCAGACATGATCTTTGATGTAAAATGACGATACTGAGGAATCCTCATGATTAAATAATCAGGAGATTTAATCATCCCAGGGGAAAGGAGGCGACAGAGCTACAGTTTTTTCATGTCATGTCGGTTTGCAAATAACTAAGCAACAAAAAAGCTATGAGACAAAGATGTGCATGTCTGAGAGGGACCTCAGTGATCCTTATTCAATCAAACTGCATGAAGCATAAAACAGTTACCTTTAGAGTTTTTATGTGTGTGGGATCTGTGGATCTCACGTAAAAGCTCTTCATGTATGGCTCAAACATCCCCTGTTTGGAGACAATTCACGTTACACAACAGGCTGCAACACAAACACAAGAGGTTTCAGGTTTTTTCTCCCGTTCTGCTGTCCAGAAGCAGTCTTACCTTCCTCTGAATAGACATTGTGGCGATGTTCTGCAGTACAATGTACTGCACCTCTCTGCAAATATAGGGAGGAGCAACAATCAGACATGGAGATAAAAACTGTGCAGTGAACACATATTCTCACAGGGATGAGGCGAGAAGGAAAACAAGAATACAAAGAATATTATTACCTGTGGCTTCGCAGGAGCCGAACCAGTGACTTGGTGACAATGCTGACTTCATGTTTAGGGGCCAGATGCCAGTACAGCTGAGCAACAGACATCACAACCTAAAAACAAACCAGAGTAACTGCCATGTCTTACTTTGTCATTATCTGACCACTTTCGTTTTTTTTTAAATATCTGATTTATTTGTACACAAATAGCATGCGACTCGTCTACCCGTGCAGATGTAAAATGCATTTGCGTGAGGCTCTACTAAGGCGCTCATCGCACCTCTCTGTAAAGGTCATTTTTCAGTGGTGCTTTTAATAGCAGGGGGACGTGTGTCCGTCGTTGCAGACAGGATGAAAAGGTTCAGGCATCTATGAAGATGGAGGATGTCACTGTGCTGTCGCGAGTAAAGACACAGCATGTCACATTTTAATCAACACTTTCATTTGGGAGCATTTTTCCTCCCGCTGCTACACAGCGACACAGACCTTGAGACTCCTGGATGATGGAGATCTGCGGTCGCAGCGTTTTCTTTTTTCAGTCTGAGGGGGAGCACTGTGGCAGTTATTCTTGTGCGCGTGCTGTATTTATGTAAGAAAACCCATCCTGTGATGCATCATCGCTGAGATGCGTGTCCATCCACACAGGGCCACAGCAGCATTAGCTGAAGTGTAGCTTTTAGTGGGGGACAGTAGAGAGACATGAGGCTGCACTAACATGCCTCTACCAGCAAAAAGGACGGGTCCAAACAAAATATAGACTATGATTTGATTTTACTAATTTTTCCAGTATTTACACATTAAGGGCGCATTCAGAAAGCATAGTCCCTGAGTCTCGGTCCGTTTGGGGACTCAGTTCGGTTGGGGGTGGGGGTGGTCTTCCGGACCGAGATCGCGTTCACGTTGCACTATTGCCAAACGAGCCAAGCGGGCCAAGAATGAGAATCTCAGCTGGCGCTGCGTTGGGATTCACCGTAGGCGAGGACAAGACGCACGTACAAGAAGGTTCTCACAACTTCTGTTTCCTCCACAAAGCGACATTATTTTCGTACGAGGAGCTGGATATGATTTCATCAGATCAAATATCGATTACAGCTTTTACTTCCTCGTAACTCCACGTCTGACCACGAGCCATGTTTATAAGTACCGCAGTCCCACACGTGTGTTTGTTGTCATAGGGTTTACCCACGTTTGACCCACAATGCCAATGCAATTTGTAGTCCACTTCCTGCCTTTGGTCCACCTGAATCGGACCGAGACCTGCGTTTGCAGGCGGACCGAGTCTAGTTGTTTGTTCTGGATCAGAGTTCGTTTGCGCATTCACAACTCCCCTAACGAAGCGGACTTTCCGAGCAAACGGACTCTGATTTGAATCAAAAAAGCTTTGTGAATGCGCCCCAAGTCCTGTGATCAGTCTTTTGTTTGGAAAAAAAACTTTACCTGGTTTATTTAGTCTCCGAATATGTAGCGGAAGCACCCAATTTCCCTCATCGTTCAAATCTGCTTTTTTACGTTGACAGTGTTGGAATATCATTCTGCTGCATTCTGGCTCATAATATACAAAAAATAGAGATTTTATGATTGTTCTGGTTAAGGATGCACAATATAATCGGCCACCTATCAGAATCGGCCTATATTGGCCTTAAAACTGAGTATCGAACATCAGCCACCCCACAGATATTTAACAAATACTTAACTGATCAGGCCGCTGTTTCTAAAGTCTAAAAAAAAAAAAAAACTACTACTTCTTCTTCAAAAACTTATTTTTTACAGACTTTAAAACTAAAATAGGGTTAAAATCGAATATTTTCATATGCTGATATCATATTGACATTTAAAAATGCGGTATTGATCTATTTTACTAGCGAAATCTCCCAATATTTCATTGTTCTGTTACGAAATCTAACGAGAATTCACAAACATTTTGCAATATTTTCATATGCTGATATCATATTGACATTTGAAAACACGGTATCGATCTATTTGACTAATGAAATCTCCCAATATTTCATTGTTCTGTTTCGAAATCTCATGGGAATTCATGAAATACTGAGAGATTTTGAAACGGAAGGATGAAATCTTGCGAGATTTTGTAAGTAAAATAGATCTATACCGCGTTTTCAAATATCGATTTAATATCGGCATATGAAAATATCGCAATGTTTCAGTGTATCAATATTTTTTCCCACCCCTATTTATCATAGTGTCGGAAACAGATAACTAAACTGCTATTTGAAATGACTGCTTTTTTTTTTTTCAGCTTTAATATCGGTATTGATATCGGTTATCGGCCACGTGAGTTTTAAAATATCGGCATATCAGATATCAGCCAAAAATTCCAATATCGTGCATCCCTAGTTTTGGAAATGAAACCTGTATATATCCACAGACGCGAGCAGAGCAATAGCAGGTGTAGAGAAAAAGTCAGCATCCAGACTCTGCCAGTGATGCTCCATTAGGAGGATTAAATGCTACATTCACAAACTGTCTCACTCAGAAATCCTCACAACACTTTTACGATAGAACTTGTGGAAAATCCACACAAGAAAAGCAGCTTTCAATGAGATAAAAACTTGAGTGATGTCACTTCTGTTGCTTTTCACTATGAGTGCTTATTCTACATGCAAACAGAAACACATTATTTCTGCTCACACTTTTATAATTATCCCCACCGAGTGTCCGTCAACTCACCGCTGTGTTCCTGCTCTGCAGCAGAGGTTTGGTGTTCCTCAGCAGCAGTCTGTGATCTGGATCCATGATGTAGGGCTTTGCCGCCGTCTGGTCTTTTTTCTCCTCCGAGTCAGAGTCATAGAAAGCTTTTTCATTGTTCTCATCAAACACACCGTCCTGAAACATAAACACGATAAAACACAATACACTGTTAATCAAAATTTCTCACATAAATCTCCTTTGACTTTAAAAATAAAGAAAGGTTTTATTGGATTTTACTAAACCAAATATGTTTTCAATTTTAGTTTGTGCTGAAGGAATAGCAGGTCCTTATTTTGGAGAAATTTTGGGTACATTACTCGTTACTTATGTGAGGAAAAAAAAATGTCTCAGGATTCCTTTACACTGTTTGTATGGTACAGATGTACAATGCAGGCTAGGAATCATAAAAACTATTTATAAACTCAAACTAAAGTAAGGGTAATTCTATTAAACTGATTTCACTTTTTAAGTTACTGTACGTATTTTTAGATCTATAACTTCAAAACACAGAACTAGTTAAGAGAATTTTTTATTTTTATTGACAAATCCAAAGGAGAGATGAAACAAAGCTTAAGTCTCATTTCCAAGGCCTGTCCATGGATCAGAGCTTGCTGCTTCCTGTAAACAGGTGTGTAGAGTAGCTTAACAACTGCTATTTTCTTAATGGGGGGACTGTTTTCTGCTGCAGAGTCCACGTCACCCAGTGCACGTGTTTCACTGACATGTGTTTACAGCAGTGCAGTTGTGTAACTGGACCTGTCACTATTATTACATTAATGCATGGTGAATATTGCAGATATCTGTGATTACTTTGCACAACAGTCTTCATTAGTGTGTGTTTTTGTGTTTGACAGCATGCAGACAGTTGGCTGACATCCTTTCAGTGATCATTTAGCACCGTCTCTGTCGCATGCTGTAGTTCAAAGCAACGTCAGTGGAGATTTACAGCTACTAAATCTTTATCTTATAGCACTTTGCTTCTTATATTTAACCCATGTTTCAGTGAGTATCAAATGCAATTACATGGATTTTGTTAATAGCTTAAATCTGTAAAAACATCTAAGAATGCATATGATACACCAAAATTATTTTTAAAAGTTTTTGTATTTTAATTCATGTCATTGTCTTTATTGTGCAGGTTTTTTTATTTACAGAGTCTAAAATACAATTTTTTTTTGTTTGTTTGTCCAGGACCCATCACCAGCATATAACTCCTTTTCTTCTGTCTACATATATTATCAAATTATAATTAGACAATATATTACAATACAGCAGTGGCATGAAAAAAAGCAAAGAAAATATATAAACATAATATATATACATATATATATATATACATATATATATATATATATATATATATATATAAAATTTATCACAATTATTTAAAAAAATAATTAATCATTGCAGCTTAATCCAGCGCACTTAGATATAAACAGCATCAGACTTACAGTATAACACACAGCCTTTCCTCTTAGAGGAAATGTACATTAAACTGGAAGAAAATTGAGAGTTTATTTAGAACCACAGATGTAAATGCCTCATTTTGCCCTCTTTCTTTAAAGGAGTCATCACCCTGAAATCCCACTTTTTCATGTTAAAATATGTGTATTGGAATAGGACCTAAGTTAATACGTGCCAGAAACTCCGGAGAGTGAAAGTCGCTTCGTCTTTGAGTCGGCCACAAGGGCGCGCTCTCCAGAGTACGCAATTTTGTTTTTCCTCTGGCAATGAGGCTGCTAGCTGCTAAGCTAGCCTCTTTAGCACCACCTGAAATCAGCTGACTGCTTGCTGCGGAGTGGCAATTAATGACCAGCTTTCTCAGAGAGGAGGAGGATGGCAACGAGGGGAGAAAAAAATCTGCCGTGGTGAGCTGCTTCTGCAGAAATTTTTCAGTGAAGATGTGCAGTCGGTAAGTGTTGCTGCTTGTGTAACTTATTATCTTTTGTGTAAGATGCCAGTAAACGATGGTAGACAAACGGTGACAAGCTGCTAATGTAGCTACAAAAGCTAACACTGTTGTTGCTGTTTGAGTAACTTATGCTCCTTATGTTCATCAGAGTCCAGCCCTTTTGCTCCGATTCTCTCTATCGACCGTATCCTTACGTTTTTAGCACGTTTTTCTCTGTTGGGACATAATTTCCTTCACTTCATCTGTCCTGATAAAACTTTGTTTTGGCTTTGATACTTGCCTCATGAACGCGCTTACAGACAGGTCTAATTCTTGTGCGTATTCTCGCGACAAACAGAAGTTGGGGATATAAAGAGGTCAAAATGAGCTCATTAAATTTTCCTCCCACGAAACTATAATTAAAAATTAATTTGAAGACAGTTTAAGAAGGATTGTGTATGTAAAACACGAGGTTATGACACCTTTAAAAAACAATTAAAGAGGATAGAAGTCAACCTGTAAGGAGGAAAAGTCCATAGTCGTAGCTCAGATTTTATAACAAGCACAAAAAGACAGCTAAACACATCATCTCACAAGTTTACAAGTAAATCACACTCTTAAAGGGATAATGCGCCCTGAAATGTGTTTTGTGAGCTGTAAACAACTTAGAATTACATTATTGTGATAAAACCACAAACAGTATTTCTCAAAATTACTCAAAAGGCCCCCTACAGGTTAAAAGCAGGTAAGAAAAAAATTCACAACCCCCTCTTTCCATAAAAAAAAAGGTGGTCTGTGTCCTCCAGGGGCTGCTTCAGCAGGCCTACGCGGGCGGCCATGGCGGCTGCCATGAACTGAGCCTGCTGTCTCTCAAAAAGTTGACACACGGTAAAATTCTGGGGGAAAAAAAAGTCTAAAACTTCCTAATCTATGTAGCAGGTTGTCGCAGGTTATTATTCAATCTGTCTGTGTACTGATGTCCTGCCCACTTTCTTCTTCCTGATCACACCCCTGATGCCTCACACAACTTGCAGTTTCTGGCATTTTCAAAAAATTTGGTAGTGTGAAGGCTTATGTAAATAGTAGGGGATGCAGTCAGACTTAAAAGTGAGGCAGGGAAGCTGCTACGTGTTGATTTAACAGAGAAACTAAGGAAGTTGGAGGAACTATTTTTTAAATATATTTTGACCAAAGCATGCCACAGAAAACTGTGTCAGCTTGTGAACAAATGGCATGACACATTTCCTTTAATGGACTGACAGCAAAATCACTAGTTTTTGTCTTCAGGGAAACGAGTGCCTCACCTCCTTCCAAGGGCTGGTAAACTGTGTCCTCGCATAGCGCGTCAGCATGGAGATAATGACCACCTGACCCCACTCCTCCACGTCCACCAGCAGGTTACACAGCTTCCTGTAGTTCTTGTGGATCAGATCAATGCGATCTGGACACACCTCCTCGAAGGCCATCACAACGCTGCCGGCCACGAGCTGCAACGAGGAAAAGATGAGACTCATCAACTCGCCGCTTTAATTTACTTCATCACTTAGTTAACAAATGACTTAATGGAGGCTGTGCAGATGTAAAGCACTTCTTTCCCCGACAAATTGAACAAATACTTCATCTCCTAAACAAGGCGTAACATACAGACTCTAGAGAAATAAAACACTGGTTAACAGATATGACCCCTGTTACAACTTGTAGTATAATTGCAATTTCAGTAAACACAGAGCAAATTTACAACTCTGATTACAATATGCACATTCAGCTCTCAAAGCAGGGAGTTGATAATTGGAAAGAAATCGCATGTGCTGAAAATTTTAAGTGTTTTTCTCAAGTAGAAATGTTGCACTGATGTAAAAGCGGGCGTAGAAGGGAGCAGCAGCCGAGGAACGCACTTATCAGCTGTGTTTCTCTGGTAAAAAGGAAAAAGCCCATTGGGCTGCCGCCTGTTCCTCCCCCTACACGACCAAACTGCCTGTTGCCTCGTCCACAGTGTGACTGAGTAAGCGGCATGGCGGTGTATTAATATGCAAACATCAATAACGGAGGCAGGAGAAGAAGAAGAGAAAGGCAGCAGAATCTAGTCTTCCCAATTAAAGCCTTCTGGTCCCTGGTGGCCCGGTGGGAATCCGGTGCATTTACCAATCAGCACTGTCATGAGCTTGCATTGATTCGGTGTGCCTGAGATGTTGCTGCCAGAGGATTGGATGAGAAATCTGTACCCCAGAACTGTGTAATGATTGGCTTTATCACACCGACACACTCCAGCATTTTGCTGACTCAATCAAACAACTTTATTTCATGTCATACTTAAATTCAATTGCTAGCGGCACTGCTAGGAGCATTCAGCATAACTATCTCATTAAGATAATTTAATGTCAAAACTACATACAACATAGGGCTGGGCGATATGGCCTGAAAATAAAATCTCAGATTTTTCTTTTTAATTCGATTTACAATTTTTTTCCGATTTCATTCGACTCCAATATCAAAAAAACAAAAAGTAATATGATAGTAATAATAAATAAAAAATGTTATATCATGACAAAACAAACAAAAAATAAATAAATTATCCAAGCATGATGGGACTCCTGAGCTAAAATTTTGTTGAGCAACATTGAGGCAATCAGTGCATTCAGATGTTTTCTGTAACGTTCAACACGACTTCTACACCTGTTGACAGGTGTTTTGGTCCACTGTTCATGAGCAAGGCACGTTGATTTGTCTGAGACAGTTTTGTTTGTTTTTTTATTATTATTATTTCTGTAAACAAAAATTCAAAATCAATATTTTATTTTAATAAATCCTAATTTAGTAAATTTTTATTTATTATTACTAGGGATGTTTGATATTGGCTTTTTTTTTTACCGATATCCTAAATTGTTCAACTCTTAATTTCCAATATCTGATATCAACCGATACAGATAGATGCAGACAATAGGGCTGGGTAAAAATATGGATACACTAAATATCGCGATATTTTCATATGCAGATTTCATGTTGATATTTAAAAAGGCGATATTGATCTATTTTAAAATAGAAATAGATTAATACCGCCTTTTTAAATATCAATATGAAATCTGCATATAAAAATCTTCATATACACACATATATATATATATATATATATATATATATATATATAACACTACTCACAAAAAGTTAGGGATATTTGGTTTTGCCACCATTGTTTTTAGCTTTTCTTTCAATAAGTTGTTTGAGATGGAGGAATTACCACATCATAATTCCAGTTAAATATCCAACATTCATGGTATATTATCAATAAGGGTGTGAACATTTGACATTTTCCTTAAAGGCGCTTTACCTGATTTTGCAAATTTTCAAACCATGAACTGTAAGCCCCGCCCTTACTGTTTCTCCCAGTGAGAAACGCTCCTCCCCTTTTTTTTTCTCTCCTCCCACTCAGCATGCATGAAATAACGTGCATTAGAAACCTAAACTAAAAAGGCCTGGATTCATGCATATACGCAATCAATGAGTGATTTATTTTCATGAAATAACCTCTTATAACACGCATTATACTGTGTAGAAAGCATTTTTCTTAAAGAGATTAAAATAAAATCAGGCACAGGGCCTTTAAATTTTAACCGAAATATACATATATATATATATATATATATATATATATACACACCGTCAAATACCATAAACTTATGTAGAATGAATGTAGGATATTTTTTTAAAACCATGAAATGAAAAATTTGCCATACTGCCCAGCCCCAAGCCAAAGTCAGTTTGAGTCCTCCAGTCACATTACTTAGTTTTCAGAAATCCCGTTTTGTATGATTTCAGTCAGACAAACATGTTTATATCTGTTTCCAGTCCATTTCAACCTCACCCACTTAATCTTTTTTTTAGCTCTCTCTCTTTTTTTAGGGTCATTAAACAGTTTGGGTATCACCCTGGTTGTGGGAATTCAAACATTATCCTTATCAGGAGCAGAACTGGCATAAACCAGTGAACCATTGCTTCTGTGTTGTTCTCACCCGGCGTTGTCACAAGGCTTTTCCTGCCTCCAGAGCTATAACAGGTTTGTGTGTTTCTGAGCATGTAGGTCCTGCTGCAAGGCTTTGTGCATTCTTTACCAACTTCCCCCATTAGACACAGCTCCAAGGTAAACTACATGCACCATCAACAAAACTGACACCCCAATCTATGGAGTTCATACACCTCCTCCCCCTCCTCCTCCATCTTGACCATATTATCTACCCTGCGTGACAAGCTGGTAATGGAAAAATCACACTAAGCAAATGGTTCTTCTAATAACAATAAATTTCCTATAAAATTATGAAGGGCCCAAAACGTTTCCTTGCATCTATTTTGCTATGAATTCTAATTAAGGTGCCAGAGAGGCAGAGAGTGCTGGGTCATCACGTCAGAGACAACGCGCGCCTTTTTGATTGATGGCCCGGCGTGGGGTCGACCGATCCTCCCTTCACTCGCTTCTCCCCTGCTCTCTCCTTCCTCCCTCCTTTTTCTCTTAAATTAATGGGCATCTCACCTAGCCCCTAATCATAGTACCCACCCCGCCCCCTGCTCTTCCTTTCTGTTCTCATTTCAATTTTGCAGAAGGTGCATGGGGGGAAAGGATGGGAGAGATCGATCATTTATCTTGTAATGGCTGGATAATAGATCCATCACGGTAAAACAGCTGCACAAACTCCTATGTTGTCTCTGTCATCAGGCCTTCCCATTTTCTCTTTAAACCACCTTGCCTAGAAGCAGCCCCCCCATGTGTCACAGCCATTTAACCAAACATCTGCAAAGGTTAGTGTCAGGAGGCCCGAACAACGCCACAGGCGGAGCAATAACCAAATGTTTCCTCCTCCCACTAACAGCACAATGACACAAATTTAACAGCATTTATCCACTTGCAATTAGAAATTGTAAAAATATCTGAAAAAACAAGCTAAAATGTGAATAAAAAGTCCTGTTAATGTGTTTTTAAATGCTCTTGGGAAGGAGTCCGCTGAAGGAACTGAGCCATCATTGCTTAAAATAAACAGAAAGTGCTAAATAGTAAGAGCTGCATCGAAAAATGATAACTGCACAGTAGAACTTCATAGAGAAAAAAAAACAGCTTTACTTGCAACTTAACAGATGCTTCATGCAATAAGCTGTGAAGGTTTTTGTATTTTTTAAGTGGCTCCTTTTTCCAAACAGTTTCAATGGAAGACTTCCTGGATGACTAAAGTAAGCAAAAGTCTCACAGCAGCTTCAAACTACTTTTACCCCTAAATTTCAGTTTCTTTAAAATGCAAGAGCAGTCACCAAACAAGTCTGAATGTATTATAGCAGTCTGTTTAGACTGGGCTCTCTGACTTTAGCTACACCGTCTCCCTTGCCTGATGCCGACTGAGCTGAAACCATTAAAAACCTGCAACTACTGCAGGGTCATTTGAAGACGGGATAAACTTTATTTGTCCTTGGAAGGACATTTGTCTTGGGCACGGGTGCTGACACAGCTGCACACATACATGAAGCGGGATTGAATGAAAGCCAATTAATAGTTTCTTTTGCACTAAAAGTGGGTATAAGTGTAGAATAAAAAGGGCTAAATTATTCTTGATGTTACCTCATTTTTGTTTTTTAGCATTTACTGATTTAAAAAGCTGGAGTTTACAGTATTAAGAAGTGTCCAAAAAAATGGCAGTTCAGTCCTCAGCTGTCATGTGAATACCCTTAAGTTTTAATATGCGACTTTCATCTTAGATCCTTACAAGCATATGACACAAACACAGCAGTGATTCTGATTTTAAGGCTTTTTGTATGACATAAGGAATCGGAGTTTAAAACAAATAGTAACTTTCCCACCTCTGAGATGAAGCTCACTGGGACTGGGTTGGAAATGCTGCGACATCGATGTTACTTAAAGAATTATCTTATCTTTATTTTCCATTGCATGCAGATGGATTTTATGAGTTTTAAGCAATCTGAAACTGTTTTAAATATGTCCTCTTAACCAACTCTGTTGCTCTAAGCTCCTCCAAGTATAGAAAACTAAAAATAAATGCTGGGTTTACACCCGATCTAATATTACACTTTTTTCCAACCCTGTAGGAAAAAAGTCTAATATTTTTGTAAAACTTTGGGGGAAATTCTGCGTTTTATCTAAGAAAGTTTAGGACTCTAATATTACTTCCCACTGGATTTAATGAGAGCATAATCCCAAACTTTTGAAAAGCAGTGTATGTGGTTCATACAAAATTGAGCACAGTCAGCGTTTTTTTTTTTTTTGTTGTCGTTTGTTTTTCAGTTAATTTTTTAATCATATTTATCATTTTTTATTATTATTATTATATACTAGTAAGCCATTTATGTACATTTTCACATATTCAATTATTTGTCAACCAGTAAGCACGCTCATGGGTGTAGGTCAGTTCATTGGTGAAATTTAAATATGTGACCCTGATGAAGCCCTAGTAGGTCACAATGTGTTGGTGTTCTTTAAAAAAAAATTGCCATATAAAAATAAAGATCATTAATGATTTGATCATTTTTTGTAGACTATTTGCTCTCACAAGTAAACATTTTTTCTCACTTAAGAAAGAAATGCTACCCGTCAGACGAAAGCATTGGTCTCACTTATGCAGAAAAGTACCGGTAGGCACGTTCGCGTTAGCTCCCAGTGTTGGCATGGTTGGGATCAGGTGATGGCTTCAGCCAAGTCAGCTGGAATGGGTTTGGGCTTGGAAAAAATATTGATACACTGAAATATCGCAATATTTTCATATGCAGATTTCATATCAATATTTAAAAACGCGATATTGATCTATTTTACCAACAAAATCTCGCAAGGTTTCATCGTTCTCTTACAAAATCTACAAGACAAATACAAATACAAAATACAAAATCGAGATTTTGTTAGTAAAATAGATCGATACAGTAATTTTTTATATCTATATGATATCATCATATGAAAATATTGCAATATATCAGTGTATCGATCTCCCCCTATTCTGAAGTAACTTGCAGCTACGAAGCTCAACGCGTTCTGCATTATGGTTATAATGGTGATGTTTTGCTCAGTCCATTTGCACGTGGCAGATATTTGTCGGCAAATAGAGGCGAGTGGGGTGTGGAGCCGAGGTAGAGGAGCTGGCTTTGTTTTGGTTGACAGGAAGTGCTCAACAGCAAAACCTTGCAGTGAAACAATTTAGCTTTTTACTCCTTTAAGTGCACACACCGAACAAGCAAACCAAGAAAAGGTTTCCAAACATACTCTGGTGGGGTTCAACTTATATCAGAGTAGCTACAGCACAGACAAAAATCATCTGAACTCACACACTCTCATTACAGTTCAGTACAGGCGTCAGAACCACTGGAGTTGCATACATAACCAACTCAAAACAAATAAGACAGAAAATTGCTTCATGCATGAAACTTTGCATGAAAACTGAGAACTGCTGTTCTTTGTTAGACCTGTTCAGGATGTGCGTCCCAAACAGGCTGCACTTCTGCACCTCTGAACTGACTCTTATCTAAAATCATGAGAAGAGCCATTTACACTACAGTAAATGACATTATTAGGTTAACCTTAGTGACACAAAGATCCTCTGAAAGCACAGACTCAACTCCTGGACATCCTCACAAAGCATCAATTCTAGTTTAATCTCTGCAGGACTTCGAGATACAAGACGGCATCATCCCGGCGTCGTAAACATGCATCATCTGACGGCCATTTAATATGCACTATGTTTAGGTTTTTCGCCATTCATCACCGACTGATGCGCTTGTGTGTCTGTGTGATGATGCTGCCCTTTCTCTCTGTCCCCTGCCTCACAATGTGGGCTCCAAAGCGGAGAAGTCATCTGTCTTCGTTAGCGTCTGGGGCTAAATATGCTATGCATCTGGTACTGGGCTCTCCATCCCCCCCTTGGCCTAAGCTGCTTTGTTTTGTTTGTATAATGATAGGTATAGTCTATGAATACATAATCACAACAAACTGTGCAGGTTTTGTGTGTAAAAACGACACACACACCACATTCTCCAGCCAGAATCTACATATTTGAAATTGGCATTTAAGCACCCTTAGTATTTGCTGTGACCTCCTCAAATGAATGTGCTGCCTGCTGACTTCTAATGGGCTGTCTGCATTGTTTCTGCCACTGGCCTAAACACAGAATTTCAGAATCTAACTCATTTAATGTCCATTTTGAGGGGAGGAGAAGAAAAAAAGAGAGAGAAGTAGTTGGCCTTTGAGAAAATTAAGCTGACACTAGCATCAGTGCGAAAATTCCTTCCAAATGGACGCTTAACAAGGAGCATCTGAAGATGTGTGGGTTTAAGTGGGTGTTAACAAACCATGGCATTGCCGAATGAGCTGTGGGATGAAGAGCTCAGGGGAGAATTGTTTGACTGGGGCGCCCTCCAGTGGCCAGTACGCTTCTTCAAACTGGACAGCTCAGCAACTACTTACTGTGCTTTTGTCTTTCAACAGCTTCTCGATGACTTCAATCAGCTGCTCCTTCTGTTCTGGATCCAAACTGAAGGCAAAAAACAAAAATGAAACTGAGTTTTTAAGCAAACTGCCAAATGCAGGATGGTAAATATTCATAGAGCGACAAATTGAATCATCCCCAAACTAAGAAAAAGTTCAGAAAATAAAAATGTCCGAAGCAACTTAGATCAACTGTCTGTAAGCAGGATTTATCTTCTCTCGGAAAACTTGGAGCAGATGTTCCAAGTTATCTGAAGTAGCCATCACCACATCGTTATATTCATCAATTATTGTAAAATTAACAAAAAATTTTAAGAAATGGAATTTAATGAAAAAATAAGGTTAAAGGTGCGCAATAATTATCAGGCTGATAAAAGGAAATTATTAATTATTCCACTAAGTCCGATATCATGACAACTTGCCCCGACATACAGTCGTCCCCAAAATTATTCATTCCCTCCATTTAAAGAAAAGGCTAAATTCACAATATTAACTAAAATAACAAAAAAACTAAAGAAACAAATAATAAATAAAAATTTAGAAAATTATAATTTAGTGAAATAAAATATTGCTTATGAAATGTGGTTGGAAATAATAATGAAAAAAAAAAAAACTGTCCGAGACACATTAGAGCCTCGTGAACAGTGGACCAATATTCCTGTCAACAGATGTATGAATCTTTTTGAACATTACAGAAACACCTGATTGCAGTGATTTCCTCAAAGTGTTGCTCAAGAAAATTTTAGCTTCGGAGCCCGATCATGCTTGTTTACTTGTTTTTATTTTTTTGTGTGTTTGTTTTTAATATTTCTTTCAAACCTCAATTCAAAATCAATGTCATGATTTCCATAGAATTTTTATGTATTATCACTTTTGTCAGTTTCATTTTATTTCACTGACAGCTGATTTTTTCCTTCTTTAATGTGAGGGTATGAATAATTTTGAGGACGACTGTATATCCCATCTCTCAGCATAATTCCCACCCATGAAATTCCAGTGTTCCTCTTTTTTCTGGGCCTGCTGGTACACACTACAGGCCCTACATGAGGCATGCAGGATGGCACCCTGCCACCGTCAGCTTCAGTCAGATGATGTTACACTTACATTATACTGGCCTGCATTTATTTTACTTGCAATGTAGCATTTTCCGTGGACTGTGCAGATTGCAAACTTCTTGTTTGATTATGTAATCGAGGCGCAAAAACAAATCCACAGAGGAAAGTAGTAACCATCTTTCAGGTTTGAAAACTGTCCTTGTTGCATTTTTTTTTTCCCTTTTAGGACAAATCACTTAATTAAGGAAATAATTTGTAGATGTAGTCGCGGCCATGAAAACCATTGCCCTCAGAAATCAGGCTATCACATCTGTGTTTAGCAAATAACAGACAAAATTGTCCCAAGTCTTTAGGGTTGGGCATTATTTGAGTTTTAACGGTTCTGGTTCCGATTCGATTCCCTTCTCTCGATTCCGGTTCCAAATGATTCTCGATTCCGACTCTTTTAAGGGGCAGGGGCAAAAAAAAAAAAACTTTACATTTTCTTTTTTGTAGGCAACTAAATGAAATAAAAGACATGGACATTAATATAGTAAACTCCAGCTCTGTTTATGTTCTTACCAAAGGCATTTAATTGCATTTCAACTGGAAAAAAAAAAAAAGTAGAAAAAGAAATAAAAAATTTGCCCTTGCCAAACTTGACTAGACCTCACCAGTTCACCAGTTCACCATTTTAAGAACTTTAACTGTTAAACTGGTTGTTTTCTAATTAAGAGTCTCCTACATGTTGCAGTACTTTAAATTAAATGTTTCTGTCCACATTCTTCACTAAGAGGGATTAATATCTGATGATCAGTGTCAGCTTTGAGTTTTATTTTCGGTCTGTTTCATGGAGCAGAGGTGAATATCTCCTGCTGTGTCTGACGCTTCCTGCAGCCTCTACTGTGTGCTATGAGACAGGGGAGCGGCAGTAAACAAGGCGCACGAAACAAAACGTTTTTTCACGTTGGTCTCTAAAAGTCTCCAATAAGACCAGAAAATGTCACTAGACTTGTCACTAGCGGTTTTATAAACAGAAATTTAGCAGAGGGTCTGAAAACTCAATAAATATAGTGACAAAGACATCGAGTTATGCCGTGTGTGTCACCGTAATCGGGTGTACCAGAAAATTGGCAATAACAAACGTTCCGCTTCCGGCGGATTCTATGGTGTTCGGCCGACTGGGCATCGAATATAGGAATCAAATTTTTTTAAATTAGAACAATTCTGGGAGAATCAAAGTGTTAGTCCCAGTTCCCATTGATATTCGATTCTCGATGAACCTTACAGTATAAAGTGTCAACATTTAACCTTGTCCATGTTTACTTCAACTACTTTGTTCATATTTTAAGAGCTCATTCAAAGTCTGAAACAGGCCAGGCTCATAAACACTCCTCTGATAGGAGCAAAGTTACTGCAGGGCAAAACCCTTTTTATCAACATTACCCAACATTTACTGAATCAGTCAGGAATGAGGTGGTTAGAAGAACCAGTGAAACCAGTGTGTGCTGTGGTTTTACTGCACCTGTACAGCTTCTGAATTGCGTGCGCTGAGGTCTTTCTGACATATGGGGACAGATCAGTCGCAGCTTCCTTGATGGCCAACATCATTATGGGAACAATAATGGGGACACGGATACTGGACAGAACCCTCAAGGCGCTGGCCCGGATGAACTGGTTTGGATCCTGCCACAAAAGTGTTGAAGTATAATCCGATGGTACAACTCAGAGTTCACACAAAAATATGCATTTTTGATGCAGTACAGATGAGATAGGATGTTTTGTTTTGGGCTTGTCTTAATACTTAGTTATATTAATACTTAATACTTAATACATTAGCAGTCTTAAAATCACTAAATTCATAACAAAATGAAACACCTCTTAATATAAATTTAAATATATCTATAGCTATATGGATCTATCAAATAAGATTAGCACTTTTTTGGATCTGAGGAAAACAAATGTTACCTTCAGAGCTCGCTGAAAGGTGCTGATTGATAGTAAAGCCAAGTCCTGCTGCTCCTCTGCATACCTCACCAGGTACACATACACAAGCTTCTTCAGCTGCAGAAAACAAACAGAAACAGAATGAGGCAGCTGGAAAAAGGAAATTCATGTGGAAATCATCCAAAAACAAGCTGTGTTATAATATGTTATGAAAAGAGATGTTTCCCATTTTTAGATCTGATGCAAAGATAAAAGACTGGAGCCATAAAACAAGTAAAATGAACAATAATGCATGAAATAAAGGAGGATCTTTTTTTTTTTTAAAGACCGGGAAATATGAGTTTATTATTCTAAGGACTGGGAAGGAACGTTGAAAAGATTTTCTGTCCTCACAATCTGCAGACTTAACCCAGTGTTGTTTCAGGCAGAGCAGCAAGATTATGATTTAAAAGTCCTCTTCCTTTGGATAACACAGCATTTGTTTCTACCCTGTATTCAGTTTTACCTTCCACACCATCTCCTTTCTCACAGGAGAGTCTGAGATAATATTTGTCCTGCTTCCTGACAAGTTTAACTGGTGGTCAAAGGTTGCTCCCCTGCTGATTCCCATCAGCTATTCAGAAAGAGAGCAGAAGAAACTCAGCCAGTTTCTGCCACCATGAGGTTGTGGATTTACAGATAATGAAATGGGGTGAAAAAAGGTTATGAAAAATGATGATTTGCTTGAGGAACTATTTATAATTTCATTTATGTGCTGATTTCAGCCCGAGGTCAGCAGTAAGGTTACATTTTAGGTACAATCACCAAGAGCTTTAGCCAGTAATCAGCACCATGCTTTCTAATCCAGCCTGTATTGACCTGCAGCACCGCACCAGAGTTCTCAATCATCGTTCTGGTGATTACTGCTAGAATTAATGGCATTACTCACTATAAAAAGGAGACACAACCCATCTGCCCTCAAGGATCTGGGCTCTATGACCACAAATCACACGACTGACTTCATTTTAAACTGCTCAAAGGCTGATTAAGGGTACTATAAGTGAAACTTACCCAGCATCAAAGAGGATTTTCTGTCCTTTTTTAAAAAGAATAATTTCTTTCATTACTCAATAAAGTGCTTAAAAGCATACACAAATGAGCTAAACACAAATCAGCCAACACACACACACACTGCAGTGTAAAGTACGCCATGTTAAACTCGAGTACAGAAATGATTAAAGAAAATATAAAGCGCTGATATCAAATCACGCAACGCTGTCAATAAACGGCAGGCACTTGTGCTGTTATGCTCGTGCACTAATTAGAGGGGATCAATGGGTGCTCACAGCGATGAGGAGGGAAGGGAGGAGGGCTGGAGCAGGAGGAGGAGGCCATCTTTCAAGAGATGCACTGTAGGCGAGTCCAGTGAGGATGAGAAGAAACAAAAGGGGGACCAAGAAGACCTCACACTACCTTAGCAGCTGGTGAGTGTGAGGTAGAGGAGAGAAGATGTGACTGTGGACTCGCTCCTCTCAATTATATCCACCCACCTGCTCCCCCTACCCTGCCACGAGCTGCTTCGGCTGCATGCCTCACGCACAGCGCCCAGCCTCAGGCCCCTCGCTCACATGCCGCCCATCACGCTATCTGATTATTCTGCTGCTGCTAATCAATATTCACAGGCTCTGAGCATGGAGGCCCTTCTTGAACAGCTGCTGAGATTTGGTCACTCGCTGGAATAGGTGGTACAGGGGTCTGTCAGGACTCTCTCACCACTGGATTTACTGGTGTTTATGCAGGAGCAGAGTTTAAAATGGTGTCTTTATGCTGCGGCACACATTTATAGTTAGCAGCCAGAAAATACGTTGTAATGTTGATGAAATGAGCCAAAATAAGATGCAATGCCTTCATTCTTTTAAAGGGATGTACTAATTTGAAGTGAACCAAAAGCAATCATGTTAATCAGTCACCAATCAACTACAATTACAAAATAAAAGCTGTTGAACATTTTGGCACTGGAATCTATGTTACTGTAATGGAGAAATCTCAGCTGCTGTCATCCTCATTTTGATTTGGGACTGTTAAGTAAGGAGTCCTTCTTGTCTTACTGTAAGATCTGTAAAATTATAAAATATAAAAGACCAAAAGAAAATAGATGATGGGTTTCAGAAGATATCACATG
Source organism: Atherinomorus stipes (assembly GCA_023101725.1). Lineage (NCBI taxonomy): Eukaryota > Metazoa > Chordata > Actinopteri > Atheriniformes > Atherinidae > Atherinomorus > Atherinomorus stipes. The sequence continues at coordinate 562,136 of JALJCO010011227.1, read as the reverse complement.
ACCCAAAACTTTGGTATCGGTTCATCGTCAAAAGTTAGAGAACAAGCAGCATGTATATCAAAAAGCGGGTTGGTAGAAACAAGTACAGCTAAGAGATGGGCATATCAATACTTTGATACCAGACAAAATATGGGAATCAATATTCAAAAAAGTATCACAACACCTGTACCACTGTACAGATACAAAACATGCAATTTGTTCCCACTGCTGAGGGTTTTGGTAATGAAATGATGTGAAAGCAGCCAGATTCCAGTTCTGTCACATTGTGGTAGTAGCCTATCAGATGTCATGATGATGCTGCTACTGTCAGTGTTGAGGATGTTGTTTTGGTATTTTTTAGTGTTTTAATGCAAGTTACTGCACATTACGTTTTTACATTTACAATATTACTGTTGCATTTTATATTTAAACATTTTATATTATTTAAATTTCAATAATCTTTACCTATACTGAAGTTATTTGGTAACCAAAGAAGTTTTTAATCTTATTTTTGTTTAATTTACTTAATATAATTTGTTACTGTTTAAAAAGCATTTATTCTACGTCTGTTCTCAAGTTTTATTTACTGTATATCTGATATTGCCCTTGCATTCAAGATATTAATGAAAAATGTACAATCATGATTTTGTTTTAAGGAACAGAAAGTATAGGTATCAAAAAAGTACCATAAAATGCTGGTATCGTGTCAACACAAGAAATTTCGGTATCGCCCATCCTGCTAGTACAGCTGTTGGATCAGGTCAGCTTAGCTTAAACGTAGAGATATAGGAAAAGAAAGCATGCCGGCAGAGGTACGGAAAAAGCTTCTGCAACGATTTCAAATTCCTGTGTTATACTTTGAGAATGAATTTATGTATGCATGTATGTATGCAAGTCAGTAAATGAAAATACTTATTATTGAGCCCAAATAAATGTAAAAAATATAAGTGAAAACAATGAAGGAAAAAGAAAAAAAAAATCAGGCCACAAACACACACACATAAGAAGCAAAAATCTTATCTGAACTGCCCACAGTTGAGCCCTGATAAGTGAAATGTTTCCATTGATTTGTGACTTTCTACTTCCTGATGCATTATTGATTGAATACAATCAAAATCAATGTCATTCTTTCATAAGCCGACCCAGTTTGTGATGACGTCTGAAAGTTTGGACGCTGATCATTATGGTGGTGAATTCCAGGAGATCTAAAACACCTCTCCAGCCAGTCTGCATTGATGAGAAGGAGATGGAGACTGAGCAAAACTACAAATACCTGGGGATGATTCTAGACCAGAAACTGGAGTGGTAATCCAACACAGAGACAGCATACAGGAAGAGGCAGAGTTGCCTTTTCCTTCTTAAGGTGTCTCAGGTCCTTCAATGTCTGCAGGAACATGCTGCAGACCTTCTATCATACTGTTATTGCATGTGTGTTTTCTATACTCGTCTACTGGGGGACTGAGGACGAAGACTGTAGATCTTCCACCACAGATAGGATCAGTGGTGGAGCAGCAGATGAGGAAAAACCTGCTGGGTGTTTTGGACAATGACTCTTCTCTGCGGCCTTTACACTGGACCAAAATTATTTCAAACATGTTTTGCAGTATTGATATCCTGATAAATTGGCCAGCCGATATTTGCGCTTTCTGTTGGAATGAAGAAAACATGAACATGAAGGAAAAATAAAAACAAGAGACACCGCTAAATCTTTTCACCCCCACGGTTTTCATCATGCAGTCACTGTCTGGTTAAAAATAATAATAATAATGGATTCTATATATATTGTGCTTTTACTGCTGGACACTCAAAGCGCTCACATTGGATCCATCATGTGTTCACTCCTCAGTAACAGTGGATGCTGCAGCTTTGTGAATACATTGCTGCATCTTTGGGAATGGTTTATAAAACATGCTACCGTGCACATTCAGGATGTTCACATCCCAAACTTGCATTTATGTGTGCGGCTCTATGAGCACACCGGAGCTTGGGCGGATCCTTTAGGGCCCTGAGTATCGGCCCTAAAAAAAAAAAAATTGTATCTGTCAATCTCTATTTTTTCAGAGTCTAGAACAGGGAACTGTAACTTATATCTCTCAAATCATAACTGTTATGCATATTCTATTAATTTTATTTACAAATCTCATTGTAAATATGTGTGTGTGTGTAAAATTGTAAGCTGATGGACATGAAATTTCCCTATGGTGATAAATAAAGTATTTATCTATACATTTTTCTATCTTTTCCTGTTTAAATTGGATTAAACCATACCTAAAACAAATGTTCGAGCAATAAACACAAACTATAAATAAAAAAGGCCTGTGAATGAAACCCATCCACATGATCCATCAATGCTTCGTATGAGGAAGTTCCCTCCATCGTCACGCTTAAGTGAACCCACGTGTTGTGTCACACCAGGATGAAATTAATCATAGCTGCAGTTAAGACCAATTTCTCAGCAGTGCCTTACCTCGATGTTTTTGCTTGCAACATTCTTCACAACAGCAGGAAACAGCTCGGATGCATTTTTCCCTTTGGAAATGAGCTGAAACAGAAAACATCAAGCATTGAAACCCAGCTGTAGGGAGAATACAGCATTCATGTAGGGAATGTATTCCTCTGACACACTCACCCCAACAATCCTCTTCATGGCCTCCAGTTTCAGGGACTCCTTGTTGCTCTCCAGCATCTCTTTCAGGTCTTCATTCCTGAGGACAGAAAATATTTCAGCTCCTGCATTAGAGGCAACTTTTCTCTTTGGTTTAAAAGTTAAAGCTTGACTAAAGGTGCTGAGAAACATCCATGTATTTTACACCTGTGCCAGTTTCACGCATTCCCAGGCATGTATACAACAGTTACACAATGACAGTGCAGACGGCAAACAGCAACAATCCTGTCCTTACGAACACACCAGCAGCATCACAACAATTTCTGTTCAAACTGCTTATCGCAAACATGATGACAGCGCTCATTCCTCAGCTAATGCTAACTCACAATGTGGCTCTGACACTACACAGCAGCTTGTTTCATGCAGCTCTTCAGCAAACAGGCGTAGACGTATTCACAAGTTCCCTCGTGACAATAGATATATAGATCCTTTATTTGCAACTCAATACTGCTGACAGGTCTCAAATGTATTCAATGATGCATTTATGACCCATATGACTTTTTCTGATTAGATCACATCTTAAAGAAGCGGTGTCTCATTGAGTTATTAGTTTGAGCTAGAGCGAATTTGAAGTTTATTAGGAACCAGTTTTCTGACTAGTTTTGGATTAACCCAACAACTGGTGATCACTTGATTTATTAAAAATTCAAGCAAAGTTCACATCACAGATATTTGGATCTACCGTATTTTCCAGACTATAGCTGCTCCTGGGTAAGTCGAATCAGTCAAAAAGTGCATCATGAACAGGAAAAAAACATATTTAAGTCGCAACGGACTATAAGTCGTATTTATTTATTTAAAATAGGGTGATTTTCGGAGTTTTTATATCTTGTTACTGCTTAAAATTACCCAAATTACCAGTCCAATTCCAAAGGTAAGGTCTGTAAATGATCATAAACATCATAATTAACAAGGAACAAATGTTTTTTGAGGATTTGTTTCACCGCACAGGCAGTACAGCCAGATGTCCAAAATGAACTCCTCTCACTGAGATAAGGCTATTTTGGGATTTTTGCCCCCGGAGCAGGATATAGTTGTCACAAGTCTAGAGCGCCTTCTTTTGACATTAGATGGTAATATTTACTCCATGGATCACGTTAGTCAATAAGAATTGATACTTATATATCAAAATATATTTAACTAATTTTTAAGTCGCACTGGACTACAGTACAAGTTGCACAAACTGCCAAACTAGGAAAAAAAAAGTGTGACTTTTAGTCCGGAAAATACGGTAATCCCAATTCTTTCCAGTAGTGCTTTCTAGCCCCATTCTGTAGGACTGTCCCAATCCCACTTTTTCATTTCCAATACTGATACCAATACCAATAATAAGTCAAGTATCGGCTGATGCCAGATATAGATACTTAGCTCTATTTTGGACCAAAGATTATGATAATAAGATTTTATTCTTGGTTTATGTTAAGCATGTCTGTTTTGTGGAGTCTCACCTCTAAAAACCTGGTTTAAGAGGTAAACAAAATAAGTTCATAACAGTCAGTATGAGCAAAAGCTGATCCATTTATTACTTACCATTGGGTTTGGTGAATTTTAAACATACAAGCATAAAAATATATACAATAATTCCAAATGAATTAAGACCCAGTAGGAAGAAATGTTTGAAAGAAAAGCTGAAATGGATTTACTGGATCGTCAAATTTTGATGCATTCCGATCTGATCCAATGTTTTTAAGCCGACATCAGCGCGATATCCGATACTGGTATCGGACTGGGACAGCTCTGCCATTCTGCTGGAACAAAGTGCCACTTTTCTCTCTTTATCATAGAGAAAATTGTCCTCAGTGACCCAACTGAAGGAATACAGGACCGTTACTCCACCTTAGCCCTGCATGTTTATTTTAATTTCCTCTTAATCAAGGGTATTTTTATTCAAATGATTTGATTTTAACAATAAATAAAACATGTACATCACTTCAGAAGCATACATGTCTTTTCGTGTGAATATGCACAGCTTTATTCCTGATGGGGCAAGAGCAGCCTTTTCCATCCTATCATTTCTGTAATGATCAGAAGATGCATTTTTTATCCCACTTATCCACTTCAGCAATCGTAAAGGATTATGTTGGCAGTTTTCAGTCCAATTTCCTGAATTTGTTGCATTTATTCAACAGAATAAAACTTATAAGGGGAAAGGAAAGCTAAATGATGTAGGTCTACCTGGTAGTAATTAAGAACAGACCAATACATCGGCCGGCTGATATTTTAGGCTGATATTTGCGTTTTTTGCTGGCATCACCATCGGACGATGCGTTGGGTGTGTTGGCCGATACCTCAACTCTGCATAATTTACAGACATATATATATATATCTATATATATAGATATATATATATATCTATATATATATCTATATATATAGATATATATAGATATACACATAAACACACACTGTGCTGAAACACATACACACATATTGCAAGTTTAATGCTTCTAATGTTTTAAAATTTATTTACAAGTGCACAGTTTATCTATTTGAAGTGCTTTGCTCTTTTTATATTAAAGAGTTGTAAAATTACTTTTCATTGTATCCTTCATTTCATTAATTTGGGAGTCAAATGCAGTACTGACCCCAAATATCGGCAGGTTGTATCAGTCATCGGCTGAGGCTGATGAGAAAATATCGATATCGGCCCTTTAAAATCTCTTTGTTCCTACCCTACTTATAACATGTATTAAAAAAAAAAAAGGTGTATGAACCAGGGTGCATTCACTGCTTACGATACACAGTTGTCACCTGAATATGTTTAAAAGCATAACAATCTGTTTGAGAGCAAAGCTAGTGGCACACATTTCAGTCTCTCCAAAATCTACAATACAAGTGTAAATATTTCAATGTACTTGACAAGAAAAAATATAAACTTCTGATGAGTCCCAAAAACACTGACGCAAATAAACCTTAAAGCACATCGGCATTGCCCTCGGTTAGCCCAAAGTGATTTCATAGCCAAGAGATTAAAGCTTAAAAAGTGATAAATGACAAAGCAGCATGGTTGAGGAGTAATCTACCTTACTAAAAAACTTGTCTTTACTCTACCACAAAGCAGATCTTTATCCATTTTAACCTTTTTTCCACGGCAGAGCAAAGCTAAAGCACCAACACAGCCGAGAGCGGCCCAGAGTTCTGACTGCTCCACATATTTCTATCACTGATCCCAAGTAGCAGCAAAATGCTAGAAAATCTACAGCGTGTACCAATGTAGAGCCCACCGTTGTACGTTCAGATCCAGCACACTAATTTCAGCATTTTTTCCTCCGTCTGCAGCTGCTTGTTTAATAACCAACAGCATTTAGCTGACAGACACGGCCCCCTTTGTCAATAAAAACTGAGGAAGCACGTGTGGATGAGTGCTGAAGGTGATCTTACTGCAGTACCCTGCTTTGTGAGTCTCTTTTGGTTTGCTGTTGGTGTGTGTAAGGGCCTGTTCTTCCTGACTGATCTCAGGCTTAAGCGTGAGCTGTAGATTCTCAGCAGACACCAACACTGTCCTCATGGCTCCTGCTGCCTCTGAACGCAAAGAAGAAAAGCCGCCGTCCATGCCGGCTTTCTTCCAGCGCAGTCCTCTCAGTGACTCCACTGCAACAGCTGACTGTAAATCCACAAACTGAGGGCTAATCGAGAGCGGTGGTAACTTCTTTCCTTCAGGCTGTGTCTCTCGTTTCTTCTCCTGGCTTTATTTTCAGATGCCTTCTTGTCTTGTTAATAGCTGCCAAAGCCGGGAATTGAGAAAAATCAGCACAAGCTCCACTAACTTTGTGTCTTGTCATTCACTTCTCCCTTCCTCCTCAGTTGTGCAAAAAAAAAAGTCACAAGATGCCCCGTCATCTCGCTAATGGCAAGTCATCCTTATGCCTGAGGGTAAGACCTCCTTTCCCTCAGCTGGTCAGCTGTCCTTCAATTGTTCCTCTTTTCTTCTTTGCACGTGTGGACTTTCCAGTGGAAAGCTGGCTACCTCACCTGCCTACTGGCTCTGAGCTACTCCGTCCCTTTGTGACTGTAGCCACTTCCCTCTAGGGGAAAAAGGAGGGCCTTATCTTCACTGGTGGGTAAACACTGAGCCACTTTTCATCACCACCACTGCACAATAATCCACTTTAGCTCGACACCGCTGAGAGCACATACCCTGCCAAGTTTGGCCGTCAAGGCCAACAGGACAGGCCTACATCCACGATAACAGAAGCAGAATGAATGTGAGGAAATACCCTTGAAGACTTGAGTGTAACAGAGGGATTGAGGGGGAGATTTGCTGCCTCCTACGCCTTCCACTGAAGTAAATAACCACCAAAAGCCCCCCAAAAAATAGCTTTTTTCAAAACCTAATTTCATCTGAAAGGGTATCATAAAGCAGAGCAGAGAAGTAAATGGTTAAGCAGCACGTGGCCATAGTTAACCGTAACAGGTATGTCTATTTATGTATGAAACTTATGACCCAATGACCTCTCAATAGTATTGTCTCAGAACAAGCTGTAACACACTGATCAAGCTGTTATATGGCTGAGACATTTGGGGGAGGATAAAAAACAGTGCTCCCCCAAGTGGCCCACTCTCACAGTGATAAAATACACATCAAAATATTCCTGGATCCAGACAGTGATCTGGATTAACACCAAAATTTAATCAGTTCTTCCTTGTGCCATTATCAACACCAGGGCTGTAACAATTAGTCAATTAATCAACTAATCGTTGACTATCAAAATAGTCTGTGACTAATTTCATAATCGACTAATTGTTTATTGTTTATAAGCTTTGTTTTCCCTCTAAAAATTGCCACTGTACCTTCCACTGCCTTGTCTGCCTTGCTGTCTGGTCATCTTTTCTTAAATAGTTTATTGATATAAATAAACACACACACTGGCAGTCAAAAGTTTGGACACATTTTCCCGTTAGATTCAATGAGAAAGTGAAAACTGTTGGCTGGTACTGTAAATATGCTGCAATTTTTGCATAATCTGATTAGTCGACTAATCGACAAAATAATCGGTGACCAGTCGATTATCAAAATAATCGTTTGTGACAGCCCTAATCAACACTCCCTGAAAATGTCATTCTAATCCATTCTCAACTTTTTGAGTCATTTCGCTAGTAACAGACCATCATAAAAAACATGGGCTATTATGGTTCAAACTGTTTCCCACACACATATATGAACACTTTATCTCTTACAAAGACTTTTGTTTAAAATAAATAAATAACAGCAGTTTAGATGCATTTTCTTTTGGACAAAAACTACTGTGAAACATTTAGAAAATTACAAATATTCTCTCATTTATTGCTTTGATGTAACACCAACCAAAATATATGTAGCTTCATCTAACGCAGCTCACATTATGATGCATTCAATGACAACTGGAAAGTTTTAGATTCCTGATTTGAGAAATATATTTATTCATTATCTCAAACTCAGGATGGGAAATGGGTGTAATTTTGAGTTCTGATTTCCTGTTTCTGAGGCATAATGAACACAGGGCAGGGGAGGAAGGGCCCATTTTTAGATTCTGTTAAAACCCACTGGGTGTACTTTTTAAGTTATTGTTATGAATGCAGTATACTGCTTTTTGTTTAGCCTTTATTGAGCTATTAAAGAATAAAAAGAAAAGGGGGTTTTAAACCACCTTTGCAGAACAGGCAGAGGTTGATTACACAGAAATGTTAAAACTCAACTGAAGATGGAGGCTGACATCTCATTTTATTGAAAGAAAAATAAACACCTGATTGCAGTGATTGCCTCAGTGTTGCTCAACAAAATTTTAGCTTCAGAACCCCATCATTTTACATTTTGTCTGTTTGTTTTGAATATTTCTGTTAAACTTTAAGTCAAAACCAGTGTCATGATTTTCATAGAATTTTTATTAAATATCACTTTTGTCAATTTCAACTTATTTCACTCACAGCTGATTTTTTTCCTTCTTTAATTGGAGGGTATGAATAATTTTGAAGATGACTGTATTTATGTATCCCCAGAAACGCAGACTTTTGAACTCAATGCTGATAGCAAACTGGAAGGTCTCCCTCCTCTTTAACCCAGAGGACAAAGTGTCAGAGGGCACGTTTACATGGAGACATTTTTCCCTTTCGGTACGAAATCGTTTTGATTGAGGATTTCAGGGCAGCTGTTGACATGGGAACTAATTCATTCCGATCTGGCGTGTACATGTGGAAACATTTATTCAGAATAATCCTGTCTGACATGCGCAGAATGATGGTACATCAAGTTATTTAGTAAAGACGGAGGTATAAAAACTGATCGTCTCGGTTGTTGTGGTTTCTGCAGGACTTTAATCCAGCAGCAGCTGATCCTCATGCGCTCCTACTGCAGACAACCGAGAGAAAAAGGCGCAGAGACAGCGTTTGAGTAAAAAGCAAACTTTCTGTTGCTGTCCAGGGAATTACGTTGTTCACAGCTATCTGTCAAAGCGAGGAAACGTCACTCATTGCACGTTGACGTCTTGTCAAAGCATGCGCTGTCAGAGCGCAACCTCACAACTTTCCGTTTCCGATACATGATACCCCGTTTGGTTTGGGGAAAGGAATATTCTACCCCCGTGAAACCGAATGAAAATTAATACGGTTCAGGTAAGAGGTGTTTACATGGATCATTTTCATTCCGAAAGAGCTTTGATACCGAAAGCAATCGGTATATTTGGGTCTATGTAAACGCAGCCAGCGATTATCAACAAGAATGTCAAATTTGGATTCATCTGACAGTAGAACGCTTTTCCACTCTGAATCAATCTATGTCAGATGAGTCTTGACCCACCGGACATGACAAAGCTTCTGGACCATGTTAAAAAATGGTTTCTGTTTTGTATGATGGGGCTTCAGTTAGTATCTGACAACGCCACAGTGGATTGTGTTAACCAGCAGATCACCGTCAGACTTGTGTACCTTCAATGTACGGCCTGTCTGGTTGTATGTTACTCCAGCGACTGGAGAAGTGGGTGGATCCCTCTCTAGTTCTGTACTAAACTGGTTCAAAACGTACTTGGAGAACAGGAAATACTTTGTGTCAATAGGTAATTTTACATCTGAGCAGACAAAAATGACCTGTGGAATTCCCCAGGGCTCTATCCAGGGGCCTCTTGTGTTTGACGTCTACATGCTCCCACTGGCCCAGGTTATAAAGAACAACAATATTAGTTACCATAGCTACGCAGATGACACACAGCATACCTCTTAACAAAGTATGTCAACTCAAACACTAAAAGGCAAATAAGTGCACCATATGACTGATTATAAAGCTTCTCAAATCTTTTTAGCTCATCATTTCCAAGGTTATAATTCAACAAACGTGTCAGTTTTCCGAATATGAGTTTCAATAACATGGCTTCAGTGTTTTAGGGTTCATCTCAGTTCTTCTGAGTTTTCTTTCTCCTGCTTCTCCCAAATACACATTTATTCCAGACTGACTTTATAATCTGATGTTATAGTTTGTATTTGCACCAAAAATTGTCAATTAGTGTCAGCTGCACTCATACAAGTCTGAAGCAAAGTGTACTGTAGAGATTAGTGCCTCCACGTGGCAGTCAGTCTCATCATCCCCAACAGCGTTAGACTAGACTGCCTACAAGGACAGAGGCAGGACATGCATTCATAAGCCTTGTAAACTAGATTCCTTTCCAGAACCATTCCACTTATTTCACTCACAAAAAATGCTGTCTTTCATTATTTATTTATTTTTTTATGTAAAGCACCACAGCCATCTGCAGCCAGGAAACGTCAGAGGGAACAAGGACTGGTTCTACTGGTGTTAAAAATACCGCATCAGATCAACTAAAGCTCAGGTTTTATTGCTCAGGGATCACTGTTCAGTTCTCGTGATTCAACATATAACAACTCAGAGGTATCCAGGCACCAGAATAACTCAATGAGCCTCACTTAACCTGGTTAACTCTTTGTGACATGGGCCATTTTATGGGTGTGAGACCAGCCTCTCTACACATTCCTCAAGTGAATGAAGGGATTCAGTCTCTTTTCCCCCTCTAAACTGATTCAAAGAGAAAACAGAGCTGAATGACACCTTTAATCAATGCATCTTACTAAAATAAAAACGGACACCCCCCTCTTAAGGTCTTTTGCAATAAATACTCTCAGCACAGGGTCCAATCAGGATCACACAATCCTGTTTGTGATGATAAACTTTGCCCATGAATATTTAATCATTTGCTACGACTTCACAGACTAAAATACTATTAATCCATGTTGAAATAATAGTTATGACTCCATGAGATTAAAACCCTGTTTTTTCCAGCCCTTCTACAAAGAAATGACTACTCGCAGAATATCTGTGCCAAGATATTATTAATAAATAGGCCAGTCAAACTCACCAACAACCCACCATACTGATAATAAAGTTATAGAAAAACAAATTATGTCACTCAAATGAAGTTCATACAATAAATCCAACCAGGCTGCATAGTGTAAAATGTCTCTGGTGACACAATAAACTAGTCACATGTTTCCATGTCTTACAGAGGCCTGCCTCTGAGCTCAGACAGAAAGAAGCCTTCAAAACTGAGTTATGTTAAAGCAACATTGCCGTTTCCCTTCGATGCAACATAAAAATCAACCTTTCAAACGCATTTATAAAGAAGCTGGAGGTTTCCCAACACCACAAATATGAGATGTGGGTGCTGCAACTAGAACAACATGCATTCAGTTAAGAGAAGTGTGTCAGACAGAGTCATCATTCAATTCCTTGCATTTACTTCTTTCTCTCTTGGCGTGGCCTAAAGGTGGACACATGTATGAACTGACCTCAAAAACATCATGTGAGAACTTAAAGGTCTATCATGGGACTATGAGCAAAATTTAACACTTTGGCAAATTGAAACCTTTAAAATGACTCCAATGTAGTCTCAAAGAAGGGGACAGTTTCATGAAGACAAAGTTTTAAACAAAGTTAGACTTTGATTTCTCAGAGTATGAAAACTGAATAAAATCCTAAATTTTGTCTGCACCTGCAGCTCTGGTGCTGTGTATAGCTTCTCTCATTAAACCACAGCAGCTGATATGCATCATCATTGATTTTTCAGAATAGATTACCAAATGCAGAGCGGATGAACTGGTGATTTGCTGCCCTCTACTGGCAGGTGAAAACACAGCCTTGTTTTAAGTGCAAACACGAAAATGACATAAAATGCCATATCAAAATGTAAAAATGTTAGTACATTATTATAATAAATGATCATCACAATAAAGTGATTGCATATATATATATATATATATATATATATATATATATATACACACATACATACATATATACACATACATACATATATATACACACAAACACATATATGAAATTCATAAAATTCATTAGTAAAATGGAATAATATAAACAGTAGCTGGGTCAAGTTATTACATATTAAAAGAAGATTTAATTTTTTTTTTTTGCATTTTATTTTCAACTTTTTATTGAGTACAGAGTTTTTGATACCTGAAAAGTTCCATCATAAACTGTCAAGAAAATCAACAGCAGCAATTTTTAGTAGCCAAACCTCAAAATGTCAAATATATTTCCCATTTTCTGCTAGGGCTGTGCAATCAATCGAAATTTGATCGTGATTTCAATGTTTATGTCAAACAATTTCCAAACTAATATAATCGAGTTGAAATGATTTGCCGTTTTCCTTTCTATGGTTTCTGTTAGAGAAGCTCATGTGCAATACATTCCCCTGTTGCAGTCCTGCTACAACTGACAGTCAGCAGAAGCATTGCACTGAAGCTTAAAGTTTATTTTGGGATATTTTTATATGAATAAGTGTATTTATTTTATTTTTTAAATATAGAGAAGTTGCAGAACAGCTGGATACATGGTTTATTTGAATATATTTATGTTTTTCTATGCCTTATATTCATTCATTTTATTCATTTAATGTTTTATACATTGCATAAACACTTGTAAGGTTCATGTTTGTAGCCTATATTTTCAATTTGAGCATTTTGCGTAAATTATCAATAAGTGTTTTTTGACAGAGAGAGAAATGCTGAATAAATACATCATGTAACTAAAAAATAATCATTTAAATAATCATTATTGCAATATTGACTAAAATAATCATGATGATTTTTTTCCATAATTGAGCAGCCCTTTTTTCTGCACAAGAAGGCCATTACATCAAAGTGTAACCAACCATAAAACATATGGTGTACAGCTAAATTCAGCTGTGAGTTCAATGTTTGTTGCGTTAATGCAGGGGTGCACAAGTCCAGTCCTCGAGAGCTACAATCCTGCAACTTCTAGAACATACCCTCCCCAACACAGCTGGATAAAATGGCCAATTCCCTCATGTGCATGTCATTCAGCTCTGCAGGGGCCTGGTAACGAGCTATTCATTTAATTCAGGTGTGTTGGAGAAGGGATGCAACCAAAATGTGCAGGATAGTAGCTCTCGAGGACTAGACTTGGCCACCCCTGATTTAATGCATCAAATGTCTTCTTTTTTTATTTAAACACAATACGATTTCCATTATATATAAAATATTCATTATAATCTCTTGTCAGAGAAAACTCATCTAAGCTGTCTGCTTCTGTGATTTAGGGTAGAGTCATATGGACACTTTTGTTAAAATGTTCTCAAGTACAGAAAAGAGATTAGATCGGTATTTTTTGCACCATGTGACCACACCAAAAGTCCGGAACAGTTGTCAGAACGGCACGGTTGGAGGAGGCCGGCTGCACGATTGTTAAGTCAGCATGCTCTGCTGAACTGACAAGGAGCCATTCTTTATTTAAATATTTAACAAAAGAACATTTACACAAACGTCAACTACGACGCATGTACGTGCATAGATTGTCTATTAGTGACAGACATCGCATTCTAACAGGTGGTGACGCCACCAGCTGGACGGGAGTTTTGCCGTCTTTCTACTTGCGTCACGGCGTGATGACGACGGTTTCGTGCTCGACGCGTTTTTTTTTCGAAACAACCACGTGACCGCGCAGAGTTGTCGGACCCCTGCAGCAAGAATTCAGATCATTCAAGTCTAGTTCGTTTGAGGAAACCCATGAGACCGTGCCTCAGTGGATTAATCTGGATTATTTGTCAAATATACAGTCAGCTTCTCATACTGAACTAAACAGGCATGTAGTCTGAAACCACGATGTCATTTTTATTGACTGATTCTGACAATCATTAGAGCCTTAGTGAGCAGGTTAAAGATTTGTTTGCTAATGCTTATCAAGAAGGTTAATCAGCCTGATTCTCAGACTAAATTGGACCTTTCCAAACCTTGCTCCGATAAAGGCTACTGTTCAGGAATTAGTGTGTGAATAGGTCAGTGGTGGGGAACCTTGGCCCTCATCCTGCAGGTCTTCCATGTGTCCTTGCTCCAACACACCTGATTCAAATCAATGAGTCACTGTGCAGAACTTGATAGGGTGTTAGATTTATTTGGTTTGAATCAGGTGTGCTGGAGTGGGGACACATGGAAAACCTGAAGGAACAGTGGCCCTCAAGGACCAGGTACCCCCTCACTGAGGTAGCAAATAAGCTACTGTTAAGTAACTGCACCAAAAGCAGTGTTTAATTGATTTTTTATTTTTTTTTAAAGAAAAAAAACTGTCTTCATAAGTCTAAATCCACATCAATTTCCCAGCAAATGAGTTTTTGGGAGCACAAAACATTCTTTAATTATTAAATGGTTGATGGAAGAGTTAATCCAATTAATCAATGGAATTTCTAAGACTAATAATCATTTCAAGCAACAAGCCCAAATTGTGAAAAAGCCCAGGCCTGTGTTTCTGTATGAAGAGCAGCTGGCCAAACAGGTCACTTAAAAGGATGCTCATAAAGCAAACTGATTAAAAAGAAAACAGAACACAAAGGGAATAAGTTTATGGTGCAGAAAAACTTAGTGCATTCACGGTAAAATGCTAAATAAGCATAATTTTTAAGACAGGCAAATGATGCAAAATCGTGCAAACACAAAAAGCAAAACACAAGAAGACAGAACAAAAAAAAAAGTTAAAAAGAGACACTACATTTACTGCAGAGTGAGAGGGAAAATATCACAATGACATGAAAAACAGAAGGGCAGAAACACAAATGGACCACATAAAGAAAAAGTTAACACAATTGAATGCAAACCAACTAAAAGAAAACACAAAACATGCTGAAAGTGACTAAATAAGTTCATGGAGACTAGATAACACAGTATCTACTGTTGCAGTTGCAAAAAAGGACTAAAAGACCAACAACAGATGTGAAACAAACCAGAAAGATATCAAGTGACCACAAACAAATGACTACAACAAAACAGAAATTACACAACAAACAAATATTAAAACACTGAAGATTGACTGAGGGGAAAAAAAAAGGTTTAAAAGAACCACAAAAATATACTAATACTATCAGATGGTGCTCAAGAATCAAATGAAAGGAAACAAATCAAACCTAATTTAATCAAGTTAAATACAAGCAGATTTAAACATAGTAATCACATACAGAAGGTAAACACAAACAGAAAGGACCCTTAGAGCAGGGGTGTCAAAATCGGGACCTTTAGGGCTGCTTTCCTGCCAGTTTTTACAGTTGTGTTGGAGCAGGGAAACATCTAATCTGCAGAATAGTGACCCTGTCTGACACCTGTGCATTAGAGGATTAAAAATGACTCATAACAACCATAGAAGGATGCTAAATGAACACAGAAGTTACAAGATAGCTGAAAAAAGAGAGAAAGATGCAGTGTTGCATTAAAATGCCATTTAAATGTTGTAGAAAGCCCTCAAAGGATGCTAAACACCTTAATTCAATTTTATTCCTGATTTTTTTTATATTCTTGCACAGTCTGGGGAGCTACTCCATTAACGCATTTCGCGGCATACTTTTAAAAGGTTATATAAGAAAAAACATCTTGATCTTCAATGTGGGGGTATTTAAAGTTAGAGGGATGGGGGGGCCTTTAATGACAATGCCCATGGGCCGGTGCTCTTGTAAAGGAGTCCGTGTGGTTGCTATCCCTAGTTTCATCCCAGTTTAAACAGAATAAGTGAGCAGATTAAAAGGTATCTGATGATAACTGTGGCTGTGAGCAGCTCCACAGCAGCTACTGTAAGTCATTCGCCATCGCTGCCTGCTGTTCTGATGCTGGCCTCATTTAAAGTCGGCCACGCTGCACACCGCCGCAATAACTCCTCCATAGCTGTCTTAGTTTCCCACTAATGAGCCATGGCGGCTGGGGACGGAGCACACGCCGAGTTGACTTACTTTTTAAAGTCAGTGCTGAAAAGTCCAAAGGCAGCTCCGGAGCTGGAGGAGGTCGGGGTGGTCTCCTGCCCCGCTTCCACCGCAGTCTCCGCTCCTCCTTGGTCGTTGTACAGAGCTCCCGTCGACATGACTCCGCTTCTAAATATATAACTGTGTCCTACTTATTTTTCACTATTAACTCTTCATGAATATGTCGATATTTTGGTGTAATGTGGTTTTCAAAGTTCTTGCTGAGCTAACTTCTACCAGATTTCACTCAACTTTTTGCACGCAGAAGCGGAAGTGTGAGTTGGACAAGTTGGTGTCACATGACTGGGCTTCGGCTGCAGATGGCACATAGATCTAGAACAACCAGAAAGACACTACAGTTGCCATGTTATGTTTCTTTTTTTATATTAATTTATTTTATTTTATTTTGTTATTAATTTTATTTTTTTATTTATTTATTTATTTATTTATTTTTTTTTTGGGGGGGGGGGGGCAAAGTTTTAGATTTACAACAAGTTGTGGCTACAACATGCAAAGGAACAGGCGAGATCATGAAAAAAAAAACACTAAAACACCAATTACATACAATACAAATTATAAGAGAGAAAAAGAAGAAAAACATAACTGCAAATATAAATACATGAATAAAAAAATCATATGTATAGTAAAAGAGTGGACAAAAAATAACAATGTGATTTTCTTTTAAAAAAAAATAAAAAATAAAGAAAATCAATTTGTTTGACCCAATCAAATATCAAAGTATGAGATAAGACACTGTGACATTCTGACATATAAAGTTAGGATATTAATATATTAAATTATGAACAGCGTGAAACATTTTTACTTCATATTTGGTATAGAGAGATTTATTTCTCAATATAACCAAACATGCAAAACTTATAGTAGAATTAAAGAACTCAGAAAAAAAAAAAACTGCCACAAAATATGCCAAACAAATTTATAAAAAAAAAAAAAAAAAAACTATGCTGCTATTTGCAAATAATTTGAGTGCAGGAAAATGTTTTATAAAGCACAGAGATGAATATGGTTGACGTGGAGCTGATCATGTTTAGAATTTTTTTTTTTTTGGGGGGGGGGGGTCTATGGCCAAAACGTCCCAAGACTCTCTGTTGCCATGGCATCAAGATCACGTTTAAGAGAGAAAGTGAGCAAAAAATGTCGTACAATTCCTACTCCTCACAAATAACCCTAACAATCAAGGTGCGAAGGAATGTACTGTTTATCTGCTTAAAATGTCGGATATGTGTGGTACAAATATAACAGCTCTGTTAGTGCTGTGGCTGGTTTCTTTGACAGAAAGACACTAGCTCCAGAGCTATCAGTATATCTAGGGGTTAAGAACTCCTGTGTTAAAGTAATTTTTTCATAACCCAATTAAATATGACTTAAAGATAGTAATACCTTCAGATTCACATTTACTTTCGCACTCTACTGTTTTTGTTTTATGGTTTTTTGTTTTAATTTGGGGGTGGGGGGGATTATGAACTGAAATGCTTCATTTATTTTTGTCTGATTTAAACTCAAATACTGAAAACTTACAGCTTAATTTAACATTTTTAATTCAATACAAATAGATAAGTTTGCATTTTTAAACGCCAACTGAGAAAACAGGCGGAAAAAATGTATCCTTTTTTCCATCTTAAGGGGGCTCCCAGCAGTGCTTATCGCGTTTATTTTTTTTTTCTTTCAATTCGTGATGAGCATTATCCTCCAACCCCCATAATTTTATATATAATTATAAAAAAAAAATACATTTATTTTTTTTTTTTTAAATTTTTTCCTTTTTTTATCGTGTAAAAAATTTAATAACTAAAAGCCGGTTGGGTTGAGGATGTTTAGTTTTTTTTTTCCCACCTCCTCTGTTGGAAATCAATTATTCAAATTTTTTAAAAGTTTTTTTTTTTTTTATTTTTATTTTTTAATTTTAAAAAATTTTTTCCCTCTTTTGGGGTAATGGTTTTATTGAGGGGATCTTTTTTTTCTTTATAAAACCCCCCGAAAAAAATGGAAGAAATATGTTGAAATTTTTTTATTATCATTTTTTTGTCTCTTTTTAATTAAGCCTTTTAAAAAATTTTTACTTCCCCTTTAAGCCCTTATTCGGTCTTTGAATTAACGTAATGAAATGAGAAAAAGAACCTAATGTTTTTTGTATATTTACTGTTTATTACCATATATCGGCACCAATCCGACCTGGCAAAATCATTGTAATACAAAAGGTATCCACCAGGGTGCAGAAGACAAATCAGACTATGTCCAACAGGGTTTTGAGCTTGGTTTATTTGACCTGAATTATAATTATTTCACCAAGTCATGCAAAAGGTCTTAGGAAGTGTATGTATCAAATATGATGCATATGGCATTAAAGGGTTAACTTGAAGTCATATTATAAATAGATTAATAAATCTTGTAGGCTTTGCTATTATTTGGATTTTTATTAGGGCTGTCAAAAATTTATATTTGAATGCAAAAAGATTAATCTGTAAAATTGAGGTGTTATTTTTCTTTAAAAAAAAACATTACGGAATAAATAACATATATATCACTTGTGTTTATCAAATTTCCAAATTTGGCATCATCTTGTTGAGAGAAGCTCATTTTGGGCACAAACACCAGCATGTCATTTTGGGGGTCTTGACCTGAATATTTTATGAACCACTGAGCTACAGGCCATTGACTAGTGCGTCCTCTCCGAGTGTTACATTTATTTTCATCTTACTTTTACATTTTAACGGCACCCAAAAAGAAAGTACACACCACACACCCGTAATACTTTACTTCCGCCTGACATTAGATCACGTGACAACTGATGGCCAATCCCCCTCCGGATAGTATTTCTGGAAACAGCCAACACTTGACTTCACCTCTGGCCATATCATTTCATACGTTTTCCTCAAAGTTAGCCGATTTCTTCTTAAGTATCTTGCCCTTCACTGTGGTTCAGATAATCGCCTGTGGGACACATTATACGGACTCGACGTAAGTCGTCCTCTTTGGAGAATGGCAGATTTCGACAGTAACCCGTTCGCGGACCCGGAGTTAAACAACCCATTTCAGGTAACGTTAGCTTCGTCAGCTAGCCGCTGTACGCTAGCTGCTGCTTTAGCTCACATTGATATCAGTTTGGTAATACCTGACCAGGCAAATATTATTGGCTGAACGACGCTGCTATGATCCGGCTACTTGAATTTAGCAGCTGCCACCACAAATTAAATTTAAACACTTGGTGTAGTTGCACCAATGCAACCTAATGTTTGCACACCTTTCCTAACAGAAGTGATAAAACATCTAGAAATAAGTAATGCTATAAAGTGATAGCATTTCTGGTGTACATCATAGCGGATGTTAGCTTTGACTCAAGAATGCAGCTGACTGGTAGAATGATGGTTTAAGTTTAAGCTTTAATAATCAAGCTGGGAAAACTTAAATCATTCCCAGGTGCAGCTGTTTTTATGATCAATATGCTATTAATGTGATGTATTAACTTGTTAGTGTAAAGATATAAAGTGTGATTATGTTTTTTTGGCGTTGGTTTGGAGCGGAAGTGATCATATTGTGGTGAAGTGTCATGCTCCCTCTCAGCTGTTAGACTAGAGACAGTCTTGTGTTTACTTGGCCTCGTCATCTCATAGGCGTGCGTTTGATCATTTGCTCTTTGGCCCTTAAAACCCTGCCTTTCTCTCTGTCTGCCGCATTATATCAGGTGTTGTAAACAGATACACAAATGCAGCAACTAGTAGGCATTTTCGTTAGAGCTGCTACTCTTTTCCCAGAGATAATTCAGTCTTTGAATTGAAATTTTTGGTGGGGAGCAATCAATTAATCCTACTTTAACCATTATAACACAAGGTTCTATTTTTTTAAAACTTAAGGCTTATCTGTAAAAGTTACCCTAATATTCTGCACCCTCAAAGAAGCTAAAATAAATAAATAAATAAAAAAAAGATCTTTGTTTTCCTTGTACATTCACATATATCTCTTTTTTTTAAGTTTTCGCCATTTTCTAAAGAGTTAGTAAACTAATTGTCAGATATATTTATATTTGTAAAATATATTTGTGAAAAATATGGGTTGACACTTGCTTTTTTATTATTATTAATTAGGGCTGGACGATTATGGAAAAAATTATAATCACGATTATTTTGACTGATATTGAAATCACGATTAATATACACGATTATTCATTGATTTTATAAAGTGTTTATTGAACCACCAAAACTCAACTTCAAATATAACTTTAGACTTTAGAAATAAATTAGAAACAAGCAAAGGAGTAAAATAAGAATATTTAGGACCATAATAGCAATAAAAATGAATACCCAGTCTACATGCATTCCTGTTCTATCCTCCCTGCAGTTTGCTTCCTATAACTCCACCAGTCTGCTCACTTCAGGATTAATCGTTTTTCTTCGATTACAGTGTTTTTATGATTGTGAAAGGGCAAAATTGAAACGATTAAAATTCGATTAATTGTCCAGCCCTATTATTAATGGGACATATGGACTACTTAATTATTTTCCCGCAAAGTACTTAAAGTAACACTATCCTACTAGAGCAAATAGAGTAAAGTCTTTATTTTATTAACTAACAATAGTCATGCCACATCTTTGATATTTAATTATTTTCAAAAGGTATGGGGGGAAAACTTAAATTCAAACAGTTTCAGGGCTAATACAAATTATAAGATTGTTTTCCTCCAATAATATGCTTAATTCTATTATGAACAGCAGAAAATCTTCATATTCCTGAAGCCCAAACCGGAAAATATCTATGATTCTTGCTCTTAAACTGATTGAAAATATCAAAATATTTTAGATAAATTATCTCTGAATGTTCTCTGAAAATCTCTGATCACAGTTTTGCATAATATATATGGAAAAATGGCCATAAATAATCAAAATTAATGTTTTTTCTGTACACTAATACATAAATACACAAGATCCTCACATTCAATCAGCTTTAATTAATTGCAGAAACTTTTTTTTTTTTTTTTTAATGCTTTGAAGGAAGGATACTGGTGGTGCAGTTTCAGCCCACAGTCGCAGGAGAAGTAAATAATTCATGGAGCTCATTAGCATACTGACATGAGCAGTCAACCCCTGCTGTCCTGCCACTTTCTTGTCATTTTTTTGGCTCACAGTGTTTTGCCTGAAGATAGATGGAGCTTTGTTCCCCTCTCTGAGCTATCGTCAATACTTTATGAAATCATATGGTGCTGTCATGGCAAAATGTGGTACAAGGATCCCCCACTGGCTCCTTTCCTGCTAAGAAATCATCGCTCTCAGTTATGCATCAGATCACTCTGCCTGCTTTTGTCCTATTTCTCCAAATGAGGGCTAACTACAAAAATAAGGCTCCATGCTAACTAATAAAAATACACGTATAGGTCTGCAAATATCACACTGCAACACAGGAGCTTGATCATGTAAAATGTTGAGTATGCACCCAAGTGTCACTGTGACATTTATGCACCTGCCTCTGCACAAAACACACTATTTACTGCATTTTAATCAGCATCAGAGCGAACTTCCTTAAACATCAGGCAGTAATGCAACAGGTTGAACTTCCATTGTGATCTTTTGATTCATCCGATGAACGGGGTGAATATGCATGTGTAGATTGAGCTGTGCACTCGGGCCAAATTAAATTTTAAACGCAACACATCCTGAAATATTTATGACCCTGGTCTGGTGACATGTTTGTTTGTGTGTATGTGTGTGTGGCAGCAGAAGAGATGCTCTGAGACATTTAAGAGTCGAGGACAGCGCTGAGGGTGGATAAGGATACCGGTTCGGGAATACACAGATTGGATGTTAATCTTGAGCTGCAGTTTGAATTTGAATGAAACTTGTGTGTGGCTGAAGACTGCTGATGGTAAGCTTCTGATTAAGAGGAAATGTCTAAAAAGGGAACTTAAACCCCTTTCCTTGTAGCAGCATATTCATGCAAACAGAGGCAGAATATGTTTGAGTTTATTTCTTTCCAGTTTGTGGTAGCTATAGTTGAATATGGGCTGTATTTGCCCTCCAGTATCACCCTTTATCACCCAGTAAAACTTACTCTAGGTCTGATGTTGAGTAGTTTATCTTCTGTTTTATTTGCAGTTTGCTTGGTAGAGCTGTCATTCACTAACTTGTGTGAACACTGTTGTTTGTGGTTAAAAAGAAAAAGGTTTGCAGCAAATAAGAAAAGCACAAAGTGTTTCTTTTTATTTTTGTCTTGAGCTGCCAAAGCATACGCTTCCCTTTCTGAAACTCCTGGGCTTGGCTATTTATAGCTACCATCTTGTGAAAATTATTGGAATCATCCCATCTTTGCCAGTATTGAATTATAGGCTGTTGCATTTATATAAAGAGAGCAGTTTAGCCTTCATCTGGCACAATAATGGAGGGTTTCTTACATGAACATAAGCCATTTCCCTCCTGAGTTTCTGCTTTGTGCTGCTGTCTTTGGGTGAAAAACAAATTTAAAGTGCATCAAGGCTGGTGTTGTTGATCCTTATGTATTGCTTTGCAGTATTAAAGCTTTTTGTGCACTCTTTGTTGCCAGTTTGAACGTTTTTTTGTTTTTTGTTTTCCCCTCTAGGATCCATCAGTGACACAAGCAAGACACACCACACCGGCGGGGTTAGAGGA
Source organism: Atherinomorus stipes (assembly GCA_023101725.1). NCBI lineage: Eukaryota > Metazoa > Chordata > Actinopteri > Atheriniformes > Atherinidae > Atherinomorus > Atherinomorus stipes. Next base: position 539,622 of record JALJCO010011227.1, on the reverse strand, counting down.
CTACAATCCTTTCACAGATGCCAAACCAGTGAGTATTGTTTCACTTTATCAAGTGGCTGTGAGTCCAAAAATGAAATACATGGAAGCATCTGAGGGATTTCTTGGAGCTTAAAGCAATCCATGTCATTTTTACATTCAAATGTCGCATAAAATGGTCAAATGTACACATATAAATCTGATAGGTGATAGTTTTTATAAAAAATCATTTACAGTAAGATTCACTGGGAACCAATCACAACTTCTAATACAACTGACTTGTTTTCTTTTTTTAAAACATGAATTTATATTCATTAACACATTTCTTAAGTAGGGATGGGCAATCGTGTGCGATATATCGTCAAAGAAATTCCCCATGGTAATGATTTGTCATCTCACAACAGAAATGATCAATTCAATTTCATCTGGTTGTATCTTGCAGTTATTCATATATAGTTATTTTTTATGTTTGCACCATTTGAATAAATGTCAAATTTGTTGTCATATTACACAGATTTGCAGTACAGGTGTACTACTTCAACTTAATTGATGTAGTTTAGACAGAATGTAGTGAAAGATTTTTATTACAAACAGTTCACCTGATATTGTATCGTCTTATCGTTATCATGATAAAAAACAAAAATGATAATTTTTTTTTTGTCCAGATTGCCCATCCCTATTCCTAAACTTGAGTGTTTAAAATTTTTTTTTTTTCAAAATTCAAAATTCAAAATTCACTGGGAACCAATCACAACCTCTAATATGACTGACTTGTTCTCTTTTTATTCTCCCCTCCCTCCCCCCCCCCCTCCCTTTTTCCCCCCCCCCCGCCCCCCCCCCCCCCCCCCCCCCCCCCCCCCCCGGCCCCCCCCCCCCCCCCCCCCCCCCCCCCCCCCCCCCCCCCTAAGCATGAATTCATATTCACTAACGCACATCTTAAGCTTGAGTGTTTAGTTTGTTTATATCATAATTGCAAAAATTTCTTTGCATACAAACAAGTCACTCCAGACTATGACATCCAAAAATGTTCATCTATCATTCTCACTATATTTCTCCAAATTTTTACCATTTTGAGCAACACAGCTTCCTCATTTTGTTGCAGTTTTGATAGTATGTCAGTGATGTATGAATGTTGGCACCTTTGCATTATTATCAGACAATCAGCAGAAGTAATGGTTCAGTTTGGCTAGAACTGCCTTTACTCTCATGTTTCCTTTGTAGACTCCTGCAGGGATGGCACCCAGAACTACAGGCCCCGCAGGCAGCACACAGCCTGCCATCATGAAGCCCACAGAGGAGCCTCCAGCCTACTCGCAGCCTCAGGGACAGGTAGGAATGAGCACAGCCAAAAACGGCAACTCTTGGAACTTTCTTTCTATGTTGGATTGTTTTTGTTTTTTATAACAGCGGGATTATAATGAATAGAAGAGTTTTTAGACAGTAGAGATTACATCTAGAACTTGTTTTAATGGCCTGTGTATCTAGGAAATGGCCGTACACGTTGTTGTTTAAAACACTCTCAGAATGAAAAGATCTTTCAAGCAGGCTGTTCATGTGTGATGGTTTAGTCCAGCATCACCAGCAGAGATGGGATCTGGTTTTATGCTGAATCTGTGGGCAGAAAAGCTGCTCTGCTTTAGGCCACTTCTGCCTGATCTGGCTTTCAAGCCACAGTTGACGCAGAATCAGAAGATAATTACTGCCGGGAAAGGAAATAACTTATTCCAGTTTATCGTACTTGTCAACAAACTTCCAGAAACATATTTGAACATGAAATAATCCACAAAAAATTGATTTATAGTACCTCCTGTGAGCTGAAATAAAATGGTCAATTTAATAACTTTTGGGCTTTTACATGTGTCAAAGTCTGTTTTTTATTTGCAGGAGCCGTCGCGAGCAGCTTCTGAGCTGCTGAGGCGACAGGAGGAGCTGGAGAAGAAGGCTGCAGAGCTGGACCGTCGGGAGAGAGAGATGCAATCGCTTAGTGCCTCAGGAGGTGAGAACACAGCAACATAGCGGTGATGCTTGTTAATGTTCAGAAAAACTCTGTAATTACAGCAACATATTTTGACCTTAATTTAAAGGAGCAGTTTGACTCCTGGTGATATTTGGTTTGCAGGAACAGCACCCTTATGTCAGCAAGGAAAATTAGATTTTCAGCTACAAGCGAAAGGTTGTAGATGAATATTTAACTTGGCACAGAAGTTGCAAATGGTAAAAAAAATTGCAGGGCAAATTATCAGAGCTATACAAAGAGGTGAGCCATTTAATTATTTTGTACACAAATAATTGTAAAAATGACGATTTGAATTTCCAGAGAAAGCAAATAAGTGGGTTCCTTTAGTTTCTCTGCAAAGTTTGGCTATTTTGGTAATGTTTTCTAGCTTAGGATTTCTGCTTAAAGCCAAATATGCACAGGTCCGTGTATAACATGATGATGCAAGACTTCCTTGTCATGCACACAAGAAAGCAAGCAGGAAGTCAGAATTGATCTGCAAACAAAGATGCAGCATTGATGTTCTGCCCGTGCACGAGTTGGCATCCACTGAGGAGAGCAGCAGTATTCATTCTGTTATATAAACCCCATTATTGATATGAATACATTTGTATTGTTCTCGCTTTAATGTCGTATTGTTCTGTACAATTCAGTGTTTAAGTAAGTCACATTGACTGTTCCAGGAAGGAAAAACAACTGGCCCCCCTCCCAGAGAACTTGCCCGTGGGTCCGTGTTTCTACCACGACATCACCGTGGATATTCCTGTAGAGTTTCAGAAGACGGTCAAAATCATGTACTACCTCTGGATGCGTGAGTAACTTTTCCTCGTGATGTGTTCAGTTCTTTCTATTGTTTCAGTCACAAAATCACAAAAATGATTTCTTAATTTCTTAAGGTTTTAAGACCAAAACAGGCAAAAGCAGAAAGCTTGTGTGCCAAATAAATCTACATTTTTACATCAAAGGAGAAACCTTGCATTGTACATTCGACACAAACAAAACAAATGTGCACAGCTGAAGTGTGTGACTGGAAAAGAAGGATAAGGAACTTTTTTTTTTTTTATTCAGTTGCATATCTCTCAAAAATTGACTAGGATATCTTTTTAAATATGAAGTATTACATTTTTTATCTCCTTGCTGAGATTATTCCATATTTGGACTCCCAAAAAGACAAATATCTTCTTTTCACCCCTTTTCTGGATGTTGGCATAATAAATTTACAATCGTCTCTTATATTATATTTAGTTTGCTGAAGCTTAGGATTTTTTTGGACACCTTCTGGAAGAGTATTTTATTTAGCTTTGAACATAATTTGGATTGTTCTGTAAGTAAGGGATAATGTGTGGAAAGCAGGTCATTATCGGGGAAATACTGACCGATGGGGCGAATGCTTCGCGTCGGGGTCTGCATTCGGCATTATCCCGCTTATTATACGGCTACTTGCAAAAAATAAAATTCAAATTATAGTCTTCTATTGTTGCGAGAGTCAAATAACTTTGTATTTTTTACACTCAGATTAAAATGGTTCCCCACTGTCGCAGCCAGGTCGGGGAACTTGTTGCTTAGCAACTTTGTTAGTTGAGTCATGGCGGCTGGAATTTATGCTAGCACCTTTGGCTAGCACCGGCTATTCCTGTATGTTGAACTGGACATTTGCTCCTCTGCTGTTCTGATGTTTTACGCTAAGAATAAAATAGTTCCCTACAGTCGGGGCACCTGTTGCTTAGCAGCAATGTTTGTTAGTTGAGTCATGGCGGCTGGAATTTGGCCTAGCACCGGCTATTTCTGTAGGTTGAACTGGACATTTCCTTCTCTGCTGTAAGCTGTATGCGTCTTACCACTGGTCCTCTTTTTGTCTTTTTCGTTTTGGAGGGTGAATCCTTAAACTCGCTCAAAATCTCCACATTCGCCAAAGATGTTCAAATTAACTGGGAAGTCATCCATTTTTGGTCACAAGGTGTTGCTAAGTGCTCGCTTGCTGTTATTTTGTTTGTTTGTTGTTTTTGTTTTTTTTTTTTGCCGTCCAGTGACCTGACTAATTACAATGCGGAGGGATATTAGGATCACCGTAACACAAAAAGAAGAAAAGGTCCTTTGTCATCGACAGCGGTCATTATACAGAAATAACGCCCGCTGGAATGTTTGTAAAACCCATATAAGTCAATGGAGCATCCTAAAGAGCCGTGTAATAATAAACTATATAACTTTCGTAAGATTTGATTCAATAAATAATAGTTATGGTCATAATATCCAGCATTATTTGAGTGATGGGGAAATTTTTAATTAGTTCCTCAAACTCTTCATAAATAAGATCTTTGCGACAAAAAGCTTCTTTAAAACATTACAGTAGTTTTGTTTTATATCCTGGATAACTCAAAGGAAGTAGCTTCCCAGCTACTTTAACACGAGTGGGATCATGAGGAACTATCATTCATGAAAAAAACATTTTCAGTCTTAAGTGTTGAATTGATTCAGATTAGTGCCATTTATCTTAAAAGTTTGAATTTTATTTAATCCTTTTTCAAAGTAAAGAAATTGGTTAAAAATGTCTTGATTTTAAAACTCAGGAAACAGTTTAACTAAATAGCCTTTATTTGCAGTCCTGCACTCATTTGATGTGTTAACACAAATATCTGATCAGCCAATCACATGGCAGCAAGTTAACACATCTAGTCATGTAGACATGGTTGAGACAGCTTGCCAAAGTTCAAACTGAGCATCAGAATGAAGTAAAAAAGGGGATTTTCGAGACTTTAGCGTGGCATGGTTGGTGGCCTGAGTACCATCTCCGGGGTTTCCAGAGAATGGTCTGACCAGTTGGAGCAGAATGTCTGGTTGATGTCAGAAGTGAGAGGAGACTGGGAACCATCCAGTCCATCCCTTTGTGACCACAGCGGAGCATCTTCTGACGGCTACTTCCAGCAGGATACTGCACCATGTCACAAAGCTCACATCATCTCCAACTTTTTCCTTGAACATGAAACATGCGGTGATGATGTTTAGCACTTGGGTGCTAGTCATTCAGGCAGCTCACTGTGCAAGTCTGGGATACTAGAACTATGAAGGCTGATTAAAAACACAGATTGCAGAAGGGAGAGGTTACAAAGCTCTAGCTAGCTGGTCTGGACCTGCCGCCGCCAGAACCTGGTCCTGATTGGCTTAACCTCTCACTGACGCAAACTCCGATTTTCTGACAGGACTTCCATGTGATGCTCCCAGTAATAAATCCATTTAGGTGTTTTCAATAGACCACAAAATTATTTCAAACAGCCTTGGTGTTTCATATTGCAATTAGGCTGATGTTCACAAACCTGGACAGGCTGATATCTGACTGCTGCAACAAAGTCACACAAACGTGTTGCAGCTACAAGTTATTCCACTTAGATAAATTTAAAGCTTAACTGTAAGTTATACCAAAACCTTCACAAATCCTCTTCATAATTTGATTTGTTGGACTTGCTGGTGTGTTTCTACCTTTCCACATGCTCCCTTTGCACTCCCCCCTCATCTTATCTATGATTACCCAAACCCTTAATGATAATAATAGCAATAATAATAGCAATAGGAATAATAATGATAATAAATGATAATACTACTACTAATAATAATACGTTGCATTTATAGGTGCCTTTCAGACCTTCAGCACATTTAACAATAAGAAGGAATAAAGATTTAAACAGAAGTGAGAACCTTCAGTGTAGATGTGAATTAACCATCTCCTAGGACAGTATTTATGGGGAGGTTGTAATAATATTCATTTCTACCCCCATCTACGGTAAAAAAAAAAAAAAAAGAAAGAAGATTCTTACTATTTCTTTTATTTGTTTTAAATTCATTCATCAGGGCAAAGTTTTGTATATTTGAGCTTGGATATTTACCAGATTACTGTCCTTTATGTTGCACCTGAACAGGTAAATAACATTCTGTCTCCAGTCCAGTACAAGTTCATGTAACTGGCGTCATCAACATGCTGTCTCAATACTCTGAAATTAGACTTGATCACATCTGTACAGTGTTCGGTAACTTTGAAGCTAAATAAAGGCAAATGCTGCGAGATCCTCCATCCATGCAGTCTTCTCGTTGGCGAACTTGTTCGGGTGAGATGCGCTGCGTTTATGGTCCACCCCCGACGACTCACGCAGCTCTCGTCTGACCATCAAGTCAGACGGTAGACAGACGCAGTCAGTCCGAACGAGCCTATTCATTCGATTGTCAGGTGTGTTGAAGCAGGAAGGGAAAGAAAACCTGGAGGACAGCGGCCCTCGAGGACCGAATTTGGACACCCCTGCCTTAAGCACTCTTCTTGTGACTCCGTCTGGACCAGCGGCCTTCCTCTTGTTGACTGCACCAAAATCTCTGAGGAATGTGTCCAACATCTTGTCTAATCCATGCCCTGACGTATTATGGCAGTTCTGAAGGCAAGAGGGGGTTCAACATGGTGCTCGCAAGGTAGACCTAATAAAGTGGCCGCTGACTGTAAGACTACTGGACTTGTTTTCTTTATTTGCTTCTCATCAGCTCTAACTGGTGGAGGTGCTCCTCCTGTCGAGTTTGTAGGCTAGCTAGCTCTGACATCCCATTTTTAAATTGGAATTACTGCAAAAAAGACACTGGGGTTGTTTCTCGTGTTCCTGCCATTACAAGTAACCGTCTGACTTCCTGCTTCTTGCTCAGCGTTGCTCTGCTGTCTGATGGTTGTAATCTGATTAAGCTGCAGAGAACTGAAGCCAGCCTGTGCAGCACCGCTCAGCTTATTTTTAACGAACAGGCAGATAAATAATTGAACGTTGTGAGTGTCCTTCAGTGCATGCATTCAAAAGCACATGTGAAGTGCAGCCATCACCCCAAACTGAAAGAAGGGAGGTGAAAAGATGCCATTTATGAACTAGATTATTGATAACTTGTTTTATGCCTGTGAGAAATGATGCAGAAGCAAACCAGCTCAGTTTGAAGACTGAAGCTGAACTTTCTGCTGAATTCTTCAGAGGTGCTGAATTGTTTCTTTCCAGAGCTGGTTTTCCTCCCTCTACTCGTTTCCAAAAAGTGGTTAAAGTAAAAAAAAATAAAAAGCATGAGCGAGTGTGTGTGTGTGTGTGTGTGTGTGTGTATCAGGGGATGAATAGCTTCAATTGGAATTCAGTAGCCACATGACAAACACATGTGGTTCAGTCATGTGGCCTGATGAAGGGACTTTGTCAGATGATTGCTGGAAAGTTGTTCAGATAGACTTAGTAGAAACCGTTTTTTTTCTCTTGAGATGATTGGTTGATTTACAAAAAAAAAAACAGCCTCTTTTAACCCAGAAAACTGGATTTTTATGGAGCGCAGGAGGATCTTGAGCACCGTCAGTACAAACATCGGCTGTGGTCTGTCAGCCTGATGCCATATTCCACACAGAGATGTAAAATCCTGGAGTCAAACAGACTCCGCTGCTTTGCCTGAGCAGAAACTTTAACTGTGTAGTTGCTATTAGGACCCCAGGAACAAATGGTGATAATGAATTATTCAGTGTGTTCTGTTTCCAGTGCTGCACCGTGTTATATGTGGAAACATTAAGCGTCAGTGTTTCCTCCAGGTCACGGTGGGCTTGACCTGCAGGACACTGGATGCTGCTGCAGCCATAAAGCACTCATATGTGTAGTTACACGCTGATGCAGCCATGTTGTCCCAGTTACAGTGAAGGCTCCCACTTACTGCTCCACTTCTTTTTTAGTTCACAGTGGGACGCTGCTGGCCAACTTGGTGGGCTGCCTGGCCTGGTTCTGTGTGGATGCATCACGTGGAGTGGACTTCGGCTTGTCCATCCTCTGGTTTCTGCTCTTCACACCATGTTCTTTTGTCTGCTGGTACAGACCGCTTTATGGAGCCTTCAGGTAAACGACACAAATGCAGAAGCACAACGCTGAACTCATCAGGCTTCTGCCATTCATGGCTTGTTGTTTTTCTTTTTCTTATCTCCTTGCAGGAGTGACAGCTCCTTCAGATTTTTCATTTTCTTCTTCGTGTACATCTGCCAGTTTGGCATCTATGTTATCCAGTGCATTGGTATCAGCGGTTGGGGTGCAAGGTGAGACAAGTAGGAAACAAACATTTCAAGGCAGATGAAAAATATATTTAAGGCATACTGTGCATTAAAGTTGCAGATGTTCCTGTATGTGATCATATAATTCATATTTACACCACGATGGGATAGAAATCATGCAAGTTATGAAGTTACAGTTGTCCTAGAAAGTTTGCATACCCTCCCATTAAAGACAGAAAAAATCAGCTGCCAATGAAATAAGTGGAAATTGACAGAAGTAATAATAAATAAAAATTTATGAACATCATGACATTGATTTTGTATTGTGGTTCAACAGAATTATTAAAAACAAACAAACCAAAAATAAAACAAATATACAAGCATGATGGGGCTCCTAAGCTGAAATTTTGTTGAGCAACACTTTGAGGCAATCACTGCAATCAGGTGTTTTCTGTAACATCCAATCAGATGTCTGCACCTGTTGACAGATATTTTGGTCCACTGTTCATGAGCAACGTGCTTTGATTATTCTGAAACAGTTTTGTTTGTTATTATTATAAAACAAAAATTCATAATCAATATTTTAATTTAATAAATCCTAATTTGGTAAATTTTTATTTATTACTAGGGATGTTTGACATTGGCTTTTTTACCGATATCTGACAGTTCTGTTTGTTATTATTATTATTATTATAAAAACAAAACTTCATAATCAATATTTTGTCTTAATAAATCATAATTTAGTACATTTTTTTGTTTATTACTTTTTTCAGTTTCGTGCTATTTGAACTACTAATGTGAATTTATCATTTTCTTTAATAGGAGGGTGTGTAAACTTTCAAGCACAATTGTTTGACATACTGAGCAGATGGGGAAAAAAAAAAAGGCACAGTATACCAACTTTCATCCCTTATGACCTAATAGAAGTGTGTTGTGGTTTATTTCTCAGCATAGACACCCCTCCTTTACTTCTATTTCCTTTTATTAAATCAAATTTACAGTTGTCCTGAAAATATTCATACCCTCCAATTAAAGCCAGAAAAAGTCAGCTGTCAGTGAAATAAGTTGAAATTGACAAAAGTAATCATAAATAAAAATTCTATGAAAATCATGACATTGATTTTGAATTGCTGTTCAACAAAAATATAATAAAAAAAAAAAAAAACGCACAAAACATAAAACAAGTAAACAACCATAGTGGTGCTAAAAGTTTGTTGAGCAACACTTTGAGGAAATCACTTTAATAAAGTGTTTTCTGTAATGTTAAAGACCTTTACATCTGTTGACAGGTATGGGAAAGGTGCTCTTATGTGTCTGTAACAGTTTTGTTTGAAAACAATAATAATAAAAAAAAAACACACACAATTCAAAAGCAATAATTTATTTAACTGATTTGTAATTTTGTGAATTTTTATTCATTATTAGTTTCTTTAGTTTCTAATTATTTAAATTACTATTGTTAATTTAACCTTTTCTTTAATTGGATGGTATGAATGATTATGAGGACAAATGTAGATACTCAGGATGTTTTTAATAGCAAATTTTGGACCAAAACAGGTCGACAAAGCAAGCAGTGACGCATATGTGTGAACATGTAACAACCAGCTCATTTAGCTTTCTTCTTTCTTGCTTAATTCAGGCTCTGTAAATTAAACACCCTCCCTCATGGAGTTGTGGATTTATTTAATTGAACTTAAACAGATCAATTCATAAATTACTTTCTTTAAAATTATTTTTCAGTTATGATTGGCTGTAGTACCTCTTCTTCTTTCCAGACTCAAAGTGCTAAAAAAAATTTTTTTTTTTCCCCAATTTGGCCAGTAGCAACCAAGTATTAACCCTTTTCATGCTTCAGTCTCAATGATTTTTATTTTTTTAAATCAAATTCAATCAGTAGTTTTTAGTGTTTCAAGACTAAATGATTATATTTACTTGCAGGTTAGTTAACCCTTGATGCGCCAGTGAAATTTTAAGGCACCAAAAAGGAGTTTGGGTCACTGTCTTGAGCTCATCTTCAGCTGTAACCTGTTTTCAGTGATTTAGTGATGTTTTGGATGAGATGTAGCTCCGATCTGTTTGTTTATTGTTTGTTTGTCATGATTCTCTTCCTCTTAGTGGGTGGATCTCCGCTTTGACTGGCCTGAATAAGAGCATCCCGGTGGGCATCATTATGATCCTCATTGCGGCTCTTTTTACCTCACTGGCTGTCTTGTCCCTCATCATGTTTAAAAAGGTAAACCCTCAACAGATGTAGGAATGATTTAAGTAATATCCGTTCTTGTTCGAGTTTAACTCTGTTTCCTTCTTCATTTCAGGTCCACGCAATGTACCGCACCACCGGCGCCAGCTTCGAGAAGGCCCAGCAGGAGTTCGCCACAGGCGTCATGTCCAACAAGACGGTCCAGACGGCTGCTTCTAATGCTGCATCCAGAGCTGCACAAGAAACCTTCAAGGAGCAGGTCTGAGCTGCTCCTCTGTCCGTCCAGCTGTCCTCACCTCCCTCTGACCCGTCCCTGGTTGAACACACGGACAGTCCTGCAGCCTTCTGACCGTACTGAGGTGGTTGAGCGTGCTACACCTGACTGATCAGTTAGCTGTAATCTGTAACCTGAATGAGAAAGCAACCACTTGGAACTGGCCTGGCCCCGGCAACGTTGTGCACTCTGGGACCCCTCACCTACTCTGCACTTGTATTGATCAACCAGCGTGCTCAACTTTCTCTGTGTGGGTTTCTGTATATGTGTGTGTGTGTGTGTGTGTGTGTGTGTGTGTGTGTGAGGCTGATGAATGCTTGTGTGCCTTTTTTTAAAATGTTTTCCTGCCTTCAGCCAGCTGTCTTCTGTCAATGAGTTGTAACGCAGCTGAGCCGACTCCCTCTGCGATATCCAAGCATTTCTCCTCGGGAGCCATTCATGGCTTCTTTTCAACCCAATTTCTGTTCCTTATTTTTAACTTTTATTTATTATCAAGCAAAAGGAGTTCACACATCCCTCGACTTTGCTGTTAGGCTGGCATTTTGAATTGTTACAAACTTTCTGCTGTTTGTTTTTCCCAAAAATCTCAACTATTCAGCTACCACTTACCTTTAAAGACTGTAAGCTTGAGTAGTTTTATCCAGCTGTAAGAGAAAATGAAAAATACTCTGTTTTACTTGCATGTAAGAAGCTTGCATCAAGAAAACGTTTGACATCTGAAGCTGTAGTGGCAGTGTTGTCCTGTAGATGGCAGTGCTGCTCAGTCAACAGCTTCAGCCCACCTGAAATATTTCAGTATCAGACATGAGCACTTCCTTACTTTTCCACTTGTGCCTCCAAGAGATCACTCTGATGAAATATACATAGATTTTTTCTCTCAAATATGAATCCTTAACTTTCCATTGCCTTTAGGCCAGAGTTAAACATTTGATTTACAAATCAGCCTCAGTTGTAATTTGAATTGAATAATTAGCAATCTTTGGCATTTTAGATATAGCTTTAGTCATTATCAGAATATTTTCTGAAAAACATTTTCTATTAATTTCTTGTGATTGTGTTCATTGATGCCGCATACCACAGTGGACTGGGTTTAGTAGACTGGTGCAGTTGGAGAAACATCAGCTGGAGGTGGTGTTTCTGAGCACAAATAGATGCAGCATGATAAACATTTTCATCCTTTTTATTTCCTAAAGTTGATCATAGATGTCATTTCAGAGGCAGTGCTTCATCAGTTACTTTTTAAACAAGTTTTGCCTCGTCTGAGCTGCATAGCAAGTGTGAAATCCCAGCAAGCTGCACTTTAAATCTGCTCTCTGGAGTCGTCTGCACGCTGCACATCTGTGCATATAAACATGTATTTAAAGCAGTGGCCTCATGCCTTTATGATCATTGGTGCAGATTTTTGTACACGCATCAGCTAATTTTTTCCTCAAAGTCAAAAATAATTGTCAGAATCAGTAAAAGATCCACTTTCTTGTTTGTATGCATGTATTTTTCTATGGTTAAACAAGGAAAGTAGACTTCATCCCCAGCTTCTCATGCTGCAGGTTTTCCCTCAGCTTTACTCAGGATGCTCTTTACCACCATGAAAAAATTTGATAGTGCAAGGATATAAAAATGTGAACAGACTCGCTCTTAAATGCATCTACTGTTAAGTCGGTGTATTGCAATGATACTTAAAGATAGAATTAAGGGCCAGTAACATAGTATTATTGCTTTCTCCATTTTTACTTTTGATACATATGTTGATTATCACTGAACTCCAGCAAAAACAATCAAGTCTCATATTATTTTCTTGATTTTAATGATAAATTGAGCATAATAAAACAAAAATCCAGAGTATATAATTTTCTAAAATGTCTAAATGTGTAGTTTTTCTACATGCTGTATGAGCTGCGAAGTGCTTCTGAGAATCTGAATGTGTCTATTGTGTTTTGCATTAAAGCCAGTTATTAAAGCCTTTATCTGCATGTGTTTAAATGGAAGAATTTAGGCCTTTAAGTCTTAAACAGCAGGACAGTCTGTGATTGTTCATGGCTATACCTCTGCAACATGCCTTGTTTTAGTCCAACCCCATTAAATTTAGACCTGTACTTGTGTATGCCTTGTACAGTTACAGAAAGAGACGTGGGATTATCCCTGAAAGAACCAGACTGGAGGGTACCTGCAGGTTTGGGATGTTATTTTTGTCTTGTGAAAGTGAGAAAGGTGTGAACTGTGATGTTCTAGATGGACTGTAACGTCAGGTTTTGTTTCATAATCAACGTGTTACACGGTAGAAACACTGAAAGTCCAATTTGAATATCCCTTACTCTCTATGACTGCATTTTAATTAAGGATTTTTTTTTTTTTTTTTTGTATATTTTGTATGATTTACAGATTGTTTGCAATTTGGTGTCATTTTAAAATGCACTCTGGTTTGACCTTCAGTCGCATGTTGAGTAGTTTGAGTATATTTATTGTATTAACACTGAATAAAGTTCCTCTGTGTTTCATGGCTTCTCTTTGGATAAAATTACATATTTTCTGTTCTGGAAACAAACATTACTTATCAGGCACTTTTTGATATGCCACCTGATGCATTATATTTATTTTTCTTTGAGCAGTTTAGGGCGACCAAAAGCTGAGATAAACACCTGTTTTACATGCTGAGAGCTCAAGTTGAAGCTGTTTTGGGGAAAATTCATATGTCAGAAACTATTCAGTGAGTTGGGCAATAACACTCTTCTCATCACATAAAAGGATATTTAAAAAAAAAACTATTTGTATCTTCTAAATTACCATATAAAACAATCTTATCGTAAAAATAAAATGATCTGATCTATTTTTACTGCAAGAATACTGATTGTGCAGCTTTACTGTTTTGTATATTTTGCGAGACAATATGCTCTTTCTAAAGAATTGCTGTTATCACCCTGAGAGGAAACATGTTCTCCCCCATTTGAGGTGTGAGAGGAAACAAATCTCAGAGGCTCTGTCTCTTTTCATCGTGGTCCTCTTAAACTTGGAGAAACCCAAAGGCCTCTGGCAGTGAACTGGGCCTGAATTTCTGCTGCGCTCTTCAGATTGCTCGATTTGTCATGTGCTTAATCTGGAAGTCATCAAGCGCCGTGTTTGGTTTGAGCCGAGTTTGCGGTGGAGGAAGGGAGCCACAGGGTTGTGCCAGCGGCTTCTCTGCAGTCCACACAGAGGGAAGAACATCTGCAAAGGGACTCATCTCGTGTGTGTGATCCCTGACAGAAATAAATCCAGGTGAAGAGGGAGGTCTTGGATTTGGTTTTATGGTGTACGTTGCTGGATGTTAGCAGCAATGTAAATGCTGCCATAACTGCATGAGAAATGCGTCATATATACTGTAGAAATGTTACTTCAAAATCATACTATCCAAATCTGAACTATCAAAATGTTAAAAAAAAAAAAGTCCTGTTATTTTCTTATCATATAAGCAATACCCTCCTTATTTTAGCATCAGTTTTGAAATATTTTAGAGTAAAGAGCATAACAACATCCAACGTAGAAGTTTAATGTGGTGTGAAATGGAATGACTCAATGTTGCACTTTTGTTAACTGCACTTACACCAAATATGAGCCGCACACGCTTCAGTTCTGCATCAGTGGAAAAACTGATCACCCGCTGGCTGGATAGTGGTACCCGCCCCCTCCTCCAGGGCCAAACCCAGGTCTCAGCACCAAGCTGGCTGCTCCACTTGCTGCATCTCCTCCCTCCTCCCTCGCGCAGGATAAAGAACTGACACAAGCCGCCTTCATTTTCCCTTCTCTTTATTTGTTTGGCAGAAACAAATCAGAATAGATAGGACACTATCTATGACTCAACACACTCCCTGAAACCAGACGGTACTAACAACAGCAATACTTCATTGTTCAGTCCATGTCTTTGTGCACAGATTACAGGATGTCTGCTGGAAGAGGACCAGACACTTCACAGGACTGAGCTTGCTTTATGTTAGGAGTGGATCAAATTCACCGCAGAGCTTCCTTTGCTTGTCTTCATGCAGTCCAGGTGAAGAATCCTTCCCACCAATACATTTCAAAGGTCTAAAAACACATTAATCATTCAAATATTACATTCTGAAAGCTCTAAAGGACATCCACTCTGAGCTAAAGGCCGCTTATTCTGACTGACTAGTGGTTCCCTTGTTGAGTTAACACTCACATGTGGTAAATAGTTAAAAGATCCAGGTTTACTGGTTGTGGTCTGGTGACAAAAACACCAGTGAGAGTGGCAAGAGTGACATCATGAGCCCAGCCTGGATCAAGCTGGCCATCATTTTTGCAATCATAACTATGTACAAAATACATATAATCACATTTATTTACAGAACATGTGGCGACAGCCTCGGCGCACATGTTTTAATAGGAATATAATAACAGACAGCACCTCTAGTGTCAAAGGGACAAAGGCGACACACTGAGAAGAAACTTGGCACTTGTAGATTTCTCCCACATACACACAAAACAGAGACAAAACCAGTCAGTTTTAGTGGTAAACAATGCAGAGGCTTCCATTTCACAGGGCAGCCTCATGAGAAACGACAGAAGGGCAGGGGTTGATCTTCATTGGCCTGCCACTGCCTCATTCTTCTTCTCTTTTTTCCCCCCACACACAGTATCGGCGCCTCAGAGGAGGCAGATGAGGCTCTTGCCTTCCTCTATCTCCTCCTGAACCTTGTCGCTGGAGGTGGCGATCTCAGCCTGAGCGGAGAAGACAGCGCAGATGAAGGTGAGAACGGTGCCACCCATGGCGGTGTAGAAGGCCCAGCCCATGGAGCAGAGGCCAGCCCGGTACGGAGCCGCGTCGGGACCGCAGTAGAGCTGGACTTTGTCTGAACCCCAGCCAGCGGGGTACAGCATCAGACCCAGGATCAGGAACAGACCTGACAGGGAAACAGACAGATGGCATGTTAGTTAAAAACCTCTCAGGTTCATCCATGATCAGCTTTCACCTCCGTTGTGGGAAGCTGGGACGCATCATTTAAAGCTACAACACAGATGTTGTAGAGAAGGAGCAGAAGTTTGTGGGTAAAAACAAGTGCTTTTTCATATATTTTATGTGTGATCAAACATTTAGCTGATGAAGATGAAGGTGTTTTCCTCATTCTGTAAAGCTGCACTGAGTTGAGTATGAAGCGGCCACAGTAGTTAGTAAAGGAAGCAAACGTGGACGGAAACATCTTCCAAAGCAATTAACTACACTGTAAAATGAAACATTGGTTTTAATAGAATATATCTAGTAGATATAAGTTAATGTTTATTTAGTTGTTTGTAATACTAATCTTATATAAGTTGTAAGAACTTTGGAGGGAAAAATGCTAAATTACTTAATTTACTCAAAGGTGCAATATGTAAGAATTACATACATCCAGTGGTAAAGATGAGCGTAAAGAAAATATATAAATATATACATATATATATATATATATATATATATATATATATATATATATATATATATATATATATATATATATATATATAAGCACTGTTCTGAGTGTATGGTGGCCGTTAGTGGCCAAAATTCTTCCAGACATAAAGATGTTTTCATCTGTGAGTGGATCTGGTGGTCTCAGGTAGAGCTGAGACTGTACAATGAGTAACTTTTTTAATTACTTATCACAAACCGTGCTCTAACTCCCATTAAACAAAGCTGGTACAGTAGTTTTAAAGTTCAGAGGATTTTCACTTCATACACATTGTCCATTTCGGGACACCGTAGTAAAAATGGTTGCACAAATATGACAGCCTCCACATGTGCACCACCCAGCAAGTAGATATAAATGACTCATTCTAAGAAAATAAACATACAATGGCTATTCTAGTCCAGTGGTTACACATCAATAGAAACACAGTTTTGAATTATATATCACATTTTTCTGCCATTGATCTTTAGTTGTTTAACATACTGTACCTTTAAGATGAATCAGTTTAATTAAAATGAGTACAGGGAAACTAATGATGGTGAGGAAGCAGGTTTCCCACAATGAAGTTAACTTCTTTTAACAAAATAGAGATAATTCACAAATGAAGGATTTCATTTACGTAAATAATTTTGGTAGTGTCATTTGACTGCTCTCAACTTTTTGTTTATTCTTGTCTTAAATACCTACTATTCAGCAGCTGCTGCACCGTGACAGAGATGTCTGTGATCTGACATTAGTTTTAGCTAAAACCCACCCAGAATAAGTTCCTTCTACATAGCAAGAACAATTTTTAATTCATCAATTAAGTAAAATGAACTTGAAAACATCATGTTGATACAAAATAAAAAGAAGTTTGTGTGAAGTTTCTTATCTAATTTATGTGAAATGAATCACATCAAGTTTCCTCCACAACCTCATTCACTTACAACTTAATCAGAATTATTAAGTTCAAAATCATTCTACAAACTTAAACCATTAAAGTTTACAGCTACGATAGTCTATTAAACACTTCTTTTTATGAATACTTAATTTTCCTAAGGCAGCAAGTTTGCACAATTTTTTAAGTAAAGCCAACTAGTTAGAATTTACAGTGTATTTTGAAAGATAAAGTCAAGATTAAAGCGGAAATATTGATTCAATTTCTCTATTAATTGAAAGGATGAAAAAACTGTCAAAAATTCAGATTTTTCTGCCTTTTTTTGCATCATTTTAAACTGAATATCTTTTCATTTCAGACATGAGTCACAAAATGACATAACTTTTTTCGATATTTCATCGAACAACAAATTGATTAACTTAAATCAGCTGATAACGTTAATCTTCAACTGCACATGAATTCAAGATGCTTGTTGGGTCTGCAGGCTTGAAAAGCCATGAAAATGTGTTTAGCATGGGTGTGGAGAATGCTCAGCTGTACTGTTTGTAGTTTTTCCATGACAGCCGGCTATGATCTCACTCATGATCAACAGAATAACCTCTGCATGTAAACACATTTCACAGGATCTTACAGGACAACTGCTGCTGATCCCAGACACTCATATGAAACTTTTTTTTTTCTTTTTTTCTTTACTGTTTCAGGATATTTGCAGCATCCTGACTGCAAAAACAGGAAAAGGTCAAACAAGCTGCCAAAAGCACTGCTCCATCATAACCATAACTAACATTATAATCAGTTCCCACTAGGAATGTTCGATATTGGTGTTTTGTTTTTTTTTTTTTTTACTGATATCCGATATCAACAGATACCGATATATGCAGACAGCTGTGAGGTTGTATCTCTCATATCTAGAGAAATACAGCTACATTCTGCTCTGAGAGCAAAGATCCCAAAATATCCTTAACTCAGCCAGAGGAGTTCATTTTGGACATCTGGCTGCCAGATATCAGATACTAGCAGGTATTCGCCAACATGTGGCTAATTCTAATGTTTCTGACAACCTGGTTACTTAACCAACAACTTAAAACCAGACATATTATAAGCAGCTTCAAAGAAAGTCAGTCTGTAGCAGCAGCAGCTGCACCGTAGTCACATGACTCTAAAAGGAATGCTGGGAAATGAAGTTCTTCCAGGATAACAGGGACTTTTCGACATGCTGGAATTGCTGCTAATGGAACAAGATCTCGCAAGATTTCATGAGTAAAAATATCGGTCTGAAAAAACTGATACTGATATTTTCCAATATCACATTTTAATGCCAATATTGGCCGATAATATTGGACATCCCTAGTTCCCACAGTTGTAGTTACTTGCCACACTAAATAGGGTTTATATGAAAACCACCAAACCTGTTTAGGTTTGATACACTATATTGCCACAAGTATTTGCTCACCCATCCAAATGATCAGAATCAGGTGTTCCAATCACTTCCATGGCTACAAGTGTATAAAATGAAGCAGCTCGGCATGCAGACCATTTTTATAAACATTTGTGAAAGAATGGGTCGCTCTCAGGAGCTCAGTGAATTCCAGTGTGAAACTGTGATAGGATGCCACCTGTGCAACAAATCCAGTCATTCCTCGCTCCTTAATATTCCACAGTCAACTGTCGGCTGTATTATAAGAATATCCAAACTAGTGTTTGGGAATGACATCAACTCAGCCATGAAGTGGTCGGCCACGTAAACTGACGGAGTGGGTCAGTGGATGCTAAAGCGCATAGTGCGAAGAGGTCGCCAACTTTCTGCAGTCAATCACTACAGACCTCCAAACTTCATGTGGCCTTCAGATCAGCTCAAGAACAGTACGCAGAGAGCTTCATGGAATGGGTTTCCATGGTGATCAGCTGCATCCATCCATACATCACCAAGTGCAATGCAAAGCATCGGATGCAGTGGTGTAAAGCAGCCGCCACTGGAGTCAAAAGCAGTGGAGGTGTTCTCTGGAGTGATGAATCGCTTCTCCATCTGGTAATCTGATGGACGAGTCTGGGTTTGGCGGTTGCCAGGACAACGGTACTTGTCTGACTGCATTGTGCCAAGTGTAAAGTTTGGTGGAGGGGGGATTATGGTGTGGGGGTGTTTTTCAGTGGCTGGGCTCGGCCCCTTAGTTCCAGTGAAAGGAACTCTGAATGCTTCAGCATAACAAGACATTTTGGACAATTCCATGCTCCCAACTTTGTGGGAACAGTTTGGAGCTGGCCCCTTCCTCTTTTAACATGACTGTGCACCAGTGCACAAAGCAGGTCCATAAAGACCTGGATGCAGAGTCTGGTGTGGAGGAACTGGACTGGCCTGCACAGAGTCCTGACCTCAACCCGATAGAACACCTTTGGGATGAATTAGATCAGAGACTGAGAGCCAGGACTTCTCGTCCAAGATCAGTTTGACCTCACAAATGAGCTTCTGGAGGAATGGTCAAAAATTCCCATAAACACTCCTAAACGTTGTGGACAGCCTTCCCAGAAGAGCTGGAGCTGTTCTAGCTGCAAAGGTGGACCAACGTCATATTGAACCCTATGGATTAGGAATGGGACGTCACTTAAGCTCATATGTGAGTCGAGCCAGGTGAGCCAATACTTTTAGCAATATAGTGTATCTTGTCTGCAGAGCGCTCATATCCTTGTATGTGTGTGACATGGTAAATGAGTAAATGCAATTTTGTTATCATTTAAGTACATAATTTTGCATATAAAGCCCTCATATCTGCCATTCTCATGTCTCGTCAACAATATATGAAGCACTGTTAATACAGAGTGAATGGTGAAAGTTAAGCATTCCTGCCATTACAATTATTTCTGAAAAACAAAAAAAACATTTCCTGCAAAAGTGCCATCCTTGCTCTCCAAAAAGCGTTCCATCAAGCCGAAATGACTTCCTGATTTCCTGCCTGAATGTGACTGTGGATAATCGCAGCGAGACCCCCGAGCGTGGCAGGAAAGAGCAACCCAAGCTTGAATCTTGACACACAATCCTGCCGGGGCAAAGAAGAGAACAACAGGAAAAGGTAGCCGATGGGCTGGTGGACTTTCCCGCCTGCTCCTGGCGTCCTGCGTCTCGGTGGAAGGATGGGGTCCCTTCCTGTGTTACCGTGACCCACTTCCAGCACTTTCTGCCTTGCTGACTCAACTTCAGCACCCTCTACATCTTCCAGAGGCGAGAATGGGCTTTGTTTTTAATTTAATGTCATGGGGTTTCCATCCTTTCGTCTGAGGGGGTCGGCCAGACAGACGAGGAGCTTGCTGCCAATCAGAGCTCAGGAGGAAACGTTTACAGTAATACAATTACAGAAAATAAATGAGCCCGAACAGGGAATGAGGATTTCAGCTGTAATGTTTTCACCCAGGTCTTTCACCGAGCGGGCTTTGCTTCGTAAAAACAAGGAGGTGAAACTCTGTTTCTCCCTTAATCTCTCTTCCTTTCTCCTCACTTCCTTTCTTTCTCCTCCCTCTTAAAGCACCCAATATCGTATTAAACAAGGAAATGAAAACTAGGTCATAAATTCTTTCCACATGTTGCTGCAGTGTCCCGACGTCCAGACCGGCTCTGGTGATGGATTGAAGGCATGGTTTTAATTCCCAACCCCACCCCTTTGAAGACCCCCCCCCCCCCCCCTCCCCCCTCCACACGTGCACTCTTTCCCAGACCCTCCACCTCCTCCACCTTTCTAACCCAATATCCCGCTGAGCTCCACCCTCACTCTCCCTCTGCGTTGGCTCTCGTCTGCGTGAACGTCCACGCTGTCAAATCTGCACCATCAATCCATTTGTGGATGCTGCCCCCCCCCCCGCCTCTCGCAGTCTCCACCCTGTGACGCTGCAGGTTTGCTCTCTAACCCAAGAAATCTGGCTACTTTTCTCCTTTCTTGGAAATGAATAAGAAGCAGGTCCACCACTGGAAGAAGGAAAAGGAGAAGAAAAAGAGGAAACGGTGGGAAAAGAGGGAGATAAAGACAGGAGATTCCTGTTTGACTTGGTTTTATAGTGACATGCAAATATTTATTCTTTTATTCTATTTGCATTTTACTAAAATTTTAAACAAAAAAAGGGGGGAACAATCAAAGCTGTCATAGTTAGGAAAGGTTACAGGATAAAGTCAAATACTTACATAGTCCTAACCCCATCTATTTCATGAAAACTCAAATATTTAAACTTTTGCATTAGGCCAACACTCCAAATTTCTGTCACTGTTAACAACTAACAAGCAAAACATACAAAATCTTCATAAAGAATTACAACTCCAGTCCAAAAAGGTTGGAGCGTTGGGTAAAATCTCAATAAAAACAGAATACAATGATTCCTAAGTCTCATAAACCCTTATTTTGTTTCCAGTGGAACATAAACAACATCTCAGATGTTAAAACTGAGACATTTTATGGAAAATATCTTATTTTGAACCTGATGGCAGCAACACATCTCAAAAGATGGAACAGGCAAGGAAAGCAGCTGGCCCAAATTAAAACAAGTGGAGGAGAACTTGATAACTAATGAGGTTCATGGTCAACAGGTCAGTAACAGTTTCTAACAGAACGGAGGTTCACCAGCCTGAGACAAACTGTTCCACACAGTTAAGATCCCACCATCTACAGGGTAAAATATCATGAGAAGATTCAGAAAAGTACAAGGAATCTCTGTATGCACAGGACAAAGATTAAAGTCAAAACTGGATTGTGATCTTCAGGCCCTCAGGTGGCACTAAATTATCCCCTTCATGCATAGTTTCCACTATGGTGGACACCTATATGACTGCTGTTTTCTAGTGTATTCACAGTTAGGGACAGTATATTTGTAAATTTGCCGCTTCAGTGGACATCAATAAGTCATCCAGTATACTGCCACTCACCTTAAAATAAAAAGATACATGTTAATACACATGCATATACTGTAATTACTATATTTGCCTCTGCAATAAACAGGAAAACAATATTCTATATAGATATTTTAATAGAATATTCATATTATAAGAATATTAAAACATATCTTACGAATACTTTTGAGGAAAATATGCGAATAAATTAACAAAATGAAAAGTTAAGATATGATTAATAAATTTTTAAAAAAGGGTCACTGTGTGTGTTTGTAAAAGTAAAATGTATGTAAATAAAACGTGGCACTGCATAAAAGGGTTAAAAACAGACATGATTCTCTTTTTCGAAATCGGGAACACACCCAGAAATCATCGTCTGTGAACACTATCAAATCACTAAGAATCACTATCATTATGCCAGTAGTGTAAGATTCTTGAGTTTTTTTAAGGGCTGCCACAAAATTATTTTGAAAGTTGAATAGTCACCGATTACTGTGCTTTGGCGATTAGTCGACTAATCGATTATACATAAATTGTAGCGTATTTACAGTACCAGTCAAAAAGTTTGGACATTTTCTCATTGAATCTAATGGATAAATATGCCCACACTTTTGACTAGTAGCGAGTGTGTGTTGAGCAGACAGAACGGCAGACAAGGCAGCAGAAGGTACAGTGGCAATTTCGAGCAGAAAGACAAAGCTTATAAACAATAAATGATTAGTCCATTATGAAATTAGTCGACTGTTTTGACAGTTGACGATAAGTCGTATAATTGATTAGACTGCAGCCCTAAGTTTTTTGCAAACACAGATCTCCCCCAGATTTGTTCTTTTCTTTGTTTAGCTCTGGAAACAGCGAGGATCACGGTAAAACCTTCCACTTGCTCCTCTTGAGGTATTCCCTCATATGTTGAAGTTTAGGACCATTATCCTGTCGTAGAAGCCCGTCTCCTTTTATCTCCTTTCATCACCTTCCTCTAACCAGCTGAATCCATCCATCTGTCAACCGAAGAGATTTGTCAGTCACTGACTGCAACACGTGCATGGAGAGGTCCTGCTCTGTTTTTGCTTATTATGGCCTTAAAAGTTCTCAGAAATATATTATCAGTCATTAGATTTCCTCTCTGATCTGCATCAGGCATTTTTAAGCTACTAATGGAGAATTTTGTGGTACGGATGCAGGAAATGGTTTTTCTGATGATTCGTCTAAAAGCAGAACGTTGCACCACAACTCCAGCGTCTGCAACATTTTCTTAAAAGATCTTTAGCAGTCAAACTGGGGGTTTGATTTGCATCTCTTACACCCTATAAACACTTCCTTGCAAACGTTTCACCTTCCAGACCTCAACCTGACCTCCACTTGCTGTTTTGGGAATTACAATTTGCACAAAAGAACTTAATTTAAACTACACGTTTCATGAAATTGCTTCAGGTTTTAAAAACAATGATTGTTTGAAAAATCATCCAGTAATGTAGCTTAAAATCCCCCCAAGAGATTTTTTTCCAATGTGTCCAAACTTTTTTCTCCTCAGCTTCAAAATTATTAGATTAATAAAAAAAAGTTTCCAAGCTGCGCCTGTTTGCACTGCATTCCCTTGTGTCATCATTATGAAACAGCCACATCTCCTGCGTAAGCACATATACCCCCGGAAAAATCTATTAAATGCTCGGGAATCCTGTTCCTTATTAGTCACAGCTGACAGGTCTGCTTCCCCTTCTTTGCATAACATGACATCTTCCATCAGAATTATCACCACTCAATAATCTGGCTCGAATTCCTATAAGAAGGTGTTTCGTTTTTATCACTTCCAGTCTGGAGCTTAGTCATGGTCTACGGTTAAACTTGCAATAAGGTCTGCGACTCACGGCTGAACTGAAACTTTATGGTGGGTAATAAAGGCATACGACACTGGACGCACAAGAATCGGAGACAGTTTTACAGCCGAGTTTGTTTGGCGTCTTGTCTCTAATCCTTTTCTGTTGAAGTTTGACGTGAGTGACGCTGAGCAACGAGGGCATTTCAGTAAACGTACAGAGAATTCACTTATAGGTAGTCTAACTGGTGTATAACAATCCTTTAGGGGCCCTAAAATGTGCACCGACAGGATGTAAAGTTTACCCGACTGACCCTCAGCAGAAGTCTGTTTAAGCCATTCAGTTACGTAAATTCCAACCTCAGCTCAAATCTTAAAACCACCTGATCTTAAACCGTCACTAACAGCATGCAGCGATCAGAAAGTGTGTCACAGGGGCACAAAAGAGTCAAATGTAAAAAGTGCAAGTGACATCAGTCCGAGCGAATGCGAAGACGAGGTTAATTAGCTTGGGAGTGACTCCAGAGCAATGACGCGAGCATCTCTGGCAGCAGCATCACAATCTTCCCATCTGAGGTCAATCTGTTCCCCAAACATCTGCCGCCTGGATTCAGTTTGCTCATTTCCGGAGGGTCGGCACGCTTTCTGGAAATAATGATTAGTAGAGAGTCGGTGTGGTAGACCTGGTGGTGGATATCAGTGAGAGTGATATCACTCGTTAGCCTCAGGGAAAGACACGTGAAAAACTGCGATGCATGACAGCTGATCGATGAAGAGAACATGACAGGCAGCAGGTTGGTTGAAAGAAACGAATCAGAGGAGTTATCAGGCTTCAGCTGCAGGGCTGCAAAGGAAACTCTGCCGCCTTTAAACTCTGTTTGAAGCTCCTCTCGCACGCTTCCCTCTTCCGCATCCTCATCCTCTCCACAGAGAGACTCTGTGGTGCATTTCCTACTTTTATCACCAAATCTGTTCACAACAGCTTCTAGGTCTTTTTTCACCATATTGGTGGTGAGATCATCAACATATCTCACTCCTGTGCTTGCAGATGTTTCACACCTTTAATCGAACTTAGCTGTAGCAGCTTTACTGTATATCTCAACATGTTTGAGATGCTTCCATGGGATTTCAGATAAATACACAACATATAAAGACTTGGCACTGTTTATACTTGGCTGGAACACTTGAGCGAGAAAAGGAAGATAAAAAAAAAAAGTCTGACTGCGACTTTTTAATGACTCACAGGCATCAGCTGTTCATCTCCATGACTACAATCCTGTTCTATACTTCAAGATGTGCATTTCCTTCTGCAGATTTAATTAATATGATGTTGGAATTTGAGCCTCACTGTAATTAGAAATTAAACCACTGAACTTTGAGCCATGACCCGCAAGATAACATCCATTTGTGTTCGTGACCCCCCCAACCCCCCACAGTGACTGAGTGGATAATTGTGTGATATATCTAGTGGGTCATCTTGTGGCCATGCTCTTAATGTGAGGCTTGGAACCTGTCAGAATATTCATAAACAAGGAGTAGATTTTGCTGGATTATGTTTAGGGATCAAACGATACAGATTTTTTAGGGCTGATACCAATATTTCTCATCAACCTCAGCCGATGGCCTATACATCCTGCTGATATCTGGGGCCGATATTGCATTTGACTCCCAAATTAATATAATGAAGGATACAATGAAAAGTAATTTTACAACCCTCTTAAAGGGGAAGTTTTTTCAACCTGGACCTATTTTCCAGCATAAAATCCGTTCATTTACTCACCCAGACAGTTTTGGTGTAACTTGAATTCCTTCAGGAGATATTTAGACCCGCTCCAGATCAGCCAACATAATATAATGTAAGTGATGCATGCAACCTCGTGCAGCCTCTAAATAAGGCATTATCTGACACAAACTCCTTCATTTCACCAATGTTTTGTTACGAAACATTAGTCAGACCCCCCTGTGAGCTCGAAGCGGCTTGGAGTGGTTTTTTTGTGGTGATCCATCCTAAATTACAGACATTTTTACAGCAGCAGCTTTGATGATGTCACTGTTATGCGACACCATAGCAAGTAAATGTAAGTTTTTTAGCTGTGTAATCTAAAGCCAATCTTAGACTAAATCTAAACTTGATCAAAGGCTGGCCAAATGTTTTTATCCAACATTTGGCCGTCATTTATACAGGTTACTGTTATTTTTTATTTCAATATTTAATAATAATGGATTAAATCCTTACGTCTAGTTTTGGGCTAAAATATAGACTGATTATAGTCGCCTGCTCATTGCTGGGATAGGCTCCAGCTTCCCCACCACCCTGAGTTGGACGAGGCCAGGGCAACTCAGTTCAGTCCAACGAGGGCCACAGTCCTGCAGGTTTTCAATGTGACCTTGCTCCAACACACCCACACTAAATGCATCCAACAACCTATAAAATTCTGCACAATGGCTCATTAATTTAAGTCAGATATGTCGAAGCAGGAAACAGTAAAAACCTGCAGGACTGCAGCCTTTGCAGGACCAAATTAAGTTGTCCTGAATTCTGTGATATAGAAAACGGTCTGATAGCCTGGAATTACATCCCTCTTCATTTAATCAATCAGAAGCCTATAAGAGAATCCAGATTTTTTTATTTTCTGTGAATAAACTTCAGCCCTCATATTATGTTGAGGGTCAATTTGACCCGTTTCAGTTTTTGTGTTGAAAAAAGTAATAGTTATCCTTTCTTGTTCTTCTTGAAATTTAGTGACTTTTCCTCATCTGCGGTCATGAACTGATGTGTAAATTGTGGACACTGATGTGTTCTCGAATGTCGCTGCAGAGTTTGTATACAAAGATTATGTAAAGGGTCATTTTGACCCAGACTCTTTGACATCTCTTTGATGTAATTTATTTTGATTTCATAATTATTTCTATTTTTATTGCATCTGAATATTCAATTAGACCCAAAGAGCCAGGTGTGGTTAGGGTAGAAACTTTCTCTACCTGGTCCTTGCCACTGCTCTCATGTCATCTTTTTGAAAACGCACTAAAAAAGTGAGCTCCAGAAGGTTTACAGCTGAAGAAGCTTTATCAGAGATTTTTAACTGGGCTCGTGATGAAGGACAACAGATTAGAGAGACAGAACCTGGTACTCAGAACCTGAGGACCATATTATTGATGATCCAGATTGTAATTTCTTATGATGAGGAAGATTCAAGGGGGAGTCTGAAATCAACCAAGAATGGAATGCTGGCAAAATTGTACCAATTTTCGTTTTTCCTGGAAGAAATGAGCAAAGCACTTGTCACTCCCACGATCCAGAGATGAGCCAGGTCAGCTCGATGCCCAGCAGCTGTAGCTTTCATTGAAAAAAATCAAGTTTGCGCCACCTAATTGTGACAGTTGACGGTCCTGTCACTATGCCTTTGGCTGAATGGTTAGCATGCCTGGCTCTTACTCAGGAGAGTAGGGTTCAAACTCTGCCTGGGCCATTCTTCATCCTGTTATACAACCAATTTGCAAAGGATCGAGTTAGGGCTGCGACAATCCCCAATTAAATCGGATATTGCCAATTAGAAGGTTGCCAGGCAGTTTGCTGTTTATCAAGGCAATTTTGAAAAAAACAAAACCAAAAAACAGTGCTCTACTTTGCATTTAGAGATGTTTCTGGAGGAAATACATGACTGTTAGAGAAGCCCCATTTACAAACAGACCTACAATCCACATTCTGTCTCCTCAGTGCAGGTGACAGTGACAGGGCGCATCTCTTTGATTCGAACTGACTCAGCCTGTTTGCTTATGCTTCAGGGTCATTCAAAAGAGTTGACTAATTGCAAATAAATATTTTTTTAATGTGGAACTGCTTAAATGTTCACACAAGGGCTTTCATAAAGAGATTTCATGAACACATCATCCAGCAAAGCTGATTTTAAGGTTGTTTTCAGCTGATTTTAAGTTAAAATATTAAAGTATTATACAATTACCTAGTATTATACATATTATTAGTTATAAATACATATATAATACATGTAATAAGTAAAATAGTACTTATTTCAAAGCCACGTCACAGGAGTTTTAGCTCATATGTGCAATCAAATTCGGATTATTCATGCAGCCATGCTGACTGGTAGCGACCAACATAAGACCCCGCCCCCTTGCCAATTTAATCGTGTATTGGCAATCTTGAGCAATGACAATCTAAAATTTGAAATTTAGAGGCAATCACACAGCCCTAGATCAAGTACATACAGGTGTCAAGAAACGGAAAGATGCCAGGTCTGTCCCTCCCAGGAGGACGGTAAAACAAGCACCTTTTCCGTGAAATACAAGAATTACATTTCCAGAAAGCACAGTTGCATTCTGTCAATCATGTGGAGAACACTGAAAATGATTAACATCAATAATCTAAACAAATGGGGAAAGTTAAAACGTAGTTTTCATTGGCCACTCATGAACAGTAAGCTTACGTTGTAGACAGACTCCCCCACAAATCTCTGGCATCCTTATTTCCGGTCATCTACAGTGGCTTTGAAACTGGGGTTTGCTTCCTAGAAACTGGCCAGCTTTGACTGGATCTTGACAAACACCAGTGGCAACCCAGCAGAAATCTCTCAGACTTCCTTGTTGTTGGTCTGCATGTTTTCAACACAACTGACTTCTCCATTTAAGAACTACATGTAAAAACATCAGCTCCTTTTATCCCAGAGGCTGAAGACTCATGTAGCTGATTTTATAACAGCTGTAGGAGAAGCAAAAGGGATAAAATACACTATTCATCCGTGTAATCATTAAAGAAAGATCGTCTTCAGATTGATCAGGCACATTGCAGGTTTTGCCAGATATTCTGATATAGATATGTGTAAAATCTGAGGGAGTGTCCCAAAAACACACAGCAACACAGACATCTGAAAGCAGCGGCCAAATGAAGCTATTTCAGGCTTATTGTTTAAAGGTCCTTCAAAGCATCCATTCATCATTGGCTCTTTGGGTTTCAGTGGCCGAGTTTACAGCTCGACATGTCCTTCACCAGCCGCCCACCTTTTTTTGTTTGGCCCTGCACCAGATAAACAGCAGCGGGGGAGGACAGCCATAATCTCCCGAGGGCTGAGATACAGTCTGTGAGGAGAGAGGAGGCTCAGCGAGCATGACTTCACAGCCTCCTCCTCCCCCCTCCATAATTCACAGACACTGAACCGCAGACCCCGGACACACACCCTTCGCACATAAACAGATACGCATGCGTGCTCGACCTTTTTCTCTTTCTCTTTTAAAGGACTCCAGCTGACAGGGTAAATATTTGCGTGGCAGTTGCTCCAGGTGACGACAAAGTTAACTTCTGCTTGGATAAAAGCTCACCGAAGGCTCCACGGGAATAAAACACATAATTCTAGCAGTGGGAGTTGTGGTGCCCATAATGAATGTGTTCAGCTGAGAGCAGAGCTTTTCATTTACCTTGATGCACGGAGGACGCCTCAGGAATGAGCTGAAACAATACAGCTGGATGAAGGTAAATCTATTTATATCAGAGCAAAACACACGCAGGTCTTTCAGATTCTCCCCAATTAGAAGTAAATGAAGACCATAAAGGAAAACATATGTCAGTTATCATAAGGAAATGATTCAGGGCTACCCGTGTGAGATTTGATATGTTCGTTTTGACTAACAAAAAAGACACAAAACACACAAATAGTCCAAACAACTGTAGAGTCTAAACAACCAACAAATGGAAATCAACCACAAGGACCTACAGAATTACCTCAAATACACATAAAACAACCCAAACTGCCACAGAGACATGCCAAATTAACAATAAATGACACAAAAACACATAAGCTGACTTCAAATAGATAAAGAGCCAAAGGAAGTGCATTAGAAATTATGTAAAACAACCACTAAGACCTTCTACACAGCAGAAAACACATTTAAAACAAACACAAAAGCACTCAAGATTATAGAAACAACCTCTTTTCATATTCAAAACAATACATTTCTTAAGATTAGCCTGTTTGTGTGTGCGGAAAATAAGTCAAACAACAAAATTTGGCGTTGACTTAATTGGTAAATGTGTATGAGATGAAAAAAACTGATCTTGAGCATCCTGCAAGCATCTAGGGACTGAGCTCAAATAAGCAGCACATGTTCTTAGGGGGTGGTTTATTCAGAACCTCCCTCTGTTGATTTATTCATATTGGGTGATTTTGGTCATTCATATTAAAAGGAACAGAAATGGCTAAATAAAGAGTGATAAAAATTCAGATTTTGGAGTGTTTGTTGTATTGTTTCTTAATTGGACGAGCAGCTGATGCATCTTAAAACTAAACTACTGATAAACCCGGCGGCCAATATTTTAGGCCGATATTTGTGTTTTTTGCTGGCCTATACCCCCACTTGGCATAATTTACTGACTATATATATATTTATACACATTTTCTCAATCCTTCTCCAGTTGAAGAAGGAAAAAAATCAGCTGTCAATTAAATAAGTTGAAATTGACAAAAGTAATAATGATTAAGAATTCTGTGAAAATCATGAAACTAATTTTGAATTGTGGTTCAACAGAAATCGAAAAAACAAAGAAACAAAAAAATTAAACAAATTAGCATGATGGGTCTTCGATGGTAAAATTTTGTTGAGCAACACTTTGAGACAAACTAAATTACAATTTTGTAAATTTGTATTTATTATGAGTTTCCTTAGTTTCCTGTTATTTAAATTACTAATGTGAATTTAGCCTTTTGTTTAATTGGAGGGTATGAATAATTTTGGGGACCACTGAATACACACATATATACTGTATATATAATATGTATATATATATATATGAAACAAGTATAATAAATTTGATGTTTTAATGAAATGTTTGTTTACAAGTGCCCTTTTTTCATATTTAATTAAAGTTCTTTGTTCTTTTTTATATTAAGAAAGTTGTAAAATTACTTGCTTTATCATTGTATCCTTAATTATATTAATTTGGGAGTCAAATGCAGTCCCAAATAGCGGCTCCAAATATCGGCAGGTTGTATCGGCTGATGAGAAAATATTGGTAACTGCTGCCTCTTGACCAGGACTCCCTTAGAAAAGAGGTTTTTCATCTCAATGGGACTTTCCTGGGAAGATATAGGTTAAATTGGAAAAAAAATAAAATAAAAATCGGTATCGGCCCTAAAAAACTGTATCGGTCGATCACCAACTAAAACCGTCCTCTCACCTGCGATTCCCTGCAGCAGTCCGCACACATTGAAGATGCTCTTCTTCATGATGCTTTGGAAGCACATGGTGAAGACTGAGATGAACGCCACGGCGCACAGCAGCAGGATGCCCGCCGCCAGGAAGATGGAGGTCGCCTGCCAGAACCCGCTGGCAATCTCCCCGAAGTGAACGGCGTACGGTCCGCACAGTATTCCCCGCTGCATGTGGGGCAGTTTTATACAGCGGCCATAGATGCCTAAGGTGGGCCTGTAGGCCTCGCCGGCTGCGGTGGCCCCATGGGGGCCGATGACAGCATCCGGGGTGCGGGGGTATCCCACCAGCCAGTCAGTGCTCATAAAGGCGATGAGCTCCCCGAACGCGGCCACAATACTCAGCAGAGTCCACAGCATGGAGCGGCAGGTGACAATGACATGGCACATGCTGACGGCGGCTCGTGCGTCTGCTGATTTCAACACTGCTGGGAGCTGGAAAAGGTGGATTGTGGGTAGAAAAACCTTTAACAACGCCAAGAGCCGAAGTTATGATCCTTCTCCGGTGGAGGTGTGGGAGTGAGTGAAGCCTTTACAGGAAGGACAAGATGACACGGCAACACAGAAGGTTCACGTCAATGATTCACAGTCACCCGCTTCCCTCTCTTCCTCCGCTCTTCTTTCGCTTCTTATCGTCTGCCGGTGCCGTTTGGCTGCAGCTTTTGTTCCTCCTCCTTGAGCTCACCCTCCTTCAGACAGCTCGTTCTTCAGACTCTTCTGCTGCTTCCTGGTTTTTGGTGTCTACATTGTACTGAAGTTGTTTTCCCTGAGCCAGCCCGCTGGCGTCACATCAGACACACCTAGAAGATAAAACAGAGAGACGCAAGAACAAAGTCAGCGCTTTAATTGTATGTATAAAATGGAATTGCATGTGGAAAAGAAGCAGCCATTTCTGCTGTGTTTGAGGAAGTGCATCTCCTGGATCTCCTCTCATATTGGGGGATGAGGAAAGTGTGCAGAGGGGAGCAGGGAGAGGAGGAAGGGAGGCTGCTGATCTTTAAGAGGGGGTCTAATGAGTTGTGGAGAGATGTGCTTGTTTGAAGTGGGCCTCTTCCCTTTTCACTGTGTTTATGTTTAAGGATTTGTGATCAGGCCACTTGGGCTGCTTTCCATTCCCTGCAGATCATCGTGACTTAAAGTTGTAAAGACAAAAAAAACAAAAAAGGAAAATCAGAAAATTTATGCACACGTCCGCCTCTGTTTTTTTGTGGGTGCATGTGGGGAAAGCAATGGAAAGGTTAAAGTAGATGTGGAAAAAGCGGAATGAGAAGCGGATGCAGACGGAGAGAAAAAACAAGCCCGAGGCCTCTCATCAAGCAGCCCACACAGCTGACCTGGGGTCAGCCAGCAGTTGATAACAAACCGGCCGTCCTGCTGTCACATGACCGCTGATAACCTCGGTCACATCAACTCTGCCGAGTCAGTGACACGACAACCAGCCCGTAAAACACAATGCAGCCACATCTGTCACAGCTGGATGACCACTCACAACAGCTGATGCTTGGGATTATTTTCACTCATTTCCTGTAAATTATCCATCTTTTGACTTTCAAGACTGACATTTAAAAAGGTTTTCTAGAATGATGTGACTGAAGACACTGCAGAAGCTTTTTATGACGGTGCAGTGGCTGTGAAGAAGCTCCGTGGTGTCTGCAGCAACACTGCACTCAGGTCATTCCTCATCAGAGTCAAGGAGAGGTTTTTAAAACATATGGACTCAAATGGAAGCTGGTTTCAACTGGTCATGCTGGTCATTACAGCGCACGTCCTGCACGTGAACTGGGATTAGCTCAGTGCAGAGAGACAAACAGACTTTCAGAGCGAGTTTCTGCTGTGTGAAATGCATAAACCTGAGCTGACTGGTTGGTCGAAGTGGAAAGGCTGATGATGATGGGATTGCGGTTAGCGTTAGAAATTTCAACAGCACGAGAAAAAACGTCCATTTGCGTCGTTGATTTTCATTAGGGATGTAAAGGATACTGATCGTAAAGAATTTATAAATGTCATTAGGGATCGACCCATACAGATTTTTTAAGGCCGATACCGATACAGATATTTTCTCATGAGAAAATGATGGCTGATACATCCTGCCAATATTTGGGGCAGATTCTTTTTGACCCCAAAACTAATATAATGAAAGACACAATGAAAACTAATTTTGAAAACTCTTTCAAGATAAAAAAAGAGCACTTTAAAGAAATATCTAAAAAAAAGACACAGTGCAATTGTAAACAAATATTAAACAGAAACATTAAGCATCTAATATATATATATATGATAAAAACGGCTGTCTGTATAGATGCCTGTCTGTAAATTATGCCAAGGGATGTGTTATCAGCCAACACACCTGATTTAAAGGATAACTTTCCTTTTTTTTCAACCTGGACCTTATTTCTAGGAGTTTATACGTGCATTTACTCACCGGTAAAATTTCTGCATCACTTTGACTCCTTTGGAAGATATTACGTTGAGTCGCCCTTAACCATACATCCATATAATGGTAGAAACAGGACAGTCTCTCTATAAGGCATGATCTGCAGCAAAACTCCTTCATTTCATCAATGCTTTAAGTACAATGAACGAACGAATGAGTACTATTGTCCTGTGAGATCAGAGTTTTACAAATTGTGTTTTTTTGTTGTCTGGATAGCGAGTTGCTCTTCTCAGTTGTACTATGAAAGTGTACATAGGGAGTGCACGGCCCCGAAAAGTGTGTAGAACACCCTGACAACTAACGAAAAGCTCCTTAAAGTATTGGTGGAAATCAAGGAGTTTTGCTGCAGATAACGTCTTAGATGAAGGCTGCCCCATCTCTCCCATTATATGGATGAACACTAAAGGGCAACTTAATGTAATATCTTCCGAAGGAGTCAAAGTGAAACAGAAATTTTACCGTTGAGTAAATGTACGCATAAACTCATAGAAATAAGTTCCAGGTTGAAAAAAAAAGAAAGATATCCTTTAATATGTGTATAGGCTGATGCTGATACCAGCAAAAACACAAATATCTCCCAAAAATATCAGCTGGCCGATGTATCAGTCTATCCTTAGTCATTATCATGATATCAAAAGAGAACTTAAAAAAAATGTATGCTTACTCCCTTTTTAAAAATCTCCATCTTTTAGAAATGTATTTACACTCAATAGGAGGGAAATAACCTTCAATAATGCTAAAACCAAATCACAGCATCATCATATCTGTGTTAACAACAGGGTAGCGATAGCTCATTCTTTTAACATTATGACTATCGTCAAAATATATATTTCATATTTGACAAAAACGACAATTTAATCATTTTCTTATCTTTTAGAAACGGTTCAGTGAAGCTGAGTGGAAACTGGGACAAAGCAACTGATGAATGGAAGAAATTTCTCCCAAAATTTGCTTAAAAGCTGTGCCACATTTTGGGCTGTAACTGAAAATCTTTTCCATCATCTTATCCATTACATTACATAGTTTCAGTTGAATAATTAAAATAGCTATAAAACTGTAAAATGTTTTCAGATGATTAAAATCACAGCCTCTATTACACTGTAAAAGAATAAAGACCCTTTTCATCACAGTGTCTATTCAAACTCCTCAGAGGAACTCCAGAAGACCTCTGGGGACTAAACAAACAAACTTTGTGACTTAACAAAAGTCTGAGATTGTATCTATGACAGACATTAACAAATGTAAGCTGAGCATACATTAAAACAGGAGCTGGAATGCCAGAGAAGATTAAAAGGTGCTTCTACAAGCCTTCGTGCTTATGCTATAAATACAGCTCAGGGCCAAATCTCTTCTTTTTGAGTCTTTTTTTCCCTCCTGTGTCGGTTTCTCTCCCGGGAGTCTGTTAGTCATTCTCCGACCAGATCTTGGCAGCGCAGCAGAGGGAACTGGGGACCGCTGTTGACACGTGTGCCGCCCGCACCGGGACGTTTCCATCCCCCGTCACAGCGAGGGATGGAGGGAACGCTTGTCTTCTTCTGGTCACATCCCACAGACTCCGACTCAGTGTGTGTGTGTGTAAGAGCATTACACAAACTTTGATCTCTGTCATCCTGTTGAGATATCAACAACAGTCCTCCTTTTCTGCCCTTCTTCTGTTTCCAGCGGACAAAATGACCCAGATCTGTGGTCTACTGCAGGGTGGTGTGTCTGCCTTTGTGTGTGTGTGCAAGCTAACGCAGAGTATGTTTGGATTGTGTGAAACAGATGAGCTCATAAGAGCGGGCCCAGACAGCCGCCTCTGTGGAGCTGAACCAAAGTTAACTGCATGAATCACAAGCGTTCTCATTGCCTCACCATGAACAGATGCAGCAACACATGTAGAGTCACTTTTTGAAAGACTCTCCCGCCCTTTCGTAAGGAGACAGTTGACGTCCCAGTCTCGTCTTGTTTTGACACGACAAATATTTGACGTTAGGATCTGAGACAAACAGGCCGTCCGAAGGGTCGGGGTCAGACATTTGCCGGCCTGTTGCAAAGACTAATTCCTCACTGACAGGAATATTGTCGGAAAACACACCAGAGTTGAAACAATCTGAACCAGCTGGAGGGATGCGGAGCTTTGACGACCTGGATACTTAACCTTTGACCTTGCTTCGCTTCAGTGTGTTTGAATCACGTGCCAACTGGTTGCACAATACCAGCCTGCGGGTCTCAATTTCTCTTGAAGTTGCCTTGAATGTGGGTTAGTAGATCTAAAACAAGTCCAGTTCTATTATTGTACCTGGTATTTGTGACATCATGAGCCCAGACGTCTGCTCAGTGTTCCCAGACAGACAGATTTGAGCTGTTACCATGAACTCAAGTTTCCCAAGATAGAGCGAAGACTCGCTGCCCATACATGTGAAGCCCGAGGGGGAATTTATGATCTCCAGTACTGTGAGTGAGTGACCAGGGGGAAGATGGAGGATTATTCAAGGCTCAGCTTACATCCAAAGAAGAGTTTATGGCCGTTAGACTGCACCCACCACACCCCGCTGACCCCAAGAACTAATCCCTAAGAGCACAAATACTTACGAGACTCCCAACTACTGACACATGTGCCCCCAAAAGGAAAACTTGAGCTGGGTGTGATGACAGAAGACGATCAGCAGTTGATTTTTTGGCGTCAACTGAACAAAAGAGAGGCAGCGACTTAGTGGCGTTAAGTTCAGCTGCCATAAAAATTCAAATAAGTTGGCCACACTTTGGATTTATGAATTTAGTAGAATGCAAGAATGAAGTACTTTTGCAAATTTTACTGATGTGAGGAAGCATGGTAGCAACAACCGGAAAAAACACAGCCATCTTAGTTCATCAGGTTAAAATCAAAGAGCTCCTGTCAGCGTTTTGCTCAAAATCAGATATGGAAGCATATCATCAAAATCTTCTTTTGGATGAAAATCTAAGAGAACCCTGGTTCCTATAATAAAGTCACAGAAATGGCTTTTCCTGCACTTAAAAAAAAAAGAGTTGCATTTCCACTGAATTTGTAGCTTTTTATGTACTGTAAGCTGTAATGTGTGACTATGTGCAGACAATCAATCCCATGTTTAATAAAAGCAGCTGTCTGATATCTGAAAGTGTTAAAGAGGAAATTCAGATCAATTGGAACTCATTTATTAGGGATGCGCGATAACCTTTTTTTTCAAAACCGATACCAATAACCGATAAATTTCAGCTCCTAAAGGCCGATACCGATAACCGATAACACACATACATACCTAATCATGACATCAATACTATCAAGAAACCAAAAAGACTTTTTACTCTTTAAATGAAGAAATATTTATTTTTCCCAGTTAAAAACTCTCAGCAAGCCTCTCAACATTTTCTCAAAGATATCAAACAAAACTATTCGATACCTCAAATGCACAGCAACTTAAATAAGGTGCTTACTGATACAAAAATGAAGGCTCCTTAAACTGATGCAAATACATATGTTGGAAATACAAACTGAGGAAGTACAATTGATAAGATAATAAAAAAACAATAGAAAATAATGTACTGACAAGTTAAATTCAAACATTTACTGTATGTTAACAATCTGAAAAAGTTTATTTTAGGGATGCACAATATGGGAATTTTGCCTGACATCGGATATTTCAAAACTCATGTGGCCGATAATAGACATCGATACCGATATTGAAGTTAAAAAAAAAAATAAGCAGTGATTGCAAAAAGCAGTTTTGTTATCCGTTTTGACACTCTGCGTAAATAGAGGTGGGAAAAAATATCAATACACTGAAATATTGCGATATTTTCATATGCCGATATCAAATCAACATCTAAAAACGCGGTATCAATCTGTTTTACTTACAAAATCTCATGAGATTTTGAGAATTCCCGTTAGATTTCGTAACAGAACGATAAAATATCTCAAGATTTTGTTAGTAAAATAGATGGATACCGCATTTTTAAATCTAAATATGATATCAGGATATGAAAATATCGTGATATTTCAGTGTATCGATATTTTTTCCCACCCTTAGTCTTTAGAAGTTTAAAAGTCTGTAAAAAAGAAGCTTTTGAAGAGGAAGAAGTTTTTTTTTAGTCTGATCGGTTTAATGAAATATTGGTGGAGTGGCCGATGAGGCCGATATGGCCGATACTGATAGGAGATCGATTATATCGTGCATCCCTAGTTTATTTGTAAACAATAATAATGGCTGACAGGTCAGACTTGTCTACGTATGTAAATAAGCATTTTTAAACAACAATAACTCCAGTCTCATTATGTGAGCGGAGCACTGCTGTGCTGACAAAAATAATATATATGTTATCAGGGCAAGTCTTCATGACATCAGACTTATAAGAATGATGTAATAATTTCCTGTTATCGCACCGATAATTATTGTGCGCCCCTTCCATTTATTCATGAAGTCGTCCTTTCTGTAGCTATGTGTAGAATCTGATCTGGTGATGATGACCAAAGTGCAGGCAGTTTATCTGCCTGTATGCCAAAGCAACAGAGACATATTTAACACAAAACGTAGAACACAAGGAAGTGTCACAGGAACACCAGAGACAATAGAGTTTATCCTCTGTGCAACATGAATGTTTCCAGCTTATTCACTGCTAGCAACAAGCAAACATTAAGATATTTCATGAAGAACAAAAGTAACAGAATATGGCTGTCATAATTCTGAGTTTATTATCTGTTTGAAGAACAAAGCAATTCTTCTTCTGTCTGTTTCATCTCCATTTAATCCCACCTGTTCCTTAATCGAACTTTGTGAAGATGTCAAAAATATTCATATTTTACCAAAATGCTTTCCCCTTGATTGACAAAAGAAGCAAACGTCGCAAATAGGGATGTTCCATATTATCAGCCTACCGATATTATTGGCCGATATTGGTATAAACATGTGATAGCGGAAAATATCGGTATTTTCGGACTGACATTTGTACTGATGAAATCTCACAAGATCTTGTTCCATTAGTACCAATCCAGCATGTTGAAAAGTCCCGATTATTGTGGAAAAACTTCATATCCCAGCATTCCTTTCAGAGTCATGTGACTACAGTGCAGCTGCTGCTACAGACTGACTTGCTTTGAAGCTGCTTGTAATATGTCCGGTTTTAAGTTGTTGGTTAAGTTACCAAGTTGTCAGAAACATTATTATTAGCCACATGTTGGCAAATACCTGCTAGTATCTGATATCTGGCAGCCAGATGTCCAAAATGAACTCTTCTTGCAGAGTAAAAAACACACAACAGAACTTTTAGACCTTAAAAATATGCGTTTCTGACTCGTTTTGATGGCACAACATCCATTATGTGCATTTTTGAGCCGTCACTGCCCAGAGGCGCCCCAGGGCTCAGAATCAGCAGTATGTAAGTTTCTCATCCGGGACACGATAATCGGTTGTACACCGTGTCACTTACTAGCAAACGGATATGAACCAGATATGAACACTGTGCGTGTTTTGAACGCACATCATGTCGGATTTGGTAAAAAAAAAAAAAAAATGCAAGGAAACATCACCAGAGGAAGAGAGGAAAAGAAAGAGAGGAAGGGACAGAACAAGAGTCAAGATAAGACTGTCTTTTACTAGCTGGAGTGAATCACAGTGCAGGTACAACACAAGATGGATGCTAGTTTAGCCGACGATAGGAGGCGCGTCACTTAGAAAACTGCTAAAAGTTCCATTGTGTGTCAAGACACACAAAGTTAGCAGTTTCCTCAGTACATAAGCATTTTTATGGATGCTAAACTAGCATCATCTGGTAATGTTTCTTTACCAAATCTGACAATATACGCGTTCAAAACACCCGCAGTGTTCATATCTGGTTTATATCCGTTTGCTAGTAAGTGACACAGTGCGCAACCAATAGTTGGCTGCAACGTTTCTGAGCCCCGGGACGCCTCTGGGCAGTGACGGCTCAAGAATGTGCATAATGAATGTTGGTGTGCCATCAAAACAAGTCAGAAACACAGATTTTTAAGGTCTAAAAGTTACTTTGTGAGTCTTTAAAGGGACTAGAGGCAGGAATTGTGAAAGAATAAACAAGCATGTCCAGTTTTTTAATACTACAGTAATGGGTGATGAAGCGCTAAAAAACAAAAAGAACGAGCCCACCCACGTCTCTCTCCGTTGCCTTGAACAGGCTGTGTGCTGCATAATGTGCTGCGATTCGGTGGCCGAATTTCCCGCGCTGTCCTGCGGAAGTGACGTCAAATGACGCTGCATCTGCGTCCCCAACAGTTTTGATCCAAGAAGGAGACGGTTGCGGTAAATTCAAACACTGTAGTTATGGATTCTTCTGCCATCAACAAACGATCCAGATCAACTGAAAGACACTAAAAAGTGGCACTACGAAGAGAATCTGCGTAGTAAACAACGTTATAGCTTCAGTTTGTGCACGCTTCCGTGACGGCTTGGCTCGTGGCTGCAGTTACCTGCAGCGCCAGCCCGCGGCAGTCCTGAGTCTCATTTCTTAATCTTGCCTCAAGTCCCTTTAAGGCTGTTTTGGGATCTTTGCTCTCGGAGCAGAATATAGTTGTATTTCTCAAAATATGAGATGCAACCTCACAGTTGTCTGCATATGACGGTATCGGTTGATATTGAAAAATAATAGTTGAACAATATCAGGTAATGGTAAAAAAGCCAATCTCGAACATCCCTATCAGCAAATAATTACCTCTCAAAAAAGACCTTCTGTAAAATAACTAATGGAAAAATACAATGTCACATTTTTATTGAGTGTTTATCTGAGGTTTCATATCGTGTCCTCTCATGATGCAGTGGATAGGAATCATTTTTCAGCTACAAGTAGCAAGTTTAAAAAGAAAAATCAAAGGTTTACCAAACAGAAAACTGCATCAAATTACGAGACAAAAGCTTCATTCATAGTCGCATCTGGGAAAAAGTCAAGTGATCACCAAAGTTATCAGGATTCATCCTCTGGGGAGAACTTGTCAAGGCTACCTTTCCAATTGGCCGTTGAAAATTTCAGCCCGAGCAAATGCGCCAAGCTGCTTGTCAAGGCTTCGGAGGACAACTCTTGCTCAGAGCGTCCACTCAGCTTTTCTCTTTTCACAGCAACAAAACAGCAGGAAACGCCTTTCCACGCTGCTACTGACAGGAAGCAATCTACATATCTATGGACCTGTCAGAGCTAGAGTCACGCGTCACCATGGAGATTGTTTGTTTAGTGCTTGTTGAAGGGTTAGGGAGTTTATTCATGGAGACAGAGGGCTCAAACTCATATCGCCACAAAGACTGGATTCCTGCACTTCCAGCCCACACATGGTTCCCCTCATTTTAACCAGGAAAGCAACTTTAAGACAAAGGGAGCGCTTGTAACGTGTGAGAATCGGTTTGAATGAGAGGCCCTGCAGCTACAAGGGGACGCAGGAAGTGATTGGTCGCAGAGGGGCGCACATAACTTATAGCGGCTCTGTTTAAGATGAGCTGCAAAGACAAATCTACAAGCAGTCTGATAATTACAATCACCAGGTCAGAGACAAATCAGGCATAAATCCGTTTTTCCTGGAAGCACAGCATCCGTCATCATCCGAGTCCCATGAAGGCAGAAAAAGCTCTGGACATGACATTATTTAAGGAAAATTACAGTGTGTGATGTTAATAATAGCTGACAATAACAAAGGAACCCGATGTCAGGCTTTCCACAGTAAAGGAGCGAGTCTTTCCTTACACTTCTGCACATCTGCTCAACATCCTGGAGCTCAGACACCACTGAGAGGCTGCAATTCTTCACAAACACAAGATCAATTTCTATTGCACCAATCAGGCTGCTCATATGAGTAAATATCCGCCCAGGAAGCCCCTGATGAGGATAAATATTTAAGAAAATGAGAAAATAGTCCAACCTGTCTCCATTGGTCTGCAGATAGTCCAGCTCTCCTGGAGATGTGCCTTCTCTTCTCCGACTCTCCTCCTCTGCTCACTCTTTAATGCCTGCCTCATGCTCTGACTCCCGGACCCTCCCCACATCCCTCCTCCCGGCCAAACAGGCCTCCTCTGATTGGCTAGGCCGGCAGCGGAGCCACACTTCTTGAGAGGGTCCACATTTGCCATATTTCAGAGCTGAATCTGGGTTAAAATAACAAGCGCTGGAGCTGCAGAAGGTTTCTCTCCTCTTTCTCTCCCAGTCTCAGTTTCTCTCACCTTCTTGCTTTGTTTTCTTTGCTCTCTTCACCCTTTCAACTGGCCAAAGGCAACTTCTTATGATCAACTTTAGTGAAAATTGCATTTTCACTTCCTCAAACTTAGAAAACATCCCATCATGCTGGACAAATATGTCAGTATACCACTATTAGACTTTATTTATTCTGATTTACAACTTAATTAATTCAAGCTGAACCAAAAACAGGTTTCAAAGCAACATACACTTCCATCTGCACATCCTCTTTTTTATGTGTTGCTTAATTCAGCAAAACAACGCTGTCATAAAACTAACAGGAGCTAAACTGACGTGCCTGCAGTCTTGTCCTGCAAATTATAACATAAAATCATACAAATGGTGTCCCTGTTTAGCAGCTAAAAAAAGACATTTGATTCTTACAAAAAAGTGGGGATGGGCGATATTGGAATTTTGGCCAATATCTGATATGCCAATATTTTAAAACTCATGTTAGCAATAACCGATATAGATACTTATATCAAAGCTGAAAAAAATAAGCAGTCATTGCAAGTAGCAGTTTTGTTGTCTGTTTCCGACACTTTAAAAAATAGGGATGGGGAAAAATATAGGTACACTGAAATATCATGATATTTTCATTTTCCAATATCAAATCAGTATTTAAAAACACAGCATCGATCTGTTTTACTTACAAAATCTCACAAGATTTCATCGTTCTGTTACAAAATCTCACGATATTTCGTGAATTCCCACGAGATTTCGTAACAGAACAATGAAATATTGCAAGATTTTGTCAGTAAAATAGATGGATACCGCGTTTTGAAATGTCAATATGATATCAGTATGAAAATATTGCAAAATTTTTTCGTGAATTCTTGTGAGATTTCGTAAGAGAATGATAAAATATCGCGAGATTTCGTTAGTAAAATAGATTGATACAGCGTTTTGAAATGTCAATATGATTTCAGCATTTGAAAATATCGCAATATTGCAGTGTATCGATATTTTTTCACACTCTTAGTCTTTAGAAGTTTGAAAGTCTGTAAAAAAGAAGTTTTTGAAGAAGAAGTGTTTGATTTTTTTAGACTTTAGAAACAGCGGACTGATCGGTTAAATATCGGTGGGGTGGCTGATGTCCAATACTCAGTTTTAAGGCCGATATCAGTAGGGGGCCGATTATATCATGCATCCCTAAAAAAAAATTTTTTTAAAAAGACAAAACAGAGGTGATGGGTGGCAGTAAATGTGCCCCTGCTCCAACTTTTTTGGTATTATGATGGCATCAAATTCTAAATTTACTGAATCATGACAGGACTATGTGTGAGATTGAAGAGCTTAAAGAAAACATACAAGCTTGTCTAGCTTTCACATCCTTCTTTAGTCAAAAGTAAACATCTGACCCCCTGATTGGTTAAGTGACATGTTGAGCAGATGGTTCAGAGTCTGAGTAAAGCATTGCCTCATTGGCTGATGGCAGCAAAGTGTCCCAGGATTGCTTACAGCAGCACTGAGTGCATTCAGCCGACACCAGCTTGTGTTTGACTTTTGTGTTCCTTCGCAAATCACTTCCATATGAACACGGAAAAGGGGACCGGCTCAAACACGTAGAGAAGTCGATAGGCATTTGAACGCACCATGGAAAGCCCAACAAATAGGCCTGTCTTATCAGCCTAAACTGAAGCTGGGTCACAGAAGTTCAAAAAACAAACCGTTTGCATGCAGATGCATGCAAGCTAAACCTAGTAAAACTTTGACCCATGTCTAATAAACCCTTATGAGTCATCCTCGCGCTGCGGTTGTGAGTTGTATGTGAGAGGTTAATGGGCCACTTTAAAGCCACTCACTCTCACTGAAGTGTCTTGAAGATCACGAAATCTTGTTTTCAACAAAAACAATCGGCAGCTGCTCATTAGGTGCTCAGGTTCTCCTGTTAATGCCTGTCAGGCATTTTATTTCCGCACTCCATATGCAGTAGAATTACTTCTCTTAATTACCTCTCTTAATTAAAAAAAACTCTTTTTTAAGATTTAGGGTTGAAAACATGGCAGCAATTACAGCTGTAGCTTGTTAGTTAAGCTAACACTAGATAAGCCTATGTATTGTATGAAATCAAAATTTCCTAAGTTTTCTTTTGTTTGTTTGATTTTTTTTTATTATCTTAATCTTCAATACCACTTAAGATTTTTTGGGGAAAGAACTCAAAGTCCCCCCCCCCCCCCCCCCTCTTTTTTTCTCCCCCCAAAAGGAGCTAAGCTAGCATTAGCTAACAACATCTACTGTGACTCATCCAGTGTGGACAAAAATGAGCTCTTGTTTGCACTGACCCTTTTTTGCTCTCACATTTTGCGAGGAAGCCTTTTCTAATTCATTTGACCTGTGAATACAACTCATTTTACTTTAAAGTCATTTAAATTAAATTTAAAACTTTCCCCAGCTCTTTTTTCTTACTTTCATATTTGTTTATTTCTTTCTAGACAAAAAAAAAAAAAAACTCCATCACTTTATAAAGTTTAGCTGTAATATTGGAATTTCTATGTCAGTTATATGGAAAAATGTAAGCTATCAAGCTAGGAGCCACTGGTTGACTTCACATGGAATCTCTTTGGGTAAGTGGGAATTGGTTATGTGCACC
The DNA here is from genome assembly GCA_023101725.1 of Atherinomorus stipes. Lineage (NCBI taxonomy): Eukaryota > Metazoa > Chordata > Actinopteri > Atheriniformes > Atherinidae > Atherinomorus > Atherinomorus stipes. The sequence continues at coordinate 495,734 of JALJCO010011227.1, read as the reverse complement.
TTATTGCTGTAAACACTGTAAACTGTAAATGTTTACATAGATAACAGGTTTTTATCAATGTCTCTACACACATCTTTTGTTTTTGGAATTTCAGCGGGTTGTGCACCGCTTTTTTCATAGAAAACTTAAAAATTGCACAACCAGCATTTACAGGCATTGAGGTCAAATGAAATAAGCCACTACACATTCTGTTTATATTCAGTCTTATCAGAAGTCAACCTCACTGGTAACAGACCAAGCTCTCGCATTTCATGCTTTGAACATACTGACACCATGAGCCAGAAACTTGACCACGAATCATCTCACAGATGAAGAAAAAGCCATCTGTGCTGCTGCAACCAGAGTGAAGATGATCTGGGAGGTTTCTCTTCGCGGTAATGGGAGCTCAGACACAGAACAGACATTCACATCAAAGACCAGAGGATCTAAAGGGAGTAAAGATCCACATGTACGACACATGCCAGGCTAAAGCATCATTCAGATTCGACCTGTAGTCCTCCTGTGAGCTGCTGGTCATTCATCTTTCCTTGTCAAGTTTCAGTCAGTAGTATCATGTAGATCTAAAGAAAGGAGACGACTGTGAAGCAAAGCGGGGCAAAATCAGATAACAGGCTCTACAAAGAAAGTGACAGGTTAGCTAAATTTGCATTAAGGCAATTGATGAAGTGGGCTGAACCTTGAAACTTTCTCAAATCACTTTGTTTTTGATTAAATAATTAATGGGGTACAATTATCAAGTTAAAAAAGGGTGAGTTTTGGAATTACATTTATCCTATGGCTACAATCCAAATGCCAAACTTTTCTTTTTGTTGTGTTATCAGCTATTTTAGCCACAATTGCATAATAATTAAATACAAACTGGGCAGTATTGTAAAAACTAGACCCATTAATGAAATGTTTATAGTCACAAATCTTTAGGTTATTTACATAACCCCGGTTCTCTGAGTAATATGAGTGAGATGTCTCACTATGGGATGCAGCCTCCCTGCAGCTCTCAGAAGCATCAATCTCATTACGCCAATCCTGATTGGCTGGTGAACGTATCCGTCCGCACCGGGTAGTGCCGCCTACTATAAGTACCCCGTGCGGACGGTACCACCTCATTCAAGATAAGCACCTCTTCTCACTCGCCCAAGCAAGAAGGGTTGTCTGGTGAGACATCTCACTCATATTACTCAGAGAACCGGGGTTATGTAAATAACCTAAAGTTCTCTTTCATAATATTTCGCTCGATGTCTCACTATGGGATATGGTAGCTCCCGGATTGCCAGACAAGCTTATCTAGCGTCCACCAACCTATAGGGAAAAAGCGCTCTGTTCCAATCAGGACAACAGGACCGCACGTGCCACGCACGGAGCGGAGACGTCCAGCATATAGAAGCGGACAAAAGTGAGAGGCGAGGACCAACTCGCTGCAGCACATATGTCCTGAACAGAGACCCCCCTAAATAAGGCCCAGGATGCGGCCAAGCCCCGAGTCGAGTGCGCTCGTAGACCCTGAGGTGGCTGCAAACCCTGACTCCTGTAAGCCAAAGCAATCGCCTCTACCACCCAGTGGGAAAGGCGCTGCTTCGTGACAGGTTTTCCTTTATGAGGGGCAGCCCAAGAGACGAACAGCTGATCGCTCCTCCTGAAGCCCCTAGTCCTGTCCACATAAGTGCGTACTGCACGGACTGGACATAAAGCATGAGACTGTTGTTCCCCAGGTGGGGAAGCAAAGGCCACCAGGTCGATAGGAGAAACCGAGCCCACCACCTTAGGCACAAAAGCCGGGTTGGGCTTCAAAATCATCCTCACATCTCCAGGGAAAAACTGAGTGCATGACGGATGCACCGAAAGCGCGTGGATGTCGCTAACCCGTTTAGCCGAAGCCAGAGCCAGTAACAACACCGTCTTAAGAGACACGTGCTTCAAGTCCGCTCCTTCTAGCGGCTCGAAAGGAGGGCTCTTGAGCCCCTCCAGGACGACAGCCAGATCCCATGGAGGTACCAGTGGTCTGGACACAGGGAGAAGCCTGCGCGCTCCCTTCATAAAACGGCAGACCAGAGGATGCTGGCTCGCCGTTTGTTTACCAAACCCCACGTGGTAGGCAGCAATAGCTGCCAAATACACCTTAACCGTGGAGAAGGCCTTTCGTTTGTCAATCAGATCCTGTAAGAATGACAACACGACCCCCACAGGGCACTGAAAAGGAACGTGGCCGTTCCTGTGACACCACTCCTCGAACACTTTCCACCTGCAGTCATACAATGATCTAGTGGAGGAGGCCCGAGCATTCTGTATGGTGGAAATCACTCGCTGTGGGAGTCCCACTGCTGACAGACTGAACCATTCAGGGGCCAGGCCCACAGCGCCAGGCGTTCCGGATGCTGGTGGAAGACGGTCCCCCTCCCCTGCAGTAACAGGTCCCTGCGCAGCGGAAGCTGCCAGGGCTGCCCGTGCAGTAACCGATAAATCTCCGCCAGCCAATGCATGGCAGGCCAATGAGGAGCTATTAATATCAGGGTGTGGCCGTAATCCCTCACTCTGGACAGGGTGGCGGGTATCAAAGCCAGGGGAGGGAACGCGTAAAGAAGCTCGTGCGGCCAGGCGTGCGCTAGTGCGTCTACGCCCAGAGGAGCATCCATGTTGCGCAGAGAGTAAAACAGTGCGCACTGCGCGTTCTCCCTCGACGCGAACAGATCCACCGTAGCCCGGCCGTAACGGGTCCATATCTGTTCCACAATCTCTGAGTTCAGAGTCCAGTCCCCATACAGCGGCGCACCCCTGGACAACAGGTCTGCGCCGGTGTTCGAGGCTCCCGGAACGTGCGTCGCCCTCAAGGAGAGGAGACGGTCGCAGCTCCAGAGGATCAGTTTGCGTGCCAGCATGTGCAACTGACGGGAGCGTAAACCTCCTTGACGGTTGATGTATGCCACCGTCGTTGTGTTGTCCGTCCTCACCAGGACATGATGACCCACGAGGGACGGGAGGAAGTGTTTTAAGGAGAGAAAAACCGCTGACAGCTCCAGAAAATTTATGTGAGACCGCTGGAGATCCAAATTCCACAGGCCCCTCACAGATCGGCCCTCGTGAATTCCACCCCAGCCTGTCAGGCTCGCGTCCGTAGTGACCACCTTCCTGGACAGGACGGGTCCCATGAGCACTCCTTCGGTCAGAAAACATGGCGCCCGCCAGTGACGCAGGGTCCTGGCACACTCTGGAGTGACAAGCACCCTCCGTGCGCCATGACGCACGGGATCGAGCCCGCATGAGGCCACCCAAAGTTGGAACTCCCTCATGTGGAGGCGACCGAGACGGACTACAAGAATGGCTGACGCCATCAGTCCAAGCAATCGCAGACACAGTCTGAACTGAACTGAACTGCCTGGACGAAAGAACGCCAGGCATTTCCCGAAAGTTTTCACTCGTTCCGCCGAGAGGCGTGCTGTGAAAGTCACCGAGTCCAGGGATAGTCCCAAAAAGACTATGTCCTGTGCCGGGGACAGCATGCTCTTTTCCGTGTTTATCACGAAACCCAGGTCGGCTAGGTGGCGCACAAGAATGCGCGTGTGCGCCCTGGCCTCCTGTTCGGATTGAGCCAGTAGGAGCCAATCGTCCAGGTATGTGGCCAAGCGGATGCCCTGCCGCCTCAGCGGAGCTATCGCCGCCTCGGTGCACCGCACGAACACCCGTGGGCTCAGAGACAGGCCGAAAGGGAGCACTCGGTACTCGTAGCAAATTCCCTGGAAAGCAAATCTTAAGTACTTTCTGTGGGGAGGATAGATCGGGATATGGAAATACGCGTCTTTCAGATCGACAGAAGTGAACCAATCGTTCTGCCGCACAAGACGTAACAGGGATGCGTGAGTAAGCATCCTGAATTTGTATTTCCTGAGATATCTGTTCAGAGCACGTAGGTCCAGAATAGGGCGAATTCCGTTCCCCCCCCGTTTGGGGACCAGAAAATACCTGGAGTAGAACCCGCTCTGACTCTGTGCGGGGGGGACTACACAAATGGCTCCTTTGTTTAACAAAGATATGATCTCTTCCTGCAAAACACGAGCTGGCTCCCCCCGAGCCTGAGAGTTTATTATGCCGGTGAAACGTGGAGGTATGGTGGCGAACTGCAACCTGTACCCCTTCGAAATCGTTTTTAGCACCCAAGGCGGAGCTGCGTGCGCAGCCCATCTCTCCCACTTGAGAGAGAGAGTGGACGCGCGCCGCAGCTGTCCCCCCACGCGAGAGTCCATCCGCGTCGCGGTGGGGCTCTCTCGTGGTGGAACAGTGAAGCGCCTGCCGGGCGGAAACGCACAGCGCAGCCCGGGGAGACATTTTATTGATTTGGCTTTTTTTATTAGCTGCGCCCTCGGCACTTGGCCTGGATGCTGCAGCGGAACACACTTTATTTTTCTTATGAAAACAGTGTTTGTGCGTGCTTGTGGACATGAGTGAGGGGCAACCGCTGAACCCTCTGTCGTCAAATGTCCGTCCCTGTCCCGCTGCTCTGGCACGGTCCGTGGCAGCCGGGAGGTGGGGGTGTGGGGGACCCCAGGATGCACGCTTGGAAGCCAAACAGGTGGAGCTGGTGAACGGGGAACTACCAGCTGCACCGGAGAGGAGGGGGCCTCTCAGGCCGCTCGCTTCTTCTTCCTGGCCTGGAAAGTTGCAGCTTGCGCGGGCGGTGCCGGCGGAGTTGCTTCCGGGGCCGAGGTTTTCTTGGACCAGCCGGCCCGATTAGGCAGGGCGGGTGGGGCGGGATGGGGTTTCGGCTGTTTAGGGATTTTAAACTGCGAAACTTTGAACGCAGCAGGCGCTGTGGGTTTTCGCTGCGTAGGCGGAGAGGGAGCAGGGGGCTTTCGAGGGAGACAGAGCTGGAGAGCTTCATCCTCCTTCTTTTTGGCTTCGCATCGCCGCTGCATGGAGGCCAACGCCGAACCAAAAATCCCCTCCGGGACAATGGGCATGTCCAGGATATCGTCCTTCTCTCTGTCTGACAGGTTGGCGAGGTTGAGCCACCGCGCCCGTTCCTGCAGCACCATCGTCCCCAGCGCTCTTCCAGTGGCTTGAACCGCGCAGCGCTGGACGCGGAGACACAAGTCTGTAATGACCGGTATCTCCTCCCACGTTGCTGGGTCCTGTGTTTGCGCAAAATCCTCACATAGCTCAGCCTGGTAAGCTGTGAGTAATGAGAGGACATTAAGCGCTCTAGCCGAAAGCGCCGTGGCCTTATAAGCCTTTTCGGTCAGGGCTGACTGAAAACGGTCAGACTTGGCTGGGAGGCTGGGGCTCCTGGAAGACATCGCCGACAGCCGGGGGTGAAGGTGGGCTGCGACGAGTGGCTCCATCGGAGGCATGCGGAGCAGACCCATGCTCTCCATCGCCTCACAGTCGAGGGATGAGGCCCCGGGAATCGGGCTCCTGCTGCTGTAAGGGCGGTCTCTCCATGAGCGCGACACCTCATCCAGCAGCTCTGGGAAGACGGGAAGAAGTTGCTTCGTAGAGCTCTTAGCCGAAGGCAATTTCTTCCCTTCGTAGCGGGACCTGGTGCTCTCGGCTACGACCGCAGGCCAGGGGATGGCCAGCCGGGAGGCCGCGCGTTTGCACACGTCGAGCAAATCCGAGCTGGGGAGGGGAGAAGCTGGCGTGCTACTCTCATCCCGAGAGGCGGCTGGGGTCGCGGGCTGTGCAGCCCGGGCCGGAGTCACGAAAATGTCGTCTTCCTCTTCGTCCTCTGATATGAGTAAACTCGAGGCGACATCATCGTCTTCTCCATAGTCCAGGTCCAGGACGTCTTCCTCCTGCGGGAGATCCGTGGCTAAGTCAAGCTGGGAGCCCCAGCTAGCGCTAGCCTCCGGTACCGCATCCGCAGTAGCCCCCTCTCCTCTCCCTCTTCGATGTCAACATCAGCGGAGGGGGAGACAGGGGTCATGTCCAGACAAGCTAGCTTGGCGGGCTAGCCGTCTGCGGAGACTCTTCAGGGTGAACACTGTGCAGTGTGGACACGAGCCGGGGACGTCGATAGCCAGCCGGGCGTGTTGCAGCCCGAGGCAGCTCGAGCAGACCTGGTGTGGATCTCTGCTCGATATCTTATTCCCACAGCGACAGGGACGGGCCCCGGAGTCTCCGTTCCCTCTGGTATGAGGGATTTTGCCCTCCATTCCTCGCGAGCTGGCGAGCAGGTGGGGAGTGGAGGTGGTTAACTGGTGTGCTAACCGTGGAAAAGTAGATGTTAGCTGGTGTGCTAACTGTGGAGCGCCGAGAGGTTAGCTGGTGTGCTGCCGCTCGGTGCTCGAAAAGCCGTGGAGGGGCTAAGAGTTTAGCGCTGACCAGGCCGTGAAGGGCGAGGAAGCACTAAAGCGGTCTGGTGTGACCGACGGCGCAAGAATGTCCAAGGCTAGTTAGCGCCCGGCGACCGAAGCTGGGTAAGATCGGTCTGTGGACAGTTTAGCTAGGCTAGCCCGGGACGGTAAATAAGCTCCGAGTGAGAAGAGGTTTTTGAATGAGGTGGTACCGTCCGCACGGGGTACTTATAGTAGGCGGCACTACCCGGTGCGGACGGATACGTTCACCAGCCAATCAGGATTGGCGTAATGAGATTGATGCTTCTGAGAGCTGCAGGGAGGCTGCATCCCATAGTGAGACATCGAGCGAAATATTATGAAAGAGAACAAATAATTTACACAGATTCAACCTACATTTGCAACTAGATTCGTCGCCCCCTTGTGGCTAAAAGAAGGACTGTACATAAAAGTCAATTCCACATTGGCTTCACTTTTCAGAACTGGATGCAAAATATTCACTTAAACTATGGCTAATTTATAATTTAACACACTTATCTTCATAATGTAAAACTAAACTATCAACATGACTGCAACACAAACACTAAAAAGTCTGTGTCCACACATCTTTGCGCCAAAGCCCCAGTTTGATAAAGCCGTAAAGAATGAGCCAGGAAGGAACAGATTTCATACTAGAGTAACCAAATGCTTTGTTTTGGCTCGTGTCGACACATGATTCCCGGACATGCCTCAGACATCTCACTGAGGTTTTTATCTCCACGTGTTTTCAATTGGAGCTGCGCCTGCACGCGTTGCATCACTCCTCTGTCCAGCCACCCTGAGGAGGCTAAGCAGGGTTAGCAGGGTTGTGGAAAGAGATGGCAGCGGAGGAAAGACATATGGAAAGAGACTGATGCACAGATGGAATATCTGGCTCTGACAAGAGTTTATGAAGTTTCCACTTGAGGAAAGAAGAAACTAAACACAAGATGATATCAGATCAAGATTACTATACCAAAACAAACAGTGTCTAATACCTAAGAGTAGCATATGAACGTAAACACTTTCTTTCCTTTATGTCAAGCATATTACATGCCTAAAAAATCTAAAAGCAGATATATGACAAATTCAGTCGTCCTTGCGCTCCTCTACGTCTCTGTGCAAGTCTGAGTCAACTTTGAATCCCACAAAGGGAGCAGCTATGACCATCTGGCTGCTTCAAGGGCCCATCAGCAAGCACATGGAGACAGATGTTCAACATGAACGCACCCAGGAGGGAGGCCAGCATCCACTGAAACCACAGTCCGGGTTAAGCTGCATGCTGAAATGTTTAGAGTCTTGTTCTGCTACAAGAAGTTCAAAATCAACATGTTTTCCTTATTCAAGAAAGTCTACACAAAACAGCTTAAAATCAGGTAACATTTGAGTCTCTGTGTTTTTGCTTAATGGCAAATGGTTTTATACTGTAAATTTAAATGTCCACATTAACAAGATCTGTAATTTAAATGGAATGATACAGTAAATTTTACAGCAATTACCCACTTTTGACTTTACGCTTTTTTCCCCATTAATTTTACCGACAGTCGTCCTCAAAATTACTCATACCCTCCAATTAAAGAAGGTAACAAAGTAATCAGTCAGTGAAATAAGATGAAATTGACAAAAGTAATACTAAATAAAAATTCTATGAAAATCATGGCATTAATTTGGAATTGTGGTTCAAAAGAAATATTACAAACAAACACAAAAATAAAACAGCCAAACAAGCATGATGGTGCTCTGAAGCTACAATTTTGTTGTGCAACACTTTGTGGCAATCACTGTAAATCAGGTGTTTTCTGTAACGTCCAATCAGACGTCTGCACCTGTTGACAGGTATTTTTGTCTATGCTCTAATGTGTCTGGGACAATTTTGTTTGTTTTTTCAATCATTATTTTCAACCCCAATTCAAAATCAATATTCTATTTCACCAGATTCTATTTTTGTATATTTTTAGTCATTATTCATTTTTTCAGTTTCTTGTTATTTGAATTACTATTGTGAATTTAGCCTCTTCTTAATTGGAGGGTATGAATCATTTTGAGGACGACTGTGTGTAAATCACAGTAAAATGCTGTGTATTTTACATAGTTTACCTATAAAAATTAAAGTTGGATATTATAAATTTATCTACAGAAATTTGATGCATTTATACGGTGATGTACAGTTTTGAAATTTACTGTTTTTCACTGTTGCTATTTAACATTTTTTCTGTATTTTTACAGACTTTTTTTTTTACAGTGTATAATGAGTAAATACAGTAAGATGCTCCTTGTTGATCAATTCAAAATCATTTTAAGGTTCACTGTCCTACAGTGCACATACCCATACAATTTCATATTACGATTAGAACTTCTGCAAAGCAGCAACATACAATCTGCCCTGATAAAGCAGTTTCAACATCAATATCTTATCTACACATTTGACAGTGATCTGTTAATGCAGTGTGACAGCTAAAGTCTAGAGAAAGATACGTCTCCCACTACAAGGTGCGACCACATTTTCTGCACGATGCTTTTGTCAGCAGTACTTGCAATTCTTCTTGATGTGGGAGTGTTATCTCTGTGGCATATTTGTTAATTTATGAGCTTACAAGGGAGTACGGCTGGAACACAAACACACGGGTGTGCTGGAGGTGAGGAAATCCCAGCACTGTGCTCCGATGGGAAGTAAGACAGAAGCGTGGGAAAGAAAGACGCAGGAAAAAAAGGAATAATGGTGTAGAGACCGGAGTGTTGAACAGTCCTACAGCTTGTGGCCTGCAGGGAGTACACCTGCCAGAAGTAGAGAGCTGACACGTCGGTGCCAACCTTGAAATTCATCTTTGAATGAGAGGAAAAGATGGAGGAATGAGCAATATGAGGGGATTAAGGAAATCTCATCTATCCCAAGAGTCTTTTTTTCCCCCTGCTCCAAATATGTACATGGTACATAATAAAAGCACTGCATATATGAGCACATATGGATCAAGGATCACAAAACCTGCACACAACTCCTTGATCTTTGGGTGAGTGGTCACGTTTCCCTCTTGAAAACATCTGTTTATGCAATCTGAGCGACTGTGTCAGTCTGATTGAAGGCTGAGACGGAGCAGGAGTCACTCTGGTAGGAGAACAAGCCAATTCCTCAGCTCTGCCTCTCTGCAGCCAGGACAACAACCCCTCTTCTTCTCATGCTGACCATTACAGGGGTCTTCTGGCAAGTCTGAGCAGGAAAGTGATGGAAAACTAAGTCCATCTGACATATCACAGGCTGGCCTCAAAGTGGGTGGCCAGTCAGACAGGGAGGGTCTCTCTGGCTTGTCGTGATGAGATTATTCTGTCTGCTGCAGCAAGCAGCGTTTTTTTTTTTTTTTTTTTTATCTGACTCCATTTGTATGCAATCTTTTCACAGCTAAATATCAGCTCTTTGAGCTGAGGGTTAAAGCTGAGGAGCAACAAAACAGAGATAGCATCCATCTCAGTGCAGGCACAACAGCGACAGTAACTACTCTTTGTTGAATGAAAAAACCAAAACAGACAATGGACCAGGGAGCCTACTAACAAACCTCCAGGGCTTTTTCCTCAACTTTGAAAGGAACATTTCACATTTTTTCAAAAGCATCCTTAAGCAAGGTCATCTGTATTTAATTATACAAACCTCAAACATGATGTGGTAACATTTTTTCTTACCTGCTACTGTCATGAATATCTGTAAAGACAGACAGGATTAAGTGTACACTCATGGACAAGACCCTGAGATAAACTCCCCTGCTCAAGCCAACAACTCATTCCCAACCCAAAGTTGGCAATCCACCCTTTTCCGACTGAGGACAATGGCCTCAGACTTGCAAAGAAACTCGCATTTTTTCCAATTATTTATTCACCACAAAAATGTGTTGAGATTGCAGTATACAATACAAACTGTATCAGTATATCATGCATTTTTATGCTAAAATAATGCGCTATGTTTTGGAATAATGGTTTAAATTTAAAAAAAAGGAAATTTCTAGACAGTTTGACTATTTTATGAGAGCAGAAATACAACTTTGATTAATCAGTTCTGATCAGGCTGAAAAATAAACTTATTCAGCATCACATCAACTGACTGGTGAGCTCTGAGGAGCTCCAGTATGACCATTTTCTCACAGAGCTGCAGAGTTTTAAGCCTTCAAGTCTGTCTATATTATGCTTAACCCTTTCCAGCCCCACCTTGGCCCTATACAGCCCTGGGGGGGGGGGGTCCACAAACAAACAGAGCTTCCAGGAGTGGAATCCCTCCACTTCAAATCCTCTTTTCTACACTAAACTTAGGAAATCAGTCACTTCTTTAGGTTGTGTGGACTGTAAATGCACTGTTCAGGGCCCAGGATGAGTGCCGTTTAATCCCAACTTCCCTGTGGCGCTGACCTGCTGCTCCCAGCAGAGATTCCCCAGTACAGCACAAAAATCAGACCAACTCCCCTGCAAACTGAGCCCTCGCTGGCTGCTTTATCCAAACGCCCCTGGGGGCAGGGCCGAAGCTGTTGCGGGCACTCTCGGCTCAACCTGATACTCTGCTAAAAAAAAAAAAAAAAATCAAAAAGTAAGCACTGCTGGGAAGCACTGGCAGCACACACTCTCCGTTGAGTTTCGGACAATAAAAGTATCAAGTGATATCATTCTCGGGCTTTCAGCAAACCGCACAAGCATAAAAAGTGAGGAGACAAGGGGAGGGGGACAAATGAGGGGAGAGAAAAAGATGAAGAGGACAGAAAGCGGAGATGGGAAGCTGGGAAATGAAGAAGCGTGTTGCTATTGTCAAGCTGGTTTTGGGGAAGTAAAGTGAGATGGTTTGGTGCTTTGACTCGAAGACAAAGAGACGAGTGTTAAAGAGTTGAGCTTTTTTTTTGTATGAAAACCTGCCAGTGTTGGATTATCCTGCAGACACAATGGGAAAAAATCAGTCTGAATACAGCCGACATGATCACATGATCATCAATGAATGAAGTGAGACATTAATAGAGATGAAAACTTGCTCGCTGAAACAAGAACGCTTTATTCATCAGCTCTAACAGAGATGAAATCTGATCGTCGTGTTTAATCAGTAGAAACAAGTAGAAGATAACAGGAAGAGAACCGCTGACATCAAGTTTCCCTACTTTACAATAGGAGTGACAAACTTATTTGTTTATTATGTTAGTGGGGGCTTTCCACTCCAATGACCTCCACAGGTGGCTCTGCTCAGTATCTTCCATTCCATTGTTTTCCTCCATATTTGAAAAACATGCCCCCCTTTCGGCTCCTACACCCCCAACTTCCTACTTCAAAAGATAAATAGACGGGACAGATTTCAGGCTTCAGTGAAGCAAAAGAGAAGAAGTTTTCCCCTCAGTTTCCTACAGTAAGCGTTGGAGAGAGTACGGTGAGAAATGATTTAAAGCAGTAGCCGCCGACCCAGTTAATAGGTCACGAGATGATTCATAGTGTAAAAAAGCTGAAAACATTTTAGAACAGAGGCAGATCTGTTGGAGTGTAACACCGCCGTTCCACATAATACTGCAGCTTCTTCACATCTTCAATGTTGAATTTTAATATGAACAATTCAGACAGTTGTTCAAGTCAGAGTCACAAATTTAAAGTACCCCCATCAAGTGTTAAAGGAGTAAAACTGATATTTTTCACACTTATGCTAGGGAAAAACATGTTTATCCTTCTTAATCATGATGATTATGATAATTTACAGCCATTAACTTTGAAATCTGAGTGATAGGGGAATTTTTAGCAGTAAAAAAAAAAAAATCAGGTATGAAAAATCCTAAAATGGCCCTGTTTTAGATAGATAAATAAATGTGACTTATAGTCCAGTGCAACTTCTATGTTATATATATATATATATATATATATGTTTTTTTCCTCTTTATGAATAAATTTTCACTGATACGACTTATACTCCAGAGAGACTTATAGTCCAGAACAGAAAATGTGTATATAATATATATATATATATATATATATATATGTATGTATATAAACCCAATACATGTAGAGGGAAAAACCAACATGAACCTTTTCATATTAATACTAACTGAATATACTTTTTACATACAACCTTTGTTATCTTCATGAGGTTAAGATTCAAAGATCAAAAGATTAAGAAAACAAGAAGGAATCTCTGTGCGCATGGAACATGATGAAGGTTAAAACTGCATGCTTGTGATTTTTGTGATTAAGGTGGCACTACATTGAAAACAAGTCTGTAACAACTTACATTTTCCATGTAATGGTATGTTTGTTTGTTGTACTGTGAATAAAATACAACTTTATGAGATTAAGAAATCATTAGATTCCGTTTTTTAATTTCCATTTTATATAACATCCTAATTTGGGGGGGAATTGGGGTTGTACTCTGCCTACAAAAAACTGTAAAATCAACTTTAGTGTTGACATCTATTTAAAAAACTGCTTATAAATCCAGTTAACTGCATACTGGAAACATTTCTTTGTATAATACTGTACTGTATGTCAACCACACTATTTTTTCCCCTCTAACTGCCATGTTATTTCTTACTATTTATAGTCAAAATAATCATTCTGACAGAAAGTTTGAATGTCATGGTACTCTCCTCACAATGCACAGCCCCTCTGACTGACCACAGGGGCAACCCAGCATGCACCAACAGCGCACTCACAGTTGCCACTATACACGTCACACACTGCAACAGACAGAACCAGAAAAAACAGTGCTAATGTGGGGAAAGTGACCCTGCTTTCTTCGTGCAGCAATATTCTGCCCAAAAAAATTGAAAAAGGTTTCTTGAGGACTGAAAACAGGTTTCCACACATCCAACTGTTGCAAACCAAAGAGAAATCTGTACATCAACCATTAATACTTATCACTATTTGTTCACAGAGATTATCTATTTGTTATTTTTCTTTATATATTGTACATATATGTTTTTGCACTGGAAGAGTTGATTTTAATCTCATTGTACGTGTGTATTGTGGCAATAAAAGGCGCTTAATTCAGTTCAGTACTCGGTATGGTATACTCTATGGTAGCTGTCTGAGCCGTCATCAGTGTTGTTAGAAGAGCCTCTCATTGGTGAGCTTAAATACTGCTCCCCCATGGACCCTTTTTGTAATTTATGCATACGTCTTTAGCGCATGCGCAACTGCCGCCGAAGGTCAGAAAGCTTTGGAAGTACATTGCAATAGAATGGAGACTGGTCTTTGCAGGGTTAATTACAACGATCACAACCACTCTTTGTGCATTTTTGGCTGCTTTAATTGATGAGGGGAGAAATCTCCTGGACAAGGAACAAGTTTTGACTTGTTTCCCCTGAAAAAACACCAGCGATCGGCCTGGATTTGTGCAGTCACCGTGTAAAACTGGATGCTTTCACCACAACACCTGCTCTGCAGTGCCCTGTTGGCGTCTGATGACTGCAAAGTAGTGGGATATAATCTTTCTGTGGGACGACGAGAGACAACGGCACGAGTAGGACTCAGAACTGAGTCGATCGCCAGGGAATAAAGGTAAGCACGCCGCCAACCACGTTTACTGTGTTTGAAAAAGTAACTGACCCATTTCTTCGACAAACGCAACCCTTTTTTAAAAAAAAGAAGAAAAAAAGAGGGAAATGTCCTCTGTTATGGGCTGAAAGTTTCATGTTAGCACAGTCTGGTGGACTTCTCTATTCTTTTCTTTTCTAATACTTAGGAACCGAAGCGACCCGGATGGTACCGCTACCTTGCCTGCCGCAGTTAAACACGAGCTACATTATGCCGATCTGACAACGTATGTTAAACTGACAGAACACCGTTGCTTACATTCACGATTTCCTGACAATGGACACTGGACTCTGCCTGCTACTGGAGCCGATGTCTCTCATCGCCCCCCTTATTTCAACAGAAAGATTATATTCCACGTTGTTGCGGTCATCGGACGCTAGCAGGAGGCTTCAGAGTGGGTGTTGCTGCGAAGGTGTCCAGTTTTAACACGGTGACTGCACAAATCCAGGCCGATTGCTGGTGTTTCCTCACGGGAAACCAGCAAAAACATGTGTATTCCTTGTCTAGGAGAGTTCTCCCCTCATCAATTAAAGCAGTCAAAAATACACATGTTAATTGCATTGTTGCAATTAACCCCGTAAAGACCAGTCTCTATTCTATTGCAATGGACTTCCAAAGCTTTTTGACTGACATGGGCAGTTGCGAGCATGCGTGATTGACATATGCATAAATTATGAAAATCCTCCATTATCTGTGCGTACAGGTGTGAGGTAATCATCTCTAGAGAGCAGGCTTTTTACAAACTGCCAATGTGTGTTGGCTTTGCATCAGAGCAGAGGAGTTAGCACAAGGAGGATGTATGAGGATGATCAAAGAGCTGCACATTTCACTTATATACACATTTGAAGGATTTTTATGGACTGCTTTACAGTCTAGGTTTTTGCATCTTCTACGTAACCTGCAGAGGAAGAGGAACCATTTTTGTCTAGTTGAGCACACCCATGCAGCATTTATTCAACCTTTAACATCATCAGGGTGTTTTTATATCATCTTACAAAGATGATGCTTTTTAAAAATCTAGTTTTGGTTAAACTGCAATAATTCAGTTTTTTACTGATGCTAAAAAAACGTTCAGTGAATAACACATGTGAGGATCATTGCCTCTAACCTGTGCACACAACAAATGGGAGAACATTTCTATGTCAAATCATTATAGGAGCTGAGGAGGCAGTTTAAGGAATAAAATGTGTCAAAATCCAAAGAGAAGGACTTGAATTGGTTTCAGATCTTTAGCAAAGGTTTGCGTTTGAACTCATGTGCTGACAGTAAGCAGGAGTTGCATAAAGGTTGACAGAGTCTTGAACACTTGCTTGAGCCAATAAGAGAATTTAAACAGCTGGTTTTTCACTTGGAGAAAAGAACCAGCAAACCTTAATAAAGCCATGTTAAGAATAGCAGGAATCCTGTTCCTGTTAGTTTTTCCTTCCAGAGGAAAAGGCTTCGTTCTGGAGTCACATGTAACGTGGATGAACGTGGGTTTGCTGAGATCGAGCAAAACCAACCTGGTGTGGAATCTGGAGCTGGATGCATACAAAGTTTTTCAGTTCAGGCCAGATGATGTAAGGCTCCTCTCTTGTTGCTGCACAACCTGCAGAATAATGGCGAGGAACAAAGCAGCGTTGAGTCCAAATTGCAAAAACATACCATCTCCAGAGGGCAACAGTTCAGTCATCGTTGGCTCCCTGACAGTAATGAGCATCCTTTTCTCATTGCTCATTGGTATTTTCCATCTAAATGTGAGACAGCAGAGCAGCTGCACCTGGAGAGACCTAAATGGTTTCACATGTTCATAAAAACGGGAAGAGACGCTGATGTCTGCATCCCACATTAGGAACCCGGTGGCATAGCTGCATAATGTTGACCACAAGAAAAGATTTTGGATTAAAAATGCAAGCAAGGTGCAAACTACAGCTTGACAGCCAACTTCAGCTCCGTGAAATGTCTTTACAGTATTCATGTTGTGCCTGCTGATGTTGCAATAGTAAAACATTTTCAAAATATTGTGTTGTATGTACTCATCTTACACAACCAAACCCAGTTCTATGTATTTAATTGCTTTTTCCTAGAAATTTTAAAGAGGCACCAAATCAATAGTCAAACCAACAGAGGATAAAATGATGGCATGGCATCTAAAAAGGTCTTGCCCATGGTGATAAACTCGTAGAGTTATCCCCTGTCTCTGTCGTCCCCCTCTGCTTTATGGAGCGTTTTAGCTTTACGGCTCGCAGCTTTACAGTTTGGATTCATTTATTACTGCTCACATCATTTCCAGTCACAGCAGGCAGCTGTTCGCCCCAAAACAGAAAACAAACAAAAAAGTTAGCAGCTTTTTGTGGAGCTTTCAGCAGCTTAAATATTATTCCCCGGTGTAAAAGAAAGAATACTGGATTCATATCCATGAAGCTGCAAAGAAATGTTAATGCTGCCATTTCTCCATTGGATGTTTTCAATTTGTCCCTAAAGATAGAAAAAAAAAATCTTGCTGCTATAAATTAGATCTTTTCATCTTAAAATAAAGTTTTAAAAAAATCCCAGAGTGATATCACAGTTTAATTAAATCAATACAATTTTCTGTTGCAAACCTTGTAACTAGGGGTGTCTGACATCATCCTATCGAGCGATATTTGCATTACAATGTGATATCAGAAAATATCTATTGTTTTTTTCTGACCCATATTTTTATGAACAAAATCTCATGAGATTCCATGAAGGAACAATGAGACCTCATGAGATTTAATTCCATCAGCACCGCTTCAGCATGTAGAAAAGTCCTTGTTATCCTGGAAGAACTTCATTTCCCAGCATTCCATTTTAGAGTTGTGACTACGGTGCAGCTGCTGCTGCTGCTACAGACTGACTTGCTTTGAAGCTGCTTATGTCTGGTTTTAAGTTGTTAGTTAAGTTACCAAGTTGTCAGGAACATTAGAATTAGCCACATGTTGGCTAATACCTGCTAGTATCTGATATCTGGCAGCCAGATGTCCAAAATGAACTCCTCTGGCTGAGATAAGGCTATTTTGGGATCTTTGCTCTCAGAGCAGAGTATAGTTGTATCTGTCAAAATATGAGAGATATTGCATGCTGGAACAAAATTACTATCTGGTAAAGATGGCCTTGTCATCTCTGACAACATTATTTCAAGTGTGTGCATTTATAATAAAGATAATAGGCTATAGGACATGTATGTGTAACATTTTCTGATGAGGATTAGAAATGTGCCGATATATGTTTTCAGAAGATGATCTTTGAGCATAGACAAAGTGTCCTGTAAGAATTCAAGCTCAGTAAGAACCACAGAGCAAGCGGGAAAATAAATCAGCACCTAAACTAACCGATACATGACATCAACTTCATGCTCTGCCATCATGGTATTAATCGATCAATGCAGAATTTAACCAATCACCACTTAGGAGTGACAAATTGAAAGTCAACATCACCAATGACAGTCATCAAACATGTTTCTGCTGTCAGCAGCAGATTCAGGCGACTCTGCCTGCTTCAAACTAATGGCACTCATAAGTCAAGCTGTAGATAATTAACTAATGGCTGACCCTCTTCCCTTTAACTCGACTTTGTTGAGGCTTTCTAATGGATATTATCCAGTGAGAGTAGCACTTAGCGCAGTTAACAATTAGGTCAATACACTGACATCCCAGGATGAATGCAGCAGATTGGATGGGGATGACTGCTTACCTAAAACAGACTGAGGTAAGTGAAGGAAAGTTAAAGATTTCAGGACATTTATGGAGATAACAGTGACGGGTGCTTTTTTCAGTGGCAGTTCTTTTATCTGTCAGTGATCCTTAAAGTGGCCCCTGCAGCCACTTCATGTTTAGTGGATTCCAACTGATAAACACCTAAATTTTTCAAAATGAATTAACAAAAATTGCCAATAAAAATATTAGCTGAAAATATCTTACACCATTTGCAAAAAACTGTGTATGTAAATACATAATAAGTCAACCGCAGCAGTAACCTCAATGTTCCCAAGTGGCATCAAAGCAACAACTGTAAAAAACCGCTCAAGGCAACAACACTAATGGCAAGTTCCTTCTTAAATATTCATGCTAATGCACGGTGAAGACAGCTTTTCGGCTATTGAAAGCATTTTATTTCAAAAGTTCTCCAGAAGACAGCACTGCAACTGCAACAGTATCCATGTGTTTCTGCAGTGGCGCAATGTTTGATTTCTGTTAAAGACCATCTTTACAAGATCACTTTAACAAATGGAGACACCCGAGACACTGAATCATCTGTCTTATCACCACCAAGGAGGTCATAATTGGATTAGTTTATCAGTTTATTGCAGAATTACTGAAAAGTTGTGGGGAGATATGCATGGAAACCTCACTTGTTTTGGGGCGTGGCCCAACTTGCAGTGAAGAACTTGTCTGAATCATGTCTCAGATTGCTCTTAATGAAGCTTTTCTAGAAACTCTCAACAGCAACTCAGTCAAATGTGACGCAACAGAAGTCTACAGCTATGCCACACCCATTGTAGAATCAGGTATCTTCATAAAGAGTGAACTGCTTTAAAAAACAGATACAGTGTGGCTCCGGTACATTGGCACAAAAGGTAGAAAATGTGCACTGTTTATGCAGATGAATCAGGGATTTACTTTGAAGTAGAAATAATGTTATTTTTGCTGTTTTTCCTGCAGCATGTAGAGAAAAAGGGGAAAAATTCACATTGCTTCTATAAAGCAGGACCACACTGGTTTGAGTGAAATATTGAGTTAGGTCCCTTTCACACCAGGGCAGTTTGGTCCACTTTAAACAGACCAGAGTTTGTTTCCTTGGATAGTCTGCTTCGTTTGGGCAGGTGTGAACTCTGGTGCGGACCAAGCAAGCGGACTCTGGTCTGCCTGAGTCTCAGTTCACTTGCAAACGGACTATCCAGCACACCTAATGGAAGTGACGTTTGTCGACCGCAATACAGTAAAGCAGAAGAAGGAGAAGTAGGAGGAAGTGGGGTAGATTATCATTTGGATCGGAGGGAAAACAAAGCAAACAGTGCGTTTTTGAAGAAGCTGAAGTCGAAACAACAACGATAAACAACTGGAAAATGTGTAGACAGAGATGGAGCTGCCTAATAATAAGAAGCAGAAAGATTTCCACTTTAATCACGGAGTCCGTTTTTCTTCTTCTTCCTGCTTTTTCATCATCCTCACTGGTTGTATTGGGGAGCGTCGCCCCCTAGCAGGCAGTTGTTTAACTATGGTGGTTTAACCAGGCGGTTTGGTCCGCTTCAGTTATGAACACAAACCGAAACAAAGAAAGGTCCGAAAATATTCAGAAATCCCTGCCTAATCGGTCTAAGGTCCCGGACTATCCTGGTGTGAAAGCACCCTTAAATTTCAGAACTTCTCATAAAGGTTCATAACTTTTATGGACATAATCTTTAATAAGGAGATGCAGTTTGGTGGGCTCAGGACTGAGTCTCTGCTTTTTGCAGATGATGTGGTCCTGTTTGTCTTACTGTGAACTTCAACTCTCACTGGAGAGGTTCACATCTGAGTGGGAAGTGGCTGGGAGGAGTATCAACACCTCTAAATCTGAGACCATGCTCAGCTGGCAAAGGGTGGACTGTCTATCTGGGCAGGGAATGAGATCCTCCCCAAAGTGGAGGAGTTTCAATATTTCAGGGTCTTGTTCATGAGTGTTGGCAGAGGGGAGCAGAAGATTGACAGGCCGGACTCTCCATGAGTCTGTTGTCTTACAGAAGGAACTGAGCCAAAAGACGAAGCTTTTGATGAAGTTCCTACACTCTCCTATGGTTATGAGCTGTGGGTAGAGAGCAAGAGAACAAGATTGCAGATACAAGCAGCAAAAATGAGTTTCCTCCTCAATGTGACTGAGATCTACCAGAAACTCCATCATCAGAGGGGTTCAGAGTAGAACTGCTGCTCCTCCACATCCAGAAGAGCCAGATAAGGTGGCTAGGGCATCTGGTAAAATGCCTCCTGGACGCCTTCTTGGTGAGGTGCTCTGGGCATGTCCCACTGAGACGAGGCTCCAGGGAAAATCAAGGACATGCTGGAGAGACTTCGTCGTAGCCAAGGAATGAATCCAGATCCAACCAGATGAGCCGGATGAAATGGCTGACGAGTAGAGATGGGTAATGTGTTATCATGTCAAAGAAATTCCCCCATGGTAAAAATTTTTCATCTCACGTTAAAAATAATCAGTTCAATTTATCAGGATGTAATTGCAGTTGCACTACTTTGTGATTTTTTTTCTAAGCAAAGTCATTTTTGCTGCTTGCACGGTTTTGAATAAATGTCGAATTTGTTCTCGTATTTCAGACTGGTTTGACTGGTGTCACTACAGTTTTGCGATACAAGTGTATTAATTGAACTTGATGTAGTTTAGAGGCTTCTATTATTTTAGGGACTAGAGTAGTGATAAGATTTATAATACAAAAGATAAGCATGAAGTTGTTTTCTTATCGTCACTTATCATTACCATGATAAAAACCAGAAATTATCGTGATAAGTTTTTTACTCCATATCACCCATCCCTACTTACGAGAGGCAAGTCTGGGTTTCCCTTCATGGGCTGCTGCCCCCATGACCCAATGTTGGATAAGTGGATGGATGGATGGATGGATGGAAATTTTAAAAACACTTTTTTTCAAATTTACAACTACACAACCACCATTTTGTTGCATAAAACACTCTTGAACAGCAGCACACGGAGAGAAAAGCTTCCTTGAGTTTCTCAAAATTGTGTTTTTATAAAACCTAATCCTCTGATTAGCAAATATAATCAAAAACATCTAATCGACACTAGAATCAACAGCATTTATAGTTTAAAACAAGCAGGAATACTTGGAATAAGCTTGAAATAACATGATTTACTCAGCAGCTTCGGTGGGATC
This sequence comes from Atherinomorus stipes, assembly GCA_023101725.1. Lineage (NCBI taxonomy): Eukaryota > Metazoa > Chordata > Actinopteri > Atheriniformes > Atherinidae > Atherinomorus > Atherinomorus stipes. Next base: position 475,022 of record JALJCO010011227.1, on the reverse strand, counting down.
TCTGTGATTTCAACTACCAACAAACCATGTGCCCGTGAGCCTCTAAAATCTGTAATCACGCAGCAACGGTATGAACACTGATATCATCCTGGCTGTGATCTGGTTTATTTGTTCCATGAATGGACACAGCTGCAGCATCTGCATGAAAAATAATACAGACTTCACGTTGTGCTCCAAGTTTACTTTTGTCCTCAAGGGAACCTCAGCGGTGTAAATCCGTGTTGGCTATTTTCCAAATTGCCACAGCTGAGAGGATTTTCCCCAAATGTCACAATCCAGCTACTATTTTTGCCCTCTAAAGTGATGCCAAGAAATGCCCCAAAGTGCATTAAACTTGGTAATGCTTCTCAAGTAAAGCAATGTTAGATGCCAGTGTTTGGAGTTGAGCTGCTGAGCCCTTCCACAGCTGGGGGTAGGCTTTTATGTGGGGACTGTAGGTATGTTCACTGCAGCCAGACCCACCACAAAAGGGTCTTTCTTATAGTATTTAAGGGCTTTGGGAGCAGGGGAGTTGGATGGAAGGGGTGCATGTGGGCTCCCATCATTCAGTAAGACAGTAGTGGAACCACTTTGTGTTAGTTGAGTCTTGCATAGTTAGATTAGAAGAACAAGGAGCTATAGTTATGGAGTTATACAAGACTGTTTTGACCACTTCCCTGTTAAATTCAGTGACTTGATTGTTATTTTTAGACACAAGCATGAGGCAGTGAATTAATTAATAAACCTTTCATGTGCATGTGCTTTTACCTTTGATCCTTACTTAAATAATCTGCCAATTAAAAGATAAAAAAAAATAGTTCTTTCCATGAAAGACTGAAAAGTTTTGACTTGGCAGCTTATAAATGATCACTTTTAAAAACTGATAATCCACTGATCAATTCATTTTTTCACAAAAAAGGACATTTTTCTTAGACAAGCGTCCGAAAAATCCACCCAAATATGACTTTAGCCCACCAAAACATAGTTTCTTTATTACAGTATATTCGTCGAGATAGTGTTACACTGAAAAAACTGAGATCTTACCAAGTATATTTTTCTAATTTATAATCAAAATATCTCATCACACTCAAAATAAGACTAAATTATCTAAAGAGAAACAGTTCAGTGAGATATAAAAAAAATAATTTTTTCACTTATTTTAAGAGAGGCCAAGATTTTTTTTTTTTTTTGCTTGAGTGGGATGACATATTTTTACTAGAAATTAGGGATGGGCATATCGATACCCTAGAGTCAATACTTCGATACCAGCCAGACAAAAATATTGTCATTGATACTTTGAGTATCGCGATACAAATATCGCAATACAGATACAAAACATGCAATTTGTTTTCACTTCTAAAGGCCCCTACACACCTAACGCGATTTATGCGGCGGCCACCGTGTGGTACCGCGGTGAGCGGACAGCAGGCCGTCAGCGTGGCACGTAGCGCTAGTTGCTAGGCAACAGAGCAGGCTCGGATCCGTTCAACAAGTAGGTTAGATGCTTTCAACAATGCAGCAAAAGTGTTTAGCGCTTATCCTCCTCCTCCAATGAGATGAGCAGGGCAGCAGCAGGGGAAGAGAATGATGTGGGTCCGCCCGATCCTGAAGGCAAGGCAGGACTTGGAGGACTACAGGCTCGTCTGGGAGCTGCATTCACTCACAGACCGCTTCCAGGTTTACTTCTGGTTTGCTTTTTTCCTGAACTGGCCTCTCCTATTGGACGCGCTAGGATGTTGTCACAGCGCGCTGTGCCTGAACTGACAATTTTTCAATTCGGGCACAGCACAGCGCCTGGTGGCAGGCGCCCCCCTGAGCTCCGCAGCGCAGCGGTAATTCATACACGATGAACGAGTTTGCCGCCGACTGCCTGGGCTTGCCTCGTTTGGTGTGTAAGGGCCATAAGAGTTTTAGGCAATGAAATGATGCGAAAGCAGCGAGATTCTAGCTGTGTCACATGATGGTGGTAGCCTATCAGATGTCATGATGATGCTGTTACTGTCAGCGATGATGAAGTTTTGGTATTTTTCCATGCTTTAATGCAGGTTATTGCACATTATGTTTTGCTAGAATTTTAACATTACTCTTACATTTTATGTTTGAACATTTTCCACTGAATAAATTTAAATAATCTTAACCTTTACTTAAGTTATTCGACAATTAAAAGAAGTTTTTAACTTTATTTTTGTTTAATTTCTTCATCAACATAATTTATTATTGTTTTAAAAGCATTTTTTCCAGTACTTTTGTTCTCAAGTTTACTTATATTTAACATTTCACTTACTTTCAAGATATTAATGCAAACTTACAAACGTGGTTTTCTGTAAAGGGACCAAAAGTATTGGTATCAATATCGGTATTAATAAAAAAAAGTACCATAAACTACTGGTATCATATCAACATGAAAAATTTGGGTATCGCCCATCCCTATTAGAAAAATTAGAAAAATGTACTTGGTAAAATTTGAGTTTTTGCAGTGTAGAAGTTAGTATAGCCATTTAAAATCACTGGAGCATCTGTGTCACATCTACGTCCTGTTATGATCAGCAATTGCTCCTTTTTCTGTCGTGTATACACTGAGCTGCTTAACCAACCAGCCAATGAGATTCTGAAAACAAAGGACATTGTTTGGATTTGTAATTTTAAATGATCACCATAAAGAAAACTGATGCTAAAGAAACATGGCAGCAGCAAGTCCTCTATGCATCCAGGCTGTTACAGCCTGAGTAGATAAAAAAGCATCTTTGTTTCTGAGGTTTTAATACAACATAAATCTGAAAAACTAAATCTACACATCAAGACAGAAAAGACATGCTGTCATCGTGACAGTGAAGAATCTGGGGAGGAATATTCAGCAAAGGGGCTCTTTATTTTGTTTTGTCTTAGTTGGGACTGGGATTTGTTACGGCATCAGGCTGTGGTTTGATCATGATTTCCACCTAATGGCTCACAAATGCCAAAAAAAAGAAGAAAGGTAAATAAAATCAAGCATTTGCTTCATGGTTTTATAAATTTACTTTAGGTATGTCATGGAAAGGAGTTAAAGTAAACATGTTAACAACAATCATTAGTGCCATTTGGGTCTGTGGCTTTGCTTCCCAGCTGGGTTCAGCTTCTATTTCTCTGTACTGCATGCATCCAGGTCTTGTCTTCAAGATTTTTTTCATTTTCAAGTTTGTGCCCAAGATATCAAACATGCTGCAAAGAGGCTTAATGGGTTTAAAGTGCTGAATATTTGTGGATTTGGGATGATTGGTCAAGAAAAAAAAACACTTTCTTGTAGTTACAATCATTGTGATAGACAATTTTTATAGAGTAACTTGTGTTTTACCAAAAATAATAAATTTAAAAAAGAGAGAAATAACCATATTTATTAATAATAAGCTGCTCCTTTTCTTCAACCTGAGCCATGCAAGTCATCTCTCTCTGTTTCCAGTTATTATGCTACACTAAGCGATGCTCTGCTGGCAGAGGTTTTATATTTCCCAGATAGGTATGAGGGTGGTTAGGTTTTTCCAGTCTAACCCTCAGCAACAAACAAGCTTAAACTATGTTTCTCAAATGTTGAACTATTCATACAAGTGTTTCTGTTGCACATGCAGGAGCCAAGCGTGGATTATTCTAATCAAAATCATAGGTTAACGGTATCTGGGAGTAAAGAAAGAAAAGAAAGCAAGCAAGCTGTTTTGCATTTAGTCCTTCCATCCTCTTTCTCTGCTCTCTCTCTCTCCAGGTCTGCAGGCAGTAATGAGAGGCATGTGAGGCTGAATGGAGAGTGCTCTCATTGAAATAAGCAACTTGGAAGCCTCATCCTTCAGGTAAATGCACACAAAGCAGGTGACAGGAAGCAGTCGTATTCACACTCCTCACACTAATCACGTTGCTGCAAAACCTCAGCAAAGCAATTAGGACAAATAGTTGAAGGAGTCAGCAAGCAAATGTTTAAAGGTCCTTAAAGCAGTTGGTGTGTAGCTGAAAGCTGCATCTCAGCAGTCAAATACAACCTGTTTATCCCGAGTCTGTGTGAACAGTAAAAACTGCATTTGCAATTGTTAAGCAAGTGAGAACATCTGTTTCTGGAGTTTACAGAAACACAATACATATTGCCAGTGTAGACAGAGCTTACATAAGCCCCCCCATCTTCAAACTGGAACTGAACGGCCATTACAGCTGTCTGTTCATACAATACAAAACAGATTTAACAAACAGTGACCTCATCATTGTGTGTGCAGAAGTGTGTATGTGTGCGTGGCACTGGAACATTTTCATATGACCAGAAAACTGTTGCTGCATCAGCACCTCAGAAACCGCCCAGTAGCAGCACCGTGGATCCCGCGTTAAACACGTGTTTCACGACTGTTTCGCCCAAAACAAACACTGGCCGATGATGAGACTTTACTTGGTTGTGTAAAAGACGTGGATTGTGAAGAGGAAGGGTAGAACACATGAAAGGATCTATAAAATCAGTTGTTGAGAATAATAAGTATTGTCTGTTGCTGCTCAGCTGAGCAGCTGCATTCCATTTACCGCACATTATTTTAGGAGCCAGCACTGGGAAAGAGGGGGCTTTGAAGAGCTCCTGGCAAAACTTTCAAAGAGAAGAAAAACTGCTGGGTTACTGGTGCCTGTGCTGCTTCCGCTTTGGGTTTGGGTGCAAGTTTCTGCTGATGGCAACTGGGAGGACACAACGCTGCTTGGCTTCAACAAGGAGGCTCATAAAGACAACTAACGTCCAGCAGACCACAGGAACAGCTGCACATCTGCAGCTTAGCGCGAGACCAAGCACCTAAATCTATCATTCCCGAAACACAGAGTCCTTAATATTGCTGAATCAGAAAAAGCCTCCTCACATGCATCAGGCTCCATCCTATACCAGGATCAGGCGAGGTTTCTCAAAGGCTGCATGTGAAAACCACAAGCCTCTCAGACACAACTTTGTCAAATAGCTGGCATGAAATCGGCTAAATAAATGATGAAACCACACAACCAATATGTTGACACTTATGATTATTAACATCTCTCTATTTAAAGACCTACGATGTAACTTTTTAACCTAAAAAATATGAGTTTCTGACTTGTCTTAAGAGCACACCAACATTCATTGTGTGCATTTTTTGAGCCGTCACTGCCCAGCAGCCCGGGGCTGAGAAAACGCACTATGCAACTTTTCTATCTTGGACGCGGCCGTGATGTTGCAGCCGACTATTGGTTGCGCACTGCGTGATGTGCTAGCAAACAGATATGAACACAGCAGGTATTTTGATGTCATAATGGATTCGGCAAAGAACAGGAGAAGAAAACAAAGAGAGGAAAGGACAGAACAAGAGTCCAGCCAGAAATACTGTCTTTTTCTGGCTGGAGTGAGCTCACAGTACAGGTACAATTCAACATGGATGCTAGTTTAGCCATCGATAGCGGGCACATCACTGAGAAAATTGCTAGAAGTTACGTTGTGGGTCTTAAAAGCAAATTGCACAAATTTGTGAAGAATAAAGTAGAAATCTGTCGTAACCTTTGGCTTTTTGTTGTCCAAAAGCCCGTTTAAGACCAACTGAAGTAAAACTAAACCACCAATCCAATACCAAATTTGGCATTGGTGCTATTACGTTTGATCCATCTATACATAAAATGGATCTTATAAAATGCTTTTAAATGAGACTCAAATGCAAATCTGACCACAATGGCAACCTTTTCGAATACCTTGCTGACAGATAATTCTGCCAGTAAAAGTCATAGCAACAATGTCAACACCTTGTAAGTTTTTGTAAGGTTCAATAATTCTAAAATCATCAATCGTAGGCATCAAATTGTTCTTGTGTTGAGCTAAATTTTAAGCTTTTGCAAGTTCACCTATATAAGAAGATTACATGACAAAGCACTGACACAGATGTATTAAGGCAAAATCATCTAAGATTCCAACCTTAAACCTCTGTTTCTGACTCTTTTTGAGTCAGAATGTCACACTGACATTCGTTATGAAGCCTACAGTACATTCTTGAAGCCATCATTTCCCTGCAGTGTTGTTTCCTTCTAGCATCACTTTACAGCTATGTGTTGTTTTACAGCACCAAATCCACACACCATGGCTGACTCAGCAAAGAAACGCAAGAGGACATTGGCAGAGGAAGTGAGGAAAACAAGGAGAGAAAGAGAAAAAGCAATAGATACAACAAGAGCCAACATCAGACTGGCTTTTACTGGCTGGTGGGAGCTCAGAGAAGAGCCTGGATGCAAGATGGATGCTAAAGTAGCTGTCATTCGGCGGCAAAGTGGTTGCTTGTGGTATCTGATGCGTTAGCTATGCTTGCTGACATCTTGATAATAAACTTTAATGAAATAAAATTTTCATTTCTTATTCAGATCATGGACTGCTTCCCAGAATTCCTTAAAAAAGAACCTGGTTATGGAAATCAGTCTCATTGTGTGACATAACACAGTTAATGTTGGGATCCATCTCCCTAACCGGTCCATAATCCGCTGTGACACAAATATACCCCCTCCACTTCCAGTACCGTTACACCAACGCTGGGCTTGTAAAGTGAAAACTTAGGGTGTGTGTTGCTCCCTCAGACACACGCTGATTACACACTCTGCACTAATGCAACAATTATCCACACTCTATCCAATTTCCTGGTGTGTGCACACCTATATGCATGCCTGCATTCATGTATATGTGTGTGTTTGCCTGCGAGCCTCTGCCACACACTAAACACACAGATGACATCACCTCTAAGTGCAGTGATCAGTGTGTTAGCTCAGCGTAAAACATCACAGACAGCTGCATCATTCAGCCTTTCAGCTCCAGTGTAATTATTACTAAAGCTTTAAACAAAACATAAATAATGACTTTATGAGTTCATGTGTGTGTCGTTTTATTCAGATGTGGTGAAGTCATCACTGGGGTCTCTCTATATGATAAAAGACAGGTGTAATAAGTGCCCTCTTAATGTGGATAGGAGGGTAATTTCTCCGGATTGGACGCGAGCCAGGTCTCTTCCAGACATGATGACAGACATAATGGGTGCAAGAGTTCAGACACACACACTTATTCGGCCTCCTCACATGACTGCATGCATGCAGTAAACCAGCTCATGTTCAGCAAATTGTGTTATGTCTGAAAGACAAAGTGCCATCATCTTCCCTGTCTGGCTTCTGAAGCTGCAGCGGTAAGAAGTTCCTCTCAGTGTGACATCTAACACCTGGAATCTGATGGTTCAGCAGTCACAAAAGCATTTTTAATGTGCTTAACCAACCTGAGAAGAGGTTAAGTGTTTAACATGATCAGGATGAGTGAATCCCTGGACTTGCTTTGTCTAATATGTGCCACGTTGACACATGAAAAGATGCAAAAAGTATCAACTCTGGAAAATGTTACTCAAAAGCTTCTTAAATAAAAAAAGTAGGGATGTTCGATATTATTGGCCTACCGATATTATTGGCCGATATTGGCATTAAAATGTGATATCAGAAAATATTGGTATTGGTTTTGGACTGATATAAGAAAGATTTTGTAACGGAACAATGAGATCCCGCAAGATTGTGTTCTATTAGCAGCAGTTCAGCATGTAGAGAAATCCCTGTTATTGTGAAAGAACTTCATATCCCAGAATTCCTTTAAGAGTCATGTGACTACGGTGCAGCTGCTGCTGCTGCTACAGACTGACTTGCTTTGAAACTGCTTATAATATGTCTGGTTTTAAGTTGTTGGTTAAGTTACCAAGTTGTCGGAAACATAATTAGCCACATGTTGGCTAATACCTGCTAGTATCTGATATCTGGCAGCCAGATGTCCAAAATGAACTCCTCTGGCTGAGTTAAGGCTATTTTGGGATCTTTGCCCAGAGCAGAATATAGCTGTATTTCTCAATATATGAGAGATACAACCTCACAGTTGTTAGCATATATCGGTAGATATTGGATATCGGAATTAAAGAGTCGGACAAATCTGATATTGGTAAAAAAAAAAAAAAAAAGTCAATATCTAACATCTGTAAAAAAAAAATCATTGATGTCCCTTTTCCACCATCACATTTCCGCTCAACTTGCCTCACCTCACCTCAGTTGGTGGGCTTTTCTACTCTGGGTTTTCTGAGCTGCAGTGATACATTTTCTGTACCTACTCTGGCGAGGTTCTGAGCATGCTGAGACAAGCTATGTCTGACGTCATCTCACAGCATGCCACCTATTGGCCAAGGGGTTAGCCAATCAGATGTCAGGGTCAGCAAGCAACATCATTAAAAGAGCGACAGTTCGCACTCCAGTCCCTACCAGTAGGTGATGGTAACGCCCCTCATAAATTGTTTGCCAGCCGCCAGTAAAAACAGCAACAGACGAAGATGACAAGGAGAAGGAGACAATATTGTTACAAGCTCAGTTGGTAAAGCATTGCAGTTTTATTCCAAGGGTCCTGGGTTCAAGTCTCTGTTCAAGTGAACATTATTGTTTTTTTTTCCTCTGCAATCTTGCTGAGAATCAGTCAGTCAGGCAGTCAATCAGACAGACATGAGCTTGTGGGGAAGTGATTTCAGATTCTCAACAAGATCATGGAGGGAAAAAAAAGAAAAATGTTTACCTGAACAGGGACTTGAACCCTCCACCTTTGGGTTAAAAGTCAGAAATGATATTCTACCAGCTGAGCCATCCAAACTCTGAATAGACAGCAATAGAAAGAAATAACAATCCCGTCCATGCCTCTCTTCTTCTTCTTCCTCTGTTGCTGTTTCTACTGGCAGCTGGCAAACAATAAGTGGCATTTCCGCCACCTACTGGTAGGGAGGGTGAACTGTTGCCGCTGTCGTCTGCGTCGCACAATCTCGTACGTCGCAGCAGCTTCACTCTTACCCCGCCTACTTGTGATCAGGATAATGGATTGTAATTGAAAAACTATCAAGCCAAGTTAAATTGAGTTGAGTTGAGCTGACCTGTGCTGGTGGAAAAGGGCCATTAGTGTGAACAGAAGGGAAAATCCACTGCTGAAAAAAGTTGCCCTTAAACTCATCTGAATGTGGATCTTTAGAGTAGCTGACAGATGGGCGGATGAATGGATGGAGGTCAGAGGCAGCTATTAAAAAGAGGTACCCTTCAGAGTGAGTGATCTCTGGGGCAGATAGTGGGGTTTTCAGAGGGAAGTCAGGACACTGGTGGGGGCGTGTTCCTCTGGGAGATGGAGCACAGATGTCTGACCTGGTGAACTGAAACGCAGGCTTTACCCTCGTCTCATTCTCCCCTCTTTGCTCTCTTTTGTTACCTGTTGTCCTATTCTTTATAAAACAGTTTTTCCATCTTCATGGCTCGTCTCCAGCCCTCTCCGACTCCCTTTTCTCTTGCCTGTTTTTACTCTCTCCATGCAGCGAGCAGGAAAATGATCCCTTCTATCTTAGGATGGCAAATACCACTTAGCTGTGGAGGAACGCCACAAATGACAACAGCAAACAAAGAAATGCCTCATTCACTGAAGCCTTCGTGTTTTCTCTAAAGCATGCTTCACATTGGCTTTGGAGTCAAAATAAAAGTGATTTAAACATGCAAGCCCTGCTGCAAAAGTGCTTTCATGGGAAAAATGAGTTAAAAGCTGACTCTGATCTGAACCCCAGACTGTGTCGGTGTTTGTTTAACCAAAGCCATGTCACTGCTAATCAAACCTGAGACTGAATCTAACAGGATTCATCTGATGACGAGCCTGCGGCTGGGAAACCAGCCTGGCTTAAATTCGTTTGAGCCCGTTCATATCAGTTCGGGATGATGGCTGGAACTCTAGGGCATGTTGGTAATCTCATCTGAAGTCATATCCTGACTGTGCCTTTCTTCTTTGGATAAAATCTCTTCATTTAACCCCCCAAAATTACTGAAACACAAAAGGAAAAATCCTGGTACATTCATTTTTTCGGAGCGAAGCATGCGTGCCTTGTGCAGTCCCACAGGTGCTGTAACATTATCCTGGTGCAGTCTAGCAGAGTAGTCACCTTCACCTGCAGAGTTTTCACCCTACAAATCAATTCACAGCTGCACAGATCATTAGGCAGGCTTCAGCCGGGTGAGCAGGGCTTGTCAGTCTCAGTAAAGACAAGTGAAGACAGTCAGACAAGTTGTGAGAGTTTTGCTCAAAATTTAACAGTCAAGTTTTTCTGAACCTTGTCTATTTATTTCTTTTGTCAATCTCACTAACCTTTCCATTAACAGACAAACAGATAAACAGAATAAGTGTTTCACTTTGTGACCAAACTGCAGCCATAAGAAGGATGTCTGCCAAACTAATTTACATTATATTCCTTTTTTCCTTTTGGTGGCTGCTGCAGCACTTTTCAGGGACGCACCAATGTCCCCTCCAAATGTTTTTTTTTTTTTCCTTTTAAAGCTTTGGTCTGCAACGTGCGGCTATTTGGGCTTTCCACAATTGCTCTAAAATTGACTAGAAATAAAGAACCAAATAATCTTTACCGCTACAGAACATTTGTAGCTTTTAGAAGTGTTTTTTCATGGAATAAATGCACTGAATTACAACATTAGAATACTGAAAGTACCGGAAATAGTCAGTCAGTCAGTCATTTTCTGTACCGCTTATCCAGTTCAGGGTCGCGGGGGTTGCCGGAGCCTATCCCAGCTATTAGGCGGGAGGCGAGGTACTGTACACCCTGGACAGGTCACCAGTCTGTCGCAGGGCCACCACAGAGAGACAGACAACCATGCACGCTCACATTCCGGAAATATATTTTAAAAAATATATATATATCCCTCTTGTCTTTAGCTTATTGGGCTTTTTTGTGCATTATTTCCCACAAATATCTTCATTTATATTTATATATTTAACCATTTTTTAATACTAATACGTCCAATTCAGGAAAGTCTGATTGAAGGAAATGTATCAATCATCGTTTTGAAAATTTTTTTTTTTTATTTCTAAACCTAAAAGAAGAAATAAAACTGATTCCTTTAAAATGACAGCAAATTTTCTATAGTAGGCCGAAGTATTTATCAAAAATTAAGTTGCCTTTTTTAAAAAGCCATGGAACATTTGCAGCTCTACGACTTATTTAGCTGGGTTGTGGCAAAAAATGGCTGTTCGGATTGTAAAGGTTGCAGACCGTTGTTTTAAAGGAACTAGGGGCAGGATGAAGAGACTCAAGAGTGCCACAACTGGAGCTGCAGGTAACTGCAGCCTAGAGATGTAACGATATGACAATTTCATATCATGGTTATTGTGACCAAAATGATCGCGATTATCATTTTTATCGCGGTATTATAGGAATACCCCCCACATCTTTAAAAATATCCAAAATAGTTCTAAATGTCTTCTTTGTCCTTTTTAAAGGGAACAATTATCAAGTGAAATGTCTATGTGGGTGCCTTCGTTGCCTTCCACCATGTTTTCATAAATTAAACATTGTAAACTCTGGCTGCTGCTGCTTTTCCAGCCAATGAGCAGCATCACTGGGAGTTTTTCAAAGAGAAGTAATCAGTCACGGTTTTAACGATAATTAAAATTTGAAACGGTATTACTAATTGTTAGGAATTTTATCACGATTAACCATTTTATCGGTAATCGTTACATCCCTACTGCAGCCACAAGCCAAGCCGGCACGGGAGCGAGCACACACTGATCCTGTAACGCTGTTTACTACGCTGATAGTCTTTTTCTTCGTAGTGCCACTTTTTAGTGGTCTTTCAGTGGATTTGGGTCGTTTGCTGACAGCAAAAGAATCCATAACTATCGCTTACAGTGTTTGAATCCACCGCTTCATCACCCGTTAGCCTTTAAAAATTTGTGGGAGTGGGTAACAAAGCGGTAATGTCGTGGGCTTTGGCGCGGCAGACCTGGGTTCAAGTCCTGGACACGGCACTCAGGTGAACCACTGTGGACCCTTGAGCAAGGTCCTTAACCCACAACAACTGCTCCCCAGGCTCTTTAAATAGCAGCCCACTGCTCTCAGGTTCAACCTGAGATGAGCTAAAAAGCAGAGAATGAATTTCCTTGTTGGTTCACTAACTGGATTTAATAAAGTAGATCTTTTTCTTTTAAAACTGGTCATGAATGTGTATTCTTTTCACAATTCCTGCCCCTAGCTCCTTTCAACACTGTATTCATTTCATTTTGGCCCATTAAAGACGGAAAAAAAATCAGCTGTCAGTAAAATAAGTTGAAATTGACTAAATTAATAATAAATAAAAATTTTATGACTATCATGACATTGATTTTAAATTGTGGTTCAACAGAAGTATTAAAAACAAATAAACAAAAAATAAGACAAGTGAACAAGCATGATGGGGCTCCGAAGAAAAAAAATTTTGTTGAGCAAACCTTTAAGGCAATCACTGTAATCAGATGTTTTCTGTAACGTTCAATAAGACTTCTGCACCTGTTGATGGGTATTTTGTAGGGGTTCAACAATACATGTATTTGTATCGAACTGTTCAGTACAGGTGAGTATCAAACCATGACCACCACATATAGAATATCAAACAATAGAGAATTTTCTATTTATTTTATCGACTTGTCTTCTGACGATGACCTCTGTGTTGAAAACTCAGTGGATTTGTGTTCGTCTACGTTCAGATCTGGTGTTTGGAACTACTTTGGTCTTCATGTTAAGCATGATCCTGATGGTAAGATGTTGTGGACAAAAGCAAACTGGGCTAAAAAAGGCATAAATTCTTTTGTTTGTATCAAAAAATGATCAAACCATGACACTTAAGTATTGAACCGAACCGTGAATTTTTTGTATCATTGCACCCTTAGTATTTTGATAGTTTTGCCTTTTTTCAAATTATTTTTTTAAACAAAAATTCAAAATCAATATTTTATTTTACTAAAATATAGTTTAGCAAATTATTATTTATTATTACTTTTTTCAGTTTCGGGTTATTTGAATTACTATTGTGAATTTAACCTTCTCTTTAATAGGAAGGTATGTAAACTATCATACAACCGTATGAGTTTGGAGGTCATTTCAAATAAAAACTGAGCATGATCAAATTTTGACTAATTGAACAGCCCTACTACATATGTATTAATAGCACAAAACAACAAAATTAAACAGGTTTTTGCTAGAAATAAAAAGCCTGCTTTCCCCCACATTTTAAACCAGAGATTCATTATTCTCAAAGGTTGCTGAGCAAAAAAAGTTTAAGTGGTAAATTGCTGTAAAATGCTAAATTACCATGATAGAATGGAAAGTTTCACAGGCATATTACCAGCTACAAAGGGCCTAACGGTTTTAACTGTGAGTACAGTCAGTAAAGCTGAACAGCACTGGGTCAAATCAGTGACCTGCCTCATGGTATGAGTCACCCCTATTAAAAACGGGGCTGACGAGGCAGGATGCAGGAAGAAAAGAGCGTTGCAGACCTGCTGTACTCTGGCTACCAGCATGCAGCGGTGATAATGACGGGTGACAGCCTGCCAGTCCAAACCAAAACAGAGTTACCATGGTGCAACGGAAACTAAGACTCAAACAAAGAAACGGGACGTGTAGCTGTGAGATGCTTGCTCTTACACTGGCTGGACAATCTCTCAGCTGTGCTGGGATTTAGCAGTAAATGTGAGTGAAATTGAAAGGAATGTCGACCGGATCGCATCAGAGCCAAGCAGGGGAATTTTTGAGCAGAACTCAAAATGAAACAGGATGAAGTGCAGTGACGTGACTGAAAATTCCAACAGAATTACGATGGAGATGGTCAGCCAATCGATTTCACATCTCAGACACATTTAGTTGCCTCCATGAACCGAATGACCTATAGCAGGTTTATTTAATCCTTAAAAGGTGCAGTATGTTAAAAAAAAATCAAAGGTCAATGGCAGAAAAAATTAGTATACAATTCAAAATTGTATTTCTATCAATGTGTAATCGCTTCACTAGAATAATTATGTTTATTTTCTTAGAATGAGCCATTTATATCTACTTGCTGAGGGGTGCACATACATGGAGGCTGCCATATTTATGCCGCCATTTTTAACTACGATATCCCTAAATGGACAAAACAATGTAAGTTAGAACCCTCTGAAGTTTAAAGCTGCTGTACCAGCTTTGTTTAATGTGAGTTAGAGACTGTTTGGGATCAGTAATGCCTTAAAAGACATTAAAAATAGTTACTCATAGTACAGTCATAGCTACACCTGGGACCACTGGATCCACTCACAGATGAAAACATCTTTATGTCTTGAGAATTTTGGCCACTAATGGCCACCATACTTTCACAACAGTGCCTAGGATATGAAGTAATTTGAAAGAAAATGTCTTTTCTTTCAAATACCAATCTTTACCACTAGATGTCAGTAATTCTTACATACTGTACCTTTAATTAAATCGGTCTTGAATTTGTTGAAAATTGAAAAACTGTTGATAGTTTCTGAAAACATAAATTAATGTCTGGAAATGTTACACTATAGTCTTGCTTTTGAAAAGTAAACACGTGAATCGTGTTCACGTGTTTCATAGCAGGGAAAATTCACCCAAACATTGAGGGAAGGACAATGTCCCTTGAAATGGCCTGAGAACTGTAAAACATGTTGTGAGTCAGATTACAGAGTGTAAGTTGTTGGTTAATTATTAAGTTAACATGGTTATCAGCTGCTTGGTGCAAATAATGAAAACACTAACCGTTTCAATAAGTATAACCATTTCTTGCAATTTGTAAACACAAATACATAAAATGTAAAAAAAAAAAAAATCCCCTTTTTAGCCTGTTATCTAAAATTCTAAACTAATCATTCACCCCTTGCACAAAACAATTAGATTATGTTGATGATAAAATGTTGCAGCTTTATTTGAGTAAAAAACAATACTGTTTCTTAATTAGAACTGGCAACCAACTGGGAAATGAAAGCAAATCTAACGTCTATCTGTCACACAAGCAACACACAATCTGTCTTTTTCCATGACCTGAGCCAAACTGAGCCTTAGATATCGCCTTATCACACACCACAGTCAGACTGCCCGTGTTGCCTGCATCATTAGCATACAGCTGCAGGGCTGGGTCCCCGAGTGGCTGCTGCTCCAGCTTAATCAATATTCAAACATGTCTGATTCTACATTTGCCAATAAAGACAAAGGATGGATGGCAGGGAGGAAAACCGGAGACATAAACTGGACTAAATGCTGAACACAAGCACTTTAATGAGTCTGCTGTTGCTCAGGGACTAGATGGGGTGCTGGAGGCCATGCAGCTGCAAAACCAACCGTCTGTCTGCTGTCCATTCCCCTGAGACTGACCCCCAGCTCACCACAAATGAACAAAACCCACTGCAAATTCTTTCTCCTCATTTCACCCGACAGGAGGGACTACTACCCCCCCTCCCTTCTTCTCCTCCCTCCACAAGTCATTCATTTCTTTGGATGTCTTTTTTTTTTCCAGACAAGTGTAGGGCGAGGGGTTTTGTTATTGTGAGGACCCCACCAAGCTGATTTCCCAGTAAACACTGGGCTGAATTGCTGCTGGAGGCAGATGTACCCCCAGGGGAGGTTCATCTCCAGAAACCAGAGGGAGGTCTGGATGACGTGGAAAGTCTGAGGATAAAAGAGTGACCAAGGGGGTGAAGAACGGCAGGAGAGAGAAGGGTGATTAGCTCCAGTGCTGCCTAATCTAATCAGTGTGCATGACTGCCCTGGAGTGGCGCACTGAAGGAAAAAGGGGGCGCATGTAGAAAGTATGAAAGTTTTGTCAAATATCAGAGGGCTGTGGAGGGTTTGGAGAGCTTATTCAGAGCAGGAACATGAAAGGACACAATTTTTTTTTTTTAAAAAAAGGTCAAAGTCATGTTAATTAAATTTTCTGTTAATGCTGCTGTTGTCTCTGTTAATTTTTCACTAGTCACCAGTTCTATTGTCAGCGGTTTGCCCAAAGCCTGGTATATAAAAACATTACTTTCTTGAAGTCTATCCAAAAACAATGTTTTTGGTGGCTGATTCATAAAAGAAAGACAAGAGGGCATCACTAGAATAACAGAGTAAAAGAACGTGAGAAGGGGAAAGAGCAAGAGATAAACTGAGGGTGCTTTTACACCAGGATAGACCAGGGACTATAGGTCCGATTGGGCGGGGATTTCTGAAAAATTTCACACCTTTCTTTGCTTCAGTTTGCATTCAAACTGTGGTAACCGTAAGCGGAGCAAACTGGTTAAACCACCATTGTTAAACAACTGCTCGCTAGGGGGCGACACTCTCCAATACAACCACTGATCAACGAGAAAAAAGTAGGAAGAAGAAGAAAACCAGACTGTGATAAAAGTGTAAATCTATCTGCTTCATATCATTAGGCTACTCCATCTGTCTTAACATTTTCCTGTTGGTTTTTTATTGTTGTTTGCTTTGTTTTCCCTCCGACCCAAATGATAATCTACCCCACTTCCTTCTACTTCTGCTTTATTGCAGTTGACAAACGTCCCTTCCATTATGTGCGCTGGATAGTCCGTTAGTCCGTTTGCAAGTGAGCCGAGACCCCTGGCTTTCAGGTGGACCAGAATCTGCTTCTTTGGTGCACATCAAAATAAGGTTGGTGTTCAGACTGCACCAAACAAAGCAGACTATCCATGGAATTGGACCACGGTCCATTTAAAGCGGACCAAGAGCCAAAGTGTGAACGCACCTAAGAGTCAGTATTAGGGCCAATTCCAATTCCTATCTTAACCCTCAAGCTCAACCCTCAATATTAGTAGCCCTCAAAACCAAGTGTTAAGGGCTATTTTGTGACTTGGAAATAGGACACCCTTAAATGCAGATACGTCTTCAAACTGTGGGGGGCAGCATTACGCCAAAGTGGCGTTCAGTCTGTCAATTCAGAAGAAGAAGAAGTGTTTACTTTATTTACATTTATTTGCACTGTTAGTGTTAACCCTGCCTAACCATGGACATATTCAGCTGCCACCACACACCGAGGCCTATTGAAAGGTTAACACCAGCTATAACGAATATTACGTGGGTAACTGGTTCTGTGAATTCCTGGATGACTGCCAGTCAGCTGGCCTGCACGTCACCTGACTGACAATTGTCATTAAGACTCAACCTGCGAAGAGCGTGAGGAGCTTTGTTTACAGAAGGAATGAAACAGAACTATCGTTCCACAACTCTGCGACTACGGGAGATGACATCAGCCCAGTCGCTTACACCGTTATCGGCACAAGCACGTTATACAGGATGTTATTTTGAAAAAAAAAAAACAACATTAGCGTAGAGAAAAATGACCATTTTGAAACGTTAACCAACTTAAACGATAGCAACATGGCTTGACCACACCAGCCACAATTGACAAAAGATCATAAAATTTAAATAAATATAATGCAACAATGAGGTAACTAATCCATAACATGGGCCTAAACTAAGATAAAAAAAAATGGTTTTCGTAATATCTATATCTCCATTAACAAAGAAAATACTTAAGATTTGTAGCTCGCCTTCTTTGCCGCTTGTATTCTGGGTAGCCCTTACAAGGGTGGTGTCAGAGAATCTCAATATCGAGGGCGATTCAGCCCTCAAACTTGCCCCTCAACTTAACTTTCTGAGAATCAGGACAGCACTTGCTCTTCGCAGGAGTGCGCATTTTCGAGAATGAGGGGTTAAGATTGAGGGTTAAGACAGTAATTGGAATTCACCTTTAGACTGACCTTGACTTGCTGGAGAGATCTCAGAACACAAGCAGGATGCAAGATGGACTGAGCTAAAGGTGCTATAGAAGATGTTTCGGCATATCAGAAAGCAAAGACTGTTAGTGAATTTTTGAATAATGTGCATGCCTAAGACCAACCTGCTAGATTAACAGCTCCCTCCCCCGACCACAGCACAACATTCATGGGCCACTCCAGTGTTTAGCAGATAGCAGGTACAGATTCTTCTCATCATGTCACAAAAGCAACTAAAACAGATATTGTTGTCTGAACGTTGCTAACTGCTAGCAGAATGATTGTTAGCAACCCACAGTAACGTCAGACAAGAGTGTGCCGCTTCCGGCACACAGTGTTACACTCGCCAATCAATCTCTCATTGTTCAGTCTCGCCTATTACCCGTTGAATTGACAGTCAATCACTCTTTTTACCGTAGTAAGAGTAATTGATGAGCCAATAAACAAATGAAGAAGTTAAGGAATGCAAAGATGATTGGTGGATGTTTTTCCAGCCCCACTAATTTTACAGCTAATGTATAATAATATTTATGTATTTAAAGCTTTTAACTAATCCTAGCATATGGGGTAGTGAACCCAATTTCATGGAATATTGCAAAAATTGTTGAAAGAAACATCTTCTATAAACGTGTCCCCTAATGTTGTTTAAAGGCATCACTGAGAAAATCTTCCAAAGTTCCAAAGTGCTTCTTTGAAAAGTTTATTACCTCAATCCTTAGACAGACACGCTACACAGCGTGGCCTCTATTTAATCATGATTTCATATTTGGTAAAACTAATCAAATGTCCCTCTATAATCAATAAACCATTACAACGGTGATGACCAAAGGAGCAGAAGTTGGTGAGTGACAGCTGGGTGGCTACATGAACTGCTTTGAAATTATCAGTCATGATTTAATTGATTTTGGGTGAAATCAGACAAAAAACTGTCACTTTTTATTTGTTCAACCTACTCTGTAAAGCAAAGAAAAAACTGATTAATAAAGATGCACATCACTACTCACAGAAAGTTAGAGACATTCAGCTTTTTGCGTGATGTCAGAGAGGATAACTTTTACAGGTAAACTTATTAGGACTCTTTCTAAACGTTTTAATGCACATGCATGGACAAATGTTCGAGTATTGCACAACATGCTGTTCTATGACATGATTTACCATCAAAAAAATCCTCAAAAGAATGTCTGAGCCATGAACCGACCTTAAAATGTTATGGTTCTATGAGCACTTGTATCTAAACAGTCCTCTTCATCATATCTAGATATCATCAGACCAGGATTACATCTAACTCATGAAAACTTGTTGAGACATTGACATTTTTATGTTCTGGTATATCCATAACTATTGTTACCTTTTGTTTCAAAGAATTGTTTGAGATGAAGGAATTACTGTTATGATTCTACTAAAATATTCATGATATAATATCAAGGTTGTAAGAAGTTCACATTACCTGTAAATTTTACCTGAAAGGCGAATCCTTAACTTCTTGTGAGCAGTGTATAAAGGAAACTGGACTTTTTGCATGATTATGGGATGGGCATATCGGTACTCTAGAGTCAATAACTCAATATCAGCCAGTCAAAATATCAGATTCAATAGATTTACAAATATCGAGATATTGTTACATATCAAGATACTAATGCAGAAAATTGCTATTAATTTTCACTTCTGACAGTTTTAAGCAATGAAATGTGCAAAACCAGCTATTGATTATTGCTTTTGTCGTTGCATGATCATGGTAGCCTATCAAGTGTCATGATAGATGATGATAATGTTTTGATATTTCACTGGTTTAATGCAGGTTATTGCACATATGTTTTACTACATTTATAATATTATTATTACATATTATATTTGATCATTTCTCACTGAATGAATTTAAATAATCTAATAACGTCGTGCGGTTGAGTTTCTTTTTCAGTCTTATTTTTGTTTAATTTATTGATCAGTATAATTCATTATTGTTTTAAAAGCATTTCTTTTCTTCTTCTTACAGTAGTAGAGTACTCAAGTTTTGTTTATGTGTCATATTGCCTTTGAATTAAAGATATCTATGCACACTGTACAATCATGATTTCCCTTAAAGGGAAAAATAGTATGTATATCAAATGGAAAAGTAGCGGTATCATATTAACAGGAAAAAAATGTAGTATCACCAAACGATAGTTGCTACATCTAGTTTCAACTTAAGCTAACATGGTTGTGGTATTCTAGTACAGAACTGAAGCTTGGTAGCTGCTCTGAAGGATCGAATTATCAAATTTTCCTTATAATTTTTTATTTAAAAAAACAATAAAAGCTGCAGAAAGCTTTTAAAACTGAGGATAACAGTTAGCGTTAGCTTAGTTAACATCACTGTAAAGATATCACTTTAAGCTTGATGCAACTTTGTAGTTTTGGATTAAGCTATCTGATCCGTTTTAGTTTGTTTTTCAGTTATTAGACAAGACTCAAGGTTAGTTATAACCGTTTTAGAGACTTTCCTGGAACAGACATCTTAAATTTTCCACTAATAAAACCTTTCCGATGCCTTCATCTTCCTGTTCTGGGTAAATTGTGAGGACTTTTCCAGGGCTAGTCAAATGGCCCATCAATGACGCCATTCAACAAAACAAGACACAAACTCGGACACAGGGCTGCTAAACTTCACAAATGCTCTTCTTAGAAGCCTGGGATGGAAAACCCAGTAACGTAATGTGACCCAGTTAGGAATTGTCTGGATATTAAGTCTTCCTCACATTACGTCATTTTTACAGCCAAATAAACAAACTCCAGGGTCACACGAATTAAATAAATCTGTGATATGATGGTTTCCTTCAAGCACTTACTGCGTGCTCCCGTTAAAAGTTTATTGACTGTGCTGAGGCACAAAAGTGAACTAATGACCAAAAGAAGCGCTGATTGTGAAAACCAGATGGAAGAGTGAATGATCAAACTTGATGTATGCAGTTACAGGAGTTTGAGGAAGTACGATGAAAATAAAGCAGCCTTATCTGGACCATCTATACTAGAGGATAACCACAGTGGGGCTTTGCTGCAAAAAAAACTGTATTCCAGATGTTTGTCCGAGCTGCCTGGAGTCATCTGGTTTAACCTCTGACACAGAAGCAGCCGTTCAATTAGTGGATTTCACACTCAAATCATGGAGACACCACAGTCCTGACTCTGGTTTAAAGCAGGCGCTGAGAGTGCCCAGCTCTAATTTCCATAATGTTTACTCTTGTAGATGTATGCATGCATTCAGAATTCAAGATGTGGATCGAATCCTCCATTAAAAATAGCCCCTCCTTTTTCTGCAGACATTCTGACCAATCTCATAAACTGCAACCAGGATCCTGGACTAATGACAAAAGCTTTGCCATCAAAGCTCAGGGAGGCACGAAAGGCAGATGATGTGGTCTGAATGAATGGGTTAGCAGTTAAGCTTTTGTTTCATGTTTTTGTAACGTGCATTAAAAGCATTGCCAACTGCATCGTCTGCACCAGGCAAAAAGAGAGGCTGGTAATATATTTTCCATGCTTTGAACCATTCAGTTAAGAAGAGAGAGAGGGGGGGGGGGGGGGTAAAGGACTTTTCCGAAGCATCTGCACCTCCAGGCTGCAGAGGGAAAGAAAAATGTGAGTACTTTTGCTTTTTTTGTGGCTTAAAATGAAGGAGCGCTCAGCATGGTCGTAATGAATGAAGCTATGAGGTTGGGTTTTTTTAATGGGCCAAACACAGAGCCTTGAGGGTCCACGTGCGCTGACACATGGGCTCGCAACTACTGGCAACCCTTGACAGCACCATCTTTAAAGCGTTTTACTCACTCAGTGATGACCTAAACATCATTAAAGCTCAGCTGCATTCCTTTAAAAAGAGAAATTACTAAATGGGTGCAGCTAATTACAGATTTTAACTCAAGACCACACAGCTGCTGCAATGCTGCAACTTCACAGCTGTAAAAGCGACAACAACACAATGAAAAAAAAATGCACATTCAATCACAGCAAAAGGTGGAATTTTTACTTTTAAAAAAAGTCAGCAATAATTCAAGAATGCATTGTTATATCCATCCTAGCCTTCTGCTACACAGTTGTGCATATAGGCTTCTTTTAAATTGTGCCTGTCCCTCTTTTTCTTTCATACACAAACACTGGTTTAAAGAAAACCGGTTCTCGGGTTTAATGTTGAAACTCAATACTAAACAAGACAAGAATCTGTGTCGCACTTTGTCATGACTGCTGACAGACTTTCTCCTCAAGTCATAACAACCAAGCAACCTTAAACCTTCAATATTCCCTGTGACACAGGAAATCAGTGCCAGGCTCAGGTGTCCGAGGTAAATAACTCCTGATGGGAAGTTCTTATGGAAGCATTCAGCTTGGTTACTTAGAGGTCTATTGTTGCTTTGGATTTTCTCATCATTATCTCATTGATTAGCTCTCAAATGCAAGTTTAGATGTTTTACGAGTCTTTTGTTCACCACACTATCTGAATAACATTGCACACAGTAACCAAATACCATTTTTGCCTGATAACTTTTAGCATGAATAATCAAATGTGTTTTAACGAGTCTAATTGAACAAAAATACATATTTACATTCTTCTTTTTTTATATGGACAAGACACATAAGTGGTATGAACTGACACATTTCCAAGCCGTTTGCTTCTGCATTGCTTGGCAAAAGCATCAGTTTGCTCCGCTTTCCTGCCACGAGTTTCCTTTCAAAGCTTCTAGTGGAGATAAAGCAACCAGCTAAGAAAAAGAATGTGGGTTAAAGTCTCATTTATGGTTGATACTCGCTTATGAAGACCCTTTTCCCCCCGTGAGGAATAAAGTCTTCCATTGTTTGCATAGTAAAGAAGTTTTAAAGCGTTTTCCTTCACGCGCTGATACTTACGTGTAACTGCTGGCTGTGCGGAATGTGACGCGCTGAAATCCTGAGTGGGAAGGTTCTTCTTCTGTTTTTCTGTGCGCTTTAAATTAAATCAGTCTCAATCCGGCTATTTTTTTTCTTCTCGTCAGTGTCTGTTCATCCTCCTCCACGTTTTCTCCGGGACCCCAGAAGAATGAATGGCTCCGTCCGCCTCCTCTCTGTCCGGACAGACTACTGCTGGGATGGGAGTGACTGCCCCGTTTGCGCCCTCCCCCCATCCACCAGTCCCTTCCCTTTCTCCAACCCGGCCTGGACCTGGACTCATGGGAATCAATTATTTATTGAATCCAACTACAATACACTGAATTATTGCTGTGTCATGTGAAATACCCTGTCCTGTTTGGGATAAAGAAAAAACATTCACACAGTGAATCCATCTTTTTCACAAGTATTAAACTTATCCAGTTTGAGGATTTGTAAAGATTACTCAAAAGAACATAAATTCAAGAAAAAAAATTGTAGTGAAATCAGTATTCATTAAATTGATCTTAATCCAACACAGGAGGGTCACAATAATGGAGTTATAACTATCATAATCAACTACTGTAGATAAATTATTGACACAATTCAAACACATTAATAGTGTTGCTTTACCACTTACTGGCCACTTGATTAGGTGCACCTTGGTGTTGCCTACAGTAATTGGACCCCTTCTTGTCTTCAAAACTGCCTTCATTCTTCATGGCATAGATCCAACATGATGTTGGAAACATTCCTCAGAGATTCTGCTTCATACTGACATGATATGCTGCAGATTTGTCGGCTGCACATCCATGATGAGAATCTCCCGTTCCACCACATCCCAAAGCTGCTCTATTGGATTGAGATCTTGTGACTGTGGAGGCCATTGGAGTACAGTGAACTCATTGCCATGTTGGAGATGATGTGAGCTTTGTGACATGGTGCATTTTTCTGCTGGAAGTAGCCATCAGAAGATCCTAAATTGTGGTCAAAAAGGGATGGACATGGTCAGCTACAACACACTAAAAACTCCTTGGTCAAAAATAACCCATCACCCACTGCTGGGTTAAAGCCAGAGTTTGTAATCCTGTTCAGAAACACTTTTTGTTCTACTGGTTGAAATAGTCCTTCCATCCTGACAATAGTCTATACATCATTTATTTATAAAAAGGAAGGAAAAAAGTCAGACCTCTGTGAGAGCTGCAGGTCTGTAAAAACTGACCAATCCCTGCCATCCGCAGGGTCATTTGCACCAATAGATGCATTTATGTGCACGGTCTCATGGGTTTCCTCAAACGAACTAGACTTGAACGATCTGGATTCTCGCAGCAGGGGTCTGACAACTCTATGCGGTCTCATGGTTGTTTTCGGAAACATTTCGAGCACATAACCGTTGTCATCACGCCGTGACGCAAATAGAAAACACTCCAAAACTTCAGTCCACCCCTTTTCCCTCTCTCCCTCCTTGCATCAAGCATTCCAGACTTTGCAAGCGTGCAGCCAGCGTCTTCCAACCGTTCCAGACTTTTGACGTGGTCGCATGGCACAAAAAATATGGATCTAATCCCTTTTCTGGACTTGAAAACATTTTGATCGTAACAAAAGTGACCATGTGACCCTACACTAAGTCTCGTCTCTGTCCCTCCCCTATTGACGTCCCCACGTGCACCGCTCTGTGCGCCGCTCACTGTAAACAAATATAGCTAACAGACTGCTAACTGCTGCTGCACCAAAAAAACAAACAAAACAACAGATAAGAATCAAGTCTTGGAGGCATTGGCGTTTGCAGTGTGGACTTTGAATTAAGGCTTTTAGAAACATGGTTCAAAAGCTGTTTACTAGCAAGCTAACAAGCTATCCACTCGGCTGTTATCGCTAACCTGCTTGTAAAACATCGCCGCACAAGTTTCTACACTCTGAAGGTGTGGTTTTGGGTGGTGTGAGGTTTTTTTTAATGTAGCTTGCTCAGCCATTTTTCCAACATTGCCAATCCTAGCTTTAAAAATGGACAAACCCAGAAAATTGGGTTATGTTTTTTTACCCAATTTTCGGGTTCAATATTTGACCCAGAAGTTGGGTTACGTTGAATACAATGTCGAGTTATTTCAACCCAGAAGTTGAGGCAACAACCCAACAACCCAAATGTCTGGGTTGAAATAACCGAGAAATTAGTTGGTCCCTTTTTAACCCTTTTGGTGTGGTGTCACCCCCACACCATTACACCAGCAGCAGCAGCCTGAACTGTTTTTACAAGGCAAGATCGATCCATGCTTGCATGTTGTTTCCATTGAACAGGTGATCCTAATAAAGTGGCCCATGAATGTACACTTTTAAACATTTTTGAATAATATTCACTGATTTATTTTTCAAATAAGTTGAGAGTAGTGCAACAAATGAAATCTGAAAATAATAGATATATTAGTTGAAATCATTTTTTCACTTCATATCTGAGCCATCATTACTGTAAGTTTATTTAGTCTATTTCTACTTTCATTACTTCTGCATTTTAATTCTCTTGGTTGTACAGCACTTTTGCCAACATTTGTTGTTTTTAAATGTGCTTATAGACTCAAAATATAAATAAAATATAAAGCGCATATTTAAAAATGGTGAATGCTCTGATAAAGCCAAAATTACACCGATATATCTTCACTCAGCAAAAAATAGTTTGCTATGTTAGGATTTAAAACTATTTGGTCAACCTTAAAAAACTGATGAATAGCATTTAAAATGACTTTCTCTGAGTGTTTTGTTTCTCTTTTAGAAAGTTTAGAATTAAAATCAAATTTATTGTCATTGCACGGTAAATATGTTTAATTGTGCAATACATTTGTAAGCTGCACTGCTGAGCTTTTTCTCTCCCTCCTATTCTACCCTCTCTTCCCTCCTTCCCCCCTCCTCCTTTTTCCTTCCCCCATTATTCTGTTTTTGTTTATTTTTTCTTTTTTTTTTTTCTCTTCCCCCTCCTCTTTTCCCCCCTCCCTCCAAACTTATCCTCTTGGGTTTCTTTGGTCACGGTGTGCGTTCAGTAGAGTTGCAGTCAAGTCGGCCTAAACTGTGACTAAGACGTTACCAAGACTAGAGAGTATCTAAACCAAGCAAGAGTACTTTTTTGCAGTTACAATGGCCGACAAGGGTGCCGCTATACATCCAATCCATACTGGAAGTCTCAAGCGAAAGTTACAGCTGTGTGAAAATGTGTTTGCCCCCTTCCTAATGTCTTACTTTTTTGCATGTTAGTCACACTTAAATGTGTTAAGATCATCAAACAAATTTAAATGTGAGACAAAGACAACACAAGTAAACAGAAAATGCAGTTTTTAAATGAAGATTTTTAGTTTTAAGGGGGAAAACAGGGATCCAAACTTAAATGGCCCTGCGTGAAAAAGTGATTTCCTCCTAAACCTAATAACTGGTTGGGCCACCCTTAGCAGCAACAACTGTAATCAAGCGTTTGTGATAACTGGCAGTGAGTCTTCTACAGCGCTGTGGAGGAATTTTGTTCCACTCCTCTTTGCAGAATTGTTGTAATTCAGCCACATTGGAGGGTTTTCCACCATGAACCGCCTTTTTAAGGTCATGCCACAGCATCTCAATCGGATTCAGGTCAGGACTTTGACTAGACCACTCCAAAGTCTTCATTTTGTTTTTCTTAAGCCATTCAGAGGTGGACTTGCTGGTGTGTTTTTGGATCATTGTCCTGCTGCAGAACCCAAGTGCGCTTCAGCTTGAGGCCACGAACAGATGGCCGGACATTCTCCTTCAGGATTTTTGGTAGACAGCAGAATTCATGGTTCCATTTACCACAGCAAGTCTTCCAGGTCCTGAAGCAGCAAAACAGCCCCAGACCATCACACTACCACCACCATATTTTACTGTTTACTGTCTTTTCTGAAATTGTGTGTTACTTTTACACCAGATGTAATGGGACCTACACCTACCACATCCCCCCCTTTCTCTTCCCCCCCCTATCTCTTCTCTTTTTTTTTTTTTTTTTTTTTTTTTTTTTTGATGATCTAACATTTTGTGTCCATTAGTAGAAATCAGGAAGGGGGCAAAAACTTTTTCACACAGCTGTATCAGTGTAGGATATTTTTAATCCAATCACTTAAAAGTCCAGTCCTCACACTCTTTCAAATTTGACATGTGTCTGCAAGGCATCCATCTATATCTAATTTCATCCATGTGAAACAGTTGTTCTCACACTCACATATAACTCAGTATATCATCATCACACTCACTTTGTACAGACAACCTGCTCATGCCGTATTACATGAACATCTGAGTTGGTTTCAGGCCACATTCTCTCTGTATCTGAGTCTTAACCTTTATTGGGAATCTAACAGCTGAAATAAAAACCCAATACCAGTCGGGGCAGATTGTTCGCATACTGTAGGCTCAATCTGTTCATGTCCAACATGTCTGTCCGGATGCTGCAAAGAAGTATGCCAAATTTAGCTTTATTTCCAGACATGCGCATTCACTATCTCAAAGTCTCACGTCTCTTTTTTTAGCCAAATTCAATAGAGCTATGGCACCTACTCATAAGGATGTGCAGTTTGCTCACCAAAAGAATAGAAATGGTGAGAAACAACTTCTGTATATTCATACGCATTTTACACAACGTAGAAGGAGTGTGAATGGACTATTTTGAGAATGTTGTGACTAGGAGGGGAGCAGCTGGTGCCAGCCCCTCATTGCCCTCTTCTATGCGCTTCTTGGTCCGCCAATTGAGACTTGAATGGAGTGGAAACACAAGGAAAGTCTCATGACTTGGTTGGGGAGTTTCTGGCTAAACAACTGCTGTTATTGTCAATAACAGCAGCCAAAACAGCAGCCCTGATGTTATCCATCCAGTTCCTCGTATCATTGTTACCCCGACTGACCTTCAGTTTGATGTCCAGACTGAAAGCACAATCGTCTGCAGCAGAAATACTTAAGCTGCCTCTAATAGATGACTCGTCCCACAAATGTAATTAAAGCTATAGATTAGCTTCTCTCTCTTAGATTTGAGTGGACTTTAAAACCTCTGCAGTCTGTCAGGGAAATGAGCTTTGCTGATTGTGTTATGTTTATAGTAACATGACTTCATGTTCTGGATACAACATGTAGATACTGGTATTACAGTATATTTAGAAAAGCTTCAATAATATACTTGAAACTTCAACAGAAATGGGTGTAACATTTGCTTGGATGAAATCTCTATATATTTCTATCACAAAAAAAATTAAATTTGTGTTTGTTCTATTTCTTTGTTGTCATAATGAGTCTTTGTAAATCATCTTTTACTGATGGTAAGTCTGTTTATTTCCCTTTTAAATGGAACCACATTTGTATGGCAAATGTATTTATGTGTCAGCTGCAGAGTTGAGTATGTGGGTTGCACTCATGGAAAATCTTCTCTGTCAATACTAAACAGCATATTCTGCTACTGGTTCTTGTTTGGTGTCTGAAGAAACAAGACATGTTAGTGAACAGCACCTGGAATAACCACACAGCCACACCAGCCTGAGTCCACCTCCTCATGCTGGTTACCAGCTTGGCTGCACACTACCAACATGTATGGGCCCCATCTGGGATATGCCCGGGGTAAATGGGTACCATCTAGGCATGGGCTCAAACTGGGCGTTTTGTGAGGGGCCCACTTGGGTTTCTCACATTATAACACCAATATGGGCTTCTAAAGAGGGCCCATATGTAACCTGAGGACAATCCTATATGAAGCTTTTTTTTTTTTTAGCCCATTTCCAGCCTTTATGGGTCCCAAATAAAAATGTTGGCTGATGGCATCCCATTCTTCCACCACCAGCATTTGCCACCAGTCAGCCAATGTGGTTGTGTTGGTCACTCTGGCATGAACTGCACACCCAAGCTGATCCTGCATGTATTCGATGGGGTTGAGGTCAGGACTGCAGGCTGGCTGTTCCAACATCTCCATTCCCAAATTCTGGAGGTAGTTACTGAAAAAGCATTATCTTAGACCAGTGGTTCTCAAACTGACATTTATCAAATGAACTTGGAATTTTAAGGGCTATCAAAATTAGCACATTATTACGAGGAGATTAATTTGTGAAATTAACACACTGATTTTTTTAAATTATTGCATAAATAACTAAGTTGTAACTCATACAAAATTAGAAACCAGAATTTGGCATTATCTCACTGAGAGAAGCTGATTTTGGCCATGTACCGTGGGCCAGTGTTTCTCAATTCTAACTCAAGTCTAACTAATGTTTCGTAATAAAACATTGGTTAAATGAAGGAGTTTGTCGCAGATAATGCCTTATTTAGAGGCTGCATGAGGTTGCCTGCATCACTTACATTATATTGGACATAGCTGATCTGGAGTGGATCTAAATATCTCCGGAAGAATTCAAGTTACACCAAAACTGTCTGGGTGAGTAAATGAACGTATTTCATGCTAGAAAATAGGTCCAGGTTGAAAAAAAACTAACTTTCCCTTTAACCTAATCAACCAAAATCCATTCCGCCAAGGAGGTAATGTTTTCGGTAGCGTTGGTTTGTCCGTCTGTCCATCCGTCTGTCTGTCTGCAACTTTACGGAAAAGTACCGGACAGATTGAGCTGAAATTTTCACCAGCCGTGGGCCTCGGCCCAAGGACGACCCCATTAAATTTTGGTGGTGATCCGGATCACTTTCTAGATCCAGGACTGTTTTGAAGGATTGTTTATCATTGTGGGATCGGCCATGTTGGAAAGGCTGTTGATGAGGTGTGAGTGTCCCCTTGTGGCAGAAGTGTGCAGCTGCACATGATGTCAGGAAGCAGAAATGAAACTTATGAGCAGCAGAGAGCACGAGGAGAGAAGACGGTTGGACAGACTTCTAGCTTCTACTATGATCCAGAACACACAGAAATAAGGGAGTCAAGCTGCTTGACGGAGGTCTGCACTCTCTCTGTGCTTTTCTAGTATTTGTTGTTGTTTGTTTTTTTTTTATCTGAGTCAGCTGGATTGATCCAATAAAATTTTTAGTCAGTCACACCTTAACTCTTTAGTGTTTTATTTGAGACATGAAGGATTTGTGCTATTTAGAATGTTTATTCTATACACACTAAAAACTCTCTTCTGGGTTAAAAAGGGACCAACCCAGAAAAATTTTTTTTTTTTTTTTTTTTTACCCAAATTTTGGGTTGAAAATTTGACCCAGAAGTTAGGTTATATTGACAACAATGTTGGGTCATGTAGACTACAGTGTTGGGTTATTTTATCCCAGAAGTCAGGGCAACAACCCAACAACCCAAATGTCTGGGTTAAAACAACCCACCCTGTCAGTGCAGCAATCAGTATAACGGTCTTTCTGTCCTCGCCACACTTTGATTCTGCAATCTCACTACCATAGGCCGAGTCTGGACTGATGACTGAATATAGCATTCCTCCACATGTCCAGATTCAAGTGTGCATGTTGCTGCTAATCAGGTGTAGAGGAAATGAGTTTCCTCCACAGGGTGGCCGGGCTCTCCCTTAGAGATAGGGTAAGGAGCCCGGTCATCCGGGAGGGGCTCAAAGTAGAGCCGCTGCTCCTCTCGCATCGAGAGGAGCCAGACGAGGTGGCTCGGGCATCTGGTCAGGATGCCTCCTGGACGCCTCCCTGGTGAGGTGTTCCAGGCACGCCCCACCCAGACGAGACCCCAGACGAGACCCAGGACACCCTGGAGGGACTACGTCTCCTGGCTGGCCTGGGAACGCCTCTGGATCCCCCCGGATGAGCTGGTGGCTGTGGCCAGGGAGAGGGAAGTCTGGGCTTCCCTGCTTAAGCAGCTGCCCCCATGACCCGACTTCGGATAAGTGGAAGAAGACGGTACAGTATGGTACAGTATGGTACAGTATGGTACAGTAGAATTGTTCAACAGGTCTACAGTTTACATATGTGAGTAATTATCTCTCAGTTAAAGGTTGAATATGGAACATTTTTATTAAAAGCTATATTTTTTAAAAAATAATACCACCACAGATAGTTTGGGGGGGACAGAATGAAAATACAACATTTCCCAGAAAAATTATATTGAGCCTAAAAATAATTATAAAACAAATTTTGACGGGTTCGATAATGGCATTTTATTTACGTCTATAAGCCAATACACGCCGCCATTGCAGGTTGCCAAATACGATCTCTGTGTGGAAACAATATTTTGGTCATAGTCAGGCCTGTTCAGGGGAAAACCGTGGAGATGACGAGTGAAGCAGCTACTTCAGAGCCCTGGAGATATTGTTATCTGTTTCTGAGAAGGAGTGACCTGAGAAAAGCAAAACCTGGAGTAAATTTAGGTGAGGACTTCACTAAATGGACCCACATAAACGTTTTCCACGGAGTCAAAACACAGAAATGGCGACTTTCCTCTGGGATCGGTAAGCTAGCTTGTTTGCTAACATGGCAACGTTAGCTGTCAGTTATAAACTCCTCTGTGTTACTTGTTGGACATGCTGCAGACTGTTGGTCACTTGCGTTTCGGCAGTGAGTCTGGCATCCCAGCGGCTGGAGTTGTTTTTCTGCCGTTGCAACAACAACCTGGACACACGTGATGTCGTTGTTCTGTCCGTATTCCATATTCAACCTTTAAATGTGTGTTTTTATGAGGGATAATGGGCAACTTTCCAAAGTAAAGTGCTAAAAAGTAAAGGCTATTTAAAAAGTTGACCAAATTCTTTTGGAATTTGAACAAATGAATCACAGTTAAACCGGATTCCAGTCTTTCAGGTAAAAATGTGAGTTAAAGTACAGCACTCAACAAGTTAAATAAGACCCAATAATGTTTTTTTGTTTGTTTGTTTGTTTTTAAATTAGACATTGATGCAGCATTGATGACAATTAAGGCACATTTCTAGTAGCTTGGTACCACTCATAGCTCATAATCAGCTCAGGAAATTTTCATAAGACCCAATAATGTTACAGCTGCGGTTGATACACACAGATTTCTTGTAATAAGAAAAAAATATCTAGACTTTAGACAAGTAGTAACTAGCTTAAAACAAGCTGTGAAAAACTAATTTTAAGTTTCTTTTTAAGTAAAAAACACTTAAAACTAGTCTGGTAATGCTGATTTTTAGTGTTGTTGCTTTATCATTTCGAGAGAAAAGATCTTAAAACAAAAAACTAACCATAAATTCAAGAACTGGTAGTCAAGAGATGCACAACAGTCTGAAACAGTGACTCAGATGGTAGAGCAGGCTATCTAGTATAAGACTATGAGTTCAAGTCCCATATCGTCCAAACCAACCTTTACTTTGGTAAAAGAAGCCTTCACCAAACTCCATTCAGGTACATGTGTGTTTGGAGGTTGGTGGGTGCTTTGCTGCCTTACAAAAAAAAAAAAGTTTTTTAGCAATTCTCAAATTTTAAAAAATGATCTTGTTTTAAGATTTTTTTTAACTTTAAAATTAGACTTATCAGACTAGTTTTAAAATGAATGTTTTACAACTTGTTTAACGATATTTCTCCCTGTCTAGAGTTGATATTTTTTCTTATTTCAAGAAAGCTTATCAAGTGTAATGATCTTACTACATAGAGAGATAATTTCACTTGATTATAGTCTGATTCTTCTCAATTTCAGTGTTTTAACTCATATAAAGACCACTAAATTTTGAAGTGAAATACTATCCTGAAATTTGAATTCAGGGTTTGTGCATGCATAATATAGCCCAAGGGCAAAAAAAAAAAAAACTTATCAGCATGTGGCAACAACTTTCTATTCTCTTTAGTATTTAAATGACAAAAAGGCGTCTCTTGTGAAAGATCTTTAATTGTTAGCAGAAAGCAATGAGAAAGACAACTGCAGCAGGTAGTTTGGGGTTTCTTTGTCTCTGCACGCAGCTACACTGCAAAAATCAAATCTTACCAAGTATATTTTTCTCATTTTTAGTCAAAATATCTCATCACATTCAAAATAAGACAAAATTACTTATTACAAGCAAAAAAAAAAAAAAATATATATATATATATATATATATATATATATATATATACATATATATACTTATTTCAAAAGCCGGAACTTTCAAATTTTTTTATTTTTCCGCCCCTCTCCCCTTACTATCTTCTTTTTTCTCTTTTTTTCTCCCCAAAATTTTTTTTTCTTTTTTTCCCTTCCTCTTTTTTTTCCTCTCTTCCTCCTTTTTTTCTTTTTTCCATTCTATCTTCCCCTTTATCCTTTTTCTCCTTCTTTCTCTCCTTTTCTCCTCTCCTCCTTTTTTTTTTTCCCCTCTTTCTTTTTTTCTCTGCTTTTTAGTTGTTTTTTTTTTTGGCCAAGACTTTTTTTTTGTTTTGCTTGTAATAAGCAAAAAAAAATTCTGCCAATGGCATAAGCACAATTTTCTTCATAAGATTTCTTGAAATAAGATGCATTGGGGGGGTTTTTTTTTTTTTTTTTTTGTTTTGGAATTTAATTTTTTTTTATTTGAAAACAAGATCTTATATCTTACTGAAATCTTTCTCTTTAAAGCCTGGGATACACTGTGCAATATTTTGAATCATTGCATGCAGCTCCAACTCAAATTGTGCGAATCAGTCGCAGAGTTCAAAAGTTCACAGCTTGTGATACTGTATATGTCCTCACACTGTACAAACCGATGCTTTGGATGCGATCTGACTACTCACACTGTACGTCCTCAAAGACAGGTCGGGAACTTGAACAATCCTGACAAACAATACAATAAATAGAGCTAGTCGTAGTAGAAGAAGACGACAGTAACAGCAACAACAGTATGCTATCACCAAAAAACTGCGCTGCCTTGGCGATTTGCGCCCTTCTTTATGAAGAATTTGCCAAAAAAAAGTCGACAACGTGGTGTGTGATTAAGGAATTGGCTGTCCAGACGTGGGCAGTACGGTCTGTCGGTTCTATAATGAGAGCTCCATCCAAATGACAAGCCGGGTCGCCATGCTGCCTCCGGTTTACTTCCGTTTTTGTTTCACGCATGCGTAATGTGAAATTCTCCAGGGAAAGAGTTCTCAGTCTGGTCGTGGATTCACTCACGAGCCACGACCAAAATATCAAACTGGTTTGATTTTCTTGCGACTCACGATTTCATGATGCTGGTCGTGAGGTACCAATCACCTCTCGTGACCCTCTAGTATACTGCACAACACACCATTTGGCCAAAAGTCGGCCAGATCCCCAAAATTGTCACACGACTGGAAAATCGGCCAAAAATTGCACAGTGTATGCCGGGCTTAAGGAATTTTGTCTTATTTTGAGTGTGATGAGATATTTTTACAAGAAATTAGAAAAATATACTTGGTAAGTTTAGAGTTTTTGCAGTGTATACATAGCTGCCTCATTATTTCATTAACACGGCAATTTCAAGGTTCAGTCTCGTAACACCTCCTGCACTTTTTATCAGCTCTTGCTCTGCGGTGGTCTCCCAGCACTGTCAAGAGCTGACAAGGTTTTTAATTTTTATGAGGTGTGATGAGCTGTGGGATCCCACACCCCCACCCCTCCCTCTTCAAGGCTCAAGGCTCAACACATTCCAGGCTGCACTGGTCAGTATGATTTTAATCTGTTTTCACAGGCAGGCGGCACAGACAGACACCATCTTGTTTGGAATTCCAGTCCCTCTTCACTGTGAGCTGAGACCTTCAATGTCTCCTTGTGGACATACCAGAGGGGAATCAAGGATGGCAGCTGTTTTGTACGTCCCTCATAAGCCACTCAACCTGAAAACATTCAAGTGTCCGGATGGTTATCGCATCCTTACACTGGCATATCTTTCAGGGGCATCAGAGCCATACATAGCTTTTTCACGGCTGTGAAAACAAAAACGTGGGGCGACATCAGGCCCAGTGTTGATTCAGCAGAGGCACTTCAGAGTTGAAGAGTGTCACAGAGCTGAGTCAAAATGCAGGGTCAAGTGCTAAAGACACACCAAAACTACTTTGAAAAGTAAAAGGAGGAGATCAGTCATACTTCCAGGGTGAGATGCTCATAATCACACAGAGTGATTCAGAAGGAGGTTCCTCTCATCACAGGCAAGACATCAGAGGAGCAAAAGTGGTCTTCAAAAGACAGGAGAAACTTACAGTACAGGGGCTTGTTTTACATGAACGGCAACTTTTAATTAAATGAAACACCCCATCATCCTGAAATTCCAAAGTTTTGATTGTAGGGTAAGTTAAGAGAGGAGGCAAGTGACAAATTTATAGCCTCAGCTACAGTAAGGGAAAAGGCCTTTCTCGGAAACATAAGATAATCATGTGGTATTCTGGTATTCACTGCTACAGTACTGACTCCCAAATGAAATCTCATTTTACAGCCACTCAGACAGAAAATGTCTTTTTCAAGCACATTTAATAACATTACAAACCAAGTATTCTTGAAAAGCAGGCAAACACACAAATAATGTATGAGCTTAAATTCAAGCGAGTTTTTGGCATCACACATTCACTGTGGGCAAACCATATGCACTGATAAATAATTAATTAATTCTGACCTCAAACGCCACACGTTAAAAGGCTCAGATTTAACTGTGATGCCCAATTTAGTATTGAGGTTACAACTATAGGGATGCATACAGAGTACTGGTATCGTTTGGTACCGGCTCCTAATCTTAACCATACTGGGGTCCTGTTAAGATTCTGGACAAATGATACTTTTATTGATACTTTTTGTACATAACCATAGTGGAATCACAGTGGTGGCGTAAGACAGACACTTCCCTTTTTCTCACAGCTGTCCTTCACCTCCAGCCTCTTCAGCGCCGTCTGAACAAGTGTCTCCACCACCGGAGGCGCTCTGTTCAGAGGTATTGGTTGAGCCTCCTGAGAAAGTAAATATGTTGCTTTTTCTTAACAAAAACTGGCCAAATGCTGCAGAAATGCCTCCAGTGCACCGTTCTTTTTACTGTATGTATGGTTTTCTCTATGATCTTCTGTTAGAAGCGTTTAGTTGTGAAACAGTTTCTGTTATGTTCTGATCCTCCTTTGGGGAGTTAAACTATATAAATCCCTTTTTTGTAATGATTTTAGGAATTGACTGAGGCCAAAAAAAAAGATCTAACTTAAAGAGAAAAATGATGATAATATGATGCTGCTGAAAAGTATTAAAGTATTGCCATTAGATGTTGGTATAAAGTCAGTGACAGTGTAAGGTCCTGACAATGTAAAAATAAGTCAGTTAAAGAGACTATTCTCCCTAATAAGATTGTTTGATGAAAATGCCTCTTTTGCCTGTGTAACAGGGTGGTCCTTTACCGATACCGGCGACTGCAAGAGGAGGGGAAAGAAAGGAACACCATCGCCAGCAGGTAGTGGTTAAAAACAAATAAAAGCTTTATTAAAGAAATAAAAAATAAATAAAACTACTAAACTAAAAAGTAATAAAATAACCCTAAAAGTCCAAGTAGCAAACTAAAAAATGATAAAAGGGGCTAAAAGGGCTAAAAGGCTTGCAGTGGTCGGCGTCTCTCGGCTCCATCGTCTTGGGCCAGTCCCGGGTCTATGGCTGCCGCTCCTCCCGGCAGCCGCCCTCCTGGCAGCCGCCCTCCTGGCCATAGGCTACCCGGGACTGCCGCTCTTCAGGTTCCGGGCAGCCGCTCCTCTGGCCGTAGGCCTCTCTGTGGGTCCACGGCTGCCCTCCAGCTTCCACGCCGCACTTCTGTGTCTCCGCTGCCACCGCTGCCATCTCTCGAGCCCCCAGCCGGGGGACTTGACGTCCTCCCCCGGCTGCGCCTCCTGGACCCAGTCCTCCTCCGTCCCCTCTCTCAATCCTCTCCAGCCTGCTCCTGTTGTCTGCACACCGGCTTTTATCCTACCAGCATTCAATTAAGCCAGGGGAGGAGTCCTTCTCCCCAGGTGCTGCCAATCAGTTCATTAAAAGCTCCCACTAGCTTGGGAATAAACACAAGGTTAAAACCACACAAAACCATAAAAAGTGAGCTCATAATTTGCAGAGGACCCAAAGACTGTAGATTTAAAGATGGCAGCGTCCAGTACCATTGTTGTGTTAATTAAACTTCTATATAAGAGATTTTCTGATCATAGTTTCTAAGTGTAAACAGCACCGAATTGTTATTGAGTTTTACTGTTTCATGGTGGTCTGTTTTTCTTTAAAATGCAGCATGATTAAGTGTTGTTTATTAAACAAATACACTGAAATTATCTGTTGTTATTGTGGTAGCATTGTTAAAACGTCTGTGTCATTTTTCTAGCTAGAAATATGTTATTTTCTAGCTTTTCTAGCTCACAAATAGGCTGTTTTGGAGATTTCTATTTTTTCCAGAGTTGGTGCAACTGGAACGCAAAATACCTGGAAATGACGTCACCAACTCGCGTATGTTCGGAATCACGAGACAACTGGAAGGCACCATTAGCTAAACTAAGCTAATCAGCTCAGTTTAGCACAGTGACTCAGCTAAGCTAAGCTAAGCTAAGTTTGGTTAGCAACGTTAGCCCACAGACTGTGTTAGGCTAAACCAATGGTGCGTTCCAGTTGTCTCGGGATTCCGAGCAGACGCGAGTTGGGGACGTCATTACCAGGTATTTTGCATTCCAGTTACATGAACTCAAGAAAACAGCTAATTTCAGTGAATTTGTTTAATAAACAACACAAACGTCTGTGTCATTTTTCTAGCTAGAAATATGTTATTTTCCAGCTTTTCTAGCTCACAAATAGCTGTTTTGAGATTTCTATTTTTTCCAGAGTTGGTGCAACTGGAACGCAAAATACCTGGAAATGACGTCACCAACTCGCGTATGTTCGGAATCACGAGACAACTGAACGCACCATTAGCTAAACTAAGCTAATCAGCTCAGTTTAGCACAGTGACTCAGCTAAGCTAAGCTAAGTTTGGTTAGCGACGTTAGCCCACAGACTGTGTTAGGCTAAACTAATGGTGCGTTCCAGTTGTCTCGGGATTCCGAGCAGACGCGAGTTGGGGACATCATTACCAGGTATTTTGCATTCCAGTTACACAAACTCAAGAAAAAAATAGAAATCTCCAAAACAGCCTATTTGTGAGCCAGAACAGCTACAAAATAACACATTTCTAGCTAGAAAAATAACACAGACGTTATAACAATGTAACCATGACAACAACAGCTAATTTCAGTGAATTTGTTTAAGAAACAACACATAATCATGCTGCACTTTAAAGAAAAAAAATTCAATAACAATTCGGTGCTGTTTACACTTAGAAATTATGATCAGAAAATCTCTTACATAGAAGTTTAATAAACACAACAATGGTACTGGACACTGCCATATTTAAATCTACAATCTCGGGGTCCTCTGCAAATTATGAGATCATATCTCAGAAAAACTGCGCCACTTCCTCGGAAAATTACCTCGGAAAAACGAGTTCCAAGACAACTAGAACGCACGATAAGCTAACCAGCTACTGACTGAAGTTTCATATCTACACAAACGGTAGAGAAGTGTCTGCCTTCTCATCTAACTCCAGCTAAAAATGTTATTAGATTTTACTTCCCAACAAATTTAACTGTCACATAACTCTGTCACACAAGACAAATAGTTAAAAGTTCAGCATAAGCATCAAATTACAGCTTTGGGTACCATGGTGATGAGTCTGCTAATATCACACATTCACCAGCTAACTGGTCTCAGTGATGTGACAATTGTGTTGATATCTAGTGACTCCACAACTCAGCTGGTTTTTGTAAAAAATGCATTGTTGCTTAAAGGGGAAGTTCAGGATTTTTGACATAGGGCCTCATTTTTGAGTGAGCCAGGATACTACTTATCACTGGAGACAGTTTCAACATGTTTCATCCCGTTATTCTACTTCCAGGAGATCGCAGATGCTAATGCTAGTGTAAGTCAATAGGAATCTGCTAGCCTGTTATTAAAAACAATCTTTACCACTCCACAGAATCCGAGGCAAATAATTTATTCAGACTATTTGTGTAAATGCCGTGTTAATAGAATAATGTTACAAATAAAACTAACCTGCATTTCGTTGCATTTTAAATTGTTGCTGCTAAGACACGTTACAAAGTTTTACTTCCTGTATTTGGTAGCGGAGTGATGTTATCTGCTGCTATGAAGGAATCCGATTACACAAATATACAGTCAAAACTATGGCCAGGTCTGAAAGGCATGAGGATATGTCGGATTTTGAAGATGATTTTGAACTTTTTTCATCAAACTGTCACCATGTCTCTATGAACCGGAATAAACTGACAAAGGTAGTAACACGACCACCTGGAAGCAAAGTATATCATTCCACAGCTGGTACGAAACTAGTTCCTCAATATGTAACGCAAAATTTACTTGTAAAATTTATTAGTTTTACTAATTTAACACACAAGTTTACTAGTTTAAAACGGCATTTACACAGATAGGCTTGCTGATCTGCCTTAGATGTTCTGTGGAGTGGACAAGATTGGTTTTAATGACAGGCTAGCAGATTCCTATTGACTCACACTAGCAATAGCATTGGCGACCTCCTGGAACCAGAATAACGGGATGAAATATGTTGAAACTGTCTCCAGTGATAAGTAGGAACCTGGCTCACTTGTAAATGAGGCCCTATGTCAAAAATCCTGAACTTCCCCTTTAAGAGTTGGACAATATCAGTAAAAAATCCAACATTGAACATCCCCAGTAATCATAATTTAATATTCTAAATTGAGAAATCAATCTCTACAGTCTGGCTATCAGGTCCCGCTGAGACTTGAACTCAGATGGCTGGATTCAGAATCCAGAATGCTAACCGTTACATCATGGGAGCCTACATGTAGACACAGCACATGTTGCATTCTTGAAGCCATGTTAACGTTAACATGGAGTGGTCTCCATCTCCATCTTTCTATGATGAGGGTCTGAGAGCTGCGCTTCGTCTGGTCCCTCCCCTACAGACCTGGTTGCCATGGTAACTGTACCAGGTGCATAAAGCCCCAGATAGCATGGCCACTGTAGGATCCTGAGG
Organism: Atherinomorus stipes; assembly: GCA_023101725.1. Taxonomy (NCBI): domain Eukaryota; kingdom Metazoa; phylum Chordata; class Actinopteri; order Atheriniformes; family Atherinidae; genus Atherinomorus; species Atherinomorus stipes. Next base: position 435,659 of record JALJCO010011227.1, on the reverse strand, counting down.
ACACGCAAACCCCTCCACCACGGTAAGGTGGCAGCTCAGGGAGGGGGAGGTTTTTTTTTTTTTTTTTTTTTTTGGGGGGGGGGGGGGGGGGGGTTTGTTTTTTGTTTTTTTTTGTTTTCTTTTAGGTGGGGGGTGGGGGGGTTGTGTTGTTTTTTTGTTTGTTGTTTTTTTGGGGGGGGGGGGGGTTGTTTTTTGTTTTTGTTGTTAATCTTGTTTGGGTTTTTTTGTTTTTATAAATGTTTTTTGGGAGCTGTTTTTGTTTTTTCTTTTGGGGGATTTTTTTATTTGGGGGCTTCCTTTTTGTTTTCTCTTTTTTATTTTCTTTGGGGGGGGGTGTATTGTGTTGTTGATTTGGGGAGATTGTTATTTTTCTTTGGGTTTTATTGCTTTTTTAATGTTTTGTATTTTTGGTGCACTGTTGGTGGGTTGTTGTTTGTTTTTCTTTTGGGGGGGGGGGGGTTGTTTGTTCTTTGGAGTTTGTTTTGTTTTAGTTGTTTGTCTTATTTTGCTTTACTTTTTGTATTTCGGTGCTTTTTGGGGGTCTTTCTTTTTGGGATGGGTTGCTTTATTTTTATTTTTAGTTCGTTATTTTTTTGTTTTGTTTTTGGGGGGGGGGGTTGTTATTTGGGTTTTGTTTTTGTTTCTTCATTTTTTCTTTTCTTTGCTAACTGAAACTGTTTGAAGTGATCTTAGGTGCGTTGTGTGTGTGTGTTGTGGTCCGTTCTAACTTTATCTTCTAAATTCTTCTTAAGAACCTGACAGCTTTCTCTAGCTTGTTTCCAACTCTGGAGAAAAACCTTTGGAAGGCGTTCTTCTTTTTGTGTTCCTTTAAGATGTATAGGTTGTATTTAAGGGATCTTATAAGGATTTTGTCAAACACCTCATCATCTGATGACATTGCTGCAAGCATCAACTTTTCTGATGATCTGAAAACCTTATAAAGGTCTATGATTACAACCTTGGTAAGCTCGTTGAGGTTTTCCTCGTTTATAATGATGATTTTATCATTCTCAATGTCCACCTTAGCGATGATCAACTGTGAAAGCCTTTCATGTATTTTCTGGATGTCGGGGTCGAGTTTTCCGTCTTTCATCTTGTATTTAGACAAAAGTCTCAGAAGTAAAGCAACGCTGAGGATGTCTGTACAACGTTCAGCCTCAGGAGAAGAGAATTTTATTTGTGTAGGTTCTTCCTCTTCATACTCCAGGTCCTCTTTGACTTTGTCCTGATCTGTTAACGCTGCTGCTGGAAATTCTACAGGTTCTGGAATCTCTACTGGCGCTAAAAACTCTGCAGGTTCTGGAAACTCTGCTACTGCTGAAAACTCTGCTGGTGCTAAAAACTCTGCAGGTTCTGGAATCTCTGCTACTGCTGAAAACTCTACTGGCGCTAAAAACTCTGCAGGTTCTGGAAACTCTGCTGGTCCATCACTGGGACGTGATGGCTGTCTCGAAGGAGACGACATCGAGCCCTCACGGATCTGCAGTCCAGTCTCAGAGACATCCGGAGATGGCACCCCCTCTTGAAAAAGTCTTTCGATGTCTTTGAGAGTGTCTAATACTTTGATGTCAGTATTATCTTCAGACGGGGTTCCAAACCCCTGAAAAACCTGCTGCAGGAACTTACCGACTGCGTCCTCTGTGATGGCGTACATGACTTCCGGAGTGAACGTTTGCCTGCTTCCGCCTACCTTCCTCCTCACGGTGGAAATAACTGAATCAGACAGACATCTCCTCTCTGGTACAAGCGGTCTGTGGTAAAACTCTGCGGTCATGAGATAATCATACATCCTATCGGTCAGCTTTCTGGCGAACTCCTGCACCTCCTGGCAGTGTTTGATGTCCTCCAGGTGGACCATCATGTCCTCTGACGAGCTCAGCTTTGATAAGACCAGCTTCAGATCAGAGTCCACAGTTTCAAACCTCACCGGTGAATCCGTCTGCTTGATGATGGTGGTCAGTCGTCTCGGGCTGCTCGGGTTGGTTCCAGGTGAAGTTCTACCTTCAGGTTCTGGCACGCTCCCCGGTATGGAGCTGGTGTCTTCAGGTATGGGAGTCTGTTGGAGTCTCACCACAAACTTTTCATCCTGTCTGTGAAAAGCTTTCTTCAGACCCTCCTTCATCTGGTTAAACTGCTTTTTAATCAGCTGTGAGCGGCGGGGAGTATTTTTGGCTGCATGGTCCAGGATGATTTCAGGAGATTTAGGACCTGAACGCGCAAAAAAATTTCGGATCTTTTCTGCGATTTTTGACATCTCAAAGTGAGCGTCAGGTGAGACTCTGCAGAAGCCAGGAGGGTCCGGGTCTGCAGGCTCGGGGCTTTTTATGTTCTCCAGGATGAGGTTTACAATCTCAGCAGCTGCGCTCTGGGCTGAGGCGGAGGGTCTGACGGGTGAAGCCTGCTGGGGGTCTTCTCCTTCCGGGCCGGACCTCCTGCTCAGTATGAGGCTGACGCTGCCCGCCGCTGATGTCACAGACCGGACTGACTTGACAGAGACCGGCGTCAGAGACCGGCCGTCAGATGACTGTGCGTCAGGACGCCTACACGTAAATAATCTCTTCAGATAGTTGCCCGCGTGGCGGACCATGCGGCCGAGATGCGGGATGTTGAAGCCCCCGACGTAAAGAGCAGGTGAGGGGATGTTCCTCTGCGTGTTCGCTTCTGAAAGCAGAGAGCTGACTTTCCTCTCCACCTCCTCTTCTGCCATCTCTGTTAATTTTCTTGCTTCTGTGTCTTCAACAACAGAGTCCTCAGCTACACTCATGTAAGAGCGAAAACTTTTGGAAATTGAATCCCCAAGTACGGCTCTAACGGTCGGCAAAGCCGTATTTTCACTGTATTGTTTGGCATATTCCTCAGCAGTACAAAGGTAGTCTTTTAAGATCTTTGCTGTTCCTGTCTGGATGAGTTCTGCTATTAGGCCGCTGAGCACGAACTCTAACTCTGGATCCATCCTTCCTGTGGCCAGCAGGGCCCACTGGCTCGCTGAGACCTGGTCCAGGTATTTCCTCACCACTGGACTCACGTCTGTCTCCGTCATGCTGTGCGTCATTTGCTGTGTCTTTTCCATCGTGTCTTGTCTCCAAGCTGTCAATGATTGACTGAATTTCTTTTTAAAAGTGAGCTGTGTCTATAAACTTTACAGCCGTGTCACACTGATGTCATACAGACGAGGCTTTGCTACGTCACAGGCGTGTAGGCGCAACATAGCGAACTGTATGACGCCATACAACCCCACTACTTTGATCAAAAATAGACTACATGAGAGAGAGAGAGAGAGAGAGAGAGAGAGAGAGAGAGAGAGAGAGAGAGAGAGAGAGAGAGAGAGAGAGAGAGAGAGAGAGAGAGAGAGAGAGAGAGAGAGAGAAGTCTCGCGGGAACAGCAACACCCCGAAGACTCGCGCCGGATCCGGATCACGTGTCCAGTAGTCATTCTACAGAGTGGAGCATTGTGTATCCATGGCAACCAGACATAAGTAGATGCTTCCCAGCTGTAAACCGTGTCTGTTTTGTAAACAAAACACACGTGAATGATGTAGTGTTGAAGATGAGACAGGGTTGCGTGGAGAACAATGTTGGCATGCACTGGAGGAGGCGGATTTCCAGACAAACCAGAGCAAGGCGCAGATTGATTCTGTTGAACCGCAAAGTCCTGACCGTTCGCAGATATTATCGGAGAACAGCCAGGTAGCGGTGAGTTGTAAAAATGAGCATTGACGCTTAGCTTGGGAAGCAGCAGAGGTGGGAATTGTGGAGTCAATAAGCCTTTCCTATGTCTATTATTTGTTCTGCCCAGCTACTGAACCAGGTGAGTCCAATCAGCACAATGAATTAAACTGGGCTGACTGGACTCAGTGGTTGGGCAGAACAAAATGACATGGGAAAGACTTGACTCCACAATTCCCGCCTCTGCTAAGCTCTTGTTGGTAATTTGTCCGGTGTTTGTGAACAACCTGTTGATGTTAACATTTGAAATACATTAGTAGCTTGCAAACACAAACATAAACATTACCGTTAGGCATGGCGTGTAACCCTATAACACGGCATTAACCCAGGTAGGTCAACCTAAGTCTTTTGTGAAAACGACCTTGAACTGGGCAGACCACACGCACCTGTCCTCTGAAGGTAAGTTAGATACTGTCTGTGTGGAGCTGCTGATCTGAGATCAGATCACTGAGCAGTAATTTACTTCTTTCCCTACAGAGTCGTTCAGATTGTGAACCTGTTCAACAGGCTGCAGAAGGAAACAGTTTCCGCCTCTTTTAACTTTTTATGAAGATGTTTTCATCTCCAACAAGCAGATTGTTTGATTTAAGACTAAATCTGACTCAGCAAGCAGCTGTGTGGAGGCAGTGGAGCAGGATGAGGTGAGCTTCAATGCTGCTGAAATAAGACATTCACAGTAGGAATGGGAATACTGATACCCTGGTGTCGATACTTGGGGCGATACTGCATTAGACTCCCAAAGTACTCCAAATTAATATAAAAAAAAGAAACAGTGCACCTGCAAATAAATATGAAGTAGAAACATTAAACTTGTAATTTAAAAAAAAATGGTAAATTTTGCCAAGTGGGAGTATCGGCTAATGTTGATACCACAAAAAATATCGCAAATATCATCTGGCCGATGTATTGGTCTATCCTTACTTAAGTTATTTGATAATTGAAAGAAGTTTTTTCATCTTATTTTTGTTTAACTTACTCATCAATATAATATAGTATTGTTTTAAAAGTATCTCTTTCCAGTACTTCTGTTATCAAGTTTTACTTTTTTCTAATATCTCCCTTGTATTCAAGATATTAATGCAAACTGTACAATCGTGTGATTTTCATTTAACTCGTTTTCTTGCCAAACAACACACATGACAGGTTAATAGGTCACAGTCCACATTAGGACGGTGCTACCCACACTCTGCAGGGAGCATTTCCTGTGGTCGTCTGCATGCTGCTACCACTGGGGGGGGGGGGCCAAACATTGAGGGGCTAAAGGACAAAAAGTTTGTATGAATTGAGGAAATTCATTTCTCTCTATTAGATTCCAATATGCAAACTATCCTTCTTTTCACATTGATTTGCTTATAAATCTTAAGTATACTTTTTTTTTTTTCTTTTTAAGACGATGGATCAATACTTACAACTACGAGGAAAGATCAATATATATCTCCTGGGGAATAATTCATGAATGTGTGGTATGCGGAGGTTATTCTTGAAGTCATAATACTGAAAACCTGAAGTGTAGATTAAATTCCTCACATTTTCAACATCTAAGTAGAAACAGATTGCAAATGTTATAGCACATCGTACTCGTCATGAAAGACAAAAGGGGAAACTTAAAAAAGTATCTGCTGGTTTGATTGATTAATTTCTAAAGGCAAAAGATATTAAATTAAATAGTATTATTTTAATTAACAGAGCAAATTAAACAAAATGTTATAATTTCATTTCCTCCCGCTAAGGTCAAAATATCAGTTTTACCTGAAGTCATCTTACATTAATGCACCTGCTGGTTAAAACATTATCAACCTCTTATTTGATTTTTCCCATAGATTTAAGGAAGGATAATTTCAAATAGCAAATCAAAATGAATGTAGACTCGGACATGTGCAGAGCTCAATGCTAAGCTCTGAACAAGTCTGCTAATTACGACTGATCTGAGTCTGGAGTGTTAGTGCAGGATAGGGGATCTCGGTTTTAGAGGTTTTCCTGCGCCAACCCACCTCACTCAAAAAGCCTGAGCAGAACGAGTCATTGTAGAGATCTGTTTAATCTGCATCAGGCAGGTTCATGCAAAAAACAAGCAAGAGTTTGAGATTTTCAGTTTCAATTCACTTTTACAAGCATTCAAATTCATACTGATTATCAAAAATGTTGAAAACAAATGTAGAACACTGTCGCTTCATAATCAGATTTACTAGTCAAATGTGGGTAGATACAAAGAACCTGACTGGGTTGGTTCTAATAGTCAAGTCACATTCACTTTATTTATATGTATTCCAAAAATTATAGATCATAAATTTGCCTTTAAGGGTTCCACAATCAGCACAGTAGCTGTTTCATGCAGAATGGAGCAATTTACATAAACATAAACTACAATGTTCGAGTTTGCTAAAGCTTCTGTGAGCTTCTTTAGCAGGGATCCTTCATCCTGGTCCTGGCAGCGTCCTGCAGGTTTTAGAAGTTTCCCTGTAACATCACACCTGATTCAGACTTTAACTTGTGCAGAGTTTGATGTCAAGCTCTGCACAAGTCTGCTAATTACCCGTTAATTTGAATCAGTGGTGCTGCAGCAGAGAAACATCTGAAATCTGCAGGACACCGCCTCAAGGACCAGGATGAAGACCGCTGTTTAAAAGTTTAAATGGGCAGGGCTCATAAATTATCCCGGAAACAACCGCTAGGGGGCAACAGAAAAATGTTTTGGCACCACATCTGGAAAACTGTCATAATGCAAGAAATCTAACATGTTTGATCACTTTCAAGGGAAAGACAGAAACTGCTGACATCACAGTCCAGGTAACAAGAAGCAAAAGTAAAAGATGCTAAAATGCTCTTTAGACATGATCGTTCTCTATGAGTTGGTCATATGGAGCCGCAACTTCATTCAGTCTAAAGTCACTTAATTTTAGATGTAAACATAAAAATACGGACAGAGATGTAACAAAAGAGTAAAGTTGACATCATGTGCATAGACTCCTTCTCATCCTCACATATTAAATCTGCTGCTTCTTAAAACACACCAATGTTCAGTTGGTGAAGCATTTCTCAGGTTAAACGTCTGTGTGGTTTTGTTTGTGAATTATCTGCAGGCCTGCAGCTTCTCAACAGCAGATAAATGAAGTGCAAAAACCTGAAAGATTCCACCAGAGAGTTTTTACTAATCAAATACACGTGTAGCTTACAAATAAAAAAGCATTCAGACCTGCAACTCAAAGACCAATCATAATAGCAGAGTTTCTGCAAGAGAAAAATGCAGAATTTAAATATTTTCCTTTAAAATCATTATGATCCAAATCAGAATGAGAAAAAACAGATTTCTTTTTAAATAGAAAATATGTTTATAAAACTAATTTATCTTCAAAATATTCCCTGCCATTATTATTCACAGTAAACAAAGTACAACAACCTTCATCATATCAGCGTCTCCTCGTTCTAAGCCCAAGGCCCCCAGGCTCCAGTGGGGCCCGGGTCACATCTGGGGTCATCATTGGGGAAGTTTATGGGCAGAGCACTTTTCTGGTGGTGTTGGAGTCTGTTGAGGAGAAACTCGACGACAGTGGGGAACTGAGCAGACACCTCGTTCCTCTCCTCTGGATCCTTTTCTATGTCAAACAGCATCACAGACTTCGGAGGGTCCGTCTTAAAGGGGCCAGAGTCTGAGTTGTTGTGGCCGGGCCGGGGGAACCAGACGTCACAGCCTGGATGAGGGATAAGATGAGGGGAGAATCTGAGTAGGCAGCGTGCAGCTGGAGCAGTCTCATTTCTAAATTTAAAAGTAGGGATGCATGATATAATCGGCTCCCTATCGGTATCAGCCTTAAAACTGAGTATCGAACATCGGCCACCCCACCGATATTTAACCGATCAGCCTGCTGTTTCTAAAGTCTAAAAAAAAAAAAACTTCTTTGTCCTCAAAAACTTCTTTTTTACAGACTTTAAAACTTCTAAAGACTAGGGGTGGGAAAAAATATTGATACACTGAAGTAATGCAATATTTTCATATGCTGATATCCTGTTAACATTTTCAAATTGCGGTATCGATCTATTTTACCAACGAAATCTTGCGATATTTCATGGTTCTGTTACGAAATCTCACGAGAATTCACGGAATATCGTGACATTTTGTAACAGAACGATGAAATCTCATGAGATTTTGTAGTAAAATAGATTGATAACGTGTTTTTAAATGTAGATTTGATATTGGCATGTGAAAATATCATGATATTCCAGTGTATCGATATGTTTTCCCACCCCTAATTTTCAAAGTGTCAAAAACGAATAAGCAGTCATTGCAAATAGCAGTTTTGTTTTTTTTCAGCTTTAATATTGGTATCGATATTGGTTATCGGCCACATAAGTTTTAAAATATTAGCATATTGGATATTGGCCAAAATGCCAATATTGTGCATCCCTATTTAAAAGGATCCCCATTAGCTGATGTCAGTTACGCAGTGTTCACACCAAACGCGATTTGGGCGTCAAAAATGCGCCTGACGCCCAAAGTTTGACGCTGGTTCAGATCAAATCAGACGCTGACATTCAAAGACAAAAACACAGAGCAAGTAGAGTGTGGTGGTGGAGTCGGTTGTTTTATTTTATCTTTGTATGATTGCAGATGAAACTGAGCAGCTGGTTGGCTTTATTTACTCCACAAGGAGAACGTTGTCGGGCATCTCTGTGCCGTGTCTGGATTCATCAGATTATTCAGAGGTGTTCTGCGTTTGGTGAGTTTCACCATTTACTCCAGGAGCTGCACGCTAGGGCTGTGGGATACACTGATATGATAATGGGATATGATATTAACATGACAGAGATATATTTGCACATATCGTTACATTGCGATATTAGTTGTGCAAATTTTTTTTTGCTTTATTTTATCGTAATGACCCAGCTGCACCTCGAATGTCTACAAAGGGGTCACCTGATTATTAAATAAGGATGGGAAAAAATATCGATATCATGAAATGTCGCAATATTTTCATATGCCGATACCATATCTATATTTAAAAATGCGGCATCGATCAATTTTATGAAGGAAATCCCGCTAAATCTCAACGTTTTGTTACAAAATCTCAATAGATTTCATGAAATACCGCGAGTTTCATCGTTGTTACAAAATGTTGCATTTCATGAAATCTAAAGAGATTTCGCAACAAAACAATGTCTCGCGAGATTTTATTAGTAAAATAGATCGATAACCGTGTTTTTGAATATAGTTATTGGCATATGAAAATATCGCAATATTTCAGTGTATCGATATTTTTTTCTGACGAGATTTTGTAGGTAAAATCTCACGAGATTTTGTAAGAGAACGATTAAACTAGCAAGTTTCATGAAAACTCGCAAGAATTTGTAACAGAACAACAAAATCTTGCGAGATTTTGTTAGTGAAATAGATCAATACCACATTTTTAAATATCGATGTAATATCAGCATATGAAAATATCGCGCTATATTTTTTTCCCCACCCCTACCAAATATCCCGTTTTGTTTTTTTCTCAGGGAGAAGAAAATCCCGGTTGATCTAGGATATAACATACATATCCTATTAGTTTTGTTTGAACAATTTTCATTAAGTTTGACTTGTTATACAAAGTTGAGGTATTTTTCTAATTTTGCACAAGGAATGAATATTACATAATTTACTTTTCAGCTTTAATATCGGTATCGATATCGGTTATCGGCCACATGAGTTTTAAAATATTGGCATATCTGATATTGGACAAAATTCCAATATTGTGCATCCCTAGTCATCCAGAGTCACAGAAATTAAGACATGCACACTCACATTTACATATATATCAACATATACACGTGCGCATACACAGGTCCAGTGCAAGTCGCATGTTTTTCAGTGTTTGAATTCTCTTCTAGGAACAATTGGCAAACTTGTCTGTATGTTGGATGCTCAAACATCTATTGAATATATTTTTCTCATGGTTTCATTGAGTACATTCCAAATTTGTGTGCTCTATGTCCCACTATCAGAGATTCTCTTCTGGTAATATTTTCTCTTCTTCATCCTGTTGACTTTGGTCACATAAATCCTTAAGACTACAAAAATGTTTTATATCTACAACAACAGAACCAGAAAGTTCTGCAACCGTTTTTGCCTCATCCCTTTGAGACATCAAGCTCTTTAACTCAGTGTCAACCCAAGGAGCGCTTTTGGCTTTCACTGTTAACTTCTTTAACATGGTGTCTCATGAAAAGATCCATAAATAAATTGAGGTATTTACATCATCAATAGCACAAACTTCATCCCACTGAATGTTACTCAATTCAATTATAAAGTTTTCCTCATTGAATGTTCTATTACTTTTTTCATTATAATTTGGGACAAGCTTTAGATAGCTTTGTTCTCCTGGGGACAGCTATACAGATGTGATCATTGAAACCAACTAATTCAGTTCAAATCAGTGTATACTTTGATGTTTCCTAATAGTTGTCTAATGCAGGACTTAAGTAACCCTTATAAAGGATGTCCATTCCACAGAGTAACAGAGATAAGAAGTGAATATGTGTGCATTCATGGGTCTGACTCCCTCACTTATAGACTAAACATGTCATTACAGGTAACAGAAGATACCGACCTGGGTAGCCAGTCAGCAGCTTCCAATTTGAGGATCGAATGGCCGCGTGAATGGACACATTGAAGCTGGAGTTGGCCCACAGGTCTCTGCTGACCCCCCGAGCCAAAGTTAACTGGCGTTGTCTGCCAGGACCTGCAGGGAGCAGAGGACAGAGCTGATTGTGCAGGTTATCCACCTTTAAAAAACACTGGAAATCGCTGATCAGGATGATATTAGACCAACACTGGACACAAAGCGCCCTCTGTGGATGTCTATGTAAACTATAAAAGAAGCTAAACTGGCACCAAGTTTGAGTACATACCTGAAAATCAGTCAGTATCGAATGGAGGTATTAGAATGAATATACCAATAAGAAAGACCTCTTTTGTTCAGTGAAATCAGCAGTATAACAGCAGGAACTTAACGGTTAAAACAAATAAAACTGGATGAAAATCAATCTGTTTAAGAAGAAAAATGGTTTTCTGTATGAATTTCCTCAAGTACGTGGAACTTGGATAGAGGAATTTGACAAATATGGTGGTAATGTGGTTGATTCAGCCCCAGTCTTCCATGTCTGCCAAGCACAATGAGTAATTTGCCATTGGAGCAGTTCTGCAGATGCAGAGATGATACACAAATGGGAAACAACAGTCACGGTTACCAGTTCTCATAATTTCACCAGCTCCATAAAGCAAAGATAAATAATTTCTCCTCGTTGGGGCTGCATCCAGAAATTTCTCATAAGAGCTATGCCTGCTCTCATGGAAAATGTGTCCCAAGAGTGAGCACACATGTCTACGTTTTCCCCAAAACAAGGTGATCTGGCCTTGAGAGTATTCTGAGGTTCATGCCGTTGTTGACCCCGACAATATGGTCCTGATTAGGCAGATTTGCAAGTGATTTCAGCCTCCTAACGCTGTCAAAAACAAGTACTTCCTCACATTCTTTGCATGAAGACAAATCCGCACCCACAAAAGACATGTGTTCCCATTGAAGCTCGTTTAGCAGAGCCGGTTCCACCACAGCGACATGACTGGAGAGTTAAAACATTTCCGATCTCAGCGTTTTTAAACCGCACGATAAAAGCTTTGACATTCAATTCTTCACTGATCGTTACACAAATGACATGTGGGTATCTTAATTGCTCTCACATGCAATAAGCTGGTCTGCTCGATGTGGACGAAGCAGACTGTTGCGTAAGAGTGGAGTATTCAGTTAGGTGGGAACACTGCTATGCAAGCAGGTGAGGCGATAGAAAATTTAAACTTTGCAAGCATCAGGATTTGATTTAGTTCAGCTCTTCTTGCGCGCTTGTTAAGGAAAAGGGTGTCAAACCCCAATCATTTGTGCATGAGCAGAGGAGGGTGTGCCCCTCCTCATCTATGGGCTCAGGAAGGAGGTGGGGGGAACAGTAGGAAGAGACTGAGTTAGCAGAGAAATTGCTAAAAGGAGAACAAAGTATGGAGGGGAAATTTAGGGGGGATTGAATTCTCTTTCTCTCTCAGCAATCAAGAAGTTCAGGGACCCCTCTGTGGGGATCCCTCTGCTCACACAAGAGAAAAGTAGAGTCTATTCAAGTTCATGAATTAAACAGAGAAACCCAAAGAGGCATGAAGAGTGTGAGGAGAAAAGGAGAGGGAGCATCTAGAGGGAGAGGCTGGCTCAACGGGACCAAAGAAAGAGAAGAATCTCAGCCTGGAATGTAAGAAGGGAGGCTGCTTTTCTCTTTGGTGGCCAACAGTAAAGATTGAACATAAAACATGACATGAAAGCTTGTAGCAGTGATGCTCCTCACTGGTTTGTCTTGTCATCTTAATGATTTAGATGGTACTGACCACCAGTAAACTTTGAGGATAATTTGAGCAACACTGGATTAAGTTGTGTAAATAGTCCTGTCTTAGAAACAATAAATCAAGGGCTGGACTTTCCAGAGATGTCTTCTTATAAACTGAGACTAATTAGACGTTTTCTTTTGCAGATTAGAGCTTCACTTCATTTATAAAGTATTTCTCCTGTTTCTTACAGATTAATGGAGCATTTAGTGTCTCCCAGTTGCTTGAACTTTTATGTTTTGTGCTCTTGAATCAGCCAAAAAAGCTCTGATAGAGCCAGTGTAAACTCCCTGCTCAGCACTGAACAGCCCACATAAAAGATAACCGACTCCAGTGTGATTGATGATTCTTGGTAAGCAACAGCTCAGTCCTTCTGAGAGATGACACTACATGTAGGTCAAATGCTGACTGGTTGGAAGTTCGCTTTCGGAGAAAAGGGTTGAACCACTGTTTCTGATAAGCACAGCTTTCTCAGATAATTAAGCTAGTTCATTATTTTTGACTGGACTTTGGACATCAGCCCCACAGAGGGATTGATGGTTAAGATGCCTTATGTATGCTCATCTCTCTTTGTCTGCAAGCAGTAGCTTGCAGACAAAGAGAAAATTAGCATCATCTCAGCAGGAGAAGCTGATTTGGGGCATATAGGTGCCTCATCACAGCTGTGAACATAATCCACAAAAAAAAAAATCACATTATCCTCCTTATTTATGAAGATTCTGTCAGTCTTCAAGCCTAACATTTAGAGAAAGGCAGGAGGATGACCCGTGTATTATATCTCACAATCAACCACTCAGTAGTTGCATCCTGGATTCTGGTTAACACTAAAGGGAATTTTTAGTACTCACACTGGTACTTAATATCAGGAGTGATGACAGAGCAGTACAAACTATTTCATGTAGCTGATATTGCTGCTATGTCAATTCTTCAAAGAAAAAAACATCAGTTTTTACAGCGGGGGGATTGTTTTGACACACTAGACTTCCCTCCTAAGTAAAAAGGTTGGGTGCGGTAATGATACGCAGCTTTACCTGGAGACCAAGTTCACTTTATTTTGATTGGCTACACCTTATTTGGCTTAAACCTTATTTAGAGAAAGTAGGTCGCCGGACGGACTTTGCTAAAGGCTAACTGTTAGCAACATGGGGACTTCAGACAGTGAGCTACAGTATGTTTTTCAGACATGACAGCATTTAGAAAATAAACTTACAGGTAATGACAACGTTGTGGTCGCCATCTTCAGTGTTGCTGCAGAAGTTTTCTTTTAAATCCATTTGATCTAAAACCCAGACCTGAATTAATGTTGAATGTAGTCAGACATGCTACTGTAGCTCAACTCACATCAATGTATCAGCTCAGCATGGGAGGGGGGGAGCAGAGCGGAGTTGGAGGAGGGGGGTGTTTGCTTGATAGTGTGCTCTAATTTGAGCAAATAAATTATGTGACATGCTAAAACTATGTCGAATGATAAGCTGCTGTCTGATTCAACCGTTTTTGAACAAAGATACAAAGCTGACTGACCATGAACAGGAACTTTGATACTCGCTCTGGACATTCACATGGCCTCATCAGTGCACAACAGATCATATTATACCCCCAAAACCCCAGAAAAGTGAAATTTGATGTCATGGTACCTTTAAGAACCACACAATTTAATTCAATTTTGATTCTTTGGGTTGGGATTCGATTCAATATTTTTTTTTTTTTTTTTTTTTAAAGGATTTTTGGGCACTAGTGGCCTTTATACAACAGTGTATAGTGACAGGAAAGGGGCAGAGAGAGTGGGGAGTGACATGCAGCAAAGGGTCCTTGTCCGGGAATCGAACCGGGGCCGACTGCGCTGAGGAACTGTAGCCTCTGTTCATGGGGCGGCTGCTCAACCAACTGAGCTAATCACCGCCCCAAGGGATTCGATTCAATATTGATTTAAATGCTTCAATATGAATTCAGTAAAAAGTAGAGACTGTTGTCAATTTTTGCATTTATATCTTATCATGCCATGTGAACGTATATAGTATGCCACCTTATACTTTGGGGTAATAAAACATCTGAAAATAAAAAATAGTTGAATGATCTAACGTGACCTTGGTCAATACAACGTAAATAACGCGCACAGTGCCCCCCATTGGTCAGGAGGTGAATCGATTTTAGATGATTTGTCAGTTTGATATTAAATTGCACAGGGAAGTATTGCGATGCATCGATTGATCAATATTTTTACTCACCCCTAGATGCAATGTTCATTTTCAATATATGGTGTGACATGCTACACAAAATGATAATGCATGCCAGTGAGATGCAGCATGATTTTCTGCAGAATACAATACCTTTATATGAGAACAGGCTGGCTGCCCGTGTTGCAGCACCCTTACCGAAATTTAGTGTGTTCACCTGGGTATGGTGTTCCAACTGATCCCGATTAATACCTTTTATCTTTTTTTTCTTTTCTTTTTTTTTTTATATACTGTTTATATCTCTGAGGGGAAATTAGGGCTCTGCATTTACCCATCTCTGTACTAGAGTACCAGAGAGCAGTGGGCTGCTACTTAAAGCGCCCAGGGATCTGTCATTTGACCTGAAATTGAATGCTGTGAGTGATTTTTGGCCCTACGATGGACTGGAAATCTGTCTGAGTGGCATCTGGGATAGTATGTAGCCCCCCACAACCCGGCATTAGGATAAATGAGTAGATTGGATGGATGGGTCCTTTTTCAATTGCACCCAAAAGCCAGTTTCTAGCAGGTGTTTAGTGTTTTGTTTTCTTAGTTTTACTGATGATAATATGAACTACACTGGATTAACAAATTATAAAAACACATCTGTTACAGTTTCAATACATAAATGAGGAAACCATTCTATCTTGGTGGATCAAAATGCATCACATCTGCTGTCTCAATCACCTACTGTATTATGTGCCAGTATGGTACATTTGTGAGGGTTTTTAAGTTAAAAGGACTCCTCCCGTACCTCCCCAATTTCTAAATACAAAACTAAGGTGCTGAATTTCCTGAAAAGTCAGAAATAGTTGCCTCTGACCAGATTCCCAGTAGATCCTGAGAGATGGAGGTGGTTTAGTCCACTAATTATTAAGTGGTTTAGACAACAGTCCACTCTGCTGTGTTTCCAATGTGTTTTCAGTCCCCATGAGCCATTTCCTGGAAACCTCCCTACAATCAGAGGTTAAATGACACGCACACACCCTGCCCTCAAAACGTCAACTATCTCAGATTTCAACACTGCTGACTAATTACAGTTGCTTTGCCCCGTCACCGCTAATCGGATGATAAAATATCCCATGAGGACAGTTTTGCAATAATATTTGAAATGAAAATAAAATCTGTAACTAAATCATGAAAATGAGAGTCTATCTATATGTTTGAAAAGACAAGCTCTCATCAACAACACAAAGCCATATGGGATTTGTCCACGAACACAACTATATTCCACTCAAACAACTTTCACTCATAACAAACTTAATTTAGAATACTCTAATAAGTTTAGTCAAATGTTATGTAACATGCTATTCTGAGGCCCCGTTTTGACTTGGACATGCTTTGATTTGAGACTAGTGTTTGAATCAGGCTCAAACAATAAGCCTTTGATACTCGCGACCATGCTGGGAAGAGAGAAAACAGCAGATTTACAACAGCAGACAAGAAAGAACACATGCCCTGCACAGCATGAATACAGAGGAGGAGGAGGAGGAGGAGAAAGAGGAGGAGGTAACATGAGGTTCCCATCATCTCAGGCTTTATCAAACTGTTGCCATCGCTGTCGGATGAGTTATGACTGAGAGTTTAAACTGACCTGGGCAGGTATTCTCCCACAGTTCACAGACCTGCATGTTCGGTTTATTAGTGGCTCTAAACTGACTGTAGTCCATAAAAACATGACAACCTGACCAACAGTCTGCAGGTCGCCAGGGATCCTGTGTGGAAAGATTTACAGCAGGACTGCCAGACATCACTTTAAATAAACATCATCTTATTAACGGTGGTATTTCCCCTGGTCAGGATTCATGTACCTCTAGTTTCATACAATAACCGCTCAAAAATGAAGTCACCACCTGGATTTAACTAAGCTAATAGGTACAAGTGTCCTATTGGATAATTACTACTGGTTTCAGCTGTTAAAAAGCTATTTAACCCTAACTGATGCAGAGAGGAGCTTCTCGAGTTGGAAGCTACATCCTGTGGTCGTGGAAAAGATGTTAATCTGTTTCAGAAGGGTCATATTATTGGCACTAAGTAAAGAACACATCTAAGGAACTGCAGAAACTACTAAAACTAGGTTTAGAACTGTTCACGCATTATGAAAAACTGGAAGGATGGTGGGGGAACCATCATTTCTGAGAAAGAAAATCTTCAATAGTGGAGATCGTCAATCTCTTAAACGTTAGATGAAATCAAATTGTAAAAAAAAAAAACAGTCAAACTCAGGGTGATGTTTAAGTGATGTGATTGGGACTCAGCAGCTGTGTACAGTAGCGATAAGAAAAAAACTTATCAGTGAGGATAATTATTTTAAAAAGTTTCAGTTTGCCAGGAAGCTTGAAGATTGGACTCTGGACCAATGGAAGAAGGTCATGTTGTCTGATGGGTTCAGATTCACCCTGTTCCAAAGTGATGGAGCACTACTACCGTACTCTACTGTACAACCCAGTGGGGGCAGTCTAGGATCTGGGGTTGTTGCAGGTCTAGGTTCAAGAATTATGTCCCCAAAGACTGAGGTCAGCTGACTACCTGAATGTACTGTACTGAATGAGCAGGTTACTCCATCTTCCCTGATGGCTCGGTCAGCCATATTCCAAAATTATATCACCAGGATCCATGGTGCTCAGATTGTGAAAGAGAGGTTCAGGGAGCACGAGAATCCTTTTCACCAAGCCAGCAACCTCTGGTGGCCAACTGTGAGGCTAATCTGGAAAAATGCTAAAAAAAAAAAAAAATTGTAGTTCTCTCTTTATCCACTAAGGGCTGGCTGCAAAACATTGCCAATCCCCATAGACTCCCATGTTAAAAAGAAAGACTTCACAGCATAAATAAATATGTTTACAGCAGTAATAAACATGTTTACAGCCTGGTTCAAAACATCATTTTAGGTTCAATGAGTCAAGTTTACCTTCATGTCAATTGTGAGGGAGGCGAATTTTTTTTATAACTCATCTGTTTAAATACCATTTAATCTTGAAATTACACATAATTAGGGGCATGTCCCTTTGATTGACAGGCGGCAGACCAGATGCCGGCCTGCCAGCCGGTAGCTAACTTGTTAGCTCCTTATTTTTTCTAGGTAAGGTAAGGTCTCAGTCTGTAGCAGAGTAGCAAAATGGTGGTTTTCTAGCAGCTAACAGCAAGTCCAAACATGCCTTACCTTAGCCCAATGCTTAGGGAGCTAACCTTCGTTAGCTACTGTTAGTTTCAAGTTAGCTTGGTTGGAATTTAGCCCATAGTACGTTAGCTGTAAATCATTTGCCCTATGGCTGCTCTTTGCCCATTTTTGCATTTTCCGGGAGTGACGACACAAGCGATGCTGCAAAGATAGTGATGATGGGAACACCCAACTGGCTTCACTTTTAGCTCTTCAAAAACTAACAGGTGATGTAGCGGAAGGTTTGTCCCCTTCTGTTTACGTCTCTGCTTTTCACACATGGATAAATTACAATATTTTGAGCAGTTCACCTCTGTAACAATACATAGACTATAACTCATTACAGATTGGATGGAGTGGGGTCACAAACGGTACATGTGGCTCAGTGTCTTAAAGGGACTAGAGGCAGGAATTTTAAAAAAACAAACATGTATGTCCATTTTTTTTAATACTAATGGGTGATGAAGCGCTAAATACCAAAAATAACGTTTCCACCCATGTCTCTCTTCGTTGCCTTGAACAGGCTTTGTGCTGCAAAATGTGCTGCAAATCGATGGCCAAATTCCTGCGCTGCCCTGCGGATGTGACGTCAAACGACGCTGCATCCACATCCTAGACAGTTTTGATACAGGAAGAAGACGGTCGTGGTAAATTCAAACACTGTAAGCGAAGGTTATGGATTCTTCTGCCGTCAGCAAACGATCCAGATCAACTGAAAGACACTAAAAAGTGTAACTATGAAGAAAAAGCGTAGTAAACAACATTATAGCTTCAGTTTGTGCACGCTCCTGTGACAGCTTGGCTCGTGGCTGCAGTTACCTGAAGCGCCAGTCGCGAGTTTCATTTCTTAATCTTGCCTCTTGTCCCTTTAAACGGACATGAGCCCAGCCTACGTATAAACAGTCAAAACAGACATAAATGACTTTTCTTTTCTCTTCGATAGCTACTATCCAGTCATTTTTAGAACATACCTTCCCCAACACACCTGAATCAAATGGCTAATTACATCATTTCATTCAGCTCTGCAGAGGCCGGATAACGAGCCATTCATTTGATTCAGGTGTGTTAGAGAAGGGATGCAACCAAAATGTGGACAGTAGTTCTTGAGGACTGGATTTGGGCACTCCTGTATTAGTCTGTAATTTTTTTTTTTTTTTGGGGGGAGGCATGGGGGTATGAGCTTGAGTACAACTTAGGTCTTAAACTGAGACATTTTTACTTTGTGTGTACAGTCATCCTCAAAATTATTTATACCCTCCCATTGAAGAAGGGAAAAAAAAAATCAGCTGTCAGTGAAATAGATTGAAATTGACAAAAGTAATAATATAATTCTATGAAATTTAAAGACACTGATTTTGAATTGTGGTTCAATAGAGATATTAAAAACAAACAATAAATAAGACAGGTAAACAAACAAGATGGGGCTCCAAAGCTAAAATGTTTTTGAGCAATACTTTGAGGCAATCACTGCACTCAGGAGTTTTGTTTCATGTTCACAAAGACTTCTACACCTGTTGACATGTATTTTGGTCCTCTGTTCATGGGAAAGGCGCTCAAATGTCTGGAATAGTTTTGTTTGTTTTTTTCTAAATGATTATTTTTCAACCACAATTCAAAAGCAATATTTCATTTCACTAAATCATAATATTCTATATTTTTATTTATTATTAGTTTCTTATTTGAATTACTATGGTGAATTTAGCTTTTTCTTTAATTGGAGGGTATGAATAATGTTGAGGATGACTGTATTTTGCATTAAATGGGTAAAAGTTGACTAATTTTACACCTGGTTATTTTAATGTTTTTTTTTTTTTTTTTTTTTTTTTTTTTTTTTTTTTTTTTTTTTTTTTTAGGTTTTTTGGTGTGTTTTTTGTTTTTTTTTTTTTTTTTGGGTTTTTTTTTGTTTATATTTATTTTATTTTTTGTTATTGTTTGGTTTTTTTCCCTCTTTTTTTTTTGTGTTTATTTTTTTTTATTTTTTTTTTTTTTCTTTGGAAGATTTTTTTTTTCTTTTTTTGGGGGGGGGGGGGGTTTTTCTTTTGGGGGGGGGGGTTTTTTTTTTGTTTTTTTTTTTTTTTGGATAATTTTTTTTGGATGATTATTTTTTTATATGATTGTTTTTTTTTTTTTTTTTTTTTTTTTTGGAGAAAGAAAAAAAGTTAAAACATAAAAAGAATTTTTTTTTCTCTCTTGAATTTCATTGCCTCATCAGTGCAATAGATCATATTATACACCCAAAACCCCAGAAAAGTGAAATTTGATGTCATCCCTTTAAGGGATTTTTGTTCCCAAGTCTTTACTCAGGTAATTAGTGTTTTGCATGTTCTCCCCCCCTCCCCCCCCCCCCCAAATATTCATCCTTGCTGTATTTTCAAATTGTTACTTAAAGGCACAGTATGCAAGAATTACTGACATCTAGTGGTAAAGATAGGTATTTCAAAGAAAAGATGTTTTCTTTCAAATGACTTCATATTCTAAGCACTGCTGTGAATGTACGGTGGCTGTTAGTGGCCAAAATTTTCCCAGACATAAAGATGTTTTAATCTGTGAGTGGATCCAGTGGTCTAGCTATAGCCAGAGGTATAGCTATGACTGTTCTATAAGTAACTACTTTTTTATGTCTTTATAGGCATTACTTATCCTAAACAGTGCTGTAACTTCCATTAAACAAAGCTGGTACAGCAGTTTTACAGTTCAGAGGGTTCTCATTTCACACACATTGTTTTGTCCAATCAGGGACACCGTAGTAAAAATGGTGGAAAAATATGGCAGCCTCTATATGTGCACCCTCCAACAATTAGATATAAATGGCTTATTCTAAGAAACTAAACATATAACAGCTATTCTAGAACAGTAATTATACAACAATAGAAACAAAGTTTTAAATTATATATCACATTTTTTTTTGCCATTGACCTTTGATTTTTTTTTTTTTAACACACTGTACCTTTAAGACTTCCTCCATCGAAAATGACATTTTTTGTCTTTTTAATATGACCAAGTTATGAGTTTTAGATGCTGCAAACAAAAAGATCAAAAATACATATAAGTCTTTCCTTGCATTTAAATTCTCCAATAATGTTTAACAGCTTCTCAAAGAAAAGCTTCTATGAGCATCTTAAAGGTTAGATTATTGATCAGGAATTTGAAAACTTCATCTTGGAATTTTGAAATTCATCACAAAAACAAACAGGTATTTTCACATCACCAGTTTAACGAAGACAATAATGCGTAGCTTTAAGCCAGAATGGAGAAAGTGAACCTACACGGAGCGATGTCCTCATATTGGGCATCAATGTTGTGCAGCAGCTCCAGCCTGGGTGAGGCAAAGCCTTTGCTGTAAGATAAAAGTAGTGTTGCTCTCAGTCATATGGATACACAACCAACACACACACCACAATGTGTGACTCATGCACTGTGAAACCCGCTGGGATCTGTAAATGTGAACCAGCTGGCTGTTGTTTGCCTGGCTCTGACCGCACTCCACCACAGAGAGGACGCACCACTCGCGCTGACCACACAGTCTGATAACACAACTAAAATAACTCGCTCTCCGCTGCCTGCCTGCTGCTCCGGGCCTTCGTTTGGCGTTTACTCTGTCAGGCTGCTGTTTTCCGTTAACAGGCCGGCCAATTACAACAATGTGAAACTGTAAAGCAGCAAACACGAGCAGCAGCTTGTGCCCTGCGTTGTTGTGGCGTTTGCACAGCGATGCCAGCAGCAAGGCGGTCAGCTGACGTGCATCAGCCAATGGAGTCAAGCGGAGGCCTCTGAGTGGTAGTTTGCGGTCGTGGCTAAGCCGTGATTTTCTGCTGGGACTCTGCTGCAGCCCTCAATTTCACCTCATTGTCTGTATCCACATTTAGTTTACAAATATAATGTGTCAGTCAAGCTGGACTCGGTGGCAGCTTGTGTGATACCCAAACTCACATGGAATGTCTATCTGTGGCCCAAAAGCAGCTTCATGTGACTCATCAATTATTCTCCTACAGCATCTTTGCAAAATTCCCAAACCACAAAAGTTCAGCTACACATGTAATTCAATTTATTGCTTTTAAAATGGTTCCAACATCTCAGGTATGCCGCAGCATAAAAAGATTTGTTGCAAAACTAATTAGCTGATTTAATAGCAGAACATCACAGGCAAGAGGAATAAATCAGGATGGAAGGGTTGGAGATTTGTGTGAGAATGACTGATGGAATTTCCTTCTCTTTTTCTCCCATCGCTGCTTCAACAAAGGGCTTATTGAAGGAAAAGGGGCTCCCACAAGAAAAAGACTGGGAGCTGCAGGGGGAAGGACCAGAAGAGGCACAAGGAGAGGGCAGTCTGTCAAACTGCAGAGCTGCCGTCGCCGCACAGCAGCCATCAGCTGGGAGCTCCACATCTGCACATCTCACCTGATCGTGTTCCACATGTCGAAGCCGTCCAGCGGCTTCGTGCCGTTGGTGCTGCCTCTCGCCAGGCCAACAAGTGTAGGCAGCCAGTCAGAGACATGGATAAGTTCCCGGCTGATGGTCCCGGGTTTTTCCAAAAGCGGGCTGGTGACAAATCCGACTCCCCGGACACCTCCTTCCCACAGTGACCACTTCCTCCCCCGCAGTGGCCAGTTGCTGCCACCAGAAAGCGTCTGACCTCCGTTATCTGTCAATCAAGGGGGACAAAATGTGTTTTTAAGAGACAAGGTGAGGACATTAACGTCTACTGGAAGCCGAGTCAGAATAAATGACAGTTTTAAATTTCTGCAGACGATGAGGCACTCAGCTAACCTGTGGAGAAATACACCGGCTTCCACATGTTCATTTTAACACAAAGAAAATACTTTTTATTTACAGTCGTCCTCAAAATTATGCATACCCTCCAATTAAAGAAGGAAAAATCCCTCCAATTAACATCAGCTGCCAGTGAAATAAAATGAAATTGACAAAAGTTATAATAAATAAAAATTCTATGAAAACTGTGACATTGATTTTGAACTGTGGTTTGAAATGTGAAGTGGTGGAAGGGTATGAATAATTTTGAGAAACGACGGTATATATATATATACTGTATATATGAAGAGTTCATTTGCAAAAACAGTTAATAACCATTTAGAAAAAACGGAGTTAATTGCTTTTCGTCGCTGTCTGGTACAAACCTCCTATCTCCATTTAACATTAAAACCCTTTACTTCATACGAGTGTGATTTGGTGGAAATATTCTAAAAGTAAATGAGTTTATTTGCAGAAGCAGTTTACTCTGTTTTTTCTAGATGGTGGTGAACTGTTTTTGCAAATGAACTCTTCATACACACACATATATATATATATATATATATATATATATATATATATATATATATATATATACACACACACACACACACACATATATATATATATATATATGTATATATATAAAGTTTAATGGTTCTATTTAAGATTTGTTTACAAATGCACTGTTTCTTGTTTATATATTTATTTGTGCTTTGTTCTTGTTTTTATATGAAAAGAGTTGCAAAATTACTTTTCATTGTATCCTTCATTATATTAATTTTGGAGTGAAATGCAGTATCGACCCCAAATATCAGCATATTGTATCGGCTGATGCTGATGAGAAAGCATTGGTATCGGCCCTGAGAAATCTGTATCGGTTGATCACTAATTTATAGTCCATCATCAGACGATGCTAATGACCAAGCTTTCTGCGTATTCTGGAAAGCCAAAGCAGAGTCAGGAATTTGAAGCAGGACGACTAAATTTTGGCAGCTTTTTACCTTTCAGTGCCCCCTACTGAAGGTTAATTTGGCATTTTTCTTGCATCTTGTCCCTTCTCTGAGCTCTTTCGCGCCAGCAGAAATCAACCTGATGTTGGCTCTTGTTTTTCTCTCTTACTGTGTCACTTTGTCATTCATTTCCTCCCTTTCCTCTCATAATGTCCTCTTGGGTTTCACTGCAGAATCAGAATCATGGTGCGCGCTCAAAGAAGCCACCAACTGATAACCAGTTGCTGGTGTGTGACACGGTGCTGTAAAGTCAAATGCAGCTGTAAAGTGATGCTCTGAGCTGGGAAAATTGTGTAGTGCGGTTTTTCGGCAGGGCAATAACAGCTCTAGGAATGTGCATAATGAAGATAATGTGCCAACAAAACAGTTCAGTAGTGCAGACTTTTAAGGTCAGAAATGTATGTAATGCTGCTGTACGGGAGGCTGTGTGATGACATGCATAAATAGCATCATCAGGGTTACATTAAAAATGAAAAAAAAATGCAGTAATCCCAAGCCTAAATAGGAACCAACAACTGCTGGTACTGACTTCTAGTGAAATACTACAATTTTTATGGATCCTTTTAAAGAATTTTACCAAATCACCTGCAGAAATCCATTGTCTCCTATGTGATGTAAACGGATAGAATCCATGACAATCCATAAAACAAGAAATTCTGTAAAAAAACACAAACATCAACCTCCTGATTGTGATGGAGGAAGAGTCAGGGTATCATTAAAGTCAACAGGGTTCTTCCTCTGAGGAGCATGAATATTAGTGCAAAATTTAATCGCAATCCATCCAACAACTGTTAAGATATTTCATTCTGGACCAGAGTGGTGGAAAAACCAACCCACAGGCCCTCACTTTCTTCCCCTGAGCTGCTGGAAACACACTAAAACAACACAGCGAAGCTCATCCATGTGTCTCCCCCTGCAAGACCGATTCTCCTGCATCATATCCAACTATTACACAATGCAGTTACACTAACTGTCATCATCCCAATACGTCAGGCCAGTATAAACACACTTGACCAATTGCATCCAGGCGGGGCTCCTCTTTCAGCAGCCGAGTGTCATGCAAGTCCAGGAAGTAGTCTGTGTTGATTCCTGAGCTCTTCTGGAAAAGACCGTCTGCTCCTTAATGTCTTTTCAAGCTGTTCTGAAGGCCGGCTCTCTCTTTCCCAGCTCACTACCAGTTTCCCCACAACTCTCTTGCTCTTTCGCTCACAGTAAAGTCCTGGTGTGTAGTAAGTTTGATCACTAAAGGGATTAAGTTTATTTCTTGTTAAAGCCTCACACAAATGAAGGAGACGCAACAGCTTGATTATGAGACAGTGATAGATTAAAAAAAAAAAAAAAAAAAAAGAGTTCTGTTTGGTCAAATCCCAGAATATTTATTTACACAGAAGCATTTACAGTTTATTCAAAGTTTATGTGGCCTAATAGCGAATGTCTGCCTGACATGTGTCTGGCAAAATCTGCTGAAACTGAATCAGAACCGGCCGAATCTGGAGGAACAATGAAACGGACCACCTACTGCAAACAACCACAGGCATAAAAACGCCCACACTTCACCTTCACAGCATTGTTCCTGCTTTCTAATTACCCTTTAAAACACTAATGCCACTAAAAATAACCCTCAAAGTAGTTACCTACTTCAGATGCAAACCATTAGATGTTCCACATGTGGAAAACTGTGAGCAGGGAAGGGGTTAGATGAAGTGGTTGAAGCCTCATATTGCCCACATTATGCTCCTTTTAATGCCTTTAAGATGGATAATTGTCAACAGTGCAAAAACTGAGATTTGTTTTTAAAAGAAGGCTGCCCTCTAGTGGACATCCAGAGAATTACAACCCCTAGGAATGGTGGCAATCATGCAGAAATACAGTATCTGTCAAACGATGAAGGATAGACCGATACATCAGCCGACAGATATTTGTGTGTTTGCTGGTATCGGTATTGGCCGATACATGGGGCGTGTTGGCCGATACCACCCCCCTCTGCATAATTTACAGACGGACGTTTGCACAGGCAACAGTTTTTCTTAATATTACAAGTTTGATGTTTCTTTTTGATATCATTACAAGTACACTGTTTCTTTTTTATATATCTATTTAAAGTTCTTTGTTTCCATTTGTATCTTAATCTTCATCTTTTCCTTCATCATATAAATTTTGGGGTCAAATGCAGTATCAGCCCCAAATATCAGTAGTTTGTATCGGGCATCAGCTGAAGCTGATGAGAAAATATCAGAATTGGGCCTAAAAAAATCTGTATTGGTCGATCCCTAATACTGATGCAGTGAAGCTTGATCCATCAGTTTCTGTCTTATAATGTAATTTTCAAATAGTAAAAACACAAATTCCTGACTGATTAGGTTTTATTCCACCACCACAATTAACAAATAAAAAAATATGTAAATATAGTAAATAATAATAAAAAAAAAAAATCCTTATTTTTTGTTACAGTCCTGTAATTCAATAAATTCCCACAAATATAAGTTTTGGAGCTTTAATCAGTCTCCTGCTTTTAATCGGTTCAGATTAAGGGTAGACCGATACATTTGCTGGCCAATATTTGTTTTTTTTTGCTGGTAACGGAATCGGCCGATATGACGGGTGTGTTGGCCAATACCCCCACTCGGAATAATTTACAGACTTTTAAAAATATATTTTACAAGTGTAATATTTCTATTTAATATTTGTTTACAAGTGCACTGTTTCTTTGTTATATAATTATTTGAGGTGCCTCATCTTTTTTTTATTTTAAAAGAGTTGTCAAATTACTTTTCATTCTATCCTTCATTCTCTTCTCTTCTTTTTCCTTTTTATTTCAGTTATGGTTTACATAATTACAATTGAAATAATGTAGTTTTATTGTTTTTATTATACAATACAAATGACAAGGAGCAGGAAAAAGATAAACTTATAATGCCTTCCCCTTTCTGTACAAATATATCTGTTGGGTACCAAAAGTACACCAAATCACTTACATAGAGAAATAGAGAAAAAAGGAAATAAATATAAAGTGCGAGTCATCTATTCCATCCATCTTCCGAGTCATAAGAGCTCATTTTATCTTTTTCGAACATTTTCTTAAACAGAAAAATACTTGTGCAACTCTTCAAGATAACATTTTGAGAATTCCATAATTTAACACCTGCAACAGAAATATAGATTTACAGAAATATTCATTTCGAAGTCAAAAGCAGTATCTGTCCCAAATATCGTCCCCAGATATCGTCAGGTTGTATCAGCTGAGGCTGATGAGAAAATATTGGTATCGGCCCTAAAAATCTGTATCATCGATCCCTAGTTGAGATAAAGTATCTCTGATATAAACACAGGGAAATCCAAATGAGCATTTATTAACCAGGAGGTGATGATTTCAACTTTCTTTATGTGCTATGAGAAACATAACCTGCTGGTTTGGTCCTGAACATGTGTTGCCATGGTGATGTGCCCTAGTCTTTGAGTGAAGAGACTGAGATGAGTCTAAATTTTGAATGATCTAGTACTGTATATATTCATCAACCTGTGGGGGACAGAGAGGATCTTTATGAAGAAACTTACCTGTGGAGAAAACGAGGACTGTGTTGTCCCAAAGTCCTCCCTGCTGCAAAGCCAGGCTGATGTTCCCCACCGCCTCGTCCATGGCTGACACCATGCCGGCGTACAGCCGGCGATGAGGGTCTTTGATGAAACTGTAGGGGTCCAAGTAGCGCTGGGGTACCTGCAGGGGCGCATGCACCGCTTGCAGAGCCACATAGAGGAACAGCGGCTGAAAGTAAAGACAACGCATGACTCAGTAAGGCATTAAGATTCACGTTAGAAGAGGCGTAACCCTGAAATACAGCTGTTAAATGATTACCAGTGTGTCGACGTTAGACTGATGCTAAAGATTTCACACTACAAACTCATTCTCGGCAGCTTTCATCTGGACAAATGGCAAAATAAAGTAAAATCAGAAGCAGCTGAGGAAGATGGTGAGATGATCGTCAAAGTTTATGCAATTTTACACTGAAG
This sequence comes from Atherinomorus stipes, assembly GCA_023101725.1. Classification (NCBI taxonomy): domain Eukaryota; kingdom Metazoa; phylum Chordata; class Actinopteri; order Atheriniformes; family Atherinidae; genus Atherinomorus; species Atherinomorus stipes. Next base: position 408,398 of record JALJCO010011227.1, on the reverse strand, counting down.
AATACTTTTCTGAGACTGTTACGCAATTTCAAATGAAATTCATAGTAAACTGCTGAACCTCTGAGGCTCTCCCTTTCAGAAATGCTCCCGTTATACCCAGTCATGTTAAACTAGTCAACCTTATTAGATGTCAAATAGTCCTCCAGTTGTTTGTGACGAGTACAACTAACTTTTACAGCCTTTTGTTGTCCCTGTTCCAATTTTCCACAGATGCTGCCTTCAAAGTCAAAATGAGCTCATAGTTTCAATGAAATGGTAAAACATCTCAGTTTCTATTCCTCATATGTTGTCTACACTGAAAAAAAGGATTTTTTGGTCTTGTAAAAATCACTTTGATATGAAAAGTAAATTCTACAAGAGTTTTGGATTTCCCTGTTTAACTTTTTTTTTAAAAAGCATAATTTTATGAAATGCTGCTTGATATTTCTTTGTCTATTTTTAACTTAATTTTAAATTGTAAGTTTCACTGGCAACTCTCAAGTAATGCTGTATTCATAGAATTCATTATGTGATTAACTTGTAAAAGTAAGTAAACTTTACTTTGCCTACACAGTCCTGTCGGAGAGGGCCGAACTATTTTCATATCTGGACCACAAAGGCTCATGGGAGATGCATGTTCAACAGAAATTGAACCTTTTGTGAATGCTATGCTATAAATTTCAGTTATTTGCTGTGTCATGTTTCACATTTTGACAATGTTGGAAAGTTCTGTTGTGTTTGATTGAAAGTCAGTAGAGATAAGTAAAGCCACCGCCACCAGTGGGTATTGTGGGTATTTTTACATCCTTGTCTAAAAAGTTAAGTTATTGACTTTCATCTGTGTTTGATTTTTTTAACCGTTTACAGTATAACTATATTTCTGTTGGTCTGTCCCAGTGTGGTTATTGAAGAATACCTTCCTTCAGATATTATTTAATCTGGTGTGACGTTTTCAGTTTGATCCAAACTGAGTCAAAGTAGAATTTACTAATCATTACAAAGTAAAATTCAATGGCAAAGTTGAAAAATATGAGTAAAAGTTGCTTGAGTCATTCTTGTGGGAATAACTCATATATGCAAGTAAAGTTTATTTGAAAATAACTTGTTAAATTTCTGCGTGCAAATGCTTACCAAGGGTTTTCTCAGTAAACTATACTTCAAATTTTTTTCAGTGTATTTTTCTAATGGGAATAAAATATGGATGTATGAAATTTGCAAATCATTGCATTCTGTCTGTATTTACATTTTACACAGTGTCCCAACTTTTTGGGGAACTGGGGTTGTGCATATAACTTTCTTTTCCATGCATCTAGCTGGTAAAATGTCATGTACACATGCACAGGCGTCACCTTGCTGGAGTTGTGCGTTTTGATGATGCTGGTGGCTCTCTGGCTGAACAACTCAGTGGAATAAACTCCTTTGTATGCAGTGGCAACCTCCTCTCCGTCCCTCAGGTCCAAAGCACAGCGAGTCAGGTTCAAGGGAGAGATGCTGAAACAGCGAGTGTGAGTGTAGTAGTCCTCACTGCCTAGCAGGTAACCTGGGAACACGTCATTATCGACTACATCAAATGCCAGATCATTTAATTAATGTAGCACTGAAATGTGTCACATTTTGTTTTTAACACTGAATTTTGTTCTGACGTGATGCATTAAACATACAAACCAAAGTATGTGTCAAAGCCCCGTCGTGTGGGCAGGCAGTCTTTTTTGTACATGCCCAGATGCCACTTGCCCACCATGTGTGTGTCGTACCCCGCCTCCTTCATCAGCTCAGGCAGCAGCTTCTCATCCAGGGGGACGCAGTATGGCTGACAGGGCCAGATGATCTGGTGTTGCATGCCTGTGTGGATCTGAAAAAGAAAAGATGAGCAGACTGTTCGGACATAAACCTGCAGCAGCGAAAAGAGGAACTGCACATGTGGTGACAATGATGCAAAAAAAACTGTCAAAATGCACATCCTGAAATAAGGCGGGTAAGTCTTGTTCTCCTTTCCATCAACATCCAAATAAGATTTTGTTTCCATGGAATCTTTTTTATTTACATAAATAAGTTGTTTCAAAGCAGGAGATCAGTGCCAGCATGAAATCAGTGCAATATGTGTGCATTTAGTCATTTATCTGTACATGAATATCATCCCCATCAGCAGTAAACACAACTTAGAGAAATGGGCAACTGCCTTGCTCAAGGTGCACATCATTTATGAATAACAGAGCGTAACATGTCCAAGCTGCTTCCTCAGTCTCAGGTTTATCACAGGCGGGTCTCACCTGGTACCTCCCGGTCATGAGCTGGTTCCTGGAGGGGGTGCACAGCGGCTGGACGTAGTAGTTCTCCAGCCGCACTCCTTTGGCAGACAGTTGGTCCAGGTTTGGGGTCCTGATCTCTGAGCCGTGGTAGCCCACATCGTACCAGCCGAAGTCATCCGCCAGGATGAAGACAACATGAGGTCTTCCAGCCGCTAAAACAGCAGGTGTGTTGACGATGAGCGCCGCAGAGATGACCCAGAGAGCCGCCTGACTTTTACCAACCACCGTCATTTTTCACAGCTCAGCTGCACCGCTGGTTCGAGTCCCACAGTGTCAACAAGGAAGTCCGCCTGGCGGAGGAAGACAGGCTGACAGCACCAGCAGGTAGTGAGCTGGCCAAACGCGACGATGTTGGTGTAGAAATACATGAAAATATACGCATGGAGTACGAAATACAACTGATGCATGTAACTTCACTCACTTCCCTGTCCCGCTGATTGAAAACACGCGTCTGAAACAGCCAATCAGATGGCTCTGCGGAGAGGAAGTCATGTGATGCCGGAACAGTGGCGGAGCTAGATTTCATTTTGGGGTGGCCAGAGAGCAATGGTTCACACACTGGGGGGTCTCAGGATGATTTCAGGGTGTTGCCATATCGTTGGAAAAAAAAAAACAAAAATACAACCCAAATTTATCAAATACATTAGGGGTATTTTAGAGCTATCAATATTAACAGATTTTTGCAAAAAGATTAATCTATCGTGTTTACAACTTTCTTTTTTTTAAATTATTCCATAAATCACTAAGATATTACTAAAAATCTTAATTTTTGGCATTATCTCAGCAAGAGAAGCTGATTTGGGGTATGTAGGTGCCTGGTCACAACAGTGAACCGAATCCACCAAAAAACATTCATCCTCCTTATTTTTGAGGGGTCTGAAAGTTTTCAAGACTTACATGTAAGATTTTTTTTTCTTTGGGCATCCAGAAACAAAGTTATTATATGTGTTATATTAAAAGTTCATTCAAAAAATCTTGTGAGAATTCATAAAAATGTTGATATTTTCATATGCTGATATTATATCGACATTTTAAAAATATATCAATTTTACTAACAAAATCTCACGATATTTCATCGTTCTGTGATGAAATCTTGCGAGAGGTATTGATCTTGCGATAAAATAGATCAATACCGCGTTTTTAAATATGGATTTTATATTGACATATGAAAATATTGCGATATTTCAGTGTATTGATATTTTTTCCCACCACTATTTTTCAAAGTGTCTGAAATGGATAACAAAACTGCTATTTGCAACGACTACTTATTTTTTCCAGCTTTAATATAAGTATCGATATCAGTTATCTGCCACAAGTTTTGAAATATCGGCATATCGGATATCGGCCAAAATTCCAATATCATGCATCCCTAATTCCAACAGTTTGTTTTTGTAGATTTTTGCAATTTAGTGTCTGTATTAATCATTTACTGCTGATTCATGCACTTTTGCACACTTTAGTGGTGAAAACTTGCACTTCTTTCCACAACTCAGCTAAACCTTACAACAACTAGACTATTACTAGCCTACTGCATGTATGCATGTTTTACAGAATACTTTATAAACTACCGAATGGAACAGGAAGACAGAGGGAACTCGTGAAGATGATGAACAACTGTTTAATTACATTGGTTAAAAAACAGATTTACAAAAAACAATCTTTGTACAAGTTTGAAAACATCATTTCTTTTTGGTTATTTGATGTTTATATCATTTGTTCTTCTTTGACCTTGAAAAATGCAGCTGCATCAATTCTTATTTTCTACTAAGGACAAGCGGCACATGAGGTCGGATGACTTCCTGTTAGAAAATTAAGTCTTCTTCAAGAGAATTTGTATAGTTGACCTTAAAAACATTCAACATCCATCCATGGAATTACAACAAGCCAGTAAAATCAATCACTCATCCAACACTGTAAGGCACTGAGGTAAGAACATCACATACGAGCTGTTTTTTTTTTTTTGTTTGTTTGTTTTTTTTTTTAACCTGAACCATCCCCTGATCTGCTCATGGACCACTTTTTTTTCTTTTTTTTTTTTACTACTACAGACACTTGTTTATAATTCACAGTTGGATTCATTAGTTGCTAAGAAAGCAGTTGAGGATGGTCCATGTTTATGCTTTGGCCTTTGCTTTCTTCTGCAGCCTGGTCCTTGTGGGCTCGGTGAGAAGTAAGGGCTCCTGGATGACCTTGGCGGGGTACTTCTTGCCCAGCAGCTCCACCTCCACCTTCTGGCCTACAGAGCACAGCTCCATAGGCAGGTAGCCGAACGCCAAGCTCTGCTGGCTGCTGTAGCTGTAGGCTCCAGACGTCGTGTTTCCAACCACCTGAAGAAAACAAAGAGAGAGAAAGAAGGGCTCTGGCTGAGTGAGAGCATCAACGCAAAATGATTAAAGTAAACTAAATATGAGGTTTATCGTCACTCACCTTGTCGTTGAGCCAGATTGTCTCATTGCCTTCAGGGTCGATGTCATCCGTGTCCACAGCGAGGTAGGACAGCTTCCTCTTCAGGCCTTTGGCTTTGATGTCCTGAAGGGCTGCTTTTCCAATGAAGTCAGCAGGCTGCTCAGACACAAGCACAGTGCATGTTAAAGTTTCAAACTTACAACCGGTAACACATGAAATACTTACTGGAAATGTTGGTAGCACTATCAAAACTTGGACCACAAGAAAAAAAGGATAAATCTTTAAGCTAAACATACATGAATAAATAAACATAAAAGTGAACAAAAAATTAAATATTGTACATAATTACATAATTTTCATATATTTTGAACCATTTGTTTTAAAAATGTGTTTTATATCTCTGCATTTATTAAATTTATTTTTAGACAATTTTATTATTGACTTTCGTAGTGTCTTAACCCTTTAAAGCCCAACTCAAGAAGAGAAAATTCTCTTTTTTTTATTTGAAGTCTTTATTTGGCCGTTTAACAAGTGGGGGGAAAAATTATTTGTATATTTGCCATTTATTACTGTGCTATAAGTCAAAATTATTGGAGTGTAATCTACTGCCTCCTTGTCGTATAAGGTATATCAGATAATGTACAAGGCATTTACCATAAAAAGATGTCAAGGTCTCTGCATGTATCACATATGATGGATACAGCATTATAGGTTAAATGCCTTTATTTCATGTTGTGTGCATTGCTAAATTCATACATTATATATATATACTGTATATACATATACATTTTTTATTTTCTATTTTGCTTGATTTTTCCCCTTAAGCTTATACTTTGAGCCAGGGGTGGCCAAGTAAAAAACAATTACCTTGTTCAGTTTAATGAAATAATCCAGTCCAGCCTCCAGAGGATTGGTGTCACAGTTCATCTGAAAAGATCAGCAAGTTAATCTCATTAATTTAAAAAAGAAAAAAAGAAAAGGTTGGTGTAACTACATTAAACCTTGGTACAATAAACAGGCTTAACTCAAGTCAGGACACCATGTGTCCTAAAATGTCCTCAGCTGAGGTGACTCCCTTGTCCAAACTCTATGCAGCTCTTTCGCTACATAAAACTGTGTTTTCTATACTTTATAAGGCCAATAAAAAGACTTAAATCGTGAATCATGGACAAAAATCCTAAATGCATCGCTGTAATGTTAACCTTGTAGCTGCCTTGTATTGAAAGTTAAGTTGAAACTGTAAGATGTGGCAGCACCACATCACTGGACAGAATGAAACAGACTCAATGACAATAAGGTGTATACTTCAGACTTTAACCTTGTAAAAGCCTATCTACACGTTCCTGATCAAAGAAAAGACCGGTTTATAATTCACTCCGGATTTTAAAACCATTTCAACTCTGCTTTTATCTTTTGTCAATGATCTTGTAAAACATTCCGGCTCCAAAGCTATGAATTTGACTGAAACCAGTGATGTCTGGTGATCTTTCAACATCAGTTTTCTCTATACTCCAATCCAATATGCTGTCTACAACTCCATTTCTGGTGAAAGGACATCTCCTGAGTTTATGCTGTAGACAATTTTACGAGGAATGTTTGATATTGGCTTTTTTTTTTAACCGATATCCAATATCCGATATTGTCCAACTCTTAAATTCCGATATTAACCGATATATGCAGATAACTGTGAGGTAGCATCTTGCAAAGATCCCAAAATATCCTTAACTCAGCCAGAGGAGTTCATTTTGGACATGTAGCTGCCATATATCAGATACTAGCAGGTATTAGCCAATATGTGGCTAATTATAATGTTTCTGACAACTTGGTAACTTAACCAACAACTTAAAACCAGACATATTATAAGCAGCTTCAAAGCAAGTCAGTCTGTAGCAGCAGCAGCTGCACCATAGTCACATGACTCTGAAAGGAATGCTGGGAAATGAAGTTTTTCCAGGATAACAGGGATTTTTCTGCATGCTGGACTGCTGCTAATGGAACAAGATCTCGCGAGATCTCATTGTTCTGTTACAAAATCTCGTGGGATTTCTTTAATAAAATATCGGTCTGAAAAACCGATACTGACATTTTCTGATATCACATTTTAATGCGAACATTGGCCGACAATATTGGTCATCCCTAGATTTTGCCTACACATAAACGGCTGATAATCTGAGACCTAGTTCCTCATACTTTCACAACAAGCAGGGTCTAAATTTTAAAAGAAATATGTATATTCAGTCTACAGCTACCTTTTAAAGTTTCTTAATAATATCGATAAAGGGAGGAACATTACAGTGGTTCTTAAACCAGTGCAGAGCCTTACTCTGTGTCCAATATTCATTCATTTTTTTCTATACAGCTTATTCCAGTTTAGAGTCATAGGGGACTGGAACCTAATCCAGCAGCTACTGGGAGCAAGGCAATTTCTAGGAGACTTCTAAAAGGAAGTGTTGTCTCTATATCTGGTTAAATGATGGAGTTCTGATGTAAATGAACGTGAACAGGCACGAGCAGGTGATTTAGAACATGTGGGATTTATAAACAGCTGATCACTGACAAGCCTGTGTATGACTGACCTCTGATAAATCTGGATTTTTTTGTACTTACAATCATTTCAAATGAAATTTGTAGGATGACAAATGATTGACAAAGGAGGGCTCTGGAATGACCATGGCTGCAGTAAGTTATGAAGTCATATGAAAACGCTGACTTTCCCAACAACCTTGACTCATGACCAAAAGGACTGTATAAGGATGCATTTAAAGTCAACGGTAGGTGGATTTTAAAGGGGAGGTTCAGTTTTTTTCGACCTGGACCTATTTTCTAGCATGAAATACGTTCATTTACTCACCCAGACAGTTTTGAAGTAACTTGAATTCTTTCAGGAGATATTTAGATCCAGTCGAGATCAGCGTATGTCCAATATAATGTAAGTGATGCAGGCAATCGTGCGCAGCATCTAAATAAGGCATTATCTGCCACGAACTCCTTCATTTCACCAATGTTTTGTTACGAAAAATTAGTCCAGGTTGAAAAAAAAAAGAACTTCCCCTTTAATGTAATAATTATGTGTGTGTGTACCTCAGCTCCCCAGCCTCTAAAACCCTTCTCAAGTCTGAGTGAGGCCATGGCGTAGCTGCCGAAATTGTCAATGCCTTCATCTTTTCCTGCTTCCATCATGGCCTGGTACACAGCTGCCATGTTCTTCTGGTCGATGTACAGCTCCCAGCCCAGCTCACCTGCACACACACACACACACACACACACACACAACACAAACAGCACATCAGAGTTGGTGATGCAAAAATACATGTTGCATTTCCAGCTAAAATAAGAATTAAACATCAAATCTAACTGTAAACTTCAACAGAGATTAGAGACATTTGATGTCTGAGGTGGAAATAAGACTTGGAATAAGAATGAGAAGCTTTGAATAGATGGCAGCCCTCTGAATGACCGGAAAAAAAAGTTAAATTTGAGCATTACCCGTGTAGGAGATCCTGATGGCTCGCAGAGGAATGCCGGCCAGCTTGATGGACTTGCACTGGAGAAACTTGAACCCTGTGTCACTCATATCCTCGTCTGTCAGCTTCTGGAGAACATTCCTGGAATTTGGTCCTGCGATGCCGAGCACGCCAATCTCATCTGTTACGTTGGAGATGTCCACATCATATCCGCCCTGTGCAGCTTCTGCTTCTATCCACCTGAAGTTCAGAACAGCAGCTTTAATTCACTGGCATCATTGATCTCTGTATGCACATGTGCTAAGTTTCTGGGATCTTTTTCGCATGTCAGCCAAGAGCACTTTGATTTGCCAGATAATTCATGACCACTAGAGGTCGCCACATGCCTGTTTCAGGCTGTGATGGAGCGCTAGTTACAGTGGAGGCGAGATGATGAATGCTTTAATATGCTGCCCTCCAATTGGAGCAAATGGAGGGGCGTTGTGTTAACAGCTGCTGGGAGGTTTTAAGTTTCTGTGGCATAAAACAGACTGACAAAGAGTTATTCAGCACAGCTTGAGCCTCAACTGTGACCTGGGTGTGTAACTGAGAACTAAGGAGTTTCATGCATTTCTGTCAACAGCATGAGGTCTGTGAAGACGATGTGAAAGTTAAAGATGTTTAGATTTTATCACTGGTTAATTTCTGCAATAAAGATGAAAATGATGCATCAAAATATGCATTTCTAAGAAAGTATTTAAGAAAGTGTAGGAGAGAAACCTTTTTTTCTAGCTTGTTTTCATGCATATAATTATGCATGCTCATTTGGATTTATGTAAACAAATGATTATACTAAACTCTCCCAAGTAATATATCAGCACAAAATATTGACAGCTTTAAGCTTTTTTACATAAAATGTTAATTCAAGATTAAATCTTAAGATGCATTACTGCAAGAAGCACCCAATTACTGCTTTTTATGCCCCTTCAATCCTCATATACATCCCACTGGTTTGCTTTCTTTTCAGAAACAGCAACTGGAGCTCATGGATGTTGCATTTAGAGCTTTGTGGAAAACTAGAAATGTATGAACCTGAAAGAGTTCATATTGACAGCTTCAACATAGATGTGTTTAAGGGGAAGTTTGCTTTTTTTTCAACCTGGACCTATTTTCTAGCATGAAATACGTTCATTTACTCACCCAGACAGTTTTGGAGTAACTTGAATTCCTTCAGGAGATATTTAGATCCAGTCGAGATCAGCATATGTCCAATATAATGGAAGTGATGCAGGCAATCGTGCGCAGCCTCTAAATAAGGCATTATCTGCCACGAACTCCTTCATTTCACCAATGTTTTGTTACGAAAGATCAAAGTGGCTTTAAGTTTCTTTTTTTGTGGTGATTCATCCTTATTTACAGGCATTTACTTGCTATGGTGTCGCATAACAGTACGTCATCAAAGCCGCCACAGTAAAAATGTCTGTAAATGGGCATACGCTGATCTGGATCTAAACGCTGATCTAAATATCTCCTGAAGGAATTCAAGTTACACCAAAACTGTCTGGGTGAGTAAATGAATGGATTTCATGCTAGAAAATAGGTCCAGGTTAAAAAAAAATGAACTTCCCCTTTAAGTTTTTTTCGTCACCCTTGAAAATCCTGTTTTTCTATGTTGAGTGAAACTGAGATTCAAGGACCCCCAAATGCAAAAAGACACGGTGTCCAATCCAAAGCTCTGGAGTTATGAAACCGGATCTAGATGAGACTGATTGATGTGTTTTACCTGAGGTCGTGCAGCTCTGAACCGGAGCCCGTGATAAGCAGGAACTCTCCGGGTGCCAGCTGGGTGATGGTGACCTCAGCATAGACCTTCCCAGCGGGTGTCAACATGTGGCTGATATTAGTGTGACCCACCTGAAACCGCACAAATTCAAAAGGGGCATGTGAGCTGGATCATTGAATACAGCCGTTAAATAGTTTACACGTGTGCTCTACCTTTGGCATGGTGTTAGCAAAGAGGCGATCCAGCAGCTTGAGTGAGTCCTTGCCCTTCACTACGAACTTGCCAAAAGGTGTGAGGTCGATCACTCCCACCTTCTCCATCACCAGCCTGCACTCTCTGCCCACCGGTCCAAACCAGTTGGTGCGTCGGAAACTGGGCCTGGAACAGAACGAAATCAGCCGTCGCCTCATAATTGTGTTGATTTTTTAAACATGCTGATGCTTTCTGTATCATAAAGCTGCTGCTCGATTTCAAGGTTTGTTAATAACTCAGCAGGGACAGCTGCATTGCAAAGTAAAGACTACAGCTGTTAGATTTGCATTTGCTGAAAAATTTGTGAGTTTATCCAGCGAGGACCAAGACGTTTCTACAGAGGCTTGTCAGATTCAGACAAATCTGCCACTAAATGCTTTTTAAAGCACTCGGATCCAACATATGCACTCCCATGTGTTGCAGCTGTCTTCTGTCTTCACTGAGGCATTTAAATGCTTCTCTTCTGTTGCTTCCAGTTGGAGGGACGATTAGATGAGGTAGAGAGTTGGCCTCAAGACTAAAATGCGACCTTCAATCTTAAATAAAGATGCACCGATCCAGCTTTTTCCGATCCAATCCGGTACCGATACCTGGGCTGAGCGTATCAGCCAATACCTGATACCAATCTAGGGTTCTTGCAGGTTTCAGCAAGTTCAATTTAAGACCTTTTAAGACCTTTTTGAATGAAATTTAAGATCAACATGATGCATTATGAGAAACATTTAAATGATCCCAGAAATTCAAAACTTTTATTTTTTATTTATCTAGTAAGTAAAAATTTCCTTGCATTAAAAAAAAAAAAAAAAAGGCTAAAGCCCCGTTTCCACCAGCAGGTCTGGGTCGGGTCGGGCTGGATCGGTCAGTTTTTTGCATCTCCACAGATAAAAAACTGGGACGGGTACCCTTATATCCGACCCGGCCTACTTTTTTGGTACCCTTTGGTAGGGGTACTGATCTAGCCGATCCGGACTAATACACAGCGATCCGTTGAGTCGTTGAAAAATCCGTCACTTCCCGCTTGACCCGGTGTAAAAACAAAGCAGGGTGAGTGTTTCTGTCACGTGTGGTGCTTTGGTTAAAAGGTGTTGCACAGCGATGATGTCGTGCGATCACGTAGCAGCGCTATCTGGTTAATACTCCACCTCCAGGGTAAGGGGACAGTTTGCTGTGGGGACACAACGTGAAATTAACACATCCATACCAAAACCCACCCGATCCGAACCAGACCTGCTGGTGGAAACAGGGCTTAAAACAATTAAGAACTCAAACTAATATCAAAACTGTACCTTCTTAACCAAAGTAATTTTCCCAACATATCACTAGCCGTCACACTGAGGCTCACAGACATGATGACCCCTGTAGGCATAAAGGGTGCTGCTCCTAAATGGTTTCGCTCTTACCTCTCAAATAGGAGCCAGGTCCAGCCGTTAGTCTGGGCCATTTTTCCTCCTCACAGGGGATCCCTGGGGGACACCTACAATATGGTGTCCCCCAGGGTTCTGTTCTGGCACCTGTTCTCTTTGCCTTGTATCTACTACACTTGGGATCTATGTTTAGAAAATGCGATGTCTCTTTCCATTGATTTGCAGACGACATTCAAATTTAGTAACCGCAAATGACAGCCAGTCTGTAGTTAAAACACTACAGGACTGCCTCAAGGATGTGAACGCCTGGATGAGCGCAAACTTTTTGAATATAAATAAAGACAAAATGAAAATTTTACTATTTGGTCAAATCAGTTGTTTTCTTGAACATGACGGTGTTATTGGTCCTCTGTAATAGATCCCTTCTTTAAATTTGAAAAGCATATCAGCAGCGTCATAAAGGCTAGCTTCTTTCAGCTAAAGACATTAGCAAAAATTATAACCTCTCTCCCCGGGCTGATTTTGAAAAAGCTATATACACTTTTGTTTCCTCACATCTAGACGACTGCAATGCACTGTATGTAGGTCTAGACCAGGGCTCCTTGAAGCGACTGCAGTGTGGACAAAATGCTGCAGCTCACCTACTGACCGAAACTAAGAGGCCGAACCCTATTACCCCAGTCCTGGGCTCCCTCCATTGGTTTCCGGTCAGCTACCGCATAAATTTTCAGATTTTATTGACCGTTTTTAAATGTCTGCACTCTTTGGGCCCTTCCTATCTGTCTGAGCCCCAAAATTATGGAACTGTCTCCCCCTTTCTGTGAGATCCTCTTAGTCTGTAGGACAGTTCGAAGCAAATCCAAAACTTACTTCTTTTCCTTGGCTTTCGGCAGCTAGAAATGAACTCAGAGGATATATTTTCGATTAGATCTTTTATTTTATATATATATATATATATATATATATATATTAGATGGATACATAATTTAGATTTATTTTAAATTTTATTCCTTTAACTATTTTATCTAACACATTTTCCTTTTTTTTTCTCTTCGATTCATTTTATTGTAACTCTTTATGTGTGCTATACAAATTAACCTTTTATTAGAAAAACTGGGAGAGAAAATTTTAAACCATAAAAACAAGGAGTTGTTTTTTTGGTAGAAAGATGGACAGAACCAACTTCTGATTTCTGCATTTTATTCAGCATATTATGTAGCCAATGCTTATCGGGATGAATGAAAGTAAAAGAATTAAGACTCATCAAAGTAAAATTTAAGACCGTGAATGAAAAGCTGGTTGTTTTTAAGAAATTTTAAGGCCTTAAAATTAAAGTTTAGAATTTTAGACATTTTTAGACTTTTTAGGACTCTGCAAGAACCCTGCCATACTGTCGAATGAGTGAACCGTATACCTTGCTGTGTGATTGAAGGTATCAGGCTCAAAATAAATATTCAGCCTTGTTAAAAAAAAAAAAGGTAACAAATTAACACAGATATAAATTTACTTAGTATTATCTGTAAAAAAAAAAAAAAAGAAAGTGTACATTAGCAGCAAAAAGAAATAAAAAACACTTCTCTACTCTGCATGATGATGTCACCAGCTTTGCAAACATAGAACTGAAGTGACTAGATCACTGTAACTATTGTTGTGTATGATGTTATTTTTACTGGATCAGGATGCAGAATCCACTTTGCTCATCAGATATCCAACCCAGGTATCGGATCGGTGTATCTCTAATCTTAAACACTGCATCCTCAACGTTCATGTTCTTATGTTAGTTGTAGTTTTTTGTTTAAATTCTCTTTAGTCACTTACATGCCTCATTAAATACAATTTTGTTATTGTTTGATTTCCCAACCCACAACATCTGGTCAAGCAATAACAAAAGTCATCTTAACAGCATTCAACAGTTTGCTGCTTCCTACAAAACAACCATAAAACGTTAATGATGAAATGCTTTCTGGAGAATCATGTATTCATAGAGCTGATATGAAACCGTAGGCGGAGCGTTTTAATGCCTGCGGATTGCGGGCAGCCTCTGCAACTTCTGTTTTTTACTGGATAAACATAATTATGTGGGAGCAAATGAGCTTGTTGCCTCATAGGAACTTGGAAAAAGTTATAAAACCAAAGCAAAAGACTTTTTTGTTCTCATACTTGTATCCAACGTCGTCTCCAGGTTTGTAGAACCAGTGAGGTTGCTCCCAGCCAGCATGGAAGCCCATGGATCCTTTATCCTTCAGCAGCTCATAAACGCCGCTCATCCTGGAAGTTGGCCGGCCTGCAAAACGCTCCTCCTTGGGGTAACCAACTGCAGGAACCAAAATAATGGATTTTAGCAAAACTGACATCCAAAAGTTTTAATCTTACGAGCACTGGAAGCAGTTTTATGTTGTTCTTACCAACGTTATTGAAGCCATAGGATTCTCTTGCTTTGGCACACATGAAGGGGACAGTTGCCCACTTGCCGTAGCGGTTAGGGTCGCACTCGATCAGGTCATAGGGAGGCTCTCCTGTCCTAATCCAGTCGCTCAGGAACTTACCGATGCCACCAGCATGGATCACTCCATACCTGAGCATATACAGTCCAAGATTTGAATATCATGAATTACTTTATATCACCCCTCCATTTTCATAAGAGCAGTTTCATATAGTAAACAAATATATTGGAGGATGAGGTTACTGTTTCTAAAATTTACTGTCTTTGGGGTGTTGACACAGGGAGCATTGTTCTATCTTGCCTCTATCTTGGCAAGGCAGCACCAATAAATTGTGCCACAACTGCTTTTACCAGTCCCTGTTTGCAGTGCACATAAGCACATGTGATAAACTGCCAATTGTTCATTTCAATGCAGAGGAAAACTTACAACTGTGCATAAAACCTAACAAAAATGAAACTGCAACAAGTTCAATCTTTTAATGGCTCCAAATATGTCCAGTTTCTTGCATGAGTGGATGCAACTTTAACTGCAGACTCAATGCTAACTTCGTTTTGTTTTTACACACAGTATTTTTACACCACATGGTTTGAAGATCTTACGTATCTGATTCAACACACACCCGAAGCCAATCGCAGTCCAGTAGTTGGGAACTCCCTGGAAGGGTCCGACCATGGGCAGCAGGTCAGGGGTGTATGTGATTGGTCCAGACACAACGTTAATGATGTCAGCCTTTTTCAGCACGGGCACCATCTCCATGGCCATCTCAATATGTTCCATTATCCTGTCAAGATCCGACTCAAACAGCTCCTTTCCGAAACCTAGCAAGCAGATAGAAAGGAACATCCCTAAATGTTTAATAAGAGCAAAGCTTCCAGACAAAAGTGTCCTTTATTGGTCATCTTTTTCTGTAGTTCCCAACCTATTTGCCTGAAGACCCCCTTCATGCAACAACCAAAAAACTGTGGACCCCCCCGCCTGCGCTGTGTTGTAACCATGCTTGGCTTTATGTTTTCATTTGCGGCTTCTCGCCATAAATGTCGCATTCTGGCTCCTTTCCTTTGATGAACCAGATTTAAGGAAATTACCAACATTTTTTTTTCCTTTAAAATAAAGACATCATCTGCACTGTGGTGTTTCTTAGACATGTCTAATCTTAAAGGATAACTGTCTTTTTTTCAACCTGGACCTCATTTCTAGGAGTTTATTCGTGCATTTACTCACCAACAAAATTTCTGTATCACTTTGACTTCTTTGGGTGATATTTAGATTAAGTCGCCCACTGGCGTGCGTCTATATAATGGGAGAGATGGGACAGCCTCTCTATAAGACATTATCTGCAGCAGAGAATTGTCTCTAGACTTCAGGGGGCCCTACCCCTTCATGCCATGTACAAAGTTTTTGGGTAGACGCAACACCTTAAGTCATAATACAATGTATATCAACTTATTCAAAACACTCTAGGAACAAAGTAAGTAAAATATGATTACACTTACCAGTAGTGCTGTTAATTTTCTGTGCGTTCAGCGTTTCATGGATTGCGGTTTGTTGTTGTCTGGCTAGTTAGCTGTGCTGTGGTGGCGCACATCAATGGGCGTGCGCGGCCAGAGTGTGGAGAACTCCCCCAATAACTAACAAAAATCTAGACCTGAACTTACAGGACAATAGCACTTGTTCATTCATTCATTCGTCTTAAAGTACAGGGGAAATGATGGAGTTTTGCTGCAGATAATGTCGTATAGAGGCCCATTCATTCTGCCCTCTTCACTCCCATTTTATGGATGTGACAGACATGTATTGAACAAACTGCGTCCTGTTCTGGTTTAATACTATTTGTATTGAACCAGAACAGGACGCCATTTGGTCTCATTTTATATGGACCGTCACTTCTGAACCAATAAATGTTGGGACAGGACGTTTAATTGCTAAATAAGGAATAACTCCGTATTTTACAGGTTGGTTGGCAACCCTGCCACTAGCTTGAGCTACAACTGCTTTGCTGGCTAACGGTATCCAACCAATTACTAAATCTGTTAGCACCTGTTAAATCAAATCCCATTTCCAAAAATTGCTGTTACATGTTTAGTCTGTTCATGTACATTATCACTGACACTAGACTAATACCTGACATGACAGTAGTATCATTACAAAACAAATCACCTTGTCCTTCCAGCTGCTTCTTTAGCCTTTTTTCTGCCCCAGATGGATAATTGCTCTCCATCTTAATGAAACCCATACAGCACTCATTGAGACGAACTACTTGGACTGCCTTAGGGGGCGCCCTAGTGGTTCGGGGCCCCAAGCGGTTGCTTAGTCTGCTTGGTGGCAAAACCGGCTTTGATCTGCAGCAAAACTCCTTCATTTCACCAATGCTTTAAGTAAAATGAACGAATGAATGAGTACTATCATCCTTTGAGTTCAGATTGAGCTCTCCTTTAGTTATTGGGGGGTTTCTCTGCATTCTACAGGCTATGTGCACCCCCGACGCACACCAACGCAGTACAGCTGAGAAGTGCTGCTCGCCACCTAGACACCAACAAACCACAATCCACGAAACTCTGAACTCACAGGACAAAATTACTTGTTTGTTTGTTCGTTCTACTTAAAGTATTGGTGAAATGAAGCAGTTTTACTGCAGATAATCTCTTATAGAGGGGCTGCCCCGTCTCTCCCATTATATGGATGTACGCCAGAGGGTGGCTTAATCTAAATATCTTCCAAAGGAGTCATAGTGATACAGAATTTTTACCAGTATGTACATGCACGTATAAACTCCTAGAAATAAGGTCCAGGTTAAAAAAAAAAAAAAGAAAGACAGTTATCCTTTAAAGAAGCTAGAGGCAGGAATTGTGAAAGAATATACATGCATGTCCAGTTTTTTTTAATGCTAATGGGTGATGGAGCGTTAAAAACAAAAAGGAGCGAGCCCACCCATGTATTTCTCCGTTGCCTTGAACAGGCTGTGTGCTGCATCATGCGCTGTGATTCAGTGGCCGAATTTCCCGCGCAATCCGCGGGTGTGACATCAGATGACGCTACATACACATCCCCGACCGCTTTGATACAGGAAGGAGACGTCGCGGTGGATTCAAACACTGTGAGGGATATTTATGTATTCTTCTGCTGTCAGCAAACGACCCAGATCTACTGAAAGACACTAAAAAGTGGCATTACGAAGAAAAAGAAAACTTTATCAGCGGAGTAAATAGCGTTACGCCATCAGTTTGTGCACGCCCCTGTGCCGGCTTGGCTGATGGCTGCAGTTATCTGCAGCGCCAGCTGTGTCACTAGCGAGTCTCATTTCTTCATCCTGCCCCTAGATCCTAAAAATGGTGCAAAGTTAGTGGGTCTGACTCCTAAAAGGTTGGTTCCACGTAAATGAAACAACTAAATCATCAAAAATAAACTTGTTTCTTTGAGGACATGAGTAGGAACCCCGGGTTGGGAACCACTGATCTACAGCACACAGACCTGGAGGTACTCCTTCTCTAACCCAGGAGTCTTGGAGCACCATCTTCTCCATCTTCTCATATGGACCAAATAGAAGACCATCTCTCTCCTGACGCAGATAGTAAGAACCCTCCAGATCCCTGATGACAGCCAGCTCCTTCTTTAAAGCCTTCACTTCTGGTACCGTCGCCGTCACGACGTACTGGTGATGCACAGGGATGGTGGGGTGTTCAAACCCAATCAGGTTGCCAACTTCCCGAGCCCAGAAACCTACAAACAGAGATGATATTGAAGCAGCATGAGGTCAAAAAACTGAAGTAAAAAATAAACAGAGACAAAGGCAGCTTCCACAATTTGCATCCATCAAAATGTTCTGTTTATTCAAGTCAGTCGCTAAGTTGATGTCCTCTTCTTTTTAATTCAATACTTTACTGTCAGAATATCTGAAAAAAAAGACTCCTCTTGGCTTTTTTTAATTTTCTTTTTATACTAAACACCTAAAAGACTACACTAATCCCTTATGCCAATACAAAGGTTCAGCAATCTCTTTTTTTACTTATAGATATAATGTAAAAATTTGTCCATGCAGTAAAAAGCTGCAGACGTGATCTTGATTTTAACCTTGCAAAAAAGTTGTGACAAAAGCTGCAAATGTAAAAGTTCCACCTATATCTTTCACTGAAATAAAAAAAAAACTTGCCTTTTTGATTAAACACAGAAAAAATTGCAGGTTTTAGTCACTGATTCTCCCTTCTTTTAGTTTTTATGCGAGACTAATTGTCTCCTCACGAAAGCTTCACATTCACTGCTCTGACTTGTACATCACATCAATGTTCTCATCTAATTCTAAAAAAGAAAGTGAATTTCCCAAAATGACAATTTATTTGTTTATAGCCGTCTTGATTCTTCTGCGTCAATGGAAAATTGACAAATTGGTTACAGTGTGTCCTAAATAATGTTTAATTGGGCGACAATATGAGGCTTCTCTCTTCTAGTGAGCATAGTGAATAGAAGCTACATGTCCTCCAGCCCTTCTTTTCTAAAATCATATGCAACATGCTACATGTCTGTTTTTTTGTTTGGGGTTTTTTTTTTTTGGTTGATTTGTATTTTTAGAAATGTATTATTCCAGGTAAAATCCAAACAAACATACACAAATAAGTATAGATAGAAGCCCAAACAACCAGCAACAGCAACAGATACCTAGAAAGCTGCATGAACACAAACATAAAAATGCTTTCAAAGGATAACCTGAAGGATAAGTTAATACATTACACATACGTAGCATTTAGAACAAGAAGAAAAGCTGAAAATCTGCAGGTTAACCTGTGTGATTACAGTTGTCAACTTGGCTTATACATTAACCGGCACAGAACAAATATGCTGTGTTTTGATTGTGTTGGTGTGACATGTGAATGTAGCCCAGATCGATGTGCTAACTCAGCTGCTGTGACCTGGACTGTGAGGCTGCAGCCAGCTGGAGGCCTGTTGATCTCTGCTGCTATCTTCATGATTAGGTCTCGCTAACAGAGCTCCACAGTGTTGTGAATGTTTGTATTCCAATTATTTGAACCTGTGTAACCA
This sequence comes from Atherinomorus stipes, assembly GCA_023101725.1. Classification (NCBI taxonomy): domain Eukaryota; kingdom Metazoa; phylum Chordata; class Actinopteri; order Atheriniformes; family Atherinidae; genus Atherinomorus; species Atherinomorus stipes. The sequence continues at coordinate 389,387 of JALJCO010011227.1, read as the reverse complement.
CACTGAAGTCCACAGCTTATCAACACTGCAGTTTCTTTTTCTGTATGTGCTCCATATGTGAACTTTATCTCATGGTAAGGCATAGTTTAAGCGGGTGTATAAATCTTAACAATATCCCAGGCTGTTTACGCAAGAGCTGGGCCGAAGAGGCGGAGGCGTGTTTACTAGAGGCCAATGCGCACAGCTGATTCACTCTATTAATCACTAGAAATTAATGAAATGAAGCAGAATTAAATAAAGTGGCCTTTTCAGCTAGTCCCCTGCTGCTAAACACTCTTGAGTTATGGATTTCAACTTTCAATAATGCGGCCAGCTTGTTCTAAATGTCCCAGCTAAGTCAGTCATTTCCAATATTTTTGATTAATGGCCTTTCACAGTTAGCAGGGGTGTGTGGGAAAGATTGAGAAGAGGCTCAAGCTAACAAATTTTCCACACATAGTCAGCTGCAGCTCCTGAAGATAACGTGCTATAAGAGTGGGTGTGAAACTATGTGGAAAGCAGTTAGCGAGCAAGCAGAAAATTCACCTTAGCTAAAAGAAACGAGTAGTTTAAAGACCCATAATTCACTAGATATTGTGGTCGGAGATAAATGTTTAAAAGGATTAAATAAAAATAAAAGGGTTTAAATGTCAGGTTGCTGAGACTGATATAAGTTAATGGGTAAATATAATTAGCCACAAATAAGTGGCTAATGTGAAAGTAGCTGAAACCTTTAGCTAAAATGCATTGTTCAACACTTAAAGATGCTAAAAATAACCACTAAAACAATGAGCTAAAGTAATGAGCTAAAAGTAATGAGTAAAACAAGGAAAAGTCTAAAGCTAACCTAGAGAATTTTTTTTGTTGTTAGCTAAGATGAAAAGCTTTGCACTGTTAGCTAAAGAAAATGATAAACAGATGACATTGTTAGCTTTTTATTCATTTTATTTGCTTTAAGGCAGCCAGGAAGGTTTCTTTTAGGTTTTCCAAAAAGATTTTTGTTCCAAGGGATCAAGATGTTAAACTAAATATATTGTACAATTACTGTAGTTATAATGGCATTAGCTTAAAGTAATGGATCAAAAGTTGACAATGTTGGCTTAAATTTACAAAAAAACAAAAAACATTTAAATAGATCAATGAAAAAACTAAATAACTACACAGTTTAAAAAAGCTAAAATTATAAATAAAAGTAAGGAATACAGTAATGAGTTTTTTAGGAATATTAATTGATCTTTGTGGGAAGAAATCAAGTCTAAATGGGTCTAACTGGAAAAATAGCTGAAACATCTGACAGATAAATAGTTTCACATACAGTAGTTTTAAAAAGGAATATTTAGACAATTACATTTTAAGTACAGCCCATTTAAGAAAAAAGAATATAAATAACAATCTGAGTATTACTTTGTGGAAAATGATTGTTCCAAAAAAATTGGGTCAACACATATTTGACCACACAAAAACGATATAAATTAGTGGTGGGGGGCTGACAATCCAAATATTAATAACATTGATACCAATGTTTGAATTGATACTTTATTGTTCGGCTTAAAAACTGTCAGGGTCTTCGTGAATAAGGACAGACTATGGAAGATAATATGTTTTCTTGTGGATTCACCTCAAAGCCCATGCATACCCGAAATCAGCTTATTTCAGAAAGTTAAAGCCAAATTTTGATTTTTATGGTATCGGTAATAATTATGTTGTTCATGCCATAAAAAATATTGTATTAATTTCACAGATTAATTTCTTTGCATTACCGCATACATTCTGACAGCCCTATTCAAAAGTACTATATCAGTATCAACAACACTAGCCCTTTATTCACCTGGTAATGCATTGATACCAGTTTAGCAGTATGGCCCGAATATAAATAAACAAATTAAATTAACATTTGTTGGGGTATTTCAGATAAAAAAAAAGGCTTCCAAAAAAACAAACAAAAAAATCAAACAAAGAACAGGGGTGAACTGAGTAACACTGCTGATAAATCTGTTTATTTGCAGAGGTGGGAAATCTTATTATTGACATAATAATCAAACGTCCATCCTCCAGTTCACAGGGTAGATATGCGTAAACTCATTCTATACAGGGTTACATAACAGGGAAAAGGCCCTGCAACCATAATTCCCCTAACAGTGAAGTGAATTTGTGAAAACTCGAAATGGAGGGAGGAAGATATTCACTGAGGTTTGAGATGAGGCGCCAATGAAGACAGTCAGAGATAAAGTTTAAGCTCAAGAAAACAGATGCTTGTGGTTTCTCAACAATACTGTAAGTATAATGCATTAAAAGAGAAGAAAAAAAGGGCTGAGGCCGCAGCTGTTTCTTGGGAGTCGTTTTCTGCCTTACTGTGATGGATGTTCAGAAATGAAATTTTGAGCTGGCTAATTTCCCAGTGGGGTCATTGTGCTTGTAAATGCAGCGGCATCTGTTTTCAATCTAAAGAAATCCAAAGTATAAGTAAAAACCACAGAGTTTGGACATGTTTATGGTTAGCTGCAATAGCCTCCATTTAACCATGCATTAGGATTAAATGAAATGTTCATGCCAGCATAAACACAATGCTGCACTAATATAAAAGATATCATCCAAATCAGTCCAGCTAAACTGCAGACTTTTGCAAACATAGGAAGCAGGAGCAGAGCAGCAGCAAAAAGCTAAAAAAAAAAGGGAAAAAAAAAACTTTCAGGAGGTGTACGTGTGCTGCTGCTTCAAGATTGGTTGAAATATGAACTGCTGGCCTGTTTGGACTGGTTCCAACATACTGTAGTGAGGGAAAAAACTGGCTGTACAAGCACATACAGAGCTGTAACTCTTCCATGAGAGTACAGAAAGTGCAAAAACAAGCTGAAGAGAATGCAGTTCTTCCAACTTGAAGTTCAGCGTCTATCACAACTTTAATCGTGCATATTGTCAAAAGTTGCCATCTCTTCGTTGGTCAATTTTAAATTCAGTTACTATGGAGGAAATACAGATGACTAATGCAAAATATTCATGACCTATATACTGCTACATATTATGCAACACCCTCTACAGGGTACGTTAGTCTGGGGAAGAACTGCAGAAGCAAATTCTTGAACCACAGCCAGAAAAACAAGCAACAGTGGCAGGGATGAAAGGAGTCGTTACCAACTAAATCCCCCCAGAACTGGTATAGCCCAGTTCAAGCCAAAAATTCTCTTCTCTGAACTCTGCAAGCACTGTGGGCAAAGGTCTCCTGTCATGGAGAGTTTGCAGATAAGATTTTCCTCTTTTTTTTTTTTTTTGCTCTGTTATAGCATTTGTTACTTAATTAACCTATAAAAGACAGTATAAAAGACAAAAACAATTATTTATTCACCTTTTCAGACAAAGTCACCATGACCCTCTTTTTCGCTGCAGGGAATCTAGTGTGATCTGAACTTTTCTACAATGGTCCAGCAAATGGAAAACTTTAATTTTATGACAATTTTACAGACAGGGCATTCTTTTAATGCAAATGATCATTTGTCTTCAAACATGTTTTCATCAAAAGTTCATCTTTCCCTTTAAGTCTGTAAAGTTCAGGCTGTTTGGTGAATCTGACTTTCATACACACAAAATTTAAAGACAAATAGGACCTTTTTCTGCATTAATCACATTGTGCCTTTGTCAGCAGACATAAGAAAAACTGCACAAGATTTTTGCATACCTTTCTGACAGGAACTGTGAAGAAAAAATTATCTTAAAAGGACAGATTTAGAAGTTTTAATTTGCATAATCTAGCTGTTGCATGCATGATTCTGCATGCATGCTAATATTTTATCATTTTAAAGATGCAACTTCTGTTAAATCCCTGCAGATTTGGTGATTTAAAGCCCCTAAAACAGAGATATTTGGAAATACTGCTGATTATGTTTTCAGCAGAAACTCGTCAGTGTGGACGAGAGAAAGTGGGAAGCTTTCTAAGTACATGTTACAGAAATGCAGCGTCATTTTATGACCTGGTTTTATAAGTTCTCCCTCTGATCACCACACTTTACCAGCAAAGAGAAGGTCGGTCTTGACTAAAGGTGGCAGCTGCAACATGGATAAAGAATTACAGATGTTTACCAAACTGCTCCTTTACCGTTTGTTTAAATTCTCCTTTTTATGGTGGTACTGCTGGATTATATGCACTTATTGTCCAGAATACTGTTCTTAAGTCATTTCATGTGATGAACAACTATGTTTTTATGTTTCTTTTCCCTCTTCAGTGCTGATTCAGCACGGCTCAACAAGCCTACGTGGACCTGCATAAATCCAGAGGAGGCAGCACACTGGCCTCTCTCCACCAGCACCAGACAGAATCCGTATTGTTTTTGCTCACTTTCATTATCCATTAATTGTAGGGTTGGTGTGACCAGTAGCCCCATTATTTACTGTTTTTTTTATTAGTTTAGTTTTGTGGGTTTTGAGTTGAGAGGAGGGGCCCAAATCTGACATTGGGTTGCTTGTTTTAGGCCTTCTGCTTCCTTTGTTTGGGTTTTGTAAGATTAAAATCTATTAAAAAAAAAAAAATTTTCTCTCCCTTTTGCTTATAATGTTTTATGTAAAGCACTTTGAATTGTTCTGTACATGAAATGTGCTATACAAATAAACTTGCCTTGCCTTGCCTAAAATTTGATTTACTGCTTTTTGGCTACTTTTATAATGTTACGGATCATCTGAGCCATTGTTTGATTTAACACACTGCCCATATGAGCTGGAGGCCTTCTACTCTGAGCATCTGCAACAGTTCCCATGTACAGCGGCATCATAAGTCAGATGTATTTTCATCTGAAATGTTGCTCCAACACTCATCTGAACCGAGATCAGTTTTATTTTAGAATAAAAACCGTCAAAGTGGGGACCGAACCTCTAATAAATGTTTAAATGTTGACAGATTTTGTTTCATTTTTTATTTGTGTTCCCGTCCCCCAATTGCCCTACAGGTGCCTATGGCACTTGCCAGGCCGGCATTGTAAATAAGAATCTTGTTCTTAATGTCTTTGCCTGGTTACATAAAGGTTAAATAAAATAAATAAATAAAGACAAAACTGCTTACAGTCTACGGCTTTGTCTCTGCTTTGAGAGGAAGGACAGATGCAGAAGTTCAAACACAAACCTGTTGAGTTGACGATGCGATTTGCCCGGATTGTTCCGTGAGGCGTCTGGACGTCCCACTTGCCATCAGACCTCGGGTTGAGGCCAGTGACCGGGGCCGGATTGTAGATCTTAGCCCCATACATACGAGCTCCAGCAGCCAGAGCCATTGTTAGAGAGTAAGGGTCAATGTGGCCGTCATCAGGGGTGTAAAGACCTGCCAACACCTAAATGTAGAAAGAATAAATGACAGTAAATCCAAATCAGCCATCAGCAAAAGTAAAGGGCTAGTAATTGTGGCTTACTGAGGGAGAATTTTTGGCCCACCGGTAGGGATGTTCGATATTAGCTTTTTACAGATATCCAATATCCGATATTGTCGAACTCTTAATTTCCGACATCAACCGATACCAATACATGCAAAAAACTGTGAGGTTGTATCTCTCAAAATGTGAGAGACACAACTACATTCTGCTCTGAGAGCAAAGATCCCAAAATAGCCTTAACTAAGCTAGACAAGTTCATTTTGGACATCTGGCTGCCATATATCAGATGCTAGCAGGTATTAGCCAACATGCAGCTAATTCTAATGTTTCTGACAACTTGGTAACTTAACCAACAACTTAAAACCAGACATATTATAAGCAGCTTCAAAGCAAGTCAGTCTGTAGCAGCAACAGCTGCACCGTTGTCACATGACTCTGAAAGGAATGCTGGGATATGAAGTTCTTCCAGGATAACAGGGACTTTTCTACATGCTGGAGCAGTGCTGAGAGAATGAAATCTTGTGAGATCTCGCTCCATTACCAAATTTCGCTAGATTTCATCAGTAAAACATATTAAATATAAGTAAATATTGGTCCGAAAAAAAAAACTATACCAATATTTTATGATATCACATTTTAATGCCAATATCGGTCGATAATATCGGTAGGATTATAATATCAGACATCCCTACTCACTGTACAGATGTCCCGAGCAGATTTTGACAGTATCTGGTAGGATCGGGTTTAGTTACTGGATCGAGCCAATCCAGTTTTCATGGTGGTATAAAACACTGAGCTTTCATTCCCATTCGGCTAGTCGTGAAGTTTCACTTTTCACGTTAGTTTTCAGCGTTGTCACACTTTACGACTGCCGTAAAGCGCGATGCTCCCATAAAGTGGATGCACGAAATATGTCTGCGGTATGGAAATACTTTTTATTAGAAAACAGAGATAGCCCAACAGCTAAATGCAAACTCTGTAAACTGGACGTTTCTCGTGGAGGAATCGTTAGGGCTCAGTTCAACACCACAAATTTAATTAGTCATTTACAAAGAAATCACCCCACAGAATACGGGATCTGCCAGAAGAAGGCTGCCAAACCACAGCAACAAACACTGGCGGAGAGGCATTTCAAAGAAAAGAGAAGCTATCCAGGAATTGCGAGAAGTCCATAAGAATAACTCAGAGAATAGTGGAATATATCGCATTAGACGATCAACCACTGTGTATCGTTGAAAACAAAGGCTTTCATCGTCTGATGGACTTTTTGGAGCCAAGGTACGAACTTCCTCCTCACCACTATATTTCAAACACGGCACTACCTGAGCTATACTGCAAGACGCGGGACCGTGAAAATATATGTGTCGGAACGGATCGAATCGGTATCGGCAGAAAAAATCATCTAAAATATCGGATCAGATCAGATTAGGAACCAAAAACCTCCAAACAGTCAACTATTACAAAAAACACTGCAATGTTTCATTCAAACCTTGTCCATGTTAAGCAGAGGGAAAAGCTCTTGGACTTTTTCTGGTCCGATGAAGTACTGTGGCGTCACATGCCAATGTGTGCGAGTCATCTGGTACTTCATCTCATCCACTCGAGCTGCCGTTGAAGCAATACGGACGCTACCGGGCTGGTGAAAACCCACGGCCTGTGCAAAGAGGCAACAATAGGTAAGTCACAAATAAATATAAAAAGCTAGAGGAGTAAATGAAGGATGGACGAGATGTCCCACCTGTCCGGTTTCAGCCTCCAGGGTCTCGTACAGTTTAATGCTGTCGAAGTGGACCTTCTTGAGGTTAATGCCTGGATGGTAATATGTTGTCAAACCAGCCTGAAACACAAAACATGAGGAATGATGGGAAAATTCATCCATGATGCTTCAACTTACATTCCATGGTTGATGTTTTATCTAAAAAAATTTGTAGATCTGGAGCAGCATTGATAATACGTCATATTTCTGGTGACAAATTTAATGTAAATGTAACATTTGGATCTTTTATCTTTGATTTCCCATCAACTCCTGATGGGAAACTGGTTCCACTTTGCTCAGTTGGTGTCAACTTGATCTGCCTCCTTGCCACACTAAAAACTCCTGGCCTGGGTCAAAAATGACCCATAATGGCTTATTTTTGGCTCAACTGCTGGGTTAAAAAGGGACCAACTAATTTCTGGGTTACTTTGACCCAGAAAATTGGGTTATTTTTTGACGGGTTGAATATTTGACCCAGAAGTTGGTTTATATTGGCAACAATGTTGGGTTATTAACCCCAAAAACAACAACCCAAATGTCCGAGTTAAAATAAACCCAGAAATTAGTTTTAACCCAGCAGTTTTTAGTGTGTATATAGCTGAGGATCACTATAGTTCATAACACTGCTGATTCACTGCACATCATTGGTTATACAACCTTACGATATGACTTAGGTGATTATGCGACGAGGCTAACGCATAACACGGCATGCCTTTCAGCTATTACATACTGGGACAGGCTCCAGCTCCTCTGATGAGGTGAGTAACTAAAGAGTAAATCTGAGCCCTGTCATGTCAGGAAATGTATTAATAGCCCGAGAGTACAGAGCTGGTAAATGAACGAGGGGACAGTGTGGAACCCTAAGTGGGCCAAGACCATGAATGCCTGGAAAACTTAAGGTGTGACAGCTGTCTTCAGTGGAAATGGTGCAACTGGTGGATGACGTGAACAGAAGCGAGCGTTAGCACCTTCACTAGACGAGTCTGTCGAGGAAAAACATTTTCTAGCAGATTTAGCAACATCAAAAGGACAATGACAAATAAAAAATCTCTGACAAAATATGTCCTTTTTATTTTTTACAGTAAAAAGAGACAAACAATACCTTTTGAGCCAATGTTTGACAACTATTGAGTAAAAATAATCACACATATGTAATTTAAAGAAAATTGAATAATGAGCCACATTTCTGACTTATTTTGCACGTAGTTTTCATGAAGAGATTAAATGTTTCTTAGAATTTGCATTTATTGTCAAATGTTTTTCTGTGATAAATGACAGAAAATGATGACTTCCTGTTTCTTTAAACAATTGAAAGGGTAAATTTATACTTGTATTGCTATCATTCATATATTTCATGTTTGTTTGTTTTTTTAAACCCTTCACATAATTTGGGATTTTGATAAACTGAGATGACAATACTGTATAAAGTTATGATAAATTTATGATTTTGTGAAGTTATTCAGAACATTACTGATATGCTGTTTTGTTAAACGTTAAAATCAGTAAGTTTGTCAACATATGCTGCAGCTGTAAGTAGGTCATTGGTCTGAGGCCCTGGAGGCCCTCATGTTCCTGACTCTGAGGCCCCTTTAGACCATCTCATCTCCATGCTGAGCTCAAATCAAACAGAATTAAAGGTGTGGACATACAGCGTGCCAGGTGGATCCTGCAGTCAGCTCAGTCTTCTCCAGCAGAACCACATCCTTCATCCCACTTTTGGCCAGGTGATAGGCCAGGCTGACCCCCACACAGCCCCCACCGATGATGAGAGTGTCTGCGGTGTCTTTCCATCGCTTTCCCAAGGCATCACTGTAAAAGAAAGAAGTGCAGGTGAATGGTTACATCTCCGTGCAGCACACAGGTGTGTTTCAGAAACACTTTAACAAAGTTCTGCATCTGGGTAATCCTGTTACACCTGAACTGGAAATCATATTTGAGCGTGAAGGCAACAGTGCATGAACCTTAACTAGAACAGCAGGGCAATCATAGACTGATGTTGCATAAATCAATTAAGCTGTTATGAGCTCCTCCCACCCTTATTTATCAATAATAAATCCAAATAAATCATGTTTAATGCGACGTTTTGTCCAGATTATCTGCCTCACCCCTCCTGTGCTTGTTTTCTTGAGGTGCAGCAGATGGTCCTCAAAGGAAGCCGAGCAATCCCTCGATACGCCGCTAAATCTTTCCGCAACTGAATACTGATGACGTTTAATATCCGAGACATAGCTGAGGTAATGTAATTAGACTAAAAACAACAACAAATGCAACTCAAAGCATAACCAGCCCCCTTCCGTTTGGACCCCTGTACTGTCGTGAGTGGTTCCAAATATCCCACTTTTGCACTGACAGGCGCTTTGGCACGCCCACAGGTCGAAAACCAAGTTTGGAGGAAACTTTATCCTGAGTTAACACGTTGTGCGCCGACGCTTAAAATGTGGCGCAAACTGCAGCCTCCTCTGCAACCTTTTTTTTTCTGTTTATCTACTTCCCCAAAACTACAATTAAAGATTTGCAGGTCATTTAAACCACACATATAAATGATAAAGAGCAAAAAAAATAGAGTCGAACAGAAATACCGATTCAGCTCCCACGTGCTCCACAGACAGTTTTGCACCAGTTATTTGACTTTTAATCTAATTTAAATCAAAATCTAAGTCAGAAGATTCGTCCTGCCACCGCGTTTCCCGTCTGAACTGTGCATACAGAAATATTTATCTGTGACTTATCCTGGAGCCTGCGGCTGCAGCGCAGCCTTTAACCCAGCTGGAATGGCTGCAGCAGGTTTGAACTGGATGTTTTATCCTGACAACTGGTTTATATAAACACTGAAAAGCTCGAGGTTAACGCATTTCTTAACTGATTTCTAGTGTGTCCAGTGAGCAAGCTTGCTGTAGCTAAGTAGGGTGACAAGTAGAGGGATAGAGGGGTATGTTCCTAAACCAAATTTCACACACAAAAAAGGCACAAACACCATTTTTAAAATTGATGTAATGAATAATTGAGTAATTTATGCTACTGAGTATTAGACTTCAGTCCGTTACAACAGTTTCGAAAGTTTTTTTTTTTTGTTTTTGTTTTTTGTTTTTTTAGAAGCTTATTTAGTGGTATTAAATTGAAAATGTTCAGATGGGAATTATCATTTCCCATGGTCAGTTACCAGCAATAAAAGCAGGAGGAATGAAGGCTTTCCTTACCAAAAAGTAGCATAACAAGTATGCTTGAAGTATGCTAATTTCAAACTTCAAATAAGACAGTATGCTTTCAGTTTACTGTTTATGTACTTATCATACTAAAAGTTTACTTTCCATTTACAAATAAATATACTAAAAGTTTAAGTATATTTAGCCTATACTTATATTTAAACTTCTGAATGATATGCTTTGATAGTAGTACATTCACGGTACATTTTTAAACACATACAGGTTCCTTTTTGGCATACTGCAAGATGTACATTCTATCATGTTTTTAAATCCTATCTTGTAAGATTTAGGCGCTAGCTCGCTCACACTTTGAAAACCCCCCGGTTCATATCATATATATTACTTTTAATATACTTAAAAGTTTACTTTAGCATACTTAAAAGTGTACTTTCTAAAAGTTAAAGTAATCTTGAAGTTTTTGCAGGAGTAAACTAAATATAACAAGAAAATTACTTTCAGTATACTTGAAAGTGTACTCTTAAATACATAAAGTGGGCCAATTTAATCCCAAGAAATATACTTGTTTGTATACTGCTTGTACACATGTATCAGTGTACTTGGTAAATAAAAGTACACTTGGGGGATATACTTTACCATACTTGAGTATACTTAATATGACTTAAGGAGTACTTCTTTTTGGTAAGGGTGAAGATATTCTATATTCTGGGAACTTTTCACTGATCAGAAAACATCAATCTTGCCCAGATGACAGTTATTAATGACATTAGTGATAAAATATATTGTAACCCTGAAAATAATCATTTTTTTAATACAGTTCTATCCATCTACACTATCCATAAAGCTACACAACATGAAGCTGAAGTTTGCTTCTATCTCTGTGATGTGTTATTAAAATATTTCTCACAAAATTGTTTCTACTTGCCTAAATTTGTTTGCACTTAAAACTATCTTTATAGTGTAATAATTATGTCCTATCTGGAGAAATATTTTAATCGCTGTCATGGATTTAAGGGCATTAATGTGTTTGAAAACAACCAACACGCTTTTGTCCAGATATAAAACGATATCTGGTTGAGTTGGTTTTAGCTTCAGATTGTCATGAATCACTAGATTAAGTTTCCATTGGTGCCAGCTACAGAGGCAGAATTTAGATACAATTTAAATCTTTTTAAGTAGGGATGCATGATATTGGAATTTTGGCCGATATCAGATATGCCGATATCTTAAAACTCATGTGGCCGATAACCGATATCGATACCTATATTAAAGCTGAAAAATAAATTATGTAAAATTCATTCTTTGTGCAAAATTAGAAAAATAACTCAACTTGTGTTATGTATAACAAGTCAAACTTAATGACAGTCGTTCCAACAAAACTAATATGTGTGCCTTATATTCTAGAACCACCTGGATTTTCTTCTCCCTGAGAAGAGAGGGAAGAAAACAATCCCAAAAACAGGGGATATTTGTTACGGGTTGGAAAAAATATTGATGCACTGAAATATCGTGATATTTTCATATGCTGACATCATATCGATATTTAAGAACGCAGCATTGATCTATTTTAACAACGAAATCTTACAAGATTTTGTCATTCTGTTACAAAATCTCGCGGGTTTTTGTGAAATCTCACAAGATTTCGAAAGAGAACAATAAAATCTCCCGAGATTTCGTAAGTAAAATAGATTCATATCGTGTTTTTTTTTTTAAATTTCAATATGAAATCTGCATATGAAAATATCCCGATATTTCAGTGTATTGATATTTTTTCCCAGCCCTAATATTTGGTTATTTACACAAATGACCGTGTATAAACTGTTCACACAGAACATCCTAAAAGACGCTGTTAAAAGGCGGCTGTAGCTCAGGTGGAAGAGCAGTCGTCTTTCAACCAGAGGGTTGTGGGATCGATTCCAGTCTTCCCCAGACTACATGCCGAAGTGTCCTTGGGCAAGACACTAACCCCAAGTTGCCTCCCGATGTGCCTTCGGGGTGTGAATGTGTGTGGCTGGGTGAATGTGATATGTAGTGTAAAGCGCTTGAGCGGTTAGTATGACTGGAAAAGCGCTATAAAGACAGTCCATTTGTTAAAACAGGAGTTTTAAAGTCTGTAAAAAAGAATTTTTTGAAGAAGAAGTTTTTTTTGGTTTAATATCAGTTAAATATCAGATAAATATCAGTGGGGTGGCCGATGTCTGATACCCAGTTTAAGGCCGATACCGATAAGGGGCCAATTATACCCTGCATCCCTATTTTTAAATTTTCCAAAGGTAATTGGATATTTTTGGGACTTGAGTTATACGCTACGAATTATCGAAAAATTCTGACGCTGTGTTTTCTTTTTCTTTAGAAATCAGTGTCCAATACTTGCATACAGGTCTATATGGGACAGATACAATACGACATCATACGATACGATGTGACGCAATACAGTATGGCACGATACAACACAACATGATACAACGCGATACGATACGACACAACGCGATATGATGACGATGGATACGATACGATACGATACGATACGATACAATGCGATATGATACAATACGATATTAATCATATGATACAATACGATATAATTGTCCCCAAAGGGAAATTTGTCTCGGATTCAAATGCTGTTATTCTGGTTTATAAATAGATAAACAACAGTTTCAGTTCAGTTTCAGTTTATTGTGTCAGTCACAAAAAATTCCAATCACATCATAAACTAGTTCAGATCTAGTATATAAAATCACTGATACAACCTCCAAATCCATAAAGATAGGGGGGTTTCTAACAATGATAACAATTGATTGTATTTAGAAAACATGAACAAATTTAATTTGATAAGGGAAAAAAAAGTTAATTGTTTTCCATTGTGATCCATCAGCTTCCTTTTAATGAGACTTTTTAATAGTTTGGGGACTGGAAATACTGATTGTTGCAGTTTTCTGGGAAATTTGTGTCCATTCTTGCTGAATTTAAGATTTCAGCTGCTTGTTTGATTCTTCTCTTCATAATGTAAGAGACAGATGAGGACTGCAGTCACCACACACTTTATTGGAAGTCCTGCAGAAAGAGGTCTGACATCATCCTGCAAAAGAAAAATCCATTGACTTCTGAGATCTGCCTTTACTGAGAACATATATCTTAACAAAATTCCAACATCCAACTCTGCATCAAGGGAATCAGCACACATATGATGTCATCCATTGCCCTCAACACCGATGAACATTGCAGACACTAGCTTTTGCATCCTCCTCATCTTTAGCACATTGAATCAGATGTCAGATTTTCAAAGCAGCTAAAACGTGAACTTATTTCCACTTTTTTTTTCTGAGACAAGCATCAACAGAATTTGATGCTGCCTATGCAGCATTGAGTTGATATATGACTGGTCCCTTTTGTAATACAGCTTCAGGTTACATTTCTGAAAGCAGCAGTAGATAGTGCTGAGTGAAAATTGTTTTTCTGGGTCCTGCTGAGCCCACGAGGCTACATTGATCATAATAGTGTGACAGGTTCAGGTTCTCATGCAGTTCTGCTTGAAGGCTTGAAAGTCACAACTATCCAACAGTGGGTTTTGTGCTTGTACACTAAAATTGCCCCTAACTCCCCGAATCTTTTCACAATATTCAGCTAGATGCAGAGAAAACAAATTCTTTGTAATTCTGCACTGAATTTCTAATAATTAATTTATCCGTCCATTGGCTACACCAGCTTATTGCAATGCAGGGTTACAGGGTGGCTGTAGAAAACCCATGCATACACAGGAATAACATGTAAACTAGGACCAGGAACCCTGTGAAGCAACACATACAATACCACAACCATGCAGTCAGTTCATTTAACTGCTCATTTTCTGATGGAGTTTGGTACAAGCTGTTCAACCACAACAAATTCTGTCGGAAGACTAACTTTTAGTTTTGGTGCTTTTATACCCAATCCTGACACCCTCACCTGAAACCATTTAATCAGCTAATTGTAAAATTTCCATGAGGATGCATTCAATTAAATCTTCTTTTTCTTTGCCTCTTATAACTTTTTGGAGTGTGATGCTCAGATTCATTCATATTTCTGAAAACAACAAAGCCGATCAAAGTGAGGAACATTTTCTTAAACAAAGATAGAAAATAAAAGTTTATTGAATTTCAGAAAACTTGTTATATTTACTGCATTTTGCTTCTGTAAAGCATGTAAATACACTTTACCATCAACATTTTGTAAATGTGTATACAGTCGTCCTCAAAATTATTCATACCCTCCAATTAAAGAAAAGGGTAAATTCACAATAGTAATTCAAATAACAAGAAACTAAAGGAACTAATAATAAATAAAAATTCACAAAATTATAATATAGTGAATTAAAATATATCTTTAGAATTGTATATGGAAATAATAGTCTAAAAAAATAAACATAAAACTGTCCCAGACACATAAGAGCATCTTTCCCATAAACAGTGGACCAACATACCTGTCAAGAGGTGAAGAAGTCTTTTTGAACATTAGAGAAAATATTTGATTGCAGTGATTGCCTCAAAGTGTTGCTCAACAAAATTTTAGCTTTGGAGCCCCATCATGCTTGTTTACTTGTTTTATTCTTTGTGTGTTTGTTTTTAATGTTTCTTTCAAACCACGATTGAAAATGAATGCCGTGATTTTCATAGAATTTTCATGTATTATTACTTTTTTCAATTCCTTATTTCACTTATTTTTTTCCCCCTTCTTTGATTGGAGGGTATGAATAATTTCAGGAAAACTGTACATGATCCTGCATCGCTTTACTGCTGGGAAAAGTTTGCATTTGATTTTTCCTAATTTCACTTTTGGCTCCTCAATCTATCATAGCACTGTTCCAGGACTCATTCCTTTGTGTTGGTCTGGCCGATTCACCGCAGGAGGGCGTCATCACATGTTCATATCACTGAATGTGAGAAAATTATTATTATTAATCCATGCATTTTCTACATCCATCTATCCACCCATCCATTTAATGCCTACATTACCTCATTCAGGGTTAAAGGAACCGTAGCTTGTCCCAGCTACCAGTCTGTGGTGGGGTACACCCCAGTCCATCACAGGGCCAACACAAACAAGACATTATTCCTGTTATAACTGTATGTCACTTCACCAAACTCAGTCCCACTAAAGCTAAAGATAATTCTCTTAAACATAGATTTTACTTTTAGTTAAATTGACTCCCACTGTGACAAAAATAGTTCCATACAGACTGAGAATTCAGAGGTAGCAGGCAGGAAAACGCTCCTGTTTACCGCCTGTGTACAGCTTGTGAATACCTTCTCAGATTAAGAGTGTGGCTACAGTTTGTGTAAGACACGACTATGACTCCCCACCTGGCAAACTCAACCTGAGCAAAGCTTAAGTTAATTACAGGCCCACTTTTCTAAAAGTCCAATCACAGAAAAATTTACTTTTGGTGAAAATGCATTGAATTAATTTTAGATCAGGCACCAGCAACAGTTGCACATTTAAAAAGGCTTTCTAAGGACCACTAGAGGGCAGGTGAGGAATGACATAGAGGAGGCAAGCACAAGTTTGCAAATGATCTGAATTCATACAACTTTTAACCTAATATGTGTTGTGCAAAGTTCTTTGCAGTGTGTTTACCATCTCCCCTTTTACACACTTATGTATTTTTATTCTACCTTATATTTCATAACACCTAAACGTTTTGTAACTTGTACATGCAAACATACAGAAAGTTCCTCTGGCAGCAGCCTCGGGGGAACAAACAATGTCTGTCATTATAAAAACCACTTCCAGAAGCTAAACGTTAGCAACTACTTTCATAATCATTGGAGTATTTTTTCTCACGTTTGTGCTTTTGTTTGTCTTTGCTTTTGGATTGTGTGGCAGGAGAGAAATGTGCTTAAAAGAGACTACCCTTAAAAAATTGTTCCAGTTTTTTTACCCAGTTTGCTGATATTTTATAAGACAAACAATCATGTGAGCAACAATCATCTTCACGAAGCAGCTAACCTTAACCCTTTAAGTCCCGTGTCTGGTTTTTGGCCTCTGCTCCAAAATTGCACAACCACAGGTCTACATAAATACTCTCGGCTACTTCTGAAGGTAAGAGAGCACTTGTAAAACTTGTTAAGATGTGAAAATATCAGTGTTTGTGTTACTGGTGAAGAATAAATGAGTATGAAAGTCTGAAAGTTTCAAGCTCACCTAAAAAAAAAAAAAAAAAAAAAACACTTTCAGGATGAGTGTGAATATTTGTTTGGAATGATGCAAGGCAAGTTTATTTGTAAAACACATTTCCATCTACAATTTACAGTTCTTTACACAAACCATTAAAAGCATTACAGTGAGGCACAGATTAAACATTAAAAAGTACATTAAAAACATAGTTCAAAAAAGTAAATAAAGAATAGAAATAAGACATCAAATGAAAAGAAAAAAAAGTTGCAGTGTGAGGAATTGATTGTTGTGATAAAAGCAGATGCAAACAGAAGTTTTAAACCTTGATTTAAAGCTGCTGAGTTTCATCAGACCTGCAGGTTTCTGGGAGTTTGTTCCACATGTGAGGAGCATAAAAACTGAACGCTGCCTCTCCATGTTTAGTTCTGGCTCTTGCAGACTTGACCCCGATGACCTGAGAGATCTGGTTGGTTCATAGCGAACAAGAATGTCCTGAATGTATTTTTGCCCTAAACCATTCAGAGGTCTGAAAACTGCAGTTATGCAGCTGTAGTTCTATCATAGAACAATATGTTGAAAGTATCTAAAGCCAATTCTGATAAAGTAAGGCAGAGCAAAATTAGAGAAGTTTAAGTTCAGACAACATCTCTGAAATGGCCATTTTGTCCTAATTTGCCATCTATTCTCAAAGTCCTCCAATATGTCAGGTTTTTAAAGGTTAATCTTTGTGGGCCAGAATTGAATTGCTGCATGAATTCTGATAATAAAATCTATATCTGTTCTGTCCCATGACCTTGTTCCTCATCATTTGAAAAGGACTCAAGTTTCTGCATTGCAGAAGATTCCCACCAGCTGCCGTCAGTATGGCCATCTTCTAAAATACCTTTTCCAAAACAGCAGAACTTTAATTTTTCTCATTTGTCTCTTCCCTTCAGAAAAGGTTAAAAAAAAATCCACATGGAAGGGAGCTATTCCCTTCCACATTAAATGTTGCTCTTTGATGTGCAAGTTTTTGAACACCTCCAAATGAAATTATGTTTTTAAATAGCAATACTGTGGGGTTTTTTAAACCAGCCCTCCTGTTATTTCTTGTGTGAAATTACCTAAATTCAGCACCACACGTCTTGCAGCTTAATGCCATTATTGAATCAGCTCAGACGTCATCCCACTGTTCACTCGTTTTTAAAGATTCACAGAAAAAGCAGGTTCATGACGTTGTTAGGAGATAAAAACACATATTTGGCTTTTGTATCAGTGGATTAAACCAAACCAATCATTCTGCAGAGTAATGGTTATTCTATATAAATGCTTCCTGCTGTGCAAAGACGTGCGTCTTTGTTCACTACAGTTCACTTTAGTAATATGGGATTTAAACTATTATCAAAGCCAGTCACAGTATTATGGCTGCGCAGTCTCAGAAATCATCATATTGATTTATAAAATCCAAAAACAAGTGTCACAATACCCAATCAATAAGCGCACAGCCACAGTGAAATCCTGAGGTTTCGTGGACAATAGGTTGCGCAAACTTGCACTGTTGCAGTAGAAGAGGGTGTAAGAAAGCTGATCTATATAGGGAAAGAAGCAGGCGGATCTTCCAGTGACATCAGGGGCTCCGCTCCCTTCTTGGATTATAAATGCAGCATGGATGCGTTTACGGGTCCCTTTCCAAACGGTGTGGCTGAGAAGAGTGGGCCGTCACTGCTGCAAAGATCATGGCACCAGCAAAGAAGGTAAGCACCCACGTCGAGAAGGACCAAAAATAAAATGTTTTTCCGCACTCAGATTCTTTTTGCACTGTTTAATCTGTTTAAAGCGTGCACGTTCTTAACGAGGAAACTTAAAAAGTTGCAAACTTCATGCGCACGTTTGTGACTTCCTTGTTGCACGCTTGAACTTTGTGCAGAACATTCTGGAGCGCCTGGATGCAGGTGAGGTGGTTATCGGGGACGGAGGCTTCGTCTTCGCCCTGGAGAAGAGAGGCTACGTCAAGGCAGGACCGTGGACGCCCGAGGCTGCCGCAGAGCACCCTGAAGCGGGTATACTCCTCTTTCTTTTTACGCTCCTAGCCTGTAAATCCAGCTGAGTTTGACAGACTGTGACAGATCAGGTGCTGAAAGGGCCATCTTCTCATTACAGTGCGGCAGCTGCACAGGGAGTTCCTGAGGGCTGGCGCTAATGTCATGCAGACATTCACTTTCTACGCCAGCGATGATAAGCTGGAGAACAGGGGCCAAACTCAGCGCTTCACTGTGAGTAATCTGCAGCTGCTCTCAGATCTCATGTTGACGGCATAAAGCCGTTAAACTGCTTTGTCCTCCTCTTCAGTGAAAGCTGAAACCTCTCCCCTTTGAACCGCAGGGCCAGCAGATAAACGAGGCAGCTTGTGACCTGGCCAGGGAGGTGGCCAATGAGGGGGATGCTATGGTGGCGGGAGGAGTGTCTCAGACACCCTCCTACCTCAGCTGCAAGAGTGAGGATGATGTTAAGGCCATCTTCAAGAAACAGATCGATGTCTTTGTTAAGAAAGACGTGGACTTCCTGATTGCAGAGGTATGTGGTAAACGCGTAAACAGATTCTGTTTCTTTCTTCGATTATCTGCAACATATAATCTTACATTTAAAAAAAGAAACAAAAACTGAAGCAGCAGAAGTTGGATTTAGCATGCACTTATCTAAAAATGCAAGATGTGCACATCCTGGGGCAGTTGCAGGCCTTTTTAACCCCACGCTGTTGCTGAATGGTTTCACCTCCCTTTAAATGCAGCGCCTCCTCCCACCCTGTCAAATAGATGTCCAGTAAAACTCCACTCTGCCCCGAGGCAAGCAGCATTTTTCTCACTTGCATTCTTTGCAACACGAAAGCAAATAAAGTTGTTTAAAAGGCTGTTAAAAAATAATCAAAGTTATAAAGCTGTAAAATGCAACTTAACAATGCACTTTTTCTTCAGATTGTCCTTCCTTGCAAACTTCAGTGTCTATTAAAACGTTTTGCGCACAGACTGGAGAAAGGAGCAAACACCACAAGAAACTGACTTGCAGTCGATCATTTGTTTTCACGGCCCCTCCAGAGAAAGAAAAACCCCTGTGCAATGTTTAGATGGCTATCCCAGGCAGTGCTAAAGCCCGCCCACACTCCCCTTCAGGCCACATGTCCCCCATCTTTCACAGCTCATTAAAAAAAAGAGAAAAGGTTCAATCCATCTGGAAAAACTGGGAGTGAAGCTGCTCTACAACTCTGCTAAAAGTTGCATCTTCCTAACTTGATTATTTATTTATTCATCTTGAATTGTTTTTTTGTAAAAGGGGAGGATTTTTATTTTTAAACAACTTTGTTGAATCCCTGCAAGAAAAAACAGAACATCTCTGGGATCTCTCCAGGTTGTGAGATTAAGGATTCCTCATTAGCCTATGAGGTATGTTTTTTTTGTTTGTTTGTTTTTAAGTTTTCCTGTGTGTCACTCTGATAGAACAAAAGAAGTTTCAGCTTATCTGTTCACGCTTGGAGGCTGAACAATGTTGGCCAGCTATAATGGCTCATGAAACCTGCTGTAACTGGGGTTATTGGCCACTAGGGGCAGCAGAAGAAAGTGACCAGAAAACACACCCTCTCATGTGGCTGGTTTGTAGGTTTGTTTGATTGATTTTTGTGAGTGTATTTGTGTGTGGACAGTATGAAAATTTCATGTCACGGTTATTGTGACCAAAATTATCATGATTATCGTGGTATTGATGAAATTAGCTCAAAATATTCCAAATGTACTTATACACACTCTGCAATCATTTGACCGAGCTATATTAGATAATTAAACAAATTCACAAGCACAATGGACTTTCTGTTGGAGGAAACATTCAAACAACATGTAAACATCAAAAATAAAAACTTGCATTAAAGAGGAAAACTGCACTTTGTGCAAATTGTAAGAACAACAATATTTTTCTTTACATTCAGTGCTCAAAACTTGACGTAATCTCACAGATTTCAGAAGAACCGGTACAGAAAAGACACTTTCACTGTTTCATGTACCCTAAGAAGAAATCACGTGCATGTAAAAGCAACACCACCGTATTAAACACAGTAATGGGGCAGAAACATTAAAATAATACCATAAATACATTAAGTTTCTTTCCAACATCCTTAAATCTCCAGAGATGTCCATGTGGCGCCTTCGATGCTTTCCTCCATGTTTTCAGAGACCAAACTTTGCAAACTGTCTGAGTAAATGCTGCTGCTGCTCCAGGCAATGAGCAGCATCACCGTGAGTTTTTCAAAGTGCAATAATCACGATGATTAAAATCTGAAATGGTTGTGTGTGTGTGTGGGCACGTTTTTGCAACATTATGAGGACCATGTTCTGGATTTGTACCATCACCATGGAGACGTCTTGCTCTCGTGGGGACATTTTCCCGATCCCCACAGGTACGAACCCCGTTTTGAGGGTCAAGATTAGGTTTTACAGATTAAGTTCCAATTAGGTTTTGGGTTAGGGTTAGGTTTAGGCAATCAGTTATTGGCGATAGGTTTAGGGTAAGAGCCTAGGGAATGCATTATGTCAATGGATAATACCCCACGGGATTAAAAACAAACGTGTGTGTGTTCTTGCGGCTTGAACCATCATCCTAAAAGATGTTTCTCTTTCTTAAGTTAAAAACTGCATTACTGTTGTGAGCATTTCACTATCTTTCTGCTGTTTAATACTGAGGATTTTGTGATTTACTTGTTTTTTATTGGTTCTTTGCTTGACATGAGTCGTGAAACTATGAGACATTGAACTTCCAGTCCACAAACCCAAACTGCATCCCAATTTCTTGGTGCAAACGATCATTTTAGCTGACTTTTTACATTTTATTTTATAAAAAGACAGCCAACTGGGATAGCATTCATAAGTAAACTGCTCTCATGGCTTCTTCTTTGCTCTCCTGCAGTACTTCGAGCATGTGGAAGAAGCTGAGTGGGCAGTCCAGGTTCTGAAGAGCACCGGGAAGCCTGTGGCTGCATCTTTGTGCATTGGACCAGATGGAGACCTGAATGGAGTCAGCCCTGGAGACTGTGCTGTCAAACTGGTCAAAGCTGGTATGATGATCTCCCAAGCTTCTCTCTGTCACATCATGATGTTTAAATCTATAGAAGGAATCTGACACTAGAAGGCCGCTTGCTTGTTTTCAAAATTAAACTATTTTATAATTTTACAGCACAAGAGTCTATAACTAGATTACAGGACGTAGACTAAAATTATATTACATTTCGGAAAATATGATCTCGTTGAAGAAAATGCGGACATGTCGGGGGGTTTTAGGTCATATATCCATTTAAAAGCATCCTTTCACGAAACAGCCATGCACATTGTTTCTTGAGGGGATGTTGAATGGAAAATTTTCAGACTAATTCTGAAGCCTTAGAGTTTAACCTCTAATGAGAACTACAAAGTTTAGTTGTGGTCACCTTCCCAAATTCAGGTATGAACCAGTCTACGTTGCATGCTAGTGATGGGTGTGGATGGCCTCAGGCAATCTCTCAAGGATTTCTGTGGTCTTATGGTAACAAACTTAAGAATGCAAGGACAGGCTGTGATCTGATCATGCAAAAGAACACCGATGTGTACTGACTGGTAAAACTCAAAATTAATATAAACCATCACTTTAGAATTTAGTGCAGGTCTGTTTGATTACACTGCAAATTTCAAATTGTTCACTTTCTTGCACCGTGCATTAATTCTGACTTGTATCGCCTTTAATCAAACATTGATTGTTACCGCTTTTTTAATTAAAGGGCCTTTTTCTCTCAGATTTTGACTCATCACAGCAGGAAAAATGCACATGAAACCAGTTTAGTTCAGCTTAGATCTGTAAAACCATTCTCATCATGTTGCACAATGCAAAGACCCTGAAGGCAGCACTTGTAATTGAAATGCTGTCTGTCATGTTACACTCGCTTTTTTTTCTCTCTTTTTTGCTATACTGCTTCACAAACCAGTCTAATCTGGTTGAGGGCAGATAATCCTCTCCATCATGTTGGATTCAGCATGATTATAATGGCTTATGCCATGACAGTTTCCACTTGCACCGACACCAGTAACATTAATATTACATACCTGATTGTAAAATATTATCAGGTTTCTTCTATCAGCAATTATTTATAATATCTTGCAACTTCCTCCTAGTTAAGAGACACAACAGCAGACTTTGCTGCCATCTAATGGTAGTATGAAGCACTACTGGTTTAAAAGGAACAGTCCTTAAAATTATTCATGCCCTCAAATTAAAGAAGGAAAAAAAAATAAAAATTCTGTCAATGAAATAAGATGAAATTGACAAATGAAAATTTTATGAAAATAATTACATTGGTTTTGAATTGTGGTTTGAAAGATATTAAAAACAAACACAAAATAAAAACAAGTAAACAAGCATTATGCTCTTATGTGTCTGGGACAGTTTTGTTTATTTTTTATCATTATTATTTTCAACCTTAATTCAAAAGCAATATTTTATTTCACAAAATCATAATTTTGTAAATTTTTATTTATTATTAGTTTCGTTACTTTCTTGTTATTTGAATTACTATTGTGAATTTAGCCTTTTCTTTAACTGGAGGGTATAATTTTGAGGACGACTGTACCTGTTGTGATCAGTTGCTTACTTTTTTTTTTTTTTTTTTTTTTTTTTTAGCAAAACAGATCTGGTTTTGCACTATTTTAACAGAGGTATTAATTGCTTTGGAAACCCATTTGTGCATGTTTAATCTTTTGCAGGGGCTCAGATCGTTGGCATTAACTGCCATTTTGACCCGGAGACCTGTGTGAAGACTGTGAAGCTGATGAAGGAGGGAGTGGAGAAGGCCGGCCTGAAGGCTCACTACATGTGCCAGCCGCTGGCCTTCCACACCCCCGACTGCAACCGGCAGGGATTCATCGACCTGCCGGAGTTCCCTTTTGGTGCGGCCTCAAACATTAACATGAAAGTTTCTAAACCGATCTAAACGGCAGGGAAATAATGGGAATGTTTGTTTCCTGGCAGCTCTGGAGCCCAGGATCCTGACCAGATGGGACATGCAGAAATACGCCCGTGACGCGTACAACGTCGGCATTCGTTTCATTGGTGGCTGCTGTGGATTTGAGCCGTATCACATCCGCGCTCTGGCTGAGGAGCTGGCAGCTGAGCGGGGCTTCCAGCCCGTTGGCTCTGAGAAGCATGGCAGCTGGGGCAGCGGCCTGGAGATGCACACAAAGCCTTGGGTTAGAGCTAGGTAGGTATTTCCTTCTTCACTTTATCTAAAAAAACCAAAACAAATTCGACCCATTTTAGCCAACCTACCCGAAAAATCTAATGTAAATGAGTATAAAATGGGCTCTTTAATTCCCCCTCATCAGGGCTCGTCGTGACTACTGGGAGAAGCTGAAGCCCGCCTCAGGACGTCCATTCTGCCCCTCCATGGCCACACCTGACGGCTGGGGCGTCACCAAAGGCCACGCTGACCTGATGCAACAGAAAGAGGCAACCTCCGAGGAACAACTCAAGGCTCTCTTCCAAAAGGCCGGCCAAGGCCAATAAGGCTCCCCTCCGAACCCTCTGATTTAAGAGGAGCAACCATGGGGTGACATTCCCTCAAGTTTACATGCCACAAAAAAAAGATTTAAGTTCCTTTTTGCCTTTTTAGGACCATTTTACTCTGTGTGAAGACTGGTATTAAATGCCGTCCATTTCAAAATAGCTTTCCAGACAACCAGCAAGTAGTCTCTGAGTAGGATTGTCATATGTGTAAGCTCTGTCAAATCGCTGTACTTACAAGGCTCAGACGAGCAACTGTGAACGTAACCTAGTAGCCTTAACACTCCAAAAGTGCCTTTTATGTTTTATGAAACAGAAAATGATCAAATAAAAACTTACTGCCTATAACATCATCTGTGTGAGTTGTGGGTTTTATATAAAATGATCCAAGTCGTTTTAAGGGAAGTTGAAAGTTTTGAAATACGTCAGTGTAGTTTTGAAGGTTTAAAGGAAAATGTTCATCTTTGTACACACTGAATACCTAAAACTAGTGAAAGGTGTCTTAAAATAATTATTTATATATAAGGGATGTTCGATATTCTCAGCCTACCGATGTTATCAACTGATACTGTCATTAAAATGTGATATTGGGAAAATATCAGTATCGGTTCTTTCGGACTGATATTTTTTTAAACAAATCTTGCGAGATCTTGTTCCGTTACTAAATCTCGCGAGATCTTGTTCTATTCTCCGCTCCCCAAGTTACGTTCCAAACGGTAGATTTGAAAAAAGAAGCAAAAAAAAAAAAGACTTAGTTTCAATGAAAACTCTGGGTCACAGATTTGTTTGAACATCTTTTAGAATTACTAAGAATCCAAATTTGTATTTTTTACAATACAATATGGGCTGCTGGGTGGTGTGGTGGTTACCATGGCAGCTTCACCGCAAGATGGCTGCTGGTTTGAGGTTCTGCTGGGGCGAGGTTCGAACAGCAAATGTGGCTTTGCAAGCGGAGAGCTCACATAGAGAGACTGCATCTCTGAGCCTTCTCTGAGGAGCTCTCCGCTTGCAAAGCCACGTTTGCTTATACAGTATGTTCTCATAAATTGCTTTGTAAATAAATGTACTCTTTTATTCTTCACTCATAAGCTCTTGAAATTTCATTATTTTCCACAACAAAATGGCTCCGCGAGCAGGGTCAGTTTGTGGGTGCAGAAAATGTTTTTTGTTTGTCACACCACATGTTTGAAATAAAACAAACAAGAAAGTTAACAGAAAAATTAAGAATATAAATGTTCAGAAAACTAAGGAACCAATCCGAGAAAGTTCTGAAGAGGTGTGCCCGTGCAGAGATGGTCCTAACAAAGATGAGTCAGACTGGCTGACTCCAGGGAAGCCTGTTGAGTGTCTATGTCCTAGGTTAAGATTAGATATGTCCACTTTGGTGCAACACACATCCTAACAAGACTCCTCCCTTGAGATCAGGCTGGTCAGCAAGTGGTGCCGACACCTGCACGCATCCACTGATGTGTGAAGGCCAGATTACGAATGTCCATTGGCATATTGAATGACACAGCAGGTCGCAGAGATCTTAATGTACTGTTAGAGACTTAGAGCAAGTGGGAGAAAGGTGCATGAACAGTTCTAGGTATTCCAGCTTCCTCCCACAGTCCGAAGACACGCATGCTAGATTAACTGGCATTTCTAAATCATCGCCAGGTTGTTTGTCTCCGCGTGCTGGCTCTGCGGTGGACTGTACCTGTCCAGAGTGAGAGCTTTATTACAAATTGCTGGGACAAACTCCAGCTTCCCTGCGACCCTGAATTAGAATAGGTGGTATAGAAAATTTCAACAGAGGAAGTTCAGGATGGGTCTTGCACAACCAAACATCTACAGTACATTGCACAAAAAACACACCTTATGATGATATGCATGCTTTGTGGTCTTAAACACCTGTTCAGAAGTTTTGGCTTCATATATGTGAGAACTTTTCCCTGTGGGGAGCTGTCTGAATGATTTGGGGGTTGGTGGACGTATCACCCAAGCTCTTGAATCTTATAGTGTTGTTGAGTGTTGTTGCATAGTTATTATTATCACAGACAGTCAGACCATCATCTGCCTGCTGGGATGCTAGACAGGACAAGGTGAAAACCGAAATAAATAAATAAATAAGAGTATATCAGATTTCATGGACACTGCTGTCATCTAGTGGACAAATGTCACCAGTTACCTCAAAGAGGAAGACATGAGGCTCCTAATTCTCTAACTTTACCTCCTTGTATCCTCAGTCCTTCAACCTTCAGCTTATTTATGGAAACTGCTCACAATGAAGAACTTTTCTAAAATGTTCCCAGCATAAGAAAGGAGGCATGATTCAAGGGTGAATCACTGGGGGCCCTTAGCAGGGTCCTTGACCCAACTGCTCCCCAGATCCCCACTTCTTATCAAGAGATGGGTCAAATGCAGAACCAAATTTCCCAATTGGGGACAATAAAGTACCGTACTGAAAGAATGAGATCGCGGGTACAAGCGGCCGAAATGAGTTTCCTCCGCAGGGTGGCCGGGCTCTCCCTTAGAGATAGGGTGAGGAGCTCGGTCATCCGGGAGGGACTCAAAGTAGAGCCGCTGCTCCTCCGTATTGAGAGGAGCCAGATGAGGTGGCTCGGGCATCTGGTCAGGATGCCTCCTGGACGCCTCCCTGGTGAGGTGTTCCAGGCACGTCCCACC
Organism: Atherinomorus stipes; assembly: GCA_023101725.1. Lineage (NCBI taxonomy): Eukaryota > Metazoa > Chordata > Actinopteri > Atheriniformes > Atherinidae > Atherinomorus > Atherinomorus stipes. Next base: position 362,775 of record JALJCO010011227.1, on the reverse strand, counting down.
GGGACCAGACCCCGGGGGAGACCCAGGACATGCTGGAGGGACTACGTCTCCCGGCTGGCCTGGGAACGCCTCTGGATCCCCCCGGATGAGCTGGCGGCTGTGGCCGGGGTGAGGGAAGTCTGGGCTTCCCTGCTTAGGCAGCTGCCCCCGCGACCCAATCCTGGATAAGCGGAAAAAGACGGTACGGTATTATGATGGAGGAAATATACAGCGGGTATGGAAAGTATTCAGACCCATTTAAAGTTTTCACTCTTTGTTTCATTGCAGCCGTTTGCTAAAATAAAAAAAGTTAATTTTATTTCTCATTAATATACATTCAGCACCCCATCTTGACAGATAAAAACAGAAATGTAGAAATTTTTGCAAATTTATTAAAAATGAAAAACTGAAATATCACATGGTCATCAGTATTCAGACCCTTTGCAGTGACACTCATATTTAACTCATATGCTGTCCATTTCCTCTGATCCTCCTTGAGATGGTTCTACTCCTTCATTGGACTCCAGCTGTGTTTAATTAAACTGATTGGACTTGATTAGGAAAGGCACACACCTGTCTATATAAGACCTTCCAGCTCACAGTGCATGTCAGAGCAAATGAGAATCATGAGGTGGAAGGAACTGTCCAAGGAGCTCAGAGACAGAATTGTGGCGAGGCACAGATCTGGACAAAAAGGTTACAGAAGAATTTCTGCAGCACTAAAGGTTCCTAAGAGCACAGTGGCCTCCATAGTCCTTAAACGGGAGAAGTTTGGGACAACCAGAACTCTTCCTAGACCCGGCCGTCCAGCCAAACTGAGCAATCGTGGGAGAAGAGCCTTGGTGAGAGAGATAAAGAAGAAGCCAAAGATCACTGTGGCTGAGCTCCAGAGATGCAGTAGGGAGATGGAGAAAGTTCCACAAAGTTAACTATCACTGCAGCCTCCACCAGTTGGGGCTTTATGGCAGAGTGGCCCAATGGAAGCCTCTCCTCAGTGCAGACATATGAAAGCCCGCATAGAGTTTGCCAAAAAACACGTGAAGGACTCCCAGACTGAGAGAAATAAGATTCTCTGGTCTGATGAGACCAAGATTGAACTTTTTGGAGTTAATTCTAAGCGGTATGTGTGGAGAAAACCAGGCACTGCTCATCACCTGCCCAATACCATCCCAACAGTGAAACATGGTGGTGGCAGCATCATGCAATGGGGGTGTTTTTCAGCTGCAGGGACAGGACGACTGGTTGCAGTTGAAGGAAAGATGAATGCGGCCAAGTACAGAGATCCTGGAAGAAAAGCTCTTCCAGAGTTCAGGACCTCAGACTGGGCCGAAGGTTCACCTTCCAACAAGACAATGACCCTCACACACAGCTAAAATAACAAAGGAGTGGCCTCAGAACAACTCTGGACCGTTCTTGACTGGTCCAGCCAGAGCTCTGAGTTAAACCCAACTGAGCATCTCTGGAGAGACCTGAAAATGGCTGAACACCACCATTCACCATCCAACCTGACAGAACTGGAGAGGATCTGCAAGAAGAACGCAGAAGATCCCAAATCCAGGTGTGGAAAACTTGTTGCATCATTCTCAATAAGACTCATTGCTGTACGAGCTCAAAAAGGTGTTTCTACTCAGTACTCAGCAAAGGGTCTGAATACTTATGACCATGTGATATTTCAGTTTTTCTTTTTTAATAACTTTGCAAAAATTTCTGCATTTCTCTCTTTTTCCATCAAGATGGGGTGCTGAGTGAACATTAATGAGAAATAAAATGAACTTTTTTGATGGCTGCAATGAAAAAAAGAGTGGAAAGTTTAAAGGGGTCTGAATACTTTCCACACCCTTAAAAGATACACAAGGTATCCTGTGTGGAGGTCAGGGTTAACCCCTAACCCACTAAAACAAAGATATTAATGAGTTGTCAACAATTTCATAGTGATTAGGTGATAATGAGTTACTCCCAAAAAACCCGAAAGGGCTTCTTTTATCAGACATTAGAAAATAACACCAGCATGCGTTGACAAAATTCAAATGAAAAACACTGGATAGAAAACAGGTCTTTTCAGCTCTTTGTTGTTACGTCTGCTGTTAGCATAAGTAGCACAAGTGTGAGGTGATTCATTTCTACCATTAAGACATTATCCTTCTGTGATTAATGCCCAGAGTTATATCAGGGATGTTTAGCTCACCATATCAGGGATCCTGATATAATCCTGATATATAATGTTTCCATTGGTATGTGAAATCTAGCAGAATGTCTTTGAAATGGGTACAGAGCATTTAAAAATAAAAACATAGAGAGAAAGAACATCATATTAAGACATTACCAAAGTCACAATGAAATAATGTAAAATATCTGAATTAAATTAAAATGATAAAAGCAGCAACAGTTTAGACTGGTTAAAACATACGGTGCAGATTTCATAGGTGCATGTGAGAGGATATGTTTTAAAACCTGGATTCAAAAATCTCTACTCTGTGGTTTTTTCCACTTGTTTGCAGCATAAATGCAGCTTCTCTGTGTTTAATCTAGACTCTGGTCTGGACTAGCTGACCTGAGTCCTTGATTCTGGGCCTGAACCATTCGGTTGACTATCTAAAATCTATCCTCTTAGGCAGAGTAGACTTTAAAACTGGTGTGATGTGTTCAGATCTCTAGGTCCTAGTAAAAACTCTAGCAGGTGGTAGGGCTTATTTCATTTTTTGCCTGAATAACACTTGTCATTCTTCGTATTTTATACAGTACCAAGGAGAAGTAGCATCAAACACGTTCCATACCTTGCCTGAAATCGTCCTGATATTTTACAGGAAATCTACATTTCACACACTGGTGTAACAGTTGTACTGAGATGACTAAATATTTTACATTTATTTTCAAAAGAATGACACTCAAATAAAGATTTATGAATAAAAAAACAGCAAGAACAGTATTTATGGACTCCCTTTGTAAATTACATATTCATATAACAGACTTTTTATTTTAAAATTATGCGTTTGTTTTGATTTGATCAATGCATTTAGTGTAGTTCTCACCCAACCTTTAAAACTTTTTTTTTTATTATACTTTTTTGGGGGCAAAGGGTCTGAAAAGCAGATTTTACACTTTTAATTCTTAAAAACTTTAAATATACATCAGCTGATAATAGAGTTAAAAAGAATAATAAAGTTATTTGTAGAAAGCTTGTTTTTTTAGGGGGATTTGAAGCTTTAGATGTGCAGTAATGTCCTGGTTTAGTGGGAAAAAGAGTTCAATAAGATGTGGACTAATGAAAAAGGAAAATCAAACTTTGTCAGAAAATGTAAGTCGCTACATGTCTGAGATGAGTTTTGGGGTAAAAACATTTAAACCTTAACAGGTGAGCACTAAGATGATATAAACCAGAGGTTTTTATTATCTTTTTTATTGTAATGGCTTCTACTTAAAAAGAAAAGGGAGAGAAAAAAATCTGACATTTTTACATTTAATGGTATGTCAAAGCTGTTCATGATTATCAGTATGACAGTTTAATGAATTCCTGTAAGAATAAATATAAGGATGTGGAAACAACATAAAACAGACTGTGGGGGAATGATAAACATTAGTGTTTTATTGGGGATTCTCTAGAACCAAGGACCTGAGTGGATCAGGATTTGATCCGCCATGTCAGTTTAACAGAAAATTACTCTGATGTGATTCATTTGTTTATTTCCAAAGAGGGAGAGACTAACTGAAGCTGTAAGTGTATTTGGGTTTGTTTTTAACCCTGGAAGTCCAAAGGGAGTTCTTGATTTCCTGTGTTTATTCAGGAAGTGGAAAATATAAGGATGTGGCTTTACCACACTGGCACAGTTTATAAATAGAGACGATGTGTGACCTTCACCCCCTTTTTAAACTTGGCTTTCATAAAAAGGGAAAAGAAAAAAAAGCAGAAACAACTACTTTTTAATGAATTATATATACCATTGCCCTTGAAAGTTTACATACCCTCCTATTCAAGAAAAAGCTAAATTCACGAGTTATTCAAATAATAAAACAAATCAAAAACTAATAATACAAATTTAATAAATTCAAATTTAGTAGAATAAAATGTTGATTTTGAATTGTGGTTTAAAAAGAAATCATTATTAGAGCACATTAAAGCATCTTACTCATGAACAGTGGGCCAAAATACCTGTCAACAGGTGCAGAAGTCTGATTAAACGTTACAGAAAACACTTGATATCCTCAAAGTGTTGCTCAAAAACATTTTAGTTCAGGATCCCCATCATGCTTGTAAGCTGTAGGTCTGATGGAGGGATGGATCCGCCCCAGAACCTGGACCTCATCATCACTGAAGCAGTGTGGGATCATCTGGACAGAAAACAGAACAAAAAGCAGCAAAGAACATCGAAATAAAAGCTTTTGAAAGTCATTCAAAAAACCTGGAGGCTACTTAAAGTAAATACAAGGAGTGCATCCATTATACAGTTATTTGGGTTCCTCACAGTGTTTTGGACGCTTTGCTACGATAAAGAACAAACGGACATTTAGAAAGCAAAAATAAACTGTCATTTTTTTACGTAAATTCATGCACTTTTTGTGAATATAGGTCTTTAGATAAACATTAATGGAGTGTTTTGTGCCTTGCTAAAAAGCTTTTGTCCCTATCGGCTTGCCGTAAAGCATAATTTGCCAGTACGTTCTGTGCGTTCTTGCGTCATGGATATGCCCACGTGCAGATGTTTATGCTCCTCGTGCACGTCTGCCAAGTGAACGAAAGGGAAATGTAGAAAGTTCAAAGACACTCAAGAGCAGTTAACGAACATTTAAGTTAACAGCATGAAAATATCAAGGAATATTTTTAAAATGTTTGTTTTTTTCTGGTTATGTTTGGACTTTTAGTTGAATAAATTGCGGAGAAAGACCAAGAGAAAGACAGACTATTATGGTGCCTTCGAGGAATATGGGAAAGATATTCGTAGGTTTTAAATGATAAAGTTATAAATGAACTTAAAGCTAAAAGTAAGTGCGGACAGGTTTTTGTGCACCCTCATCCTGTCAAAGACTAAGACATTAAGATTGAAAGGGACAAAATTTGGAACAAATAATAAAAGGATGATTTGTGGTTGTTTTGTGTTTCCAAATTAATTGATTTTTAATCTTTTTGGGCCATCTTGTGCCTATTTTGCTTGGGTGTGCTTTTTTTTTAGGTGGTGGTGGTGATTTTACATTTCTTCATGGTAACTTTTTCTTTCTGGACTATGCTGGCGCTTTTCTGTTCTACTTTTTTGTGCTACTTGTCATTTCTTGCTTCAAACAGTTCCTTTCACACCCAGTTTTGGGTGATTTGTCTTACTGAGTCGCTTTGTCTCTAACGGCCATTTGACCTTATTTTCTAATAATTTTTGTAGTTTTCAGTATTTTGCATGCCTTTAATAATTAATTAGGTGCTTGTCTGCCTCTTCTCTGCTCCTTATCCATCTCCTCGTTTTGTTTTTAATATTGTAAGTGTATTAATTTTGGTGTGTTTTTATAATTTTCTATATTTTGTGGTAGCTATGGGTTTTTTCTCACTACTTATAGTGTCTATAGATGCCTTACCTATCATAGCAAATTTCTATAACCTAAATAGATCTGATGATGTTATCAAACGAGTGGAAAAGAGATATTTTCCGATTTTCATTGAGGAAATTGAACGTCACATCTGGAGGGTTAAATCCCTCCCCGGATTTGACAAACACGCACGCACCTTGTGCTTGTAAACAGAAGCTCACACGTGACTCCCAGAGCCGAGTCGCGTCGCGCACCAGTATTGTCTAAACGGACAAAGAGCCACACTGTGAGCGCGAGCGGCGGGCAGGTGAGCGGCCAGGTGTTATGGCAACCGACGTTTTCTGCCGCAATATGAAGCCGACTCTTCGTCTTTTGTCGGACCGAGGTTTTGCAGCGTTTGTGGCCGTTTGAACTTCATGTCCGAATCCCAAATCCGACCATTTGGAGGGATAACGACGTTCTCTGCGTTCTTGGCCGCTCGCACGCAGCTGGCAGCGGGTTTACAAAGCTGGAAAGCCTTTGTTTCAACTCTAAATTTAGCTGGTAGGTTTTTAACGCTGTTTTTAAGCTAATGTTAGCTGTTGTTAGCTAGCAATAGCATTTAGCTTCGACGTCAAAAGAGATCCCCCCCTCCCCCTTTTCTGGGCAACGTTAATTTACGTGTTTTGTTTACTGTGGAGAGATGTCATTCGCCATGGAGGATAACTTGGAGTCCGGATGGGTGTCAGTCCGGCCTAAAGTGTTCGACGAAAAAGAAAGGCATAAATTTGTTTTCATCGTGGCCTGGAACGACATTGAAGGAAAGTTCGCCATAACCTGCCACAACAGAACCGTACAGAGACGAAGCACTTTTCTGGACCTCGATTGTAGCCCCACTGCTGTTATTCCTGCCCCCGTAGCTGAAAAACACCCAAAAAGTCCGACTAAAACGAAGAACGATGAAGACTGCCTAGCGGTTAAAGTTAGATCACAGCCTGTTTCCAACGGAAAACCACCAACAAATGCTGCTGCTGGAGACAAAAAGGCTGTAAAAGACTGCAGTTTAAAGACGTTTGAGTGTGTTAGCCACACATTAGAGTCCTGGGATATTGTGACGCCGAAGGGGATGGATATGGAAATCCTGGACCCAGTGGATGTCCCGTCGTCTCCGGATGATGCCGACCAAACGGAGAGTGAGACTAGCGGCCGCGAGGACTTCAGCTGGGCCGGGTTGTTCTCCTTCCAGGACCTGAGGACAGTCCACCACCAGCTGTGCGCCGTCAACTCGGACCTGGAGCCGTGTTTACCCTTGTTCCCGGAGGAGCAGTCCGGTGTGTTGACGGTGCTTTTCGGTGGCCTCAGGATGTCGCAGCGGGAGACAGACGCGCTGTGTTACCAGCTGCAGGTGTACCTTGGGCATGCCCTGGACACCTGCGGCTGGAAGATCCTTTCACAGGTGCTTTTCTCCGAGAATGACGACTCAGAGGAGTACTACGAGAGCCTGAGTGAGCTGAGACAGAAAGGTTATGAGGATGCGTTGGAAGCAGCTAAAAGACGCATGCAAGAGGTGAGTAACTTTTGTGGTCTTTTACTTAAATAAAAACAATATTTATTGAATTGGGTAGGAATCTTATGTTACTTTATCTATAAGCACACGTGAGCTTATAAGATCACATGTGGTCTGTTTAATGTCAGCTTTACAATGGATCGCAACTGTGGCTCATGGTCTGCTGATTCTCCTCCTCATTCTTTGTCCCCCCTGCGATCCACCATCTGTTGCTGCACGTTCACAGACCAGTAATAGGATCTGGTCTGGCCACACACACTCCAGTTGGATGAATGGTTTTGAGGGAGTTGCATAGAGAGACAGGAGAACAAATGGAGGTGGAGTTAAAGAGTGATGTGTCACCACAGCAGTTGTGTTTTAGTGGAAGACATATATTTAGCTCGCCAAGCATGAGAAAACCTTCCATATATTGATTTAAAAAATGATGTAGCTATTTAATCAACAACCAGGCAGAAATACAAGATCACTGCAATATATATTTGAGCTGAGAAGAAGCCTCAGGCTTGACCTTAGTTTTGCTCAACAGGTTGATTCAGCGTGTCCCAGCCAGGAAGAAGTTGTGTAATGCCAGAAGAATTTTCTTGTTTATATGTGACAGACCTCCTCTGGCACAGATCATCTGAGGAGATGGTGACAAATTTATTTGATCAGATCATCCTCTACTGAAAAAAAAAAAGCAAAACCAAAAAAAAAAAAAAAAAAAAACATCAAATGTTGAAAACGTGGAATTTTACCATTTAATGAAAATATATAAATCATCTGGAATTTGACAGCAGTATTTGAATTGAGGAAAGACGAGGCTTGAAAAATGAAAAAGACTGAAGAGAAACAACTGGAGGAATATTTTGTTATATTTATATATTGACATATAGTTGACAACAAGTCAGTAACATGACAGAGGGGGAGGGTAACGATGGAGATAAGATCAGCAGCCTGCAGAAAATGAATCTGCAAACCTGAATGTGTCATTGCTAAGATGTTGAATATCCCATAATCTGCAGCACTTATCTAAAAATTCAGGGAATCCGAGACATATGTGTGCCAGTGAGATGGCCGAAAATCAAAGCTGGAAGCCTCTGGCCTTCAGGCTTCACTCCATTGAAAACAGACATGATTCTGAGATGGAAATCAGTGCATGTGCTGAAAAAGATTTTTAGAAATCCTTGTCTGTGAACACAGAATGCAGGTGAAAACTTCTCCATGCAAAATTCCAAATTTTGTGATGAATGAAATGAAAAATACTTTATTTATCCCAGAAGGGAAATTCGACAATGTAAAAAGCTCTTTTTTTTTCTTTTCTTTTTTTTCCTTTTCTTTTTTTTTTGATCATGATCCAAATGCTGTCTACTCTTTGCAAAAGCTCAATCAAAATAAACAGAAGTGAAGTAAAAGAAAAAACTTTTAAGTTGTCATAAAAATCATGGGTGTCGCATCCTCTGGACTTGAGAGATTGACCATCCAGTATGTTGTTTTGCTTTAGTTAAAAGCCTTCATCTCTGATGGTAAATTGGCACATTTATGGACATGGAGCTGACAGCTTGCACATCTTGAAAGGCTTCATCAGTACTGAAATGCATATGCCTGTTTTAGAGCGACCTATGCTTATACTTCAGTCTGCTTATGGACATCTTTTTCAGAGAAGGCCTTGCATATTTCAGTCGGACAATATGTTATAACAGAGTAGCAGAAAGTCTGGTTGCTGGACTTTTTACCATCTTGACCTTTTGAACAGTTAAAATCCAGTATCAAGAAAAAATGTGACGTGTTTCTTCTGTGGGCCCAGCAACTGGTCTCCTCGGTTCTCAGGTGTGGACCTGTTGACTTGTGTCACTGCCATCACATATGTATTAATTACAGTGTCTCACTTCAAACATTTGAAATATTTATGTGATCTAATTTGAAAAATGATATAACGATTGCAAATGATTTAATTAATTTTTAAAAAATTCACATTACACAGCATAAGAATAAAAAAGTGGCCATTTTGTTTTCTTCGGCCTAGCTGGTGCATTCCTGCATATTTTTTTGTGTTCCTGTGAAAACGCCTACAGGATCTGTGTCATGTCATTTTTACATTGTAAACAAAATGGGGATGCCATTCAGTGCACAACATCAATTAGAAATAAAAAGGTCAACATTTTATGGTGTCAGTTTTTATAAAGATGTATTTGCTTTGTGTCAGTTTTTGCACCATTGCATATTTATTTGAGTTGTTCACCCCTAAAAATGCAGTACACCCAGTGTAAGTGATCACAGTGCAGCCTGTAGAAGGGATATTTTCTAGGGATGCACGATAAAATCGCCCCCCTATCGATATTGGCCTTAAAACTGAGCATCAGATATTGGCCACCCCACTGATATTTAACTGATCAGCCTGCTGTTTCTAGTCTAGAGTCCAAAAAAACCCTTAAACTACGACTTCTTCTTCAAAAACTTCTTTTTTACAGACATTAAAACTTCTAAAGGCTAAGGGTGGGAAAAAATATCGATACACTGAAGTATCGCAATATTTTCATATGCTGATATCATATTAACATTTAACAACGCGGTATCGATCTATTTTACTAACGAAATCTCGCAATAGTTCATTGTTCTGTTACAAAATCTCACGAGAATTCGCGAAATATCCTGAGATTTTGTAACAGAACAATAAAATCTCGTGAGATTTTGTAAGTAAAATAGATTGATACCACGGTTTTCAATATAGATTTGATATTGGCATATGAAAATATCGCGATATTTCAGTATATCTATATTTATACCACCCCTATTTTTAAAAGTGTCAGAAACAGATAACAAAACTGCTATTTTCAATGTCTGCTTATTTTTTTCAACTGTAATATCGGTTTCTATATGGGTTATCTGCAACATGAGTTTTAAAATATCGGCATATCGGATATTAACCAAAATTTCAATGTCGTGCATCCCCAATATTTTCAGATTTTAGCATTTTTGAAGTCTGCTTTGGTCAAAACATTAGAAAAAAACCCAGCTCCAGAGGTTGAGCCAACTCTAAAAGACATTGTCAACAACAAAAGAAGTAATATTTACTCTGTTTTATTGGATTGCTCTCATTTCTTTTCCAGGTCACTAAGTCCATTCTTAATAAACTATGACTGTGAGCAATACAGTGCAGAGTGCTGACTGGGTCTCAACTGGGTTGACTGGGTCCCAACACTTTAAAGGCTAGAGTTTAGCTGAGCTTGGAAAATGAACAGCACAGAAAGTTCTCTGTTATGTTAAAAATCGAAATTGATCTCATCTTTGGCATGTAGTAACATGACAACAACTCTGCATGTCAGAGCCCATGCAATTGATCAGTTTGTTAAATGAAATTAATTGGCATATTGTTAATTGATAATTCTGCTAATTTTTCCAGGTAAAATGCAAATAAATAAAATTCTAAGTTTCAGAATTTCAGATGTGACATTTTATTAACAATGAAGGGATTGTTGAGGTTGTTTGGTTTGTGTAGAGCAGCTGCAGATCACTGCTGTTCTCTTATCACCCCTTACTGAGATAAAGCCCCCGAGTGCAGACCCTGTTCTTAAAGATAACCACCTCGAATATGCAGAAAGATTGACCAGTGGGTTAAAATCCTGTGAACCACATGTACACGTCAGTCATTGACCAAAGACACTTTCCCAATTGGTTTTTATCTGTGACTTGTCCCTAAATAGCACTAGGCTGACAGCTCATCAACAATAAACCTCACACGTTGAAAACTAATAGTTATTTTGTTAATGGCATCATTGGGTTTTCTGACATAATGCTAAAACATAAAAGTGCTAGAAGGAAAGGGCTCGTAATTTTACAGTGTTTGTAGTTAAATATGAGGACACAAGTAGTGTAAAACCTGTTAACTCACTCAAAGACCACAGTCAAAAGTTTTCACAGCTGATTTATCCACACCTTTACTTCATCCTCCAGATGTATCTTTGTCTAAAAAAAAAATTGCTAACAAGAAAAGTTCCCATCACCAAAGTTGACACATTTACTTGTTTGAGAAGATGAATAAAATCTTATGTTTTTAAAAAAAGGGACTGTTGGGGACAATTTGCCCAGTTTTGATATATATGTATATGGTTTTTTTTGTTTTTGTTTTTTTACAACAGTCATCCATGTTCTGGGTTTCTTTCAGGTGATTTAAAGGTTATATAAAATAATGTGTGAAATAATTATAATTCAGTTTCTTTGTTTCATATCAGGGGCATGTTCCAGAAAAGAGGTTCAACTAACTGAGTCTTAAAAGAAGCACTGGGTTAACTTAATCTGAGATGAGTAACTCTAGAGTTTTCAGTTCAAAAACAGCTGATTTGAGTTGGTTCAGTCAACTCTGAGTATCTTTACCCAGAGTTAGGAACCACAATAAAAAGCCATCCTCAGTGGAGCCCCAATACCAAGATTCACCATGGCAACTGCTGACAGAAAGATGGCCATTTTACTTAATTGGAGTTGAAATACAATACAGAAAGAAGGGAACACTGCTGGTCCTATAAGAAAAGCAGAATGGAAAAAACATTGCTGCCCTTAGTCAGTGTGGAAGTTGGATCCATTGGTCCACTTTAACTGTATTGTGACTGTAGCATGCAGGTTTAAATACTGGTGGGCAGAACTGAATAGTTTTATCTGAATCAAATTAATGGCTTGTTATCAGGCCTCTGCAGAGCTGAATGACACACAAGGTAATTCAGGTGTGTTGGAGAAGAGGTGTATCTAAAAGTTGCAGGATAGTGGCTCTCAAGGACTGGAATTGACCACCCCTGAACTAGATTATTGATTTGAATCATTTTTATGTCTATTTCACACTCATTGATTCAAATGCAAAAAATAGATATTCAGTAGATATTCGTACATCTGGAGATTTATATGTTGTTTCAGCTAATGTCCGGTTTTGTTTTTAGATATGGATACAGACTAATATCCTTCATCACCGAATGAGGAAGAGGATAGTGAAGAGACATCTGGTGAGGTCCAGAGAGGCCAACAGTAGATATCTACTCGTCACACATTTATGGAATTATGATTTCGGATATACGGTGACTTTCTTCATGGCTTGACATATTATTGGCCTCCTAAAGTTTGCTGTGTTGCCAGTGCTATAAAGAGAGGTTCTGTTTTGGACCTTTTTATAATAAGTCAGTGGGATGGGAGCAGATGTTGCTCTATAATCTCTATGTACTTTTCAGCATTGATGGATCTTCACAGCAGTGAAAGCTGCTCACGTTATAGGCACTGATGCCACCCCATACCATCAGAGATGCAGGTTTTTAAACTGCTGATAACAAGGTGGATGCTCCCTCTACTGTTGAGTCAGCAAGACACGGTGTCCATGGTCTTCAAAAAGAATTTCAGATTTGGAATAATCTGACCACAGAACAATTTTCCACTTTGCCTCAGACCATGTAAGCTTTGGTCCAGGGAAGACAATGGCTCTCTACATGTAGCTTCTTCTTTGCATGATAAAGCTTTAATCTGCGTTTGTGGACTGTGTTCACAGACGGTGATTTCTGTCTTCCTAAGCCCATGTAGTGATTTCCAGTTATGTTATGTGTTTTAATGCAGTGCTGCCGGAGGACCCCGATATTTTTTTAACTGAAAAGGACTGGTAGATTGTAGACTTTGTTAGCTTAATTGCAAAACACTTGTTACATCACTCTTATGCATCTCTATATGAAAGGTTTGTCGTACAAAAAGTCAGAAATTTGCTTATGTGTGGAAAAAATGACCGTTTCGTCATTAATTTAATGTTGCAAAAGGTGCTGCTTCGAATTACTGAAGAACAACTGTCGAAATAATTAGGTGGTAGTTATACAAGCTAGTAATGTAATTTTACTGAAAATTGGGTATTAAAGTAATTTATACCTTTTTTTTCCCCCTTGAAAATGAACCAAAACTGTGCATTATCTAAATAATTACTCTCATTTATTGTTAGTGGTACGAACCAGGACCATCTAAAACATTTCTTACAATTAGGCTTCAGTTCTGTTGATTTATTGGTGGTATTCTGCTTATGCATTTTCCAGCTTTGAAATAGCACTTAGCAGTAAGAGGTTTTTTACATGAAGTGTCCACTTGGATGGCAGTAAAACCGTGCATTTCCTGTGTGATATCTCAATTAAAAGGCAGTAGGGGAAAACTGCTGTGGCAAGACAGAACAGATTTATCACTGACAGGAGTTAGCCTTGATGATAGGCCTGGATCAGCTACACTATCACCAGGAATGTCTTGTAATTATGTACTCTGCACGTACAAGGGCTTTCAGCAGACTTAAAAGCTAAACTTAGCTTATGATTTTTTTCCCTATTCTCTTAACTGGTCTTAAAATGTGCATCCTAACCAAGCCTGCTGTCAGTGAGTGTTAAAAGATTTATAAAAGGTTAAAAAAGGATAATGTCTGCGTCAAAAAGAAAGGAAGCGACGGTACCAAAAATAAACTGAGCTAGAGTGTGAATTTGGAAGATGAGTGGGTCTTTAACTAGTAAGTAGTAATCCTACTAGCTTGTTGTTTGTAAAGCCCCGTTTCCACCAGTGGGTCTGGGTTGGGTTGGGCCGGGTCGGTCCATGTTTTTTTGTGTCTCCACAGATAAAAACAGGGACGGGTATCCTTAAGTCCGACCCAACCCATCCTACTTTTTTGGTACCCTTTCATCGGGGTACTGATCTGGACCAAAGGGGTGGAGCTGAACACACTGCAATCTTTTGATTGGTTGAAAAATATGCCACTTCCTGCGTGACCCGGCATAAAAACAAAGCAGGGATGACCCCTTTCTTTCTGTCTCGTGTGGTGTGGTACTTTGGTTCAAAGGTGTTGCACTGTGATGATGTCACGCAATAACGTGACAGCGCTATCCGGTTAATACCCCGCCTCCAGGGTAAGGGTACAGGTTTGCTGATGGGACACAACGTAAAATCAACACATCCTACCAAAACTCACCTGACACGGCCTCACTCGACCTAGTCCAGACCAGCAGGTGGAAACAGGACTTGGCTAGCCTAAATAGGTGTGAGATGTAGAAGTATTTGCTGGTGTCAGATTAAGAATAAAAGTATATTTACAAATATTTTTTTTGCTTCATATTAAATACAGTATATCGTCTTTAGTACATTTTTCAATTAAATGTAGAGATTAAAAACAGAAAAAATGTTTTGAGGATGAATTTATTGAATTATTTTTCACTTTATGTGTAAATGAAATTTTCTTTGAGTCTATATTGCTTTGGTAGCTCATGCCCAGGCAGGAGCTGGACCATTTAGCCCAGGGGGTTTCCTGGCTAGTGGCGACTGAAGGAAAGGGGTGTGTGGTTGGCCAGTGGTTGCCAGGGAGACCCAGAGCCAAGGTAAACAGTAGAAGCAGTGTTGGAGCTGAATCGTGCAGTGTCTGCCCCAGTCCCCCAATGTAGAGGGCTTTGGAAAATCAGCCTGGAGTTGATATAACAGTTTCCATTCATATCTGCTGCTCTTTGCGGAGAGAAGAGCACTTTATTTCACACGTTGGATGACGATTGGCTGGTGGTACATTGCAATATTATCTGAGGCAGAAGTGAAGGAGCGGTATTGTGCTGTGTGAATCAGAGCTGCTGGTATCTGAGAGTGGGGAAATTAATTGTATTTTCTGTGAACAAAAGCTGTTTTAATGGCACTTTTCTGAAGAACAATGAACAGATTGTGGATAGTAGGACATATGGTATGAATCAGCAGCAGTCAGGGCTAATCTATTCGCCTTGTACTACACTCAACAATGTATTTTATGGTATGATTCTTTGCTTTACACTAATTTGCCTGCATGTACACAGGCTCAGTCTGTTTCATGCTTGCTAGCATTTTTCCTTCTTTGAACCTTAAACAAGTTTTTGTTTAGTATCGAATGATGAATCAGCAACCTGGCCAATTTTTGTAGATACAAAAAGGTAATCTTAAAACTTTGTTGAAATATAATTCTCCCAAACAGACCTTGTTCACAACACATCTAGACTTGTCAGCAGGAAAAGCACAGGTGAAATAACACTGAAGATGTCTCAGCTCTGTGATGTTTGTGTGCTGCTGGGATGTTTAACAATAAACAGCAGCATAGTGTGACATTCCTGTGTTTGTTTTATCTGCTTTTTTTTTTGTTAATGGGTGTACTCAGGGTTAGTAGGTTTAGCACTTTTAAATGCCAACATTACATTGTGCTTATTTGCCTTAATGTGAGCAGAAAATGTGAGGCATCTACTTAGACTCATGTCAAGCAATCACTATCGCTGAACAGATAAGCACTTAGATTGTTTTTCCACTAAAAAGGCCAATAATTTAATTATTTCAATACCCAAAGACAAATTTAGATTTCTTTAAAAGTAGGTGAGACACTGTCTCATGTTTTGCTTATGTTCAATGGTTTCATTTGGACTGTATGCATATAAATATGGCTATAAAAAACATTTTCTCATGTTCCATATGAATGTCTTACAGAGAATGTGATTAAAACCAGAATAGTAATGCTGATGTGAACAAGTTCACAATCTCGATGCTGTGAAGTCAGTGCTTGATGCTGTGAGTGCCAAAAACACAGCTGAAAACTGTTTAACAGGCACATAACTTGCTCACTTTTGAGAGACGTTTGCCAAAAACTATGGCTCTCCCTAATTGTTTTCATGCTTCACTGATAGACTTGCAGAATACTTTCTTAAGAAGTTGTTTTGGCTCATAGCAGACAAAAATCTACACATTATTTGACACTTATCTTTTTTTAGAAAGTTAGTGCTTCTGGGATTTTCATTTTTTAAGTCTTTTCATGAGATTAAAGCCGCCTTGTTCTTCAGTCTTGAAAGGTAATAAGCGTGACTGTGTGAGTCTCTGTCCACTTAATGTTTATTTTTCTGTTTTTCTTGTCTCAGTTGTTGGACAAGCACAAAGCCATGGACAGCATGGTGGAGCTGCTGCAGGTGTACCCAGAGGAGGACGAGGCATATGGAAACCTGCTGGAGGTGACAACCGAGCTCTACCACTACCTGCTGCAGCCCTTCAGGGACATCAGGGAATTGGCAACCTTGCGGCGACAGCAGATTAAGGTAATACACACATACACACAGAAACAAATACCATCTGTTTGAGAGCTTGATTTAAGTAGGTTTAGATCTCACTGTAGCCGGCTTACTAGTCTGTCCTGGAGGACAATTTGATGTGCCTCACCACAGCAGTGTAGGACAACAGATTTTACACCGTTGTTTTGGTTTTAGTGCTGGAAAAGACCTTGGAACCTCCCACACTCGGCATACTGTTATAACATTAACATTAGTTGATTAGGCTTGCGTTTGAGTGGTGATGATTGTGTAGTAGAAGGCAGAGGATCAGCCAGAGAGGCTTTTTCCTTGCCCAGAGCAGATTATCAACCAGCCTAAGCATTATTACAACAGCCACTAAACCACTCAGTAATTCTGCAGCCTCAGCACTCCTCTGTTTTCCACACTCTTTCTCTACTCTCTGTTGCTCCTGTTCATTAAAGGCTTGAACAGGGAATTAAAAGTCTACTGTCACAGCTATCTCTTACCCCGAGTGGAACGTGCCTGGTTTAGTCAATAGGTCAGTTTGACTTGTTCACTGTATATTTGTTCAGTAGGGAAGCAGGAGATGCTGACATCAGTATCTATAGTTTCTGAAGAAATTAAACTCACTGTGTTTAGATAAAACGGAAGAGTGATTAAAAAGACAAGTTTTCACATTTCTTTAAACAACCAAATCTAGCAGATAACCAGACTGAACTTTGCTTATTTGGTCACATTTATCAGTATTATTAAAGACATAGTGAAAGAATGTCAACTGGTGTTTTTGCTGACATACTGGTTTCCTTCTACTAGCACCAGCTGTGGTTGTTCATATGACAAAATGATGTCAAAATCATTTTACTAGGAATGTCATTAGTGGAAATGGCTCATTTTTAGCTCGCCTTGCAGAGAGAACAACAAAGTTTGCACTGCTTGCCAGGAAAACTGACTTAAAACACTTTGTTGGCTTATTTTCAGCAGATGTGGAGGAACTCTTCTCAGCTCTAATCTGTTGAAAGCTAATCCCAAAGCACCAGTCAGTTTGACTTAATTGTCTGTTCAGTTTTATTTGTACAATTACCTCTGTCCAATATCCTGAATCTCTTTATCTTTTACATCAATGAACTTATTTGGCACTCAGAATACAAACAAATGAAATAATGGATAGTAGATGTAGTTCTTACTATATAGAAAGGGACTTTTTTCACCTTTAACCTTTGTGCTTGAAGTTATCAATACCTAAAGTTGGCTGCCACAGATATCATCTGACTCTGAGGTAGAGGCCACTAAGTCAGACAGTGAGGAGGATGCAGCAGCTGCAGCGATGGCGATTTATAAAAAAAAAAAAAAAAAAAAAAAAAAGGTTTCTGGACATGCAGTAGCAGAAGTTTAAAGTGGAAATGCAACGCTCAACCAACCTAACTTTATTTTATAGACTGAGTCCTGGTCTTATCAATAATTATATACCAAACGTGAAAAATACAAGCATATAAAAGAAAAACGCTGCGAAGTTTGACGTTTTTAGGACAAGGGCGCCGCCATCTTGCAGTACTCTAAGCTCTGACGTCACCGGGTTGGTTAGTCCTGCAGTCCTGAATGAGAGTCCTCTGGTCCGGTCCACAATTATAAAGATAACAGCTGAATGACGGAGACTGCTGAGCCAAAGGAGAAGAAAAGACAAAAGGGGAACCACTACTGTATCCTCCTGGTCTAAAAGCAAGTTTTCCAAAGTTTAAGCTGAAGACAGAACAGTTCACAACCTCCAGCTGAACCAGAAACCGGTCCTGCTGCTGCTGGCGGCTCTGAAAAGGGAACCTTCCTGACTCCAGATCATGAGGTGAGAATTTTCTAGAGAAAATGAGGAAAATGATCAGGAGACTTGGAGTCTGGTAGCTAGAGATCCACAGATGAAAGCCTGCTGCTGCTCTGAGTGTTTTAATATCACCGTCTATAAGCTGAGTCCACTCACCGGCGGGTCTGCAGCATCAGTCCGTACCAACATCAGTACGTAGCTCTGCGCCTCTATTCCTCTTTAGCCGCTTATTAAACACACGTCAAATGGCAACACTCATAAATCCTCCCCACAGCCTGGTGATGAGCAGAAGAGCTCTGGAGCAGGTTGATGCGAAATGACGTTATAAAAACTTTCTAACCAGGACTCCCAGTTTCCCTACGGCGGTGTCCGGTTAAACCAAACACCGCCCGCTCCCTCTTCATCCTGCAGCCTGGATGCTTTGCATCTTTCCCATCGTATCCCTGTCTCGCTATAGCATTTATTTTATTTTACATTAAATCACCGGTTACTACCGTTAGCTTAGTTAGCTTACCTGCTATTTTCCCGGACGCTCCTCTGTCTCTGCCCGGATCTCCTTCAGGGACAGCACCGCCTCCAAAACATCCACCTCCCGGTACAATAATTCATATGTGTAATCCAAATTGTTATACAAAATCATCTTTTTGAAACTGAGGACCCCCTTGAAAACGAGATGCTTCATCTCAAGGGGTTATTCCTCATGAAACAAATGTAAATAATAATAAATCCTCCACACGTGAGGTCCATGTGCACCTCCTGACAGCAGATAGCCTGCAGCATCGCTGAACCGCAGCCACTCCTGAAGGTGTTGCTAACACGCCCCTCCTGACACCAGCACCGGCGTCTCCTCCTCTCTCCTCAGTCACACGGTGTGATGGCTGGAAAGCATCGGTACAGGATCTGGACGCTGGACTGGCCTCCCAGCTTCACTTTCCATCATATTAATCTTCTAAAACATGTTCCAGCTTGTTACTTATAGTGCAGCGTAGCTGGTTATTCCTATTGATTTAATGCGGAGTCAGAGGGGAAACCAACCCGGTGACGTCAGAGCTTAGAGCACTGCAAGATGGCGGCGCTCTTGTCCTAAAAACGTCAAACTTCGCATCATTTTTCTTTTATATGCTTATATTTTTCACGTTTGGTATATAATTATTGATAAGACCAGGACTCAGTCTAGTAAATAAAGTTAGGTTGGTTGAGCGTTGCATTTCCACTTGAAGTCTGCATGTTGTTTTGGGTCGTTCCTACTGTAAGTTAACGTTGTGTTGCATTGTGCTGTTTAACTGGACAGGCGCCGTCTCTGTGCCTTCATTCTCTCTCATAGACAATTTCTTTCACCCATTGTGGCTGTGAGTACTTTTCCTTCTCTAAACTACATTCCTCACTCGGCATGCTTATGCAGCATGCTGTCACTAACCAACACAAATGACTATGAGTGTGTGTGCGTGTGTGGGTGTGTTTATGACTGTGTATTATGAAGGTATTTGGGTTCTTGGGCGGGTGCTGATCTAAATAAAGAATTTTTCACTGAATCACTAAAAATGTGCTGCATGCAGAAAGGAGAAGTCTGGTATCATTTGTTTGTTCTCCAGCAACAAATTAGTATGAACGCCCATTGTACTTTCCTCTGTGTCCCACAGAGCTGCAGACAGACGATGCTGGGCACTGTAGTTTATTTTCAGTCAGTCCCATAGGCGTGCATATATACATACAGCTGCCAAACACTCTTCAGTGCCCTAAATCCAGTTTAATCCACTGCTTTTAGTGGTTCCCTTTGAAAGCAGTGTTGACTTAGGTTGAGCAAGTTTCCCTCAAAGTAATTTAAAATGATTTAACAGGTAGTATCAGGGTGACCATTGTGGTTGCACATGCAACTAAAAATTTAAGGGTGACTTTTGTTTCTACTTGGTCACATGGTGCTTTACATTTTTCAAGTCTTAGTGTTTAGCTTATATCTTTTCAGTTATCTGTGTGTTTTGTGTTCTTTTTCCCTTTTCTCTGAGCTCATATAAGGCAGAGAATAGGTGGGTTTTTGCCTCTGATTTTTACTACGGTGTCTCTGAATGGGCAAACAACTCTGAAGTTTTAAAATTGCACAACCAACTTTGTTTGAAAAGAGCTAGAGCACTGTTTGGGATAAATACTGGCTTAAAAGGCATGTAGAAGAAGACTGTACACGTGCACAATTCTGAAGTAGTTACCTGTAGTCATCGCTGCACCTGGAAGAATTTTGGCTACTGATGACTAACATCCATGTGCAGCTGTGCTTGGCAAGTCATTTCCATGCCCATTTTTATCACTAAATCTCAGTCATTTTTTATACACTGACTGTACCTTTTTCCAAGTAAACCTGTGTTATGGCCTTTTTCCATGCAGGCTATTATTTTTCCTTAGCTAGGCTATTATGAATTTGACTGGAATTTCTCTGTCTGTTAAGCACCCTGACATGACATTGTCGTGAATTGACGCCTTACAAATAAAGTTAAATTGAATTGAATAGCAGCTTATTTAAGTAGCATACTAAAGATCAGGATTTCCAAGTTTTGTCTGTGAAAAAAATATTAGGGATGCACGATTTGATGGGACCCCTATCGGTATTGGCTTATATTGGCCTTAAAACTGAATATCGGACGTTGGCCACCCCACTGATATTTAACTGATCAGCCCGCTGTTTCTAAAGTCTGAAAAAGGAAAAAAAAAAACCTACTTCTTCTTCAAAAACTTCTTTTTTACAGACTTTAAAACTTTTAAGGACTAGGGGTGGGAAAAAATATCGATACACTGAAATATTGTGATATTTTCATATGCTGATATCATATTGACACCTAAAAACGCAGTATCGATCTATTTTACTAACGAAATCTCGCGAGAATTCACAAAATATCGAGAGTTTGTAACAGATCAATGAAATCTCGCAAGATTTTGTAAGTAAAAAAAGATCGATACCGCGTTTTTAAATATAGATTTGATATCGGCATATGAAAATATCGCAATATTTCAGTGTATTGACATTTTTTCCCACCCCTATTTTTCAAAGTGTCAAAGTGAAACGGATAACAAAACTGCTATTTGCAATGACTGCTTATTTTTTGCTGCTTTAATATGGTTATCGATATCGGTTATCAGCCACATGAGTTTTAAAATATCGGCATATCGGATATCGGCCAAAATTTCAACATCGTGCATCCCTGAAAAATATTACAAAAACAGTTTGTTTTTTTTTCTCAGTTTTTGTTCACAGTACTCTTCAGACATCAAGTATATATATACTCTGAAGCAATTTTCCCACATATTTTCTCTCAGTGATGTGACCCAACTCTAGCGTATGGTTTAACCCTTTAAGACTAATAGATTTCCAGTTCATAGTTGCAGCATGCTTTAGTATTTGTTTTAGACTTTTTGAGGTGTTTTTCAAACTATCTAAACATGAATATTTTTTTTTCCCCTTTAAAATCTGAGTTTTAACTGGTTTCTTTGGGTCCTGATGTAGAAACTGAATGGAAAGGTTCTGTCAGAAATGTCTGTGCATGATTCGCAGAGATGAATTTTTGCCTGAAGAGGATTCTTTCCATTCTTCCTGTTTTTGACATGTTTCATGGATCATTCTCAGAATTTGAGCTCCCTATGATGCCAGAGTTTTCCAGTTCTGTACCTGCTCCCCTCAGGGCAATCCAACGGCTGAAAACAAAGCTGCATGCAAATGAATCCATGATGCGGGCACTGGTAGCTGGATTTTCACAAACTGATGAGTCAGGGACTCATGGGAAGGAGAGGTAGTTAGGAATTGGCACACAGTGTACCGGCATTTACATCCAGTTTGCATCCTACCTAGCTTTTTAAGGTTGGGTGAAAAAGACAAATAGATTGCTGCCGTTTGCTTGCTAGAACTGCAGCTCGATCTGAACTCTGATGCATGTGAAATACACAATGTGTGCTCCCTGTAAAAGGAAACTGTAAAATCTTGTTTGTCTTGATAATAAAAGTCGAACGATTAAAGTGTCATGTAAAAACCCACTCTTTGTCATGTATCAGGTATATCTATCAGAGGATATTTGACTTTTTTTTTTGCTGATTATCTTATAATCAGGGTTTTCTTTCCAATCTGTGGCAGATAAAGTTTAACTAGATCCATGAATCAAAGAGCAGATATATGACTCAGCGATCCTCTGAATGATGTCTGGTATGTTATTGACTTGCATTGCATTATGGGGTGGACCTATTGCCTGTTGGGGCGGTGCAGTATGGGTGTCATGTTGCCCGACGGCCGAAGACCAGGCATGAATTAGAAATGCAGTTTCACTCTAACATGTCCGAGGTTGTCGCACCACAGAGACCTTTGGTTACTGTTGCACATGGACTGCAGTGTTACATAGCAACAGTTGCCATGGTGGTCCCTGACACCCCTGTTGTGTTAATCTCCACCTGTCAGGCAAATTTTACACAAAACTGATGCACAAATTAATTAGGTCCCTACCTGGATTGAAATTGATCGTTTGTTGCTGTCTCATCACATGATTAGGACTTGCAGATGTATCTATAGCAGTGTTTTTTATTATAATGAGAGTCTCAAAAGATTTCTTTTCTGAAATAGTTTCCCTTTTTTCTGTTAAAATAACATAATAATTCAGCTTATATATCTTAAGGCACAAATCCAGTGATTTTCTCAGTAATAATTAAGCCGTACTGGAAAAATTGTTCTAAAAATGTTTTACTAGATCTATCTCCTAAGAAATTATTCCATCATTAAAGTATATGTCATTATAGGCCACTTGGTTTCAGATCCATCAGTTCTACTCAATCATCCACCGAAAGAGCTTTACTTGTTATTTTAACTAAATGAGACAAGGGCCACCATGACGGTGTGCATGTAATCCCAACCATTAACCAGGGGATCTGGCGTCACTTCTATTTTAAGAGTCTGACACGTCTGTGTTTACTCACTAGTAGTTGTTGATCAGAGGTGTTGAGACCTCTGCTGGTTAAGTCTCCCCCACCACTTCCTCCCTTGATCTGCTTGTATTTGTATACAAGAAGAGTGGCAAAGTGGGAGCTGGTAGCTAAATTAAAGAATATGTTCTTCATTGTGCAGCTTGTGTGGGTTTCAAAGCTGTTGTCTAACTGGAGTAATAATGAATTATGGTGGAACAGCTTCAATTTAAGGAGTGTTTTCTCTTCTCTGTGACTTTCTCTGTCCTCAGTCTCAAATTCAACACTATATGATGAATCAGTGATGCCAACATTGTGTGCAAATGAGGCTGAGGTGTTTTTAGTGGTGTAAGTATGTGACGGGTGAGGGAAGCACTTCACCAGGAGACAGCATAGTGTTGAGTAAGGTGACATAGGAAGAGACTATTTTTTCTGTTATAATCAGTCATTCTGTCCTGCATGCAAGTACTTTAAAGGTAGTTAAAAGGCTATGTGAGCCATATCTGATTTTTTTTATTTATTTATTGATTTAATCTTATTTTTTTTCCCTCTAAAATCGGACTGACCCTGACAACTTTTATATGTTGTACTAAATCAGATATTTATCCAAAAGTTTTCAAAGAGATCTCAGTCTGAACATCCATTTTGCATTTCATTTGACTTTTTTATATTATTTTATTGCGATTAATATGATTTTATTTCTCTTTATGTATGTTTTCTCTTTATATTTTAACTACTTTTAATGCTTTTATGTATCAAACCTGTAATGCTTTTAATGATTTATTATTATTTATTTATTATTAATAATAATAATAATAATAATAATCATCTTTACTTTATTGATATTGAATGAGGAATTCGCTTTGCTTTCAACTTTTAACCTATCTCTAGATTAACCAGACTACGTAATGTTAATGTAATTATATGGTAGTGTAAATTAAATGCAATTTGAGCATTGAGACCTGAACTGTGAGACTGCTGCCTGTTTGTTTCTTTTATTAATGTGCTGTACGTTCCCCATAGAAATATGGAGACTTTGTGAACAAATGTCATTTTGTCTTTTGAATTTCAGTGTCCTTGCACTTGATTTTTTTTTTTAGCTAATAGTATTTTATGTTCATGTAAAAAGAACAATACACTTTAGAAAAAAAGCCGTTTGGTTCATTATGAAGCCCTTTTCCATTATTTGATGTGGCAGGACTCTATTAAAATCTCTGGTTATTAATTGTAGTAAGTACCACAAAGGTTTTACTGATCAAAACTGATACCAAGTGATAAGATGAGAACACTGCAGACCTGTGATTGGTCAGAGTGAATCCTCACTTGTGGCTCCAACAACATCATTTCTGCTGCAGAATTGAAGTCCTGAACACACTGACACACTCCTGTTTTTGATTAAGAGATGATTCGTTTTGCAAATCTTATTTATGCTAATTTTCCCAATCTTGTGGAACAGATTGCAGAACATAAGACCCAGATATCCTACCTGTGTTCATAGATTGTATCCACTTTTGTTTCTTAATCCAGGAAAGACCTGCGGTATAACACAAGTAAATTAGAAAACAGCAGCATAACTATGTAGTGTAAATTACACAGACTGTTCCAAAAAAGGAAAAAAGAATAAATAAATGAAAGTGTTTTTAAGAACAGAAAATTTGGTACGCTGATTTGAACCCATAAGTCCTGGCATTGTAATGGATTCCCACATGTCCTGAATGACCACTGGTGATCAGATCCCAGGTACCTGCTCCATTAACGCTGATCAACTCTGCTTTTAATCTGATCAGGTTTGATTGTGGGAGATGAAGGTACCTGAAGGAGACTGTTTAGACTAAAAGGGGAAAAGGGAGCATTCAGTATTACAGAAACAGGATAAATCAGTGGAAAACTTTTCTCTGAGACTCAGTTGAAGTGCTGATTAGTGTTGCAGTTTTTCTGATAATTGTTCTGCCTCACTTTAAAGTTCCCCCTTTTTCCCCCCGAAGGAAAACTTGCAGGTGTGACCATATCAAGCCTCAGCAGCTTTACTTGAAAAGCAGAGGTCAGATTTTTGCGAATGGTGAGGCTGTTTTTTGCTTTGCATAAAACAAGTTTAACCGACTCCTAATCATGAGCCATCTCAGTGCAGAGATATTTGATTTCAGTTTGTCTGGGTGGTTGTGACATGTTCATCAACAAGCAAAAAATAAATAAATTAACAAATGCATTAAAATGTCAGTGTCACCAGGTCTGACTGATCTGTTTGAAGGGCACCACTCAGGGGGTTGAAATGCCACCCTGCTTATCTGCAGATGTTTTCATATGTAGCTGTAGGTCATTCAGATTAGAGACTAAATTCTTTCTCATCAGCAATACCCAAACAATGAGATCATGGCTTTAATGCATCCAAGTTTAATTTAATTCTTATTCCTGAAAAGATTTTATTCTCTGCCAGACTTTTTCTCTCTGATGTAATCTCTCCTCCCCCGCTCGCTCCCGCTTTCCCCCCCAAAGCCACGCCCTGTGTCCATGCCTCACGTGCAGACACACTCCATATGCAAAGCACCAAGCGATTGCTAGTTAACATGAATAAGGGCGTTTTGTGGTTTGTTGGTGATTAGTGTCATGGTGTTTATGTTTGAGCACCTACACACATCTGTTTTTAATTGGGATTGCTATTCAGTTGCATGTGCAGCAAGGCTGTGGCAGGGAGTTTACTTTAGTCGTGCACATTTTGTTCCATATGCTTTCCTTGTGGAGGGGCTCCATGAGCACCCAGGATGGGGCTTCACGTGGCACGTGCTTCCTCTGATCTGATATTTTTTCACATGGCCTGACACGAGTGGTTAAAAAAGTACTCCAGTGTCGTCTCTTAAACTCTAAACTCCTCCCGTTGACCTGCGTTTATTTTGTTCCACCAGTTTATGTAGGACACTGGGTTAGTGTCACTCTAAACATAAATATACACACCCGGGCTTCAGTGTCACTGCCATCTGCTGTCACTTAGCAGTACTGCAAAGTAATATTGCTTGAGCTGCATGAAATGAAAAAGACAGTTACTTGTTCTTTTAAACATCAGGGAATTAGCTTAAAGAAGCACTTGGGATAACTTTGTGTCCTACTTGAAGATAAATCTGAACTCACAGTCATAATAGAAGTATTTTTGGTGCTGTGATAGACGTGCTGTCATTTACAAGATTATAATTTTCCTGTTGGCCATAAAACTGCTCATAAATCACTTTTTAACTGCTGAACTTGCCTGAAAGTCATCGCGCTTTTAAGTTTTCTTTCTTTAAGTATCTCGACTCAAAGGAAGGATACACCTGGTTTAGCTCTAGTGTGTTGAGGTAAAGCATAGGTCAGTGTAAAACCGAACCTTAATCCACAGCTACAAATATACTTCCTGTTTATATTCCTGTACACTCAAGAATGACTGAAAAAAAATGTTCATATAAACTTTTTATGGTACACTGTTCATGTTTAAGGGGATGGTGGTGACAGAGTGTAATTATGTCAGAGAGAGGCCATCCCATCATGTTTCCAACTGAACGCTGACATAAACACTGTGACTGCATGTTGGGCCGGTTTTGATGACCCTCTCTACCTCCTGTCAGATCTCTCTGGAGACGGAGCGTCTGGGTCCTCGCCGTGTGGAGAGCCTGAGGAAAGAGGATGAGGAGTGGCAGAAGAAGGCTCATGCCGCCGTGCTCTCCATTCAAGACTTGACTGTCAAGTTCTTTGAAACCACAACACGAGCTTTGAAAGGTGAACAAAGATGAGAGGTATTTCCTCTCTTCATGACAAAATGTTGGGCATTGTTTTTGCATTTACCTTTGAGCCTTTGTTTCTATTGTATAATGCAAAAGAGATTTAATTTAAAACATTTCTAACCTCCAACCTCTTGCAATCAACCCCCTCACTGTTAATGTTTTCATCTTTAAAACATCTAAGATTTTTGCAGTTAAAAGCATTGCTTTTATATCATGCAGTATATTGATTTATAGCTCTCACTGTCTAATATGGTGATTTAAAATCTTAGTTTGTGCTAAAGCACATAATTCCCAAGGTTACGAGGCATTAAGAGGCAGAAATTCTGCACGTTGGGAAGATCCGATGAGAGATTTTTACTTAAACTGTTTTTGACAGCCGTGTTTTCTGTACATGTTGTAGCTTTATACGAGCGGATGCGTGTGGACCAGAGGAAGTTTGGAAAGTCAGCATGGGCAGCAGCCGTGGAACGCATGGAGCGGCTGCAATACGCCGTTTCTAAAGAAACTCTGCAGCTCATGAGAGCTAAAGAAATCTGCCTGGAACAGAAGAAACATGGCTTGAAGGAGGAGGTAAAGCGCTGACTCTTCTCACTAAGAATTAGTCACTGATGTAGATTCTGAAGTTTATCTGGGCGTGTCTTCTAAAAAGCACACTGAAGCTGCACTTACAAGACTTGGAGTTAAAAGAAGGGGGAAAAGGCAAGATAATGGCTGTGTTGGAAAAATGAGCTCATGGCTCCGGCATCCTGTAGTGGAGGGAATAACATCCTGGTGTGCAACAGTGGAAATGACTCACGAGGAATTACTGTCAGGTCAAATGTTTGTTGTACATTGTAAAATTACAGTAAAACTGCACTGGATCCGATCTCTGCTGTAGTTCAGCACCAGTTTCCACCAGGCTTTATGTTGGAAACAAATCCACAGTCAGGTTGTGTTTTTGGAAATAACCTCACCTGTGGCTTATGTTCTGTGGGCCTCTGGGGCAGTGATGTAATGGTGGGGTTGTGGTTATTAGATGCAGAGTCTGCAGGGTGGAGAGGATGCCATGCTGCGTCTGGACCAGCTGGAGGCGCTGTATTACGAGTTGCAGCTGCAGCTGTATGACGTTCAGGGCGAGGTGCTGCGCTGCGAGGAGCTGCTGCTGACGGCGCAGCTGCAGAGTCTGCGCAGGCAGATGACGGGTGAGCATTCATTTTAATGCTTTTCTGCAGCTTGTTTTATGCTGCTTGCTGTGCTTGAGTCATGAGTCAATACTACTACTACTACTAATGCAGGGATTAGAGTCCAGTTGGACACTGGTGCTGCCATGCAGTGCTAAGGATTGTTTGTTTTTAACTCACAAAAAGTTAAGGATACTCAACCTCAGTTATGTTTTAAGGAAAATGTAAAATTTCATTCTGATAGAGCTTTTAAACCAAAAGCACCAGTACATTTGGCTGCATGTAAATGCAACCAGTGTCTCCCTAAACAGGTGTGTTTTGTTTACCTGTGAAACCACATTTAACGCTTCATGATTGTTGCTTCTTTGTTGAGCTCCATATACTGAATCTGCAGGGATTAAAGTATTGTCAAGAGGATTTAAGTTTTAAATTTGGGTAATATTTCATAAAAACTGATGTTATTTCAGCCCTAGTCAAAATATGAGTCAAATTATATTTTCAATTTGTTGTTTTCCACCTCTGTGTTGTTACTGTTGTTAGTCTTTTTTTTTTTTTTTAAATCAATTTAAAAGATTGAATATAGACAGTAATGTAAGTAAAGCTTTAAAAAAAGTTAAATCTGCATTCTTTTTCTCAATATGTTGTTGTAATTGTTGTAGTGTGTGCTGTTTTATAAGTGCTAAATGCTGTAACAGGTCAGAAGGACTTCCTGGTTAAGTAAAGGTTAAATAAAAATGATTGATGAATTAATACCAGCTGTAAGAACTTAATCCTACAACCAGCACTTCACCATCATTTATTCATATTTTATTTGTAGTTACTTGTATAAGGCTGGATGTGGCAAAAAGTGAACAAAAGGGAAAAAATACAAAAGCACAAAAAATTATATATATATATATATATATATGGAAAACAAAACGGTCCAAAAAACTGCAAATCCCACGCTGTTCTCCATTCCGATGTCCTGACAGATTATATTCACAGCAACAGTCATAAGAGTTGAAGGGAGAAAACTGAGGAAAATCAATAACATTTAGATGATTTCTGATGTTCTACCAGAGCGACAGGATGAGGTTGTGTACTACGATGCCTTTGAGAGCCCTGATGCCATGAAGGGTGTTGAAGACCCAGCGACCCCGCCATCACCCCTTAGAGATGAAGAACTCAGCGTCCTGCAGCAGAGGATGCGGCGGCTGGAGGCCCGCAGGGGCCGCATCACCGCCAAGAAAGTCTACCTCAAAAACAAGAAGGTAAGCTGGCTTGTTTTCAAACATACATGTTAAGCTGATCTCTGTAACAGTTTCAGCGTTATACATCCCCTGATGTGCTGTTTGTGTTTATCAGGAAATCTGTATCATTAATCACAACCAGAAGACACAACAGCAACAAGGTGGAAATGTTGACTGCAACTCTCTGCAGGTACAGCAACAGCCTGGCTTGACCAGTCTGTTATTTTACTTTGTGGATTTTTTTTTGTTTGTTTTTCAATAACCAGTGGTAGTCTTAATTTTCTGATAGCATACAGTCCCCTGACTGTTATTGACTCCAAACCATGATTTCTTGAGGTTCATCCATCACACCAAAGTGCTTTATTGAATATGAGCTGTATCTGGTTGATGTAACTGAATTACATCATTCTCTTGTAAGACAGAAAATTGACCTTAAAAGATCTTTTACAGAAAGAAACTTGCATTTCTGACTGGATTTCCTTTCCAGTGATGAGTAACACTTAACAAAAATTCAACAAAAATGTGTCAAACTGAAAAACAGTGGAATAATCTGGAAGAGGATAAAGCTTCATGTTGTGTAACATCCATAGGGAGGTTACTGTTAAGGACTGCTACACACCAGTGTGACACTGGTGTTTTAATGTAGTCTCAGGACAACTTTTCATTTTATATTTTCATGCCACCATGTTTAGAATTTTGACTTAATGTATTTTGGTTGTTTTAATCGATTAAAATGCCTGGAAGCAAACAGAATACACCCTTTTAATAAGTCACATCTGTTTTGTGTTGTCTAGTGACATGTTAGAACATAAAATATACTTTAGTCACTCTCAATCCTGCAGGTCGACTTGTTTGATCTTGAATGTAGATGCCTTTTAGTTTAGTTACAAGCATAAATTCACTTCAGTTGGTTGATGCCTTACCAGTTTAGTTTGTTTCCACTCCTTTGCTTTTTTAAAAAATTTGTACTGAGTAAACGGGAAATATTCTATGACTGTGCTTTTAAACAGCAGTCGGTCTCTATAGAGTTGTACTGGGCCAGCTCTGTGATGCCATTCCCTGTTCAGCTCACAGGTTAATCAGGTTTGATCCTGATAAATTCTGTCTTTATATTAGAGTTGAGATGAGTTAAGTCACAAGTCTTTACAAGTTTATGTTACACACGAGTACATGAAGATGAAAAAGGATTAAAAACACTGAAGTTTCACATTAAATGACCTTTGAGTTAATTACAAATCGAAATAACCCCTAAAAACTTACTCATCTGATTGACTTTTTCCTTGTGAAGGGGGCAGAGGATGAGGAAGATGATGAAGCCAAGCAAAATGCCAGAGTGAGCCAGGAGAGGCAGAGGACTCTGGACAGACTTCGTAGTCTCAAACAGGTGAGGACAGACACAGTTCCTTTGAAGAAGAGCCTTCACTCAGTCCTCTTCCTCTCAGAGCCGAGGATGTCCAGACAAAGCTGGGCTGTATTTTTTTCTTTTTATTACTTAAATAAATATTTTTCTATGGAAATATAAAAGTATACAGCACAGTCTCACTTTAATCAGATGTTGAAAAACCAGTTTCTGTTAAGACGCTCCAGTTTGTTTTTCATCTCACTCGTCCCTCAGCTGTTCATGAACTCTTATTTTGGCTTTTGTCTGTTCTTCCTTCATACAGATTTGTCAAATTAGTGTTTAAAAGAAGTTGTCGATTTTTAAGAGAAACTATATTTTTTTAAACTACCAACACACTAAAACATTTGGTAGAAACTTTAAAAGATGTTTACCACCCTTTAGTAAAAAATAAATGAATACTGCAGAATGATTCTTTGACCACATCACCCAGCCCTTGTTCTGGTGGCTTTCATGGCAAACTTGATCCTATGACTGATTTTCAAATGATTCACTCTCGTCTCTCTGGGAGTTTAGAATGATATGACTTCAGAAATCAAATCTCTTGCATTTGAGGTAAATTATTTTCAGTTTATTTTATTTTATTTATTATTCATTTCATTTCATTACCCTTTTTATGTATATGCTTTGTATTTGAACACCCTTCAACACTTAATAAACCCGGCGTTGCACATTCATGTTGCCCCTCAGGGTTTAAGGCTACAGTGTACTTCTCTGACTGCGTTAAGCCTAATTTGTAGTTGTCCATAAAGTGCTCTACATAGGTTATGGAGAGCCCTCTCCGTCGTCTCCGGCTGCATGAAATATTTTTTAAGTGTCGGTCACTCTGTCAAGGGACAACGGAGATGGCAAGGCCTGTGATTGGTCTATCACTAGCAGCACTACTTTTTAAACCGGCTAGCCTACGAAGACACAGATATGAGTCCAATCGCTGAACGTTTGGCCGAAGAATTGAGGAAATACTAAAATATCCCCATCGTCTTTATTTTTGCATCAAAAATATCTCTGTTACTCAGCTGCAGCAGCAACAACAGTCTCTCTCGGACGCCATTGCTCACTGTAACCAGAAGCAAAATAACCACCAAGGTTACCGACCATTGGCGTCATAAGAGTAGGCCAGTCTTGCGTAGCGACCCCTACTGATCGGGTGGGAAATTGCACTGTGTATCCGGCACCATGACGGAGAACTATGAAGGCTGGAGGGGTCTCTGTCGTTACGCAGTTGGATGACGTATAGGTGCACCTTGCATCAGACTGTAACTTGCATCTTTCTGTGACGAGGATGTGGCATCAAAAGAAACAGGCAGATTGAGCTGTTTGCACCTGACAGAGATGAGCTCAGTGTCTGAGACGTGGACATTACTGCATTATTGCAACAAAAATATGGTCTGCATGTTGAGTCCAGGGAAGCTAAAGCGAAACAGCGTTGCCATCAACATTTGCATTGATGGTTTCAGTCACTCTCCTGTGTGCACGATGGCATGCGTGCATCACATGCGCTTCCTCTTCTGTTAGTTTCTTCTCAGTGACCACAGTTCTCCTTCACATTCTCCTCTTTGTAAAGATTTAGCGCAGCAGTGTTGATGTTGATGGACTCTTGTTGTCTCCGTACGCAGCGTTATCCCGGTCAGGTGACTCTGAGGTCCAGCCGGATGCGTCTGGGACCGACTCACATTCGGAGGCGAGCTGGACAGCAGCCCAGCACCCAGGCAGTCAGCGTTCAGACCGACTCCATCTCGGATCTCCCAGAACTCTCTGCTCCGCCTCCGCCCGACGCCTGCGGCTGCGACAGCGTGTCTCTACCAACCGTTGACCTCCAAAGTCTCGACGCTTCGCCTGCTTTCCTCTCGCTGCCTCCCCTCTCAGCCTCTCCATCTATTCTCTCACTCCCTCCTCCTCCTCCTCCACCCCCCCTCCGCCTCCCCCACCCCCTCCAGCGTTTCCCCCCTCAGACGATCCTGCAGCCAGTCTGGTGCAATGTCCGGCGCAGCAGCTTAGAAGTGAGTCTGAATCCACCTCGCTACCGCTGGCTCCATTTTCCCCTCGGTTCTTTGACAGCAACCAGCTGCTGACGGCGAGGAAGAAGCTGAGGAAGACTGCTTCTCTGGACTCATCGCAGTGGAGGAGGGGTGAGGAAGACTTTATGGTTCAAATGCTACAGCTGCTCTTCAGATACCAGAACATTGAAATGTGACAAAACCAGGTAGAATAAGAGACATAGAAGACAAAATACTCAGATTTTTTTCATTTTCAGACTTCAAACCACTTTATTTATGCTGTTAGGAAGTTCCTTCAGGGAAATTGAAGTTCTGGACACATAGTCACATAACAAAGGAATAAGAAAGAAAGAATACAAAAAAAAAAGAGAGAAAGTGTCGGGGTGCTCAACAGGATCTAAGACCATCATGTATGGATGGATGGGTATAGCAATATAGAAATGTAGATGAAAAAAAAGTCTGTGTGTGTGTACGGTGGGTACGGAAAGTATTCAGACCCCTTTAAACTTTTCACACTTTGTTTCATTGCAACCATTTGCCAAAATCAAAACTCATTTTGGAGTGTATATTAATGAGAAATAAAATTAACTTTTATTTTAGGAAATGGCTGCAAGGAAACGAAAAGTGAAAAGTTTAAAGAGATCTGAATACTTTCCGTACCCACCAATAGCTCCACAGCTGGGCCTTCACCTCATCCATAAGCGCCAAAAACCCCCATTGATAAAACTCCCAGCAACACGACACACACTCTACATTACCACCATTAAACTGAATATAATTTGGGTTACATAGATGATCCAATAAATGTGCTCTGCAAAGCCAACATCTGTAAATATAAAACAAGTTCACCTAGAAAGACATATCTGAGAATATTATCATCCAGTGAAGCTGACGCAGCTGACAACATCATCACCATGGACAGCGCTATGAAACCATAATGTATAGTTTTATACACATATAACAGCAAATTAAAGTCTTAATTTACGTTTACACGTTCCACAACACCTCCTAAATTCCTAAATATATAATACACACATATATAAATATATAAAGTTCTTTTCCAAAACTGTTCCACCATTTAGAAAAAACAGAGATAACAGCTTTTCATCGCTGTCAGGTACAAACCTCCTATCTCCATTTGACATAATTAACACCCTCTACATCATGTGAGTGTGATTTAGTGAAAATATTCAAAACGTAAATGAAGAGTTTATTTGCAGAAGCAATTAACTCCGTTTTTTCTAAATGGTGGTTAACTCATTTTGGAAAAGACCTATATATATATATATATGTATATATATATTTTTTTTTTGTGTGTGTATATATATATATATATCCCCATGCCTCTCCCCAATACCTCCCCTAAAAGTCACCCTCCAAACAAACACACAAACCCAGGCTCAATATTGTACCTTCCACACTGTGAATAAGTATTATCAGTTTCTGTACACATCAGATCATTCAATGGATAAATTTCATTTTCAGGGCTGAATCATAACTAATCGTCAACAACAAAACATTCAAAATGCTTCTCGAAAAGAGTCACTAGTCATATCATATCTAGTTCAGTTTACTGTGTTTATGCAGTAAGTGCATCATCAGCTCAGTTCTCCAGTCTCAACTTAAATGGGCTGATATTTTATAACTAAAATCAAGTAAACGGCTATAAAGTTGCGTTCCGGGGTCTTCAAAGATCTTTACCACTTGAACCTTGTGTGTTCACAGCGAGCTCGCCGATGGATGAGGTGCTGGCCTCTCTCAAACGGGGCAGTTTCCACCTGAGGAAGGCGGAGCTGCGAGTCCTGGGTCCCGACCCGGACGACGACAGCAACAACATCCTGGCTCAGATCCGACAGGGCGTCCGGCTGAAGAAGGTCCGCACCCATCCGGAGCAGCAGCGACACCCCAAGAGCTTCCCGCACTCCGCCGACGCTCTGACCCGCAGCATCCACGAGGCTCTGAGGAGGATCAAAGAGGCTTCGCCAGAGTCGGAGTCGGAGGATGAAGGCCTTCCCTGCACTGACTGGGAAAATTAGAGTGGTTTTAAAGTCAAACTTGATCTTTTTGGATATGTGGAGCCAAAATGAAGAGAAAAAAAACGCAACACGAGTCAAGCAGACAAACCAGGGTCACCTGGAGACACCTTGGTGCAATTTGAACAAAACAACTTTTTAAAAATTGGTTTCTTTTCATACGTATGTTTGTAAAGATGGACCACTAATCTTTTTTACGTGTTGCTGTGGCACTCTTGGCGAGGATACAACCTCTAACCTCTCGTTTTGTCGGAGTAGTACTGTAGCTCGCTGTGATGGGTTTGTTTTAGGAAGTGAGCATCTTGTTCCTCTCGCCTGCAGTGATAGCAGGCGTTGAGTCTCACTGAATACGTTTACTGTACACCTTTACATCACAACTAACCTTTACTCTGCTGAGTTTAGAGCTTAACACCCCGAACATGCCCACTTCTTTACAGAAACGAGGCTAGGGGAATCATTTTACTCTTCTGAAAGGGTTCATGCTCATTAAGATAGGATCTAACCAGAGAGGATGGCAGACTGTTTAAATTAGGGCTGGGGAAAAAAAATCGACACACTGAAATATCGCGATATTTTCTTATGCTGATATCATATCGATATGTAAAAATGTGGTATCGATCTATTTTACTAATGAAATCTCGCGAGATTTTGTTGTTCAGTCAAGAAATCTCGCAGGTTTTCGTGAAATCTCGCGAGATTTCACCGTTATCTTGACCCGTAAAATAGATCAATACTGCATTTTTGAATCTCTATATGAAATCTGCATATGAAAATATCGCGATAATGCAGTGTATCGATTTTTTCCCAGCCCTAGTTCAAATGTCTAAACAGAAAATGTGAATTGGCAACCACAGACGGGAATCCAGAGAAGTTGTGTTTCTACGTCGTTTGTTACAAACCAGCACTGTAAACAGTCTATATTTGTACTTTGACAACTCGACATGTTCGTCCTCTACTTAATCTCCGACATGATCTGCAGGGTCAGTTTTGACTAAATCTGTTTATGAAGCATTTTTGTCAGCTTTCTGTGAAGTTTAAATGTTTTGGTCGTTTTCTGTGACTGGACGCGATCTGCTCTGATTAACTACTCACGTGTCCATTGATCATTTTGGCTTAGGGGTGTAATGATTTGGTAAATAACGATTTGATTCATATCACGAATCATGGATTTTTACTGCAATTTCAAGTCACTGAATCGAATCGGATCATATCGTTCTAAATTAACCAATATTGTCCATGAATTGAATCAGAAACCATGAATCTTGATATGAAACGAATCGTTGTTTATCTGAATTGTTACACCCCTATTTTGGCTAAAAACAAATAACAGCAGATATAAATCATTGAAGCCTGATTTATGAGATCTGCAAAGGTTTTATCACTATTACGAAAAATAATGTAATTATCTGGTTTACAGATTATTTTTTCTTTTTTTCTGTAACTCTAAAGAGGATTTTTGAAGGGTTTTGGGTGTTTAAAAATCTCAATTTACTGATGCTTTTAACTATAGGAAATTATGAGGATTGTTAAATAATTACATAAATAATTATTTGATATCATTTTAAATAACTTTAAAACCAGATATTTTACCTAATGAAGCCTGTTGAGGGGATTATTTGAGGACTTGCTGCCTCTGCTCTTCACACCTGACAACATAAGGATCATTTTTGTTTATTTTATGGAGCTTGTTTATTGTTTTCATGGTTAGTTTTTTTTTCACTGAGTGAGTCTCATTTTATCACTGCCTTGTTTTTGTTTGTTTTCTTGTTCCCAAAGATGATTTTTCCACTTATGTACTCTAGTTTGTGCTTTGGTGTGTGTTGTTGAACCCATTTTTAACAGAAAATCCACATGTCCTCTGTTTTTCATAAGTCATGCATGGATCACTGTGGCTTCATTCAAAGGAATGTTTTCATTTTAAGTTTTTCTTTCTGGTAGTCAGAAAAGAGGACCAATACCACTTGTGTGTTTGTCTGTTGGATCCAAATTAATAAATTAAATTAAC
Source organism: Atherinomorus stipes (assembly GCA_023101725.1). Lineage (NCBI taxonomy): Eukaryota > Metazoa > Chordata > Actinopteri > Atheriniformes > Atherinidae > Atherinomorus > Atherinomorus stipes. The sequence goes on along the minus strand of JALJCO010011227.1, from coordinate 326,408 downwards.
TTAGCTTAGCATAAAGACTTTAAACAGGGGGGGTCAGCCTGTTCATAGAGACAGGGATCAAAGTATTTCTTATATAAAGCTTGATTTTAAAAAGAAAACTATAAATTATGAATCTTGTCCATAAGTTGGATATGTTGACTACAACTCCCATGGTGCATTTCAGAGGTGTTCTCCATTTGTTGGTAACTCAGGTGGAAGCTTGCACCAGTTTGTGCCAAACCACTATGTTTACAAAACCCTCAAATATATTTCTAACCAGCTGGATGGGAAAAAATATTTGGTTTACTGAGTGATGGAAATAATTGACCCATTTACATGCTGTGCCTCAGTTGCCATGGCAAAGAGAAGATGGCAGCTATCTACTGTACCCAGTGTGGCCTGGCCTTTTTCTTCATGGCACCTGCAGCTGTGAGTACTGTTACACCATTTTGTGTCATTTTTAGATAAGTTGATTGAGTGTGAATCAAGTTTTTATGATTTCAGGAACTGATGATCATCACAGTTTAAAGTTTTCCTGATGAACACAGTAAATGACTCAACTCTCATGTTTAATGTTGTAAATTCACATGCTAAATGTCTAATGTAGTCAGTTTCTTTTGGGTTGCTGAAATTTTGACTCCACAAACAGAGCTGGTTGTTTTCATCTGATTGAACTCTTTTAGCTAAGCTAAGCCGATGCAGGATATTTCGTGCATCCAAGAGCAGGAAAACTGTTAAGTACAGTAACTGCTGAGGACACATGGAGTTACTGACTGCTGCTAAGAGTTGATGAATGAATAAATGGATAAATAAAAACATGCAGTTCCTCTCCATCCTCATGTTTGTGTTAATCATTGCAGTAGATATTTGTCTCTCTCCCCCCCACGTCTTTGTGAAATCTGGATTTTGAGGCACACATTTTCTAACTTGTCACCAGTTTAACCACCTTATGCATGTGACTGGTTTGAGGACAAACCCATCACGTTCGTGCAATAATGAAGATGGAAAGAAAGTCATGTAATAGATTATACTGTAATGAAATGTAAATGATGAAAAATGTATCTGCATGCCCTAAATGTATTGAAGTATTTATTGAAACTTCATATTTTAAAATTTTTTAAAGCATACAAATGTAAATGTACTTTATAAAGTTTTCTTTTTGTTTCCCGTCATGACATTCCTCTCTGCTTTATATATCCCACATGTATATTTTCCCCCCCTTTAAAAATAAAAAAGATCTTTGGAAAACAAAATGAAGCAGCCAGAAATCTGATGATTTTTTTTTTTTTTTTTGGTCAAGTGAACGTCTCAGGAGCAAAAGCCATGCAAATGGCTTTTTTATTATTATTATTTAATACACAATATTGCCAAAAGTATTTGCTCACCCATCCAAATTATGGGAACCAGATGTTTCAATCACTTCCATAGTCACAGGGGTATAAAATGAAGCAGCTATGCATACAGAATGGGTCGCTCTCAGGAGCTCAGTGGATTCCAGCGTGGAACTGTGGTTGGATTTGTTGCACAGGTTGTGAAATTTCCTCGTTCCTAAATATTCCACAATCAACTGTCAGCTGTATTATATGAAAATGGAAGTGTTTGGGAACAACAGCAACTCAGCCATGAAGAGGTCGGCCATGTGAACTGACTGAGCGGGGTCAGCGGATGCTGAAGCACAGGTATCCTGCAGGTATGCCATGTCTCACTGCTGCAACACATCTCAATCAGTGACTGATTAGCAGAGCTGTGCAGAGCTTGTCTGAGTCCGATTCTGATCTGCTGCAGCAGGGAAACTTGGGAAAACTTGCAGGATACCGGCCCTCGAGGGTTTTTTTTAAACCACATTTTAAAAGCAATATTTTATTTTACTAAATTATGATTTCCTAAATTTTTTACATATTTTTCAGTTTCTTGTAATTTGTATTACTATTGTCAATTTAGCCTTTTCCTTAAAGAGGTACAATACTAGTTTCTACCAGTCTCTGTTGGTCTCCACTTACCTCTGCTGGTTAGTGATGAGCATTTGAAGTCTGCCAAAGTATTGAGGCTATCCTTCAAAAGGGTTCATTCAAGGGCAAAGCTTCTTGAGGTCTCATTTGCTCTATGAAGCCATCTAGTGGACAACAGATTAAGCTATCACAATGATCTCCATAATTATTAACTCAAATCTTCACACCATGATACTAGAATTGTCAAAGCCTCGGTAATTTGAAGTCTCCGTGACCGACTTAATATCAGCTACCAGAGCAAGAGCTGATCTCTGAAAACAGACCCGTGAATGAGAAAAGTAAGCATAACTATATTAACAGTGATATTAAAGTTATGAGTAGTAAGTAATTGAATGATCAAATTTAATTAAATGATGTGTGATGTCACCAAGTGGCATATATAAGTAAGATGTCAGAGTGATTTTTAACACCAGTTGTTCGAATCCAAAGACTTCATGGGTTACATTGTTTCGAATAAAAGGCAGAACAGAGGAATATCTCAGTTGGATTTTTAACACCAGATCTGGATGTAATTACAGCCAACTCTAAACTGAGGAGGATTAAATTTGTCAGCACTGGCTTGTGCCTCTAACGGTGACTGTTTCACCCTGTGGATGACACCAAGAGCGGGCCGGAGCCTCTCACTCTGCGCACAGGACTGACCCCTGGACCTCTCTCCTAAATTTATTATCGGGACAATCAGCTCAGAGTTCCCAAAAGTAGCTTTAAGCCGGAGAATCAGAATGAGAAGGGTTGATCGTAAAAGCAACTTTTATAGGGAATCTGGCTGTGGTAGGGTTTTCATTGATTTTAGGAGTAATCAATGCTGGAATTACTTAGTTATCCAATTTTTGATCAAGCTGCAGAATCAGAACCCACAATCAGAGGAGGATTTAAGAGACAGATGTTTATTTCATTTTCATTGGGTTTTATAATTTGTTACCTGATTGTATTTTTGGTGATTATAAGCTGTGTCTACCTACATTTCCCCTGCTGGAAGCTTCAATATAACCCGCATGAAGAATAATTAGTCATCATTTCAGCCATTTTTCACGTTTCTTGGCTTGCAACTCTGCCTGGTGGCAGGGTGTGGTCACCGTAATAGTTTACTGGGAGTATAACATCTTTAGGGGTCCTTAAAGGTTGGTTTAGCCTTGAACTGAAACATGCCCTTACACCCTACACTGTTCCTGGATGTTAAGTTACCTGGATTGGAACAAGTGCGTAAGACATTTAGGGAGACAGCTGTCGATGAGTGGGATGGCTAGGGGGTGGTCCGGGGCATCGGTTGACCCTGGCTGAGGCAGGGAAGGCCCTATCGAAGGATGACGGATGTCCAGGCAAGCGTCTCCCGCCACCAGCTTAGAACCCCGTCACTGGAGAGCTGGTTCCCAGTTTTTAACCAATAAATATCGAGGGTCTTTGATTTGGTTGAGTATATATGGGAATATTTGGAAAAGTTTGTATTATATTTTAATTTCCTTGTCCAGCTCTTCAAAATTGGTTACCAGGGAAAGTAGAAACAATATTCAAAGAGATCGGGGGAATGTACTTTCATTGAATTGTGGGACAATGTGATTATGGGAATTGGGAGAAATACATTGATTTTTATTCATTTATTTTATAAACAACTATTTTCCAACAGTCGTAGAACTTCGGTGTCGTCGAGTACAAATCTTACTGGGAGAAATGTAAATCAAAACACTCCCAAAAGGGGGAAGATCCTCGCCTTATAAACTGCCTCCATAATCTCAGATCTCCATAATCTGGTCTCCTGTCCTGGTTTAATTGTAATCTCAGCTCAGACAGAAAGAACAACACAGTGACAGTGTCTTCATTTGCTTTTCTGTTTACTATAAACTCAAAATTACAATTTGTGTTTTTATGCATGTGGTTTAATCAACATGTAGAAGTCATAATAAAATCCCTTTCCAGCTGTAGTATACATAATTTTCAACGTGATAAAGTCATCACTAAAATCATCCAAGTGTCCCGAGTGTACCCGAGCCGACAACAAGCCCTTAAATAGCAATTTTATTCCAGGTGTACATACCGAACCATATTCTCTCATTTTTGGCAATAGTTAATCCAACAAAATAAAGTAAGTTAGCTACCGTTGATGCATCTCTGTGCCAAAGGCAACATCAGCAAAATATTCAAATCTGTACATGATAACGTTATTTGGCAAAAGAAAAACAAAAGAAAAAAAAATTCTCTGCATCCGTCGCTCGTCTTCTCTGTTTTTCTTCTCCGATAAATATTGCCAGTTTTTCTGTAAACCATCTTGAGCCACGTACCGGAAAATAACAAATAAAAAATCAATTCAAAACTAGATGTAAATCAGGATATTTTGCTTTTGTACAACTTTCATTGTCATCAGTCATTTTAGTAATAAATAAACCAAAAAAAAAAAAAAGGGGGGGGGTTTGATCATTGCACTTCAAGTCGCAACAAAAACAAGAGGGGAAAGAAAACATCTGATTCACCCACCCACACACAAACAAGTGCACTATGAAGTCATAACTTTTAAAAAGAAAGAAAAAAATAGACTAATAAAATCCTGCCTCGCTTGTGGTTTAAACTTATGCGAGGGAGGAGTTAAATTACCTGAAAGTGAGAGTGGAAAGTGTATATAAACCCTCAGATGCTCTGTTATCGTATTGCTCATATATTGTATAAGAATATCAGACACACAGACACCCCCAAGTTGCGATCCTTCGATTATCTCCTCTTCACTTAAACACAAACAGAAATGATCCGTCGAAGAGTAGAGGGGTTCGTTTGGCTGATGACGGAAGTTCCAGACCAGTTTGGAAAAAGCGAGGGAAGAAAAAAGTGAAGATGACCTGAGAGTGGATCCATCGCCGACTCCCGGTAAATGCTGCAGTGCTGCACCAAAGCTTGAGCTCTTCAGCTTTCTGTTTTTAAGTCTAAAGAGCCAAGAAGAAAAAAAACTACATGATGAGAGAGTTTCCAGAGTGGAGCGGAGGGAAGGCTTCACTTGGCTGTTTGTAAACCATCAAAAGTGTGTGTACCGTAAATGCATGAAGTCATGTGTAAACTCTGACACGTGTGGAAAAAAAAAAGATTTCAAGTCGTGTCGGTGACGATGTGAGTGCCAACGTGCAGTAAGAAGCAGGTGCTGTTCTCCAGAGCAGACCTGTGAGTGCTGGCTGCTGCATCGGTGGCGGAAGAAGAAGAAGAGGAGGAGGAGGAGGAGCCTTCGTCTCTAGCTGCCCTCTATCAGCTTGGCCAGAGTGTCGCGCAGCTCCGTCAGCTCGAAGATCTTGCTGTCCAGCAGCTCCAGCAGTGAGCGCAGGTTCTTCCGATAGGCTTCCCTCTCCAGCTGGCTGCTCTCCAGGCGCTGCTCCAGGTCGCTGAGCTGAGCCTCCAGCGTCTGGTTCCTGGACTCCGTGTCCTGATGTAAACAACAACAACAACAATAAAGACGCTTCTGATGCAGCTGCTGCCACAGATACTTAAGCACAGCCGAGTCAGGCTGTATTCTGTCATGCCAAGAATATGAACATTTATGTACAATCCAAACTTTTTTTAAAAAATCTAAGCACACTAAGGATAGACCGATACATCAGCCAGCCGATATTTGTGTTTTTTGCTGATATTTTCGTTGCCCTGTACATCGGGTGAGTTGGATGACACCCCCACCCAGCATAATTTACAGACTTTTTTAATATATATATTAGGGCTGGACAACAATTCAATATCGATATATATCGACCGATAGAGGTTTTTTCAATAGAAAAAAAAGAAGGTCGATAAAAGTTTGATATAGAATCAGTTTTCCGCTGTAGCCTATCAGGTAGCACGTTACTACAGTCACTCCTTCCGCCAAACCAATCACAAACGCAGACACAGGCAAAGGCTGAACTGGAATTCAGTGTTAGTGTGATCTTCATTACTAGGGCTGGGAAAAAATATTGATACACTGAAATATCGTGATATTTTAATATGCAGATTTCATATTGATATTTAAAAACGTGATCTATTTAACCTACGAAATATCGCAGGATTTCCATTCTCTTACAAAATCTCGCAAGATTTCACAAAAACCTGCAAAATTTCGTAACAGAACGACAAAATTTCGCAAGATTTAATTGGTAAAATAGATCGTTACCCCGTTTTTAAACATCGATATGATATCAGCATGTGAAAATATCACGATATTTCAGTGTATCGAGATTTTTTCCCAGCCCTTTTTATTGTTGTATAAGTAGGTCATTCAGCAAAAGCTTAAATGGCCAGGGCTGCACCTAAAATGGCTTTTAATTTGATAATGGCTTTTTTCTTTCTTTTTATTTTTTTATAAATATCGATATCAATCCATACAGATTTTTTTTATTGATCATTTTTTTCTATATTGTCCAGCCCTAATATATATTATAAGTTAAATGTTTCTAATTAATATTAGTTTACAAGTGCACCGTCTCTTTTTTTCATGTATTTATTTGAAATGCTTTGTTCTTTTTTATATTAAAAGAGTTGAAAAATTACATTCATTGTATCTTTCATTATATCAATTTGGGAGTCAAACGCAGTATCGGCCCCAAGTATCGGCAGGTTGCATCAGCCATCGGCTAAGGCTGATGAGAAAATATCTTTATTGGCCCTAAAAAAATCTGTATTGGCCGATCCCTGAAGCAAACTTAGCATGATAAATCTAATGCTGCCTTCATGTGGTATCATATTTATGGTAAATACCAACGTCTGACATAGAAAATTACACTTGAACACCCACTCATGTCGTAATTTCCACTGGAAAGAGATGAGGTAAACTTTGACCTTCAACATGGCGGAGAGCAACAAAAATATCCTTAATGGGATGCATTACATTATTCTTAAAGTTTTCTGCCACTGTTATTTTGTTAGTTTGTAGTCTCATAATTCTGTGACATACAGAACTTTAATAACATCACCATTTAAACTTAGTTTTGTTTGGAAAAATATGGTTATTATCTGGTTTATCTCCTCAGAGCAGATGCTAGCTCGCAGCTAACTAGCTAGTCAGTCGAAGATAACCTCCAGTGTTAAACTTCATTACGACAATAAATCACTTGAACACAACAAACTGGTCATTTCCACTTAACAAGTGGAAAGGATCATCTTTCCCATACGACATGAAGACAGCTCTCCTCAGCACTGGAAGCATGCAGCCAGCTCCTGATTGGACAACACCAACTAAAAAGGTGTCCGCTCCCACATTTTGTTTTCTAAAGACATTTAAGGCAGGAAATAAACCACGGTCGTCCAGGACAGTCTGAGGTTTGCTTCTGTATTCTTAATGTTTGTGGCGTTTGTAATTCGTCCTTTGGTACATTTATTTTTCCAAGTGCTTGCTATGTGTGCGTGCATTTGAACGCATATTAGCAAGAACCCAAAAGTTATGCAGAGTTTGTAAGTCATGTATTACACATGCACAATGATACAGAGTCCCTTTTTTCAGTACTTGGCTCCATTTTTAGTTCTTTTTCGCTGCTGTGGGATGACATGTAGCTCGATGTGTCTGTCTGGCTGCTCAGCAGAATTTAAAAAGTACTTTGCTCCAAACTTTCTCAAACTCAACTGCAAAAACACCTGAACTTCTTCCAGTTTTTTGTCCTATTTTTTTCCATAATTTCTTTAGCTGTCAAATATCACTGGTGTCACAGTCTGAGTTTTTCAGCATATGTTCGCTTCCTCGGTTACTCACCTTTAGCTTCTGTGTGAGGGAGTCCTTTTGAAACTTAAACTCATTGGCACTCTCCACTTCTGCTTTAAGTCTCTCCAGCTCCTGGAAATTAAATTACTGAGTAAATTCTACAACCAGAGTCATCACAGAAGCCATCTTTTGCTCCTCATACCTCTTCTTTGGCCCTTAGAGCAAACTCCAGCTCCTCTATCGTTCTGTTGAGTTCTGTTTTCTGAGATTTGATTGCTGTCGTTTGGCCGCTCACACATTCCAGTTCTGTCACCTGCAAAGTAAGAAAAACAAACCAGAAAACTGAATCCAGAGCAGGTGAAGCTTTGAGTCTGTGCTTTAAGGTGCGCAATGCTGGAGCAGTACTCGTTTGTGTAGCCTCTCGGCTTCTTCCTGATAGGCCGCCAGCTGCTGCTTCCACTGTTTGACGTTGGCTGTGGACTCCAGCAGAGCTGCCGTCAGTTTGGCGTTGTTCCCCTTCAGTGCCGCTAGCTCTGCCTCCCAGTGCTTGTTGATGCTGGATGAGCTGGAGAGGTAGAGAGGCAGCTGTTAGCAGCAGGTCTAGAAACTTTTAAAATGTTAGAAATCAGCAAGAAATCACACAAGAACAAAAGTCTCCGAAGTCGGGGCTTGAGGGTTTAGATGATTCCTGCTGCAGCGCACCTGAATCACATAAATGGGTCGACACATTTGGGCAGAACTTAACAACAAGATGATAGAGAGAGCCGTTTGATTTGAATCAGGTGTGTTAGAGTAATGCAGCCAGGAAACATCTAAAACCTGCAGGACCGTGGCTCTCGATGACCAGCTGACACCCCTGCGCTAGAGGGTGGGATCTAGAGCATTTATCTGAATACAGCTTCCTTCATTTCTTTTTTTTATATGTTTTTGACCCCAGGAAGACTTAAAAAATAGGGATGTCCGATATTACTGGCCAATATCAGCATAAAAATGTGATATTGAAAAATATCAGTATCGTTTTTTTTCGGGCCGATATTTTTTACTAATGAAATCTCGTGAGATCTCGTTGTTCTGTTGCAAAATCCTGCAAGATCTTGTTCCATTAGCACTGGTCCAGCATGTAGAGAAGTCTCTGTTATTCTGGAAGAACTTCATATCCCAGCATTCCTTTTGGGGTCATGTGACTATGGTGCAGCTACTTATAATGGGTGAATTCCAATTCCCCGCTTAGCCCTAGCTTTTGGCCCTAACCCTTTGCTTTGCGTGTTCTTGTGAAGCGGTAGAGGTGTCCCGATTCTGGTTCCGACTGAGGAGGACGTGGTGCGGCTGTTTGAATCTCGAAATGGAGATTTTCCAGGGCACACTAGAAAACGAGTGGTATTATATTAATGCTCACAATTTCATGCGAAATACGGGCTAAATGGTGAGGAAATCGGCAGCGGCAGCCAAAGAAACGGATAAATGTGAGTATTTTTTGTGAATAAAATATGAAAATAGCCATTTAAGGTTGCTTTAATGTATTAAAATTTTATTACAAATGTTTAAAAAAATTGCTAGTTTCATAACGTTACGTTCATCTGCTCATGTCTGTAACGCAACGTTAAGCTTCAGTCGAAGGCGTCTTCTTTTCCTTTCATTTTTATGTTTTTCGGCCCAAAGCTGAAAAAATAATCCAATGGCCCAGGAAATGGAGATTACTGTTGCTTCAGATGGCATTTTTTTTTTATATAAACAAATCTTTACTGACAATTCAATGCTCCAGACGACATTGCGAACTCTTTCAGAAATGTCAGTTAACTGCGCGACGGATGACTACTGGTGACGCATGAGGATTTCAAATGGCTGTCGCATTTCTTATAGAGGAATAATTCAATCCCCTAGCACTTAAAACGGATGAAAATAGGAGTTGGAACTGGGTCAAAATGTCTGGTTTTACGTTGCTGGTTAAGTTACCAAGTTGTCAGAAACATAATTAGCTACATGTTGGCCCTGCTAGTATCTATATCTGCAGATGTCCAAAATGAACTCCTCTGGCTGAGTTAAGGACATTTTGGGATCTTTGCTCTTAGAGCGGATTATAGTTGTATATCTAAAAATATGAGAGATGTATGTATTGGTATGTATTGGTATGTATTGGTATCGGTTGATATCTATACAAGTACAGTCCATTTACCATTTATCAGAAATTAAGAGTTGGACAATATTGGATATCGGTTAAAAAAAAACAACAATATGGAACATCCCTACTAGCAACTTTAATACCAAACTGAGGCTGACAGAGTAGATTAATAATGACTGAAGGCATGTGGAGTTCATCTTCAATTATTTATACTGCTGACTGCGATAAAATTCATAATCTGTATGTGTTAGCAATTACAGATGCAAAATTTATGATGCTTTCCTGCGACCGCTTCCAGATAAATGAGCTCTGACTGACCTATGAGAGAAGGGCAGTGCATTCTGGGAAGGCTCTGCTCTGGCTTCGGCAGGCTGAGGTGTTTGTGGTCTGATTCTCTCGTCGTCTGTACCGTTGATGCTCTCTGAGGTCAGAGGTGACTGCAGATCACCTGGTGCAGACTCCTGATTCGAAAAAAACCAAACACTTTTGTTAGTTTGACACTTAAAATGAGGAAAATGGTGCAGAGTTTTAACAGAAGATTGACACCACTGTCATCATCCAGGTGTTGAATATGAAGCTACAGTCAGCAGAATGTTGGCTTAGCTTCATATAAAAACAGATGGAAACAGGACTTTTTATTTCAATGTCTCAACTAAGTTTGTATTGGGACAGTCATTTTGATGAGATGTAAATTCTGACATTGTGTTTTCTCTGCGGTTTTAAAGGAAAACTTTCTGCCATTTATGACAGGTACGACAGCAGACAAGTCTGTGCAGATAAAACACCAGTCATCAACATAAAGTCAGTCTTTATTTACAAACTTTTTACAGCAGCGGCTTTGATGATGTCACTATTATGCGACACCATAACAAGTAAACGTCTGTAAATAAGGACAAATCACCACCAAAAAGCCGCTTCGAGCTTACGGGGGGGGTCCGACTAATGATTTGTGACAAGAAATTGGTGAAATGAAGGAGTTTGTGGCAGATAATGCCTTATTTAGAGGCTGGACACGGTTGCCCCATCACTGCCATTATATCGCGCATACGCTGATCTCGAGTGAATCTAAAGATCTCCCGAAGGAATTCAAGTTGCACCAAAACTGTCTGGGTGAGTAAATGAACGTATTTCATGCTAGAAAATAGGTCCAGATTGAAAAAAATCGAAGGTCCCCTTTAAATGTAGTTATATATCACACAGTTACAGCTACACCTGAGACCACTGGATCCACTCACAGATGAAAACATCTTCATGTCTGGGAGAATTTTGGCCACCAACGGCCACCGTACATTCACAACAGTGCTTGGAATATGAAGTCATTTGAAAGAAAACATCTTTTCTTGCAATACCCATCCTCACCACTAGATGTCAGTAATTCTCACATACTGTACCTTTAAGCTAACCAGCCGCTGACTGCATTAAACCTGAAGCATTGGATGTGACAGTGGTATCAACGAGTCTCTTTTAAACCATCACCGTTGGGTTAATAAAAACAAGACACTCACTAGAATAAAAATTTTCATGCTCTCAAAAAATGCAACCAGCCAAACGTTTAAGGGTGTTCAGTTCTCTTCAAATGATCAATCAAATCAATAGTTATGTCATGATTTTTGTTGTTGATGTTGCTGAGGTTCAGTTTTTGTTTTGCTGTTGCAAACGGGAGCTTTTTGAGAGCACGACAGAGGAACTAAACATGGATTTCTCAGGGAAGAAAGATAGACGAGCTAATAACACAATGACAACAACTGCAACGAGGACCTAAAGGAAAAGAGTTGTTGGACTGGAGACCTAAAGGAATCTCTTCCCATTTGCTTTTACCTTCTTTTTAGCAGGTTTGTTGACTGACAACACATTCCTTCTAACACCAGCACCCTGAGGAGGAATCGTTAGGAGTAGCAAAGGAAGCAAAGCAGGCCACAAAGTGTTAGCTTAGCAGCTGCGATGGCATCATATGAGCAAGACACAGTAGGAAGGTTCACACAGAAGCTGTGGGAATAATTTCAAAATAAGCTGGTTTTGTTTGAGACGAAGATGTGAAGTGTAAACCCATACCTTAGCTGACTGATGGTTAAAACTGTGTTCTGACATTTTCACAACCAAATTCCAAACAAAATCGTCCTTATTTTAAGGATTTTTCTGTGTTTTAAGATTGGTAGAAAGATATGAACACGTTCTGGAGATGATTTAATGACTTCTCCAGTGTTTGAAACCAAACGAACGTGAGTTGAAATAACTTTTATATATTTTTTCAAAGCAAACATCATCTTCTTTGCTTCAAAACTGCATTACCAGTTGTTAGTTCTCACAACTGAACTTCATTAATTTTAATAACTGCATAGTTTCAATGACAAGTTAGCCAACAGATGTATTGATATGTAGGTTGCTTTAAGTTGACTCTTTGGTATTTATGGGTTTTAGGTGTCTGTGACTGGCGTTCAGGTCTGACCAGAGAAGCTGGAGCATCGTGACCCTGCAGCTGCTCCATGAACGCATCGGCACGGCTACAATGGCCGTACTTGTTACCTGAGAGGGAGTGCTGGTGAGCTCCATCTTCTCTTGAGACTTCTCCTTCGCTAACCGCGCCGCCTCCTTGAACTCAGCGAACTTATCTGCAAACTGAAACCGCAGATGCAGCTGATGAGCAGAACGGACCAAAACTCAGGAGCTAATTTCTGATTTCAAAATCCATGCAGACTTTCTCACCTTCACCAGGTGGCTCTCTGAAGAGAAGCCCAGGCCGTAGACGGTGTTGGCTCGGCTGTCGGCCCACTGGCCAAACTTCTGCGATGTCTTGGTGAACGTCATGTTGGGGGTGATGGTGCTGTTGATAATGGCCTGTGAAGGATAAAACTATTAATGAACTATTTAATAAATCCTGATAAAGTCAATGAAGAGTTGCAATGTGGATCCAGCTGATGAGGATCCAAGCTCTGCAGTCAACTCCACTACAAAAACCAAGATGTATATCTCCAAAAATGATGCATGAAGGGGTGAAAAACTGCTTTTTCCCTCCACATTTTGTGGAGTTTATGTATAGAGATGTGATTCATACAACTAACTTGAGGCAGGCAGTAGGAAGAAAAAAAAAACTTTTCCATGGTATAAATGGAAGTTCTTTCTTTCTAGGAAAAAAAAAAGTCCAATTTTTTGCTTCTTTCAGGGTTCTTGCAGCGTCTTCAAAAGTCTAAAAATGTCTAAAATTCTGAACGTAAAATTTAAAGCCATAAAAGGCTTTTAAGGCTTTGATGCCTCAAAAGGTCTTAAGTTTAACTTGCTGGTCTTAAAAAGGGCCATTTTTTCATCCAAGGTCTTAAATTTGATCTTCATTTTTTTCTACTTTTATTCATTCCTGAGGAGCATTGGCCACATAAAATACGCTGAATAAAATATCAGAAGTTGATTCTGTCCATCTTTCTGAAAGGTTCAGATAGCTGTAAGGGATATTTTCAATTTATTTTTCTATTTAAAAAAAAAAAGGTGCTAAAGTTGATGTCCAAAAAGGTCTTAAATCTAACTTGCTGAAACCTGCAAGAACCCTGTTCTTTGGAAAAAAAAGTTGTACACTCTGTGTCTTTAACAGTTTAAGTAATGTTTTTTTTATTGTAATTGCAATGTATTATTGTTTTTTTTTTATTACACTTTTTGGGGGGGGGGGGGGGCACAACATATAAATATTAAAATTTTTATCTTTTTTAAATATTTTATTTTTATTTTTTTTCTTTTAAATCACTTTTCCCCTTTTAAAGGGTTTAAAAAAAAATTAAAAACTAAATCCTCGCCTGCCGCTCCACATAACTCCACCCTTAATCCAACCCTCCCCGGGAGCGTGCACAAACTGAAGCTATAACGTTTACTATGCTTTTTCTTCATAGTTACACTTTTTAGTGTCTTTCAGTTGATCTGGATCGTTTGCTGACGGCAGAAGAATCCATAACTATCGCTTACAGTGTTTGAATTTACCGCGTCACGTCCGCAGGGCAGCGCGGGAAATTCGGACACCGAATTGCAGCGCATTTTGCAGCACACAGCCTGTTCAAGGCAACGGAGAGAAACGTGGGTGGAAATGTTATTTTTGGTATTTAGTGCTTCATCACCCATTAATATGAAAAAAAATGGAGATGCATGTTTAGTTTTTTTTAATTCCTGCCTCTAGTCCCTTTAAATTAAATAAACTAGTCTGTTTTTGCTTTGTTTTTTTGTTTTTTTAAGAGACAAACTTTACTTTCACTCAACTAAAATAGTTCAAAGCCATATTTGATTATTGTGGACCACTTGAGGGCAGCAGAAACACATAAAAATTACATGAACACTGCAAACTTTTTATGAAGAATTATACTTATTTTCACATCCAGCAGAAGTAAGGAGGACTTTGGTTAATTTAGAAGCTAAATGCTCCAAAATATTAAACAGTTGGCAGCTGAAGCAAGTAGTGCAGATATAGAGGTGAAGCAAAGCTGCAGAACACCACCTAAACAATGAGTTTAACGTCTGATTATAAAGTTTCTACAGTTTTAAAGTTGCTTCTGATATCCATAAGTTCAACGATGTGAAGTTCCTTCAGTCAAACCACAAAGAGTCATCATTGTGACTTTTGTATTTGCATTTCCCTGCTGAAAAGACTTGACGTTGTCTGGAATATAATGTCCACCAGCACCGGCCCACCTGCTGGCTGCTATTTCCAGCAAAGCACAGCCAACTTGCTGTTTCAACAACAGCACCAGTCACCCAGAGAGGCTGTTGCATAACCAGTCTAACTCCACCCCTGCACCTCTTTCAAGACTAAAATACTCGCTGCCACATAGAGAGGCCTCACTGGCCACGAGACGAGTTGACACATGAAGATCCAGACGTTTCTGACTACTTTCATCAGATAAATGTTAAATGCTCTATGATTGACTTTAAATGCCACATGACATGGTTGTTTCATGTTTTCTGGCTGATCTGCCACATTAAAACAACAAATAATAACTTTAAATATCATCTCAAGTTAAGGAAAAGCCCAACAAATGTGTTAATATTCTTATGCTAAAAGGAACTTCAAAGTTTTAAAAAGTAATCTAAAGTTCTTATTTGAAAAACCTTTCCCTCTAACAGACTATTATTTCATAATAATTAAATGTTTCCAAGGGGAAAAGAAAAAAATAAGTTGGTACTTAAGCAGGCAGCTGCTCTATTTTTATAGACATTTCTATAATTTAATAACACTGGAAGACATTGTCTGCACTTGCACACACACCTTGGACCCATCCAGACTGATGATTCGATATACATTCCTGGTACTGTCGAAGAAGTAGGAGACCGTGACTGCATGTTTACTTGTGGGAACCCAGTTCTTCTTGGTGTTTGGGTCAATCTGGAAGACGTGAGCCCGAGTACTGAAGATGGGCTGCTCCCTGCACAGAGACAGAGGAAGGAAAAGTTCAGATTTAGTATCCAGATCCAGGCCTCAACTGTGAGGATGAGCTGCACTGAATATGTGCAGATATCTGACCTGTGGGGAGGAAAAATGTACTCAGATTACACCAAAATACAGAAAGCCAGAAAATGCAGGAGGAGCATGATGTTTGGATGCCATATCCAAGAAAAACTGAAGCCAAAATACAGACGCATTAATGTTAAAAACTAAAATTGAACGCACAAGATTAGCTGATCATCAGTAAATGTGACCAACTATATAAAAGCAGAGGTTTTAGCATTATGCTCACATTATTCCAAGAGCTACATCTCAGACTCAACAGGCCTCAGCATGTTGAACATTAAAGTTAATGACAGTACAATTACAAAAATACAGAACCAATATGGTTTGTTTGGATGGGTTGCAAGAGAAAGCCTCTTCTTTCTAAAACAAACACCACAAATTAGCTTTGCAAACTTTTATGTTAACAAACCACAAGTCCAGTGATAATCTCTTGAGTAAGAGTTAACTGTGGCACGTCACATGTATAATGATGCTGTTTATGTCTTGTGGTGAAAAATGCAAAAAAGCAAAAGAAATAAAGAAGCAAGAAACTGGTATTTCCATCACGCAACTCTGACTGGACTGGAACGCAGCATGATGGTATGTCCCATCTACTCTCAGAAGTCAAAATTCCTAAGATCCCAGTAAGAAGAAAAGCAACTTAAAGCATAACTTTCTTTGTTTCAACCTGGACCTTATTTCTAGTATATACGTGCATTTACTCACCGGTAAAGTTTCTGCATCACTTTGAGTACTTTGGAAGACATTACATTGAGTCACCCTTCGGTGTACGGCCGGTAAAATAGGAAAGACGGGGCAGCCACTATGTAAGGCATTATCTGCAGCAAAACTCCTTGATTTTCACCGATACTTTAAGTAGAATGAACGAACGAATGAGTACTATTGTCCTGTTAGTCCAGATTTAGCTTTCCGTTAGTTATCAGGGTTCTACACACTTTTTGGGGCCACGCATTCACGATGCGCGCTTCTGTAGTAAAGCTGAGACGAGCAGCTCTACACAGACAAGAAAAAAAAAAAAAAAACACAATTTGCAAAACTCTGAACTCCCAGGACAATAGTACTCGTTCATTCTACTTGAAGAATTGATGAAATGAAGGAGTTTTACTGCAGATAATGTGTTATATCAGGGCTTGAAATTCACTTCTCAAAATGGGGGGAATTCCCCCTTACATGCTTCACCAAGGGGGATTTGCATACTTTGGGGGGGATATTTACAGGGCGCTTTACCACAGGTCTTACAGCGTCCTACCCATACCTCAGATTACTAATGAGCATTAATTTATCTTTTCGTCCTTCTTAGTTTCCATCTTAGACAGCTCTCTTGTCCCGTCTCCGTTCTCTTTATCAGCCATCATCAGTTTTTTACCAACTCAGTATAAAAAGTACATATTGCAGTAATCTGTTGCATCTTTCAACTGCATAATTATAATAAGTGGTTCTTTCTTCCAGTTCTGTTCTGTTCCCTCTCCTCTACATAATCTCTTGTATTTGATAAAAGTTCTGTTAAAATCAAACTGGTCTTGGGGAACACAGAGCATCTTCTACATGCAAGGCTAGAAAACTGTCAGAAACTTAATGAATATAATAATAACACCTTTAAGAATACCCAAAGATACTAAATAGGAAAGAAAATAAAAACACAAAAAATATAATAAAGAAGCTGAGATAAACAAGATCGAGTAAAGAGCAGTGAGAATGTGAGAAAATGAGGAAACATTCTCCAAATCAGCTTCTTTCTCCAAAATAATACCAAATTTAGATTTTTAATAGGGCATATTTAATGCTGTTTAGCCTATGCATCAAAATAAAAAATGTATTCATCATATCAAACTATTATTTATCAATACCATCTATAAATCGATCTCACATTCAGCTGTCATGTGAGAAACGGTGACGCAGCGCTGATGTTGGTCTCATCACACCAACATTAAACTGATCAGCTCGTGTCTCCATCATTATGCTCAAACACGGATATTCTGAGCCCGTTAGGCTGAAACTTTTCTTTGGGCTGCTTGGTAACGTAACCAGCACCGGCGCTGGAGGATCCGGAGGATTTGGGTCGTAAACGAGACCGACACCAGCGCCGCCACAGCGACTGGTGTTGGTCCAGACCAGCTTCCCTTCAGGGGACCCGAAGTTACATTTACGTTATAAGACTCCGTGAAAGTATCGTCTTACCGGCGGGAAATCCGCCAACAATGGCTGGTTTATCAGCATGAGGGAAGCTGCGACATCTGACAGGTCAGAGAGAGAGAGAGAGAGAGAGAAAGGGAGCGCGTGCTTTACTAAAGGGCCGACGCGGGAGGCGACGTCACTCCTCCTGAATGAAAGGAGAAGGCGGCGTCGCCTCAATGTGTCGAGCCCTTTATGCTTCGATATTTTATGGCTCCGATGGAAACGTTCACTGCACATTATGTCGCTGCAATTGCAAGCGGGAATTTCCCGCATTATAAGAGCGAAGTTTGCGGGAGTTGATGGTATTATGCGCGATTCCCGCAATCCCGCAGTGAATTTCAGGCCCTGCATATAGTGGCTGCCCCATCTCCCATTTTACCGGACATGCACCAAAGGGTGACCCAACATCATATCTTCTGAAGGACTCAAAGTGATGCAGAAACTTTACCGGTGAGTAAATGCACGTATATACTTCCAGAAATAAGGTCCAGGTAGAAAAAATAGAAAGTTATCCTTTAAATGCTCTCTGAAGCCGTATTTCCAACCTGGAAAGTCGTAGGAATAACACCAACCTCAACCCCCAAATCTAAAATACAGTATAATGTGTCATCAGCTTGGGTTAATTGGCTGTTCATCCTATGTTTTCCCAACTTGCAACAAATTGGAACATTTTAACTTTGATGCTGTGTCATTCCCAGCTTCTCCTTCGGTGTTCACAGTTAGCCGAGTTCGGGAATTTTCGAATGTTTTAGAATCATTTTACTTTCTGACAGTCAATCTATCTGAAAACGAATTGGCAGATCAATGATTCTTGTAGGGATGGGAAAAAATACCGATACACTGAAATATCACCAAATTTTCAAATGCCAATATCATATTGATAATTTAAAATGTGGTATTGATCTATTTTACAAATGAAATCCTGCGAGATTTCAATCTTTTTGTTATGAAATATCTCAATTTTGAAATTTCATGACAGAACAATAAAACCTTGTGAGATTTTGTTAGTAAAATAGATCAATACCACGTTTTGAAATATCAATATGATATCGGCATGTGAAATTATCGCAATATTTTACTATATCGATATTTTTTCCAATCCCTATGATCACCTCTACCCAAATCTGGTGTATTTAGGTCTCAGTCAATAAATCATCAAATTAAAAAAGTTCAAACAGGAGCTGTTATGGATTTAGAAGCAAAAAATCCAGGAAGAAATGTAAGTTGTAGCCTGGATGCAGAAGCGGAGATGGAGGCAAACCTTCTGCCCTGTGTGGGTGGGTGACACATCTTCAGAAATATATCAAACAAAACTAAGAGTTGAACTGTGTAGGAGAAAGGTAAACCACCAGAGAAGATGACCCCCATCCCAACAAAGACAGGGAGGATCAGACTTGGACTTGTTTAACTGGAAACAGCCGGATCACGTTGGCTTGGATACAGAGAGAGACTGTGTACTGTATGTCTCCAGATTTGTTTGACAGGTGCAGCTGTGGAGTCGCTCGCTGGCTGTCACTCATTTTAACTCCGTGGCAGAGGCAGCTCATAATGTCACGCCTGGGCGGTTCTGGCAGGGTGGCATGCTTTTCTGCTTTGTATGTGCAAGCGCACGGCAGGCAAAGGTAGAGTGCTGACGTGAAGCGAAGCAGACCAGCCAAAGGCGACCTGAAAGCACCTGAGCCTGTCAACAGGCCTAGATAAAAAGCTCACAGGACTTTGGATTATGGGTGCTTTGATTGATCCAACAAAGACTGTTATTGACTTAGACTCGTCCTACAGTCATTTAAAAGGCCCTTCGGATCAACCTCACCCCCCATATGTTAAGAGAGCAACATGACAACTCAGACCTGGAATGAAATTACTTTGAGCTACTGAGTCTTTACATACAGGTCAGACTAAGCAAGCTGCTTGACACTGTCAAATAAATATCAACAGATGAATTAAAGTTATGTTAGACAGCAAGCATCCTACAATAAGATCCCGAGTCCCAACAGGCCTTATGATACCTATGCTGTGTAGTATTCATCCACTTCCTCTATAGATCTAGTGATTCAACAAATGTGCTCCATTCATATCTAAACAAGAAGTCCACTCAGAGACTTGTGAACAACCCGAGACATTCATGTCTCGTAGACCTCTAACAGAATCCGCGGCAGACGTTCTCCTTTTCCTTCTTTCTTCGTTTTAAATCAATAGCCAACCCCTCTTGTGTTTGTCCCGATTTGTCCGCAGTTTGTTTGCTCTTAGCACAATGTAAACAGCGAATTTCTTCTTCATAGCTTGCCTTATCAGCAGAGTAGGCGCTGAACGCCGCGGTTTCGGTAGTGCCGTGAACTCTCATGGACGCGCTTCACGGCACCTACATGTAGTACTGTTTAAGCTATTAAAATATACTAATGATGTCGGTTGAAGTAAATTATGGACGCTACCCACTCAGGACATTTGGATTACATTGGACGAGCAGTATGAAGGAATATTGACAAGTTTTTGTGGACTTTTATGGACCTTTTTGGATCGGCCGCCGGTGAACTCCCTTATATGAAAGTTGGGGGAAAATGAAAACCTGTCTGATCTCCGCTGCATTTGAGATATTAAAAAAGTGCTGCAGAGTCTTCCTCAGCATGAGGGTGAGTAGAAAATGAACACACATCATTCTGTGGGTGTACTATTCCTTTAATGGGAGGGTCCTAAAATACAGGACAGGTTGGATCGGTTTCTCTGGCCCCCTTCCCAGTCTTTGCTTGTGGAAATGCAAAAAAATGCGTATCAACCTGAAATCGTTAGTGGAAACAGAGCTTTTAACAATGTGGAGGGAGCAGTCCATCCTTCTCTGGCTGAGAACCACAACCTTGACTTTTCAGTTCATTTAAGAAACATTTAACCCAGTTGCAGTTTTGTGCGACTCATTTTTCTGCATCATTATATCTCTAACAACAGGTGCAGAAATCAAAGTTAGTATGACATAGCCACACATCATGAAAATATAAATAAGACCCATTTAAAAAAGCCTTCAGTGTTTTCAGCCTCATGATTAGGAAGAGAAACAGTGTTGTGACTGTGAATGTGAAGACTTGCAAGATGATTTCATGCAAATGCATCTGATAATTTCTGATATCTGTCAGTCAACAGTGTCTGGACTGTCCAGCACTGTCGCCAGCATGATTAAAAACAAAGCGCTGGTAAGAGCGATGTCTCTTATGTTTTGGGTACCATGCCAATAACTTTATCTTCCACATTTATCAACATATCAAATAGGAAAATGGCACGTAAAGGCTGCTTTAGAAGATCATGTAGATCCTCTTTCACACCCTGGTCCACTCAGGGATGCTACAGTTGGTTAATAAGTTGCTCAAATGAGGCAACAAATTTCATTACGTTCATTAAATCTGTAAAACCCAGCACAATGACTGGCTGTATAATGCAGATTTGGTTCTGAGATGTCTCTCTGCTGGGCTTCTAGCGATGGGAGAAAAGATTGTTGGCCGGGAGCGAAGAGTCCCAGGACTCCTCTGGGATCTAGCTATTGTTCCCGTCTCTGGGAACCTCTCATCTCATCTCAGTGTGTTAATTAAGTTACCAAAGTGAAGGTTCAGCAGCAGATGTTATTTAAAGACAGTTAATCAGAGAGATGGGGTAATGGAAGGGAGTGTACGTGGGATTCACACTGGCTCACACAGACTGTGCTATGTAAATATAGTTCAGTACATCAGAGAGCGAACTGATACCAGGAAAGTAAGTGGGATTAAAACAAAGCTGGAAGTCAGACTGAATGCAACAATGGTTGCTTTTGAATTTAAATGCAAGTCAGTGATAATGATTTAGAGATTGTACTTCCTCTGGCATGATTTGGTTATAGGAGCTTCCTGCGATATCATCCAGGCTGGTTCTGGACAAGCACGGCTTAAAGCAGGGATGTTTAAGGGCTCAAACGGGATCCAAAATAAGCCAGTTTAGTCTCATTTCTAATCATCAGAGCTGCAGATTGAACACCAAGCATTTAGTGATGTTTGAGGTCCTTGATTTCATTAGGAAGTAGCTATCTTGTGGAGGAAGTTTCATCTCATTCTTGTCTCTTTCCAGCTAAACTGTTGTGTGAACAGATTTTATTTGCTGTCTAGCTGCAAAATTAAGCTCCATGAGTTTGTCCTGAGTTGACTCTCTAATGTCTCCATTAGGACTTGTTTCAAAATAAGAATGCTAAAAAAGAAGAGAGATCCAGAACAGACTATTCAGTTCATTAGCCTAAAGCTAATTAGATAAAGCCGCTTGTCTCCAATAAAATGTCAGAAGGCAGCAGAGAAAATCACAACAGTGTCTTGCACAGACAGGGAAGAAGAATTAAAGCAAAGTCTAATGCACTTTTGGTCCATTACAATTTATAGTCTTGTGACTGTTATTGTGGATGCACATTATTTCAAGAAATATTCTAAAATTGACTTCATAGTTGTTACTTTTCTGTCTGCCACACAGCTGCTGTTGTCAGGTAAGATTTCCTCATGAACCAACATGTATTTAGTGGTTTACATGGACAAATAATTCATTTATCTGGTTGAAATATTTCCAGTCAGAGATTCCAGCTGGTGTTTACGTGGATGCTGACAAAAGTGATCCAACCGGTTGTATTTACTTGATGGACAGATTTATATGTTCGTAATGCTTTTGACATGCACAATACCTCCTGGTTTGGAAGAAGAGGGGTTTTCTTTTTTAAATTTATAATATTTGACCGTCTGAATGCTCAAATATTCCTGAACTCTTTCAGTTTCCAACAAAAATGTTGCATCCTCCACAGTTCCCATTCTGTTTTGCTTCCGCCTGCTTGGTGACGTGGTGACGAGGGCTTCGTGCTCAAAATGTTAAAAAAAAAACAACCCAGAGACCAAAAGATTTATCGGACCCCTGCAGTAAGAATCCAGATCATTCAAGTTTAGTTCGTTTGAGAAAAACCCATGACACCGTGCCCTTAGAGACCAACTTTCAGATGTCAAACTGTCTTTTAGGAAATTTATCAATTTTTTAATTTATAAAATAAATCACTCTTTAATTGCGTATATGCATGAATCCAGGCCTTTTGGTTAGTTTTGGTTTCTAACTCTGTCGTGACGCTTTTCTCAGCCAATTGGGTTCATTCTACAGAAGTTACGGTTTCCAATCAGCCACTCACAGTGTTTCCTAACGAGGAGCGCCCTCCCCTAGCGCGTGCACAGCAACACTTGTAAACAGAACCGCATGGCGTCTAACGAAGGGAAAGTCGCACTACCTCAGCAAAACAACCTGAAAGCATCAAAACTGAGGAAGAGAGAGACTTGAAACGCAGGAGAGACCAAAGAAGGAATAAAGTTTGTGTAAATCTCGGTGGATTGTACTGAAGGTAGAGAGCAGCTGGACGCTTCAGACTGAATGTGGACTGGAAGTCTGCGTAGACAGGTATTTTTTCAATAACTTTCTTCTTAGTAACATTTTATATGTCCTCAGGTGCTGGCGCTACGTCTGCTAGTCTACCGTATATAATACATAATGATATTTACACCGTAACGCGACGAAGCTTTACGTCACTTCCACTCATTGGCCGGTTAGATACTTTATTAGGTTGTCATGTTGCAATGTCGCCTATAACATCATAACACATCATAATTAGGGATGCACGATATTGGAATTTTGGCCGATATCCGATATGCTGATATTTTAAAACCCATGTGGCCAATAACCGATATCGATATCAAAGCTGAAAAAAAAAAAGCAGTCATAGCAAATAGTTTTGTTATCCATTTCTGACGCTTTGAAAATAGGGGTGGGAAAAAACATTGATACACTGAATGATCACGATATTTTCATATGCTGATATCAAATCGATATTTAAAAACGCAGCATCGATCTATTTTACTTACAAAATCTTGTGAGATTTCATCGTTCGTTTACAAAATCTCACGATATTTTGTGAATTCTCTCAAGATTTTTGTAACATAATGAAATATCACGAGATTTCGTTAGTAAAATAGATCAATACCGCTATTTGAAATATTAATATGATATCAGCATATGAGAATATCATGAAATTTTCATGAATTCTTGCGAGATTTCATAACAGAACAATGAAAAATGGTGAGATTTCGTTAGTAAAATAGATTGATACCGCTTTTTGAAATATCAATATGATATCAGCATATGAGAAAATTGTGATATTTCGGTATATCGATATTTTTTCCCACCCCTAGTCTTTAGAAGTTTTAAAGTCTGTAAAAAAGTTTTTGAAGAAGAAGTTTTGGGGGGTTTTTAGACTTTAGAAACAGCGGGCTGATCGGTTAAATATTGGTGGGGTGGCCGATGTCCGATACTCAGTTTTAAAGCCGATATCGATATGGGGCTGATTATATCGTGCGTCCCTAATCATAATTGGGCATCTGTGTACATAACTGTAGTTACAGTAAGCTACCGGTTACTAGCTCGGTTTCCATTACACTTTTCCGAGAAATAAAAGCGATATTTCTTAAATTTCGAAAAAGTACGACAGAGATATGTAGGTGTTTCCATTGAATGGTATAAGCCATAATTCTCATAAAATCCCATCCTGTGAGACTCCACTTTGAGGAGGATGGAGATATAAACATGTTGTGTTTCAGAGCTGCTCCTCATCAGGAGATGAAAGCAGTGGATGATAATTTACAGGTAAAGTCCGTATGTAAGGGCCTCTGATCACATCAGCAGGGAAAAACACTCGTGGCGACTTCCAGGACAGACGCCCGAAACGTAACACGAATTAAAAAACCCCCAGGATCAACTTCTGGAGTGTGGATGTCATTTCTTGATCTTGTATTCCACTTTTATCTGGCAGCCAGTTCCTGACTGATGTGGTGATGCAGCCGCTGATACGAAGGCGCAGTCTTACGATGTTATCCGTGGCCACGTTTTATTAAACCCTGGTGACATATAATTAACATGTGGGAATGAGATAACCATGTTGTGGTGTTACAAATGTGTGCAAACTACAGAAACAGCTCGTGGCTGGTCGTTAAAACATGAAGAACTTAAACCATCTGTATGATGTCCTAAATGAACTCAGTTACGGCGATTTGGGGATTTTTCATATATGTGACTGATAAAACTTCCCCCATCACTCCAATTTCACAGTTAATGCTTGTAAATGATCATGTTCATCATAATTAAGAAGGAATAACTGGATTTTAAAACGCCCTAAATCACGCCTGATGGTGTGTAATTGCGAAAAAGGTGTTTCCATTACACATATGCGAAAAACTGCTTTATCAAAACGTTTGAATTTACGCCTCATGAAAGCGTAAAAACTTTTTTGCAGTATTTGAGTTTTTTTGAAACGTAGGTGTTTCCATTAGCGGTTTTTAATTGCGGTATTTAGGTTTTGCGCAATTCCAGGTGTAATTGAAACCCAGCTTATGACAGAAAATGTCATTTAGCTGATCTGCAGCTATTTACTGCGACCAAAACAGTAAATTCACTTTCTCTGGAAAGTTTCTTTGTGCATGAGTATGATATGTGCACGGTATTTCATGTATGTTGAGTGGGAGGAGAGAAAAAGAAGGGAAGGAGCGCTTCTCACTGTGAGAGACAGTTAAGGGCGGGGCTTACAGTTCAAACTACACTGTTTCCCTCGCTCATGGTTCGAAAATGTGCAAAATCAGGCATAGCGCCTTTAATATGCCCACTGAAAGTTCGTGCATGTTCATAGACACACGACTTTCACGTCATTAAACCTTCCCTGCAGCATCTAGCAATGATTTATAACATAATTAACTTTTCGGCAAATTTGCACATGGAGAGGTGATGAGAAACCTAGCAACAACAACAGCAGTGCACGTCTCACAGCAGTAAAAGAGACATTTGAGGAAAAAAAAGCTTTTAAAAAAAAGACTAATTTAGGTCTTAAAAAAACTCTCCTTTCACGCGACACTTCAATTTATCAGCATTTGACAAGGTGAAGTGGTTCATTTTCATTTTCAGGGTATCATTGGTCTGACGGCGTGGCTTAGATCAAAATCTGCTCCACTGCTGTGTCTTTATGAGTGAGAGTGGCGGTTGTTAGCCCTTAATCCCTTTTCACAATGAAGCGTACTGGGGCATTCAGGTTTCAATGACAAGTGCTTTGACAGGAATCTGACCGCAGATGTTATCAGCTCAGCAGTTCTCCACGTATAGCCAGCGGATACAGAAGACACAGACGTACACCGAGTTTCCCTGGTAGAAACAAAGCCGGGCGCTGTTCGCAACTAAAATGATAATTAGCTTCCAACAACAGACCAACCCTTGTTTCTTATCAGGGCATGTTACAGTCACACTGAAGCTTGTTTGGGCCTGAAAACTTGGATCAAAAGCTGCTGGGAATTGACTGTCAGATAAAGCTTGTCTCAGTCTTTTCTCCAGATCCAGAGTCCTCAGTGTTTTTAATTTCAGTATGGGTTACAATCTTAATCTTAAATATAAAAAACATTCTTTAAAAATAATTCCCCCTGCAGTTTCACAGAGTCAACAGTCAAACATTTACTAAACAATTAGCCATATAAGAACAGTAGGAGCTTGACAGTAACGTGGACAGTTGTTTTGGAAGACTTTCCAGGGGAATCGACGTTACCCACACCTACAGGCCGATTATATTCCCATGCACGGGCAGCTAAGGCATAGCTGACCCATAAAGCAGCATGAATGCAGCCGCATTCACATCTGCAGAGGTCCCCAAACTACCCACATATCCTGTCTTACAGCTGAATTAATACAAATGTAGTTTATTTTAAACCACATTTCTTTGCATCTGAGCAAACTGAAAAAATGTTCCATTAAATATTTTTCTGCTAATCAACTCAGTGCTGCAGCCAAGTTATTTCTGTTATCCGTTTATCTTGTTTGCTCCTTAGAAGATTAGAAGAGACAAACTCCACTGACCTATATTTGTTAAAGACTGAAGTATGTTAATTTCCAAGTCCATTAGACCGGGAAATTTTTAAAGGGAAAAAACAAAAACTGGTAGATTTAACTGGGAAGGTTGCAGAATCCAAACATCTAAGGGTAAACAAAGCAAACGTTTGTTTCTGGAGTTAAATTCCTGCAATATTCAAGCTAGTCTGACAAACGCCATGTGTGAGATACACAGTCCATCAGTCAGGTCACCCTCCATTGGAAACTGATTTCAAATTCGAGACGGGAGGCGGGACTTAGGGAAGGGTCACATGGACACTTTTATTCTGATTAAAATGTTCAAGTCCAGAAAAGGGATTAGATCCGTTTTCTTTTTTTTGTCATGCGACCACACCAATAGTCTGGAACAGTTGTTAGAACGGAACGGTTGGAAGAGGCCGGCTGCACAATTGAAAAGTCTGGAACGCTTGACGCAAGGGGAGCAAGGGGGAGAGAGGAAAAATGGGGTGGCGATGTATAGACGTGACGCAATGGCATAAGCTCGTATTCTTCTCTCATTTGCTCGTATTCTTTTACTCTCAGTTGACTGGAAATTAATTAAATGTCGCAGAAAAACAATCAGCAGGTTGACCAAAAGTACAACGTCCATGCTGTCAGCGGGCATCTACAGTAAATGGTTGATTGTCTTTGGTTTTAAGGGACAGACTCGTAATCAAATAGTGACCATTAGCGCCACCAGCTGGACTGGAGTTTTCTTTCTATTTGCGTCACGGCGTGATGACGACGGTTTCGTGCTCAGTACGTTTCCGCAAACAGTCATGAGACCGCGCAGAGTTGTCGGACCCCTGCTACGAGAATCCAGATCGTTCTAGTTTGTTTGAGGAAACCCATGAGACCGTGCCCTAACAGGAACAAAGTGAACCAATCAGAGAAACATGGAAGTGACACAAACATCTTTCTGTGACTGGAAAGCCCTCAGAGCCCTCAGGTTTTAAGGACATGTGCAGCTCATTTAAGACATCAGAAAGGGCATCATTAAATCGTCGCTCCTTGACTAACTGCACTAGGTTCATTATGTCTCCAGAAGTTTTGTTTTCTTTTGTTCAGACAAAAGGTGTATGCATAGTAATGTTGTAAAAAAAAATTGATTCTCAGATACTAATCGGTTCTAAAAATAAGTATCTAGTTAGATATTAATTAGCTCGTGTATTGATATTTAAATACCACTTCGGCGTCTGCAGAGTCTCTGAAAGCATCAGCCGCCTCTGCCATTTTAAGCAGGCACAGCTGCGGGCAGCACCTCACCTACAGCATCTCCCTGGAGGACCCATTGTTTACAGTGTGGCTAACTTAGGGACTTCAGACCTCTCTGTTAACTTTTTTGTTTCAACAAGTGACTAGCGATAAATCCAGTGTGGAGACTCATGCAGACTGAAAATGAAATGAAAGCGGATATCTTTTATTTTTCTCGCCAACGCCGCTCCCGCACACCCCCGCACACCCCCGCACACCCCAGAGAAGCGTGAGCTCCGTGCTCACGATTACGAAAATACTATCAAGTATCGACCACTATCTTTAGTATCGGTATCGAGAATAAAATTCTAGTATTGTGACAACCCTAATGCATAGTTCTTCTGAGACGCTTCTGAGGAAGACTGCAGATGACAGTCGAAACATGTCAAGGTAAATAAAACAACTTTCATACACCTTTTGTCTGAACAAAAGAAAACAAAACTAAGTTTACGCTCCTTGACTGTTTTGGTTAGACAAGCACCGATCCAGTTTTTTATGATCCACTCAGATACCAATACCTGGGCTGAGCGTATCGGCAGATACCCAATATTGATCCAACACGACTGTTGAATGGGCTTTATGCACAACTCCACTACTTCCTGAACTTAAGCTAGCTCCTTTGCCTCCTGTCTTTCATTACTGGACAAACTGATTAAACCAGGTGTGTCTGGCCATTGTCCTTGTTCTTACTGAGGTCAGGCACACCTGGGTTAATCATATCATCCAATAATGGAAGACAGGAGACAAAAGAGCTGGCTTAAGCTAGGAAGTAGAGGAGTTGTGCATAAGGCTCATTAATGAACCGTATATCCTGCCATGTGAGTAAAGGCATCAGGCTTGACATAAACATTTAGCCTTGTTTAAAAAAGTAACAAATTGACATATAAATTTACTTAATGTTATTTATTAAAGATACTACGGCAACAAATATCACTTTTCTGTGGTTTTGCAGGTATAATATGATCTGTTGTGTACTAATGAGGCATGTGAATGTCCAGAGCAAGCATCAAAGTCCCTGTTGATGATCATTCAGCTTTGTTTCTTTGTTCAAAAACAGTTTAATCAGACAGCAGCTCATCATTCTATGCAATTCATATTTTCCATTTGGAGCACAGAAATCAAGCGAACAGCCTCCCTCTCCCCTCTCCTTCCACCCTTCCCTCCTCCTCTCCTGCCCCAGCCGATGCAACTGTGTGAGTTGAGCTAGTCTGACCGCTTAACATGGGTGAATTTAGGTCTGGGTTTTCAAACAAATGGATCAGCAACACTGAAAGAGGCAACCATAACATTGTCATTACCTGTAGGTTTATTCATTTTCTAAATGCTGTCTTGTCTGATAAACATAGTTCACTGTCTGAAGTGACCATGATGCTAACAGATAGCCTTTAACAAACAAACTCCGATCACTAGCTACTGCCAGGTTGATCTAGCTTCTCTAACTACGGTTATAGCCAAATAAGGTTGTAACCAATCAAAAATGAAGTCAACTTGGTATCTGGGCAGATCACATTATTACAGTACCCAACCCATTTAGTGAGGAGGGAAATTTTTGCCGAGGTGGACATAATTTTCCAGTGGAGGGAAACCAGACTGACTTCCCGTGTATCTCATACATGGTGTTTGTCAGGTTGGCAAGCCAGGCTAGCAAAATTCAGCCTGTACATGTTTAAATTAAAATACTCTTTTTGCATCCTAACAGTGGACTTCTGAGTCTATAAACATAATCTCTACTTATTTTCTTCTCATTCTAACTTCAGGAATTTTCTATCCAAACCATGAAGATCCATATTAAACAGCTGTGGACGCTCAGACAATACAGATAAAGTACTGCACCGTGTAGAATAAAAAAATTAACTCAAAATGAGATAAAACTTCCCCGTCTGACTGCTGCAGCTCATGCTTCCTATGCTCAGGAATAACTGCATTACTAACTTAACCGCTGCTGCGCCGTCATGGCAACAGCCCACGTGACTTGGGGCTGGGCATGAGCCGTGAACATCCTCCAACTCCACAGCTCCATCTCTTTCCCACATGCTCCCTTTCCCAATCTGATCCCCACCGGTTAACACACTCGCAGAGGGAGGCAGCAGGTGCCTGGCAAAGGCCAAGCCTCGAACGCCCTCAGCTGCCTCAGCGCCCAGCAGATACAAAACAGGGAGACAAACGAGGCTGACACTTTCAGTTTCTCCAGATTAGGCCAACTCTTTAGCAGCAACTCTCCTGCTGTGCCTTTGTCAGGTCAAAGAATATCCAAGTTATTTTCTACTTTATCTCACTTGACCTTCCTAAAAAGTGTGAACATAAAAGCCAAGAGGATGAAAACTTATTTTCTCTGTTTAAGGAATTATTGGTTCTAAACGCAGTCTTAAAATCTGTTGAAATATGCATGTGCCTCCTGTTTCTGCTGTGGTCTAAAGTCACCAACAGTTTTATCTCAAGGAGCTTAACACAATATTTGACTGAGTCTGAGCATCAACTTACATTAAGTTGATGGATTTAGACTTGCAACAGATGTTCTGATACAATTTCCCCCCCTCCTGATAGGAATCCAATACTTGTGAAGTGGGTATCGTCCGATACAGAGTACCACATCACTATATTATAATAAAATATGTTCCACCTGCATGACCGTGTTATGATAATCATTGTAGTAAGGCCTGGCTCAGGTTAAACTGTAAAATATGAATGAATGCATCAAATTGAAGCCATTTATCTTTAAATGCAGTCTTGCTGGTGGGAGAATCCAGTGTGAAATACTGCAAAACCACTGACATGATAATTAGTTAACTTGTCTAACCGGTGTCAAAGGATCACTTCTTCCTGGCCCCTCTTAACAGCAGGCTGCAGACGGCAGAACAGCACAACTGTTTTAAGAGCAGTGAAGAATAACTTTGTCAGAGCAAACAGAGCTAGTCAGAAATAGATTCCTATTCTAATAAGATCCACTTCTCGCAGATACCGATAACAGCATTTTCGGCGGTATTGGTGACATTTCCGGTACTGGTATCGGACGAAGTCTACTGTAACTGGCATAAATTGGTTTTAAATCATATTTTAAAAAGTAGACTTTGGGAACTTGGAAAAGACACTACGTTTGGATTCAGTGGTAACAGGTGCAAACACACATAGAGGGAAAACTAGCTGTGGAATTTAACAAAAAAACACAAATGTCACAACAGTAAAATATCTGTGAGATATAAACAGTCTTTAAATAAAGTATCTATACAAAATATAGTCTGCATGAGGTGAAATGGCATGTCAGAGTGAAGGATATCCAGGATTCCCACTCTTTTCTTGAAATGATTTCCAGGACTTTTTCAGGACTTTCCCAGGAGCAGCGACGAAGCTGAGACAAAGCAGTGACGAAGCGGAGACGAAACAGTGATGAACCGGTGATGAAGCGGAGACGAAACAGTGATGAAGCGGTGACGAAGCAGTGACGAAGCCGAGACGAAGCAGCGATGAAGCTGAGACGGAGCAGCGACGAAACAGAGAAGCAGAGACAAAGCAGAGATGAAACAGCGACGAAACAGCGATGAAGCAGCAACGAAGCAGAGATGAAGCAGCGACGAAGCAGAGACGGAGCTGAGAAGAAGCAACAATGAAGCAGGGACAAAGCTGAGACGAAGCAGCAGCAAAGCTGAGACAAAGCAGCAACAAAGCTGAGACGAAGCAACGACAAAGCTGAGACGAAGCAACGATAAAGCTGAGATGAATCAGCAATGAAGCAGCACAGAAGCAGTGATGAAGCAGTGGCGAAGCAGTGGCAAAGCTGAGATGGAGCAGCAACAAAGCTGAGATGAAGCAGCGACGGAGTGACAAAGCTGAGATGAAGCAGCGACGGAGTGACAAAGCTGAGACGAAGCAGAGACGAAGCAGCGACGAATGAGAAAGTTTCCATCCACAAACAGCTTCATTGGAATTTCCATGACAGATTTACACTCCTATCAGAAGTCTCAGGCATTCCTGTGGGAATGACTAGATTTCTAGTCGATTACGTGAGGACAAACTTCCTGGTAAATAATGTACGTAAATCACAACTTCGATCATCATAGGATATCATTTAAACTCAGTGGATAACATTTTGATGTGTCACATGATAGCGTTTTGACTTGGTTTGATTCAGAATCCCCAGGTTGATATGAGACGATGTCACGATTCAGCAGATTTATCTCAATCCCTTCTGTTTATATCAAATCAGAAAAAGCAGCTAAGATATAAAGATATAATTTTGCACCTGTGCACAGTCAGACATTTAAATGAAAAACAGCCGCACAGTGTGACTTTACCTTAGTAACGCATCGTGCCTTTGAATAATGGCTTGTTTGTTCAATATCCTCAATTTGGATCAATCTGGCACCAGATTAAACAGATGAAGGACTTGACCTTTGAGATAAATACATTAAATTATTCACATCAGTCTTTTTGCAGGTAGTAGACTTGCCACAGAGCGACACCTTGACTTTTAAGACCGGATTGTGTCATGGCTATAACTCTATGTGTCTGCTGTACAGTAAATCCCAACACAAGTTAAACTCTGATATACTGGTCAGAGCACGAATGGAGATTAATTCCAGCACATTTTAATTCTGTGTGACAGTTTTAATATCATCTACAACACAAAAAGAGAAGCACGAGGAAAACTTAATTAAGGTGTGACTGCACACATGGCTGGGACGCGCTCTCTTTGTGCTTGAGGAATTGGTAGTTGACTGGATTATAAACCACTGGCCTTGAGAATTACTGAGGATGAGGAGGTTAGCAGTTCATTCCCCTCCTCCTCCTCCTCCAACCACAATATGACAACAAACCAATCACATGCCACATCATCTGCTTTCATCTGAAGTAAGAACTAGGTCGCTGTTGATCAGGAGAGTCGCCATACATCTGCAGGTTCAGCGACATGCATCACACCAGCCAAGCCCGGCCGACTTACAAAGACTTATCTTTAGCAGCGCTAAATTAAATGCAACACTTGTTTATGCTCGCGTACAGAGTGTTGAAGCTAAAAATGTCCTGCACTCTGCCATCAGTAGCCTGCTTCCTTACAGACTAATCTATGGGCTTCTGCAATCCAAAATCTCAGTGTATGGATGCTGGGAGGAAATCAAATGACGAGGCCATCAACATCAACACAGCTGGGTACTAATTCGATTTAATGAAGAGAAGATGTATTAAAGTATTCTTTTATTACAAAATGGTCACTTAAATTATGTTTACATGGTGAATAATAATCTAATACCTCTATAAAATATAACAAAGACTTCAAAAGAAAAGATGTAGTATGCCTTCAGGACTTTATGGAGATTTATTCTTCATTTATGTTAGAAATGTAAAGGCTACTTTGACTTACAGATCCTTTGATTTTTTTTTTTTTAAGAAAAGAAACCAACAGCAAAAAAAAAAAAGCTCAAGAGAAAACATGTCCAACATGTTGTGTGTTTCATACAGTGTCTGCCCATATAATTGATTTTTTTTTTTTTTTAAAGGGATATTTAAGGGCATTTATTCTCACTTTAAATTTTTTATATTGCGTTGCAATTTTATATATTACTTTACAAACTAATGTAATAAATAATGAAATAAATATAATATATATATATAAATATCACAATATAAATATAACTCTTTTATTTTGAGTGATTCCAAAAGTTTTGTTTTTTTCCCCAATTCAGTTAAATGGATTAGGTTACATGACAAATTTTTATGTACGCATATACAGTACATACAATCATACTCATTCATACCCTCCCACTGAAGAAAAGGCTAAATTCACAATAGTTATTCAAATAACAAGAAATCTTAAAAAAAAAAAAAAAAAAAAAAAGACTAAATAAAAAATTTCCAATTAAATAATTTAGTGGAATAAAACATTGCTTTTGAATTGTGGTTGAAAGAATATTTTCAAAATATAAAAACGAACAAAATTGTCCCAGACAAATTAAAGCACCTTGCTCATGAACAGTGGACAAAAATACCCATAAACAAGTGCAGAAGTCTTATTGAGAGTGACAGAAACATTTACTTACAGTGATTGCCTTAAAGGTTTGTTTAACAAAATTTTTAGTTTTGGAGCCCCATAATGGTGTTTGCTTGTTTTAATTTTTTTTTTTTGTTTCTAATATTTCTGTTGAACCACAATTCAAAAATAAAAGTCATGATTTTCCTACAATTTACATTGATATTTATATTTGTCTTGCACTCTGTCTTGGTGTCTTTGTGGAATTGATGCTTGTGTTTGTCTTTTATGTAATTCTTTTTTTTTTTCATGCAAATTTCTAATCAGCCAATCACATGGCAGCAACTCAATGCATTTAGGCATGTAGACCTGGTCAAGACGATCTGCTGCAGTTCAAACCAGCATCAGAATGTGGAAGAAAGGGGATTTAAGTGGCTTTGAACGTGGCATGGTTGTTGGTGCCAGACGGGCTGGTCTGAGTATTTCAGAAACTGCTGATCTACTGGGCTTTCTACACACAACCATCTCTAGGGTTTACAGAGAATGGTCCGAAAAAAAGAAAATATCCAGTGAGCAGCAGTTCTGTGGGTGCAAATGCTTTGTTGATGCCAGAGGTCAGAGGAGAATGGCCAGATTGGTTCGAACTGATAGAAAGGCAACAGTAACTCAAATAACCACTTGTTACAACTGAAGTATGCAGAAGAGCATCTGTGAATGCACAACACATCCAACCTTGAAGCAGATGGGCCACTCCTGTCAGCTAAGAACAGGAAACTGAGGCTACAGTTCACACAGACTCACCAACATTGGACAATAGAAGATGGAGAAATGTTGCCTTGTCTGATAAGTCTCGATTTCTGCTACGAAATTCGGATGGTAGACTCAGAATTTGGTGTCCCTTAGTACCAACGTAGCATGGTTTAACCACCACACCCTACCTGAATATTGTTGCTGACCATGTCCATCCCTTTTTGACCCCAGTGTAGCATCTAATGATGCTACTTCCAGCAGGATGACGCGCTATGTCATAAAGCGGGAATCATCTCAGACTGGTTCTTTGAACATGACAATGAGTTCATTGTGCTAAAATGGCCTCCACAGTCACCGGATCTCAATCCAATATAGCACCTTTGGGATGTGGTGGAATGGGAGGTTCTCATCATGGATGTGCAGTCGACAAATCTGCAGCGACTGCGTGATGCTGTCATGTCAATATGGAGCAAAATCTCTGAGGAATGTTTCCAGTACCTTGTTGAATCTATGACACCAAGGATTAAGGCAGTTCTGAAAGCAAAAAGGGTCCAACCCGGTACTAGCAAGGTGTACCTAATAAAGTGGCAGGTGAGTGTACATACATACATACATATATATATATACACACACACACACACACATATACATACATAGACATACATACATACACGCACACACACATACAGTCATCCTCAAAATTATTCATACAGCCCTGCAATTAAAGAAAATGCACAATAGTAATTCAAATAACAGGAAACTAAAGAAATTAATAATAAACAAAAAATTATAAAATTATAATTTAGTGAAACAGAATATTGTTTCTGAATTGTGGTTGGAAATAATAATTTAAAAAAGCAAACAAAACTGTCCCAGACACATTAGAGCACCTTTCCCAAGAACAGTGGATCAAATTACC
Organism: Atherinomorus stipes; assembly: GCA_023101725.1. Lineage (NCBI taxonomy): Eukaryota > Metazoa > Chordata > Actinopteri > Atheriniformes > Atherinidae > Atherinomorus > Atherinomorus stipes. The sequence continues at coordinate 291,208 of JALJCO010011227.1, read as the reverse complement.
TGTCGACAGGTGTAGAAGTCTATTTGAATATTCAAGAAAACACCTGATTGCAGTGATTGCCTCAAAGTGTTGCTTGTTTTATTTTTTATGTGTTTTTCAATATTTCTGTTGAACCACCGTTCAAAATCGATGTCATGATTTTCTTTTTGTTTTTTTAAAATCTATTATTACTTTTGTAATACCAACTTATTTCACTGACAGTTGATTTTTTTCCTTCTTTAATTGGAGGTTATGAATAATTTTGAGGATGACTGTGTATGTACATCATATATATTCATTTGTTCATTCATTTTCTGCACCACTTAGTCCAATTCATGGGTGCAGGTGTTCCTGAAGTCTATCTCAGCTATTATCAGGCGAGAGGCAGGGTACACCCTGGACAGGTCGCCAGTCTGTCACAGGGCCAACACGGAGAAAAAAACACAAACATGCTCATATTCACTCCTAGAGGCAATATAGAGTGACCGATTAATCTAGAAAGCAGATTATTTTTTCAATGATACTAGGGATGCACAATGTTGGAATTTTGGCCGATATCCGATATGCGGATATTTTAAAACTCATGTGGCTGATGGCTGATATCGATACCGATATTAAAGCGGAAAAAAATATGCAGTCATTGCAAATAGCAGTTTTGGAATACGTTTCCAACACTTTGAAAAACACGGGTGGGAAAAACTATCAATACACTGAAATATTGCGATATTTCATATTCCAATATCAAATCGCTGTTTAAAATACGGTATCGATCTATTTTACTTACAAATTGTTGTGAGATTTCATCGTTCTGTTACAAATTCGCATATTTCATGAATTCTTGCAAGATTTTGTTAGTAAAATAGATCAATACTGCGTTTTTAAATGTCAATATGATTTCAGCATATGAAAATATCAAAATTTTTGTGAATTCTCGCGAAAATTTTTGTGAATTCTCGCGCAATTTCGTAACAGAACGATAAAATATCGAGAGATTTCATTAGTAAAATAGATAGATACCGCATTTTTAAATGTCAATATGATATCAGCACATGAAAATATTGTGATATCTCAGTGCATCTATATTTTTTTCCACCCCTAGTCTTTTGAAGTTTTAAAGTCTGTAAAAAAGAAGTTTTTGAAGAAGATTTTTTTTCTTTTCGGGGGGACTTTAGAAACAGCGGGCTGATCGTTTAAATATCAGTGGAGTTGCCGTCTGGCTGATGTCCGATATTCAGTTTTAAGGTCGATACAGGCCGATAGGGGGCCGATTAAATCGTGCATCCCTAAATAATACATTTTCATTGTATTAAATTTATTTTTCCATGACTACTAGTAACTATTTCGACAAAAATGACTAATAATAAGCTGTTAAATTAGTTTGTCTTAAACAATTAGTTTTATTTGTTTTATTATTAAACATAGGAGCCCTTAAAAGTAAATAAAATACTTCAACACTACCTGCAAAGAACATAAGGGGGAAAAACCTTCTGCCACATGATGAAGTACTTTTTGTAAAGATCCTCTAAAATGTTGACATAACACCAGACACTTCAACTGGCACCACAAAGCTCTGTTTAAAGGCTGTAGATGGATATAATAGCATTCAAAGGAGAAGAGCAACATCATGACCTATTAGATAATTGTCTCTGGTTTAAAAGAAGACCATATAAAAGAGTGGAATGTGCCAAAAGCCATTTTCATACGACCACATCTGAGATATCACCTGGAGATATTTCAGTAATCTCTACTGGTGTCAGAGGAGCGCTGACACAAGAAAATGTGTTTCAACTATATTGATGAGGGGAAAGTAACATGAAGGTTAGAAAAAAAAAAGAAAAAGAAAACAAATCAGTACACACTCGCTGCTAAAATCCCACATTTGCCCATTTTTTAAACGTCTCACAATGAGAACTTTCTGGATAATAGCTACAAGAAGGCAGGAGCTTAAGTTTCTCTGGTCTGGAGCATCACTGGAAGATCACAGCGGATGTGAAAATTGTCTCTCAGCTAATGAAATAAGCTAGATGATTTATCATTTCCCCTCCAAAAATCACAGATGAATATAGCTTGAAGTTAAAAAAAAAAGATTGTTCAAACTAGTTCCAAAATATAAGTTAATTGGCAATTGATGCTAATAAATTAGAAAGACAGCCAGTACAAATGTTTTTTTCTTTTGTTCAGCTGATACAATCTAATTTATTCTTTCTAAAAAGGTAAATTTATGCCACATATAAGCAAGCTCATCAATTACCTTAAAAAATAAAGCCATCCATGCAGGTAGAAGGATCAAATCTTTCTAAAAGTAATTTTAAAATCAGTATCTTCATATTGCACAACTATAAAACATGTGCAACTGTGTATAAGTTGTTTTCAATATCATGTATCCTAATTTTGAAGTAATCAGACCAAACTTTTGCTATAAAATGTGCCAGTTTTTTTTTATGCCCATCTGAAGCTTGCTTCAAACATACAGGAGCACTTTATTTAGTTAGCACTCAGTGGCTAGCTAGCAGTGTTTGCTGGTTGGCAGCTTTGTTAAATCTGCAGCACAACTCCACAAACCACCAGAAAAAACAAACAAAGTCAGCCGTACCCTGAAATGCTGAGTTAGTGTTACACTTTTGTGTGACCGTACGGCCAGTTACATACCCCATGGTTGCTGAATTTTGCTGCCAAGTTGAGTCGAAAATGATCCCGTCGGTGGTCTCTGTGTGAACGGACTGGAGGCTAGCTGCTGCCGCTGATCCGCGCTCCCTCTAAATAAAGCTGCTCTGCTTGTTGTGAGTTCACGACCGGCGGAGCCACTCTGCTGTTTTCAGTCCGATATGGCTTGGTGTGTTGTTATGCCCTTGAGTGCATCATTTTGGCTGGTTTTCATCGGAGCCAAACGTGTCGGCGCATGCATGATGACCGCGAACGGCACAGCAGCGCTGGCTCTAGTTGCTGCTACCGTTAGCCAAATAAAAGCAAACTCCTCAGTAATGCAGGATTATCGAGCTAAACTCGGGACCAGACTGACAGCAGAGGGAGCCTGATTTACTGCACAGTTAAGCTCGAGCTGGTTAAGTTGCCCTTTTAAATCCAAAGTGAAAACAGCAAAAGGGAGAAAGTGTAAATGTTATACAGCTGGTAAATAAATAAGCTCGCTGTATCCATTTAGAGATAGCTTGATGGAAATAGTCGTCGCTGGAGTCAAATCTGACAGGAGGGCAAAGAAAAAATAATAAATATTAACCCCTTAATTGAATTAAAACGTCAATTCATTAATCCCAGTCTTAGTCGTTGGATCTTTACTGAAGTCCGATGTGCCATTGAAATCCTTCTGAGGATAAATGTAGGATTTTGCGGCCGCAAGTGATGCATTTAAAGCAGCTCGGTGATGACAGACATCTTCCCTCCAGACGGAGCTTCATCTCCGCTCCTCCTGGTGACAACACAGAAAAACATTTGGTGCACACTCCGGGTTTTATCATCACGTCCCGTCCTCCTCCAAGATTACAGCAGCTCAGCTTCAGCAGCGCTGATGGTGATGGTGGGAATTTACGGGCTGATGTTGACGTGCTCTCCCTGCTCCGCGACTCTTATTTCTTACATCTTATTTCCCCTGAACTGGGATTCAAGATGTTGTTAAATTAGGATGCTGACGGTCCGTCGGCCGGTTCATCCTCCTTCATCATCCACCCGTCTGCCCTCTATCAGCTCCTCATCTCATTCATAGCACAGCTACATCTGCCGCTGCCGTTGCCGTTGCTCCGGGGGGAGCGTTCAGGCTACGACGTCATCACGTAGCTGATATTTTGACGTAATTGGCTATAATATGTTTCCTCATATCCGGAATGTGTGAAGGCAAGGCGCGTTTGAGCATGAAAACATGCTCAAAAGGGGTTTACATCATGAAGCTTAACAGAACAAAAATCTATGAATTTAAATGGCTCGTTTCAGATCCAGAAAGAATGGAATGAATAAATTAATTAATACATAAATAATCCTCCAAATTAGGATTTTGCGCAATTTGACAAAATTTTCTAAGATCTGAAAAATTGTGTCTTGATATAATATAATATAACATAACATAACATAACATAACATAACATAACATAACATAACATAACATAACATAACATAACATAATATAATATAATATAATATAATTTACTGTGAATCCTGCTAATGGTTAATTTTGTTTCTACTCTGCATAGGAACTCAAAATTCTGATCTTAGTTTCTAAACATGCTGGCTAAAATTCTTGAATGTGATTTTTGCTCAAAATATATTTTAAAAAGGGATAAAAGATAAGACTTAGGTCCTCAAAAATGCAGTTTATTATTAAATTAGCATTTAAAAATTGTTACTACTTTGGATTTCAAAACTATTTTGCTTAAATGAGATCAAGACATCTGACTTGGAAACTCAAAATTCTAACTTAGGATCTAAAAGGAAACATTAAAAGTTAAACTCTTTTGCTGCTTGTAGAATTTTTATCTAAAAAAATACAGAGTAAAATGTTTGTTTTATGATCTGAAATTCTCATTCTCCTTATAACACCTGTTAGCAGATACATCGTCAAGAGAAGGGATTGTTTGAAAAGGCTTTCTAAATTTCTATTATTTGCATTATGAAGAAGCTGTTTTTGACTCAAAATGTGGAGGCAGTGATCACTGAAAGTAGTAGAAATGATTTTTAAAGCATAAATACTCAACTTAAACCTACAGTCATGCATTATTCCAGTCGCAGTCTTCGGACCAGATCAACCAGATTCCAAAACGGCTTCTTGCCATCAGCCATAAGATTAAACTCAAAGTATAGGACTTTCCTCACACACACCTGCACAAGCCACTTCACTCTGCTGTGCAATAACAATGGATGTGCAGTATTTGACCATAGAGTTACTTTTCTTTTAGTCAGATTTTATTCTTTTTTTTATATTATTTATGACATGATTTTATACATGTTTATCTCTGTTGTTTCATGACCTGCTCAACTGAAATTTCGTTTGAATGTGCACTGTAATGGTGCTTGTTCTCATGATATTGAATGAAGTCTGTCTGTCTGACACTCAGGATCACATTTTGTGCTTCTGATGATTGCCATCTTCTGGACAGATACAGCGTGGCATCAAAATGATTTGAGTCAGTGTCTCATGTCTATCATTACTCATGCATTCAAGGTACTAAATCAGTAATGATTAAATGAATTTATCATATATTCATACAAGAATTGGTAACCAGTTTTTGTCATGTGTGAAGGAATCTTGATTGATTCTTTTACTGCATTTGAATTTAATTGAGGTAAAGTTAATTTAGACTTTTTAATGCACTTGTAATTCAACCTGCAGCAATTAATTTCATGGAATAGAGGGGCAGGTTTACAATATTAACATTATTCATTTTTAAATTGTAAAGAAAATCTATGAGTATCAATCAGTGTTGCAGTGATCTCTTCTTTACCAGAAAAAGTGTGTTATGTTATGCAGGGAAATAAAGTTTTGTTCAAGGTTTTTGCACAGTGCTGCATGTCAAATTTCATATGTGTGGTCGTCCTCAAAATTATTCATACCCTCAAATTAAATATGGAAAAATAAAAATCAGCTCTTAGTGAAATAAGATGAAATTAATGCAAGTAGTAAAAATTCTATGAAAATCAAGACACTGATTTTGAATTGTGATTTGAAAGAAAAATAAAAAACAAACCCACAAAAAATAAAACAAGCATGTAGGGGCTGCAAAGCTAAAATGTTGTTGAGCAGCACTTTGAGGCAATCACTGCAATCCGGTGTTTTCTCTAATAGGACTTCTGCACCTGTTGACAGGTATTCTGGTCCACCGTTCATGGGAAAGGTGCTCTTATGTGTCTGGGACAGTTTTGTTTGTTCGTTTTTTTCAAATTATCATTCCTGACTACAACTCAAAAGCAATATGTTATTTCACTGAATTATAATTTTGTAAATTTTTATTTATTATTAGTTTCTTTAGTTTCTTATTATTTGAATTTCTATTCTGAATTTAGCCTTTTCTTTAACTGGAGGGTATGAATAATTTTGAGGATGACTGTACACTGATTAGCTTGTCAGTTACTGCGTGACTGACATAAACAGGTGTGAAGCAGACATTTTAATAGAAATGTGGGTCAAAAGGGGGTAAAGTGTACTTTAAAAACAAAATGACCCATAATGCGTCTTAGCAGCTCAGAAACATGTTATTTCAGCAGAAAACATTGAAATTACTTTTTAAAAAAATCAGTTTTACTTTAATAATATGAGATTTGTTGTACAGCTAAAAATCAAACTGAACATTGAGCATTCTTGCCTGTGCCAGACCTACAGACTGACTCTGACATCGGATACAGGCCAACAGTATATATAGACCTGGCAAGAAAAATAAAGTGGGGACATTTATTTTACTTTTCTTAACTAGTACAGCTCAAATTAAACAACCACCGCTAACTAACTAACCCAGATTAACTTGAAAGGTTTATATTATAAAGATGAAAGGCATCATGCATCAACAGGGGTGAACTCAACATGTTGCAAATGCCTCAGATGAAACACTGGAAGGTTGGTTTTCTATTTCAAGATTACGCTGAGCATGAAAACTCAGCTGGAGCGTGCTTGCTGAGGAAGTGGCAACAGAGCAGGGCTGAGTCGCGCTGAGAGGTGCAAGCAGATTAATCAAGGTACTGCAAACAATGGATCTGGTGTCTGAGGATGTGACACGCTCAGATGTCGACGCTGAGATGACAATGCTGACGCCGGATGATGTGACAGAACAAAGTGTCAATGTCAGCGATGAAGTGGAGAACCTTCGAAACAGGTATTTTTTGCTCTGGATGGATTCATAAAGCTCAGAGTTTTATCTTTTTGATGGTTTCTCCTGCAGAAAGAGTTTATTCTGTGGTAATTCCTGAAAAGCGTCTGAGTAAATGGAGGTCACCAGCTCATATGTGTGTCTGTGTTTATGCTGCAGCTGTGGCTGAACGATGGGGTGTGAATTAGGAGCTTTAGCAGGATACCTCCCCCATTTTCTCTGTTTGGGGTCAAAAGAACATGTGAATTTTCACAGTTAACCCATTTATGCCCAATTTTTTTCTGGAGTTGTAAGGCACATCATTTTATCAGTTGAGCCCCCCGAATAATGTTATGTACTTATTTCTTCCATTTGTCCTTTGTTTTGAAGAAAATAGCAGTTTTATGACCAGCAACTATTGTTGCCAGTAGTCACACAGCTTGTGGTCAAATGCAACCTAATAAATAATAAGTATATAAAATATTAAAAATTAAATAGTGATTAAAAAAATAATCATACATTCATAATAAATTACAAAAAGGTGTAGGGGGTGTAGGGGGTATAAAACAAAAAATAATGTTAAATTGTACATGGATACCAATGCATATTATCACCCTAGGAAGGACAGAGCTTGGCCATCCCTTATGTAAGGCAACGTATCATCCAGTCCTCAAGAGCTACAATTAGGGAAAAAATTAGAATATTGCATGAAATCAATTTAAAAAGGACTTTAAATCCAAAAAAGTCAGACCTCCTAGAGTAAAATCTTGCATTTGTACTTAGTACTTGGGCCCTTTTGCTTGAATGACTGCCTTAACCCGGCGTGGCATGGATGCTACCAGCTTCTGGCATATCTCAGGTGTTATGGAAGAAAAAACATGCTTCCATCACAGCCTTGTGCTCTTCTTTGTTGTTTGCTCTCTTCCCGTTCAGCTTTCTCTTGACAATGCCCCACATGTTTTTGATGGGGTTCAGGTCAGGTGAGTTTGCGGGCCAATCAAGCATGGTTGATGAACCAAGATTTTGTACTTTTGGCAGTGTGGGCAGGTGCAAAGTCTTGCTGGAAGATGAAGTCTGCATCCTCATACAGCTGGTCTGCTGAAGCAAGCATGAAGTGCTCCAAAATGTCCTGGTAGACGGCTGCATTTATGCTGGACTTGATGAAGGTCACAGGTCCATTCCTTATGAAGTCCTCCATGTGCTAAGCCACACTTATTTTTTAATAAATAATAAGTACATTTTATTTATTCTTTTTTTAACCTATATTTATACAGGTAAATCCCATTTGTTTATTATTATCATTACTATTATTATCTATGTATTAATTTGTCGCCTTCTTTTTCACAAGGCTACTCAAACGACAAAGTCGCTAAGTTGGCAACAATGCCTATGACCTGTCTTAGGTTTGGTTATGTTTAGCCTGTTGGCTATGTTGGTTTTTACCCAGCACTATGTGCAACCAGCCTCAGTCAATGTACAGACGCAAATAGACGCGCGTGTGCTTGGGGTGGTACGTTTGATGAGAATTTGCGGCGTGAAAAGCCCCAGCCATGAGAAGGTATACAGCTTATTCATTCAACAGTAGTATCGAATCGGTATCAACCATCAGCCCAGGTATCGGTATCGGATTGGATCAGAAAAACTAGATTAGTGCATCTCGGATTAGTACCTTGAGATTTTTTTTTAATTATGAGTAGAAAATGTCAGTGATGCACTTCGGCAACAGTTGTTGCCAGCGGGACAAAATGGGTTAACTGCAGCATATTTTAAAATAACTTTATTTGTGCCTTCAGTTTGCGCGAGGCCGTCCATGACGACAGCGTCCGGCCCAAGATGCAGTGCCTCATGATGGACTCCTCTTTCTCCATGGTAACGGTGCAAGGTGAGGACAGTGGCATTGCCTGGGAGACGACCCCCAGCCGCTGCAACACGCCGTGGGCATCCGAAGCCGGAGCTGCGGATGTCGGCTCTCCGACTGCGCTGCGCCCTGCAACGCCTGGATCTCTTCCAGCAGGCAAGATTATTTTTGTCATGGATGAGGAGATGATTTCAAGGCGGAGGAAAGAAAGGGTGAGCAGTCAGAAGAGCAAGGTGGACAAACAAGAAGTCCTGGAGGGAAGCTCTGAGAACGTCTCAGGACGGCCAGAGTTGGTGGAGGTCTCTCAACCGAATGTAAAAGCTGAAGGGGAAGTAGACCAAGAAGAAGCGACGGATCATCTGGAGGATAAAGAGCAGCGTCTCTTCAGCATCGTGGCCGAAGGCTCTGAAATCCTCAATATCGTCGTTCCTCCTAAACTTGCCACTGTGGATGAAGAAGAGAGCAAAGAAATGGTGGATAACCTGTCGTATCTGGAGGAGAGCCCCGTTGCTAAAGCTAGTGAGGAGACCCAAGACAATGAGCTGCTGACAGCCGAGGAAGCAGAGACCGATCAGGTCAAGCCGTCACCTCGTGTGATGGATCCACCAGGGGCTCCAGTGGCCAGACCTCCAGTCAGAGGACCTGCTGGGAACGTGGACTACTTTGAGGCATTCTCCTTGGTTGATGCTCAGGCTCCTGGGGGTCCTGCTGTAATAACAGAGGGGCAGGAAGAAGCAGAGGCTGCAGCTACAAGCCAGGATCCTGATAAACCCGCAGAGGCTGGGGACAACGTCATCACCCCAAGGGTGGACAAGGACAAGTCAGACACAGTCAGTGTGGAGGAGATAACCAGTGAGCTTCTGGATGAAGTCTTCTACGGTGGTACGGAAAACTACCCAATGAAAAGTTTGGAGGCAGCAGATGGTGCAGCTGGAGGCGCAACACCCCGTCTTCCCTCAAAACCGAGTGGTTCCACTTTGTTTGGAAGCCAAGAAGAAATCCTGACTCCCATCTTTCTGCCAGAAGGACCTCCGAAAATCATCGACCCGATTTTGCTGGAGGAGCCGAAAGCCATGGCCTTCCTTTACACGGACTTGTACGAAGAAGCAGTTGGCAGCCGGAAAAAAGACGAGGATGCGGAAAGTATGACGTCTGAAAAGTCCTTCCACAGCCGGCATTCAGACCGGGAGGCCAGGGGATATCTGGAGAAATACGTCCTGATCGATGAAACTCCTGCTGTGGAGGTGGAGCAGGCAGATGAAGAACAACATCCAGAGGAAGATCTGCGGAGGTTGCCCCAAGATATGTATGATTTTGAAGATATTCAAGCCAAATCTCAAAAAGGTGAGACACAAAACTCAGAAGATGTCACAGACTTCTTCAGGTCCAGTGCCAGTTCATCTCCCTGTGATGTAGAGCCTTTCCCTCGGTCAGCAGAAGAAGACGACACACAAACAACAACAAAGAGTAAAGCAAAGACACAAAAAAGTGTCTCTATAGCAGCTGAAAAAGTTGAAGAAATCCCTGTAGATCCACTCAGCATTTCAGCCTTAGAGTTCCCCCCAGACTGGGGAGATTCAGACGAGTATCCTCCACCCCGGGATGAAAAACCTGTCGATATCCACACTGATGAAAAATCACGGAAACAAGATTCAGATACAAACAAACCAGTGGCACCTCCCAGAAAGAAGGCCGCCTCCTCTCCAAAAGCATGTTTGGATCTAACACCTCTGACTCCGGTTGATATGATCGCGCAGGAAAAAGAGGAGGCTGGAGGAAAGGAGCAAAGGGAGGAGGAAAAGGAGACAGCATCACCTGTGGAAACCGCAGATGAGGGCGATGGAGATGGAGAGGAAACCGTGCAGGCCTCCTCTGAAAAGGTGCTAACGGATAACGCTGTCGCTGCTCCGGAAACTGGGCCTTTAGAAAGGGAAAGCCCAAAAGACTGCAGTGAAATCGCTGTTGTGGAGCCACGCGGAGATGCAAAGCCAGCTGAAGAAGAAGATGTAAAAACAGCCGAAGAAGAGGGACAAAGTGAGACTGAAACAGCTGCAGAACAAACTGAAGTAAAGGAAACAGACGTGAAGTCAGAAGCTGAAACAGCAATTAATCCAGAAAAACAAGAAGATAGTTCAGTTTCACCAGCTGGGCCAGCAAAAAACAAAGGGAACTGTATCATCCTTTAAAATAATGACTGCATTTCTATAACTTTAATATGTCAAGTGCTGTGAGGATAGGCTATATCCTTCTTTGGTCTTAAAATCTCAACTGAATTAAATTCAGCTTCATATATTCTGTAGAAAAATAACTTAAATTTTATTTACAAAAATAGTTGCTGCAAATTAAGCAATAATGCATGAATCATTGAAAGAAGGGGTTTGGGTCACAAGTGCAAATAAAAGGATGAGAGCACATATGTGACGTCAGGTGTATCTGAGCTATAAATAAGCCTCTGAGTGTTAACCTGACACCTTGTCTCAGTTAGGAGTCTGTTTACTGTGCACACACTTATAAACAAATAAGAAAAAGGCGTGCAAAGTGTGCAGGTTCTTCGACCATGTTGAACTGATCATGTTTCCTCAGCAGTATTAAAACATATTTATTATGTGTGCTTGTTCCTGTGCATCATCTCAACGCAAGCCCAGTGTCATAGTCTGTTTAACAAATCACCTGAGTGAATTTTCTGGGCATAAATTTACTTTGCAGCCAAGATCTGACGTCTAAATGAAGCAACAACCTAAAATGCAGGTTTTTGCCCGGCGAGGACTTGCAACACACAAGTGTTATTTGCACCTGGAGCTGAATCCAAATATGCCATCTGGAGCTCAGCAGTGATCCTGTGCATGAGCTGACCTTGAAGAGGAGCCTCAGAACACACTCAGAGATATTGAATTGCACATGAGCAAACAAGGTGTATGAAGGGCACAAACAGAAGTGAATGTGTAGCACTGAGATAGTTTAGTTTGGCAAAATTATTTATATTTTTTGGTTTCAGGATCTTATAATTGTTTCTGTAGAAAGTGGATTTGGCGACACCTGGTGTAACAAATATAGGTGGCAGCAGTGAGCTGGAATTCCCAATGAAGCTTCAGCTTAATAGAAACACCAAGTCGCATGTTCAGCCATTTAATATTGCTTTCCCTTTTGCTTTTTCCATAATCAATTTAAGAAAGCGAATTTAGTGGGGGTTTTTTTTTTTCTTCTGTCATCTTGTCCTGTCAATTTTGTCATCCACATTCCACTCCAGTAGGTGGCGGCAGTGAACTTCTGAGCTTGTAGGCAAAATCAACACGGGAGAAGGGGATATAGAAAGACAACATATAGTAGAAAATGTACCATAGTTTATAAATCTCAGCGTATATATTAACAAATATTTAATTATTTTTTTGGAAAAACATATTATGAGATAAATGCAAGAACTGGATTTTTAAAAAAAACTTGATTGTGGAACTTTAGCCTTTCACGTAGGAATATTATTATGAATATGCGTCTCAAAATACACTTGTAAAGTATAGAAAAGGGTGATGGAGTACTTTGAAAGGCTTTGATTCTAAGACTTTCAAAGTCCAAATTCTGGGATTTTGCCATTATGAGACACATTTCTTTAACTAAGCCTTAGAAAAAGAAATGTTTTTCTTAGGTAATGGCAAATTCCCAGAACTTAAAATTACAGATAGCTGCAGCTTAAAGCAGATAATGTGCATGAATGCAGTAATGAAAATACTATATTTATCTCAGGATGGAGATTAGTTTAACTTTAATTACTTGTCATAATAATGACAAATCAAATAATAATAATAATAATGATAATAACAACAACCGTACCGTCTTCTTCTGCTTGCCTTATTCAGCGGCAGTAATAAATAAATAAATAAATAACGTCTGACATGTCTTTTCTATGTCAAATAATGCTACACCGGAAGTGTGATTGCGCTGCGCTTTGGTATCCGTGTTGCATTTTTAACACAGAATAACTCGGAACTTCCCATTTCAAACTAATATAACATCCCCAAAAGTCGAGGTTCCAACGACATTTTTTTTTACAAGTGTAGCAAATGTGTAAAAGACTCTATTTTTAATTTCATAAAGTAAAACTCTGAGTGAAATACTTTTGACATACTAAGTAATTTTAAGAAAAGGATTGACTTTCCTTTTCCGTGGTACTACGAACGCAGCATTTGAAAGTTAGCTTGTTGCTAACTTCGCAATGGACAATGTTTCTCGTTTGTGCTCCCCTGATACCCCTGAAGAAAACGGCCCAGAAACCTGTGACATCTCTTCCACGGACGATGGGTTAGTTGACGCTTTTGAAGACCTGGCTGCCCTTCCCGTGGAGGTCGGAGAGAGAAGACCGATGTGTTTACGGTGCCGGTGAGCTAAATTACAGTCAAGCTAATGCTAGCTAGTTCAGTCATCCAGTCATGAAAGCGGTTAGAGCGAGCAGGCGGGACAGAAACCACCTGCCACCTTTTTCTTCTCGTGTATCGGGCATGCTTTAATGAGGGAACAGATTTATGTCGTTACAGAAAGCTCACGACCAGCTGAAACTGAGATGGGGCTATAGGCTGGGAAGTAGCTGCGATATCACAGCTTCACGTCTTCAACTTTCCTCCCATGTAGTCGCCCTCAGAAGGTGTGTCTCTGTCCTTTTCTTCCACCACAACCCCTGGAGGTGTCCACGTGCCTGTACGTAGTGCAGCATCCTGCAGAGGTGAGATATGATTAAACATGACTGCTAACTAAGTTTACTTACGGCAAAGAGTTGCTTTTTACTGTAAGCATTTCCTGCTCATTCTGATCATTAGTATTGATTAGCAAATGTTTATGACCAAACTGTTAGAAAACAACTGAAAAAAATTTAATTTACATCCACTAGAGCATAATTTATTTAACTCATTAACCTCAAAGCAAAAGAAAATTATGTGACAGCAGGCTGAAGAGCAATATTCATGAGGTGAGGATGCTTGGATGAAACTGATATTCAGTGATGGATCATTATTGAGCACCAAGATATGCAAGTTCACTTTAACATTTAAAAATAAATACCTGAAGAGAGTAAAAACCTTCAGCCATTGATGATATGGGATGTTAATCATTACTTCTACTGCAAATGCAGGTGGACACTGAAATTCTGGACACCTTTCTCATCAGTAGCAGGGAAGTTTGGTGATGCTGAGGTTATTTTTCAGATCAATAAGGCATCTTGGCTGGTTTTTTATCTAAGATATAATTTATTTATATTGTAAATTTAAAATGCACTGTCCAAAGGCAAGGCTGCAAGTTGCAAATAGATTTTTTTTTAACTAATGTTTGAGTAATTTGGGGCATAATTAATGAGGAGTATTGATTTTTAATGAGTGAAGTCCCTTAAAGACTTTTAGCTACTAGAAAAGTCAAATGGGTTGCAACAAAAACATTTTATTCCATTCTTTCTGTCCTGTATTTTATTTCATTTAAGCTCAGATTAGTTATTAGATTTTTTAATTTGATTCAATTTAACGTAATCTACACAATTGAGAAAAACATGTTGAATGAACATCCTGAAAGAATAGCTATTCCATAATTTTTACCAGAGCTTGTGTGCCAGTAAATGACTGTGCCAACATTAATGAGAGGTTAATTGCTTTTATTCATTTTTTCCTTTTTTTTTTGTGATTTCAGGAGAGCAGAGTACTTCGCACAGTCCCTCTCCTTGCTGCTTGTCTACCACAAGGAAAATGTAATGTCATTGTAGGAAGACGGTTTAATGAGGAAAAGTAAGTAAGCCGTATTTCTTAACCCGTATATCCCCACATATCTTCACATATGCTTAGATCTTGTGCTCGTTAATCCCCACTCAGACACCCGGAGCTAGCTGCTGTGTGTCGAGACAGCAGAACACTCATCCTATACCCAGGCCCTAAATCCCAGAACCTGGAGGAACTGGTTCAATATCAAGAGGTTGGCGCTGTAAAACACAACGTGATCATCATAGATGGCACCTGGAGCCAGGCCAAAAACATGTTTCTGAAAAACAGCATGTTTCACCTGCCAAAACAGGTTTGTGCAACAGTTTGGTCTCATTAATGATGTAAAATGTGACTCGTGACATTTATTCTGCCAACAAAGAGACTAGTCAAGGTTCACCTGTTAAGATTAAAAAAAAAAAAACAGACAAAAAAAAAACCATGTTTGTCCACCTGAGAAGATGTAAATTACAACCTGTAGTGGGGAATATAGGCAATTTTAGCTCATTATTTTAAAATTTAAAAGATTTTTTTGAATATATAATTAACTGTGTGCTGTTTTTTTAATACAAACTTGAAAAGTGTAAGACTAAAAGTGTTGAAATGTAATATTTTCAAAACAAAAACACAGCATCCCCCAGTGTAAGCGCGACAAACGGCAGTCGAGTTTGATGGACATAATAATCATTCAATCAATTAGCACAGGCCGTTCGCAACCCCATCCAATGAAATTCATGTCATTGGATGTGGTTTTTCCAGTCCTGTCTGTTCCACAGGTGATTAATTTTTTATTTTTTTGTGTCAGAACATTTAATTAATTGGCTGCAATCGGAGTGTGAAGAAGACTTTAAGCAGTATAGTAAAAAATGCTCCTGGAAAACATCATCCACCCTGCTTTTAATGTAAGTTTGGAAAACTGTCAGAATCTCCATAAAGGAGGATAAATGGGGTCTTGATGGATGTGGTTCACCCTTTAAACACAACACCTGCATGCCCAAAATAAGTTTCTCTCATCATAAAGTTGAATTCATTTTTTTAAATAGCAGCAGTAATAACTTTGTTTCTGGATGCTGGATGATAAAACTTCAATCTAAGGCTTGAAAATGATCAGAAACTTTGTAAATGAGGAGGAAAAAGTGGGTTTTGGTGGATTTGGTTCACCACCGGAACAAGGCACCAACATGCTGGAAATCAGCTTCTATCACAGCTCTTCTCTTGATAATTAGTCACAGACTTTCCCAGATAGTGTTTTGGTGATCTCTCACAAATGTGGGAATGAAATTGTGTTAAACTGTAGAAAACAATGAAATTCATCTTGCCTGGCTGGGCTTAGCACCCCTAAACCTCTCATCCTCTGATGGGGAAGGCTACGCAGCCAGCAGGTTACGATAGATTAAAGCTCAGGAGGAATAAATAAAGTCTTCTCTGTTAGGTTGTGTCTTATTTTTTTTGTAGGTTTGCTGGATTTGAGTAAAAAGTGCAAAGCATTGTTCACTTAGTTATGAAAATTAATCAAAATATGACTCTTCAAGTAAGGATTTCCTCAGAAATTTAGGGAAGCCAGCCAGAGGCTTCTAGGAGAATTTCAGGCTCTTAAAGGGCATATGTATTAACCTTTACTCCAGTAAAGGTGTAATAATATGCCACATGAATTATCGTGCGTTCCAGTTGTCTCAGAACATGTTTTTCCGAGGTAATTTTCCGAGGAAGTGACGTGACGAACTCGTTTTTCCGAGATATGAGCTCTTTTGCAGAGGACCCCGAGATTGTAGATTTTAAGATGGCAGCGTCCAGAACCATTGTTGTATTTATTAAACTTCTATATAAGAGATTTTCTGATCATAATTTCCAAGTGTACAGTAAACAGCACCAAATTGTTATTGAATTTTACCGTCTCACGGTGGTCTTTTTTTTCTTTAAAATGCAGCGTGATTATGTGTTGTTTATTAAACGCACACACTGAAATTAGCTGTTGTTGTCATGGTAACATTGTTATAACATCTGTGTTATTTTTCTCGCTAGAAATATGTTATTTTCTAGCTGCTCTAGCTCACAAATGGGCTGTTTTGGAGATTTCTGTTTTTTTTCCCGAAAATTGGTGCAACTGGAACGCAAAATACCTGGTAAAGACGTCACCAACTCGCGTCTGCTCGGAATCAGGAAACAACTGGAACGCACCATTAGGACTGATTGTATATCTGATTATGATAAACACCTCTTGTTTAGCAGCAGTATTATACACATATATACATGTTTTAAAGTTTAATGTGCAACCAAACAAAGTGATGCTGACAAATCAAACATCAAAATTAATAATTGCATCTTCAAGTTTCTGTGTAACGTTTAAAAGGATTTTTAGTCAGTTGCAACCTAATTTAAAAATGCATTGTTCTTCAGTCGTAACAAAAATGAATCCTTGCTTTTTAGGTTGAATGCTTTTAACATGAACAATACAGTATTCTGTTTGCATTCATGTGCAATAAGAGCCGCTGTGCACGAGTACTGTAAGTGAACGTTGGAACATGCAAAGACATGATTTGATTGACGATGGTACCTTTAATCCATGTCAGCAGGTGGAGATTACCACATTGGAACTAATGATTTGCTTTGATTTACTAGGTGCAGCTCAATAGGACTCTGTCCAGTCAGTATGTGATCCGAACACAACCCTCCAACATCTGTCTGTCCACGCTGGAATGTGCCGCCGTTGCTTTGTCAGTCCTGGAACAGAATGACGAGATTCAGGAGGTAAAGTGATGACATGCTTGATTAATGTCAGTTTCTTTTTGCTTTCCATGAATACATTCAGTGTTTTTTGGCAGTTTAACAGGAACAAAAACTCAGAGACACGAGCCTGTAGCATGTAGACGCTTACTCATTTATACAAAAAAAAAAAAAAGCGTTTATGCCTTTTCTTTTTTAGCTCTGCTTTTTGAGTTGTGAAAAACGCCTGACTGTTCTCATCAGTTGGCTGCTGACTCGTGACTAAGTTTTGTCTGTACTCGTGTAAACCTACAACTTTGACTTTGAACTTTAATGTAATTTATTTGATTTTAATGTCTGTATGTGGTTACTTAACAAGTGTAATTACACTCACTGGCCAGTATGTGACTTCCAGCTTTGACCCGTTTTTCCCTTCAGAAAGCAGTTATTGCTGCTTTATTTCTTGGTGTCATAGATCCAACAAGGTGTTGGAAACACCTTACATCCACTTAGTATAATTGTTTTGGAGCAGTTATTTTGATTGTTTTTATTTGTTTCAGTACATCTCCACAACAATAAATAAACTGTAGAATAATACATTATTTATGTTGACAGGCAGCCCTCGCTTGCTGCACACCGTTGGTGGTGATGTCACAAGTTTGCGTTGTCCCAATCCATGAAGTAGGCGGAGTCCGTACTTGTGTACTCCACAAGTGCAGACGTCCAGTACTTACCCACAAGTCTGTACTTAGAAGTGCACGAGTATGCAGTACGCAAACTAGGAATTGCGAAACGGTCATTACGTAGAGTCGCCCTTCGGTGTACATCCAGTAAAATGGCAGAGACAGGGCAGCCACTATATAAGACTTTATCTGCAGCAAAACTCCTTCATTTCATCAATGCTTTAAGTAGAATGAACGAACAAATGAGTACAATTTTCCTATGAGTTCAGAGTTTTGCAAATTGTGTTGTTTGTTTTTTTTTTCTTGTTTGGGTAGCGAGCTGCTCTTCTCAGCTGTACTATGGAAGCGTGCATCGTGAACGTGCGGCCCTGAAAGGTGTGCGGGACACCCTGATAACTAACGGAAAGCTAAATCTGGACTCACAGGACAATAGTACTTGTTCGTTTATTCTACTTAAAGTATTATTGAAAATCAAGGACTTTTGCTGCAGATAATGGCCGCGTTTCCCAGTTAAGATTCTTCTTTGGATTAAAGAAGGCCTCAAGGAAGCTCTTCCCAACAAAGGATTGCAAAGATACGCCCGTTTCCCAGATTGCTTCTTTCACGCGTTCTTATTTCCTGAGAAACGTCTTGGCTACGCTACATCTTTAGAAGGTCCTAACAGAAGCTATCCACTTCCGGGGGTGCTGAAAAAAAAGCAATCGAGGTCAGGTATATCGATCGACACCATTCATTTAGTGTGGAGGTTATTTTCCGACGCTGATATTGAGCCCATTTATACGTTTGTGTTTGTGCAAGAAGACAAACTGTTAAAAATATGCATGTGATTACCAGTGATTGCAAATATTCATTGAAAAGCTCATTGTATATTGTGTAATTGGCCAAATTGTGCTAAACAGGTGTAGGCGATTGGAAATTTACAGATGCCCTATAAATAATGGTCATACTGACGCTATTTGTTGACGTAATGGCTGAAGGGAACCCCACCAAGAGGATGAAGCGCTCTCCGGCTTTCAATGTCAATGTCAATGTCAGGTTTATTTATATAGCACATTATTAAAAGGCCAGTGGCCAACCAAAGTGCTTTACAGAATAAAAGACAGCAATAAATAAAGTAAATGCAACACAATAAAAACAGTAAAAATAAACCGATAAAAGTAAATTTAAAAAAAGTATAAAAATAAGAACAGTGACTCTACTCAGCTGTAGGCCAGGGTGAACAAGTGGGTCTTAAGGTGTGATTTAAACATGGAAAGGCTGTTGGAAGACCGCACAGAGAGAGGCAATGTGTTCCACAGCCTGGGAGCCACAACTGCAAAGGCTCGATCTCCTCTGGTTTTCATGTGGGATCGAGGGATGTCCAGGACCAACTGGTCAGCTGACCTCAGGGCTCTTGGGGGCTGATGCACCTTCACAAGGTCAGCTAAATATTCTGGGGACAGTCCATTCAAAGACTTATAAACAAACAAAAGAATCTTAAAATCAATCCTGAACCTAACTGGGAGCCAGTGAAGGGAGGAAAGCACTGGTGTAATGTGCTCGCGTTTCTTTGCTCCAGTAAGGAGACGAGCCGCTGCATTTTGGACCAGCTGCAGACGGTTCAGTTCTGCCTGGCCAATACCGACGTACAGGGAATTTCACGCCAGAGGAGATGGCGATTCTGATTGAAGAAGTGGCAGGAGGGGTTTAGGATGAGAATTAGGGTGCCGTCCACTACTCCAATCACCCTGGGGATTCCAGCCATCTGGAAAAAGCCCTGGTGAACGTCGTTGGTTTCCTGTATGGTTGAAGCCATCTGTATGTGCTCCCTGGAATGACGGAGCAGAATTGATGTGACGGCTGCCACACTTAGAGACACCGACGCCTTGCTGAGTCCGGTTCCATCCCCCACTAGCTCCAGAAAGCTCCCCACCGCGTAGAAACGCAACGCTGCCAGGCACTGCACCTCTGGGCTCAGAGCAAAGTTGCACCTTGTGGGCCTCCTGATGTGTGGAGCAACTATTTGAATGATCCGCTCGATTTCGTCGCGCGGTAGCCTGTAACGCATCTGAATAGCGCGATCTGACAGCACATCTAGAGGACTGAAATGCTGGCGCATGAAAGCATGTACATACACAGTGTCACTCCGTCTACGGCGACGCTGTTGGTTTGCTACCAAAATTTGCTGTAAAGCAGCCATGATGTCTGATACGGGTATGCGTAAATGGCCATGCTTTTATTGAGCGAAGCAGGTGCATCTCATCATGAACAGCTGACAAATGCGTAAATATGACGTGAGTCCTCATAGATTGCGTATAATTTGCGTACAATTCCTACCGCAATGTTTTTGTTTCTGTGGTTGATACCCACAGCTTTATCTAACGTAAGCTAAGTATAGGGAGGCCTATCTTGCCATAATGATTAAACTTAACCACAATATTTTCTGTCATTCACTCGGTAACTACAGTTTTCTTCCATCATAGATGATTGACATTATGACATGAGTGAGAAAACATGACTCAAAATACAACAACTGATCCGTGAATAGGTCCATTTTTAATAATTTCCATTTTCTACTTTTTTTTCACGGGAAATAGTGTCGTTTCCAAAAGTGACCAGTAGATGGGCCTGTTGTTCCCTTAGCAGGGGGGAACGTTAAAGAAGGGTCGAAAGAGTGGGTCTGGCCGCTCCTGAAAATAAAGAAGCTACTGAGTTAAGAGCGCATCTGGGAAACGCAACGTCCAAACAAGGCACCTTTAAGAAGTGACTTAAGGAGGACCTCAGCGTTAAGAGTGTCTTAACTAATCTGGGAAACGCGGCCAATGTCTTATATAGTGACTGCGCCGTCTCTGCCATTATACTGGATGTACATCGAAGGGCAACCTAACGTTATATCTTCCGAAGGACTTAGAGTGATGCAGAAATTTTACCGGTGAGTAAATACACGTATATACTCCTAGAAATAAGGTCCAGGTTGAAATAAAAAGAAAGTTGTCCTTTAAGAGAGCCCAGTTATTCCTCTGTTGCAATTACAACAGGAAACAAAACACAATACTGCACAAAGCAGTATAAGTTTTTAGACCTTAAAAAATAACTATATACATAAATGTGGCAAAAATGTTTACAATCAAAAAATATAAAACAAACAATAATATAAAATATTTAGAATAAAAAAAATAAGTTATAGCAGTGATTCCCAACCCTGGTCCTCAAGGCACACTATCCTGAAGACGTTCCTTGTTGCCCTGTTGAAAAACAGCTGACTCACATTAATGGGTCAGAAGCAGACTGGTGCAGAGCCCGTCAGAGATCCATTTAATATGAATCAGCTGTGTCTTAGCAGGGCAAAAAGGAAAGTCTTCAGGGTAGTGTGCCTTGAGGACCAAGGTTGGGAATCACTGAGTCATAGAATAAACATTCTAAATAGCACAAATCCTTCATCTCACAAATAACACACTAAGGTTTGACTAACAATTTTATACAGTGGATCAATCTAGCTGACTCAGATAACAGACAAAACAACAGCAAAAAAGGCACGCTTTTTATTAGACCCATTATGTTATTTGGCCCATATGACGAGCCTACATAGTAAACAGGCCAAGCTTATATTCAGCAAAAAATCTCAATTTTTAAAGTAGGCTTTAAATCTATTCAAATTGCCAAGGTCACATCTTCCCTGCAGTAGCGGGTTTTACTGTACAATACAATGGTTCAGATTCAAACATCAGTTTTAATCACTATCATTTGACAAAATCATGTTTTGTCTGAAGCAGCCAGCAGATTTGCGAACTGGATCCAAAACAGTTCTCTATAGGCACCCTCTCACTGGCGCCTGCAGCTGCAGGGGGCACCAATTTGCGGATTCCTGACGCAGTGCTATGACAGATGGGCCTAATATAAAATTATGTAGTGGTAAAAAAAAAAAGGCTGCTGGTTCGCCCGGGCCTTAAACCGCTACTGGGCTTGACCATGTCGACATGACTAGATACCCTGTGTTGCTGCCATGTGATTGTCTAATTAGGTATTTGTGTTGAAAAGCGATTGAACATGTGTCCCTAAGAAAGTGGCCAGTGAGTGTAGATGTGCCGTCTCGAAGGGGATTCAGCAGAAATTAAAAATACTGAAAACTTATTTTCATCATTTGCAGGTTCTCCTGAGGCCGCTCAAAGCTTTGTGCTCCTTCCAGCTGCAGCACGGCGCTCAGATTCATCACAGCAAGGAGCATCTTCTTAAGAACGGCATGTATGACAAACCCATGCCCAAGAACAAACGCAAGATAAAGAGGATGGAGAAGCTCATCACAGACCACAACATCTGCCCAAGATGAGAAAGGGACGAAGCAGAAAGCGGACAGTTGACTCATCCGTGCAGCATGTAGGACTCTGTCATCAGTGTGCAAACAAATGAACCTTTGGGAACTGTTTTTCTTTTTTTTTTTTTTAATTTAAAGATAAAAGTAGCAGCAGAACATGCTGTGTTTGTCATTAGTTTTAAAATAATGACAAAGTTCTACTTGAAGCATCTTTCTCAATAAGTCAGGTTTTCTAACTTAAATTTTTTAAATGGTTTAATTTCACCTTAAAGAGGAAAAAATAGCGTTTCCGTTGGTAGTGACTTTTTGTGATTGCAGCTGGTCACCTTCTGAAGGGCTGATTCGTCTGATTTTGCTGAGCAAAATCTTGTAAAAAGTAAAGTGAAGTAAACACGATAAAATGCTGCACATGAAGCTACCAAAGAGGAATAGAAGAAACCAGTGAAAACAGTTTTAAATTGTTATATTTTGAGTTGGTAAGTTTTCATAATTTTATTATAAAAAAAAACAGACAAAAAACATGATGAAGGGAATTTATTTAGGTAATGATGAAAATGCACACCGTCACAGCAGGTTACTGTACCTCAGCTCATCAAACATGCAGCGTTAAACTTAAAAAAACTTAATGCAGCGATAAACTTGTCAGTGGAAAGTTGCAACTTTGAACTTTGCATGTTCAGAGTGGGAACAAAAACATGGTACCTGCTGACAACTAAACTGAAGGAATACATCAGCTCAACAGGTGCAAAATGTGAGATGGTTAATGTTTAGAGAAAAACCAAAGTTAGACTTTAATTTGATTTAAGTGCTCTATTTGGAGAATGACTTATGTTAATAGAAGTTAGGTTTGATGAAACTTAAATTACTGATGAGAAAATTTATTTCTAGCTTTTTCATTAGATTTTTTTTCCCTGTTTGGAAGTTGGAAGTTTAAAGTTGCTAGTTGTTATTGAATGCAGTATAGTAGCCTAAACCACCCTAATTTTTTAACTAGTCTAAGCTTAGAAGTCATCTCCTTCATTCCCCCAAAATGAGAACATCCCCCTCTAAACACTCGACTCTGTGCCTGCCAAGATTGAAGTGTTTTGGAAAAACTCCCAATAGGTTTGCAGATTTCCCAGATAACTCGAGTGATTCCACCATTTATGTCCTGCTGAACGTTTTGTAAAACTAAATATTTAGATATGTGGATGACAAGTTATTTTTTCATTTCAACACTCTAATAAATGACATTTGCCTTTGTGTCTAAACCATTTTCAAAAACAGTTTTCTATGTAGTCAGCCACTTTTGAACTTTGCAATGTTTTTAAGAACAATTTCAATGGAAAATGTACACAGATTACCTCGTGCAAATAATAAATGCTATCTGAGCCTCACAACCCTCTTCACATTTTTATAATTTATCTGAAGAACCTCAAATCAGAAGTGTTTGTAAAGTTAATAGATAAAATTTAATATAGTAGTCTATGATAAATTTCCTTTTCCTAAAAGAAGGAAGTTTGGCCTACAGAGATGGTAAGATTTGCTATATTTAAGCATTAAACTTGGTGAGGACAGGAGTTGCTGTTTCTGGGATAACTGAATGACATCCTGTCATCAAGAAAATGAGGAAAAATCCTTGCAAAAATGATGAATACTGACTTTTCACTTAGGTAAAAGTAGCAGCATCACTATGTCATAGTAATAGTTAAGTACTGAGGTAGTATTTCAATGTAAACGTAAAAATAGTCGCTTTGTTTTCTATATATTTATGACAAACTAATGAGACTTTGTATGTTGATTTAATTAAGTATTAATTTCCATTTTGTGTAAGTTATATTAAATAATTAAAAGTAGAGGAGTTAAAGGTGTAATATTGACTCTTAATTGTTAAAAGACAATGTTTTCTTTGTTTCTCTTAATAATCTGTAAGTGGTCATTTTTTTACTATTATAAATTACCAAAACAGTAGGAGATAGAAGTTATTTTAGGCAACATATCCAGCTCTTAGCAACTACTGTGAATGTGATGGGAGGGAAACATTAAAAAGAAAGATTTATCATGTAATTCTTTGTCCTGCTTTGTTATTGCCACTTGGCACTATTTTGTAATCTGACTAGGAGTCGCCTTTGGCTGAACTATTGCGCATGCGCGTTTCGGGTAGGCCCCGGTCGCTCCGCCATCTTTGTCGGCAGCCCATTGTTCACTCTGGAGCTAACAGCGGTTTTAAATCCCTTCACATTTCTTATCACAATATCTTGACGGTGCAAAAGACAGCTGTCCGCAACAGTCGTGGATTTTCTCTCAGGGTCGCGACTTGTTTTCGGCCAGCAAGTAAGACAGAATGGACGATGAGCAGCCTAAAACCCTGTAAGTATGACTGCGTTACCGAGCTAAAAGCTTGTATTCGTCACGTAACATTGAACTACAGTTAGCGCACTTCAGTTTTATCGTCCTTTCTTAGAGAATTACATTGTTTTACCCTTCTATCCAGCCACATTCTTTCAGACATATCTTACGTAATATTTCAATAAAAATCTTCACGGTGTAATGGTTTAACACCTCGTAAAATTGGCGTAATGCTAATTGGGTAGCATGCTAGCTAGTTCCAGAAAAATCCTAAACTTACGCGTCGGTTCACACATCTACCTTAAAAAAACGTATGTTAAGATAAAAATGTTCGCAAAAGAAATTACGTTTGGAGGGTTATGGTTCGCTAAATGTACAAGTGGGTGCTATACACCGCAGTGAAGTCCCGCTGAGAGCTGAAAAACACTAAACAACCGGCCTGTTCAATGGAGTTGGTGTTGAAGTCGTTTTTATACAGGCCTGGAAACGTATTTGTATCGGCTTGTTATGGAGCAGAAACCGGTCTTAATTTGGTTATGAAACCGATAATGTTTATACATCCTTAAAAGATAAACATAATTCTATTTAAGGCCTGCAGTAAGGCAAGCGAGGTCAGTCGCAGATATTCCAGTAATGTTGCTTCTCCATCGCTGCGCTATGTTTGGCTTATCATTAAATGCTCTGATTACAGACTCGTTTAGAACAAGCTGTTTTAAGATTTCTCTGTTCTAAGATATTTGCATTTCCTCTTATGCCAAATGTGGCCACAATTAGAAGTTACAGCAAGTCTTTAACACTTTTTAATTGATAATTTTTCAACATCAGCTAATTTGTTGGCAATATTATCCACTAATCAATTAGTCTGCAGTGAAAAAATGGTTTCAGATCCATGTTGACAATCTGATTACATTAAAGATGGTTACTTATTGAATGTTTTGCATTGAGAGGATATACAAATTATATTTCACCAGATTTTTATCTGGTTTCTACATATAATGGAAAAGTAAAGACTGTATTTGTCTGCATATAATCAAAGCCAAATGCATTCTCCCAAAGGGAGTAAACCATTTTAAATTGCATTTTTTATGTAAGAAAGCATATGTATTTGTAGAACTGTATTTATTAGATGATTCGTGCTTTGACACATCCACAATGACTCCTCTCGGGGCATCTACCATTTTACAACCTTTACATTTTACCAAAGTAACTTATTTGAAGAGCACATATTCCCAGTTGTTTACATTCTCTCTAAAGGATACAAGTCTTTTTTTTGGAAATGCAGTCACAGAAATCCAGTGGAGTGCTGGAAAGCTTTCACGATAGTCACACAATTTCTGCAAATGCTCAACTAGACTAAAATAGGTCTGGGTGTTTTCAAGTTCCACAATTAAACATGTTAAGTGTGAGGTTTTTTTTTTTTTTTGTCATTTGTCACACTGAAATACATCAGAAATTGTCCCTGATAAACAGCCCTTTCAGACTATCAACATTTAATCACTTAAAGCATATTCAAGCCATTGCTTATCTCTAATAAAATCCTATTTTTTGTTACTGTCATGGCATCTGATGGAATTGCCATTCAAGAACTGGAAGTCAGTGTTCTGTAAATTTAATTATGCTGTATTTAAATGATTATTTCCCACTGAAAAGTCCGAAGCAGCAGCATGTTTTGCCTCATGTAACCACACTAAAATCCTCACGTTTTGCAGTTGATTCATGTAAGCTGTAGTACCTAAATCTACAATTTTCTTTTAAGCAAAATAGAGTAGTCAGGATGTTAAAAGTTATCACTGGATTCCATAACCATATCATGAAGTCTCTCAGTTTTTACTCAGATTTCAAGATTTTACCCCCAAATTTGGGCCATTACTATTGTATTAGCTGGAAAAAAGTATGTAATTTTTTAAATGAAAAATGTGTTTGTACTCCATAAAGGTTTTAGTTTTATAGATGAATGAATCTTTTCAAGTTATTTAAAATGAATAAAACACTCTTGTGGTAGTTCTGCTGATCATGTATTTGTCTAAGACAACTTTAAACCAAGTGGTGTTATAAGATTTTAAACTTCTTTACAGTTTTAATGTGTCTTTTGTTTAGTGCATATAAAGAAGTCTGTCATATATCTCTGAGTAAGTTCCCTGCTACCACCAAGACAGGCTCTTTTCACCATTTGTACTTTACTTCTTTTATTTGTGTTTATTCATCCAGGTATGTGGGAAATCTGTCCCGGGATGTGACGGAGGCCCTCATCTTGGAGTTGTTTGGCCAGATTGGCCCCTGCAAAAGCTGTAAAATGATAGTAGATGTGAGTTGTTATTTTTAAACCTACAGAAAGATGTTACCACTTCCTCCTCCTTTCTTGTGAAAACACAAGCAAATCTTTTTTTCTCCTGAGAATTCATACACTTCGCATGCTTTGCTTATAACTTCTGTAATATGTGTTTGCTCGATTGCTTTGTGTTTCATCCTGTTTAAATGCTCAACTATTTCCAGTGTGCAGGAGCACTGTGTTCTGCCATTTTAATGCCTACTGATGATTTAGTTGATGAGAAGTGTCCTTCCCTCAGTGAGTTGAAATCTTTTTTTCTTGTCCACTCCAGACAGCAGGTCATGATCCTTACTGCTTTGTGGAGTTCTATGAGCATAGACATGCTACTGCCACAATTGCAGCCATGAATGGTCGGAAAATACTGGGTAAGGTAAGCTATCATATCTCCTGGGTGAGTCACCAAGGGCAAGGCTGGGTGGGCAGGGTTTGAAGGGAAGCCACTTGGAGTAACTTTTCTTGTTAAACCTTATCTTACTTCCTTCTTTCTGCTCCACTTCACCTAATTTGTTTTATTCCCCTGCGCACATCATTCTTCTGTGCACAGTCTAAATAATGAGGGTGGGAACACCACATTTGATCTGTGTTATATCGCTTCTGTGAAGCCTAACAGTGTTAAAGAACGTGCATCTGGATTAACCGTGAGATCTTTTTGGAGTTGTTTCCTGCCTTCTTGCTTTGTTTGGTATTACTATATTTTAATCAGTAGACATCAAGTGAATGCTAATTTTGCTAATCAAACAGACCAAATTAGAAGTTTTATAATTTCAGTTTTGTGCTTTTGCTGTATTTTCTGCATTCTGGGATCTTGTATATATTTGATTAGACTCAGGCTCTCAGATTTTATCAACTCTGAAGCTAGCAGCTATAATTTTATAGTTTCCAACAATATGTCTATAAATAGTTATTCCCTTAGATGCAAAGAATCAAATGGTTAGTATAAAGATCCCATCTCTTTTTTGTGTGTGTGTCAACTGGATTGCCATTGCTGTTTCTAACCCCTTGCCCTCACAAAATGCTGGTAATTAATGGATGAAGCTTTCTGAACCTATTGGTTCCACTGGACTTCTTTTTATTGTTGCTAGATATTTAGCATAGCAAATGGACAAACCGTTACAAGCCTCAATATTTGATCTTGTATTGCAATGCAAAGGGTGCATGACCTCATTGTGTGCGCAAAGGGAAGATTCAGATCATAAAATTTGCATAAAATAGTTTGAGTATTAGTATGTTTTTTTTCAAAACATAAAAAGTGAGAAAATTTATTATTACTTGCAATGCATCTAGGCCACGAATCTGTAACATGCAGCTCTTGCAGTGGCTTTCAATAACTTTGGCTAAAAATGATGAAAACTGTTTTAAACAGTAAGTAAGAAATGCAGATTTTAGCGGTTTTGAAATAATTACATTGAATTTTCAGGAACCATACCTGTAATGTTTTTAGGTCTTTTTTTTTTTTGCCATTACCTTGGAAATTATGGACATTTTTTTCTTCTTCAATTGCATATTTTTTCACAAATATATATATTCCTTAGCTGCAAATGCACCTATTTTCTTCTAACCGAAGTTCTTTTTTATTTTACAGCCTAAAAATATAGATAAAATTCTGGTTTAAGAAATTACAGCAAATTTTCTTATGTAGATATTTAAAAAAATATTAAGTTGTCTTTTCCCATAAGGTCCTGTAACATTTGCAACTCTAAAAAAGTTTTATTTAGCTGGGTTGAGGGTAAAAATAGCTCTTTGGATTGTAAAGGTTTCAGACCCCCGGTCTAGGCTGTTAACATTTTTTTTCAGTTTCATTATACAGTAAAATTATTTTAATTGTCATGTTTTCTGCATATAAAATGTGGACCATTATGGAACAAGCAAATATTCCCTACAGCATGTATTAATGATGGAAAACCATACTGTGCAACTGAGCTACAAAGACACAGTATTCTGCCTAAACTACAACTCATTTAATTGCACATTATTAATGGCAGACTGTAGGTCACGACCATGGTTTTGTGGTTAAGAGTTAGATTTCCAGTTAACTTTCACTAGTTTTGGTAATGAAAAAGTTAGTCTGGAGCTCTGAAACATGAAAACAGATCTAGTTTCCATGTGTTTTGTATCATTAGGTCACATGATTAGATGAATTACTAGTTATATCTGGAGACAATGGTCTCTATAACATATACCGTTTTATTAAGTAGTGACGTCTTTAAGCTTTAAATGGTATTTTTCTACAGTACACAAAATAACTCGCTAAATGACATTGTGTAAATACGGGGCTCTTTGGGTCTTTTGTCACTTCATGCTCCATGCTGTCCCTGTTTTAATGACGATTTTCCTTGAGTGAGTTTCCATCTGTGTATGAATTAATTTATCGTGGCCCTGCTGTGTAATCATGCAACATGTAACACATTCTTTGATCTACTTTAATTGATTCTCTTCTGTCCCCCCTACATCTTTACTGCTGTGTGTTCTTTTGCAAAGTTATTTCCACATAAAATCCACATAAGAGCAACTTCAAGAAAAATACATTCAGTTGAAAATATTTTATCCTCAACAGGTATTGAAGGACCCTTTGAGGAGTATAACAAGTTCGTAAAAATCACTTGTTTGTAAGTCCCTTGTTATTTGGACCTTACTTCCTACAGTTTTGCTCCAAATTATTACTAGACTGAGAATTAAATGTTCCTGATTATAAAGGCGAAGTCTTAGTACTCCACTGTATTTTACTGTGTGTCTGTTAATGCAGAGGTTAGTAAAATTAAATAAGGATGGATAATCAGTTTGTGTTGGTGGTTTAAGAATCCAAATGTGGCTCACAGAGACCATGTTAAGTGTTCAATCACAAAATCTGACCTTTAGTAAAGCTGGTGTGTGACAAACCCTCTAATCAGAGAAAACAAGCTTCCTCTCTTCTACAAGTAGGCTTCACAGCTCACCTTTTCTTCTTCCTCGTTTTCTGCATCTGTCTCTCTTTCAGGAGGTGAAAGTCAACTGGGCCACAACACCAACGAGCCAGAAGAAAGACACGAGCAGTAAGCAGCTAATCTAATATTAAAAATTTTGTTTACTAGAGCCGTTTGTACACACGGACTCTAAGATGACCTCTTGAGAATTAGGCCCAATATTTAGATTATTCCTCTTTACTGTATACATTTGTGACAGCTCTGATGTAAGCAATCTGCAGCCTAGATGGAGGCAGACAGTTGATAATTTGGCTGCTTCCTTTTATTGGAGCATTTGTCACATTACACATTAAAATGGCTTAAAAAATTTAAGAGCTGCTCTGTATGCAATGTTTTCAAAATTTTAAAGTAAACCATTTTATCTTTATGAGCTAGTTTTCTGGACTAAAACATATATTTTTATTGTTTCTTTTTTTTTATAAGGTCACTTCCATGTTTTTGTTGGAGATTTAAGTCCAGAAATCACCACCGATGACATAAAAGCAGCATTTGCTCCATTTGGGAAAATCTCGTAAGTATGCTCAGGCTTTTTAAACTACTGTCTTTTTCTCAATTATCAACAGTTAAAATGATTGATATGATCTGTGCATGTTTTTTTGTTTTTTTTAGATTTCCATGACAGTTGAACTTTTTAGATGTTGTAAACCTTCTTAAAATAAACAAATAGATCATAGGAACGCAGTGGCAAGCATTTAATGTAATGATCAAACATCTTAAGGTTAATTCTGGCTATAAGTCACTGTTTTAAATGGATGGAAACATCTATTGATTTTTAAATGAATTAACTGTTTATTTTTAGGGAAAATACATTTAATTGGCCAGCTAACTGTCTTTTTATTTTAGATCTGTATTTGGAGTAAAAACGCTGCAACATGGGTTGAGTCAGGGTTCCCTCTTCTGATAAAGTGACTCAGAGTCGCTAATTAATGTGTTACGGTGTGTTCAGACCAAACATGATTTGGGCGTCGGGTTTACATGCAAAGTCAATCGCCGACGCACGTTGGGGAGGCGTTGAAAACCCTGCGGTGTGTTAATGGGCGGCGCGTCAAGACGCGTTTTGCAAAATTGGCGCATCGGGTTTTGAGTGTTTGATGGGCGTCACGGTGGCAAACGCCAGAGTTGGAAAATCTGAACTTTGGTGTCAACCAATCAGAGCGACTCAATGTCCTGATACAGACACACATTTTATGACAGGATGGGAAACACCCAGAAGGACCAGGGAAATCTCCTCTCTCTCTGAAGACAAAGGAGGATAAACTGTGATCTGTGTCCGGTCCCGGTGTCTGAACGGTGGTTTGATGACCTGCTGTGCTGATGGGATGTAATGGGCTGATAATGCTGCCCCGCATCGGGACAGCGGGTTGTTAAACTGGGCCGGATCAGACCAAAGCGGAGAGTGCCCCTCCTCAGCACGCAGCTCCTGGAGTAAATGAACAATTCAAACCCAGACACGGCGCAGAGATACCTTGCCACGGCGTTCCCCAGCTTTATTTATCAAATAAAGCCAAGCTACTCTCTATTGCAGCCGCCATCTTTCGAACAGACTGGAAACTTTGCTCGTAATGCGTGTCGAAGTTATCGTCACTGAAAATCCCGACACGCGTAGAGGGCGTCTTGATGCTGAAAATCAAGCGTCTGCCTTTTTAGCAACTCTGCGTTCAACTTTGGATGTCAGGCGCATTTTTGACACCAAAAACGCGTTTGGTCTTAACGCAGCATTAGACCAAAGATCTCCAACTCCAGACCTTTTGGGTCATTGTCCTGTGAGGTTTAGATGTCTCTCTGCTGCAGCACACCTGATTCAAATGAAATTATCCAAAAACTTGTTTGCAGAATCTGCACAAGTTTCTTAATGACCCATTTTTGTGTTTTCATGATGTTAAATAGTGATGACTTTGATCCCTGCTTTTAGCTTAAGAGATGCTTGAATAAATGTATAACATATACTACATTATTTTATGACCCATAATTCTCAGTTTTCCCTCCTTCAAACTATAATTGAAGTGAAAGATTATGGATTGACATGTTTCATAGTATTGCAGATGAGATTTGTTATATTTATCCACAGGGATTGTCGGGTGGTGAAGGACATGGCCACGGGTAAATCTAAAGGTTATGGCTTTGTTTCCTTTTTCAACAAATGGGTAAGTGTGTGCTAGTTGCGACTGCATGCATGTCAAAGGACACACAAGTCTTCCAGTTGTTTGAATCTAGCCTATTATCAAGCAAAGATTGATCTTTGTTTGTGCTCTGTGTGCTCAGGATGCAGAGAATGCCATTCAGCAGATGGGAGGTCAGTGGCTGGGAGGAAGGCAGATCAGGACCAACTGGGCCACGAGGAAGCCAGCCCCCAAAACCCCAAATGAAAGTAAGTTTTTAGTGATGAAGTATAATGTCGGACTGATGTTCAGTGGATATTTTGATGGTCGTTGGTATTTGGCACAGAACACCACCACTTTGTTTGTCCTTCTCAAAGAAAAGGTTCTTGTAGTTCAAATTTTTATCAGTTAACGATGGCCTGAAAAATGGGGAAACTACCCATGAATTATTAGAATAAATACAATTTAATAAAACATCTGTGTTGAATTCTAGTTAAATACTGGGCAGAGAAAAGCGGGCTGATTGGTTAAATATCGGTGGGGTGGCCGATGTCTGACATTTAGTTTTTAGGCCAATATAGGTTGATGCCGGTAGGGGGCCGATTATATCGTGCATCTCTAATATGCAATCGGGGTGTGTAAAGGCCCATTTATGCTTCCTCACGTACATAAATGGCGACGTCCGTTTCATGCGTCGCCATGCGTGGCTGCCTTCATACTTCCATGCGTCTTCTGCGTTCCCATGGTTCATAAGTCAGTTTGTTTTCTTGGCGGCAGTGCTGAGTTCATAGTTAAGTTCCCTGTTTTAATGTCAGTTTACACCGCTCGGTGTCGGTAACATGGATATGAGTGTACTTTAAGACACATTCACACAGCCTCTCCTCAAAAGCTCCATCCATGTCTTCCGATTCTCTTCTCTGTTTGGCGTCTTCTTTTTCAGTTGTTTTATTTGGGCCATTTGGCCCTGGCGGTTTTGTATTGTTTTCTTCTGGTTCCTGTTCTTCTTCTCTGGTTTGTTCCTTTTGCTGGCTGCATATCAGCCACACAGCTCAACACTGACTCTGTGGTTTCCAGTGGTATTGCTCCATCTTCTGCTTCGAGTGATGGACCAACAAGCCCCTCGAAACCGCACGAAATTACGTGCATAATCGATGTAGACGACAGATGAAACTGTCCATCCGTCTGCGTATCCGTCTTCTCCGTCAAGCATAAATGGGCCTTGAAGGGTTTAAGCACTATGGTTTAAGAAAAAGAAAAAAATGCTCCCAGAAAACAACATCCACCCCACCTTTAAGATATCTCACCAATTGCCAGGGACTACGGATGTAAAGTAGCCTTTACATTGATGTGCTCATCAACATGCATGGTCCCTTGTGAATAAATTGAATTAAAATAAATCTTATTAGATAATAAATAAATATAACAACCAATTAATAAATAAAAATGAATATAGAATAATTACGTAATTTCTAACCATCAGCAGCATTTATTAATCATAACTTGAAGCTTGGTATGTACAACACTTTGTTCCAACTGCAGTTGTTTTAAAGGGCTTTATGAATAAAGTTGAGTTGAAGGCAATAAGAGCTAATAGCTAAACAGAACAAGAAGTGATTTGAAATGGAAACTCTTAAAGTTTAAGCTGAAAATATGAAAAGACATCATTTCACTCTGTTTATTTTCTCCAAATATTTACAAAAAATATCTGACAATAATCTGGCAATGACAACACTTTTTGTTAGTGCGAACAGTAGTAGAAGAATAACTGTAGAAGTTTATGCTATGATAATGATACTAATTCACGTAATTACCCTTTGTTCTTCCCCTTTAGCAACCAATACCAAGCAGCTATCCTTTGATGAGGTGGTGAACCAGTCCAGCCCCAGTAACTGTACTGTCTACTGCGGAGGAGTCACAACAGGTCTCACAGGTAAAGTGTAGTTTAACATGAAACTTTACTTCCAAAAGCCTAAACTGAACATTAAAACACCATTTTTCTTTTTCACAGAGCAAATTATGAGACAGACCTTCTCACCTTTTGGTCAAATAATGGAAATCCGTGTTTTCCCAGAGAAAGGCTACTCATTTGTGAGGTACACTGACTTTCTAAGACACCTGTCAGAGATATAGATTTATTTGATGCCATGAGAATAAAATTGTCAGCTAAACTTGCTGTCTTTGGTGGTTCAAGTCCTCTTTTCTTTGCACAGATTCAACTCCCATGAGGCAGCAGCTCATGCCATAGTTTCTGTCAATGGCACTTCCATAGAGGGCTATGTTGTGAAGTGTTATTGGGGCAAAGAAACGACAGATATGGTCCAGGGTCCCATACAGCAGGTACAGATGGCACAGGTATGAACGTTTACTTCTTATGCATTGGTAGACTGCAACCCTCACTTGGCTTTACTACTGTGTGATGTTGGTGCAATGTGATATTCTGCTCCCTAAAATATTATTCTACATGTCAGCAGAACACGTTGAGCTTTGCGGCACAGCCCTACAGTCAGTGGGGTCAGTGGTACAGCAACACACAGCAGATTGGTCAGTATGTGCCCAATGGATGGCAGGTACCGAGCTACGGTGTGTATGGACAGACTTGGGATCAGCAGGGCTACAAGTGAGTGGATTAGTAATTTTAAAAGAATTTTATTCACCTATTAAGTCTTGTTTTAATGCATTTTTTATATATTCTTTATAAGAATTAAACCATTTTAATGTATCAAAATAAGATCTGTACAGTAAAAATTTCTTTAAAGGTACAGTATGTAAAAAAATCAAAGGTCAGTGGCCGAAAAATGTGATATAACTCAAAAAAACTGTGTTTCTATTAATGTGTAATCACTGCACTAGAATAGCAATTATTTCATAGAACGAGTCATTTACATCTACTTGCTGGGGGTGCACATATGGAGGTTGCAATATTTGTTCCATCATTTTTACTACGGTGTCCCTGAATTGACAAAACAATACGTGTGAATTGAGAATCCTCTGAACTTTAAAACTGCTGTACCAGTTTTGTTTAATGGGAGTTAAAGCACTGTTTAGGATCAGTAATGCCTTAAAATATGTTAAAAGTATTTACTCATAGTACAATCACTGCTACACCTGAGACCACTGGATCCACTCACAGACGAAAACATCTTTGTCTGGGAGAATTTTGGCCACCAACAGCCACCGTACATTCACAACAGTGTTTGGAATATGAAGTCATTTGAAAGAAAACATATTTTCTTTCAAATACCCATCTTTACCACTAGATGTCAGTAATTCTTACATACTGTGCCTTTAAATAAGGACACTTAATACAGCTGTCATGCTCAGAGTAACTGTGTATTGATCAGATCTTTTTCCACTCCTTCCTTTCTGCAGTCATTTACATGCTGGAGCTGGATGGACGGGTGTGGGCGCCATCAGCAATGGAGGCATGGTGGAACCGGGGCAGGGAGTCAACGGGACTGTGCTAACCAACCAGGCAGGCATGAGCACCGCTGGCTACCACACCCACTGATCACGGTAGCCCTCTCTAAGCGTTTGAGGCCACAAGGATGATACTCTGCGGGGGAAACGAGTGCATCAGATGTGCTCTGTCTGTCACATCACAAAATTACTGTTATTGAAGCTGGTTTGCCATTTTATCAACTTTACCAGCCCAAAACCTCACCCACTGCCCAAATCTGCAAGTGTAAAGATAACGATCCACACTTGAACACTGTTTAAAGCTACTGCTAATACACCTTGCATTCCTGGGCCCATTTTATTGTTTGGTGTATTACTGGCCAAATGTAAATTATACAACGTGTCAAGATATTTCTAGCACAGGAGATTTAGTAAAAAAAAAAAAAAAAAAAAGACAAATGTTAAGCGGATTAAATATGTTAGAACAGCAGCTTTCTTTGTTTTCAGCCCCCTCAGAGCCAAAGAGCAAGGGCAGAATTTTATACCAATATTTAACAATCGTACAGGGAGAAGAGGCAACGAACTCTGCTACAGAAAGCACTCAATAGTCCACAGAATTGCAGCGCAGCCACAAGACTCATATCGACAAAGAGGTTTTTATTTTCTCTCTGCTGGAGCCTGTCGATCTCACTGTTGCTCTGTCCTCCGGTTACAAAATTGATGCACAAGTCTCAGAAAGCTCTCAAGGTGTCGTCAGATCATTCTGTACAGTAGACGTGGGCAGGTTGGAGGGAGAGTGGATGCAACAAAACAAGTAGACGTCAGCGTTCCTTCACATCATCTCCCGGACCGGACTGGACAGACGGAGAATCCCATCTGTGGATAAGAAGTGTGTGTGTGTGTGCGCGCGTGTGTGTGCATGAACTGATGCTTTTACTCACCAAGACAATGTCCAGGTCATCCTCCCCTGAATCAAAAAGGACTATACCATTTTTTATTTTTTTTTTTTTTGCTACAGATATAGTAGAGAAAAGTGATTTTTTTTTTTTTTTTTTTTTTGAGCAACTTAAAAATGCTGACATTGTATGATAAAGAGCTTTTTGCCTTTTTGTGTTTGATTTCAGGACTGAAGAAATGTTAAGATGACACCATCAATTCATATGACACAACACCTTTTTGTGTTTTGTTTATAAAACGTTAAGTGGCTGTAAACTTTATTTTTAAATTAGTTTATCTCAAAACAATTGCAGGGATTACTGCCACTCTTATCTTACTTATAGGCAGACAAATATTGCACAAATACTTAAGGCTATCTTTTCACAAAATTTGAAATACTAGGATTTTTTTTTTTTCATGTTTTTGCATTCCACTTTATTTGTGATTTATTTGGAAGCCTGTTTTATGTAAATAACCAAACAGTCTGTTAAATTGTACTAAATCTGTATAAAGACATGTTTGTTAAGGAAGCGTGCTTGCTCCTGGTTGGGGGGGAAATGGACGGAAAACAGCTGTTTTGACAGTAGCATCCCTGTCTGGTGCTGGTCCATGTGCAGTAGAAAGGGCATCATTTCATTCTTCCAGCAGCATGGAGGACAAACAGCATTGCCATGTAATGCAGAAGCCTTTAGATTGACCAGAAATTCATGATTTAAGTTATTCTGTTTTACAACAATTTAGTGATTGTTTTTATTAAGAAACCCACTTATAAGGATCAGATTTTTACACTGTGGCCACCATCATCTTAATGTAGTTGGAAGATCCATTGTGTTGCCTTATTAAGTGAGTTACTTTTAATTTAACCAAAAATCATCCAAGAGTAGGCAGTGCCTATGAATGTTTTCAGCCTATGTTTTGGCAAGAGAAGTTCTGTTGATGCGTCAGTAACATGGTTTGTGTTTTTTGCTTTTGTCCCATTAAATGCTGATGTTTAAAACAGCCCACATTTACACTGTTTGCATCTCATCCTTGAAACCAGCTGAGAAAACAAGCCTCACATTTGATTTTGCACCAAGCTCTCAGAGGGCAGAAGTTAAAGCTTTTGTTGGAAGTAAATAGATTTTTTTAAAAAAGGTGTATTTCAGTGTCCAGAAAGAGGGAGAATTATATATATATATATATATAGACCAGGCCTGTAAATGGCACAGAAATATACCGAAAACAGAATAACACATGAAACATGTGCATTAGCTGATGTGATGTAAACAAACATTGAGAAGATTATGATGATGAAGTGAACAAAAAAAGGTAAAAACTGTAAAAGTATCATGCTCAGTAGCCTCATGCTCAAATGCAGTAATCTGCCATTGTTGTAGCTGACAGTGGGGTTTGTGCCTTCAGGTTAAAGAAGAGGTGAGGCCATGGTGTCATCCCTTCTGGAAATGAGTTTAGGGTTTACATATGGAAACAAAACAGTGATATTGTCAGATTTTATTCATTTTGGGACCTGGTTTTAAATGTAAGTGTTTTCAGTCACCCAAAACACCAGTTCCATGTAACGATGAGAAACTTATCTCATGAGGAAATTACCTTAGTTAAGATTAAGACTAGAGAAAAGAAAAGATATGTTGAAGTGCTTAAGTTTAAAATGCATCTATCAGTTTTAATCCAAATATAACTTTAGTTTCACAAAATGAAAGCGCTATATTGAAGACTTATGAACTACTAATTTGACCAGGAGAGAGGTTAAAAATCAAGTGAGAAATGGGGACAGATTCTCATTGACGTATACTACCAATTAAGCATATCAGGTGATGTGCATCTCTGTAATGAGAAGGGCTGTGGCATAATCACATCAACACCCTATATCAGGTGTATTAGGCAAACATAATTATAAGGCAACTTCCTTTCCTTTGGCAAAATGGGTCAGAATAGGGACTTGACAGGCCCGAAAAGTCAAAAATAGTCATCTTGCAGAGGGATGCAGCACCTTCAGGTGTTATATTGGTTTCCCTGGTGAAAATAAATAATTGAAATGGGTATATATTTGTTTATTATCAAGGTGCCTAATAATTATGTTTGCCTAATAAACCTGATATAGGGCGCTGATGTGATTAGACCACAGCCCTTCTCATTACAGAGATGCACATCACCTGATATGCTTAATTAGTAGCAGGCTTTTGGCCTGTACAGCTTGGAGGAAGACAACATGCATAAAGAGGATGATGTGGTCAAAATACTCATTTGCCTCATAATTCTGCACTCCCTGCATATAGCTTCTTTCTATTTCAGAAACTGAAAACTAGTGCATTCCTCAGTGCACATACTGTATTTTCTCTGTTTTAGTGTCAATGGAATGTTCTACCTAAAAAAAACTTCCTTTTCTCAAAGTTTTCATACTAAATTATGCATAATTAAAACTAAAATTACTTTATTCTTGCTTGCAGCCCATCAACTTTCAGAGGATATCTTCAAGCTTTAAATTTTTTCAAAGCCTTTGGTGCAACGCAACTTTTTCGTCTCTAGCTAGAAATTTTTAACAATTATATATGTAACTGAACAAATTAAACGTTACCAATCGTTTCACGCAGTGATCTACAACTAAAAACACGTAACAACTGTGTTAAATACCTTTTTTCAAATCAACTACAGTTCCCATGATTCATTTCTCCATAGGCGCCCGCCTTGATTATTTCCTCACGTGATCACCACTGTCCAATCGAGAGTGTCGTTACAGGCGCAATGCGGTTATCTGAATGTAAGGAGGAATGGCGACGGCCGAGACGGTTTCGGAGGCTTGAGTGGAGCTGGATTTGACCAAACAGGCGGATTGTAGGTAGTTTGAACATTTATTCAAAAAAATACGCACAGAAATATCATACGTGACATTCACGGCGGGTTTGGTGTTGCTTTTAAACATTTGAAGCAGTTGCAAACATTTAAACTGTTATAAGAATAATATAGAGATGTCATTGTAATTGAAGTTTGATATTTATTGGTATATAAAATAAAGTATTATAAGGTCGTACACAGATAATAAATAGATGGATATTCATGACATTTACGCTTTATTTCTTTTCCCGTCACGCCCAGCTAAGCCCTAAAATGGACAGTGAAATAACAGTGTCCTCCTCTGCCAGCATCATCTCACCCTCCTCTCCTCAGACGCCAACCAGTAAGGCCAATCTTGCCATTAAACAGAGAGACAGCAGAAAACCCTCATCCACAACTCCCGCCTTTCTCTGCAACCTCGGGAGAGCCACGCTGCGGGGCATCCGCAAGTGTCCTCAGTGTGGAGTGTATAACGGCACCCGTGGGCTCAGCTGCAAGAACAAGGCCTGTGGAGTGTCCCTTAGAAGTGTTTCCTCAGTGGG
Source organism: Atherinomorus stipes (assembly GCA_023101725.1). Classification (NCBI taxonomy): domain Eukaryota; kingdom Metazoa; phylum Chordata; class Actinopteri; order Atheriniformes; family Atherinidae; genus Atherinomorus; species Atherinomorus stipes. Next base: position 251,764 of record JALJCO010011227.1, on the reverse strand, counting down.
TAAAAACGGCAAGAAATGTGCAGTGGAAGTGGTGAAGGTGATAACAGACAGCGATGAGAGAGAGGGCAAAGAGCAAGGGGATGGAGAGGTCCTGGGTGGTGGCTCAAGTGGAGGAGCACAGGTGTTTTCAGTGTGTCACAAAGGAAGAGGAGCCACAGCTACACAGTGGGGCTTTGTTGAGCTGGTTCCCACAGACACAGCCATTGCAACTGGGGATGGGGCCACCCTACTTACCCGTATCAACTTGGGGCGATGCTTTTTGCCTACTTGCAGGCAGGGTCAGAAGTCAAATCAGCGTGAACCAGAATCATCTGCAGCCAAACAGTCCTCTGACAGCCTTTGCATCCACATCAAGCAAGCCATAGAGTGTCAGAACCATGCAACGCCCCTAACCTTCAAAAGCTCTGTCCTGGAGGGTTTGCAGGTCTCCATTCAAGTCAGAGAGGAGTTATGGAGGCTGGCCACGGATTCCCCCGGGCCCCTGGTGCAGCGAGTTTCCAAAGACACTCTGGTGGTGAAGTGCCACACTGACTCTCAGCATCCTCTGGGCCTTCTGCATCTCACTGTGGGAGCAGCGGGGTTATCAGAGACTGCGAAGGGCGAGAGAAGTGTGTTTCACTGTGCCTGCCAGGTGAGCACAAGAAGAAGTAAACCTGGCATGGATGGAGCTCATCTTCCTCCCAGCTCACTCACAGCACAGCCCTGCCTTCACTTCTACGCCTGTGTGTGTGCTTTCGCAAGCAACGAGAGGCTGGCTTCAGAGTTTGCAGCTTTCATCAGCTACACTTCCAGTGGTAAATGTTTTTACATCATTCTGTTGGCATATCTGTACCAATCTGTTCTTTTTGAAGGGTTTAGACAAGATCTTCTGAAAGTAAATGATCTAAATGTAAACGGTGTTTCACTATTAGCTGAGCTGTATTGACACATAAATGTTTTATTACTGCATATATAGCAAATTAAAGATGACCTGAATATAAAATGTTTTTATAATTTAATAATTTGAATTAATTTAGTATGTCATTGCACAGCAAACAAGTAAAACAAGAGAAACTTCTTATTAGGGATCTACCGATACAGATTTTTTAAGGGTGGATACCGATATTTTCTCATCAGCCACAGCCAATGGCCGTGACAACCTGATGATATTTGGGGACGATACTGTTTTAAAAAAAGAAAAAAAAATTTTTTTACTCTTTTTTAAAAAAAGAACAAAGAACTTCAAACAAATATATTAAAGAAAAAAAAACGGTGCACTTGTAAACAAATATTAAACAGAAATATTAAACTTTTCATAAATATGCATATACTTATATATAAAAAGTCTGTAAAGTAGGGGTACAGACTAACACACCCACCGTATTTGGCCGATGCCAATACCATCAAAAGCGCAAATATAGGCCTAAAATATCGGCTGACCGTTGTATTGGTCTATCCTTACGTCTAATATTTATATGAGGAAGACTTAATTTTAATGAATCAAAAAGACAAAAAAATGCTTTATTTTGAAAAAATGCTTTCTTTATCCCCACAGGCTCACATATTACTGTGATAATTTCATATTGCTTTGAGCCAGTTAGTGATATTAAACCATCAGCCTCAAGTGTTAATATTTAATGAATCATCAATAAACTGAAAAGAGAAAAATAATTTGGACAGAAGTATTTAATTAATATAATGATAATAACCATGAAGATGGATTATTAGCTGTTATGATATATATATATAATTATAGTTATATTAAATATTAGTATTTGTTATACTGGATAATATAGGGCTGCACGATACAAGCATAATTTGAGCATCATCATAGCAATGTACTTGTGTGCAATAGTCACGATGCATGCAACTTCAAAGGTACCTGACACACCAGCTCCACCAATCCTCATCATTCTTTATTGATTTAGCTCAGAACAAACCTTTTGTGGTAAAATGCAATTCATCTTTGTGCGTAATAGAATTAAAGATGTCCTAGCACAATAAAAGCAAGCAGTAAAAGGCAATAAGAATGCATACAACACTGCAAAGATGTAAGATCACTGCAGGCTAATTGTAAATAAGATGGCAGGAATGACTAACTTAGCGTGCTGTTTAAGTCATTTGCTGAAAATTCCTGTATTTTTTCATTTAGTAATATATATCGCAGGGTTAGAAAAATCACAATGTCAGATTTTTTTCTGACATTGTACTGCCCTATTCTTAAAACAAAAACAATTGAACAAAAAAATGAAAAACGTATCCAAAAGTGAAATTTTGTAGTGAGGCATTCTTGCTATGCTGGAATTAAGTGTTATACTTTTGCATGTTCTCCTTTGGACTCCCTTTTCTGTGTTCCAGAAATCAATCAATCAAAATATATTTGCATTCTTTGGATGGATGCTTCTTTTTTGATTTAGCTTCTTCTCTTTTTTGCTTTCAGGTTTGCAGCAGAATGTTTCCAGCAGAATAAATCCCAGTGAGAAACCTCTGCAGCAGGCCGAGCCCACTGATTCTCTTCATAAAGCCAAAAAGCTTCGGCTGGATGAAACCGCCTCAGGTGGGCTTTTTATAATACCTCCCAAAACAAAAAGCATGAAACATGAATGCCGTTTGAACCTCCCACTGTCCTACCTTCTCTTTCTGTCTTTTCTCCTTTCCAACCTTCTTTAATTTCTGGCCTGGTGAAGCCCCCTCAGCCGCTTCTCCCCCTGCGCTGTGGAAAGAGGGAGTGTCCACCAGTGGCCTTAGGAAAGCCGGTCAGAGGAAAGCCGCTGGTACTGGTGGGCTGAAGGCTGCAGGTGCTGCTGGTCTCACCACTGAGCCTTTTCATCCTTCTGATCTCTGACATCACTTTGTCATTGCTGTCATAGCATGTTTATAAGATTTAATTGGACAATGATGATATGTTTTGTAAAAAAAAAGTGTTTGCCCCCTTCATGATTTCTTACTTTTTTGCATGTTTGTCACACTTATATGTTTCAAATCATCAAACAAATTTAAATATTACACAAAGATAACACAAGTAAACACAAAATGCAGTTTTAAAATGAAGATTTTTATTAGTAAGGGAGGGAAAAAATCCAAACCTACATGGCCCTGCGTGAATAAGTGATTGCCCCCCTGTTAAAACATAAATTAACTGTGGTTTATCACATCTTTGGAAAGCCGATTTCAATTTCTCTAGCCACACCAAGGTTGGATTACTGCCACACCTGTTCTCAATCAAGAAATCACTTAAATAGGACCTGCCTGACGAAGTTTAGTAGACCAAAAAGATCCTCAAAGCTAGACATCATGCTGCGATCCAAAGAAATTCAGGAACAAATGAGAAACAAAGTAATTGAGGTCTATCAGTCTGGAAAAGGTTCCAAAGCCATTTCTAAAGCTTTGGGACTCCAGAGAACCACAGTGAGAACCATTATCCACAAATGGTGAAAACATGGAACAGTGGTGAACCTTCCCAAGAGCAGCCGGCCGACCAAAATTACCCAAAGAGCACAGCGATGACTCATCCAAGAGGTAACAAAAGACCCCAGAACAACATCCAAGAACTGCAGGCCTCACTTGCCTCAATTAAGGTCAGTGTTCATGACTCCACCATCAGAAAGAGACTGGGGGGCAAAAATGGCTGCATGGCAGAGTTCCAAGACCAAAACCACTGCTGAGTAAAAAGAACATAAAGGCTCGTCTCAGTTTAAGCAGAAAGCACCACGAGCAAACGCAGCATGTGTAAGTAACCAGGGGTGACCGTCCGTATTTCAGAAGGAGCAAGTTAAACTGGTTTTCAGTGGAAGGAGATCTTTAAGAAAAACACAATGAAGACTTTGGAGTGGCCTAGTCAAATTTCCGACCCGAATCCGATAGAGATGGTGTGGCGTGACCTTAAAAAGGCGGTTCATGCTGGAAAACCCTCCAATGTGGCTGAATTACAACAATTCTGCAAAGATGAGTGGAACAAAATTTCTCCACAGCGCTGTAGAAGACTCACTGCCAGTTATCACAAACGCTTGATTGCAGTTGTTGCTGCTAAGGTGGAACAACCAGTTATTATGTGTAGGGTGCAATCACTTTTTCACACAGGACCATTTAAGTTTGGATCCCCCCACCCCCCCAAAAAATCCTCATTTAAAAACTGCATTTTGTGTTTACTTGTGTTATCTTTGTCTAATATTCAAATTTGTTTGATGATCTGAAACATAAAAGTGTGACAAACAAATAAGAAATCATGAAGGGGGCAAACACTTTTTCACACAACTGTATTACTAACCATCTAATCAAAGTGTGCGTTTCTTCTCAGGGAGCGCTCAGGTTGTGGATGAGCGCACGGTGACAATGAGCTTCCATCGGTGGCTGGTCAGCGTGACAGAGAGGATCCACCAGACCATGCACTTCCAGTTTGATGGTAAATCTGAAGCTCTGGAGTGGAAGCCTGAGCAGACTGTGCAGCATCTCTGAGAGCTCCGGTCTCATTTAGAGATGCAGATACTGATTCTCCATGTAAATTTTGATACTTTCATTTGCTTTTCATGCCACTTTAAAATACTTTGACTTTATTCTGAGATATCTCATGTCAAAACAGTAAATGCAATCCTTTAGTGTAAAGACTAGAATCAAGGAAGTAGCAGGCCAAGGAAATCATCAATACCACCTCAGACGTTTGCTGCTTAGCATGTTTAATAAGTGGAGTTAATACTGGATCCTGATTGGGTGCAGGATGCTCACCTATTAAGTCGTTTTGGTGAAATTACTTGTAAAACATACTGGCTCATCTTTGATAATTTGCATCATGTAGCCGTGAAGACATGGAGTATAATTTCTAACATTAAGTTCAATCCTTTGTGTCTCACGAACTTCGTATTACATCAGTTGACATCTCACTGCTGTTATAATCATGATTCTTACATTGCAATCAAGTTATAACTTGTGAAAATCTGAGGCTATTGACTGAAGAACTTCCAACTTTAAATTTATTTGCACTTGTGTTTGCATTTAGTACTTAAATCTGACTGATGGATTTCTGGCCTCCACGTCGTCCATTATTTCTAGATAATAGACAGGATCAGGATTGAAGTTAAAAATTTCACAAAATGAAGACTTAATTATCCACACTCCTTCTCTACTTTACTACTTTATTCTAATTTTATTAATCAGTTCATTTCTAATAAATAATAGCTCATTGTATTTGTACACATTACTCATCTAAAAAAAAAACCTGCAGTCCAAAAAAAATTTAACATCTGTAACATCAGATAGGTTGGATGTATCATTTTCATTGATGTGCAACCTTCAATCGGAGAAACAAATGTATTCTATGACTAATCAGTGTAAAATCAGAAGTTTCCTTCAAATGGTTTTAGTAGTTTTCTCTAATGCCTTATTTACTTTAGGACTTTACATATTAGCCCTCCTTGCATTTGACATCCGATTCATATAATAGCCAATTTTCCCTCAGCAATAAACAGAATAAATACAGCTGTATTTTGTAGAGAATATTCATATAGAAAAAAACATTTTTTTTTGGGGGGGGGGGGGGGGATATATCAATTAAATCAATATAAAGTAAAACATGATTAAGACACAAATTATTGCCGGATATGCCAATAGAATTAAAATATTGTATATAAAAAACATGTTTTAAATAATTGCTGCATGAAAGTATTCAGAAGTAACAAACAGTTTAAAAAAATCATGTTTAAAACCCAATAAAATTTGCAACAACAAATTTTTCTAATACCAAAAGAAGAGTGACTGCATTTGATTCAGGATTTATATGCATTTGATTTGAGATTATGAACTTTTGAGCTTGTGTTATTTCAGTGACCACTAGAGGGCAGTGTACACAACCATTAACACGATTTCTGTTGCAAAAAGTTGCTGCAACAAAGACATACAGTATTATGCAACAGTAGAGAGAGCTGTGTGTCTCTAACTGCTTAAACTGATTTATCAATCATTGTTATATGATTTATTTACCATCAATTAAACTTGTAGTGTGAAAAGCTCTGAGAATATTCATCCGGGATGGGAGGAGTTTAGGTTTGATGACAGAGAACATCACCTGCTGTTGATTTCTGCAGGATGACTGGTTTAGTGTCAAGTTTTTTTCACCTTATCAGGGAAACCAGAGCCTTTAGTCTACCACATCCCTCAGGAGTTCTTCAACGCTCTGCAGCAGCGTCTGTCGCTGGGATCCAAGAAGAGGAGGCTGCCTAACATCTCAAAGGGTGAGAATTAGTCATTAATGACATAATTGCTGTAACACTGCTCGGCTGGGAAAGTGCAGCAACAAGTGCTTAGCTAAACACGAGCAGGAGATATAACACTAACATTTCATAAGAAAATTATCATGAAAATAAATTAATCTTTTAAATTTGTTAAATATTAAACCAGTTGATCACAAGGTGTTTGGTTTGTGATGTCCCTTTAAATTTCTATTCTTCTATCATTGTGGATGGTTAGAAGAAGAGTAGTTTGTGTATCCATCTAAAAGGTATGAACAGATATGTCTATCTTCATCACTGTGCGTGGATGTCAGCCTTTGTCAGGAATGATGGACTTCCTCTGGGGTCTTTCTCCAAGTACACTTGGCACATCACCAATCTGCTGCAGGTCAAACGCATCTTTGACACCCCAGAGGTAAGTTTTAAAATATATCTAGCTGGATGGGATGACCTGTCAAGTACAGTTGTCTTGCTCTTGTCTTAAAAAGTAGAGGATGGTGAAGGACAGGGTTTAGATTAACCCATTCTAAGGAAGAAGAGAACAACACAGTTTTTCCCCTCTAGTTTAGACATTTCCAGTACATAAAAGTGATGGTTATACTCAAATATTTTTCCTGGAAAAAATTACACAAAGTAATCACTTGACAAAACCACAAAATAAGTCCAGTTGCACATAATGCATCTAATAAAAACTTTCTACTTTTCATTTGCTCATTTCTGCTGGCAAAGTGAACGAAACTGCTTCAGATCCGTCCTGTAGGCTCTGTTGCCTTTTACTCCTCGATCTGAACATTAAGAGCTGAGTTGATCATATTTAATGCAATATAGTCAGAGCTGAATGTAAAGAATCAGATGTGTTATGTTTAAGAAACAGACAAGTTTGTGCACCGTTTATGGCTGCTCGATAATGGAAAAAAAATCATTATCACTATTATTTTGATCGATATTGATATCGCGATAATTCAAATGATTATATTTTAGTTACACAATGCATTTATTTAGTATTTTTGTCTCTTTCAAACAACACTTCATTGATAATTTAGGCAAAACATTCAAACTGAATATAAATATAGGCTACAAATATGTACCTATACTGTATAGCTGTTTTGCAATATTCATAAAATGAATAAAATAGATATACTTTAACATTAAATAAATGGAAAAAATGTAGAAAAAAGACATGTATTCAGAATAAACAATCCAGCTGTTCTGCAGTTCCCCTATAAAGAAGAAAATAAATACTCTTATTTTTATTTTACCCCAAATAAACTTTAAGCTTTAGTGCAATGCTAGAACATTCCAAATCTAACATTTTTGTTAATGACACCCAACAAATTGCATAGATGGAAGCCACTGAAATTAACTTTAACCTTCAGAAATTGTGTAAAAAAAAAAAAAAAAAAAAATTGTTTCAACTCGATTATAGGGGTTTGGAGATTGACACAAAAATTGAAATCACGATCAAATTTTGAGTAATTGCACAGCCCTAGCACCTTTAAACTGTGGATTTGTGACTCATTTAAGTGGATGTAAGAGTAGACATTAGAGTAGACTGTGTGGCATCGCCTGTGAGTTTATTTGCATACAGAGGAGGAAGTGGACACGTAGATGCATGTAGAGATGCTCTGCAGCACAACACCAGCTGCAGGCTGACATTCTTTGGGCAGCTGATTCGATAAGACTGCTCTAGTTTCTAAACTGTTGAATAATAATAAGCTAGCACTTGAGTTTGAGGTTATCTAAAAATGTTTGTCACACCTCACCTCATCTGTTCACCAGCTGCCGTTGGAGGTCACTCAAAGTTTTGTAAAAAACGTGGACGGCTCTTATTCCCGTTTTCGCTGTCCAGAGCCGCCACCTGAGCCAGAAATACCTGATGGATGCAGGACAGATCGGCCGCAAGCGATACGACCGATGGAGCTCCGCACGTTCCTTAAAGTTGGTGGGTGTCATTTGTGGCTTTTTAGTTTGTTTGTAATCACATAAAGATGATGTCTTGCATTGACTGCGCTGTGTTTCTGCCAGGACCGAGCACAACGGATCAGAGGGAAGCCTGTCCGTTTGTAATTGAATGGATCCCCGATGTTCTGCCTCGCTGTCAGATGGGAGAACTCAGGATTAGCTTTGAATTTGGCCATCAGCAGAGCGGCCAGTCTGAGTTTTATGAAAAAATGAGTGCAGCAGAAAAAGGAGGTCGCAACAAATCAGACTGTACCCAAAGCAAAGCCAAGAAGGTTGATGACGTTCTTCAAGTTGTTGTACAATAGCCCTTCGATCTCGTCACTGTGGAGTCTTACATTTACATCTGCAATAGCCACATACAGTATAGAGTATGTGACTTAATATAAAATCAGTGTATTTATGCAAGGTGTTGATATTTAGCAAACTTGTAGAGACAAGTTTAATTTGAATTCGTCTAACTTGAATAAGGCTGCGTGCTGTTTGGGTTTTTCCCGTCTTTCAGCTTGTTACAAAGCTTTTTATGCATTTAAAGGGTGAGCACTGACGGGAGTTATTCTGCAGAGCACGCCGCTCCTCAAGTGCTCTTTAGTCTTGGTAATCTGAGTGTTTCTTCCTGAACTTAATAAAATCACTGTGTGACAAATTGACAGTGTTTGTATTTAATCATGGGACCCTTTACCCCCCATACCACCACCCCCAGTGTGGACAGCCTTAAAACCTATTACTCTAACTCCCTTTTGTGTGGTCTTCCACAAAAATCCCTGCATTAACTTCAACTTATCCAGAATTCTGCTGTTTGCATTATAACCAGAACCCCCCTCATCCATCGCATCACCACAGTTCTACAACAGCTTCACTGGTTACTGATGAAACTTTTCCCCAGATTACTCCCAGATTAACATGGATCCTCTTCTTCACTTTTCTGTCCCTTCCCTTCGCTTTGCCACCTCATGGAGCTCTGGACGTCAGAAGTCTCACCTCTTCCTCCTTTCAAATCCTGACTCAGAACTTGCCTGCTCAAAATTGTAGACTCTTCATAACTTCATCATTCTCTGGTACTTTCTGAGATTTTTTAAATTTATTTGTTCATTTTTAATTTTATTTTACAATTGTGTTATTATTGTGTTATTAAAGGCACTTTTAAATACATTATTATTGTTATTATTATTATCATTATTATTATGATTGAAGTTGCTGACCAGAGCTGAGCTGCTGATGGAGCATAGGTGGAGAGGTTTTCTGCATTGATCTTGTTATGGGGTCCATGCCAAGGGGCAAATTCTGCTGGAAAAGAGTGAAGCCCGGAGTTAAATAATTGTAGTTCTTTCTTCATCCACCAGGTGCTGGCCCCAAAACAGATCTCATCCCATGTTAAAACGACCAACTTCACAGCAGAAAAAAACACGTTTATAGTCTGGTTAAAAAAATAATTTTAGGTTTAATAGGTCAAGTTTACCTTCATGTCAACTGTGAGGGGGGTGAATTTTTTATTTTTATTTATTTTTTTTATAACTCATCCGATTACATGGCATTTAATCTTGAAAATACACAGAATTAGGGACGAATCCTTTTGATTGACAGGCGGCAGACCAGGTGCCGATTTTAGCCGTGCTAATCGTTACCTCCCTGCTAGCTTCCATGAAGGCCTCAGCCTGTAGCAGAGTAGCACAACGGCGGTTTTTAGCTGGTTAACAGCAAGTCTGAGCGTGTCCTACCGTTAAACCACCTATCTTCGTCCATTCCTGTTCACTTCGGATTAGCTCGGTTAGCATTAGCTTGGCTGTCAATCATTTGCCCCGCGGCTCGGAGCGGCCTTGCCTTTGCTCATTTTAGTATTTTCCGGGAGTGACGACACACGTGACACGGCAAGATGGCGACGGTCGGAAACGCCCAACTGGCTTCACAATCACTTTGCCCTATTCAGACATGACTGGATATTACGTCCATTTTTTTCTACAATCTTTGCTCTATGCACAACTCCACTACTTTCTGAACTTAGAGTCTGGAGTTTTCCCCCTGAAAATAAACGCTAGACTTGTGTGAGTGAAATCCGGCTCAAACCGCACCTTTGGGGCCTACTCTCGTGTGGTGGCGAGTTCCCTATGTTTTGGTGTGTTCAGGACGTTACTGGGTGGAGATTTGCATGTTATCCTAGACCAATGACAGAGCTTAGGGCGTAGCGCTCTGTTGGGAGCAATCTTTTTTTTTTAACGTTGACTGGAGCAGACACCAGATTCATCCGAATTCTTGATAAAAATGGCGGATGCAGCAAGGAAAAGAAAGTATTTTGCGATGAAAAGAGCTTTAGAGAGTGAAAACCACGGGTTAATATTGGTTTGACTTTCATCCACCTCTGAGCTTTGAAGGCATGCTTGGGGCTGAAGAGCGATGTGGCCATTAGTCCGAAGGGAGGGGCTCTCAGCTTGAACAGAGACAAAAACGGGGTAACACTCTGAACTCTACCTTTAAGGCCGCTCTGTTTCCTCTCTTTCATTACCGGTGAAATTGATTAATCCAGGTGTGCCTGACTTCACTCAGTAAAACAAGACTTTCTGACTGATCCCATGAGGATGCACAAACTTCCACCAGCAGATGGAGGCAGAAGCTTTCTCCTTTGCCAACATAGTACTGACCAACAAGCAGCATGTGTAACCAGTAAACTGTTTTTCTCTCTGTTGGAAATGAGTCACTATAGAATAAATTGAAGTGAATAACTGCATTTCAGTCTAATTTAATTTGGCTCAATCCAATTTCTTCCCTTCTGGGCATCACAAAATGTGATCGGCATCTCTGGAAACATCGCACATGCTTCCAAAATGCGTCCAAATGTTCATGAATTAATTAAGATTACAAGTTAATACCATGAGAGCATGACGCCAAATTATCTGCACTGCTCAAAATAGCAGCTTGCACCCCGTGTATCTACATCAGGGGTGTAGGCGTTAAAGAACAGTGCCAGCCCGCGGCCTCGTCTTCCCTCGCAGGCCCCCAGGACATCAGTGTGAGTACAGCCTCTGCCTGCGCAGGGGGCCCGGCTGCCAGACAGCTCTGACTCTTACATTTAGCTGTTTATGTAGACTGTCAGTCACAGAGATGGAAGATGCATCAATCTTCTGGAAGGGAATGGCATGCATGTAAGATTGAGAGACGTCCTCCATCATCTGCAAGATGTGTAGCAGGCAGAGCCAAGACCAGAGAGAGGAGGAGGCTGGAAACAATACAAGAAGAAATCTTTATGAAAATGTACTTTAAGTAAATCTGAACCCTTGAACATTATTTTAGTATACATAGCATGAGACAGAATCATTAATTGGCTGCATATATTGGCAGCATGTTGTTCCAGCATCCTCATGGTTCTCATCATGTGACTCAGAGAGGTCATAACCATCTGCACGCAATCACTCCATACACTAACTTCATATTTGCATCCCAGAAAAGAGAAAAAGGAAAAACCTTGAGGAAACGTTTATCATCAGTTAGAAAGGTCAGCATGTTCTGAGCCAAATGAACAAAACACGTTATCCTCCGACTCTCACACCAGCAACACATGCAGCGATCTGGTGTGTAAGACAAGGGGGAAACGAACCTGCCAGCGGGTCGTCTACCTGCCAACTGGAAGAGGAAGATCCAAACTGACTCGACTTGTCAACATCTTCATGATGACTGATGACAAATTGTGACAACATAACATTTCCACTGGCTGGATACAAACGAAACTCACCGTTAACCAGAGGACAGCATCTATTAGATCACCTAGTCAAGACCTCTGAGATCCGTCATCAATCTTTAAGTCGGTCAACCTAATTTAGCCATGTCCTGCATCTCAATTCCTTTAGTGCTCCTCCTGACTTCACATCAGCATGTATTGACTCATATTAGTCTCGATTAACTGGGTTAAATCAGCCTTGAATGATGGATGAAAATGCGGAGGAAGTCGATTATGTCCGGCTGTTTATCATACGAGCAAATAAAGGTATACACAACTGCTAGAATCCAGTTTAGTGCATTCTCTTAAGCCCCGTTTCCACCAGCGGGTCTGGGTCGGGTTGGGCCGGATCGGTCCACGTTTTTTTGCGTCTCCACAGATAAAAACTGGGACGGGTACCCTTATATCCGACCCGACCCAGCCTACTTTTTTGGCACCCTTCGGTAGGGGTACTGATCTAACCGATCCGGACCAAAGAGGTGGAGCTAACGCAAGGCAATACATTGATTTGTTGAAAAATCTCACTTCCCGCATGACCAAGCGTAAAAACAAAGCTGGGGTGACTCCTTTTTTGTTTCTGTCATGTGTGGCGCGGTGTTTTGGTTAAACAGCGTTGCACAGCGATGATGTCACGCGATCACGTAGCAGCGCTGTCCAGCGCCTCCAGAGTAAGGGTACAGGTTGCTGTGGGGACGCAGCGTGAAATCAACACATCCGTACCAAAACCCAACCGATCCGGCCTGGCCCGACCTGACCCGCGGGTGGAAACAGGGCTTTTGCTAACACCTGAGGTACCTTCAAAGGGATACTGTGCAACTTTTAGCCACTAAGGGCACTAAACCTGTATCTTTTCACAGGCCACACAACTGTCGTAAAATTACAGTCTCTATCTGTGTCTTGGAATTGTGTTTGCAGACCACTTTGATTAGGTGTTAGCAAAGTCATTGAGCCGTAAAGCAAAACGCTCTAGGTTGCATGCTCCAATGAGACGGATCCGCTTCTGCAAAGTTACGACGTCTGGTTTTTGAGAAGGGCAGCCTCCTTGTAGCACCCACATTTATCAAATGCTGCATATGACCCCAGACATCATCTATTATTACTTAGATTAGACCAATGCTTGGATCAAAAGTTAGATGGTGCACCTTTAAACTCTCACTCTCATGGTTCATAATGCCTATAAGAGCTCATTTGTGTTCCTCAAATTGTTTTTGCCATGAAAGAGAAAAACAGCAACAAACTCTTATGATCTTAAGACAGATTGGCACTGAGTCTTCACCTTTGTCCTCAATCAGTGAATTGTGATCTATGAATATGCTAATTGAAGTCACATCTCCCCCCGTCAGCAGCTGACACAGTCCTCCTCTGTTTACTCTGACTTTGTTTATGCTGCGCTCTGTTTAACAGTCCAGTTCTGGTTTTCCTTCCAGGGTCACAGTCCTGCAGGTTTTAATGTTTTCCTGCAACAAGATGCCTTTTTTAAATGGACCAATAGTTGTTGAATCACCAAACAGGACGAGAGTCAGACATCTCTGCTTTAGTGCTTCTTCATGTAATTCAGCTTGGGAGTGCCATGAGGATGCTGGTGGAGGTGGAGTTAGAGCATCAAACTCAGCCTATATCTATGTCACGGGTAGCCAAATTTGGTCCTAGTTAAGAGCCAAGGTCCTGCAGGTTTTAGAGATTCCCTGTTTCAACACTCCTGATTCAAATGAATAGGTCATTGAGCAGAACTCGATAAGCAGTTATTTCCAGCCCACCCCCTCTTAATCTCTTTTTGAGACCCCCCGGAGAACCCCCCCGACCTATTTTCCCCCCCCCCCCCCAACCAACCCCCCTTCTGCTACACCCCATCCATTTAATTTAAATCAGGTGTTTAACCTGCAGCCAGTCGGAGTAGATGATCCAACCTCTGATACTTGAAATTATACAAGATTACATGCAAATGGAAGCATCAGAGTGGTAATGCATTCCCTTTCTTTGGCTTTCAACAGTACAGATGCAGGCATGAAAAAGTTCTGCCTTTTTCTGCCAGAAGTGGTGCGGTAATAGTGCACTATCACTGGCTGAATGACTTCTCCTGTGAATACGTCATCATGCAAGTTGTCCAAACTTCGCGTGTGGAAACGTCCTTGTTCTGGGCATTCAGCTCTGAAATCGTTCCCCCTGGGAACACGGGTGTTTCTCTGTGCGATGGAATTAGCAGACAAGTCGCTAGTATAGTAAGTGGCTGGCAGTCGGCAGAAAGGGGAACTTTTTCACTTTTAAGATTTTTAACTCCAGTGTTCCTCCACGGCAGGATCCCAGCCTGCATGGTTGGCATGGTGGTCGCCATGGGGATCTCTTTCGTGTAGGTGGCTGGGGGTCCTGCACTGCGACCATGTGGTTGTGGCATGGACCTCAGTCTGTCCAGAACTGGCTTGTTCCTGCGGTGGCGGCCTCTGTGGTCATGATAGTTGCCAGCGTAGACAAATCCCAAGATATTGTTTCCTAACAGCCGCATCAAGCCAGATTAGGTTTATGTTTGTGTTATTATGTAAAGCACTTTGATTTGATTATACCATATTGGATTTCAACAAATCACAGCAATTACTGTATCCCATTTTCCTGGCAATGTAAAATTAGTACAAAAAGTAAGGAAAATAGTGTTTGGTTGATTATTTCTTCTCTTTGATGATGCTGACTGGTTTTGTGCAATATGCTGTTGGAAAGCCAAATTAGTCACCTCTACAATGGGGTAAACTTATAAGGATCGTGCTTCTGTGGAACCAGTGACTCTTCTCAACGTGTGTGAAGCTCCCTCTTAAAAGATTATTCCAGTCTCTCCTGCAATATTGTCCTGTTTTGTTCACTCTTGTTCTGAGTTTCTTGGTCCATTGAATGACTTCACTTTCCCACAGTAATGAAGAAAAAACACACATTGCCCATTTTTTATTTATGCGTGTAGAAGATCCATATGCAGCCACAACAGCCTCAACCAGGAGGTTGCTACCAATTTCTGGAGATATGAGATCACCACTGGCTTTAGAATCTCATTCCAATATGTCCATCAATCAATTAGGAGCCAATTAGGAGCCAGTTATATATCTGTGACAACACACAAACCTCGAAGCACTTGGGGCCCGATTTACGAAAGGTTTGCGCTTGTTAAAACAGGCGCTATCTTCATTACGCACGCAATAATCCGCCAGAGCTGATTTACAAAGCAGGGCAAAAGGAGGTTTGCGCCTGTTAAGGGGCAAAATAGCGCCGCTGTCCATTTTGCGCATCTGCTCCAGATGAATATGCAAATTGGGCGTTTCTGCCAGAAAGCGCAAAATATTGGGAGGAGACTATGCAAAACCTCAGTTTAACACGCGCAATGTGATCTATTAACCGTTCAACGGAAAGCGGGGGCAAAAAATTGCGTGTAATTTAGCACGTCTGAAAAGCAGGTATAACTGGCAGCTTTACACACTGATGGCTGAAAGAATGCTGCACACAGGACTGCAGACATCGGGTCAGAATCATTTTTCATGATGTGTTCAGGCGACACGTCAAGTTTTCATTATTTAATTAAATAACAATCATCACTGTTTAACACGAGTTAATTCTAGACATGAACCAGAACATCTGCAGCTGCAGCATCATGGTAGTTAAAGCTGACATTATTTATGTCTTTTTATTTTCTTTTACTTTTTGCCAATGGCATATTTTTAAATTAAAATCATCTCCTGCTCCTCCACACCCCAGCAACTGCTGCTGCTGTTCTGAGGTGTCCTGTGTGAAGTTGGCCCCCACCCCACAGAAAACTCAGTGAAAATAACCAGTAACGCACAAACTATTATACTACTTTAGTTTTGCGTGGGGTGGGGGGCAATTACACAGGTCCCGCGGCTGGCATTGTGCCAAAGAGCGCGCAGTCTGTGCGTAATATCAGATCATCTTTACCAGCGTGTCCTTATCCACGTCCTTAAACTGGCCTCTTCTTACGAGCCACAGGGAAACCTGCTGCATCGTTTTTATTTATAGTTATTATATGAAGAGTACATTTGCAAAAACAGGCAAATGCCACTGTGGACAAACGGAGTTAACTGCTTTTGTTGCTGCCCGGTACAAACGTCCTATCTCCATTTACATCATTAAAACCCTCCACTTCATGTGAGCTTGATTTGCTGAAAATATTAAAAGAAATGAAGAGATGTCAAAAGCAGAACTCCATTTTCTAAATGGCGTTTGTCTATTTTTGTAAATAACTCTTCATATTTATCTTATATTCTTTTTTATTTCCTCATTTGTCTCTAAACTAACATCTCTCTATCAGGATAATTTCATTTTCGTTTACCACATGCTCTTCTAACTTTCCGTGGCGCAAGGCGCACGCAAATCCTCATTTAAACCTCTTCCCTACACGCGTGAATCTTTGAATCCCCGCAAACCTAAAATACAGCGCACCATTTTTTGCAGGCAAAGACATAGACTCGCAATTTATTCTTTGTAAATCAGGCCCTTGAATCTTTAAACGAGTGATACCGCCAGGAGAAAACATCTTTTCTTTCAAATACCCATATTTACCACTAGATGTCAGTAATTCTTACATGCTGGACCTTTAATTTCACTGAGCTGAGAGAATGGACTCCACCACATGCTCCAAATCTCATTTTACCAAACTTGAAAAATTCCCATACTGATGGAGATGCCAACAAGTTAAAATGAATTAAATATTTGCGCAACATTTGATTGGAAACTGCGTGTGAATCTTTGAACTCATAGAAACAGTTGGTATCAGCAAAACAATGTGTTTGTAATTTCCATCAGTGTTTTGATGAATCCCTTTTTGTGCAACTCAGCTGCCACACTGCATCATTTACCACAGCCCTTCTTCTTTAATGATACACGCATTCCCCACTTCACATGCAAACTTTCTCTCTTCTCCTCTTCCTTCAGACTGCTTCCTGATGGTTGGGCTGAGCAGAGTCATCATCAGATCCATCAGTGCACAGTCATTGCCTGAGGAAACATGGGCCAATTATGGCCATAAATAATAATGGGAGAGCGCATCTGGCATGATGACTGATGGGCCTCTCTCGCAGCTCATTTACATGGCTTTTGTGTGGCCATCAGCAGCTTCACTCTAATGTAATGCTCAGAAAATGAGCCTTTCAGATAATATTGTGTGATTCGAGGGAGGAAAAACGGCACCAGGATGGCACTTATGTGCAGACATGGACAAGAAACAGGGAGAGAGTGAGGATAAAAAGGTCTTAATTGTTCCTTTTTATGTTGCCATACATGCACTTCCTTCCTGTAGATGTGCAGGCTTTTGGCTTCTGTGCTTGTGTGTTAGACAAAGAGATGTCCATCCATCAGCATCAATTACCGTGACATGAAGGGAGCTCGACTGTGTCTGTGTGGTCAGGTAACAAACCAACCACCTTCCACAACACCACAGATACCTTACATGTGCCTGTCAGACACTTGTCCACCTGTCTCGCTTCCTTAATGTCTTCCATTTCATTTTCTAAAGAGCAAAGTGAAAAATGATCGAGGTGCTCCAGAACTCAAATTGGTGGTCAGTTTTTAATTTTGTAACATAGGTGTCAACAGAGCTCAGAGGATCTTTAATCTGTCCTTGGGTCGGTGGCAGCCTCGAGCCAGAGAACAAAAGGCTGCAGCATGCTGACGTGTGTCCCAAGAGCTGATAAGCCCGGTTGTTAATGGTGTTAGGGTAGATTTCATTACCCCTTCCAGACTGGTCTCATTAAATAAACATCCTCCTGTCACATCCCTCACCCTCAGAGTGGAGGAGGCAGGAGAAGTGAGAGCAGGGGAGGTACGACCGGGACAGACAATAAAGTGGAACGTTAATAAAAAACTTGTCAAAGTTGTAAAATGTATGTTGGCATCCACGCTGAATAAGGGTTTTTTTGTGGACAACAACATTGATTCAGGGAGAAAAAAACATTTCAGCTTGAAATTTTGCAGCGATGTTCACGGCACCCAGAGGACGGATCCCTCAGGTTTTGTTCATGATCACTAAAAGAAAAATCCTGCTTCTGATTTTTTTTTCCTCCAGCACCATCAGTCAGTTTTGACTACATCAAATGTTCCTTGGTGGTTCTTTTGAATATTATAGACAAGCAAAATGCAGTAATCCGATCTGGCTTTTTCCACCTGAGTCAGTTAACAAGCTTAAAGCCCTTCCAGCTAATTTCTTTGAACGTGTTATTTATTACCTGCAGATTGGACTGTTGCAACTCTCTATTCTTTGGGTTGGACCAGTCCTCTGATCATCGTCTCCATCTGGTTCAAAAAGCAGCCGCTGCTGACTGGTAGCTACGAAAAAGAAGGAGGAAATAACCTCAGTGTCAAACTAGCGTCTCTTCACTGGCTTCCTGCTACTTACAGGATCTGGTTTAAAATGTAAAATTTTTGTTTTTAAGTCACTTAATGACCAAGCTCCTTCTTATCTTTCTGAACTGTTGCTTATTCACGCTCCTGCAAGAACCATGAGGTCCAGTTTTCAACCAGTTTGATCCACTCAAAGGATGAAACTAAAATCTGGAACCTTTTTGTAGAACAGGGGTAGTCCAGTCCCCAAGAGCTACTATCCTCCAGCACACCTGAATCAAATGGCTGAAACAGCTCATCCACATGTCACTCAGCTCTGCAGAGGCCTCGTAACGAGCCATTCATTTGAATGAAATTTAATAATAAATACTTTAAACTTTGCCACATTGCTGAACGATAGAAGTGTCCAGCTGTTCTGTGGGAAGATTTCTATTTTTGTTTTATAATCAGTGGAGAACCTAAACTATTTTTTAAGTTATTCCTCTAAACTTCACCCAAAAATTGCTGCAAACTATATGCACTAAAACCAAAGACTAAAAAAATTGGACGTTGTATCCGGTTACGTCTGAAGAGGGGAAAGTGAAGCCAGGTGGGCGTTTCCCAGCTTCGCCATCTTGTCGTGTCATGCGTGTCGTCACTCCCGGAAAATACGAAAATGGGCAAAGACAGGACCGCTCCAAGCTGCACCAAGCTGCAGGACAAATGATTGACAGCCAAGCTAATGCTAACCGAGCTAATCCGAAGTGAACAGGAACAAACAAAGATAGGCAGTTTAAAAGTGAGGCACGCTCAGACTTGCTGTTAACCAGCTAAAATCCACCGTTGTGCAACTCTGCTACAGGCTGAGGCCTTCCTGGGAGCTAGCAGGGAGCTAACTATTAGCACGGTTAAAAACCGCCACCCGGTCTGCCGCCTGTCAATCAATAGGTCAAGGTAAACTTGATCTAAACCTAAAATGATTTTTTGAATCAGTCCGTAAACATATTTATTGCTGCTATAAACATGTTTATTTCTGCTGTGAAGTTGGTCTTTTTAACATGTAAGTCGATGGGGGTTTGCTCTATTTTGGAGCCAGCCCCTAGTGGATGAAGAACTACAATTAAAAACTACAATTATTTAACTTAACTTCCTGGCTCCACACTTTTCCAGCAGAGTTTGCCCCTTAACTAAAAAGTTAGTTCAGATGCCGATAACAGTGTCTTTTTTCAGATCTTGTCAGCACTTGCAGAACTGACACGGTGTAGTGGAATTTGGAAAAATATGTCACATTCTTTAAATGTATTATCCTATGTGAAAGTGTCACTAATTGTTACTTTAATATTCATTGCACTTTACACGTCTGTGTCTTCCAATGCAACATTTAATCAAAATTTAGCCTGTGAAACTTTAAACTAGCAGATATTTCAGGGTTTTTTCTCTATTTTTTTCTACATTATTTAGTCGTCTACACTCTCTGCATCAGTTTTTGTTCTGCTCATTGACCCTTACTCATCTACCCATTTTCCACACCATTACCCATTTTTCCTGCTTCCACTCCACATCTCTTTCTTTCTCTTCCATTATTTTTTTTTCTTTTTGCAATTCCCATAGCTGCAAGTGTGCCCCCCTCCCTCCCTCCCATCATCAGACCTCACCTGACCCTGTGTGGACTCTCCCTCCACCTTCTCTGTTTCCTCTGCTCTGACTAATCGATGCCATCATCCTCTATACATCTATCAGGGTGCTCTCATTGTTTTGACGTCTAGTTAATTCTTGGCTCATGATTTATCAAATTCTTATTACCGCTTGCTGAAAGCCTCATTCATTGTCCTGATGTATGGTAATGATAGTCCTGGTGAGGCTGCCTGAATCGCAACAAACCCACTCATTTTTTTTTTTTTACTCTTCCTCTCCTTCCTCCTCCTCCGTCCTGTTATGATAGTCCTTTGCAGCCTTTTGCAAATTGTTTTTATTTAGCTTTGCACATGCCGCTGTCCTGGCTCATCTTGATATTACATGCAAATACATAAATCATGGAAAATGCTTTCACTGCCAGCTGTTACACATTCTTGGTTTTTGGGTCAACAACAAACATATCACACAATATTTTGGGAATGTTCTTGTTGGGAATGGCTTAATGCTGAGAGTGGCAGCGGATCAGGTGGGAGAGTATCTGATAACTGAAGGGTTGATGGTTTAAAGCAAACTTTGGGACAAACATAAGACTCTTTGCTCATGTTGCCTCCAGTGGCAGCAACTATGTATGATAGTTGGAGGGGCTGATGGTGAATTGGCAGCAATGTTTCAGTCTGTGGCTACATGTGTAGCTATGGAGAAAAGAAATAGTGGATTCAAACATCGACGACAAACATCAGTTCAGTTTAATGGATATATCATTCAATCAATGAGAACAGGCCATTCAAGACAGTTGGATGGGATTTCTTTAGTCTTGTCTGTTCCACAGGTGACTACATTTTTAAATTTTTGTCAGAGCATTTAATTAATTGGCTGCAATCGAGAAGTGAAGGATATTTTAAGCTATATAGTAAAAAATGCTCCTAGAAAACATCATCCACCCTAACTTTGAAGTGTTGCACTTAAAGTGGACTGGATATTTTCACATATTGGGGTGTACACTTTATCTAATCTTTGGCCAAAATATGAATATGGAACATTTTTATTAAAAGCCATATTTCTAAAAAGATAATACCTCTATGAGGCATTTGGAGGGGTGCAGAATGAAAGTACATTTCCTTTAAAAAAAATTACATTCAGCCTGAAAATAAATAGGAAATAAATTTGAACGGGTTTGACAATGGAATTATGTTTATTATCTACAAGCCAATACACGCCACCATTGCGGGTTTCCAGATACGATCTCTGTGTGGCAACAGTATGTTGGGCACAGTTAGGCTGGTACAGGGAGAAACAGTGGAGTGGGCAAGTCAAGCAGCTGCTTCAGAGCAGAAAGTAATAAAGCCAATCTGACAATTTTTTCTCTAAACATAAATAAACATACGTTCGTTTAAAATTGTGACAACTTATTTTAAAATGTCCATGGTGTATGGTCACAAGATTGCATCATCTTGATTAAAATGTTAAATACTTGATATGGCTTACATGCTGCAAGTCAGAGTCTGATATAAATATAATGGCTTAAGGACGGTGGGAGGGATATTTGTTTCTTTTTCTTTTGCATGCTCCGCATTTCATGACACTTTTAAATGCACAACATTTACTGCTTGACTTTTAAGTTGATGACTTAAGTGACATATATAAGTCTTTTATCTTGTACCTTTTTAGCTTTCAGAAAGTCTGTTAACCTTCCACCTGGAGGTGGGTGCTCCTGCTCTACTTTTCTCTTCCTTCCCCCTTTTCCCCTCTCGTCTTGTCCATCCTTGTCTTCAGCCTTGAAGGACAGACACTGGCATAGAGGAGGTCAAGCATTAGCACAGCTATCTAATCGCTAGCGCTGCTCCTTTCTCCTCCTCTTCTCTGACAACTCATCTGTCAACAGGCTGGCGGCTTTGGCCTCTCCATTAGAGTTGTGGCACCTGGGTATTTCTCAGTCCTACACACACACACACATACACACTTCATGCATCTCCCTGCCCAGACACCCTCGTTGTGAGCAGGGAGATCAATGCTGCCAGCTCCGAGCATCATTTGTCACAGCGCTGCCCTTCAGCTCCTCCTCCTTTTTCATTCTCCCTTTTTCCCCCTCACCTCTCATCCCTTGTTCAGCTGACTGTTTAAATCTTTCGGCTCATGTACTTGTTCCACTGTCAGCCACCTTAGACACTTCCCTGCTGTTTAGGTTAGTCAGTGGAGATTACAACAGTCTGACTGCGGGACACTTTTTAACCCTTTATTTCACCGTTATTTAGCCATGATGAGCAAATTCTTATCAGCAACAATAACCTGGCCTGAGGAAGTACTCAGACTCAAACTACTCAAATAAGTTAACTCAGTGACGTATTTCAATGAAGTTAATAGATTTTCAATGTGGGTGTTGTCCATGTGTCTTAAACCTCCACATGATGATTTTATACACACTAAAAATTGCTGGGTTAAAAAGGGACCAACACATTTTTTTGGGTTACTTCAACCCAGATTTTTTTTTTTCAACCCAACTTTTGGGTTGAATATTTGACCCAGAAGTTGGGTTATGTTGACTCCAATGTTGAGTTATTAACCTAGAAGTTGAGTTAAGTATTCAACCCAGAAGTTGGGTCAAAAATAACCCATTATGGGTTATTTTTTACCCTGCTGCTGGGTTAAAAAGGGACCAACTAATTTCTGGGTTACTTTGAACTAGCCTGATACACCAGCTTGACTAATGCCATGTATGAGATACACAGCCATTCAGTCTGGGTTCCCTCCACTGGGAAATGATTTCTACTCCGGTAAAAAGTTGACCGGACGAATCACAGCATGGGAGGCGGGACTTTACAATACGTCTTTTTCGGTGACTCACTTCTCTAACCATAAACAGTCAGAATGGCGGCTACAGAGGAGTGAATATATAACGATGCCCTTTCTGATGTCTTAATGAACTGCAAATTTCCTTAAACCCTCAACAATTTGCTGCTCTGAAGGCTTTCCTCCATGTTTTTCTTTTAGAAGAAGACGTTTGTGTCACTTCCATTTTTCTCTGATATGGTTCTGTCTGGTTCACTTTCCTCCTGTTAGTCCCGCCTCTTATCTTGCATTGGAAATCAGTCTCCAGCGG
This sequence comes from Atherinomorus stipes, assembly GCA_023101725.1. NCBI lineage: Eukaryota > Metazoa > Chordata > Actinopteri > Atheriniformes > Atherinidae > Atherinomorus > Atherinomorus stipes. The sequence continues at coordinate 228,858 of JALJCO010011227.1, read as the reverse complement.
AAGGAAACCTAGACTGACTTGCCGTGTATCTCATACATGGTGTTAGTCAGGCTGGTGTACCAGGCTAACTCTAAAACCAGAAAATTGGGTAATTTTTTTGAGCCAACTTTCGGCTTGAATATTTGACCCAGAAGTTGGGTTATATTGACTACAATGTTGGGTTATTAACCCAGAAGTTGAGTCAAGTATTCAACCCAGAAGTTGGGACATAAACAACAACCCAAATGTCTGGGTTGAAATAACCCAGAAATTAGTTGGTCCCTTTTGAACCCAGCAGTTTGACCCAGGAGTTTTTAGCGTGTACAATGTCTTAGGGGTTCCTTGGACCATGCTTTTCTAGACACCTCTGGTGTTGTCCCATAATTCTGCTGGAGCCACTCCAAGTTAGGTGATGGCACAAAGTTATCTGGTCAGCATATTGCCCTTTGAACAGAAGAGAAGTCTGGAAATACTTGAGTTTGACATGTTTCGTCAAGTATCTCTTGTAATAAGTCAATCAGCTTTTTCATTTGTGTCATGGCCGCCCACTGATTCTGAATCCAGTCACATTTATGTTTACTTTCAGCTCCTGAAGGTAAACTGCAGTTGCTCCACCAGCGAGCTGCTAACTGTGACGAACATCCCCTTTTATTCGGACGTGTCCCCTTCCCATTGTTTCACTCCCCACACTCACTTCCTCTCCTCATACTCTTACAGTAAGTTGAAAGGAAATGAGTAGGGGAGAGGTGACGACATCTACAGGTCTTTATGTCCCACCTTCTTGTGTGGTCTATCATTTGCTGATCTCCTCTTTAATTGAAACATTCCACTGGCTAGGACCATGATGAGCATCACGGCCGCCCTCAGGACAAGTGTCTCTGTTACTGCTGTAAGTTTGCAGCAAAACTCCTGAAAAAATTATCCATGTTTTTGTCCTGGTTGTGATGTATCAGAAGCTCAGTGCAAGACTTGTACACTTCATTTCATCTTTGGCCTAAAAAAATGAAGATAAATGAAAGTAGTTGTTTTGTGTTGTGGAAAGTGGCTAACATAGACGCAGTGGAAAAAGCTCAGTTTAAATAACACTTATTTTCATGAGTGCTACTGGGGTATAAACTTAAATTTTGCTTTTTTAGAGTCACAGTTCAGTTTTCTCTTAGAACTGGGCTGCCTGTTGCCGCCAAAAACAACTACTGGGAGTAATGACACGAACCAGAGAAATAAAGTTATTGGCCAGTTAACAAGTTGAAGACAATAATTTGAAAAAAGTCAATGGAAATAGTCTTAGAAAGCTCAACGCTGTTCATGATTCTCATCTCTTATTATCCACTCTGTTTCCAGCAATAAGACATCCAACTGGAGAACAACCGCCTGTTGCTTATTTAGACCAAGTGGCAACATCCGGTGGCAAACTATGAAGCCAATGCAGAAATCTGGAAAAGTGCTGGATTGTAGTCTTTTTTTTTTCTTTTTTATCCACTAGAGCTTCAAAACAGAGCAAATCCCCACCTTCACGTTCAGCTCTTCAGACTTGACAACCTGCAAAGATTTTCATGCCAAAAGTCAATACATACAGATATTAATTAATGTTTATTTCCTCATATTTTGTTGAAATTTAGTTCTTATTGTTCATCATCACACCCGTTTGCATAACAATCACATCATCCATCATCATGAAAATATAAATTTAAACAAATCATATATCTCAGCACTGATCCCAGAGGAGACTTAATCATCCTTTACAACACTGACTCCAGCCCAGGACAACGACTTCTCAAAACAAAGCAGGAGCCTTTTGTGCACTCGATATGGAGCGTTCAAGCCTCATGTTTGAAGCGCCGATGAGGTCTGTTTGTACTCTGCAGCTGTGTAAAGACATCTACAATGAGAACAATGGCATCACCACAAAGGAAATCCAGCCAAACAACTTGTCAGTTCTCATATTGCAGCTGAACAGAGTTAATAGCTACATACAGTATTTCCAGATAGCAGGATTATAATATGAAACCCTCTTTAAACCCCCTTAACTGCGCAGAACTTCATTGTTCCTTATGGGAGGTTTGGCTCCTGCTAAATTAAACTAAGGATTCTTTATTCAATTGCTTTTAAGAAGTGTTGCAGTTACATCAGCTGTTATTTTATCCCAGAATAAACTTTTTCGGAGACATGATGGACCCATAGCATGACAACTAACAAGGGTTTAAAGAGACACATAGAGACCAGAAGAACAGGTTGCCAAATTCACTGACTGCAAATAATGACTTGAGAGAGACTTTTTTCTTTCTTTTGAAAGACACCACTACTTAAAAAAAACTAATTTGGGTAATCTTTGCTAATTTTTCAGGTGCCATTTTGATATTTATTAGTGTGCATCTCTTCTAAAGCAATGGGCTGCATGCCGAGATATCTGTTTACATTTTTAAAGTGGAAAAGGGAAGGGTTTTTTTTGGGTCATGTTTTGCAAAGAAAATACAGCATTTAAAAAAAAAAATTATTATAGAACAACCCATCTAGACCAGAAAGGGGCCTGACTGCTCTACATGTATCACACTTCATTCATTTGAGGAATTAAATATGGGGGTGAAATTCCAGTGCAGGATCTGCAGGATCTGAAGTCATCAGGCAGCACCGGGTCAAATGGTGATTCAGGAAGGGACCTCCGTGTTGGTTTTTATCCTCAAGTTACCCTAATTCTCTTTCTGAATGTCTTGCTCCAGCTCTCTTTCTGTTAACCGTCAGAGGAACCTGTCTTCTGCCAAACTAAGCAGTCTTTTGTTGCCAGCTTGGGTCACATCACGTTGGAAGTGATTCAGAACTGCCTGTTAGTTCTGGGCAAAGTGAGGACAAGCTGTCGCCTTCTATCGATTCCTCTTTAAGAGTGAAGCTTGATGTCAGAATGTTGCTGTTGCTGCACAAACTGTGTTTATAATTATTTTTAATACAGGTAGGTTCTGGATGTTGTCATAAACTGTCCAAACTGTGCTGCAGATGTTGGCCTTGTGGTTATAACTTGTTTAAATGGCAAGAAATGTCAGCTGGATGGATTTATGGACCCCATTGTCTGCTGTTCAGCAATTTGATGACACACGAAAAAGCCTAATTTTGAAATCATATTGAGTAAACCCGAGGCACTCTATAAACAACATGGATTTCAACAAAAACTGCGAACTGTTTTGCATGATACTAATCAGCTTATCTCACAATTAATAGATTTTCTTGATAATTTCATCTTTTTGTGTCAAAACTGTATGCATATGAGGGGAAAATACACAGTGAGTTTAGACTCGAGCCTAGTCTAGGACCTGACTTAAAGGCTAATCTATAGTTGTCTGTAAAGTGCTCTATGTAGGTTACGGAGAGCCCTCTAGGTTGAGAGAGAACCTGTCGGACAGCCTCTCCGATCTCCAGCTGCACGAAATATCACAACATAAACACTGGCAGCGCCATTTTTAAAACACTGGCTAGCCCACGAAGACGCAAAGATGACTCCAACCGAAAAACATTTGGGTGAAGAAGTGAGCAAATACCAAAATCTCTCCATCGTCTCAGCTGCAGCAGCAACAACAGTCTTTTTCTCAGATGCTGTCCTACTCACTCTAACCGGAAGCAAAACACCCACAAAGGGTTACCGACCATTGGCATCATAGGATTAGGCCAGTCTTCCGTAGTGACCCCTACTGATTGGGAAAGGTGATTGCACTGTGTATCCAGCACCATGATGGAGAACTATGAAGACTCGAGGGGTCTGCGTGGTTACGCAGTTGGATAACGCATTAAGAAGTCGGAGCTGTAGCCTTAAGCTACTCGTGTGAACTGATGATATTGCCCTGAGAAGAGAACAATGAATAAGTTAAGCAGGTAAAGTAAACCAGCCTTATCTGTGGTGGTTCCCAACCTAGTTTCCTTAACGACCCCGCTTCATGCACCTGCAGATCCCTCCACCATCCCACCCTGCTACATGCTGAAACCATGCTTTGATTTTATGCTTTAGGTTGCTTTTCACCACCAACCATGCATTCTGGATAAGTCCAGTTCTTTCCTTTTAATAAAACCAAAGTTAAGGTAACTATCAAGATATAGCCTTACATTTTCTTATTGGGGATGTCTGCAATGTGGCTGTTCTCAGACATGTTTCATTAATGGATTGGTGCAGGAAAAATCAAGGTCACTATGATGGTATTGAACTACTCTACTACTGTAGCTCCAACCACCCATGACCCCACAAAACCCACATGGATGGAAAGTTACTGGATGCGCAAGATGTGTGGAAGTAGTTTTTATTTTTCTTTTATCTTTGACAAGGGATATTTTTTGATATTGATTAAATATTTACTTTGTTTTTGGCTCTGTCTGAGCAAAACGTCTGAACAAAACATCCAACTGATAAAAAAATGTAAATGGAAAAACCTCAGCTTGTGTCTGTGTGGACACAGGCTCTGTTCAGTCAAAGCCTGCCTGTTCAAGAGTATCAATAAATATCTGTATTGATAAGCAGCATTGATAATGGTATCATTGTCAATAAAATCACAACAATATCCCTAATAAAGATCCACAAGAGTTAAAGGCGTTATAGAAAATGTTTCTTTCAACAATCTTTGCAATATTCGATAAAATTGGGTTCACTACCCCATACGCTGTGATTAAATAAAAGCTTTAAATATATAATAAATATTATCATACATCGACTGTGAAAGTAATTGGACTGAAAAACCTCCGCCAATCATCTCTGCATTCCTTATATTTTTCAGTTGTCTATTGGCTCGTCAACCACTTTTACTACCGTAGTAAGAGTGATTGACGGTCAATTCAACCAGTAAGAGGTGAGACTGATCAATAAGGGTGATTGATTGGTGAGAGTAATACTGTGTGCCGGAAACGGCACACTCGTCTGAGGTATACAGTAGGTAGCTAACATCATTCTGCTAGCAGTTAGCGACATTCACACAATGATGTATGTTTACTTGCGTTTGTGACATGATGGAGAATCTGTACCTGCTGTCTGCTAAACACCGGAGTGACTCGTGCACGTTATTCTGTGGCCGGGGGAGGGAGCTGTGAATCCAGCAGGTTGGTCTTAAGCATGCGCATTATTCAAACACTCACTAACAGTCTCTGCCTACTGAAATGCCGAAACATCTTCTATAGCACCTGTAAGATTGGTCTGAACTCATTTCCAGGATGTGATGGTCCATCCCAGATGCCTCCGAGTCCAGAGAAGCTTCTGGCCAAGGTTCACATACAGCTGTTTTTTGCACAATAAACTTTGTGAACATAATTCTGTTTCCAGAGTTAAGTTGTGCTGATGCGGTTCTACTGGCTATTCATAAATGTTATTGATGCAGGTCCGTCTGAGGGATCGGACATCACAGGTGTCCAGTTAAGACTCGCTCTGTCGTCCTTTACACACTGGAATTCCTTCAGCTTGTTTTAATTGGGGATGTTCCATATTGGCTTTTTTACCGATATCCCATATCTGATTTCCAATATTTCCAACTTTAAATTTTTAATATCCCATATCAACCTATATCGATATATACAGTCAACTGTGAGGTTGTATCTCTCATATTTTGAGAAATACAACTATATTATGGTCCGACAGCAGAGATCCCAAAATATCCTTATCTCAGCCAGAGGAGTTCATTTTGGACATCTAGCTGCCGTATATCAGATACTAGCAGGTATTAGCCAACATGTGGATAATTAAAATGTTTCTGACAACTTGGCAATTTACCCAACAACTTAAAACCAGACATATTATAAGCAGCTTCAAAGCAAGTCAGTCTGTAGCAGCAGCAGCTGGACTGTAGTCGCATGACTCTAAAAGGAATGCTGGGAAATGAAGTTCTTCCAGAATAACAGGGACTTTTCTACGGTGCTGATGGAACAAAATCTTGCGAGATCTTGTTCTGTTGCGATGTCTAGCGAGATTTCGTTAATGAAAATATCGGTCTGAGAAAACCGATACAGATATTCTCCAATATCACATTTTAATGCCAATATCGGCTGATTATATCGGTAGGTGGATAATATCAGACATCCCCAGTTTTAATTATTCATTGATATTCTTCAGGACAAATATGCAAATCTCTTTCAATCTTTTCTTTGAGGATCATTAGTTTGAAACTTTTCAGGATTTTCTTGTGCATTTCTTGACAAATTAAACATCATCTGTCCATCTCTGTATCCCAGTCTCTGCCTTTCATTGATACTGGTTTTGTACCAAATCATGATGTTTTTATATTTCATATTTTTTTCTTTATTTCTTTTAACATTATAGCTCTGAATTGCCGCCATTCCAACTTCTTTCGAAATAGGTTTCAGGCCTGAAATGAAAAAAGTGGATGTACAATAATTAGAATATTATCAGATTAATCAAAGGCACTTTTAAAAACTGCTGGACCAACAATCTAATGGTTTTAAGTTGAAAAAATATTATTCATGATGCATTATTTTCTCAGGTTTCTACTCCTGCATGTTGAGTCTCTCTGCTGCCCCTGCCTGGTCTTCACTAAGAATGCTCCTTCCCTTCTTTCCTTCTCTGCTCCCCTCTCCTCCCTTAAGTCCACCAGCTGGCCCATTCCTCAGTGTTATTATTGGATTTCAGAAAGCCATGAGGGAGCATATATCACATCTCCCTTCGTCACCCCTCCCCTCGTTCACACTCATTCTTTCATTCATCTTTTTTCCTTTTTAATAACTCCCTCTCTGCTCTTTGGCCATTAATAAAGATGAACTCACTCTGCTGTCGCCTCCTGCTCTCATCTTTCTCGCTATCTCTGTCTCGCAGTCGTCTTCTTTCTCTCTGCACTTTATTGAGCCTCTTCTTAAAAGCTCACCCCTCCATCTCACATGCCTCCCCCCTCATTCCTCCAGTTCACCCTCTTCCTCCCAGTCTGCCCTCTGTAAAAAGCTCTTGTCTTCCCTCCATTCCCCTCACCTCTCTTTTCTCCTTCAATTTCTCTCCGTCTGACACAGCAGTCCATCATGTGCTGGCCTCTGGACGCCGGCCTCCCCTCTGACGCTCTCATTCATCAGGACTTTGAAAAGCAGAAATCACTCTCTCCTCTCCTCCGCTGGCCGCTGCCACTTATTGCGCTATCCATCACACCTGGCGGATGATCAATACGAGCCCTTCCCCTCTGCCCCTCCTTCTCCCCTCTGCCCCTCTCTCTCAACACATCTCCCTCCTCCTCCTCCTCCTCCTCCTCTTACATCTTCTGTGCTCAGCAGTGCATTTCTTTTACATTCGGCTCTCTACAGCCCCGCTTTGCGGGAGAAAACCGAACCTGTCAGATCTTTTAGGCACCTGAAACGTGGAACAAGATGAGAGTAAAATGTCAATAGCAATCCCACTTGATATGGACATTTAATTCAACTATCTTGAAGGAGATCTTTTTTAGGGGAAAGTCCTTTTATGCCAAATTATACATCAGATTTTCTCTAATGAATCTAAAGCATGTACTTACAGATACATTTTACTTTATTAGTTTATACTTCAATAACTGTCTTTTAGCAACACTGCAAATGTCTGAGCTGAGGAACTGTTAAAGTCCTGAAAGCTGATAGTTTTCAGTTGGTTGCAGGTCTGGACTACAGGCAGATCAGCTAAACACCTGAGCTTTTTTAAAATTATTGTTATGTTTTGCAACAGAGCGATGATGTAATGTGTGCAAATTGTGGCTTGGTGTTGTAATTCAGAAAGAAGCAAGATCTTCCGAGCTAAACAAATTGTATTGGGATATTATAGATATGCTATACAGCACATTTCATACAAGACAACCTAATGCGCTATACATGATCAAATGAAGTTATATTTGATACAAACTGACATCATAGGAAATGCTTCATCATCATGATTACATCAATGTACATACCTGTATATGAGAAAATAAAAGAAAGAAAAAAAACTCCATCTTAATTAAATGTGGATGGGAGAAATAAAAGTTTAAAGATTCGATGAATAAGTAATAGGGTTTAAAACAGACTTCTGTCATGATCTGCAGGCTTCCGTCTGTTTAATTTCTAATCTTTTTTCAGTTTTGAGTTATCTGTTATTTCCTGTTTTATTTTGTAGAATTTTTCTCTTTGTATATTGTGTGAATTTCACTTCCTGTTTCTTTCTTTCAGTCTTTGATTGTCACGCCTGCTTCTTGTTTGGTATTCAGTCTCCCTGCATATATGCTGCAGGTTTTCCTTAGCCAGCTCGTGTCAGTGATGTTATGGAAGCCGTGTTTCTGTCATCAAACCCCCGTAACTTCTTTTAGCTTCTTTTGTAGCTTCTTTGTTTTTCCTTGTTTGCCTTTTCTTGAGCTGTGTGTTATTTTGGATATCCTGTCAGTGCTGCAGCTAATTAAACTTTAACCCCTCTGCCCTCCTGATTCTGTGTCTCACTTTACATTAAAACCCCCCCATACATCTTGACACTTTCAGATTTTCTGGTAGTTTGTTTCAGATATTAGAAGCAGGAAAACTTAACTTGGATTATTCTTTAGTTTCAACTCTCTGGATAGAAGGAAAACTTGACCAATGATATGGCTCACACGAGGGGCCTTTATAACCCCCACACCCACAAAGGGGCCCAAACCGCCCCTTTTCACCCAAAAATTGGTTTTTTAAAAGCAAACTTGACGGGAAAATGTGCGGTCTCTCATGTTAACTCTGACCCATGCATACGCAGGTTTTGGAGACTGGGGAAACTGGCAACACAGATGGTGAGGTGGGGAACTGAAGCCACACGGCATCATGATTCCCCTGCTGGCAGCGTGGGGTCCTGTCACTTGTATCTAACATATTGTGCCCTGGCTGTTTGCCTGCCAGTATCTTCTTCAGCAGAGCAGTTAGAGCACATGACTTTTACACAAGAGACTTGGGATCGAACCCCGTCGAGGCTCTCCTTTTGTCCTGTCACACTCAAATGTTTATTTCCCCCTTAGTATAAAATTTCAATCGTATTGGCTTTATAGGATTCAAAACAGCAGCGTTATTTATGCTGCAGGTGAGCTGAAACTATAAGAACCTTTCAAATAAATAAAAAGGTCCGTAAGCAAACTTATATGTTAAATCAACTTTTCATCAAAGTTTTCTCACCATCATCTTCATCTACCAGTGATCATCATGGTGATATATTTACCACATTGATACATAGATTCTGACAAGGTGCGCAGCAGTCAGACTGACTGATGTATAAATATATTAATACAGTGGGGACACTAATAATGCTGTGCTTCGGTGCTGCTGGAGGACCTACAGATGGGAAAATTAGAAGGGAGCGCGTTTTCAGGATTTCCTGGCCCAATGATGATGATGATGATGGCCGGCTAATAATCACATGTACTTTTTCAGCGCTTTTGTCTATAAACTGGACCCAGAAGACTGACCACCGAAACACCCAGACGCATCAGCGGCTGCTGACCACAGCACGCTCCGTGGTGGAGCCATCAACCTCACTAAAGACTGGCGGAGGTGCTTGCAGGCGAGGGGAGGGCACAGGAGGGGGAATCGTGCTGCACCACACCAAACAGGTGTTCTGCACACAGTCGCTCTGACACAGCGTTTCCTCCACAGCGACTTCTGGAACAGACCTCTGTTGCATCATTCACCACCATAACAACCTGCTGTCACTCAGCAGACTCCATCTGTGTTTCTTGTGACGCCCAAATAAAATGATTTTGTGAGGCTCCACTTCACCAACAAGCACCTCCACTTCAGTCTCTGCGAAATTGCGTTTTATTGTCTTTTCGGTCGCCACGATTCGGTTTTAAATGCCTCAGATCATCTGGCTCATTTATATGCAGAAACACTCCATGAGGTTATTATTTTTGAGACTATCTAGCCTGGTAGAATGTGGGCGTGTAGGAGGCGGGATATGAGCCAAATTCACCTGCGCAAACTTCCAGGCAGAGTGTGATTTATAAAGGAGAAATTGCTTAAATCTGTGCGTACGCACGGTTTTATAAATCTGAATATTTTTTGGCGTACGCAAACTTTTGGTTTTGGGCGTACGAACATTTTAGTAAAGATCCTACGCAGTTTTATAAATGAGACCCCAGATACATTGGACCAGAACCATTCATAGCGTACTTGTAGACCAACATAAATATTAAAAGTCAATTCCCTGGCCCACAGAAAGCTGGTGTAGAGATCTCAGAACCAGTAATATGTTCTCCTTTTTGGTTTTTAAGGACATGAGTTGCGGGATCTTGGATTAGTTGCAATTGTCTGTGAGTTTAAGTGAAGTTTTTCCAAATCATCAGTCCCCTTATTAGGGCTGGACAATTAATTGAAATTTGATGGTGATTTCAATTTTGCCTTCTCACGATCATAAAAACACTGTAATCAAAGAAAAACAATTGTCTCGTGTAACGCTGTGTGTATGTAAATGCTGCATGCTATTTTTCATTCATCACTGAAGCGAGAAGAATCCTGAAGTGAACAGACTGGTGGAGTTATAGGAAGCAAACTGCAGGGAACCTAGAACAGGAATGCATGTAGACTGGGTTTAATTTTTTTAATTGCTATTATTAGTTTAATATATTATTAATATTTTATTCCTTTACTTGTTTCTACTTTATTTCAGATATTTTTTTTTCTTTTTTAAGTTATATTTGAGGTTAAGTTTTGGTGGTTCAATAAACACTTTTTGTAAAATCAATGCATAATCGGGTATATTAATCATGATTTCAATATCAATCAAAATAATCGTGATTGTTATTTTTTCCATAATTGTCCAGCCCTACCCCTTCTTTTACTCTATATTGCAACGGACATGACTCTCCAACATCTTGACTGTCTATACGCTGACAAGATCCACCCATAGTCCAGTCTCTTAATGTATTTATATTTTAAAAGTATAAAGCATTACAATTATCTTTTGCACACTGGGTTGAAAGTGCACAGATACAAACTCTTTAAAACATGATGCCAACCGTATACAAGGAATTTTCTAACCCACTTTCTAACTCAAGTTTTTCAGACAAATTTCAAATGAGGTCCAACACTAACAATGTCCATGTTTTAACATGAAAAATGCCGTTTCCGTGTGATGACTCCTTTGCCAAGTTAGTATAATGGTTATAGAAACACAAAACGGTGACGATGAGTTGGTATTTTTTATTCGCCATCAAAATACAGATTTATGCAATATAATTTAAAACACAACGGTCTCTGTTTGTTTTGTCAGGTTACTTTACATTTTTTATGAATGATGTGAGTGCGCGTTTGGCCGTAGACTGCAGTATGAACAGAGGCATTTTGCCCCCTGGTTTCGCGCACAACTGCCAATGTTTGTAAACAGGAAACCCATCTATATGCTGGATCCCTACGAATGGAGCAAGATTTCGTGAGATTTTGTAACGCAACAATGAGATTTAGTGAGATTTTGTTAGTAAAAATATTGGTCCGAAAAAACGATACCGATATCACATTTTAATGCCAATATCGGCCGATAATGTTGGACATCCTTACTTACTAATGCTGCCTAAAGCTGAGCATCAGTGATTAGAGGTGTCATGATGAAGATGCTCACATGTACTGATCTTAATCAGGAAAAAAAGGGGCATCAACGCACAAATTCACAAAGTGAACATGTCAGATGCTGGAAAAAATGGGCAGTTGTAACAAGAAGTCTGATATCTTGATGGAGATGACTGAGTCGCAGCATCTCTGAAATGCTTGCGGGAGCAGTGATGATTACAGTGATGAGTTTCCCAGAAGGACCGATCATGTGGGGGGGATCATGAATATCTGTTCTCAATTCAATGACATTCCACTCCACACTTGAGATATTTCAGTCTGAACCTAATTGGTGGTCCAACCAGCTGACACCATCCACAAAGCCATGATGTAAGACCTTTCTCATATATGAGGGGGAAAAAACACCCAACCATAACCACAAGGGCAATTACTTTATTGCATGAGAACTTTTTCCAGGGACCAACTTGTTAGTCTGGTCTGAATTGATGGTGTTATTCCACCGGTCCCTCCTCAGGTGGGGCTCAGTTAATGGGGGTAGGCAATAAGAGAAGCGAACAGTGGCTATAATTCTGCTGAGAGCAGCCTCGCTTAGTAAAACTGATTTGTTCAGGCCAGAGGAGTCGTTAAGCACCGCGACCAAGCCTCACGGATCCTAATGCCTCTAATCTCCTTTTTGGTATCGCTAATTCTTTTCGTTCTATACCACCATTAAACTTTTTCACAGGCTCTTGGCAATGAATTAAATTACTCAGGATGTATTGAGCAAACTAACCATAAATTGGCCTTTGTTGCCCTCGCTGGTGTAGGTGGAGGGCTGACTCTGGATAACTAGCTGCAGCTGCACAACAAATGCAGATGGTACTGAAGAGAAAATGCAGGAACTCCTGAGCGCTGCTTGTTCCTCTCTTGTATTTTCATTATCTCGGTCACAGAGCATCTGTAAACATCTTGTTTCCAAGGTAATAACTCCACTTTAAAACCTGCATGAGTTTTTTTTTAACAGCAGTCAAAGTGATAAATAAAAACCTTTGAGAAACATTCCTCTTTGCCTTTTGATGCCGAAGCTGAAAGTGGAGGTATTTTTGGCCCCCGTTTAAAATTTCATGGGTTTCATTGAAGAGTCTGAAGGTGATAAATGACCTTTTGCTTTTCACAGGTACCTGGGAACAAATGAAAAACCAGTGGCACGGCTCTTTAACTTGAAGCTAGCGGTAGCACATGAGAGACACAAATTGGAGTTGGCTTCACCTTACTGACACACATTCAAAGTAAACCAGTGTGACCCCAGAGACCCAATAGAGGAGTCAGATCTCGACACCAGAGCGAACAGGCGAACCTGCCAGAGGCTCAATTATCAGTCGTTAGCAGGCACCGCAACATGGGTGCAGGGTAATTTGACAATCTAAACCGATGCTCTTCAGGGCTGGACTGCTCCACTGGACCTGAGTAAATATATTCTCAGGCTAATGCATATAAATAGAAAGCTGTTTGAACAGCTGAGAGAACATGAAGGGCCACAGAGACAAGAATAAAGGTTTTTGATTCAGACTGGGACTAAAGAGGAGTTTTTCTACATTTCTGCCATTTTAGCTTTGTTAGAAAAAAGAAATCTAAGTGTGATTATCGGGGTAGATGTGCTGGGACGAGCAGGGGTTAATCTCCTCTGGACCCCTGTCTCCTAAAAACTGCTTGTTCACTCTGATTGGGAGTTTTTTGAACTGGAATAATCCCGTAGGTCGTGGCCTGTGTCTGTTACAGCTGCCTTATCACTCAGTAATTCATTCAGGGTCTGTGAGAGTCACACAGGCAGGTGCTGGGACCAGGGCCAGCCTGAGCCTTTATGGGGCCCCAAACAAAATCTAACTTGGCAGTTGTTGATTTTACCTTAATGGGGTAAAAAAGGAGCATTTTTAATTCGCAGTGTGATGCGTTTGCATAGGAAAATTGTATTGTACTGACCACGAGCCATCTTTAGAAGTACTGCAGTCCCACGAGTGTGTTTGTTGTCGTAGCATTTACCCACCTTGCCCAACGTTTTACCTACAATGCCAATGCAGTTTGTGGTCCACTTCCCATATTTGGTTCACTTGAAACGGACCGAGACCTGCGTTTGTAGGCGGACCGAGTACGCTTGTTTGCTCCGGATCAGAGTCCGTTTGCGCATTCACAACTCCCCCAAATGAAGCGGACTTCAAAAAAGCTTTGTGAATGCGCCCTAAAGCACTGTTAAATTAACAAAGGCAAATAAAGGTGCTTTACAGCAATAATATATGATAAAAATCACAAAAGTACACATAAAAAAACAAACAAACTAACATCAATATGAAAATAATAAATTTAAGTAAAAGACTCAGGAGCTAAGTATCAAAGGCTTTATAAAATAGGTTTTCAGTAATGTTTTCAAAGCTTTAAAGAACTCAGCAGACTTGATTGATGGAGGTAAAATGTTCCTGAGGGGGGGGCCAAACACCACAAAGGCTCGCCCATATGTATTGTGAACATATGGAATCACCAGATTCTTGCTAATACACACCTCTAATATTTTGCATGATAAAAAAGTTGCCATGACTTATAAATTCATGTCGGTTAATCTACTTGTCTATCTTTTAAATGGCACAAGTGTTTTCTTCAAATTAAGCCGTTAACCACATTGTTGTGACATTCACATGAGATGTTAACAAGGATCAAAAGTTAAATATGCTCAGAAGAAGCACACTGGCAGATTCTAGGCTGCTCCTGCTCTCATTAGAAAGGAAAAGAGAGAATGATGGAGATAAACAGAGAGAAGCATCAGCTGTGTCAGCTGGCTGCCCTCGGCCTCGGCTGTCTGTCGGCTGTCAGGAGGCTGAGTGAGGAGGGACGCTCGTGTCTGACACCTGAGGATCAGGTGGAAGGAGACTCATCAGCATGAACGGAGAGACAGAGTGACACAGAAACAGGGAGTGACACAGAGGGCGAGAGAGAGGCTTCTTGTTTGAGAGGTGAAGTGTTGGATGCTGAAGGTGGGAATGAAAACTGTCACTCTGCTCTGGTAGCATCAGACAGCTGAAAGAGCTCACCACAACCTGACATTTAGCTCGACGTTAACTCTTTATTATTCAGGTATATCAGTTATGTTGGCATGTGCTCCTCTGCACAACATGTAGCATTTTCTCCCTGTTTAAATACTTGTTTTTCACAATGTCAAGTTCTGTAAGTCACTCATCTTACTTTAGTATTTTTGTTTTATATTATCCACTACATTTTTTGAAAGAAATAATTCAGTTTGCACTAGGGATGCACCGAAATGAAAATACTGACCGAAACCGAAAACAAAAAATGAACAAACCAAGGCCGAAAACCGAACACCGAAAAAAAATGTCAATTATTAGAACTGTAGCACTTTTAGCTACGATATGTACTAACTTCACTAAAATCAATCATTGCAACAAATCAAGTACAAAAGTATCAAAATATTTATTTACCCCTGACATTACAGAATGTACACTATAGATTAAAATTCAAAATAAAATATTTAGTTCCCACTCGTGACATTACATAATGCCTTTTACATTTTTTTCTTAGGACTATTACAACAAATAATATACAGGCTTATAACTGACTGGCTGCTGAAAGACAGTGAAATTAAATATATTTTCACATAAAAACACAAAGTTCATAAGTTGCGTGCTGGATGCGCTGTTTGTTGCATCATCACAAGTTTCGGCTGTGTTGTTTCGGTGATTTATGTCTTTCGGCCGAAAACCGAAAATGCACTTTTGGGTCATTTTTGGCCGAAAACTTTTGGTGGCCGAATTTTCGGTGCATCCCTAGTTTGCACTGAATTGATGTGACCAGTTTCGGATGTTATGAAACCCTCCAAGAAGCATAATATAAAAAATACTCAAAGAAATAATTCCAGTACCACCAGTACTAACAGACAGTATTATTATTTGAATCATAAACACACATATATATTTTTTTCAAGTTTAAATGGTCCAGAAATTAATCGATGCATCTGCATGACTGCACTCACCATGCACTTTTTATTCTGCATGATGACACTGGGATAGTGCTTCCCGTTGGTTGTGTACTAATAACTACTTCTGACTAGGTTTTACCTCTTTTCTACATAGTTCTGTGTGCGTATTCATGATCAGTAGCTGCGTTAGTGAAGTTGTTTTCAGCTCAGTTGTCACCTGCAGGTCCTCCTGTAGAGGATTGCTAGTTTTGTTTTCCAGCAAAAACCATGGAATGCTGTTTATGGGTTTCTGTACAGATGCAACAGTTGACTGTAAGTGTATCCATTTTTTCTTTGTGTCTTCTCTTCACTCTTCTTTCTGTTCCACTCCTTTTTGTTTTTTTTTTCTCAACTTTCATTTCCCTCTTCTCAAGCTCAGCAACATGATGGAAAATGCAGTTATAAATAAATATTCAATTAAATAAAAAGAAATAAAATGAATAATCTCAGAATATCAAGAGGAGCCTTCTATTCATAAAGCTCTCGGCAAAGCAAATCTGTTCAACACAACAAAGCAGCCAGATCATCATTCTGCTGCCACGATGCTGGACAGAAAAAAAAGAAAAAAGAAATTATTTCAGCTTCTTGGACATGAGGATTTTTTTTTCCCTCAGAAAGATTGTTCATGATAGTTTATTTGTTTATCTACAATCAGGACAGCCTGACACCACCTCCTCATGCTGGTTAAGAGCCTAGCTACACACTGCTGTGGGATGGCATCCCATTCTCCAACCAGCATTTGTCATAAGTCAGTCAACGTGGTTGTGTTGGTCACTCTGGATGAACAGCACTCCTGAGCTGATCAAGTGTGTGGGATCAAGTGGGGTTGAGATCAGAAATGCAGCCAGGACATTATATCCCCCCCATTCCCAAATTCTGGAGGTAGATAAACCTCACAACGTGGGGGCAAGCAGTGTCATCCTGGAGGATAAAGTTCAAACTGAGGAGATGTAGGTGTACCACCATGGTTGCAGAATCTCACTGACATCACTCTGCATTGATTTTGCTTCAAATGAAGACAAGTTTTACTTTTTAATGTCAGAGAGATGTTGCCACCCCCACCACCATCACACTGCCTCAACCAAAAGCTGGTTCTCTATCCACCTCATTCCTTGGCCCCATAAGCCCTTGTGTGAAATATGCGACCAACTTCTGGTTGAACCAGAATCGGCATTTATTGATTTGCTAGATGTTCACGCTACTCCACTTTTCACAAACTACAGTATGTGGGAACATCAGCTCAGCTGTCACAGCTCAGACAGGACAACATTACAATCTCTCTGCCTCGTGCAACAGAGGAGGAGATGAAAATCTGGCCAAAAATAACAAACAGTAGCATTATTAGCTACATTAGCCACTTAGCTTGTCTGACTGTGAAGCAATGAGCAATCTTAAAAGCTTCGAGGCTTATCACTACCTATATGATGATAATAATAATAATGGGGGATTATCACGCTTCCGTGTTCCGAACTTCCGGTTTGAAACAGTTAGACGGCCCACTTCCGGCCCAGTTTAATGTCCCTGCCTTACTTCGTAAATAACGTGAATAAACGCCAACCCTACTTAAATTTTCACGGATTCCAGACTGAAGTGATACTAAAGAAGAAGTGGATCAAAGCGATTCTCCAGAGTGAAGGGCCGAACTTTATAATAAAACAACGTAGCATGTTTGTTTGCAGCCGGTGGGGCACAACACCGGCATGCTAGCATTAGCCAGCTAGCGTTTACCGACGTGCTTAACTTTGTGCGTCTCAAAACACACATACATCTGAAAATCGGGTCTGTACCCCCCCGTTTCCAGTGGAACAACTGGGGACTGCCAAGAAAGGAGACGCTTTCAGATGCTTGTGTGTTTTCAGCCGCACAAAGTTAGGCACGTCATCAAGCTGGCTAATGCTAGCCTGCTAACAGTTGTCCGCCAGCTACTACTCTGTTAAACTTTGTAAATCGGATAAACGCCAATGCCAAGTTTTCATTCCAGACTGAAGTGATGCTGAGGAAGAAGTGGATCAAAATGACCGATTTGCCGCGATGAAGGACCGAACTTTATAATAAAACGACACACGTTAGTTTGTAGCCGGCAGTCTGCACAGTCGTGTTGGCAGGCTAGCATTAGCCAGCTTGATGACGTGCCTAACTTTGTGCGGCTGAAAACACACAAGCATCTGAAAGCGTCTCCTTTTTTTGGCAGTCCCCAGTTGTTCCACTGGAAACGGGGAGGTACAGACCCGATTTTCAGATGTTTGTGTGTTTTAAGACACACAATGTTAAGCACGTCAGTAAACGCTAGCTGGCTAATGCTAGCATGCTGTGAAGTGCCGGTGTCGTGCCCCACCGGCGACAAACAAACGTGTGTTTTATTATAAAGTTCGGCCCTTCACCGCGGCGAATCGATCGCTTTGATCCAGCTTTTGATCCAGTATCACTTCAGTCTAGAATGAAAACATAAATATGTTTGGAGTTTATACGATTTAAACTGTATAACAGAGCAGGAACGGCTGTTGTTAAAATGGCCCGGAAGAGGAAGTGCCCAAATACCGGGAAGTTCCGGTAAGCGTGATAATCTCCTATAGTATTAAATACATTTTATTTGACTGACGCCTTATCAGAGCACCAAAGGAGACTGTAAAAAGCAGACAAAACATTAAAAACATAAAGCTAGGCAGAACACAGAAAGACGCCTGTACAGAGGAGTCTGGATTTGGAGAGACGGAAGTCCACTATGGAGAGCGGGAGGGGGGATTCCAGAAACACAGGAATAAGGTTGCTCATGTTTTGTTGAAAGAGATGTGGGATCCAATCTTATTTACTTAAAAGTAGATGATTTTTAGTCCACATGTCTGGAGCCCAGCAGCCACTCCCTCACTTAGACTGAGGTGCATGTTCTACCATCCCTTTTATAGCCACAAATGTAACTTTCTCTGCTTGTTAGTACAACCACAAACCACACAGCGTGTTCCCAAACCGTGCAAGTATATTTTTCTGGAGAAAATTGAAATGTTATGAATAATCTTGTTGAAATGTTCAACTAAACCGCTAGCTGAAACTACATCTAACAATGTGAGCCAATGGCGAAGCACTATTTCCAGTATGTCATGGGTAGTTGATAGCATAGTAGTTTCTATAGTACATTTGCTGGCTCAGGAATAAGGTGGATTGATGTAGCAGTCAGTGTAGCTCCCCCTGCATCCTCTTTGAGCTTACAATCCTAATGCCTGCCGCACATGAGAGCTTTCTGCTGTGCTAAAAGTCCGCAGATCACATGATTTCAAGATGGCAACTCGCGGCGACGTAGTCAGTTACATTTTAGAGGATAATTGGTGGAAATAAAGCCAGACTTGACCTGCTTATATGGTGTTTTGTTGGACTTCAAAAACATCCATCCAAATATCATCTCTGTATAAGTTTCATTCACTTTTTTACATGAATTCTTCTTCTTTGGGGTTTAATGGCGGTTGGGAACTCAAAGATACATTACTGCCACCAACTAGTTTGATATCAACCTTTTTTTTTTTTAAAATATCAACCAAGTCTTCTAACATGATGACAGAGGGCTGCCATCTTGAAATCATGTGATCTGGGGACGCGTTTTGATTGTTCGCTAGATCTTCTGCCCTCAGCAGATAGCTCAAGTTGAGCGCACACAGTAAGTTTCTCGCCTCGCGAGGCAAAAAATATCAAACATGTTTGATTTTTACCTCAAGGCCTCGTGAGGCAGAAAACTCACCAAAAATCAGACGCACATGGCGACTTTCTGCTGAGCAAACGGCTTGAACGACTTTTAGCTAAGCAGAAAGCTCTTGTGCTCACCACTGTAGCAGGGTCAGTGCTTACAGGTGCTGCAATTAAGCAGCTGATTGTCGACACCTGGGGTAGCAGAGGCTGAAAGCAAGTCAGTAACAGAATAAGCTGTTTGGTATTGGCAGAGAAGATATGGCAAGGGTGAAAACCACATTCTCAACTCTGCTGCTCATTCACCAAATGCGTGTTTTTTCACTAAAAAAAAAAGAGTTTCCATTTAAAAGGTAAATAAACTTTTATTTGACAGCTTTTGACTGTATAAAATTTATTGCCTGGAAGCATTGCTACAACAAATAATCAATATTTTTTATATTTTTCATGTAATTTTTTATTTGTATTTTATCTCAGTGTGTGCTGCACTTTGGTCAACTGTGTTAAGTGCTCTACTATACAAATAAAGTTGGATTGGATCTGAATACAAATACAGAGTCACAGCAACCTTTAACACTTAAACCTTTTATCTTTTTAACACTTCCAGTTTCACTTGGGGTCATTTCAGTCATTTTATCCAAGTCTGACTTTTGCATTTTTAGCTTATTTCTACTAAGCCACTGACTTGTCATTTTTAGTAAAATGGTCAAAGGGCTTAAGTTGACATGTAAATGACAATATTTCAGTATTAAACTGTAATATAACCTCTTACACTGAATGTTTTCTGTATGTGTTTTAGGTCAGGTGTGCTAAAATTCAGTTTTTCCTCAAAACAAACTTTATTGATTTGAGTCGAAGTTGTTTGGTGTTCACAAATCCCAATGTCAGGTTTATAGTAAGCAGAAATGATTGCTCCGAGCAACGATAAATCCTAATAAAACATGAGGTGAGTCATGTTTTTTAGCTACTGGGACTTCTACAACCTCAGATTATGAAACATTAATATGAAACCACGAGTCAGAATGAAAAAAACAAACTTTAGAAATGTAGAATTAGGGAGCTAATGTTAACTTCTACAGAGCTAAGTGAGGCTGGCAGGTATGTGTGGGTGTAAATGAGACTGTGTGCTGTGACAGCTGAATGATTGATGAATAGTTCATCTGTCAGTGACTTCCTCCTGATACAGTATGTTGCACAGTACCAGGGATGAAATATCCAGTCTGACCTGTGGATCCTCACACCGTCTGAACACAGTCCAGGACATCACTCTGTGCTGGGGGGTATGAACACTCAGGTTTTTGTTCTTTCCCCTTGCTGACCAATATCAGCTTTTTTTCCCCCCACATGTTCCTTTTCCACCCAAAAGGAACATGTGGCATCAATCCTCTTTTGGCTTGATTCTTTTTTTTTCTTGCGAGACAGAGTGCAAATAGGAGAGAAAGAAAGATGGGAGTGTCAGTGAAGAAGCACACGGCAGCTGAGGATCATTAATCACTGTCATGACGGAGAGAGATGGAGGATGAAAGACATGAGAGCTGAAGCGCAGAAGACATGGCAGGAATCTCTCTCTCTCTCTCCCCCAGAGATCTGATGAATCAGCCTATTATGCGGCCTTCACTTTGTTGTTGATACGAGGCTGTGACATCACATCCTGCTCAAGTACTGAGGCACTCAGAGTCAGCGAAGCAACAGCATCCCGGTCAAAAGGGAGGGGAAGTGAATGCATCACACTCAGACCGACATATGGATTGTGCATTGAATTACTGCCAGTCCAGCATCTCCCAGGGGCTCAGAATATCTTATGAAGACAGCCGAGTTACGGATCATGAAAATATTCAGAGTCCAGTGGGAAAGCGGGCCTCTCATCAAAACCAGCGTTGACATGCATCTCCTCCCCTGAAAGGCCAAAATGCCGGAAAACCATATTCTTTCAAGCTTAGTTATGACTAGAAACTTTTTTTTTTTTTTTTTTTTTTTTTTGCATATTATGGACCTATAAAAAGGATTCTGGGCAGAAAGCTGCTTAAAATTCAGAGATTACAAGAGAGGCGACCTTCAGTAGTGCTAAAAGCTAATCTAGTTTAGGAGAATAACAGCTGAACCTATTCTGGTTACCCAGGGAGTTAAATGATGGGAAAGACTGCCACACTAAAATGATGCATGCAATGGTATGAAATGCATCTGTATTTATTGTTGCTGTCAAAGTGCAGATTACTTTCAGCAACACTTTCATCTTTAACGTAACCAACGATAATTTGCGCTGTCTGCGTAGTTTCAGGAAGTGATGCAGAAATTGGGGTTCTGAAGCAGAAATGGACACAGAATGGGTCTTTTACACTGAGTTTAGTGTTAAAGTTCTGCCAGATGGTTCGGTGGACAAGAGTGTGGTCATTTATCTACTGTGGATGTAACTGAGTGACCGCCATAGTGCGGTACCTGCTGCGCAAACAAACATCTGATTCAGTTATCCCTCATCCTCCTCTACAGACAGACCGTGATGGACACGTGACGCCGTGGAGTCCTGATATGCCTCCGATTGATCATGCGCCCTGGCTCCTCGGCCACAGCATCCATCTGTCAGTCTTACAACTAAACTTTGAACTTTAAGGAATGCGGAAGATGTGTAGTCCATCTTGTGTCTACAGTAGGTGAGCTTTCAGAGGGAACGCAGTGATGGTGAAAAGGAAATGATTTCATGTCTGTATGTGAAACTGTATTGTTTACTGTCCTTTGTTCACTGTCCAGTGTAAGCATCTGGCTGCAGTGGTGCAAAACAAATTTCGTATCGTATAAACTAAAGAAGTTGGAAACTGTTCAAGAGCACTGGAGGATATTTACTTTTGTTTCTAAAGCTGCTTTCCCACTAATATTAACAGGTTCATATGGGTTTTTAGAATGCACATTGACCCACTCATAATCAGTATTTGGCTCCTTTCCCATTGACAAAAAAAGGCGGGTCTAATCACCTGCTTGCAAGCTGCGTGGCCTCTGTCCCCACTGCTGCATGCCTGGTGATGCCATCACACTGGGTTAGCGTTGATGATGTCAGCTGTGCGACAGAAATAGGAAAGTAAACAATGAAGAGTGAGTCAGGCTGTAGTTAATGTGCTTTCGTGTTGCACCTTTGTCCGTCCTCAGAATGGAGGAAACCCAGCGAGTAATTTTTTAGCGCAGATGGAACGCAGGTGATGTGAATTTGAGGCTGAAGCAGAGTTGTTTCGTATGAGACGCGACTGGCGCAATGTCACAATGTAGGCGCATACCGCCAAACATCATTAAGTAAATTTGGGGGTCAACCCGAGTCTGTTCCCACAGCATGTCGATCGGAGCCGAGCTGTTTGAAGGCGATTTTAACCTGCGTTGGTTGCGGAGTCGTTTGACGTGGCTCAACCTTTCCCACTGCCACTAAAAGCCAGTTGTTCGTGGGTTTTAACAGGTTTTTTGGTCAGTAGGAAAGGGAAATCAGTGACAGTGATGCTGTCAGAAGTGGAATGAGAGAGTATGTGTGCATGTGTAACCTGTGTATGTATAATCATTCAAGTTACCAAATTTAACAAGTTACCGAAGTGCTTTACTCTACAGGTAAATAATTACTTACAGGATTATTGAAAACATGATAAATATTCTATTATGGTAGATTTAGAACAATTAAAATCTTTGATTAATTTGCAACTAATTGCAAGTTAACTCAGGACACTCGTGTGATTAATCACGATTAAACATTTGAATGACTGTCCCAGTTTTTATACTTCTGTGCTCTGAGGAAGAAAGTCTTTTTGTTAGTATTCTACATATGGTGCCTCATGTGACATCAGTGTGACATTGAAAATACTTTAAAGGTACAGTGTGTAAAAAATCAAAGGACAATGGCAGAAAAATGTAATATATATATATAATTCAAAACTGTTTCTATTTATGTGTAATCACTGCACTAGAATAGCTCTTATGTTTATTTTCTTAGAACGAGTCATTTACATCTACTTGTTGGCGGTGCACATATGGAGGCTGCCATATTTGTTCCACCATTTTTACTACGGTCTCCCTGAATGGACAAAACAATGTGTGTGAAGTGAGAACCCTCTGAACTTTCAAGCTGCTGTTCCAGCTTTAATGTGAGTTAGAGCTCTGTTTGGGATAAGTAATGCCTGAAAAGGCAATAAAATGTAGTTACTCATTGCACAGTCACCACTGGATCCACTTACAGATAAAAACATCTTTATGTCTGGGAGCATTTTGGCCACTAAAGGCCACCGTACATTCACAACAGTGCTTGGAATATGAAGTCATTTGAAAGAAAACATATTTTCTCTCAAATACCCATCTTGACCACTAGATGTCAGTAATTTTCACATACTGTACCTTTAAACTTTAATTGATTTACCATTTGAAAGGACACAAAGTCATAAGGACATAGTTTGTATATTTCTGATTTTGTCTCTAGCTGTTATTGATCAGACTTAGTAAGGTTTACCAATTTATGTCTTAAATTGTGTGAACCCTCAAACTACAACGGTCTTCTTGGCTTTACACAGATCTGATCCCGGACCTGCAGACCTATATGAGCAGCATTCTTGAAGAGAAGGATGAATCATTTGTTTTACAGCCAGCTGCAGGACAGGATGCCACTTTTACATGAGGTGAGGCACAAAGTTGTGTTGTTGCATCACATAAATGACAGAAAACATGAGGTAACATGATGTGAATGTGTTGCTCTCTCGCTCTGTTTAAGTATGTGTGTTTTCTGCCTGGTCGAGTCCAGGGTCGGGTTAAGTTTGGCACCACATCAGATGTAAGCTCTCAAATAAGGATTCAATTTTTTTTTTTTTCCTGGAGACATCTGGTCAAGAGTCAGCAGACCAAGTTTCTGGACTCATTAAAACTTTGATTTTTTTTTTTTTCTCCAGTCAGAGGTGGAGTTGTTCCCCTTTGCTTTTATAAGACAGAAAACGTATAAGGAGTTAAAGAAAACTAAGCACTAAATCCTGACTTTTCATTCTTCATGTTTCACCACCATGTTACTAAAGTAGCCCAAACTGTGGCAGAGCAGGCTGTTTGTGGTTTTAATGACCACTGCTGTGTGGTGGCTAGCAGGATAGTATTTAAATTAGTTGCCATTTGCAGTTCAGAGGACTAAATGTTCTCACATTATTCATGTTGACAGATTTCCTTTTAAGTTTTGATTTCAAGATCCAGAAGAAGTCTGGTTTCTTCTTCACGGTATTAGCAGCTTTCTGTAACCATGCTGTGAACGATGAAATAAAGCTTGTAGATTGGTTCCGTCAAACTGGTTTAAAATGTTTTCAATATTATTGTTGAACACACCTGATGATGTAATCAGGCTCGTCGGTGTTTGATTAAGAGCAGTTCTGTCCCATACAAGTTGTAGGTAAGCAGCCGTCTGTTAGAGGTATTAAAGAGCATCTAACCTGACATTTACTAACACATGCTGCTTAATGTGCTGCAGCTGCAGCCTGTGAGCTTTCCTCAGTGTTCGTTTGCTTGTTGGCTCGCTCTGAAAGGAGACACGGGACAATTTGTTTCAGCAAACACAAAAAATTTCACTTGGACTTAAAATGAAAACACAAAAAGTGACAATATGAGAAAAGAGGAAGATGAGGAATGAGCGTGACGGTGCCTCTTTTCTCCTGTCCACAATTTATACCACAGCTTTGGCCTGCTGCACTGTGGTCAACTCCTCCAATATGAACCAAAGAGCTAAAAATCACGATACTTTATTATACTAGTAATCCTGGAAATCTATAACATCCCTTGCTTTAAAAGTGTAATGTGCAGATTGTATGTTCTGTATATATTTTTCTTGCCTCAGGCTGAGATTTTGGCTTACGTGGGGGGGAAAAAGTTAACAGTATGATGAATGTGTTCTGGCCAGAGGCAAGTGGGTGGTCTGTATCTGTCAGCGCTGCTATTACGGCAGACAGCAGAGTTACAGGCCAATAAGCCGCACTATCATCACCATCATCAGCAGCAGATCTCCTTACAACAGCTCTCAGCTGTGCACATCACAACCCTGACAGCTCAAACATGTACTTATTCAGACAGCTCTGCACTTGAATGTTTTGCATTAAAAAAAAAAAAGAGGGAGAGAGAAAATTCTCTCTCTCTCTCACACACACACACACGCACACACTTAGCTGTTTTCTGGCACTCCTAAAGCTAGTTCAACCAGATTACAAAAATCTTTTCTCATATTTTGTGGTACACGTTTAGTTTTTCTAGATATGAGAACTATATAACTGTGAAAAAAAATATTTTTTTTCTTTTTTTTCTGAAAAAAAAACCCCAAACATTTTAAACTAAAATCTTTAAAATGATCAACAAATAGCAGGAAAATTATTTAAGCTTCATTGTTTGTTGCCTCCAATTACTGTCTAATTGTGCCTGAAAGTTTAAATGCTAAATTTACTCTAATCAAATAACAAGAAACTGAAAAAAGAATAAATAAAAATGTACTAAATTAATTTATTAAAGAGAATATTGCTTTTGAACTGTGGTTGAAAAATACAAAAAACAAAAACGACAAAAAACAAAAAACAAAAACAAAACTGTCCCAGACAAATTAGAGCACCTTGCTGATGAACAGGAAGGTGCAGAAGTCTGATTGGATGTTACAGAAAAGACTTCAGTGCAGTAATTACCTCAAAGTTTTGCTTATCATAATTTTTGTTCAGGAGCCCCATCATGCTTGTTTACTTGTTTTATTCGTAATAAATAAATAAATTCTGCTGAACCACAATTCATGATTTTTATTAAAAATTGTTTATTACTTTTGTCAGTTTAAACTTATTTAATCTGTGTGTGTGTGTGTGTGTGTGTGTGTATCGTGTATGTGGGTGTGCGTGTGTGTGTGTGTGTGTGTGTGTGTACTGTATGTGTGTGTGTGTATTATATATATATATATATATATATATATATATATATATATATATATATATATATATATATATATATTTGCTTGTCTTTAATAGAAAGGTGTAAAAACTTTCAAGTGCAACTGTTTGCTTGAAATTAGTACCAGGAAGACCACACAGTCTCACTACAAACCAGCCAGTTTCGGTTTTAACCAGTGTGTAACTTTAGCAAGCAAGCTAAAACCACTCTGGAGATAACCTAAGCATATATGTTAGGTTAACAGATATAAAACTAAACATTACCAGTAATTTTGTTCATCAGTTTCTTTTTCTGGTAGTTTCTCCTTTTTATGAATGTAAAATGACTGTGTGTAAAAAGGGAAAGCTTTGCAGCAGCCAAAAAAAATTAATCAGATTGTGTTAAAACAAAGTTCATGGATGTAATGAGCTGCAGGCAAACGGGGACAAACATAAGAGGGGTTGGCTATTGATTGGATGGGTTGTACAGCAATTTTGTTGTACTGGGACGTTGGTTCAATGACAAAGAAATTCTGAACTTCTTCTGAAATTCTGATTTAAAACAATCAAAGAGAGAAAAACGTGCAATCTCGTCTGCCATAGTTCCGTAGTATTGTGAACTTTGCGAGTTTTAAGTACTGTTTAAGCTATAGAAATATACTAAATGATGTCATTTCGAGTAAATTATAGATGCTACCCACTCGGGACACTTGGATTACATTGGACGAGCAGTATGGAGGAATATTGACAAGATTTTGTGGACTTTTATGGACCATTTTGGTTCAGTTGCCGGTGAACTCCATTATATGACAGTTGTTGGGGGGGGGGGGGGAACTAAACCTGTCTGATCTCCGGCTGCATTTGAGATATCAAAAAAGTGCTCCAGAGTCTTGCTCACCATGACGGTGAGTAGGAAATGAAGGCACATCATTCTGTGGGTGTACTATTCCTTTAAGGCTATTTTGGGATCTTTGCTCTCAGAGAAGAATATAGTTGTATGTCTCAAAATATGAAAGATAAAACCTCACAGTTTATCTGCATATATCAGTATCGGTTGATATCGGACATCAGAAATTTAGAGTTGGACGATATCAGATATCAGTAAAACGCCAATATCGAGCATCCTTAATTGTTCTAAATGCTCAAAGAAAGCTTTTTTTTTTTTTTTGGTCTGTAAAACTGAAATATATTTTCTCTTAATGAAGTAAATAATTGTGTCAGATTGGGAATTAAAAAGAACAGTAATGTGGGTAGTAATCTTCCTGTTCTTTCCTGTCATCTCTACCCTGCTCCTCCTTGTTTACCTGTGTTTTCCTGGAGTCGTGACGCTTGTTTGCTGGAACTTTCATGGGAGATTTACAGCAGCAATATGAGCCTGGGTGTCATAATTACTGAGGTAAGCAGGGGAGCTGCTATCAGAACGGTGTGACGCCGGCTTGTAGCGCTGATTCATGACTGTGAAAACACGAGACACACACTTGAATAGAGGGCAGGTGTGGGTAATAGAGGCAACACTATGTTATCCGGGAGATTGGAGGGGAGAATAATGAGGTCACCTATGAGCCGACGCTGCTGTGTTACATTAATGAGGGTGCTGTCTGCCACTGTGGCCAGCTACAAGGACACTCACACAGTGGATCACCTAGCATTATCTGTCCTCTGCCTTTTGGCCTGGCGCTCACACGGAGCTGAGGATCGGGCAGCAGAGCGTGGAGCTGACTGTACTGCCGCTCCATTTCTCTCTCCAGCTCATGTTAGGCTCTGACAGCCAGCATTGATTTATGACTTCTGAAAACAGACACAGCCAGCAGACATGATGAGCGTGCACACGTCTCTGTTTGTGTGTGTGTGTGTGTTTTCAACTCACGTGATTGATTATCCTGTCTGTCTTGTCTGTGGCATTTTTTTGAAATGTAATCTCTCTGAGCAGCATGAAAGGTGTGAGACCCCCAGAGAAAACAACCCCCACCTCCACGCTGCGTCTGTGCCGGCTCTCAGCATATCCCCGCCTGTGTTGTATTTGCATACGTTTGCTCGGGCTTGCAAGGAAATTGAATTCTCTCTCTTCCCGTAAACTCTCCCTGGGATTAAACCGTCACTGTGTGATTTACTGTAACCTCGCTATAAACAGCGCCATCCCCGGTGTCATCGCACTTTGATTGATGCACCAGCGAGTGTTTTGCGTTGCCACATTTTTACACCATCAGACATTTCATTTTGCTTGCTGCACAGTTGCAAAAACACTTAATACCATGGGGAATGTTTGCTGAATGGTGGTGAAAGAGCGTTGGTCCAGCAGTTATTAATCCCTTACAAACTCATCTTTGTTTTCATTTTGTCTTTAAATTGCTCGGCCACACCAACAGCTTTTCTTTTTATTCAATAAAAAGGGATCATATAACTGTCAAAACATAGATGATAGCAACATTTCCTGTCTTGCTACATTAGGCATAGTTAAGCTTTAATACTGGGGTAACTCAGCCATACATGCACGAATCCGAGAACGACTCTCAAACAGGAACACTAGCCCTGTTGTCACTTCCTATCTCCTCAACAGTATTAAAAAATATGGAAAAGTTGCAAACAGAAAAGTGAAATTAGACATACAGAGGGTAAAAAAAAATAGTGAACACGTCAACATTTTTCTCATAAAATATATTTCTAGTAAGCTATTGACATGAAATTTTCGCCAGATGTCTGCAACAACCAAAGTAAGGCACACATACAAAGAAATCCTATCATTTATGTCCATAAATTAAGTTATGTGTAATATAGTGAAATGCCAGGGGAAATAAGTATTGAACACATGTAGAAATGGAGGACAAAAAGATGTGGAAAGCCAAGAAAGAGGACAGAGGAGACAAAACAATAATCAGAAAGGTTCTCCAACAGCCCAGGACCACTCGTGGAATCAGCAGGTACAGTTTTTTCAAAGAAAACAAGAAGGAATGCACTCAACCGCACTTGAGCCCAACACCATAGCAACAGTGAAGTTTGGAGGTGGGAGCGTCATGGTGTGGGGCTGTTTTTCAGCATGTGGTACTGGCAGACTTCATAATGCTGAAGGAAGAATGAACGGAGAAAAGTGGAGAGACATTCTGGACCAGAATCTGCTGCCATCTGCTGAAGATGAAAAGAGGCTGGGTCTTTCACAGGACAACAATCCCAAGCACACAGTCAAAGAAACACTCAACTGGTTTAAGAAAGAGAAAATAAAGCTGATGGAAAGGACCAGTCAATCGCCCCACTTGAATCCGACTGAAAATCTTCGGAAAGAACTGAAGATCCGAGTACACAGATTTGAAGGCATTTGTATGGAAGAATGGGCCAAAATCACACCTGAGCAATGTGTTGGACTGGTTTCTTCATACAGGAGGCGTCTTGAAGCTGTAATCACTAACAAAGAGAAAAAAAATCTAAGTATTAAATACATTTCAGTAAGCTTATTCAATACTTATTCCCTGTGTCATTTCACTATATTACACATAATTTATGGGCATAAATGTTAGGATTTCTTTGTATGCGTGCATTACTTGGGTTGTTGCCGACATCTGGTGAAAATTTCATGTCAATAGCTCTACTAGAGAGAGATTTTCTGAGAAAAATGTTGACTTGTTCAATATTTTTTTTTACCCGCTGTATTTCCATTTAAAGAGCATAAACCAAGTTGTATTGCTACAGAAGAAGGTGTCTGTGTGCGCTATGCTGCTAGTGGCTGTAATTTAGTTGACAAAGCAGTTTTTATAATTGGAAACAAACATCAAGGAGAACAAACATTACTGGGGAGTACATCTGCAAGAAGATGGTGAGGCAGTCCGGAAGTATTTTCAAGTCTGTGATTATCAGGAATATCGTGTTTGAGAAGATGCTGTTTGATCATGTGAAACTTTCTCAGGTCCAAACCTGAAACAGCTGGTGAGTCTCTCTTTAATCTCTGCCAGGACAGTCACGATTAGAAATTTCTATTAAGTCTTTGAAACAGGCAACAAACCCTTATACAAAACAATTTGAGTCAGTATTTTCAGTTTGTGTAATTTAATTCACCATTGTCCTTCACATCTTTCAAGTGATCAGTGAAAAATGATACGAACCTAGTTTATGTATGTTCATTGTCCTGTAGTTCTCTTTCTTTGTTTGGAATTTTTGCTTTCCCTCATGCTTTTATGCTGCATCCTTAGTCAGGTTATGTTTTCTTTAAGAATACACTTTCTTTTCCATTTGTGTTGGCTGCATTATGCCTTTAGGCCCATCAGCTTGCCTTTTCCACACACTGACACTATAGACCCAAATTTAGTAAATCAGACTGAATAACTTGACCCATATGGCTCTGAATAAATCAGGAGCTATAAATGAATCAGCAGTTTCCTGCCACACAACTTATTTAATACTTCGGCTAATTCTGCATCCTGTCTCTTTTCTGAGCGCTCTCCAGCCAGTGAAAGTTAATCCAATGTTGATTCTCTTTCTGTCCGTTGTTTCTTTCCTTACTTCCTACCTTGTGTAATTATTACCTCCACCAAGGAGGTAATGTAATTGCCAGCTTTAATTTGTCTGTTTGCAAAATAACTCAAAACGTTATGAACGAATTTAAATGAAATGTTCAGGGAATGAAACTTGGGGGCAGTCACACTTGGCATGGTTGTCGTAAATCCCGGGTACAAACAGCGGGGGTTTGGGGTTCATGTTAACTTCAGTGTGACCGATAGCCACGGTATGGCGTCCAGACCCACCTTAGGAGGTGGTTTGTAACGGCTGCTTGGTTCAGAACGATTGAATAATTCACCCACGCAAATACAGTCACATGACGTGGTCATAGTGTTGCCAACTTAGCGACTTTGTTGTTGTATTTAGCAAATTTTCAGACCCTTGCAATTTGTAATGTTTTTTCAAAAAGCAACTAGCGACATTTTCTGATGGTATGGAGACTGACATGAAAGCACATGCTGTTTACCCTTCTCCCACACACCCCTCCTTCCTTCAAATACACTGAGGCAGTCCTGTTAGTGGCGCATTTACAACTTTGCAAGTTAGAGCTGGGCGATACCAGGAATTTTGGTATCGATCCGAACCAAGTAAATACAGGGCCAGTATCGCCGAATCGATACCGAACCGAACTTTTTCATATTTAAGCTTCAAATCCAAAGGATCCAAAAACCGAGGATAGAATTTCGTTAAACTCAGCTCTTGGGAAACGGGAAATAATAATGGGCTATAGTACCTGTATGTAATCATTCTGTATTTATTTCACACGAACACAAAAGGGTACTTATGTGCAACAGTGTGAGCTGTATCATATTTAGTATATTTGTTTCAATTCCAGAAAATCATTAATCTAGTTTTTACAAGTCCACCTCTTATATATTATATCTTTCAAACTTATGTACTTTTCACTGTGTCACTTCCTTTCTTTAAAATAATTCCATAAATTTCCCTGTTTTGAAAATCAAACTTTATCTAATGTTAAAACATCTAGACATAAATGTACTATTATTTCAATGTCTTAAAATATTTTTTAGTTTTTCCAGTAGCATTTGACTTAAGTAACATGCACTTTGAAAAAGTAATATGAACTGATGCTGAAGATGACCACTCTGTTTTATTTTATAATGTCTCTCTGTTCCTGCAGCTCCGTGTTTTCTACTGCGTGGGTTTCCATGTGCGTGCAAAGGTTTGTTGTGTTTTTACTGTATTTAACAGCCCCGTTGCGATCTATACAGCTCGCGTCGTTCCATTTTCTGCAATAAAATAAAGCCAAACAGCGCTTCTCTTCGTCATTTCGATACTCCGGCGTCTCGAGGAGAGGAGAGCGCTGAGTGCGTGGGCCAGGCTGAGCCGACCTGCAAGGCTGTTTGGCGGGTGCCGCTGAGCCATGTGATGGTGCAACAACTAATGACAAGAGGGTGGAGAGTGCGCTGCTCCCTGCTCTGTGACAGCGCAGCACTACTCCAGACTTTTATTAATCCGTTTGCGCAGCAGTGAGTGCGTGCGGGAGAGAGAAAAAAGGCTAGATATCGATCTTTTACACGAGTATCGTTCAATATCAATACCAGCGTTGGTATCGATACTATCGATATTGGTATCGATCCGCCCACCTCTATTGCAAGTGTAACTAGTCATTTGTACAAGACTTTTGACACCCAGTGAGTTGAAATGCGATTAAACCAATCGTGCCAAGTGTGACCCTGCCCTGATTTAATTTTGGTGTTGATTAGAGATGTAACGATTACCGATAAAATGGTTAATCGTGATAAAATTCCCAACGATCAGTAATACCGTTTCAAATTTTGATTATCATGAAAACCGTGAATGATTTCTGCACTTTGAAAAACTCACCATGATGCTGCTCACTGGGTGGAAAAGAATCACTTTGACTCCTTCAGAAGATATTACGTTGAGTCGCTCTTCGGTGTACCTCCAGTATAATGGCGGAGATGGGGCAGCCACTATATAAGACATTATCTGCAGCAAAACTCCTTGATTTTCGCCAATACTTTAAGTAGAGTGAACAAACGAATGACTACTATGGTCCTGTGAGTCCAGATTTAGCTTTTCTGTTAGCTAACAGGGTGTTCTACACACTTTTTCAGGGCCGCGCATTTACGATGCGCGCTTCCGTAGTACAGCTGAGAAGAGCAGTTTAGTACCCAGACAACAACAAAAACACAACTTGCAAAACTCTGAACTCACAGGACAATAGTACTCATTTGTTTGTTCATTCTACTTAAAGCATTGATGAAATTAAGGAGTTTTTGCTGCCGATAATGTCTTATATAGTGGCTGCCTCGTCTCTGCCATTTTACTGGATGTACACCGAAGGGCGACTCAACGTAATATCTTCCCAAAGAGTCAAAGCAATGCAGAAACTTTACCGGTGAGTAAATGCACGTACTGTATACGTATACTGTTAGAAATAAAGTCCAGGTTGGAAAAAAAAAGGAAGTTATCCTTAAAATTGCCCCTTTGGAGATTAATTCTTTTTTTTTTTTTTTTTTTTGAATTGAGCTGCTTGGCTAAGGTCTGCGCCCTCCCAGTGTTTTTCTAGTGTCTTTTAGCTAAATAGGCAATTCAAAACGACCAATATGTTGATATCCTGCTGGTGACATGTAAAGCAAAATGCTACTGTAAAGTGACGCTCTGGGACTTTAAAAAAAAGTTGTGAAGTGCGGTTTCTCATGCTTTGAATTACCCAGGAATGTACATAATGAACATCAGTATGCCATCAAAACCAGTCAGAAGCAGAGTTTTGAAGTCAGAAATTATGTAATGCTACTTTAAACTCACCACAAATGGCCGGTTGTTGGTCTGAATGTCGCAGGCTCTGCTGTACAAGCTGCATGTCCAAACATGAAAAACATTACTGGACAGCAGTGAGCCCAAATGACTTGGCTTCCATGTCTCCAATATTTTGTTGGATTATCTCGACTTTCTGCTGTGTTTTAAGTTATATTGGCTTATTTCCAGCTTGTGTTTCTTACCTCATCAAACAGCCCCAACGACATGTTGGTACATCTCAGCTTTAACTAGCAACCTCAGTGATGGTGACAGCTATCATAGTAACACAAAGAGTCATAATAAGTTGAAATGATCCTTTAAAGCTTCCG
Source organism: Atherinomorus stipes (assembly GCA_023101725.1). Lineage (NCBI taxonomy): Eukaryota > Metazoa > Chordata > Actinopteri > Atheriniformes > Atherinidae > Atherinomorus > Atherinomorus stipes. The sequence continues at coordinate 195,247 of JALJCO010011227.1, read as the reverse complement.
GTCTGACGCAATCTCAACAGCAACAGCCTCTCATTTTTCTTTCTGCTTTTATGTGTGTGCATGCCGCTGTGTAGCAGATGATAAATGAGCGCAGCAGATCCTGAGAGAGCTCGCAGAGAAAAGAATAATGGGTATTTAAGCACACTTGTAAATTACCAACACATTTGTCTTAGACTGTCCCCTTAGGGATGTCTGACAGCGCAGCACACAAAGTATATAAAGCTCACATACATCTGTTCCTCATAGCCTTATTGGATCTGCTGACATCACTTAAATACAAACTGTCACGCCACGTTCCATAATTCATATTTCCACAAAGCACATAAAGCGGTCTTTGCTGTCTTTGCACCTGCATGAATGTGTGTGTGTGTTTGAGCCTGCCTCAGCAGGTGTGTGCCGGGTCACTCAGAGTGCACAATGATGTTTATCTCTAAGTACCACAGACAGGCATGTTGGCCCGCCTGCTGGGAAAATGGGATTACAGCTATCTGTTCCTGAGCTCCGTGCTGAGCGCCAAGCCTGTGATTTTGCAGAACATGTTTCCATCAGCTGCACACATGCAGTCTGTTAGCCAGTCCTGCAAAGGTGGTCAACACAACAGCAGGTCACGTGATCCAAAGTAAACGATGATGAGACATTTGGTATGCTCAGTTTATCTAGAAACGAACGGATTAGGGATCATGACATGTTGGAAAACAACCCCTCCGCTCTGAACTTGATAACTTTGCTCTGACTCGGCTGGACTCCATCCTACAAAGCTCAGTTGTTATGAGTGGCCTGCCAGAGTTGGGATCACAGCGCAGATTTGTGTTTCTCCAGCCGTAACCTGCTGTACAGCTTCCAGAAAAGCCCGAGTGCTCCGATTCATCATCGTCATTCATAAACAGTCATTAATGTTTATGACAGGTGTCGTGACATGTTTATGACAGCATTATGTCTGCTTTACGAGACCGCTGTCAAGGCAGGTTTTACAACCGTGGCACTTGGAGGCAGCGAAGGGACCGCTGGCAGCGCATCCAAGAAGTCCTGGGATGTTTAATCAGTTACTCGAGCACACTCACAAATAAAATGAGAGCACAGTGTTTGGCAGGGAAGTCGGTCTGTTTGACAGGGGTAGCCATCAAACCTTCTCATTAAACTCTCCAGGCTCCAGGCTCTCCTGTTCTTGAGGGCTTTTATAGGAAAATCACTAGTCTCAATTTGCTTGCTGTTGTAAAAGTGTGTCCCAGGCAGCGGCTGTGGGTTCTGGTGGGGTTTAAGCAACACCGACCCCCCCCCCTCCCTTATGTTTTATAGCATGTTGTAAAGCTGCTGGCAGGGCGACAGCAGCAGTATCTTTTATCCGGCTGCTAATTTAAGGAAGGGGATTAAGGTTGTGAATTACATTCATGGCATTGGCTTTTTTTTTTTTTTTTTTTTGTATTTGTTGTTGATGACAAAGGATTTGGTTTGAGGCATGTGGTGCATACAGAACACTTAAACAAATTCTTGTCTCATGCCAGCTGTGTTTCTTTCTCTATGCAAGGTTAAATAACTGCAAATCTAATAAACATGTTCTGGTTTGTTATTTAAAAAAGTCAGTTAGAAATATAACAAAACACTCACAAAAAACATGTTTTAAACTCATAATTTGTAAACATATCCAGATTGCCTTGTAAGTTGATGCAAGAATCTTTATAAATTTTGTGTTCAAGATTTCCCCCCCCCCCCCATTCTCGTTATTGTGTCTTTCCATTAAAACTCCAACAATACAAAGAGGATTTAACTGAAGACATTAAAAAGTGAGGTTATATATCCCCCATCAACTTCCTTTTACCTTTCTCCTGCCATCCTGCCCTCATCAACCTGCCCCGTCCATCAGGTCCTGCAGTTTAGTTCCACAAATTTATTATCTAAGAGGTTCACAACAGTATACCAACAATTCCCATATGATAAAAAGGGGATAAGTAAACAAAAAACACAACAGTAAATACAGTACTCACAAAAACTTAGGGATATTTGGCTTTTTGTATGTCAAAATGAACCTAAAATCCACCACAACCTTTCCAGGTGAACTGAATTATGATGCACATGTACATTGTTCAATAGTTGAATATTTATTGCACATCATGCTGTTCTCCAAAAAGATGAACCACAAAAAAAGTTGTCTAAACTGTGAATGGACCTCTAAATGTTCTGGTTTAATGATATATTGTTTCTGAACAATCCTCTTTATCATCTTGTTCACATTTAGACATCAGCACACTAAGACAACACTGAACACATGACATTGTCAGAGTAGAGCTTGATGTCAAGCTCTGCACAAGTCTGAGCTGCATAAGTGTTGTTACAAGGAAACTAAAAAACCTGTAGGACACCGTCCCTCGAGGACCAGGATAGAGGATCCCTGGTATAGCACACAGTGTGATGCATTCACAACTATCAGCAGATCTTCAGAAGGTATCTTGTCTCTTAGCCTTGGCAAGAACCAAACAGGTTCTGCTCAGGTCAGCAGCCCTTGTATTCAGGTTTCTAATGGGGCTTGTTATCTGTCCTGAGATGGTTGGGATAAGGACGTAACTTTCCCAACCTGTTGTCCTGGCTTCCAGTTGCTGTAGCATCTTCAGATAGACATTTCCAGATTCCAAATAGAACACTGGATATGAAATAGTTTCCTTGCTGTGTGGGTGTTGGGTTTTAATGTACCCAATGGCCCCCTGCCCCGTCTACTTCCCATCAGTGTGTCATGGTTATGCAACACTTGGCATAAACCCTTTTAAAGGAGCTGTATCATGAAAAATGAACTTTTAAAAGCTTTTAAGCATGTTACTGTGTTATTTCCTCATAAAAACTTCATTCAAGTAGTTTTTTTCTTCATTTGTGCATAAGTGAGTAATATATATGAATATTCAGGCCAAGCTCTAGCTTCCTTAACATGACTGACTGACCACCAGTATACGCAACAAGGTGGCACCAATCATGAAGCGACAAATACACATGCGCAGCATCGTATCAAGACGCCCTCTTTGTTCAACAGAAACTCGAAGAGAATCCTAACCTATCCACACTCTCTGAGGAAGAAACAAACATCCTGAGGGAAGATTTCCTCAAACAGCCATCATCTAAAAGACGTTTGTTCCAGAGTTCAGAAGAAAAGCTTTTTTATTTTAGCTCTGGAGGACGGCAAGTTGGGAAAATGTGGTTGTGTTCGGCATGGGAGTTCATTTGTTGTACTGGACGAATCGGCTTGCCAGAAGTGGTTGGATTTTATCATCAGGAGCAGAAAAAAACCCTCAACTTTGTGTGTGAACGTCACTCCTGACAACTTCATGAACTTCGGGCAGTAAAGTGTGTTTTTCTCTGGGATTATTTCTGAAACCTGACGCAGTTCCCACCATAATAACGCTTCACAGACAGACGACACCAGTGAGCGAAAACTCCTCCCAGCTTCATGCTAACTGTTAGCCTATGATTTGTTTGCTAATTTACTTACTTGTCAGGGTCTCTGTGGTACTTCTGTGGTACTGCGTGTACTTCAAACTCCATATCAGACTCTGGGTCGAGCGCATACAGCTCCATAATAGGCTGCTCCATTTTATTCTGTTGATCAGAGTCCGATTATCCATCAATGTTTACAAATAATGTCCATGTGAGTGACGAAGCCGGTGCTAAAAACAATTCTGTGCCCCTTTAGATTCAGTGTCTCTTCCGGTGGCAATGTCATGAAATGGGCGTAAACCATGTTGTGATTGGTCGAGAGCTTCTGTGGTTTAGTACAGTCAGCCATCTTACTTCCTTGTCGGAAAATAGGCGCATAAAAAACCAAATATTTAACACCAAATTAGTTTGTATAGTGGCGATGGGAACATATTTAGCTTATAAATGCCTGTATTTGACTTTTGGAATGTTTGAAAAGCATGATACAGCTCCTTTAATGTTTGAGTATCATTGATTTAGCTAAAGTTATCTATTGGAAAAGGTAGCAAAATCAGAATGATTTTGTATTTTGGTGGTTATTTTTGAATGAGTAATCAGATACTGTATTAATGAATCATTTTAGATTATTATACTTTCTATATTAATTTCCCCTCAGAAGGTTTGTGGCCAGTGTGAGCATTTAGAGGGAATACTTTAAGGATTATTTCTCTTGAAATGGCTCATTTTTAAACTGTGTTGCTGGAGCTTGGTCACATACTGCCCTCTCCTACGCCCCAGCAAGCACTTTACAAACAAACGTAAGCACTTTTATTGATAGGGTAATCCCAGACTGATTAATGGCCCAATAATCAGCTGTAACCTGCAATAAATCAGCCACTGATCAATACGGCCTGTGCTCTGCAGCCGTGGCCGGATCATTACTGTGTCACTGTATATCTACCATTAGCACAGGGAGGCTGAGTGCTAAAGGGAGGAAGAGGGGTGGAAGAAAAAGCGCTTCCTTTCTAATGTGTTGAAAATGGGATTGATAGAGAGGTCATTTTTTGATTTAATTTGTCTGCCCGGTCGCCTTCCTCCCTTCTTCCTTCAGTCTGATTAATGACTGTGCTGTACAGGCTGCGATAAAGATGGAGAGGGCAGCACAGGATGTTAAATTATGATAATGACAACAGAATTAATGACACTGGAAGACATTATTCTGCAGCATACAGCTACTAGTGGTGCTGACGATGTACAGATACTTCATGGTGTGAAAAGTACACAGCTAAGGTTCATCTGCTAACCATCAGAAATAAAAACGCAAAGGCTTCTGGCAGTCATTTCATTGTGGCCTGAACTTTTCAGATTAACAAGACTTTGTACATTCTGGCAGCGCTTAAAACACCTGTACAAATTTACTAATGTATCTGAAACAGGACTAATATTAGTTAAAAGTATTATTCTTTTTAAAAAGGAGAGTCAGTGGGCCCAAAGTAGAGAAACCTGTTTGTATTCAATCTTCTACTTGAGTTCAAGTTCACCAAGAGAGGACTCATTTACAGTCAGCTGAGAAATTGAGCTGTTTGCAAGGGGTTTAACAAACTTTTTTCCCCCTGCTTTTTTTTTTCTTCTAAAGCCAGTATATCAATGCACTTTCTGCAGAAAATTTGTGCTCATCAGACAACAGCAATGGACAGCAACTTAAAATATTTACAGCTGGTCAAATTTAGTTTGCAGCGTTATATTACTTGACTTTTTATCCATTTATCCTACATGTTACAAATACAAAATATATAGGTGGGAAGGTGTAGGCAGACTGTAAATTATCAAAATTAGACCAAATCACACAAGATGTTAAAACACAACAAGGTTTGCGAGATGCCTGATGGAAAACATCCATTTCAGTCGAATTCTACTTTTTCAAACAGATAAAATTTGGTTTCAGCATCTGTCTGATGCAAAGTACTATGTTTTAAAGTAGTACTACATAACACAGAATTTGTTTATAAAGGAATACTATGTAATAGTATATACACATCAATATAGATTGTATCGATCCAAAATCCCAAAATTGCCCAAAAATAAATATCAAACCCCCTTTTATTTTGAAAAGGCTTTATTTTGAAGTTCCTTTGACACAATGGTTTCCATTTGGGTGGGGATTGTCATGTTGATGTTGTCAAAAAAAATGCATTTAAAAAGTTTTGCAGTGGATAGATATTACACAGGGAGATTGTGCTGCATGTGTGTTTTCAAGTATGTAGGAGTTTACAGTTATGGTAAGTAATAAATTTATTATAACTTTAGTAAATTAAAATGTAATAAAATAAAATTAATATAAATAACATAATATAAAAAAAAAAAAAAAAAAAAAAACCAATACAATAATAACTTAATGCTTCTTTTAATTTTCCTTCCTTAGGCAGAGATCTGGGGGGAGTGTCCTTCCGTCCTGTTTTTCCGTTTTTGGTTTCAGGTTTGGGGGGGGGCCGGTGGGGCGGATGGGGGCGGCTTGTGTGTTTAATGTAGTTATTTTTTTGGTTTATTAATTTAAGGGGTTTAATAATTGTTATGGTGAGTTGTATGATGTAAGTGAATTTTGAATTAGTTTTAGTGTGTCTTATATTTTTTTTTAATTAAATATAAAAAATAGATAAAATTATATAAATTTTATAATATATGAATTTCTTACTTTCCTTTTTTTTTTTTTTTTTTATTATTAGATTTTTTTAAATTTTTAAATTGCCTTTTTTTCCTATACCCCACATATTACCCCACCTCTCCAGCTCATCGGGCTGCACGGGCTTTTCCGGGCTGTTCTTTTTTTTTGTTTTTGTTTTTTCTTTTTTTTTTGATATTTTAGATTATTATGGAATATCTTCAGAGCTCGATAATGTAATTTGATTTATAAAGAAAATTAAATATTAATAAATAATAAATTTATATATATTTTTTAAATATTATTTATAAATTGTTAAAATACATAGTTAAAAAATACAAAAAGAAAACAAACCAACCCGAAACCTCCACCCGCAGGACACATTTATTAGCTTGTTTTAAATTGTTATTTTTCGTTTTAGATTTTGACACATTGAGACAGAAAAACCCAAAACCCATTCTATTTTTTTATTATTTTAATCTAATTTTATTAAAGAGAAATCAAACAAAAAAAACAATCCCAAACCTTTAGTCTCGCATCATACCCCTAAATCTCTCAAAATTTTTTCATGGGTCTTTAATGATTCTTTTTTAAATTTTTAAATAATTATTATATCTATAATATTTTAGATGGCAAAAACACTTTCCCAAATTTTTTTTTAAAAATAGTTTTAATATATGATTTTTTTTTTTGGCTCTGAGGTTTTAAGATTTAGTTTTTAATTTTGTTTTTTATGTTTGTTTTACTAAAGAATTTAAAAATATTCAAGAGATAAATTAATTAATTTATACATACAGAATACAAAAAAAAGTTTTAAGATTTTAGGATGAGAGAAATATAAATATAGTAACAATAGTTATGTTTTTTTCTTTTTTTTTCTTACCATTTTAGTTCATAGTGAAGGAGGACAAATTAAAATAATATAAAAAAAAGTAGAAAAAAAATTTGAAAGGGGAAGTTAATATTAGCCTAATTTTTTGTACTTTTTTTTTTTAATTTTTTTTGAATTTTTTTTATTTTTTCTTTTATTTCATAAGTTCACAAAGAAACAAGGGGAAAAGAAAGTACTCAATTGTTTAAATCAAAACTTTTTTTTTTTTTTTTTTTTTTAAATAAAAATTTTTTAAAAATAAAAGGAAAGAGAAAGATTTTTATTTTTTTTTTTTTTTAGATCTTTTTTTTTTTGTTGGAGTTTTTTTTTTTTCTTTTTTTTTGCTTTCCAAAAACCCTCAGATTTCCTACACTAAGGTAAGAAAGCAATAACTTTGTTTATTGTAACACTGTTTCATATTTCATATCAATCAAATTGTATCATGACTGACTGAGATATTGAGAAACATCAAGTCGCTATCCACTGTGTTGATATCGTATAGGGATCAAACCAGCGATTTACACTCCGACAACATAACTTTCAGACCTTGTTGGAAACACAGATCTGTGATTCCAGCTTGTGTTGATGGCACACTGACATGTGATGAATACATTCCTGGAGCTGTCATTTTCCTCAAATGTTCTGAGGCTGAGAAACCGCACAACATTTTCCCAACCCTGGAGAATCACATCCTCACTTTGCTTTATTGCACCATGTCCGAGCCAGCCACTGGATAGCATCAAACTGGCCATTTTGGATATGCACCATGGCTGTTCAGCTAAGAAATGAAAGAAGACAACATCAAAGGTGAAGAAAAGCAACAGAGAAAGGAAAAGGGCAAAAGAAAACAAGAGTAATCTGACTGTTTATTGGCTGGAGAGCTCAGAGAAGAGACCGGAAGAAGATGGATGCCAATTTAGCTATTAGGAGTCGCTAAAGTTCAGAAGTGGGACTTCAGTCTTTTATTTTACACCGTGTGCACAATTATTAGGCGAGTCAGTATTTTGAACATGCTGTCATTTCAGTGTAAATTCTCCAACTCTAATCTGTATAAACTTTACTGCTTGTTGAATGTAAGCATGCAACCTGACGTGCATTTGTATATTAAAGGAGGGAGTGGCCTTGGGAGACCAAGATCTTGTGCACAATTATTTGGCAGCTGCTTTTTTTTTTTTTTTTTTTTTTTGGCAAAATGGGCCAGAAAAGAAATGTAACATAGTTTGACAAGTCAAAAATGATCAAAGATCTTTCAGAAAGATGCAGCACTCTTGAAATGTTTTGTTGCAAATCCCCAAAAGGGTCAAAAGAAAGTGGCTGAGAGAAAAAGACACAGAACTAGGCAAGGCAAGTTTATTTGTATAGCACATTTCATGTACAGAACAATTCAAAGTGCTTTACATAAAACATTATAAGCAAAAAGAAAAAAAACAATTAAAGCATATTCAAAATTAAAAGCATTTAAGATTAAAAGAAAACAGAGACGGCGGAACTACCAAACATTTGAGAAGAATCAAACTGACAGAAAGCCATTATCCTCCAGAGTGTTCTGTTCCACAACTGTAACCTGCTGGAATATCCTGAGGTAAAAGGTGTTCAGAGCTCGGAGACACGGCCAAGGTAAGAAAAGCTAAAACCCAACACTGAACAAGATGCAAAAACTGGGCCATGAAACATTTAAAGACTGATTTCACCAAGGTTTTACAGTATAGACTGATGAGATGAGGGGGACTCTTGGAACAGATGCGTAGGCCCACGGATGCATCATTAATAGACATAGAGCTCCACTCCAACTCAGACGCCAGCAAGGTGCTGGTCGGATTCTGGTCTGAGCTGGAACTAGTAAAAATAATCTTGTTGGGTCTTGTCGGGTAAAAGATGGAGTCCAAAACCTACAGTCAATTTCTAGAGGACACCTTCTTTACATAGAGGTGCAGAAAAAAGCTGCATCTTTCAAGAAGACCGTGATTTCTCTGCAGGACAATGCTCCATCTTGTGCATTGAACCACTCTGACCATTACAGTCGTGCTCAAGGTTATTGACACCTTCCAATTAAAGAAGGAAAAAATCAGTTGTCAGTGAAGTAAGTTGAAATTGACCAAAGAAATAATAAATAAAAATTTTGTGAAAATTATAACACTGAATTTGAATTTGAAAACAAACACACAAAAATAAAACAAGCCAACAAGCAAAGTGGGGCTCTGAAGCTAAAATTTTATTGAGCAACATTCTGAAACAGTCACTGCAATCAGGTGTTTTCCATATCGCTCAAAAAGGACTTTTACACCTGTTAAAAGGTGTTTTGGTCCACAAAAGGTGCTCTAATGTGTCTGGGCCAGTTTTGTTTGTTTTTTATTATTTCCTGCCACAATTCAAAAGTAATATTTTATTTTACTAAATTATAATTTTGTAAATTTTTATATATAATTAGTTTCTTTTGTTACTTATTTGAACTATTATTGTAAATTTAGCCTTTTCTTTACAGGCAGATGGACGTGTTTCCAGGAGCATTTTTTACTATATTGCGTAAAGTAATGTTCTGACACAAAAATAAAAAAAAAGGTCAACTGTGGAACGGAGAGGACTGAAAAACTGTCCGTTCGAACAGCCCGTTCTATTGATTGAATGATTATTATGTCCATCAAACTTGACTGCCTAGTCGTGCCCCCGCCCTCATGCGCACGCTTGCAACTCGCCGTGAGCATCTCACAGTGCAGACGAACCGAGACAAACTTGGCTGCTCGCTACTCTTAACTATGCTGCTGTTTGCTCTTAAAAAGAAAAAAACGGATGAGGATGGAGTCATGGAGGTGGTGGTGTTTGCAGTGAGGATGTTTTACGCAGAAGAAGTTGGAGGTGAGATAATTATCAATTTTAGGAAACGTGGTTCTTCTGCTGTTTACTGGGAAGCTAACAAGCTAGCCACTCGACTATTCTCTGTTATGTTCACTGACAACTATCCGCGGACGCGTTCCTGTGCTCTGGAGGCAGGGGGTGGTTTTTTTTTTTTTTTTATTTTTAGTTTGTTTTATTTTTTGTCCCCCCCCTTTTTTTTATTTGGTTTAATTTTAAACTAAAAAAAAAAAAATAAAAATGCCCCCTCCCCCCCCCTCCCTAACCCCTTTAGGCCTTTTTTTTAAAAATAGGATTTACATGAAAAAAAGAGAAAAGTCCACCTATTTAACAGTGTCCGGGAGGCATGGTTCCAGAAATCTTGTTTTTTTTTTTAATGTTTATCTGTAAAGTTTGAGTTGTTTCTTGATTATTCTTGCAATTATAAATGAAAATAAACAAGCAAGGAGGGAAAAAAAAACAATTTTATTGAGTTGCATAATTCTGCACATCAATTGTTGCCTAATAATTGCTCACACATAGATATTCAAAAAAGCCAAATCCTCACTTTCACTTCCTTAAATATTCAGGTTTGAAGACTATAAACATTTTGGATAAACCAAGGGCGCTGTTGCTGTCAAAAGATCTAATCCTCAGAAATGCAACTTGCCTAATAATTGTGCACACAGTTTATTTGTTCAGTTGCTGAATGACAGTTGAAATTTTTCCGTAAATTTCCAAACACTTAGCAGAACCCATTGCTTTTCCACAATTAGTGTCACAAGGGGAATTTATCGTCATTCTGGGACAATCTGATACGTATCTAGATATGAATATGAATTATTACAAATGAATTAGGAATTTTTCTGCCAAATGATTTATCTTTAGTTTGAAATGAAACAGTGTTTTGTCAAAAGAAATTGCAAATGATTAAATATCAAAATATATTCTTTATTTAATAACTGCAGTGGATCCCTCATGAATCAGGTGTCACTTTGCTCTCAGTTCTGTCAGCTTAACGCAATCTGAACATCTAGCTTGTGAAACATCAGACAGGATATGAAAAGGGGATAGAGACTCGCTGAAATGGATGCACCACGTTCGAATGAAGTGTCCCTGAAATCAGAGATCAGATTAGAGGTCAGGAATTGGTCAAAACACATCCAAGATCCACAGAGGAGACGGCTGTTTGCTCTGACAGATGAGGGGGAGCGGAGGAGACGCGGGGTCGCTAAACAAGGGAGAGGAGGATCAAATCAACTAAGTGAGCAGGGGAGAGGACGGGCCGGGGTAGGAGGAAGTGAGGATGACAAGGTGCATGCAGAGGAAGAGCATGTGGGGAGATAAGATAGTGCAGACGTAACGAGAAGGGAGGACGGAGAAGAAGAAAGGTAATTTGAGAGAGAGGAGTAGAGGAGGTTGAGGCAGGGCTGACAGTGGGCCATTCATCCTCCATGCTAGAAGAGACAAACTGCTGGCAGTGGAAGACAGGCCCCATAAATCACTTGGCAGCACACACACACACACACACACACACACACACACACACTTGCACACAGTAAAACACATTCATGGCCACACACACCTAGAGATCCTCGTGAACAAAATAACACACATCTCCTACAGCTTATTTTGGCCAGGCCAGATTCTCCTTTTCTTTCTGGTCATCCAGCTCTCCTTCTGTCACCAAAGCTCTGAACTTAAACACACTTCTGATCTACTTTGTGTGTTCTTATTTTCTGGTCATTTATACTCCTAACCCGCTGCATTTCACATGGATTTATTTTACTCTTTAGTTCACCTCAGATTTATGTAGTGATATTCTTTATCAGTACTTGTTTATGCTTTCAAAAGATGACTAAAAACAAAAGATTAGTCTGTGAAGTTTTGAAACACTCATGAGGATTGGGGAGCTTTTATATTGCGAGTTTAGACTTTTTTTTTTTTTATATTATACCAAACAGAGATGTTATATAAGCTTAGCATTATTTATGTAAAACACTTTTAGAAAAAAGAAATGGCATGGATGAAAATGCAGAACTTTGACTTCTTTATGCTTATAAGAAGGACCGATCTTTACAAGGAGTAAAGATCAGAGTGTTTTATCCAACCTGCTGTAAGTGCATCAGATCTCAAGTCCCTTTAAAGCATAACTTTCTTTTTTTCAACCTGGACCTTATTTCTAGGAGTATATACGTGCATTTACTCACCGGTAAAATTTCTGCATCACTTTGACTTCTTTGGAAGAAGCGTTGAGTCGCCCTTCGGTGTACATCCAGATAATGGCGGAGACGGGGGCAGCCACTATATAAGGCATTATCTGCATAAAAATTCCTTGATTTTCGCCAATATTTTCAGTAGAATGAACGAACGAACGAATGAGTACTATTGTCCATCCAGTGTTGACCGTTGACTTAATATTGCGCAGCTTCACATGTGAGTAGCACGTCATTTTGAAGCAGTTACTTGTCGTAAATGAGTGCCTCACGATTGTTCATGCTCATTTCACATATTTTTGTGATATCAGGTTGTAAGATCAGGTTGGACCAATAATGAGCAGGTCCACAATAGGCTACATGCACAACTCCACTACTTCCTGAACTTAACAGTACTCCTCTGTTTCCTGTCTTTCATTATTGGACAAATGGATTAATCCAGGTGTCTGATCTCAGTTACCACGACGACGATGGACAGAAATTCTGCCTGAATTTTGTCCAGATGTTATTTAATCTTGAAATTACACATAATTAGAGGCATGTCCTTCTGATTGACAGGTGGCAGGCCGGATGCTGATTTTTAGCCGTGGTGGCTAATAGTTAGCTCCCTGCTTGCACTCAGGGAGGCCTCAGCCTGTAGCAGAGTTGCACAACAGCGGTTTTTTAGCTGGTTAACAGCAAGTTTGAATATGTCTTACCTTTTACACAGTCTGTTTTCATGTGTTCCTGTTCACTTCAGATTAGCTAGGTTAGCATTAGCATGGCTGTCAATCATTTGCTCTGTGGCTCTGAGTGGCCCTGTCTGCCCAGTTTAGTATTTTCTGGGAGTGATGACACACACGACACGGCAAGATGGAGATGGTGGGAAACGCCCAACTGGCTTCACTTTTAGCTCGACGTGCTCGGATGCTAATTCCATTTTTTTTTTTTTTTTTACAGTCTTTGGTACAGGTCCCTGATCCTGCTGCTCATTCACCTGTTTTTGGGAGATCCTGACCACTTCTGATCAATAACATCCTATAGGAACTGTAGCTGTGGAGATTCTATGACGCAGCTGTTCTACCATTACAATTTGGCTCTCAACAGAGGAATCTGAACACCCCCCCCCACCCCCTGTTTTTCCTGTTTTGATATGACATATGTCACAAGTCAATGACCAGAAATATTTTTTTTAAAGGAAAATGTGTTGTGTGCACTTTATAGAGCACTGAAGACAATCTACAGTTTATCACATCTATTTTCATTGCCTTGAAACTGTTTGTATTCCACAACTACAAGTACTTTTTTCTTAGAATTTTTGTTTTAAAAAACATATTTTTATGGTTTCATGTGTTTTTAGTAAAGTTAAAGACTCTTACTCTTGTTTTGGTAGCTCTATTTCTGTCATGTAGGAATGTGTCTAACCTTTTGGATTTTCCATTTACAGTCCAGTAGTACTTTGCTGGCGGTTGTTGCTCTTCCTCTCCGTCTCTCTGCGGTTGTGGCTGGCAGCTCTGACTGATCCACTCTCTCTGTGTGGGTTCTGTCAGTCACAAACCTCTTGCTTTCCTCCTCCGCCCTGGGAGGGTGAGGAGTGCCAGTTCCTCTTCGCCCAGCCCTGACCTCTGTGCTGACACACGGCGTGTTTTGACAGCAAGCCGCACGCTGAGCATGGCAGCGGTGCAGGTCAGGGAGTGGCTGCCCTCGTGTTTTCACTAAGGGATGCTCACTTTGTTATTTCAGTGATTATTGAGGTCAGACCTTTTAAGAACAATTAATTAAATGGGAAATGAAGACATGATTCATTCTGTGGCAGAAGAAAAACCTTCTTCTGATCCACCTTAAATTATTTCAGTGTCACAGATATTACTGGAGACATTAAGTGCTGGTTCAGGCATTTTAACCCTGCCAAGAATTAAATTGTACTGGTATAAGTGCTGGATTTTGTGAGACATATTAAATGAACCTGAATGAGGAAATGAAACATTGCAAAGGAAATTTCTAGTCTTATGAATATATACTCCTCCAGTTAGTTGGAAAAAAAAGATTTTTAATAGACATTTGAAATTCAGCCTTCAATTTAGACATTAAAAGCACATTTTAAAAGTTTTCTAATGACTTTTTGTTCATGTAATCCCCGTATAGCCATTTATCAGACTGAATATTCAGAGTTGTTTTATTCATTCTTTTATGTATTTCAAATGGAGACTGTGCTCCAAAATCAGACTAGTTCATGCAAACAGAACAGGTTGCAAAATCAGTTATTTGTTCATGCAAACTCAAGGCTTGTTTTTGCTCAGGGTTAAATAAGCATGCGATTGGAGCCTTTATGCTCGACCTCTACAGGCTTTTTTTGTGTGTGTGTGCGTGTGTGTGTGTGTGTGTATGCATATTTCAGTAAGTTTTGAAAGAGTTTGCGGATACATACCAGCACACAATAAATGGAGCAGTAGCATCAGAAACCATGGGGGCAGCGTTGAGCAGTATAGCTCAGGTGAAAGCAGTGACAGGAAAAAAGAAGCTGCGCTGTATTTCATGGCTGCTCGGACCACCGCCGTCCACTGCTTTGCCTCTTTGCATAGCGCCCTCTGAGAATGCATTATCATGATCTCCATCATCCTCATGTTTGCCGTTGTGTATCGTCAATAAAACTGATGTAGAAACTCGGAGGTGTTTTATCGCAGATATTAAACTCGTGTTGACATATTTTCCCATCAAAAAAGGTAACACTTATAATTCCTGCAGTGATCGCCATTATTCTGGGGATGGTACATTTTATACCTTAAAGACATATGCCACCTCTGGGTGAAATTTGAGTTGGACAAGAGGGCAGAAGTATTTTCTACCCGACCCAGTCAGAGCCCCATTATGCTTGTTTACCTTTTTTTGTGTCCATTTTTAATATTTCTTTCAAACCAAAATTTTACATCAATGTCATGATTTTCATGATTTTTCATAAAATTTTTATTTATTATGACTTTGGTCAATTAATTTAAACTTATTTCACTGACTGCAGATTTTTTTTCCTTCTTCAATTGGAGGGTATGAATAATTTTGAGGACGGCTGTAAGTATCCAGCAATATCTAAGCTTTCAGTTTCTCTTTGCTGTACACACACACGTGTCTCCATTAGATGTCCAGCCACTCCACCGTTTGCAGACCAAAAGGTCTTCAGGGTGAGACAAATGGCAGTTGAGTTTGATAACCATTCAAGACTGCTGGATGGGATTTTTCAGTCCTGTCTGTTCCACAGGTGACTTTTTTTTTTTTTAAATTTTTGTGTCAGAACATTCAATTAATTGGCTGCAATTGGGGTGTGAAGAAGATTTTAAGCAATATAGCAAAAAAATGCTCCTGGAAAACATCATCCATCCCACCTTTACTGTTTGGAAGCTCTAAACATGGCCGCGCCATCCCATCCCACTCTTTTCCTCTCTTATCAGGGTTTCATGGATCGTTAGAGGGAAGGGCGCAGATGGCACTGGGGACGGAGGGGACGTGTCCCCCTCCAGTTTTTTAATGATGCTGATCTTTCCCCCCACTTTCCCAGGGTAAAGGTCCATTTGTGCTTGACACAGAAGATGGAGCAATACCACTGGAAACCACGGGGTCTGTGTTGAGCTGTGTAACTGATACAAACCAGAGAAGAAGAACAGGAACCGGAAGAATAATGATACAAAACAGCCGGGGTCAACAGCCCAATAAAAGCACCCGAGAAAGAAGACGGCAAACACACAGAGGAGCATCTGTAGACATGTGAAGCTTTACAGGAGAGGCTGTGTGTCCGAAAATACACTCTACGACATCACATCGCCGGTACGCGGGGACAGGCAGTGGACAAACTGATTTATGAACCATGGAAATGTTAAAGATGCAAGGAAGTATGAAGGCAGCCGCGCAGGGCGACGCATGAAAGGGACGTCGCCATTTATGTACGTAAGTGAGCATAATAAATGACAACTAACGTGACCTGGTCCACCCCCCCGCAAACAAACACTTTTCTAGACAGTTAAAGTCATAGCAGTGCGCACTGAGAGCCCGGTGTTTGTGTTTCGACTAATGGTGCGTTTAAGTTATACACTAATGTCGGGATTTCCTATCTCCAAGTCAGAATTGCAGTCATAATCCTCCGTGAAATCGGATCTTCAGCTCAGAAAGTCGGATTCAAAAAGCTCAGAGAGTCCCCCCCCAGTTAAAAAATCCTATCTGTGCCCCTGGTTAGAGGAGATACTTGCGTAATGTTTTCTCAGATGTAAAAAACATAGTTGTACATTCCTTTGACTGCTACTCGTAGTCATACTTTACGTGATTCTAGTATGTATGTATCTTATTTGAGTTGACAATTTCAATTCAGTGTGTTTTTTTTTATATTGGTGGTTCCCAACCTATTTTCATTGAAGATTCCTTTCACAGAATCACCAAAAAGCCAGTTCAGTTCTACATTCTGATGTGCTGTGTGCATAATTTCCATCTTAAAAATACATAAACCCGACAAATACCAGGGTACATATTTGGCCTACAAATATGCAGTATGGTTGTTCTTATGTTTACCAGTAAATCATCAGTTTGATCCAGGGCATGCTGTGCTTAACCTTTACACTACAACTGCGCTGGCAGCAGTAAAGACTGTGAAAGCACATTTGCAACGCTGCAAACGGAAGCGGGCAGTTTACCACGTACAGTGCGCCATACAAGTGATCACAATAAGACTAGCAAGTTAGAAAAACTGCAAAACTAAGATATATCTCCCCTCAATTGAATAAACAATCTGCCTCTCCAGAGACTAAAAAACAAAGAACGTAATTGTACAAAACATATAAATCCTATTAGGACCTGAGGGTCTTTAGAAACAGCAGAGCCTCATAAATTGAGTTTCATGTGATCTATCTTTGCTGTTCAGCTACACGAGTACACAAGAGGAGTATTTTTAAAATGTACCAAGAAAATATGTTTCATTATGTGGGAAAGATTTATTTTGCTAATATTAAAAGCTTTCAAATTAGTAAGAAATTGAATTATTTAATCTTGAAAGTCATGTTACGGTTAAAATGTATAATTCCTCTTTCTGTTCCTAATGTTAATTAGTGCTTTGCTTGGTGACACTTGCAGGATTTTCTTACTTTTCACCCTAATTCTACTCCTTTCTTTTTTCCCCCCTTTAATCCAACTTCCACTCAAGGAAGCAGACACAATCTCTGGTCTCCGTCATCAGTCTAAAACTTGATGCTAAGTCATAGACACAGTAATGGAGCATCTGTTCTCAAGCTGTGAAATAAAATAAGAAAAGTCTGTGTAATTGCACTTTAGTTTGATTAAAACTCTAGATATGTAAGATTTCCACATGCTGCCTCTTTTTTTCTTCTTTTCCCAGTCTGTTGTTCCCTCTGCTATTACTTTTGCTCACCATCTTTTCTTTGCTGAATCTTTGATTTCAGACAAGAAGAGACTCAATCTTTAGTTTCATCAGCTCCCAGCATATCGTAAGAGCTTTTTCTAGCTAGTTGCTAAGGTTAAGAACTTAAAATAGTTTAAAAAGCTGCTTCATTGAGTTTCTAAAGTTTCTAATGCTTGCTTTATGTTTGTGATCGAGGTCAACGGCTTCCTCAAACTATTTAATCTGTTCCTGTTCACAGGCAAGGCTGAAAGATGATTGACTATTCTTCTGGTGTATTTGAAATTAAATGAGTGCTCGTATGCTTCACTTGAAACTACACAGTAAAAGTGAAAATGTGAAAACGCCAACAGAAACTTTGATATTTCTAACTGCCCACACCTGACAAGTTAAAGCTGTGCCCACTTTCTTATTTCCACATAATGATAGATTTAAAAGAAGCAACCCAGTTTTTCACATCCGTAGATGTTGCAAAAAAATAGTAGATGATAAAAACAAAAATGTTTTTTCTGTATTCATTACTGGCTTAATTCTGCATGAATAACGTGCTAGTTATGAAAGGCCAAGATAGCGGTGGACTCCGCGGTGGATCCGCCTGACAGTCACACAGAGGTAAACCCAACACTCAGCTGAATGTGGGAAATACAGACTTGGATCGCCGTGGATCCGGGGCAAAGGTGCAGCTACAGCTTCAGGTCCGCCTGTGCTCCACCTAACATCAGAATTTCCAATCAGAACGTGGATCCCGCCTGAACTCCTATGTGACTCCGCAAGGCGGATCCGGGTAACGGCACAGCTGCTGCGGATCCGCGGTGCCATCCATTTGCTATCTGGGGGGATTTCTTTGAAACACATCTGTTGCCCCACAAAAAAGCATAATTTTGTTGGTCAAAATTAGCTGTGTAACTTTATGCCTTGTACATCCGGTCAGAGCCACATGTGAACATGTTTGCAGGCACTGAAGCACTGTTTGAAAAAGGTTATTCAAGGTGAAGATCTGCACTGACTTCAACTGTGTGTGTGGTTAGAAAATAACTCTTTTGGCTTGTCTCATCAGAGTGCTTTTCTACCCCTTTGGTTTAGTGGCAGAATGTGCAGATATTCCCCTTTACAAGACCATGGTAGACTTGACAAGGTAGTGCTGATGCTACCCATGCTAACAAGACTATTTACATTTTTATACACAAGAGGACAGTGAAGTTTTATGCAAGCAACACTCAAACACTAACCTGCAGCAAATATCTGTGGTTATTGACCAGACCCAGCAGCACCTTGATGTTGCAACAAATTTGAGAACAAGATTGCTTTTGCTGAAGAATGGCAAAAACATTTGTGTTGCATTTCTGAGCTGTCTGCACGTTGAAGGGCAGGGAGCTGCATTTCCCTCCATCAGTGCATTTGAAAAAGTTTTATGCACTCTTTAGTATAAATTGAACTTGGTGGATATCTGAAGAGGAAACATTTTGTTTTTGCACTCACATTCATGAGCTTTGGATTTAACCCTTGATTATGACTGTTAGCAGCAGTTAGCAACACATGCTAATGAGTATAGCTAACAGCAGAGCAAACAAAGGTCCATGTTTAAATATTCATGTAGTTTTCTCTTTTCTTTAGAGTGGGTAAAAGACCCAACCTTCACTTTTTAGATGCAGAGTGACCATGACCAAACCAGACCGGTCAATAGAATGTGCAACAAACGCTTTTTGACTGATTGTTGTTTGTTGTCAAATGTCACCTTCAACAGTTGAATTAAGTTTTTGGTTCATTAGTTTTCCAGCATCTTGCCAACCCGGCAGCAGGCAGCAAAGACTTTGTGACTGCTTGCGAGTGCAGTTGCAGCCAATTACAGTCCTCAAAAGGAGAGGCATTAATCAAATCCTTAGTATGGTGGCAGACATCAGATTGCAGAAGGCTGCAAAACAAATATGTCACTGTCAGTGAGGCCATAGAGCAGGCATTTAGGAGATTGCATTAAGTCGATGCCTCAGCTGAATAGCAAGCTAAGCTAGTGAGGAGCAGGGCCTCTGGAAACTATTTGCTCAACATGGAGGGAGGTGGAGGGTTAGAGAGTGGAGGAGTGAAGCTTCCCTCATTCTTCCATCTCTCATTTTCAATCTGTTCTTAATTCTTTCTATTTTTCCACCTTTTGTCTTTTTTATTTAAGCCGACAGGCTGAACTGAAGGGCGTGGGATGGCCAGTGGGGGAAGAAGGATAAGACAAGAGTGAGAGAGGGGAGGAGACAGATGAAATGAGATAAAGATGATCTGTAATGAAAGAGACGAAAGGAAAATGCATGTGGAGGAGAAAAACAACAGCTCCTTCACAGCTGAGTGAAAAATTATAATATAGTAATGGAGTTCTCTTGAAACAGCGTTTATATTTAAAAGGATGATCTAAGCTATCTTTAGTGGTGGCTGTTTAATGCAGTTTCTGGACTGATTGTATGAAAATTTATTTCACGGCAAACGGGTAGATTTGTAGCAAAGAATGTTTTATAAAATAGATTTTTAGCTTTTAGAACAATTTTGACCCTCTCTCTTCACAAGTTTAGCATATCAGTAAAGTTATGATAATGGCACATTTTCAGTCAGCATTTACTTTAAGAAACCTGTCCAGGACAATGTTGAACATGCCACTTAAAGCACAATTTGTAACTTTAAACAAAATTATTTAATACATTTTATTTGACAGTGCCTTTCAAAACACCCAAGGACACAATTTAAACTAAACAAGAACAGCGTTGCTTTATCTTAAATGAAAACTGAGGAAGGAAGCAGTGGAAATGAGTTGCTTTGCATTTATTTCCTTAATACAATTATATAAAATCTTGAGGATTTATATCATAAGTCAGGGGGACCAAGTCCGGTCCTCGAGAGCTACTATCCTACAATTTTTAGAACATTCCCTCTCCCACCTGAATCAAATAGCCGTTTCTCTCGTGTGCATGTCATTCAGCTCTGCAGAGGCCTGGTAAGGAGCCATTTATTTGATTCAGGTGTGTTTGAGAACGGATGCAACCAAGATGTGCAGCATAGTAGCTCTCGAGGACTGACTCGGCCACCTTTGTTTTAAATAGTCAAAATGTTGTCTTAAAGGTGGTAGAAGATGTTTTTAGCAATTCAGAAAGCAGAGACTGTTTGCATAGTGTTTAGTGTTTGCATAAAGTGCAGCCTGTTAGATTCACAGCTCCCTCCCTCGGTGAGCAGAAGACAACATGCACGAGCCAAGTCCCGACACCAGCGACTAGCAGACAGCAGGTACAGATTCTCCCATCATTACGCCAATGCAAGTAAAACGGATGTCGTTGCCTGGACATTGCTAACTGCTAGCAGAATGATTGTTAGCGACCTACTCTAAACATCAGACAAAATTGCGCCACTTCCAGCACATGCACTTTACTGTAGATTGGTTGAATTCAACCAATCTGGTTGGTAGTTATGTGTCTGACCAATCTTTTGGTTGTTTTAACCAAAGAGACTGGTTAGATCACCAACATTTTGGTCAAATTACCATATGGTCACTATGACCAAAATATTGGTTAAAAATATTGGTTAATCTAACTAATCTTTGGTCAAAACAACCCAAAGATTGGTTGGACCCATACCAATCTGTTTTTACAGTGTAGTATCACTCTCACCATCCAATCACTCTTGTTAATCATTTTTACCTATTACCCTTTGACTATTGCTTGTCAATCACTCTTACTACAGTAGTAAGAGCGATTGACATTGAATATTTTTTGTAATATTCAAAGAAACAAATTCTATGCTACCTTTTAATAAACACACCGACCGAATGCATTAGGTTAATGTAATTTGGCTTTACTGTATGTTACAAGCCAACATCAGAGTGTCAGGGCTTGGCATTATGTCATTGCATGATACCTGTTTGAAATGACTTGGGTTAAACTAGATATGCAACCTCAGACCATATAATGACTGTATTTAATGTGTGACAAAAGGTGCTCTAGTGAAGTCACTTTCTTGTAGTCATTTAAAGTTAATAAAACTTTAGTCTCACCAGTTGGAATGACAAACATGCTGTTAGCTGCTGTGAAAATACCCTGCAGAGGAAAAGTCTAATTTTCCTCCACCTTTGGAACCCATAAAGTTGTTATATTGCAAAACTGCTCAGATTTGTGCTGTAAAGCAGCCACAGCCTCATTACAAGCAGCAGATGACCCTTTCTGAGTCTTTGCATTTCTGTTTTTGCTGAAATATATTAGCAAATGTTGCCCCAAAGTCTTCAGCAGAGATTCCACACAACAAATTTGTCTCCCTCACATTCTACTTGTCTTTCAAAACTTCTTTAAAGTAACCAGAAATAACCTCTAGGAACATTTGCTACTGCTTTACACTGTTTATAGTAGAAAAGGTGGCACATTTGGGAGCTGCTTTGACATAGGTATTGATAATATCCTAAATAAGATGAAAACCAGCAGTTTTGAGCCAGCCGCTGCCTTTAGAGCTAACTGAGTATTGAATGGTCACGGTACGTGCCAAATGAAGCCTCTATCAGTGGAATCACCTTGATGACATACAGTAAGGACGGCATGGGATGAGTCAAAGTGGGAGTTTATGGATCAATAGCTGTCACAGCTCAGGTGTCCTATGATCTGTAAAGCTGCCTGCTTAAAAAGATTATGACTGCATTGTCGGCGTTGGGCTGCTGTGCTTATATAGTGTGAGTGTGCATGCACAAAAAGGAATAAATTACAGGGTAATGATATTAAAAGCACAAAGTCGTTAAGATGCCAAGTTAAGACACAATAAATCCAGTCATGGCTTCTACAGCCCGTCCCCACACAGGGTAATTAAATTAGATTTATAAGCCATATTACATCAGTGCTAGATACTTCATCCACCCTCAGCTCCTGCACCATCCCTCCATTCTGCCCTGCTTTATTAGACGACCTGACAGCCGGCGAAAAATATGGTGGAATGTTTTAGGTCCCGGGCTGCGAGAGCTCTGCACTGGGCACTCTGTCTTTGGTAGTGTCAGTCGTGTCCAGGGATAATATATTAAGCGCTCCACTTCTCTGCAGAGCGAGGTGGTAGCAGGGCTGCTTATGACACCGTCAAACAGCTTTATCACCATCCACAGTCACTGCTTCATTGCTGCTGACACCTCACACCTTCATTCACCTTCACCTGAGAGGAGTTTGGAGAACAATAAGAGCGTAGTTTCCACATGAAGAGAGTCCACATTGCAGTGTTGGTTGCCAATGCTGGACATGCTTAATGCAAACAGGAGGAGGGCCAAGAAATGTGCAACAGCCCTGCTGTAAACTGTTGCTTTTTCAGTGTTAACAAACAGACCTCCATCCAAAAAAAGAGTAAAACCAGAATGACAGATGTTGATCATATTCCCTTAAAACAGAGACCAAAGTCTACAGTTGAGGGTGGCAGGTGGAAGCCCTTGTTTTCAATCCAGATTTTATGACAGGCCTTAAAATGAAGTCTGGAACAGTCAACAGAAACGGATATCTGGTTCCATATGTGTGGTCATATGTGAGTCCAGATGTCTATTTGATTTAATGGGGACTCATTATTCTACAGTCGATGTGCAAAACCAGTGATGGACTGGCAGCCTGTCCCGTCAAAAGAATACACTGCCTTCTTCCCAGTATCCACTGAGATAAGCTTCATCTCTCCTGCACCCCTGCATTACAATAAGTGACTTATTCGATTGGCGTTTTGTGTGTTGTGCCATCTTGCGGCGCCACCATTGCTTAGGAAGCTAGTCCTAATTACCTCGTATCTGCCAACATGGAAAGCAGCGTGGATATCTGGATTTACAACGTTGCACAGTCATCTAAGGTAATAACCTGTATGTTATCCAGAGATCTCTAAGTTGTTCTGACATTTACATCAGTGCATTAATGTAAACTATTATTCAACTCCAGAAACTTATTTCAGTGACAAAAGGTTGCTACGTTTCTATTTTGTCACATATTTGGCTTTTGGACTTGGTTTAAGGACTGTACAGATCGCGTACAATATGTCCTGCAAATGAGACTAAAGGCTGCAGGACACTGTCCTCGTGATCCGTTTGTGTTTTTGACTTTACTATCTTTATTTTCTGGTCACAACGTTGCCCTTACCAGAGCAAATAATGTTATATTTCACAGTATCTTCCAGAATAGTCATTAACTCGCAGCAACACTACAGTTGTCTCTGTTAGCATTAGCTAACATAATAACTTTATGTGGTACGTCATTTTCGGCAGCATACACTGTCGATACTTGAAATGTAGTGTCAGATTGAGTGTTCACCAAAGTTTACTGTGCTTTTGTTGTTGGGAATAAAATCCACTGATATTCTGCCGTGATAGCGTGTCATTCCTCCTCTGTTCTGTGTGCCCAGTATTCCTCCCCGATACAAACATCAGTGGACAGACAGCAGCACCGTCCACTTCTGTCACAGACAGCCACAATCTTCATGAAATAAATGTTTGTGATCTTCTAATTCACTTTTTACCACAATTAAAGTTTTGCACTGCATTTCCAACAACCAAGGAATGCACAAGTCCTTCCAGATTTCCTCAGTATTGTTAAGAAAATAGTTAGATGCTCATCTATTCTAACTACACATGGTCTGGATGGTCTAGTGGTGGCATTTGGCCAAATTAGTCGATAGAAAATCACTTAATAGATGGGTCGGTCAAACTATGTCTTGGGAAGTTGTATAAACAAATCGGTAAACAGAGAAACTAGCTTGCTACACCTTTAATACTTTCTGTACATACTTAAATTTGAGTTTTGCATGGAAACTAGTTTAATGTGTTTTACTGAATCAGATACAGAGACATCAAGAAAACAAGAAAATCTGGACTGATTTTGTGAAAAGTGAAGCTGAAACGGGGGACATATGCACACGTGGCAACATAGCAGCAGAGCTGGCAGTGTTAGGGGAGATTTTAAGGCAGCACACCTGTCAGTAGATGCTTTGTGGATTAATTTGATGCAGAGCCACAGTGATAAAGTTGGGATCATTGCCTCTCACCTCATTATTCACCTGGTGCTTTGACAATCTCTTACTGGAAGCAACTGGGATTAACAGATACACTTATACGCCATCGCAGCTGCTGGACTGGGAACAAAATTCTGGCACATCTAAATATTGATATGACAGAGGCACACACTTAAGCTTTGTATGGGACCAGAGTCCCCCGTTGAGACAGTAGTGTTGAGTGTTGACAGTATGATTATAAAATGTTTTTTTTGTTTCCACAATCCAAGCCAGTGAAAGCATGTAGATGCTGAATGATTAGGGAACCAAAACGGAGCCTTGGGAACTTCACATCTCATCTTTGTTTTAAAGGTTGGACGATAATTCCCATCTAATTATCCAATCGGTCCAAAAGGATATCATGTCAATAGTGTATAAGGCAGCGCTGAGATTTAGCAGAACTGATATCTGTTACCTTGGAGGTTATGCAAGACTTGAACAAGGACCGTTTCAGCACCAATGGTGTCAAAATCCTAACTTAAAAACAAAACAATTAAATGCCAATAATTTATAAAGCTGCTAACAAATGTTTCTTTCAGTGACATTTTATGTTAAATTTCTATTAACATGGTTCACAGTTGGAGGGTAGCAGTTTGCATTGGGGATTTTCTTTTTTTTAAATCTCTGTTTTCATTTGAACTGATCTGAGATCTATCAATCAGGCTATCTTTACGGACACACAGCTTATTGTCTGTGATTTTGAGACCTAATTTTATTTACTTTTGGATGCTAAACTTTATGTACTGTGTTCATTTTGAATGAATGGCACATCACACTTTCACTGTGACCCTTTCCAGTGTGTTCAAAGGCATAGCTGAAAGAAGCATATGGAACATTAACAGAAAAGTAAGTGTCTAAAAAACTGAATGCCATCACATTAAATGATTAATGAAGACATAAATACATGTCTGTAAAATGTGTTGGAAGAAGTCAGGCTGGATGATAAGGTTGACGAAACATCAAATTTTAGAACAGCACTACTGAGGTTTGCCAGATTTTACGACTTTGGTGTCCCCCAATGGTGGCTAATTTGCATCTGTCTTATGTCCTGCCTCTTCTGAGCTCTAGCCCACCTGTAAAAGTCTTCTCTCTTGCTCTCTAAGACTTTCTCTATTGATATCTAGTTACTGGCATGTGAGTTAGTGCTGTAGAGCTGTAATTGTGAAGTACAACTTCTCAGCCCAATGATGCTGCAGCGCAATGATGGATGCAGGAATTTGCATAATTAATATTGGTGTGCCACCAAAATGAGTCAGAAGCATAGAATTTCAAGGTCAGAAACTTATGCAGTGTTGCTTTGACATATAAGCTGCTTTTGTTTGACTATTTTAAAGTAGCAGAACGGTTACAGTAATATAACAATGTCCAATAGCTTAATGCTGAGAGCAGGGTTTTGAACTTTGAAACTCCTTAATTAGTTAGTGATGCCATGGTTGTATGCATTGCTTACAGATCCTCAGAACTATGGATGGATGCTTGCTCTGAACTTAATTTTCCATATGTGACAGTTGATAGTCCTGTCACTATGGGCAGGGTCACGCTTGGCATGATTAGTCTAATCCCGTTTCAACTCATCGAGTGTCAAAAGTCGGCTTCCGGTCACACTGGCAAAGTTGGAAACAGGCTACTTTTCCACCACGTCATGTGACCGCATTTGCATAAATGACTCAATCAAATGGCGCCTGCTTCAATCCAGCCCCGTGGATGGCACTAATAGTCATTTGTGTTGATAAAGGTAGAGTCCAGAGTTTCCCCCCTGAGAATAAACTAGACTTGTGCAAGTGAAATCCGTCTCAAACCGCGCCTTTGGGCCTCTACTCCCGTGTGGTGGTGAGTTTGAATGCAACTCCCCCTGTCTGTTATTCACCTTTTCCCTTTGTTTTGGTGTATTTGGGACGTTTCTGGGCAGAGATTTCTGTATACGTCGCCAGCCAATGACAGCGCTAAGGACATGACGCTGTGTGGGAATAAGCTCATGATTGGAGCAAATGTCAGTCAAGCAAACTCTCAAAGGAAAAAAAAACAAACACAAAAAGGACGGACGCAGCAAAGAAAAGGAAGTACTCTGCAGTGAAAAGAGCTTTAAATTGTGCATGTTGGAAAACCAGGGTTAGTATTGGTTTAGCGTTTACCTGCTTCCGAGATTTGAAGGAGAGGATTGAATCCCACTTGGGCGTATCTCGCCACACCTACAACTTTACAGGTGCCCAGTGGCTGCGTCTTACAGGCTGTATGCCTTCCAAGATATTTCTCATCATTGCAAAGAAACAGAATATTGTTCCTTTTTTCTTCTTTAAAGGAAGGTTAAAACAGTGAAACACATTTGGGTATTTTATAATTTAGCAGAAACAAATCGTGTATGCATAATCATTAAATGTCAAGTATGAAAACTGCACTTTAAGAGAGCTGTAAAGCACTGCCAGCCATACAGAAACCCAAACATGTAATGAGATAAAAAAAAAAAAAAAAAAAGATGAGAATGCCAATCAGAGGAATGACTGTGGGCAGTAAATCGCAAACACATTATCATTATGGATAAGGGAGAGCGTGTGGGAGGATGCTTATCTGCCAACATCACACTTAATTAGCAAAGACAGTAACAAGCATAATAGCAAGTGCACGATTAATATCGATGCATGTGACATTTCAGATATCAGCTGGAAAACTTAACCAAAACTCATGTTGAAATGTTTAATCGAGTTAACTGCTGAACGCAGAACAGAAACACGGCTGCTTATGTGAGGAGAGGCCAGATAAAATGAAAAGCAGTGAGGAAGATAAAAGGGACTGGAGTTCAGCCTTGTGTGGTTGATTTTAATGAGCTGTGGCACTTTTATTATCATTATTAATTAGCAGTTTTCAACCAGCGGGGTACGATCAATAAGGTGGAGTGAAACAAATTTCAATGGGCCATTGGAATCAATCAGAAAGAGTTTTTATCTACATAACTGCCACTACGCCGCGCTCGTTAGGCCTAACAGTGGGAGATGAAAGATTTGCAGCATTTTTAATTGGAACGATGTGACTGAGCCGACATTTTTCTCCTGCTAACTTCTAATATCTGCAATTCTACCCTTTGTTTAGCCTGCATTAGTATTTTATTTATTTATTCATTGCTTTTTTTTTCTTTTCTAAGAGGCACATGCAGTATATGGTGCATTTCACTTGAGGATATGTGTGTGCGCATCACAAAAACATGCACACTTGCACTCTAATCCTTCTCACCTCTTAATCAGACAACCATTAAAATGGGATTAGAGACTATCTGCTGAAATTCCACATTTCCAAGCAGGAGATGTTGTCCTTGTTTACTAAGCTGCGATTTTCCTCATTGGGAAGCGACAAAATCCGTAAGACTTGACATTGAAAGCACATATGAGATTCCAGTGTGTCTAAATGTGGTGACTATAGGTTCCATACTTTAAGCGTAAAATAGTAAAGCCGTCTATTGTCCGCACTTACAATTGGTGTGTCTTGTCGAATTATAGGTGAAATGTATCTTTAACTCTACCTAAAGGTGGAATCCTCCTCGCATATATGGAGAGGAAGGAAAAGGATAAATCTTCAAACAAGGATACTGCCATTTTTCCCCGTGGTCTTTGACAAGCAGCAGAGTTTAAATCTGTATAGCGGCTACAGTTTTCATAGCTTAACTCTATTGAGGGGGTTTTAACTGAAACAGTATAAACAGCACAAAAAAAAAAAAAAAAAAGATCCTGATACTCATAACACCTGTTTGCAAATTATCCAAGATAGCAGCAAAACTGTCTTCTGCAAAAGAGTTAGGATCCTTTCACCAAAAATACAAAAAAACAAACCAAAGCATGAAGTAAAAACTCCACCAAAAAAGGTAAAAACGCATTTTCTGCAGCCAACAAGTGAATATTTTATCAAACACTATCATGGAGGGATTTAATCTCTGGATTTTGTTAATTCATTACCTCTAAAGGATAATTTATTGTCATCCGTAAAGTGCTCTGCGGAAGTTATGGAGAGCCCTCTACATCTGTGGCTGCACAAAATGCACAAAATATTTTTAAGAGTCTGTCACTCCGTCAAGGGACAACGGAGAAGGCAAGGGCTGCGATTGGTCCTGTAAAAACATCATCCCTGGAATTATTTCTGGTTTGACTACTTTCACAACGTAAACAGTGGCAGCGCCATTTTTAAAACACCGGCTAGCCTAAATGAAGATGCAAAGATGATTTCAACCAAAGACCATTTGGCTGAAGAAGTGCGGAAATACCAAAATGTCCCCGTCGTCTCCATTTTTGCATCAAAAGCATCTCTGCTTCAATGTTATTCAGCTGCAACAACAACAACAGTCTTTCTCTCTCGGATGCCATTTCTCACTGTAACCAGAAGCAAAATAACCACCGAGGTCACCGACCATTGTCATCATGGGATTAGGCCAGTCTTGCGTAGCGCCCCTTCTGATCGGGCGGGAAACTGCGCTGCGTATCCGGCACCATGACGCAGAACTATGAATATGACATGTGCATGTTGAATATACAGTAGATGAACAGATCACTCAAATAAATACACAATTTCTTCTAACATAAGGGACAAAAAAAAGTGAATAAGAGCAGTTTTATTGGCATTAAGCTGTTTCAATACTCACTTGCTCCTCACTGTTTACAAAAAGATGCCAAAAAAAGTAACTTTAGAGCTTTTGTGTCTCACTTCACCCATCTTACCAGTTGCATAGGAATTATTCAATCCCAAATCATATGTAGGTGTGAGAGCTTCGAGTTCAGTCACACTAACATGTTAACATGCATTTAAAAAGTCTCCTCTGGTCTGACTAACTCAATGAATTATTTTCACAGCCTCATTTCAACATGCTCAGTGGACATATTTCACAAAACAGGGAATTACTCCTTTAAACTTCGTGATCATCACACTCCCGTCTTCCATCGCTCTTTTATTTCCCCCCATCCTCCCCCTCCTTCCCTCCCCCCCCTCCTACCCTCTCATGGTGGAGGGCTACTTAGCACACAACAGTTAATACCTGTCTAATTTATTAGCCTCCTGCCCCGGCCCTGAAGGGCCATTAGCAACACACACTGACACAGCAGCCCGGCCTGTGTCGTAATTTATTGTCTTATTACAGTGCTGCAGCGGCATCAATTAATTATCCATTAAAGCGCTGCTGTCCCAGGATTTATGGAAGGGACTGTGGGGGCTGGGGGACATACAGTAGGAGAGGAATGAGGGGGAGAGTGGTGATGAAGGAGGAAGACGAGGAGGGTGAGCAGACATACTGGAGAGGATAAAAGATGGATTGCTGTTTTAGAAACAAGGGTTGGAAATAATCTAAGCTGAAAATGCTTAAAATAAAAACCTGTAAATTAAAGAAATATTGTTTTATTGTTACATCATGAATCACAATGACAGCTGAAATAGAATAAACACTCGACGTAAGGCATAATTTACTGTAAATATTCAGCAGAGGCTGTAATAAAGTGAGAAAGAGGGAGAAAATACAAAATGCTTTGCTATATTTTAAAAGAGCCTCTGAGAAAGAGGCCAGCTGCCGTGGACATTAACTTCATTGCAGTTACTGCTAAATAAATATGTTCAGATAGCAGTAAACACAACCATAACTTCAATTCCGAGGATGGTTTTAATGGAGTGTGGTTAAAAACTACCCACACCAGAGAATATTTACAAGAACATCCAAAATATATTCAAGTAACACAACCGACACTAAATCACAATGAAAAAAAAGTAAATGAGCATCCACTCTGCAGGTCTCTCCATCACTACCAAGTGTTTTAGCATGTTTTAGCTCATTGTTTTGGTTTTGTGGCCTCTAACTCTCATTTCTGCCACTCCCTCAGCTTTGTTCGAAAATCTCTTATAAGCAGGGCTCCCAAGTTTTCAAGATTGCTTGGAGTGAGATTGAGACTGAGGTGGGGCAGCGCCCGGGGGTGGGGGGTGTATTAGATTAGACTATAAAATTATTTCAAACAGCTTTGGTATTTCATATTAGAATTCTGCTAATGTTCACAAAAATGTGGACAGGATATTTGGCTGCCTCAACAAAGTAACACAAAATGTGTTGTAACCGCTTAACCCCGAAGTTATGACATTCAGATAAATATGAAGCAGAACTGTTGGTTATGCAACATACAGGCAACATTTTTACATGTCCTCTTTATACTTTTTTTTTTTTTTTATAAAATATTGATTTGCTTTATTCAAAGACACTTACAATACAAGTACTTAGTGGTGAGTATCATAATTCCCTCATGCCACCTTTGCACTCACCCCTCATTTTATCAACAACCATCCAGACCCTTAATAATAATAAAAATAATACGTAGCATTTATAGATGCCTTTCAGACCATCAACACACATAAAAAACTACAAGGAGTAAAAATTAAGAAAATAAGTTAGAACCCACAAGGTAGATCTGAATAGACCATCTCCTGTCCTGTGGAAGGACAAAGTTGAGGTTGTAGCCATTTATACTCCCATCTTAAAAAATAAAAAAGTTTCCTTTTATTTGTTTTAAATTCCTGACAAAGCAAAGCATTAAAGTTTTGTATATTTGAGGTTGGACATTTACCAGATTGCTGTCCTTTATGTTGCACTAACAGGTAAGATTTTCTAATCGTGCAGGACAAGTTCGTCTCTCTGAACTCTGAACTGGCCGTAAATGACTTGATCAGATCTGCACAACATTCAGCAACTTTTAGCCCCCCAAAAATGCAAATGCAGCTAGATCCTCCATCCTTGCAGTCTTCAGCTGGCGACCTTTTTCACTTTGGCTGCTGCTTTTTTATGGCCCCCGACAACTCGTGCGCCTGACTTCATTGTCGGGCAGCCACCAGACAGATGCGTGTCATACGTTCGCACACTGGTCACACTGTTGTGTTGCGCATAGACTGTAAATATACGGTGTTGTGCGAGTCATTCGGTCTCATGCGCGTCTGTACGTCCAGCTTTTGTCCACTTTGGCGCTTCACACGCAGTCAATCCGAGCGAGCCTGGTAGGCTCCTTTGATTTTTTTACATACTGTACCTTTAAGCAGGAACGCCTAAACTCCCCTTTCTTCGGCCACTTCTTCCTGCCGGTCCTGGGGAATCCCAAAGCATTTCCAGACCATCTAAAAGACGTAGTCGTCACTCTATCATGTTCTGGGTCTTCCCCATGGCTTCCTCCTGGTGGGACATGCCGAGAACACCTCACCAGGGAGGCGTCTAGAGGGCATCCTAACCAGATACCTGAGACACCTCAGAGGAGCAGCAGCTCTGTGGTGGAAATTCCTTTTGCCTACTTATACTGTATCCACAATCCCATTCGTTCTGTCATTACCTACAGCTACTGTACAGTAAACTGGGAGGTTTGACAGTTAGTCCAGCTTCTTTTTCACCACAACAGATGGATGCAGAGCCTGCATCACTGCAGATACAACACGGATTCATCTGCCAATCTTTCCCTCCATTCTACCCACACTCATGAGCACCAGACCCAGAGAGGACACACCACCCTTTTCTATCTGAAGACCGTGGCCTCAGATTTCTTTTTAGATTCAGCCCCTGATAATCCATTTATTAGAAGACAGAATGCTCTGCTCCATGATTGCATGTTATCCTGGTAAATATGAAGAAAAAACATGCTCACATCACACTACAACCACCATTGTGTTGAACAGATGTAGTCACTTTGCTCCTCAAATTAGGGATGTACAATATAATTGGCCCCCTATTGATATTGGCCTATATCAGCCTTAAAACTGAGTATCGGACATCGGCCACCCCACCGATATTTGACTGATATTTAACCGATCAGCCCGCTGTTTCTAAGGTCTAAAAACACAAACTTTTTCAAAAACTTCATTTTTACAGACTCTATGGGCCTGATTTACAAAGACTCCAAATTGCGAGTCTAATGTCTTTGCCTCGCAAAAAAAATAGCGTGCGCTGTCATTTTAGCGTTTGCGGGTGATCTACAAAGATTACACGCGCAATCTGTAACAGGCGCAAACAGCAGGATTTAAATGAGGATTTAGCGTGCGCTCTCCCTGCGCCACGGAAAGTTCAGAAGAGCATGTGGTAAACGCAAAATGAAATTCATCCTGATAGAGAGATGTTAGTTTCAGAGATATAATGAGGCAAATAAAAAACAGAATATAAGATAAATATAAAGAGTTCATTTGCAAAAAAAAAAGACAAACGCCATTTAGAAAAAACGGAGTTAACTGCTTTTGCAAATAAACTCTTCATTTACTTTTTGAATATTTTCAGAAAATCAAGCTCACATGGAGGGTTTTAATGATGTAAATGGAGATAGGACGTTTGTACCCAACAGCAACAAAAGCAGTTAACTCCGTTTTTCCACAGTGGCATTTGTCTGTTTTTGCAAATGAACTCTTCATAATAACTATAAATAAAAATAATGCAGCAGGTTTCCCTGTGGATCGTAAGAAGAGGCCAGTTTAAGGACATGGATAAGGACACGCTGTTGAAGATGATCTGATATTACGCACAGACTGCGCGCTCTTTGGCACAATGCCAGGCGCTGGACCTGCGTAATTGCCCCCCACCCCATGCAAAACTCAGTAAAAAAAATAGTATCATTAGTTTGTGCGACGTTACTGGTTATTTTCACTGAGTTTTTTGTGGGGTGAGGGCCAACTCACGCAGGACAGCAGGAGATGATTTTATTTGAAAAATATGCCATTGGCAAAAAGTAAAAGAAAATAAAAAGACATAATTAATGTCAGCTTTAACTACCATGATGCTGCAGCTGCAGATGTTCTGCTTCATGTCTAGAATTAACCCGTGTTTAACAGTGATGTTGATTGTTATTTAATTAAATAATGAAAACTTGACGTGTCGCCTGAACACATCATGAAAAATGATTCTGACCCGATGTCTGCAGTCCTGTGTGCAGCATTCTTTCAGCCATCAGTGCGTAAAGCTGCCAGTTATACCTGCTTTTCAGACGTGCTAAATTACACGCAATCTTTTGCCCCCGCTTTCCTTTGAACAGTTGATAGATCACATTGCGCGTGTTAAACTGAGGTTTTGCATAGTCTCCTCCCAATATTTTGCGCCTTCTGGCAGAAACGCCCAGTTTGAATATTCATCTGCAGCAGATGCGCAAAATGGACAGCGGCGCTATTTTGCCCCTTGACAGGCGCAAACCTCCTTTTGCCCTGCTTTGTAAATCAGCTCTGGCGGATTATTGCGTGCGTAATGAAGATAGCGCCTGTTTTAACAAGCGCAAACCTTTCGTAAATCGGGCCCTATAACTTCTAAAGACTAGGGGTGGGAAAAAAATATCGATACACTGAAATATCACGATATTTTCTTATGCTGATATCATATTGAAATCTCGCGATATTTCAGTGTTCTGTTACGAAATCTCGTAAGAATTCACGAAATCTCGTGAGATTTTCTAACGGAACAATAAAATCTTGCGAGATTTCGTAAGTAACAGATCTATACTGCGTTTTTTAATACTGATTTGATTTGGGCATATGAAAATAAAATAGATATTTTTTCCCACCCCTATTTTTCAAAGTGTAGGAAACGGATAACAAAAAACTATTTGCAATAACTGCTTATTTTTTTCAGCTTTAATATCGGTATCGATATCAGTTATC
This sequence comes from Atherinomorus stipes, assembly GCA_023101725.1. Lineage (NCBI taxonomy): Eukaryota > Metazoa > Chordata > Actinopteri > Atheriniformes > Atherinidae > Atherinomorus > Atherinomorus stipes. The sequence continues at coordinate 161,273 of JALJCO010011227.1, read as the reverse complement.
GGCCACATGGGTTTTAAAATATCGGATATCGGGCAAAATTCCTATATCGTGCATCCCTACCTCATATGTATCAAACTAAACCAGTTTCCATGAATAAATTATGACTACATATAACTTCTTCTTTATTAAAGCGCATCTTCTTCATTTATTTCTCACACTTTATAAGAACCCTGTCTATCAGCTAAAAACGAGCTTATGAGAAATATACTGTCAAACAGAATTTCACTGTCCTCCCTGGCACATTGGAAAGTAAGCAGCATTTAAATGTAAAACTATTAAATATGTCTATAAATGTAATTTATATTTTACTGGATAATTGTTTGACAATGCCTTATAGTTTAGATTTGTTTATTCTATGCTGTCAGGTGAAATATTTACTAATTTGCATGAAGTAATAAAATAGAAACAAAATAAGGCTCAAGTAAGCGAATTTTTACTTTAAATCACAGTTAAACACAAACCTCATTTCTCTAAATGAGTTGCAGTGTGATGGTGATGTGTGTAGTCTCGTTCTGTACATAAAACATATTTGTTTCACTGTACAGCAACTATATATACTTTGTGCACAGAAATAGAAATACTCCCGCCCTCAAAACTTATTCATACAGACATACTGATGGCAAAATTTCCCACTTCGCTCCCTCCATCTTCACCCCAACGAGGATCTTCCACCCAAACACAATTTGTACAGAAAATGAAGTGTTTTCCAGCACTGACAGGGAGAATGGATTACCTCCATTACACTTACAAGAAACACATTCTGTTGAGATGAAAGGGTTGTAAATTATTGCAGATGGAGGCGCTGCTAACAAGTCTGGTGATCCGGGGCTAATGAGGTTCACATTCGCTAACTGCATCCCGGCATTGTGACAAATCAAACGTACCCAAATGAGCATCATCATCACTGCAGTCATCATCACAGCATGGTTGCTCCACAAGGTCTTTACTATGCTGAAAGAGACATGCAGCATTTCATAGAGACTCCAGATGAGTCTGGTGGTAATGTTAATTTATTGGCTCATGAATCGGCGTGCTGGGCAAATTAACACCTTGACCTCATGGTTGCACCTGTGGAAGATGATCACTCCGGGAGCAACAGGATGGCACAAACTCGTTTAAAGATCTTGCAGCACTGAGCAGTTACAGCGAAATGAGGAGTCGGAGCTGCTATCGGATAAGAGCCACTGAAGAGAAAAAAATCTGTGATTAAAGTCAGAATTATGACTTTAATCACAGAATTCTGACTTGTTTCCAGAGCATCAAAAAAAAATAATTTAAAAAAAGGATTTTTTTTTTTTCAATTTTTCTGACTTTTTTTTTCTCAGAATTCTGATGTTTTTCAGAAATTAAAAAAAAAAAATTCTCAAGACTTTTTTTTTTTTTTTTTTGGGGGAAGTGATGTTCTGGAAAAAAGCTTGTGAATTTTGAGAAAAACAAAAGTCAGACATTTTTTTTTCTTTGTTTTGGAAGAATTTTTTATTATTATTTTGGACAAAAGTCAGTAGTCTGACTTTTTTTCTCAGAATTTTGACTTTTTCAGAAATTGAAAAGAAAGAAAAATCTTTTAATATTCTGGAAAAAAGTCAGAATTCTGACTTTTTTCTTAGGATTTTTTTCTTTTTTCTCTTCAGCAGCCCTAATCCTCTTCCGTAGCTAATCTACAACAGGATCATCACGATTTTTTCAGTTTTCCACACCCTGAGGAAGCATTCATATTTTCCCAAAGGATCAGTCCTAAAAACCGGAGAAAAAAATGAGAAAACCTTGAAAGAGGCAAGTTTACCATGATCATATCACCACCTCTAGTTTTAATGTGACTTTGCCTATGTGGATGCTAATTAACAGTTTTCAGAGGAATCTGAGCCCATTCTTCTTCAATAAAAGATCAGTCTCTGTTGTTGTCCAATTCTTCTCGTCACAATGCTTCATAAACTCGTTAACTGCATTTATAAATGCAGTTAAATGCTTCACCTGTCATGCATTATAACAGCCTGGCTGGCGTTTGTCATATACAATCAGGAACCAGTTTTCTCCTAAAGCAGCTGAATGTAACCACAGAAATGTGTCTAATATCTTTCTGTCATGAGCAGGGGTCTGTTGCACGAAGCAGGTTTAATGAAAACCCTGAGTCGTTTAACCCTGAAATTAGGGAAACTCTGAGTTTTCTGTAACACAAAGGTAGGATACTCAACCCAAGGAAAGAGGAGTAAATCTAAATCAAATCAAATCAAATCAAATTTATTTATATAGCCCTTTACAGTACCCATTGGACACACAAAGTGCTTTACAGCAGGGTAACAAAGAGACAACAATCAAACCATAAAAATGCAAACTTAAATACTAGGAAAAGTCAAAGAGTTAAGAGTGAAAACAACCAACAGTGAATCAGAACAGGCTACTTTGAAATGAACCTGGTCGGGAGCAGTATGTTTTAATAGTGGAGAAACCCAGTTCAGTCGTGAGACGAATGTCTGGGGAGCGCGTTCCACAATCTTGGGCCAGCAGCTGAGAACAGCGGTCGCCCCATTGCTCTATCCGTTCTCCTCACTTCTAAAGCAGTTGGCCAGTGGAACGAAGGGCCCGCGCGGCCGCGGCCCGGGCCGCCGCAACCCCCCCCAGCACCCCCCCCCCCCAACGCCCCCCGCGCGCGGGCCGCGCCCGCCACGCCCCGGCACTGCGGACAGCCGCTCCAGGCCCCCCGTAAAAGGTTTGACCTCAAGAGACGGAGTGAAAAAAGCGGTTCTGACTTTGGCGCTGATCTGCCTTTCGAACCTGAGGCCACTGTCCAACAAAACTCCAAGGCTTTTCACGTAGGACTTGGGGGAGGGAATAGAAGTGCCGTCGTGTGAGAAGGAGCCAAGCATGGTTGGAGTGCCAAACAAAATGAAATCAGTCTTGGCATCATTAAGATGTAAAAATTCTGCGCAAGCCATGATTTCACATCATTTAGACAGTCTAAAAGTTTTGTGTATGATGGAGTGTGATTTCCGGTCAGGTGCAGTGGAAGATAGATTTGAATGTCATCGGCGTAGAAATGGAAGGAGAGGTTGTGTTTATCAATGATGGAGCCAAGGGGCAGCAGATACAGCAGGAAAAGGAGAGGACCGAGAACTGAGCCTTGTGGCACCCCGTGGGTGAGTGGAACATGTGAGGAGGAGGAATCACCGGCAGCAACAGAGAAGCTTCTGTCAGAGAGATAGCTTCTGAACCACCTGAGTGCAGTTCCACGGATACCAACTGAGTGCTCCAGGCCGGGTAAATAAGGACAGTGTGGTCGACCGTATCAAAAGCGGCAGAGAGGTCTAAGAGGACCAGCAGGGTGGGATTACCTGCATCAACAGATAGAGTGATGTCATTATGAATTTTTAGCAGAGCCGTCTCAGTACTATGGCGAGCCCTAAAACCAGACTGGAACTTGTCTAGCCTGTTTCACAAAGAGGGGTTACATAAACCCTCGGTCAGTTACCATAGTAACAGACTCTTTGAAATTAACCTGGTCGGGAGCAGGTTAATGTGGAGAAACCTTGAGAAATGTGACGGTTATATTTCATCTTAATGCTGCCGACAAAAGCGCTTCTCCCCCGTGGGATAGCACCCAAGTTAAATAAATAAAAAGGCTGCGATGAAAGTACAGAGCTGGATTCAAACACCAGCCACCCGGGGGGGGGGGCAGTGTGCGCAAACCATACGCCCAAACGTGCATCTATGCACCAGTTCACCTGGAATCGTACTAACAGGATTTGAGGGACAGCATTTAAACTTAAATTTTCTCCCACACAGTCATTCTTTTTTTTTTTTTTTTTTTTTTTTGCAGCAGCAGCAGCAGTTCAAACTCGCCATATGAAGCTTTAGAAGTTATAGTTCCACTCAATGGCGATCGCAGAACCACCTTTGCATCTATGTTGCCATGGTGACTCATTGAATCGGTGCTCAGTTAATGCTGGCTTTTTATCATGGTGGGGCAGGTGTAAAACCCCGCTTTGAACTACCTTGAGTTGATTAAACCAACTCAAATCAGCTGTTCTGGGACCGAAAACTCAGAGTTTCGTATCTCCGAGTAGATCAACTCAGAGTTCAGGGTTACACTCAGAGTTTGTTGAACCTGCTTCTTGTAACGGACCCCTGGTGTCCAGAGAACTCTGTTGTATTTCTGTTGACATATGACCTCCTCCTTGTGTAAGATAGTTTGCATTTACATTTGTGGATGTGGTGGTAGACTGTTGACTGGGAAAGGATGATTTTTTTTTGTTGTGTTGACAAATTCATTTCTCAAGTATGTCCTGTGTAAGAGCTCAAAGGTCAACTAACAGTGGCTTCTGACATTTTCCTTACACACTGAAATTTCTCCAAATCCCCTAAATTGTGTTCTGTGAATGTTAAACTAAAGTCCTTTGTAATATTGCAGTGATATACAACAGTATTATGATTCTTTTAATGAACGATGGTCTGGAATTTGGCTCAGAGAAGCGAGTCATTACCCATTCTTATTTGGCAAGACAAAGCTTTTTGTAAGCTATTTCCATTTGGGACTAATAAAGACTTTCTCTTTCTGATTCTCCAGACTTCTTTTATACCCAGTCTTGACACCCTCACCTGACTATAAAACTTAAAGTTCTGTGCTGCAGACTGGTTTGATGCCACAGTGACATGTATTATGTGCATTTCTAGAGCTGGAAATGTCCAGAACTGTCCTGAGGATGAGAAACTGGACTTCACAACTTTATGTTTCTGGTTAGCTGCTTGACGTTGCAGCTGAATTTTGCTCTTCACATTGCATCAAGCAGCTAGCTAGGAGATATAAATGGACACAAACACCGACCGTTTTGAACATGAACAATGGCTGATTCAGCAAAGAAACATAAGAAGAAATAATCTGAGGATAAGAGAGAGGAGGACAGAGCAAGAGATAAGACTGGCTTTCACTGGCTGAAGAAAGCTCCGAGTATAAAGCCCTGTTTCCACCAGCAGGTCTGGGTCAGTGCATGTTTTTTTGCATTTCCACAGGAAAAAAACTGGGAGAGGTACCTTCATTTCCGACCTGGCCTGTTCTACTTTTTTTGGAACTCTTCCGGGTACCAATCTTACTGATCCAACCCAGAAAGGTGGAGCTTGTCGCGCTACAATCCACTGATTGGTTAAAAGAGTCACTTCCTGTGCAACTCGGCACCAAGAACAAAGTGCCAACAGTGCCATGATTAAATACATGATTGACTTTTTGTAATTTAAAGCCACATACCAAGAAGAAATAATACAAACTGCAACATATCAACCGTTCTCCTTTTTTTCTGTGTCGTGTTTTCTTCATTATCCTATAATTTAAGGCCGACATTTCACCGCTTTGACATCACGCCAATATGTAGCGGCTATCGCTAGCTGGCCCATACATCGCCTTTTGGATAAAGTTATAATTGGCTGTGGAAACACTGCAGAGATCAGGATTTACCACACCATCCTCCACCATCCTGTCCCAACCTGACCCGCTGCCGGAAATGGGGCTTATGCAAGATACAAGATGAATGCTGTATTAAATGTTTTTAGGCACATCATTGAGAGTGTCTGCCACAGGTACTTAGTGCCCCTTTAATTATGCCCCTGCCTTTTTTGTCAATATTTGCAGATTATTTGCATCAAAATCTAGAGCTTTTTGTTTCTTCATAAGTTGTTGACATTGAATCTTTTTTTCTTAAACTTGTAAATTCAAATGAATAAAAAATTGACAGATTTAGAAAATGTCTGAACTTTTCCAGAAATTGTATCTTTTATAAACTTGCAAGTGGATTACTGTAAGGCTTTTTAATCCTGCCAAATATTCTATTTCCAGCTTACAATTTGTTCAAAACTCTGCTGCAAACTGCTTAAATAGCCCCATATGAAGCTGCAGCATCCCACCTGTCACGCTATTACACAGGCCTTCATTCAGATTAGAGATGCATATCAAATTCCTTCTCCATATCCTCACATCCAAAGTCTTTCTTTCTTTTTTTTTTTTTTTTTTTTACAAAGAATTGTTTATTCTTGAAGATTTTGTGTTTACCTTTCATATTTCATAGGGGTTCACAATAATGATCGGTCCGATAACAGGAAATTATTACATCATTTCAATAAGTCTGATATCATGACAACTTGCCCCAGTAACATGTTATTTTTGCCAGCATAGCAGTGCTCCGCTCACATTATAAGACTGGAATTATTGTTGTTTAAAAATGCTTATTTACATAGGCAAGTCTGACCTATCAGTTGTTATTATTGTTTACAAATAAACTTTTTCAGATTGTGTTAACGTACAGTAAATATTTGAATTTAACTTGTCGGTACATCATTTTCTATATTTTTTATCCTCTCATTTGCATGCCTTCAGTTTGTAATCCCATTGTATGTATTTGCATCAGTTCAAGGAGCCTTTATTTTTGTATCAGTAAGTAATGCACCTTATTTAAGTTGCTGTACATTTGAGACATTGACTATTTTTGTTTGATATCTTTTAGAGAATGTTGAAAGATTAGTTTTTAACTGGAAAAAAAATATTTATTCATTTAAAGAGTAAAAAGTCTTTTTGGTTTTGTTAATAGTATTGATGTCATGATTAGCTATGTATGTGTGTTATCGGTTATAAGTTATCGGTATCGGCCTTTAGGCGCTGAAATTTATCGGTTATCTGTCTCGGTTTTGAAAAAAGGTTATCGTAAATCCCTAATATTTCATATTCCACTTTGCGGTATAAATTGTATAGTTTCTTCCTTGAAGTCCTGCATTTACTTTCTTCCCTTTCTGAGCATTTGGTAACTGACTGTCAAAGATGAGACACGGATAAAAAGGTTCAGACACACAAACTAGCACACCCAGGTGATACAAAAACAAAAATAAAAGACTGGAAAAGGCCTTTTTCCTTTAACTTTCAACCTAACCAACCCTGACACCAACAAACCCATCATCAGTGTTTCCACGACAACAGCTTTATCAAGCCCAGAGTTCACATTCATACAAATGTGATTCCTGTGCCATTGTAATCTCTTTTCATCAGCCCAGAGAAACAGTCGTGAGTACAATCGCCACAGACTCGCGTCCTTGGGAAGAAGAACATATACAACCATGAAAAATGGGATTTTCCTTCACACCTCGCCGTCCCCCGAGCGGCGCAGGCAGGAAATGGGAATGACTGCTTCCTGCCTGAGCCAGCTTTGAAGGCAGCGTATGAGGGACGATCTCTTGGCGGGGCAGCGTTCCTGAGCTTTCACCAGGCTCTTTGTAAAGTGTGATTTACAGCTTCCCCCCCGCTGTTTCATCTGTGATTTAATGTTTCCTGGTCAGATGGCTATCGGCTGCCTTACATGTCCGCTGTGGTCCTGCAGGACACCAAGTGGAAAAAAAAAACAACAATAAGCACGAGGCCTTTGAATGTAAGGTTTTTGAAAATGCTCACTTGCCTCCTGATAATGATTTTTATCAACATTGTCAGGTTTTAGTCTCAGATCTTTGACTTTACTGAGTCTAAGCTGAGTTATACTATTTGCCTTCACCAAAAATAGTCTTGATTCTCTAAAATTTCCTGACTTTGCCGAGGCTTTCCCATAAGTTTGCTGCATCTTGCCAGCCTTCTCGGACACACATGTTCCTGTTAATACTCAGCACTTTCCCTGCTTTCACCTCTGACCTTGCCCCTTTCCTGACCTTCACCCTCACCCAAACCCCGTCGTAACTCTTTAAACCTATAAATCCTAAACCAACCTTAAATTAAAGGTTGAGGTGATTCAGAGTTCATCTTGTCATCAGGAGTCTCAGAGATCCCATTTTTCTATAACAGTTTTCTTTTACAAATTAATTTGAATGTTTTCAGTGTTTCTCTTTTTTTTTTTTTAATTATTTTAGACTTTAAGTTCAGGAAGTTGACAGCAAAGTTAAATCAAACATAAATGAGTTGTTTGGAGTTGATTTCATGGAGACAAAGTTGTTCTCCTCTGCAGCTGTCAGCAGAAAGTAGACACATGAAATGAAACAATTTAACTGAAAATAGTAACTTACAGTTTCAAGCTTCCTCAGTATCTCCTGAAGTTTGTCTTAACCATCATTATGGAACTGCTTGACAAAAGAGAGATGATTTTTTTTTCCTCAAACGTTAAGCAGTGGCTAGAAAAAGAAAAAAGTAAAACAACCTTTATACCTTTATATAATTCAAAATAATATAATTATTTACGTATGGGTCCCTAGATAAACTTATTTAAGCTGCGCAAAAGTTATTTGTACTTTTGTGTTATTTTAATTAGCTTTTTGAATTATCTGGCAGCAAATCTGAGTTCAAGTTAATAGATATATCTTCTCGGGTCCTTTCAAAGAACATACACACAAATTAAATTACTTTTTATTGGAGCTTTTTTTACATACATTTTTAAAAGTTTAACCAAATACAGAAACACTATTATATCATACTCATGACTGACAATGTAATTTCATTGTGAAAGCTGGAAAAGGGCATAATAAGCTCTGGTATTTGGATGTAGGTCTAACAGAGGAAGCAAGACATAAAAAGACAGCGGGAAATTTGCTGCTTTCTTCAGGATTTACAGAATGAGGTCACAACTCAACATTACACCTGATTTTTATTGTGTGACTGAAAGACTGAAACAGAAGCCTCTAGTTTCCTTTGTGAAAAATAGCTTAAAAGCCATTTATATTTAATAATCATTAGAATTACTCGAACTGAATGTGTGAATTTTCTTTTTCTCTTTAAGCTTCAGCTCCCGCTAGAAGAAGGACTTCTTTTATCGATTTGCAGGCACCAGCAGAGTAGCTTTTCCTGCTCCCCCTGACCAGCCAACAAATTATAACTTATACTCAAACCTGATGAAAGAAACACGTCTACTTATTCAAAAGATTCTGAGAGATTTGCTTTCACTTCATCCGGCTCTACAGGCACGGCTCAGACTTCCATCTAAAACCCTAAAATACAATAAGATACACTGATAAAGTTCATATAAGATACTTTACACAAAATGCCCCCATTTTCTACATTTTACAAAACACCCCCCAAAAACAGGAATAAGGGCTGTACCCAATCTAATCACACATTCAAAACAAGGCTGGCTACTTACAAGAATACTTATACTAAAGAATACTTAGATTTGTTTACATAGTTTTGGTCCAGTTCGGCTTCCGGTTTACTAAGAACCAATAATTTCAGTTTCACCCAAAAACTTCTATTAAGAGTGCGTTTAGTTGATTTGAACGGATTAACTTTCACTGCAATCAGCAAACAACTCTGCGTTCATGTCTCATTCTTACCTTGAATACCATTTTGATAGTATTATTTCGTAACAAAGTAACAAGCTAATGCTTACGCTGCTGTGGCGCTTAGCTTATTGCTAACCTGGATGCTAACATCAGGCTACAGTGACTATCTGGGTGTGTTTTAAGGTGGTGGATGAAGTTGGAGCATCCTGTAATTTTATGCCACAGATGTTGCACTATGCTGTTTTTATATTATATTACATGTGCATTTTTTTTATTTCTATTAGTCCCTTGTGTGAAGTTTTTATTTCCAGAAGTTAGTAGAAAAGGTGGAGGAGCAAAAGGCGTGCATGCTGGAGCTGCCATGGCTTTTATTGCTTGTGTGTGTGTGTGTGGTGCTGTGTGGGTGACATTGCCCCAGCTTTATTTGGGGAAATGACAGCAGAAAGGCGGTCAAACAGAGGAGATCATAAAGAAAACACTAAAAATAAAAAGTTGTTCACGAGTCTCAAATTGTAAGTCCGACTTGAGTCTGAAGCCTGAGATAGAAAGAAACTTTAGTCATCCTCATGGGGGAGGTTTAAATAGCCCAGCAGCTCACAAATGTACACAAATGCATCATATCTGCTTTTCTATTGGCTGGGGGACTTTTGGCAGGAGCATCTATCTACAAACCAAGAACGCAGAGAAAATCTGCAAGGAGAAATTTTGAGAGCACTCAGAGAAGGTTTGAGTGGAGAGAGGAGGGGCTCAAACTCTAAAGAGGGGCATTTGTTGGAGTTTGGGAGCAGAAAGGTCATTTTAAGAGCAAGCAAACCAACGAGACTTTTTGAGCGTTTTGAGAGAGAACAGGACAAGAGATGAACATAACGATTAATGCTCTTGAGTTTCACAAAATGCACTGTGGATGAAAGGTGAATAATAAACTCGTACATGATATTTAGCTGCCATGCGATTCTGTCATTTAGCCACAACATCTTGCAACAAACATGTTGACACTTGAGGGAGACGATGGGTGGTGAATAATGAATTCAGTGTACCTGGAGGCATCCTGCATATTTTCAGTCTGCTTTTGTTTGGCTTTGGTCTTGCGCATAGTTGTGTTTGAGAAATATACATATGTAGAGCTTACAGCTAACAGGTTTTAATATTCATGGATCGTTGTTACGGTTATGTCACATAGATTTTCTCCTACACAAAAAGCATCCTACATTGCCATCTCATGGTTTCCAACTCTGAGATGTGACACAAATCCATTTTGGAGATGTGGACAAATGTACCGACATGTTTTCTGGTGAGACTCACTAACCCTAACCCCTGCTGCTGCTTTTTACCAACGTCCTAATCAAAAGTGTTACAATAATAGCTGCATGCTTGGGACACGTGTTGTATCCATGGTATCCTGTAGAGTGTGTGTGTGTGTGTGTATGCAGGGAAGAGTGGTTTTGTGTGAAAGAGTCCAGGGCCAACCTCGTCCTCATCCCTCGCTCTCATCACGGCAGTGTCTGTTTTTAATCTGGGCCAGTGATTTATGGAGGAGCCCGGACTGTGTATATCTCCTCACTTCCTTTCATTTCTCAAATGGTTTGTGCACCGCGGGATGATAGATTTATCTACACACAACCCCTGCATGACTAATTAACTCTGAAATATCAGGGCCAGATGTGGAACTAAAAGACGGACCCCAGAGTGCTTTCTCTCCCATTCGACCTGACTCTTTCATTTTTGTAACTGTTGCTTGTGATTTTTCTTCTTCTTCTTCTTGCCCCTTCTCAACTCGCAGCTATAACTCTGCTGATAATATGACAGGATGTTTTAGGGGAATGTAAATGTTGTACTGACTCAAACAGCAAAATGACAGTTGATAGTTTTGATTTTGAAGGCAGCTCAAATAAATGTTTTTTCTTTAGTCTTTCTTCATTCTACACATTTTTACAAGTAAATAATCACACAGATAAACATTAATGCATGATTATGACCATGAAGAGAAGCTTGGAAATAAAGCAAACTGCTTTTGATCTGGTTGGAACTTTTCATGAATACTACTAAACTGGATCGCAACTTAAAGGTACACTATGTAAAAAAAATCAAAGGTCAATGGCAGAAAAATGTGATATATAATTCAAAACTGTTGCTATAGATGTGTAATCACTGCACTAGAATAGCTGTTATATGCTTATTTTCTTAGAATGAGTCATTTATATCTACTTGCTGGGCAGTGCACATATGGAGGCTGCCATATTTGTTCCACCATTTTTACTATGGTGTCCCTAAATGGACAAAACAATGTGAGTGAAGTGAGAACCCTCTGACCTTTAAAACTGCTGTACCAGCTTTGTTTAATGGGAGTTAGAAACTGTTTGGGATAAGCAATGCCTTAAAAGACATTAAAAATAGTTACTCATATTACAGTCATAGCTACGCCTAAGACCACTGGATCCACTCACAGATGAAAGCATCTTTATGTCTGGGAGAATTTTGACCACTAACAGCCACCATAAATTCAAAACAGTGCTTGAAATATGAAGTCATTTGAAAGAAAACATCTGTTCTTTCAAATACTCGTCTTTACCACTAGATGTCAGTAATTCTTACATAGTGTACCTTTAATATTTCTAAAATATTACTTTTTAGAACTTGAAGTGTCCGTAAAGTACTGTAGTTGGAAATGTCTTTTACAGTTGTGGGGTTAAAGTTAGTGTTGTAGCTATGTAATAACAGCCAATAATGCAGCCTAATACCTGCCAATAACATCTTTTTAGCAGGTTTAAAAATGAGATAAAGCCAATAATGCAATATTTTATTACATTATTGGCAAGTTATAATGTAATAAGGTTATTGCATTTTAGGTAGTTATTACTTTGCAATCCAGTAATGCAAACAAATCCAGGCAATGAGAAATACAAAGCTGGAAAAATGTTTTTTGTTTTTTTTTTTTCAGCTATTATAAGTCATTTTGCAAATGACATTCTTGCGTTAAATAAGAACTTTAAAGATACAGTTTCAAAGGCAGAAAATTTCACTTGCCTGGGTTTTTGAAAGTATAATATGATCTGTTGTACACTAATGAGGCCATGTGAATGTCAAGAGCAAGTATCAAAGTACGTGATCATGGACGGTCAGCTTTGTCTCTTTGTTCAAAAACGGTCCAAAGGGACACCATCTTATCATTCTACTTAGGTTATCTTTCTGCGTAGTTCACGTTCTCCAATTAAAGCACACTATCAAGTAACCAGCCTCCCCCCTCTCCTCTCCTTCCCCCCTCCCCTCCTCCCCCAGCTGAGTCGCACTAGCATGTCTGACTGCATTCCTGAACATGGGTGAATTCAAGTCAGGATTTTGAAAAAAATGGATTTTTAAAAAGCTTCTCTAGCAACACTGAAGGAGGCGGCCACAACATTGTCATTACCCTTGAGTTTATTTATTTTGTAAATGCTGTCTTGTCTGATAAACGTAAGTTAAACTGTCTAAAGTGCCCATGATGTTAACAGATAGCCTCTTAGCAAGCAAATATAAGCAGCCGTCTGGTTGACCTACTTTCTCTAAATAAGGTTATAGCCAAATAAGGATGTAGCCATATAAAAATTAAAGAATAACTTTCTTTGTTTTCAACCTGGACCTTATTTCTCGGAGTTTATACAGTACGTGCATTTACTCACTGGTAAAATTTCTCTACCACTTTGACTCCTTAGGAAGAGTCGCCCTTCGGTGTACATTCAAATAATGGTAAGGATGGGGCAGCTTCTACATAAGGCATTATCTGCAGCAAATCTGCAGATTTTTACCAATACTTTAAAGCTGGGGTTCGCAATGTTGGAAAAACAGTTTGAGCAAGCAACATTTTTAAAAAACACACCACCCGAAACCACACCTCCAGAGCGCAGGGACATGTGCGCCGATATTTTCCAAACAGGTTAACGATAACAGCTGAGTGTATGGCTCGTTAGCATGCTAGTAAACAGCTGACAAACCACGTTTTTAAAAGCTTTAATCCACTCACCTCCAACTTTCCTGCAGTGTAAAAAGTCCACACTGCAAACGTCAACGCCTCCAAGACTTAATCCTTATCTGTTGTTTTGTTTTGTGTTTTTGGCACAGCAGCAGTTAGCAGTCCGTTAGCTATATTTGTTTACAGTTAGCAGCGCACAGGGGGGTCACATGGGGGACGGCGAGAAGGAAGGGACAGAGACGAGACATAAAGGCACTGGTTCGTTCTTTCTATACCTGGCACCCCCCCCCCCCCCCCCCCCCCCAAAAACACAAAACAAAAAAAGAAAAACAACAAAAAACTAAACAAACAAAAGAAAAGAAAAAAATGAAAATGGCTTGAATTAAATATTTGCACTATGGCTGCACTTTCAAATCGTAGTGTGATGTATACTTAATTATTAACCCTGTTTATGACACTCATACTGTAACTTACCGGTCTTTATCCATCTGTCACTCAGCTACTGGATCATGCTTCCAGTCTGATGGTAGAGCCATTAACAGACCGTGGAGATGTGCAGAAGTTTGCATGTACTATTTACTTTAGAACATAACTGGAACTCACAAAGGAAAAAGGTCTTATTTCTCTGATTTACAGCTTTCTTCTGTGACTCACTCTGAGCCCTGTGAGTACAGCACCAGTTGGAGAGGCAGGTCCATGTTGAAATGCTTTCTTTGCAAGCTGTGATTGAAAATTTTGGCTTTTAGTGCCTGGGAGCCTTATAAAAATGTCAACATATATACTGTTGAAGATATGCATAAGTTCAGGCCTACTAGGATGACAAACCCCAATTTAACACATGTGTAGGAAACATTGTGCAGTTAAGCTTGTATTTCACCCAGAAAGTAGAAACTTAGAGGGCTAACCAATGAAATAACACAATTTTGGCTTTGATATAGTCATTAAAAGGTTGCATCAAGTTCAAAAACCAATGATCTAACAAGTTGGTCTGCAAGCCTCGTAAGTACTGGCTCTTATTGATAGTCATGGCATACCTTTTCACTGTCAACATGCTACATTTGCTAGATTTGTGTATGTATATTGAGATAATGAATGAGAAATCATTGAAGCAAACACATGACTGACAGTCTTCTTAGCTGCTTGACAAGTAATTTTCCTTTAAGTACTATTCACACAGTACTCATTTTTCTAACATTTCAGTCAGACTGTCTGTTCTCCTGTCAGCATCAATGATCTTTGATGTTAATCCTCACTTTGAAAAAGACAAATGACATTTTTCAGCCCCCTCCCTCTTTTTTTTGTCTTTTTTTAAAGGGTGGTGTTTGAACTTTGGGGTGATAACAGAAAAAAGTAGGTGATGGGTAAACCTCTTCCGGGCAGATCCACCTTAAAGAAGCCAGAAGGCCCTTCTGACATGCTGCCATGAGTGATGTGTGATCTGTACAAATTTCAGGACTAATAAATCTACCTGTCAGAGGAAGGAGACTTGAAAGGGCCGCTGCCCTGCGGCACAGCTTAAACCCAACTGCTGTTGATGAAATTCTGTAGGCCGAAGAATTACAGCTGTCAGGAGAAAACGCCTACATCAGATGTGATGGCTCGTCTGGCTCCTTTTTGAACCTGCTCTCTATCTCAAAACCTGCATGCCTTTCTTTCTCTGCTCATTTCTTCAAATGCAAAATATGCAACTTGTGAAGTTTTAAAAACTGGCGTGGGAAACATTGTTTCTCCGGTGTGCAGCAGGACATCGTCTCCACAGTTTCTAGTTCCTTCTCACAACAAAACCCATTCTGGAAGGAACAAGGCTAAATCATATCGCACACAGCTGTTTTGCCTTTTCATCACAGAGCAGCTCTATTTTATTATTGCTTTGAAGTTCAGCCAGTGAGAGACATATTCACTGCGGGTCCATGACAGCTATAAACATCAGCTCACCCATTCCATCATCTGAAGAGAGAGGCATAAACCAGCTGAGCGTGTTGCTGTATTTATGGGTAAACGAGTGGAAAAGCCATTGCTCTCTCTAATCTGTCATAAAGGGGATTTATGGCTGTGTGCTGAGAGGACCTTGTTCAGTCTGTGTATTGACTCATCTCATGCACACAGGCTCTGTGAGGCCAGCAGCTAACCAGACTCCACATCAGTAGACAAAGAGTTCAATATAGAAATGCACAACCAGCAAAAATGGATTTTTTTTTTATTTTCACTCAAAGAAATTGGAAAATTTATGGAAGACTTTCTTTGTATAACTTTTAGTTTAAAACCCTTTAATGACACTGCATTTATAACAAGCATGGTAAATAGCATGCTCACAAAGTCAGCTAACATGCTAGCAGGTATGAATTGGACATTTCCACCCAGCAAAATTTGGTTGACAAGACATTGAAAAGACATCATGTCCATTCACTGAAACATTTTCATTTGGTTGAAAAGTGAAAGGTAAAGAGCCGTCTTTCAATTAGACGTTGAAAAGACTTTTTCGACAACTTTTCAACATCTAATATTGGTCTAAGTTTGGACCAAATCAGACTGTCCACACTCAGCCCCATTTTAAACGTCTATTTTTAGGCTTAAATATGGCTATGACAGACCGACCAGAACGTTGAAATGACATCTTGTGTTTGGTGGGTTATTTTTCATCTTTAGATTAAACCATGACTGAAGTAACTTTTATCAATGTGCACACAGCTGAGACTTAAAAAGAAATATGGCCCTAAAGATGCTGAATAACACTTTTTCCAGTTCATCCTGAAGGTATTTTCAATATTTTTTCTAAATATAGTTCAATTACAATTGTTACTGAAATACATTAAAGATGTTTAGAATAGTTATTTAAGAGCCATAAATTTCCCAAAATATGAAACAAAACCTTGTATACGAGTCAACTTTAGCTATGGTGCTTCTTTGTTCTTTGCTGACAGAAAAATGCATCCCTTTTATTTAAACTTTTTTTATTTAAACTTTTATCAAACTTATTAGATAAAAGTTATTCTGAATGACTGATTTTTATAAGAAAAAAAAATCTCTCAGAGAGCGCAGACTTCCACCAAGCAGCCAATGTCCCTCTCATATTGTGATTCACAACAAAAACTTATACTCCTGCATTCATTTAATCTACATCCTTGGATTCCTTGACCATGAAAACATACCAATAGCATCTGGAATCATGCTTGTATCACTATTACTGCAATAGTTCTTTCCAAAAACTGATATTTCCATAAAGGCAGTTTTTTTCTGGATCTTGCTCCGTTGCTATTGAAGATGCTTCAATTCCGTTGACATACTCCCGATTCAGCAGAGTCTTGGCTACAATTTGGTGATAGGTCAGAGACACACCGGACAGACTGCCGACTGTTGTGGTCGTCGCCAGAAAAATGGGGTCGGGTCGATCAATCGGCTTCTGTCTCGCCAACACAGTGAGAAAAGTGCCCACAAACACATCGAGCCAACTTCAGATCTGGGTGTACCTTCTGCGCATGCGCGAAATATTATGACACCAGGCGCGCTGATGTGTATTGTGGCCCCATAAACCGGAAATGACGGACCATTTCTCAAGACGAAAACATGTAAAAGCTGCTGCTGTTGTTAGCAGAGAGCGAGGACTGCTAGCTAAGGTCCCAATACGATGCCCAACGATGTGTGAGAGTTTGCATTATGTCCGCTCTTCATCTGGTTTGTTTACCCTCACTTTGGGTCTTCTCGTTTGCTGATTCGCCAGCAAGGTCAAGCCTCTTCCAATCTGATTGGTCAGCCCATCGCCGACTGAACGACTGGCCGACGCCGATTACACATGTTCAATCGGCTGAAAAGAATGCCGACGGTGTTGGCAACAGCTGCAGATGACACAGAACACACCAAACTGACTCACACCCCCGATTTCAGAAGACTCCATGATGACACCAGACGGCTGAAAATCGTCCCGATGTGTCTCTGCCTTTAGTTGCATGTCTGTATCATTTGTTACCTTTCAACATTGAAAATCCCAACAATTCCCTTATTTTTGTGTGTTCTGGATCATAGTATCCAGAATTTTCTCTGGATCTGGATCAACCTTTGAAACATTGTAGAACTCATTGAGATCCTTTCTTGTACTTTTTTTTTTTTTCCTGAAACACTCGGATCATTTGTATGGAGTTATATGGAAAAATTCCAAAATTTGGCCTATCTCACAATGATAAAGAATCCTACAAAAAATTCCTGGATCCAGAACGTGATCTGGATTACCGCCAAAATTTAATGGGCTCGTCCTTGGGCTGAGGCACACAGTTGGTGAAAATTTCAAGTCAATCCATCCAGTACTTTTTCTGTTAAGTTGTTGACAGACAAACAAACCAACGCTACATAAAATGTAGAAACAGAAGGAAAAGAAGCAGCAAATGGCAACATGTGATCTAAAATTCTTCACTTTGATAGTCTCAACACATTATAAAACTGACAGAAAATGTAGGATTTACTGTATCTCAACCAACCAAAAGTCATATCTGTTATTGCCATTAGAAATTTTAACCAGCTGTAACGACCATCTGAATACAATCTGACATGTTGGAAATAATTAGTGTTGCAACATTAAAGTTCCCCATGGGGGATTTTTTTACTTTTACGCTTATACATTTTTGCTTAATTTGACATTGTGAGGAAAACATCATAAAGGGCTTTCTGTGATAATTTTACTTGAGAAATTGTTTCTCTAATCCAGTTTAAAATATTCCAACCCATCAAAAGAGGGGTGAGGCAAATGCATGCGCACTTTCTTTTCATAATTTTTAACACCAAAAAATGTTCATACACACAAGGAAAACAGACAGAATATTAATAATAATAATTCTTAGTATTATTATTTCTACAGTTGTTTTCCCCTGGCCACAATTGCAGCCTTAATAAGAAAAATCTTAATAATGACCTGAAATTGAAAGTGATAGCTTCAAGTTGAATTCCTCCCCACCAGTAAGTGGCAAGTTAAAACTTGCTTACTCATCAAGCATTAGTAAAGATACAGAACCTGGCTAACTGTTTATTAGCATTAGTAAATGTTTAGCTTACATCTCCAGGAGGGAAGTGGCAACCTCTGTGGGGCTTTTGAGCCACTTTGCTACTGTACCTTCATTCTGCTTTATTTTTTGTCTGCTTGAAATTGAGAAGCAAGGCAAGAAAGATGCTTTTTCTACACATTGCAATCGAGCTAGCAACTCCAGAGCTAATGCTAATGGTGAAGAATCTGGACTTTGGCATGGTAATCATATGTAAATATTTATTTTTTTGGGACCCATCAAAATTGATAAAACATTATTTGTATGCTATAAAAAATTTTGGAGGTAAATCTGCACCCCTGTAGGTGTTCTGTGGATGTTTTTCTTTTTTAAAATGTTTTGATTTTTTTAAAAAGTTGTAACTATCACCTTTAAGGCTAAATCAATATTTTCCTTTTAAATGATAAAAAAGCGTTTTCTGGAAAAGATTTAGTTTCCAAGTTTCTAACTTTCCAGTCATAATGGGTTAAAGCATAAAAAGTGTCTGCTAAATGACAGTAGTAGTAGCAGTAGTAGTAGTTAAAGCTTAAAACAGCAGAAACAGAAGTAGCAACCTGTAGCGTGGGATCTGAAATGCTGACACGATAAACACACTAAAGATGGAGTTGATGACCGAGGCTGTGCTGTTTTCTGTTTTGCTGCCAACTTCCCTGAAACCTCAAGCTGTAATCTGATTGCAAAGTGTGGAAGGAAAAACTTTGAAGGCATAAACGGCGAGTTAATCTGTATCTCTGAACTCACCGCCTGCCTGTCAATTGATGGGAGGGGCTGCCAAAAAACAACATAGGTATAATTTAGCATGACAGCCTTCTGGTGGCAGCTGGGGTGAAGAGTTCAGCGAGAGAAACAGACGCCGTGTGTGTGGGAGAGGAAAAAAAGACAAGACACAAGCAGCAGATAGATTTACTGTATATGGTCCACATTTACTGGTAAGACTCTTAACTATTGCAAAGGAAGCATATGAAAGTTTGACAATCTGCTAAACACAAGCGTGATTGTTCAGATTTGGGCACTGAAAGGTCAAGCAACTGTAGCACAAGCACATCTATTCAAAGCTTTCAAAAATCAAGTGTGACTATTCAACAAAACTTCTTTTATTTCAATCCTAACCCCATAACATTGAACCTACTATCTCTTATTCTGTGAACTGACACAACGAGAATTTCTTTTGACAAGGGTGAACAGGACTAAAGCAGAGGATGACCCGAGGCTGGGCCAGCACAGACTAGACCGGGCGCTTGGAGCCCCGGAGGCATACGCTGTGGATCCATGACGGTCGATGGGGCTGAAGAAAGAGCGGAGGGAGGCCGCAAAGAGTGCGATTGTGATAATGGATTCCCACATTTGGTCCATCAAGGTCTGATGAGAAATGGGACATGGCAGCAGCTTGGCACTGAGAGTAGAAAATCTGGTTTGAAGCGGGGCGTTGAGCGGGCTGCTGACTCTATGCTTGGTGGCAGCCGCTTGAGGCTTGTGCTGGGGATTTTGGGAGACCTCCCCAGGTCAGAGCGAAGAGTGGAAACACATGGTTTCAATGTGTCTGTCATCTCCAGCGCTCCGAGTGCAGAGCTGTCCACAAGTTTGTGTCTGTATCTGTAATTATTTATGGTTAGTGAGGAAACAGAGGAAAAACAAAAACAAAAAAAACTTTGAGTTTGAGATGGAAATCTGAGGGATCTCACCATGTACTCCACTTTAAACACACTCCTCGTTTTTGTGTGCTTGAAATAAATTCCTGTGGAGTTCATGGGTAATGCTGCCCGGGAGTCTGCAGAGTTGAAAATCATAAATTACTTTAGAGCAAGCTGAAGACACCAGCAGCCACAGAAACTTTACAGGGAGCTTCAGATCAGCAGGGAGCGGCTTCAGGGAGAGGTTGCAGCTCAGTCATTAAGACCACAGGGGCCAAATTCTATTTCACTCAAAGAAAAAAAAAAAAAAGATAACTTATCAGGATTTTTGGGACAAACTTATCTTTATCTTTTAGGATTCTTGCCTGGAAATGGATAAACCACAAACGAGGACCACCCTGTTTGTGAAACCACTCAAATTTCCAACATGTTTTCAACAAATGACATTTTTAACATTAACATTAGGGTTTAGTTTTCCTGGAGTATTTTAATACATGCAGAAGAAAGCCTTGATTTGTATGAGTGTGGACGTGTCCACATCTGTTTCTCCTGCTCTGAGACAGCACCTGCTGCCGACTGTGAGGTCTTTAGGATTTTATTCCACCTCTGACCAGCTGAAAGAACCATGATAAACTGCGTTAACCACTCCTTTGTCAGAGTCCTGTACAGCAGTGAGTGATTTACAACTGGTGCGCAGCTTTTATAAACTGTAATTTATTGTGATCTGCCCTGAAAACCATGAGCTGATTGAGGTAAAGCAGATCACAGCAGCTCTTATATTAAATCTAGATCTAAGTTTCGTTTGATTTTGATGCATTTTGGACATGATGGATAATACTTAGGTGCATCACACAATACTGTCAAGAAGAAAATTTAAGCAATTTGTCTTCAGTTTAATTTTTAAGAAGCTAAAGGTAAACAAAATGAGACATTTCAGAACCGGCTGACCCAGTCGTCCACTGTTTGTTTTCTCTTTCGAATCTGAAACAAAACAACCCCAGCGAGAGCCCCTTATAAGGAGTGGTCTCGGCTGGGTCACAAACAGATTTGGGAGTGGTTTGCATGTGGTCAGAGTAAAGTCGATCCCACCAAGCTTTAATGCAACCACGCTTTGCATGTTTAAGCCAAATGGCTCGTGTAACCAGGTGTGCTTTGCATATAGGGATTCTAGACATACGAGTTACTTGATATTTCACAAACAACTCATAAAAAAGCTGAAGGTTAGGGGATGTAATCTATCTGCTTAGTAGTTGCATATGAGGAGAAATGGTTTTTCCTGTGTTTACATTCATGCTCCCTCCCAGATGCATGTAAGCAGCGAGTGCCGCAAATGTCCTTGCTTTGCTTTTCCTTTGAGGATGAAAAGAATGTCATGCCGATGCTTCTTCAAGACTATCAACACAGGAATTTGCAATCTAAAGGGCTTAATCACCAGGTAATATTTAGATACTAAGGTTTAGGTGTCTGTACCAAAGGATAAAGCAACCTCCAAAACACACGAGGTTAAATATTAAACATTTATTTTCATTTTCACTTTTACAGTTTCAAATTAGTAAAAAGGAAAAAGCTCAAATTAAAAGTATGAGAGCGTGAGCAGTTCTTTGTTAGACTGCCTTTCATGAATATCACAGCTTGTTAACAATTTTTACAGCCATCTAAGAGGCTTTCTTTCCTTTTTGTTCCAGGGTGTTTCATACATTCTTCCCATGTGAAATTCTTTGGCTGCTCTTTAGAGGTCACAGATTTTTGATCATGCAGTTAAAGGCAAACCTTTAAGGAGAACGGGTGTGAAGTAGAGGCTTCTTCAGACATTTCCTCTAGAATTGGCTGATGTTTTTTAAAGTTTTTTTTTATAGGTAATATACATAGACACTTAATAGAGAGGGACGAACCTTTCGCTGCATCACCCGTTGGGTTCTGAAGAGCTAATAATGAAGCCAGTTGGGCGTGTCCCACCATCGCCATCTTGCCGTGTCACGTGTGTCGTCACTCCCGGAAAATACTAAAATGGGCAAAGGCAAAGCTGCTCCGAGCCGCGGGGCAAATGATTGACAGCTGATGTACTCTGGGCTAAACGCTAGCCGAGCTAACTCGAAACTAACAGGAGCTAACAAAGATTAGCCCCCTAAGCGGCGGGGTAAAGATAAGACATGCTTGGACTTGCTATTGTCTGACTAAAAACCGCCAATGTGCTACTCTGCTATAAACTGAGACCTTACAGAGCAAACAAGGAACTAACTAGGAGCTACTGGTCAGCAGGCCGGGCACATGTCAATCAAAAGGACACACCCTTAATTATGTGCAATTTCAAATGGATGAGTTATAAAAAAATTCACCCCCCTCACAGTTGACATGAAGGTAAACTTGACCTATTAAACCTAAAATGATTTGTTGAACCAGGCTGTAAACATGTTTATTTCTGCTGTGAAGTTGGCGTTTTTAACATGGGAGTCTATGAGGATTTGCTCTGTTTTGCAGTCAGCCCCTAGTGGATGAAGGGAGAACTACAAAAAATGACTTCTTCCAGGTAGACTCATAGTTGGCCACCGGGGGTTGCTGCTTGGTGAAATATTATTTCAAAGTAAAATGAGCCCAAAGCATGAACACTCCTCTCCCATGCTTAACAACTTGACAGGCTCTTTACCCCTTTTTTCTATTTCAAACCATAGTCAAGAGCTTGTTTTCAACTGAGCGTGTTTTGCAAATTCCTGACAGATTCTTGTCACAAGAATGTTGAAAAGATTTCCTTCTGATGACTGCATGAGGCTCATGTTGTGCACCGCGCGCCGCCACAGCTCCAGCCTCTGCTAAAGCTTCCTAATAAAGTTTGCATGCAAACAGTGGTTTTGATTTGCTTTTCCAGCAATCCTTCAAGCAGTTCTCTTAGAAAGTTTTCTCGGCATTCCAAAACCTCAACTTGACCTCCACTGTTCGTCTTTGCTGCCATTTCTCAATTACATTATAAACGAGGAAATTCCTGAAAACACTGCAATCTTCTAGCAGCCTTTCACTGCTGTATGGTCGTCAATTACTTTACTAGTATGAGCTGCTTCAAGGAATCCATGAATACTAATCTCCGGGGCAAGGTTTGCATTTATCGAAATGTGCATAACAAAAAAGATGAGGCCAAAAACCCTGTGTGATTAGACATTTTTTCCCTTTTTTCCAGTCTACAACTAAATAAATACACTAATCTTGTTTAAGATATTAAAAGAATGCTTATTTTCAACTTCATGCTACTTTTAGAGTTCATTTGGTTCATTTGCGACTTGCTTAACTGTTCACAGTAGAAACTTTACCCAAACTGTTGCATGTGTCTATCTCTGGGCATTTCTCACCAGACATGCCATACAGCCAGCAGCGAGTGAATGCTTGTTTTGAACCCTCCCTCTTTGGCATTATCCTCTCCTATCATCATGTGCAGCCTTCCTTGAGTTGAGAGACAGGCCACAGTCTTTAAATTGCTCCTTCACCCTCGGGCCACGTTCATGTGAAGATTCAGTTTAGGGTGTGACAATGAGGATCATCTGGTTCAAATCAGCCAAACAATCAAAGTTCACTGCCCTCAGACAGACGGATAGACGAGCTGGTCCAGACATGCCACAGAGACGCTGACAGGACCATCCAGTTCGCTCTGTCTGCGTTATTTGAGTTTATATTCACAAAGATAAGACGACTGAATTAATTAGGCTTCAGGAATCTCTAACACACGGAAAGCGTAGCGTCTTTTAAGTCACGCTGGTGCTGAGAGAGAAATGTTCCCCCTTGTTGTCCCCATCGTGAGCCGTTCTTCAAAGATTATCAATCAAAATTTGAAGACAGAAATCATAGCGACGAGGAGGATGAAACAGATCTGAAGAGCTTTGATGACTGGAGTTCGCCATGAAAGCGGCTTTCAAAGCACAAAAGGCTTCTCCACTTCTGTTCTTTTGCTTTCTGTCCCCATTTACGTTCTCAGAGATTAGCTAAACACTCATAGCGGCTCTGTCATACTTTAGCTTTGAGCGATGAACTCAAACTGGTGTCGTGACAGATCTCATGTACAACGCTGCATGCCTGTCTCTTTCAGTTTGGCCATTTCTGTCTCGTTTCTGGAAGCACGTCGTTACCGCCGCGTGGAAACCAGCTTCAGCACCAGCTACCCCGCCAGCATTTTAATATCAAGAGATGTGGGAAGTGATAAAAGGAGAAGGAAAATAAGTAAGATGTCATCTGTAATGTCAAAGCCAAATGTGAGCTTTCATTATTCTCCCCGCCACCTCTTGTCTGGCTCCTGAGTAATGCTGTAACATTAGCCGTGTTGCTTGGAGCGACACCCTGTCAGGTAGAGTTTAGAGACATGGGATCCGGTAACGTCTCGCCAGGATGAGCATGAGCCACAGAAAAAAAGGCAAGAGAGAGAAATAACAGCGGTGAGAAAGTAAGAAGAGAGGAGGAATGATGGTGGCAGTCTGGAGCTGCTGTTGTCTCATGTGACCGGCTGCTGAATCTGAAAGTTGTTTTATTGATGTTTTTAACAACACATAAGCAGGACATCATTCTCTTTACCACCACACGGCCCTTAATTCTTATTGTTGGCCAAGTCAGTCAGATTTATACATCTCATTCAAAGTTTGGATTAAATGTAGGAGCTATTTTCAAAGATGTTTATTAGACTCCTGAAGCTCAAAATTAAAATACCTTCTGTTAACTCAGCTTAGAGTCCTGCTGTGGAGGAAGTTTTTCTAACCTTTTCAAATGTGTGAATGTTATCAGCAACTTGTCCAGCCTGTTGTATTAAGAAATTATCAAGATAAATGATCAAATGTTACATGTCGTTGCAAATTTTGACAGAAGTAACAAACCAGCTACGGTTGTTTTTGCACATATTTGTGTCGAGCCAGGCCAAGGACTAAGTTTCAAAGGTGGGGGGGGGGGAAGACAAGTATTATTAATAAACCTGGCAGCGGCCAAACAAGTTAAGATAAATGTAACAAAAGGTGGAATATTTATGAGCAATGCCAATTAAACTAGTTCATGTTCCTACTGTGAGTTCCTGACCAGCTCATGAACTCGCTGCTAGTCGCTCACAACTATTTCTTTCCAGTAAAATCATGGATTCACATGTTTACAGACTTTTTAGTTCACCAGCCTCAGTAAAACACTGTACCTGGCCAGTTTGCTTCTTTCCTCTGACAAAATATGTACAGTCGTCCTCAAAAATATTCATACCCTAAAATTAAAGAAGGAAAAAAAAAATCAGTTGTCAGTGAAATAAAATGAAATTGACAAAAGTATCATATTTTTTGAAGAGGTGAGGCGAAACACGTATGAGGCGTATGTCGACAACTTTCTTTGGCCAATCAGTGGAGAGCCGTCAGGTACGTCATGTTTTGTGAAGGTTCAGCATGGCTGGACGTAGCTCTGAAATGAGTGCGAAAAATCGTAACGGCTCGTAACAGGTTTTCCCAGAGGAAACACAAATAAAGCGTGCCGTGCCGTGTGGAAGAGTTACCAAAACGGGCAGTGGAAAAGGCCCATATGTTTGAAGAGACTAAATAAAGTCCAAAAGAAGAACCATATTCCATCATTGAAGCACAGGGGTGGTAGCATCATGGTTTGGCCCTGTTTTGCTGCATAATGACAGCATGGCTATAAAAATATTCCATCAAATGGCACCACAGATGAAGAAAAAAAGCCCATTTTGCATTTCAGTTGCTTTGTATTGAATATGAAATCAATCAGTTTAAAAGCCTTTGCACTCTGCTCCTAAAAGGGGTGTATCTAAAAAAGTACAAGATTGTTGCAGTAACTTTTTTTGGATCCAGAATTATTTTCTTTCTTTGTACATTTAAGAAAGATTTGGATGAAAAAACAATATTTGGGATCAATTTTTATATTTTTATATTATATATTATATTTATATTATATTATATATATAGTGGGCTGCACGGTGGTGTGGTGGTTAGCACTGCAGCCTCACAGTAAGAAGGTCACTGGTTCAATTCCCGGCTGGGGAGGGGGTTCGAACAATTCCAACCATGGCCTTCCTGTGTGGAGTTTGCATGTTCTTCCCGTGTATGCGTGGGTTCTCTCCGGGTACTCCGGCTTCCTCCCACAGTCCAAAGACATGCATGTTAGGTTAATTGATCACTCTAAATTGCCCCTAGGAATGAATGTGAGCGTGCATGGTTGTCTGTCTCTCTGTGTTGGCCCTGCAACAGACTGGCGACCTGTCCAGGGTGTACCCCGCCTCTCGCCTGTTAATAGCTGGGATAGGCTCCAGCAACCCCCGCGACCCTGAACTGGATAAGCGGTACAGAAAATGACTGACTGACTGATGACTGATATATATATATATATTTTTATATTTGTTTTCCAATCTCCTTAAAATTTCAGACTTTTGTTCATTTCTTTATATTTATGGGATAATTTCAGCACTTTTATAAGTTCTTATTTCCTGCTGACTTTCATAACTTTTTTGCTTGAAGTTGTCCAGATCATAAATTTGAGGATACTCTAACATATTACACCACTGCACAAAAATACCAGTGGAACAGGCACACAGTGACCCAAGAGCACAAACTGGTATTCCAACAATGATGATAATGATAACAATCAACGGATTCTGGTAGCTTTTTGGATTTTTGACAAATTTATTGATGCTGTGTATCTTTCACTGGTACTTCTGGTACTCTTTAACATCTGTTACCATACCAGTGGAGACGGTATACAGTACACATGCAAGCAGCTGCCTGAGCTTCCAAAGCCCAAGAAATCCCTGGAATAAGCTGCCAAGTCCAGACGAGTTGAAGAAGAGATGTCACAAATGTAGAGCAGGAGAAAAATGGAGAATAAGAAAGAAGTCAGAACCAGTTCTCTCCATGACGATCTTTAGAGGTGGTTGCTGGCAGATGAAAAGGACAATCTTGGAATGTAATGATGAAACAGGGACTGTTTACTGTATATCACAAGCTTAACTGAGACATGATGCAGAAGCATGTTTCAGACTTTACAGGCAGACAGAGACTACAGACAAAGACGTAACGGTAAAGAAGTTGAAGTTTAAACATGGTGTAAACCTTAATATGCTGCTTTTCAGGGGCATCTTTGCACCACAA
Organism: Atherinomorus stipes; assembly: GCA_023101725.1. Classification (NCBI taxonomy): domain Eukaryota; kingdom Metazoa; phylum Chordata; class Actinopteri; order Atheriniformes; family Atherinidae; genus Atherinomorus; species Atherinomorus stipes. The sequence goes on along the minus strand of JALJCO010011227.1, from coordinate 134,344 downwards.
ATGTTGAACTGTTGGCTGAGTGTGTCAAAGTTCACCTGTGTTTCCTGTCCTTGCTGCAGGTGATGTCACAGCTCAGTTGTTGCCAGGATACAAACACTAGTTTTCACAGTGAATTTATGTTGTTATAACCTAACTTCCCAAGACTCAACTGATCTTTATTTTTCATTTTGTAGTTTTATTGTTTTTCCATAATTTTGTATAATAAGTGTAATTTGATTTAACCAAATAATGTTTTTGAATGACTGAGTTTGTGTCCTGACCTTACCCTGACAGAAAATGTTGAAGCAGGCTGTTTTATGTGAGGAAACAGGGTCACATAATATACTGGAAGTAATAGCTGGCATACTATTGCTGATTTGTAATTTTAGATAATTTTCCACCAAATAGAATTGGCCATGTACAATAACTTAACCTCTAAATTAGTTCATGTTAATTCCTCTCAGGATGATACCCTCTGTCAAGTTTCCAAATAACTTTTACTTTCCTTTTTCAAACCTGTGACAAATTTGCAAACTGTGACAGTTTCACCGGAGTACAGGGAGTGCAGAATTATTAGGCAAATGAGTATTTTGACCACATTATCCTCTTCATGCACGTTGTCTTGTACCCCAAGCTGTATAGGCCCAAAGCCTACTACCAATTAAGCATATCAAGTGATGTGCATCTCTGGAATGAGAAGGGCTGTGGTCTAATGACATCAACACCCTATATCAGGTGTATTAGGCAAACAGAATTATTAGGCAACTTGCTTTCCTTTGGCAAAATGGGTCAGAAGTGGGACTTGACAGGCTCTGAAAAGTAAAAAATAGTGAGATATATTGCAGAGGGATGCAGCACTCTTAAAATTGCCAAGCTTCTGAAGAGTGATCATCCAACAATCAAGCGTTTCATTCAAAATAGTCAACAGGGTCGCAAGAAACGTGGAAAAACCAAGGTGCAAAATAACTGCCCATGAACTGATAAAAGTCAAGCGTGCAGCTGCCAAGATGCCACTTGCCAGCAGTTTTGCCATATTTCAGAGCTGCAACATCACTGGAGTGCCCAAAAGCACAAGGTGTGCAATACTCAGAGACATGGCCAAGGTAAGAAAGGCTGAAAAACGACCACCACTGAACAAGACACACAAGCTGAAACGTCAAGACTGGGCCAAGAAATATCTCAAGACTGATTTTTCTAAGGTTTTATGGACTGATGAAATGAGAGTGAATCTTGATGGGCCAGATGGATGGGCCGGTGGCTGGATCGGTAAAGGCCAGAGAGCTCCAGTCTGACTCAGACGCCAGCAAGGTGGAGGTGGGGTACTGGTATGGGCTGGTATCATCAACGATGAGCTTGTGGGGGCTTTTCGGGTTGAGGATGGAGTCAAGCTCAACTCCCAGTCCTACTGCCAGTTTCTGGAAGACACCTTCTTCAAGCAGTGGTACAGGAAGAAGTCTGCATCCTTCAAGAAAAACATGATTTTCATGCAGGACAATGCTCCAACACACGCATCCAAGTACTCCACAGCGTGGCTGCAAGAAAGGGTCTAAGAGAAGAAAAACTAATGACATGGCCTCCTTGTTCACCTGATCTGAACCCCATAGAGAACCTGTGGTCCCTCATCAAATGTGAGATTTACAAGGAGGAAAAACAGTCCACCTCTCTGAACAATGTGTGGGAGGCTGTGGTTGCTGCTGCACGCAATGTTGATCGTGAACAGATCAAAACACCTGACAGGATCCATGGATTGCAGCTTTTGAGTGTCCTTGCAAAGAAAGGTGGCGATATTGGTCACTGATTTGTTTTTGAATGTCAGAAATGTATATTTGTGAATGTTGAGCTGTTATATTGGTTTCCCTGGTGAAAATAAATAATTGAAATGGGCATATATTTGTTTATTGTTAAGTTGCCTAATAATTCTGTTTGCCTAATACACCTGATATAGGGTGTTGATGTCATTAGAGCACACCCCTTCTCATTCCAGAGATGCACATCACCTGATATGCTTAATTGGTAGTAGGCTTTGGGCCTATACAGCTTGGAGTAAGACAACATGCATAAAGAGGATGATGTGGTCAAAATACTCATTTGCCTAATAATTCTGCACTCCCTGTATTCTGTTAATCAGAATGTCTGTTTCAGTGGAGACTGCCGCAGTGGACAGTTGATTTCTTCATAAAAAGCATATGCTGAATGGAGATTGCAGTTAATGTGTTACAGGAGTTGGATAAACAGAGGGCGTCTGTTAACATGACTACTGTCTGTTTTGATGTTTCATTGATTATTACTGGAGACTGACTTGGGTCAAGATGAAAATGGGGCAGCTGGATAAAAGTCAAAATGCTTTAAGGGGAAAAGTTGGCACAAACTGACCTGCTGACAGACGTCTGAAGAGAGATCACTCTCATTTCTTAATGAACGCTGACTGAACTCATCCATCTGTGACCACACGCCGTCTTATCTGTGAATGCAATTTCTTACTTTCCACACAGCCCCTGAGAGTTTTCCTCCGGTCTCACTCTTTGTTTTCTGTTCATTTTGCTGCCTGTGCACAAACATGTCTGCCTGCCTGGCAGCCAGCAGGTTTGAGGCCTATATTTAATCACCACAAGGCTTAACTCCCTCCGTCAGTGACGGCTCATTTGACGTGGCGGCCCTGGGCGCTCTCTTCCCGATCCTGTGCCAAATACAATAACTCCTCTCTTTCGTTACCCTGCTGTATTTCATAATTTTGCTATTTTTCAATGTCAAGGCCAGGCCTTTTGAAGAGTTTTTATTGAATTTCCTGCTGGACCCTGCTGCCGTGGCCACTTTTTTCCCCCCCTTCCAGCCTTCACCATCTCTACACTTTCTCTCTGAAACACTTTTCCCTTTGCATTTTCTCTTGTTCTTTTTCATTTTTTGTCATTTTTAAGTACAGTGTTTCATTGTTACCATGACTTTAATAAACCAAACCCCCGTGCCAAGCGTGCAGGAAAATCCCCTGCATATTTAATATTCTAGGTTCTTGTTACCCATCTTTCCCTCCTCTGGGTAGTATTATCTAACCATCCTCGGTTACATGTGTTCACAATTCTTCAGCATTATAAATCTTCAGCGGAGCTGTCATGAATGTCTTGAAAGCATTAAAATGCCTGTTGTTTGACCAAATGGAAAGAGAGTAGATTCAAACAATACTTCACTCTTCCTGTCTGCGAGTTCACAGGAGTTAATGCATTTGGCAGTAGCAGATGTCGTTCTCGGCGCTGAATCGTGTGAAAGAATGTCACCCAAGTCTAATCAAATTACGGCTGTTAAAGCAAACGTCAAACCTTCACTTTAAATTTCTCGCCGCAGACGTTTCCCCGCACCCTTTATATTGTGATAAAGCGCAGATAAGATCTCATGTATGGAGGGTGTGTTCTTTGATAATGTGGCCGTGGATCATATGGTTAAAATCAGAGTGTGGACAGAAAGGGTTTGTCTGCGAGAGAGTGTGTGTGTGTGCGTCAGCTCTTGTGACCTCTTAATATCGCATCACATGTCTGATCTTATTCTTGTCTGCCATCTGAACTCCTGTCATGTGCTCCTTTTGCCAATCTGTCACACTTAATCTGAGCGGAAAGAAAAACTTAAGAGGAGAGCCCTCAGTGCTCGGGGAACGCTCGGGGTTGGGAGGAGTAAAAAAAAAAAAAAAAAGCAAGCGCAGAAACAAAGGGGAAGAAGGAGGAGAAAATCACAACGGCGTAGCGTTTCAGGGGCATGAATGGCATCAATGATTCGCTGAGGGGGATAAATGGGGTGAGAGAAAGGAGGCAGAAAGATGAGAGAACAATATGTCTGTTGTTCTTTAATCTGAAGTAAATCATCTGTCTCTCCCTCTGTCAGGTGTCGAGCTATGCTCTCATCACACAATGCTTCAAGGGTTTGTCCAGTGCTGTGCTGTCCTGATGAGTTAGCCAGGTCTCTTCCTCCATCTCATCTTCCTCTTCAGGGACTGACGCAGTTTATTTCCTCAGATCTGGAGCTAAACATGTCTCTGTTTGCACCCAAACCTTTTTACTTCAGTAAAGGTAGTTAAAGGCAAAAATCCTACTTTCCAAATTCAACTTAAAAGGATCATTCAGTCAAGTTCAACCTGCAGTTTTTCTATTTGTTGCTCCAGAAGTCATGAAAAGCTTGCATGCTTTTCAATGAATGCTGATTTCTTTTTTTTTTTTTAATTGTGCCACAATAGTTTGAAACGTTAAAGCTCTGTCTGACATCTGCAGATCTTACATTAGTCAACAAATATGTTTGCTAAGCAGCTGGATTCATGCATGATCACAGTCATGAAAGATTCCACCTTGTAATGCTCCAAACAATGGTTAGCTCGCATCGGTCGGCACCGTATTCTAGCAGTTACGGGTGAGGCTTAGAAAAGGCTGCACACTGTAATGTTTTGGCACGAACACTGAAAAAGACACAGCACAGGACATGCTATTTATTATTGTGTGACTAATCTGCAGAGTCAGATACAGTAAAACACAAAGCACTTAAATGCAAAGGTTTTTGAGTTTGTTGCTGTTGAAAGAATAGATGATGTTCCACAATTACTGTTTTCTTTTGTGCTTTACTTAATTCACACTGTCATATAGCATTTACATATTTGCACTTGATACATGAAGTGATTTATCCTGTACAATCATATCCAGTTGTACATATCAAGAGTGTTTTGGGGTTGTTTTGCTGAAGAATATTTTGACACAAAGTGAGTCTAAGGATTGTATTATCAACCTCATATGAAGATGTCTCCTCCACCACCAGAGCAATGGTTGCATCTTGATGAAGACAAACTTGGACACCATGAGAAACACAAGAGATGACAAAGTTTAAACAGCTAAGCATCACCTTTTATTAAACTTGGCTCTCGAAAGCTTCGTTTCAGCCATGTAAAATTATAATTCCATCCAAGATAGCAGTGTGTGGCACCAGCTGTCCTGTCAACAATACAGCAGAAATCAGAAGAACAAGTTAAGATTATTATCTTACGTTCGCGATGCAGCTCAGTTCTGATGTTTTGCCCGTACACGTACGCGTCACATAAATGAGATCTTTTCAAGAACTGTGTGCATCTACTCAAAACCACTGAAAATGCTGCGCTACATACTGTATGCCAGGCCTGAAACTGTTGCTGTAATGCTGCCATAGAAATGCCATAGAAATGCACCAAAAACAGAATAACCCCCAGATTCCACATAATGCATGTGCGCTCCGCTCTGTTCCGGTCTGGACCGACTCCGGACTGACTGCAAATGTCAACGCCCACGACGTTAACGTCACTCCGCTCCTTCAAGCTGTGGAACCCGAAAGAAGTGCAGCAGAGCATGCGCTCGAAGTAATGCGACAGGTGCGCGCCATGGCCGCACCCGTCAACCAAGTAGTCACGCAATTTGTGCCATTCAAAATAAAACATACATGCATGTCTCCTCAGTTGAAAACCTTTATATATGGGCCACAAAATGCTATTAGGCCTGCTTTACAGTTTTGGAATACTTCTTTCAGGCTTATCACACACACAACACAATGTACAGTATTTATTGAAGGATGTCGTGTACAAAATAATTTTTAAGAAATCCATTTAATTAGTATAAGAACACGTATCAAGTCTAGATGGAGGCCTATCACCAGAAATGTGAATATCAACAGTGTACAATGTATAAGTAGCCTAAATGATCTGATTACAGGCTAATTTTATTTAAAAGTCTGGAAATTGTTCTTGCTCTCTTTCATGTTTGGTCCAATCTGAATTGTGTCGCTGAATTGGGACTCTGGCGAACCAGAAAATAGAGCTGGTCCGTATTTTTGTCCTGGTGGACCAGAGCGGAGCCCTGGTGTCGGTGCGGAGCGGACGATTCGGAACCACTGCTGCCATTAAAATGGCAAGTATTTGCTGCGGAGTGCAGCGGAGCTGAGTGCACATGCATTATGTAGAATCGGGAGGTAAGACATGCTGCATGCACATAAACTCATGCATGAGCATGAACAGAGGGAGACAGTGGAGAATGGAGCTAAAACAACATGGCATGCTCTTCTCCTTGTCCACTTCTTGCTGATGATGCTTGTAGAGAAACAGAAGCGCTTGCTGTAAAAGCCATGTCCTGCTTCGCAGCTTCTGCAGCACAAAATCCACCACTGTCGTCAAAACATATGACAGTATTGCATCATTAACTGTTTCTCCTCTCTCAGCAGGTCTGGCTGGATTAAAGTTGCAGTATCTGTTGGTCTCGCTTTCTGTCTTCTCGACCCCAACCGGTCGAGGAAGATGGCTGCCCTGCCTGAGCCAGGTTCTGCCGGAGGTTTTTCCTCCCTGTTAAAAGGGTGTTTTCCTTCCCACAGTCGCCACCCCTCCGTGCTTGCTCAGGATGTGGGATTGGACCGGGTCAAGTCAAGATACATCTGTTGGTTGTCGATCCAATCTGTTGGTTTTCTTAGCTGGGCTCTTCTGAATCTGACTTGAATTTTTCTATCTGTTAAAGCAGAATTCAGTAACTTCAGCTCGGGGCTTCCCCTAGTGGCGTCCTTTCACTGTCGTAAAGTTCATACCCCCCTACACCCCCACAGCACACGGACGGCTTCTCTATCTGTATTTCCTCTATTTTGATCCCTGAATATATTTCTAAGCTTTTACTAGCTTGTTGATGCTACTTTGCTACGTTGGTAGCAGCACCACGTCTCCCTCTGCCTCAAAGAGTCCTGCCTCTCCTGCAATGGGACATTTTACCACAATTTGCGGGTAAATATGTCGTGGATTATATTTTTCTCTGGTGTTGGCGAGTAGCAGGTAAGAATACAAACTTTTATTTACTTTTTTAGGACATGACAAGTGATTATTGAGCCTGAAGCAGTGATGCTTCACCCGGCGCCCAGGCAGCGCAAGCTACCTGAATCACTCTGGTCCAGCAAAGAGTTGGTTATGAGAGCCAGGAGCCGTGTTTAGATGGTGTGAAGCTAAAGAAATGTTTTCTTCGAATCAGCGCTGGTAGTCTGGTTCAAATCAGAGCTGGAAGCAGCTCGGTAGATAAGGGACCTGAGTGCCGTTCAGCGGTTTCTGTTGTCGCAAGTTCTGCGTCGGCTCGGCTCAGGCAGACTTGTAAGAGCTGCTCACAGGCCAGAGACCCCGGCGGGAGGGGGGGACAGACATCGAACTGCTCCGTAAACACTTTGTTTAGCCCCACAGGGATTCCGAAAAGCATTTATTGAGGTAAAAAAGTTACTGAGGTTCCCCTTTAAGCGCCCTGAGGTGACATTGTCATGAATTGACGCTATACAAATAAAGTTGAATTGAATTTGAACTGAATATGGGTGGGGTCTGTGTATGTGGGTTAAGGGAGAGGTGGGGTTATTGGTGCCCTCCAATTTGCCTGACAGTAGATGGCCACATTATGAGGACAGAACTCTTGTTTGGTATTCCCACGACGTCAACATGCGGGAACGTGAAATTGCAATCTGGCTGCAAAATCCACGCTCTGTTTGCATCGGTATAATCAGACTGGCAAGATAGCTCTTTGCCTGCTGTGCAAACCAACTAAAATGTGATCTTTTGCACATCTTTCAGCCAGCAATTATTTATAACAATGGTATTAAGTGCCTGATGAGCTGCAGATCGTTGCAGTACAAATCTGTGTCTTTACTTTGCTGTTAGTAGAAGCTAAATGCAGATACTTCAAGCTAATACGAACTAAAGCAAACATGACTCCCTAAACATTTTGCGCAATTATGTTTATTTTGTCTTCTCCATCATAATATTTGTTTTAACAGACAGCTTTAGCTTATATGTTTTGCCTATCTTGCTGATGCTTTTGGCTTCAACTTCAACCTTCCTCAGAGTTGTCAGACTTCCTTGTGTGACTGTCTGAAACACCTGACAGGGCCCAGAGACTTACGGTGAAGCCTGGTGGCCAGGGGCGCCGTAATGGGGGGAAAAGTTAGGAAGATTCCAAGGGCCCATGACTGTGGGGGCCCCAAAAGATGTGGAAATTATTAAACCTTCATTTCAAATAATATGTGATATACATTTCAAATAGACAAAAAATGCAGAGAGAAAAATTACCTTCATGTTCTCACTGTTTCAGCAGAAACGGCAAAACAAAGCATAATATATTACCAATCCACCCCCTGAAAGTGCAAAAAGTTTGGTCCTCCGGAACTCCTCAGCGCACCGCTCCCTCTTTCAGCCCGTGCTGTATCGGCCTTTATTCTGCATCCTTCATTTACAGAGGACAGCGAAAAAACGACTACCAGGAAAATTGTAAAAAGCAGCAGTATGAAAAAATCCAACCGCAACGAAGAACACAGCACCCCAAGAAAAAAGATGATTTTCAAATGAGAACAGAAAGAAAGGAGAAAGAGAAGAGACGAACGAAGCGTGAGACAGTTTTAAAGAAAGGTTGTTCCTAGTTGTTCAAATGAACCTGTTAAGTGAAAAACCTAGCTATCTGCAGACTACTACAACTTAGTTAATCCTCCTTAAGGTGGAAGTGGGACACATGATTGATGATGCCGGGTAGTGCACTTAAACGGAAAGTGATTTTCCCTCTTTTTTTCTTTCTAAGAAAAATCAAACCAGACTCTCCAGCATTTTAATGAGCTTATTTGTGTCTGTAACTAACACAAAGCCAACAAATAAGCCAAAAACTCAGAGCTAACTTTACATTTACATAACCAACCAGGCAAAACATAGTTCTCACAACATCACTTAGTGTTATTAATTGTTTAGCAAGAACTATTAAATAACTGCCTTCCCTCCTAATCATATTAAACAGATGATCTGCCAGCAGCAGCCCCACTCTTCACCCCCACCCCCTTTCCATTCCCATAAAAGGAAGCAACATTGGACAAGTTAGCATCATTACAAGTCTGCTTGGAATTTGTCTCATTTTACCATACCAAAAATAAGAATAAGCATTTTTAAAATAAAAATTTAAACACTTAAAAAACAAAGCAAAACAAAAAACAAATGATCTCTATAAAATAAAAATGCCTAGTTGTAGTTGTTTGTACAGAAACTGGACAGTTAAATGTAAACACTGAGTAGCCACCTCACCTTATTAAAATCAAAGTCACGATTTAAATAGTTCAGTTAGATTTCTACATTCAACTAATTACAGCCATCAAAAACATCTATAAATCTTGATTATTCTCAAGACAGTTAATTTATTTAGCAGCTGAACTGCACAATAAATACCTGTACCTGTTTGCAATCTAGCTTGAGGTTACAATGAGCTGCTGTAATTAATGTAATTAGATGATATAATTTGTTGGTGCATTCTATAAATGTAAAAACTGTTACATTCTTGGCTTACATTTCTCAGGTTTGGCCAGAAAGAAGTATAGAAATGGAGGAACAACAAAAAAATTAGGGCTGCAAAAAATTAATCCTATTGTCAAACAAAGATTTTTTTTTTATTAATTAGTGGTGCTATATGTAGAAAACTCATTAACTTTTGTTTTATAACTTAAAGGCTAAAACCAAACCAGATATCTGTGAGTCGCCAGGACTCAACCTAATCTCAGCTTCACATTAATACAGTTGTTAAGTCAGCCTTAGGACGTATCAGCAGCATTCTGGACTAAACTGCCACCATCTAAGGACTTTAGGGAGACATGAAGGACAGGGTTTCAGTAGTCTAGTCTACTAAAGAAAATGCAGAATTCCTGCTAAACACCTTTAATCCTAAATGTGTTCTAGAAGTGACAACGCTATTAATCAGGATAAATTTTTTGACAGCCCTACAAAAAATACATTGAAACTGTAAATAATACTCTTTTTATAACATTTTTAAGTCTTGCATCAATTTTTTAGGAGAGGGCCCAACATAATGTCTTTCATGGGGCCCAAAATTCCTGGCGGCGCCCCTCTTGGCATCTGTCCTCTGCCCTCTCCCTGCCATGTAGGGTGGAGTCCTAGGTGTGTGGAAGAATACACTCCCCTGTTCATTGTACTGCTGCCTCATCTCTTATTTTCTTGTTTAATGCAAGTAGCACTGCAACAACAAATGCGTTTCCTGTCATTTATGTAAATATCAAAGAAATACTGTAACATACAGTAACAGTTAGCAAATGCCTTTATGTAGTTTGATTTCAAATCACCTGGTCTGCAAAAATTATTTCAAATTGATGGCACACCAACATTTATTGGCCCTTATTTATCAAATGATCGTACGACGAAAATCTGTGCGTATGACCATTTCCAGGCAGGACTCGGCATTTATCAATTTGGATGTAATCATAGGATACGATCAAATCTCACGACAGCTCCGAGTTCGTGTACGCAAGTTTGAATCATTGAGGGTTTGCTCAGTGGTATTTATCAAGACTCTTTTGTTCATATGATGAGATTGGTCCTGTACAAACGTTTTAATAAATCACACGCGAGGCCAATCATACTATCCTTTTTACGATCAGATGTGCGATCATTTCTTCGCTCGTTTGATAAATGAGGGCCATTATGCGCATTTCTCAGAGGCTGAGAAACCGCACTATGCAACTTTTCCATCCAGGGTGGGGCGTGATATTGCAGCCAAGTTAAAAGCAAAAAAACATTTTAAAAAATATTGGAGGAAGAGAGGAAATGAAAGAGAGGAAGGGATAGAACAAGAGTTAAGAGTCAAGATAACTGACATTTACTGGCTGGAGTGAACTCGTAGAGGTAGATGCAAAATGGCGCCAATTTAGCCATCGATGGTGGGCGCGTCACAAAAAATTGCAAAAGTTCTCAAGTGTATCTTAAGTAACACTTAAAAAGAATTAAGTTTAAACATTGAAATTTGCTCTGGTGTCCCCATTCTGAATAATTAAGTAGAGTTAGTCTCTGCAACCTTAAATTGAGAATACTTTCACCTTTGTCTTCTGCAGACAACACTCTACAACTCTGCTAAAAAAGAAAAAGCCTTGAAGTACAGTACTTCACATTTTAAGTCTAATCATCAACCCCATTTCCAATGAAGACAAAGATTTATGATGACGTTCTTTAGCAGTTTCTAAAGGTAGCTCTTTGACTTTAAAGTTTCTCATTGGTGTATATTTAGTTCCTTGGAAGCTCATAAGAGTGGCTGAAGTCAAACATGTTTAGATTGAAGTCATTTCAGGCATCACCTCTCTAATGCAAACCATGAGTTCGCTCTGTGTTCGTCTGCCAGATGGGACAGCTATTCTGGGAGCAACTGAGCTGAGCTGTGCTTCTCTCTGGGTGAAAAGTTCATCTCAAAAGTGTCATAAATCCACGTGGGAAAGCAGCCGTACCTGAAGTTCATTACCCTGCATTTCAGAAACATGCACATGAAAGTGATACTCCAGTTATGAAACCAAGAAAGCCTCTTTTTTTTATCTTCAAAGGATTGAAACTCTTCGTAATCATGTAATTTTTCTTCAAACTTCAACCATTAAATACACAAGAGTGTGATTAATTGTAAAAAAAAAAACGTTTTGGCTGTAATCTGTGTAGAAAATCTTCAGGATCTAGAAAGCTGAAAGTCCACCATCTTTTGTTCAGAATTATTTTGGTTGAATATTTCTTGGAGTGGAAAAATATTGTTGTACAGAATGCTTAAAGTGAATTATTTTGTTTTTTATACATTAACATTTTAATGACTCAATATAAATATGGTATAAATGAAAAAAGGAAGCAAAGAATAGCACAAAAATTTGATAAATTACTATAAGTTGAGCTAGCACTTGGTTGGAAGTGGCAACTACAATTTGGACTTTTATAAACCTGAATGTTTCTCTGCATCTTCTTGATGAGATACGACAAGTTGAAGTGTTAGTTTTATTTCTGCACCATTAAGAAACAATACTTGAAATCATGGCATATTACTTTAAATAACATAAAACATATCTCAATGGATTTCAGGCATGTTAGTTAGTCCCTTTTTGAGACCTTGAAAAAATGTCAGTTTTCTATGTCTTAGAAAACTTGACCCTCAACTCCAAAAGTCATGGTTGGATCCCAGTTTGGGCCTCTATAAATGGCAAGATTGAATTTTCAATTGAAGTTAAAGGAATAGTTCACCCACAGAATGATTTAACTTTATTTTCCACTTACCCTCACGGTGAGCAAGACTCTGGAGCACTTTTTTAATATCTCAAATGCAGCCGGTGATCAGCAAGGCTTCTTGTTTTGGAGTATGGAGTATGGAGGAATATTGACAAGTTTTTGTGGAATTTTATGGACCTTTTTGGCTTGGGCCCCGACGAACTCCATTATATGAAAGTTGGGGTGAAAACGAGAAGCCTCCCTGATCGCCAGCTGCATTTGAGATATTAAAAAAAAAGCTCCAGAGTCTTGCTCACCATGAGGGTAAGTGGAAAATAAAGTTAAATCATCTGTGGGTGTACTATTCCTTTAAGCTATTTTATTTATTTATTTATTTTTAGCCTTTCCACATACCTCTGTGGCAGATCAGAGCTCTTCAGATCTGGGTCTGAAGAGCTCATGTCAGAATCAGTAAAAAATAAAAAATAAAAATGACATCAAATCTTTATTTTCTTCACAAAATAATTTACAGACTGCGATAAACTAGTAACATTTATTGAACTGGTTTCTAACAAATGTTATGGACTTGAAATGGCATGCCATTAAATAGCCAGCAAGGGGCAACTCCTGTGGAAAAATAACTTCTCTCTTGAGTTTCAACTTCAGTAAACATTTGCAGTTTCAATCCTTTGTGTTATAACTTCTTTAATAGAATATAAAATTTATTTTGTGAATATAGATGCCGTCTACACTAGAACTGATAATAGAAGTTGGCATTGGGCCATGTTGTGATTGACAAGCCACCAACCAATATCTGCCTTCATTTTGTGCATATTTCAGTTAATTTTCAGAGAGCTTGTGTATGTATACCCAGACGTAGCAGACAGAGCAGTACCACCAGAAACGATGGAGGTAGTGCTGCACAGCATAGCACACACGCAACCAGCAAAAGGAACAAAGAAGAGGAAGAAGAAGAAAAAGAAGCTGTAATGGCCGCTGCCATCTATTGCGCTACCTTTTTTATGTTATCTGAAAATGTGCATAATCTTGATCTCTTCTACGGTTTCCTTTAATGCTAGTGAAACCAGCTAAAGATCTGGGAGGTAAACTCTGAACTCTGAGGTCCGTCCCCACCAGAGACTGTAAAAAAAAGGGGTTGAACCTTCCACTATGTCACTTGTTTTATGAAGACTAAAAGTGAAGCCAGTTCTCACCGTTGCCATTTTTACCGGGTTGCATGCGTCATCACTCCCGGAAAAAACTAGAATGGGCAAAGCAAAGCCTTGGGGCAAATAATTGACAGCCAACGTACTGCTAACCAAGCTAATTTGAAACAGGACTTCATTAAGATTAGCCCCCTAAGCGGCGGGCTAAAGGTAGGACAGGCTTTGACTTGCAATTAGCTGACTGAAAAAACAGTTGTGCTACTCTGCTACACACTAAGACCTTACAGAGAGCAAAGAAGGTGCTAATCAGTGGCCGCTGGCGTCTGGTCTGTCGCCTGTCAATCAAAAGGACGCGCCCTTAAAATATGTGTAATTTCAAGATTATATAATATCTAAACGGATAAGTTATAATAAAAAATTCTCCCCCCTCACAGTTTACATGAAGGTAACCTAAAAATGATTCTTTGAACCAGGCTGTACACACATTTATTTCTGCTGTGAAGTTGGTCTTTATAACATGGGAATCTATGGGGATTTTCTCTGTTTAGCAACCAGCCAGCCGGAGGTTGCTGTTTGGTCCCCACGGCACTGAATTGCAGCAAATCCCAAAAGATTTTTTAGAAATCTGACCTGTTATCCCCTCGAAACCAGGGATTAGCCTCCATGAAACTGATGATGTCTGAAACCAGGTGTCAAGGTGGAGAGATTCGGAACCTTGATTGTCTGCGTTCTGTCAGGATAACGTAGCCGGACAACTAGAGGATATGACGCCAGAGTGATCAACACGCCGCTGGTCACAACAATAATGGTGGCCGTGATCAAATGTGTTGTGGTTGTCCTCCAGACAATCCCGGCTCATAGCTTGAAAATGTTCATGTCTACTTTCAAGTAGTTCCGTGTTCTCTGTTCTCTAAAAGACCAAACCTTACTTTTTTCACTATTGATTATCCCGGCTCATGTACAGATCTTTAGCACAAAAATTCGCAGCTTATACAACAACAGAGTATTGCACTATTGTACCATCAACTGCGGGAGCAAGCAGACATGCATGTCATGTGATGCGAGGTGAGCCATTTTCTGCACACGCGCTGTCTTCTTCTAGCTTTGGAGTGTTACTCTTTAATCATCCTAGCTACTTGCAGCATGTACTGCAGCTGTTTTGTGGGGGAGGTGAACCCTTTTTAAAAAATTTTTACCACTTTCTTCACACCTGAACCGGCTTTGGTGCCGTGGGGCCTAAACCACTAACAACAATGCTAATGTACAGCACGCATGGGGAGGATGTGGGCACTGACATTTGGCCGTGTTTAACATGGATGTAGCTAATTACACTCATAAAGGAAGCAAATGAGTTTGACCTTTGTCAGATTCAACTCTTACTCAGCATAAAGATGCCAAAACAATTCAGTCCACAAACCAACAGGACATGGGGATGAGAAGTCATGAACACTGAACTGTAAACACCATGTAGGTGTTCCTGTAAGGCACCATAAAGGTAAGATAGCTTTATTTATCACATAAACCCACTTAGAAAGTTGGATTTTGTCATTCAGTATTATTTACATATTTCCACTTGTGAACAACTATTACACAATCATGCTGTAAATTTCTATTTGTAATTGATTAAATTGTCAGGTCATCAGTTCAGTGTATTACTACATGACGTCAGTATGTCAATAAAAGTGGCGAATCAAGCAGAGCTCTGTTCTGAACTGCGAAAACGAATACATTAAAAAAGTGTGGATCAGTGCAGATATGAGCTCTCTCTGCCCTCAACAATTTGATTCGCAGCTTTACAAGGAGATGAAATCACTTGCTGATGCTGTCGTTTCTATACAGACTCAGAGTTCCTCCAGTTAAAACTTTTACGAGGAGCGCTGACGTTATGGACTCCAGCAAAAGTGAGAACATATGGCAGCACGATGAGCTGTTCTGTGTTTGACCTGAGCCATTGGCACCAGCAGCTTGCATTAATATGTCCAATTAGAATAACAGGGTTGTTGACAGAACGGTACTGACCTCTGTCTGGGAAAGTACTCCCTCTTACAGCTGAGGACACCTCACAAATAGTTGTTTCTTTTACTTACTGTTTATTTTCACTTCCCTCTGAAAATTCTTGTAAACAAATAATTTGAGTTTTATAAGAAGACGGCATCCAGCTGAGAGGGAATAAAATACCTGTCTGTGGTACTTAAAATTGTCCAGATTCTGGGAGTGAGAGCTTTAACTGCTCTGCAGTTTACTTTGAGTTTCTGTTACTTCATAACAAGAATTTTAAATTTTTATTTTAAAGCTCCACTATGTAACTTTTCTACCTCAAAAATCTGCGTTTCTGACTTGTTTTAATGGCACACCAACATTCATTATGCACATTGTTGAGTTGTCACAGCCCAGAGGCGTCCCGAGGCTCAGAAACTGCACTGTGTAACTTTTCCATCTGGGACGCGGCCGTGATGTTGTAGTTGACTATTTGTTGAGCAATGTTTCATGTGCTAGCAAAGGAATATGAACCAGATATGAACACAGCGGGTGTTTTTGAACGTGCACCATAGCGGATTCAGCAAAGAAACGCAAGGAAACATTACTGGAGGACGAGAGGAATCGAAAGGGAGGAAGCGACAGAACAAGAGTCAAGATAAGACTGTCTTTTACTGGCTGGAGTGAATCACAGTACAGGTAGGATGAAAGTTTAGCCGTTGATATGGCATCACTGAAAAAACTGCTAAAAGTTGTGTTGTGGGTCTTTAGACATGCTGAAGATTAAACTGCATGATTTCTTAAAGCAAGTCGTGGTTTACATTTTGGAAGTGTGAACTACATAAGAACATGTTTCTGTACATCACTGAAATATGTTCATACATATGCTTAAAATATTTCATGAATTGCCCCCTGGGAATTAATAAAGTATGTTTGATTTGATTTGATAATGAATTCATGCTGGAACAAATGCTGCTTTTCTTTTTTTGTTCACAGTTGTGTTCAGTGTGAGCTGAACATGATGGCATTGATCTAGCAGCTAGTGAGCTATCCTGCTGTTAGACAACTGCCAGTAGTTTTTTGATCAATACTTGTACCTCTAAACTCCCAAGTTTAATTTTTTTTTAGGCATTTTCTTTTTATCAAGTTCTGCTTGCCAAAGTGTATTCTTCATGGTTTTTGTTCAATTTTAGATAAAAGTAGATTGTACTTGTATTTTAATGTATTTTACTGCCCTCTCTGGCTAGTTTACAAGCTGGTGAAGAGACAGAGCAGCTCTGGCAGTTCTAAGCTCTGGGCTGCCAACTTTGGCACAAAGAGTGTGAGACTCGTATAATTCACAATTTTCTCCCACCCTCATGGCACATATTTATTTTCTCACACAGTAAAAAAGTAAATTCACTCCCGGTGACGTCACGGTGCAAAAAAGGAAACTAATAGTGCAGTAAGAATTAAAGATGCAGCTTTGAGTTTTCAGACCATTTGAGAAGAAGGTGAGAAAAAAATGGACTTATATGATCATTGTTTCATTTAGATATCTAGACTTTCATTGCCATTTTTTTAGCTGCATTCGGATGTAAAAAGAAAAGGCTAAAGAGAGAACTGTTGATGTGGGATATAGTTTGTGCTCACCTGAAGTGGTTTATGCCAGTTTTAAAGACAGCTTGATGTACATTAGGGTCAGTGGTGTAGTCTAGTCAATAGGGGATTATCACGCTTACCGGAAGTTCCCGGCTTTTGACACTTCCTCTTCCGGGCCATGTTATCGACAGCCGTTCCTGCTCTGTTATACTGTTTAAATCGGATAAACTCCAAACATATTTAAGTTTTCATTCTAGACTGAAGTGATACTGGATCAAAAGCTGGATCAAAGCGATCGATTTACCGCGGTGAAGGACCGAACTTTATAATAAAACACACGTTTGTTTGTCCCCGGTGGGGCACAACACCGGCACTTCACAGCATGCTAGCATTAGCCAGCTAACGTTTACTGACGTGCTTGACATTGTGCGTCTTAAAACACACAAACATCTGAAAATCGGGTCTGTACCCCCCGTTTCCAGTGGAACAACTGGGGACTGCCAAGAAAGGAGACGCTTTCAGATGATTGTGTGTTTTCAGCCGCACAAAGTTAGGCACGCTATCGAGCTGGCTAATGCTAACCTGCTAACACGACTGCGCAGTCTGCCGGCCACAAACAAACGTGTGTCGTTTTATTATAAAGTTTGGTCCTTCACCGCGGCGAATATGTCGTTTTAATCCACTTCTTCCTTAGCATCACTTCAGTCTGGAATGAAAACTTGGCATTGGCGTTTATCCGATTTACAAAGTTTAACAGAGCAGTAGCTGGCGGACTATTGTTAGCAGGTTAGCATTAGCTAGCTTGATGACGTGCCTAACTTTGTGCGGCTGAAAACACACAATCATCTGAAAACGTCTCCTTTCTTGGCAGTCCCCAGTTGTTCCACTGGAAACGGGGGGGTACAGACCCGATTTTCAGATGTTTGTGTGTTTTAAGACGCACTGTTAAGCACGTCGGTAAACGCTAGCTGGCTAATGCTAGCATGCTGTGAAGTGCCGGTGTTGTGCCCCACCAGCGACAAACAAACGTGTGTTTTATTATAAAGTTCGGCCCTTCACCGCGGCAAATCGATCGCTTTGATCCAGCTTTTGATCCAGTATCACTTCAGTCTAGAATGAAAACTTAAATATGTTTGGAGTTTAACCGATTTAAACAGTATAACAGAGCAGAAACGGCTGTCGTTAACATGGCCCGGAAGAGGAAGTGTCAAATGTTTCAACTTCCTGAAACCGGAACGCGGAAGCGTGATAATCCCCTATTCTGGTGAGTATACTGTGTTCGTGTCATCCCCCCAAAACAAACAAACAAAAAACCAAACTATAATTGCTCCACAAACTGTCCCACATGAGAAAACTACCACACTTATTAGGCTATTAAACCATCAGGATATTCTTCTGAATCAGAATCTGTCATCATTCCCCTTCTTTCTGCTCCTCTCTTCCATCAACTTCACAAGAGACAGTGAGTTAAACCAACACAGTAAACACAATGGAGTAGCTACTTTGCTGAGGCCAAAATGCAGATGTAAAAGCAGCTTAAGACTTGAGTTGGCTTCAGGAAGATGCATTCAAAGGGCTGCATACAGCACAAACTGGGTTTCAAGCAGGTTTAGAAAGCCAGACATCCAAGTGCTGTATATGATGTCCATGTCCATACATGGACATCATATACTTTATAAATGATAATCATAAAAAGGCAGCAGCACCGTCAATATGTATGTCAACATGGAGAAGTGAAGTGAAAGTAACCACAGTGATGTGGTCTTCTTTTAGCCTATTTTAGAAGACTGAAACTTATGGAAATCTCTTCATGCTGGTTGGCAGGGCAGCTTCTACTCCAGGCAAATGATGTTGACTGTTTACTGATATATAAAATTTATATATATATGAAATTTTCACCAGATGTCGACAACAACCCAAGTAATGCACACATACAAAGAAATCCTAACATTTATGTCCATAAATTATGTGTAATATAGTGAATTGACACAGGGAATAAGTATTGAATACGCTTACTGAAATTTATTTAATACTTAGTACAAAAAGCTTTGTTGGTGACTCCAGCCTCCAGACGCCTCATGGAGAAATACGTTGCTCAGGTGTTCTTCCACACAAACTACCTTCAAATCTTCAAGGTTTCGGGGAACTTCTGGGAACTCTGATCTTCAGTTCTTTCCAAAGATTTTCATTTGGATTCAAGTGGGGTGATTGACTGGTCCATTTTAGCAGCTTTATTTTCTTTTTCTTAAACCAGGTGAGTGTTTCTTGGCTGTGTGTTGGGATGGTCGTCTTGCTGAAAGATCCAGCCTCTTTTCATCTTCAGCAGCTGCAGATGCAGCAGATTCTGGTCCAGATTGTCCCTCTTTTCTCCATTCATTCTTCCTTCAGTGATATGAAGTCTGCCAGTACCACATGCTGCAAAGCAGTGCCACACCATGATGCTCCCACCTCCAAACTTCACTGTTGCTATGGAGTTTTTGGGCTCAAGTGCGGTGCCATTTCTCCTCCAAACATGTTGTGTCTTATGACATCAGAGGAGTTCAGTTCTGGTCTCATCTGACCAGACTATGTTTCCCAGAATGTCATGGGTTTGTCCAGATGTTGTGTTGCAAACTTCAAACCAGCATCAACGTGCTTTTTCTTCAGAAATGGACTCTTGCGTGGTGTGCGTGGATGAAGGCCATGGCAGTTGAGTGCATTACTTCTTGTTTTCTCTGAAACAACTGTACCTGCTGATTCCAGGTCTTTCTTAAGCTCTCCACGAGGGGTCCTGGGCTGTTGGAGAACCTTTCTGATTATTCTTCTGTCTCCTCTGTCTGAAATCTTGTGAGGAGCACTTTCGAGATGATGGCCCTGATGGTGCTCACTGCAACTTTCAGAAGTTTAGAAATGCACCTGGAACCAATGCCTTCAGTGTGTTTTGCAATAATAAGGTTGCGTAGGTCTTTAGACAGCTCTTTGCTTTTGTCAATGCTTCAAGCCATGACAAGCAATGCTTTTGTCTGACACCTTGGTGATGAGAAACCTCTTTAAAGGCATCAATCAGGACTAAACCAGCTAATATTACTTTGCACTGATAGGGGACAGGATTACTTTCTAAATACTGACAGACCAGCTGCTTTCTTGGCTTTTCTTATCTTTTTGCCCCTCCATTTCTTCATGTGTTTAATACCTATTCCCTGTGTCATGTTACAAAACTTAATTTATGGACATAGATGTTTATTTTTTTCTCCCTGCTGTAACTACTGTATGTAGATTATAATAAAAAGCAATAAATCCTCAAAATTTTGTGAAAAGGTCAAAATAAAAAGCAACACATTCTCACCAAAGACGTTTTATTCACATATTCATTCATTTTTACTTAAGGGTTTTAAACAATTTAAGAACAACAAGCAAAAGTATAAATTACATCCAAAAGGACTTTTTATACTTTAAGCTGCCCAGAAATACATGAAGTGTTTAAAATGAGCTTCAACTGCTGTATCACAGTAAAGTGATGCATTTATCAGTGAATCAATAAATACAATCATTAACAAACTACAAATTGGCCTGAGATGGGCCACTCTGCCTAATCACTCTTTTTCATGCACTTAAACGGTTTAACTTTGATTTCACAGCTCTGTTTCTTTCAGTAGAATTAAAATGCAGAAATCTTTACAAAGGCTTCTTATAAAAAAGCAAGTGGTCACTAGTAGGGTTTCATTCAGTCACTGGCAGGTAAAACTAAATCTTCTCTCGCTTTTAATATTTAAACTTGATGCCTCTTTATTGTGAGTGAGCAAAAGTGCTTGAAAATTTGCATAAAAAATGACCTCATTAAACTTTGCCCAGCCAAAGTAAATGGGTTTGGAAAGCCCTTAAACACTATAAGGTGGTGCAGATATATCTTTTGTGTTTAAACTCGCCCCTAAAGCAATTGCGAATGACAAGTCGAAGGATTTCCGGGCTTTAAAGCTAGTTATTCCCGATGACAGAGTCTAAAGGCCCATGTGATTGATTTCTAAGTTGTCCATCTTTTTAAAGTGGCTGAATAGGATTGCTCACTATGGCAAAAAGTCAGTGGAGAGAAAAACAGTTTAAGTTGTGCAGGTGTGCCCTGACATGCAAGCGGTTAGTTTCAGACTGTGTGTTCGTCTCTCTCCTGTGTGGGTGTTGATACGTCGGCCTCCTGTCGCTGACAAACACTTCACAGAACTCCATCAAAGAGAAAACAGAAGAACAGAAGAGCAGAGAGGGAGAACTGAGCAGAGAAGGCATCAAAGGCCGATTCTCCCCACTGTTTCCACATGCTGCAACATCCCAGTGGTAACAGCTGACAAGCCCCTCTATAAACAGCCCGCTCAGATCCTGCCAGCAGGATGCACCCATTCAAAAGCATTTTGCTGCCTGGGCTTTGTTTATTGAAGTACTGCCTGGACAGCAGGGCAGCGTGAGGAAAGAGGTGGGTAGAGTCAAAAGAGCAAAGGCATTCGGAAGGTAAAAAGCACAAAATAAGGAGCTGATATTTATTCTTAACATAGAGTCCAACTGACTGCTGCTTTTATTCTAACAATGTTTTTATTTTCATTTAAATCAATGTGAAATGCGCCTGATAATGTCAATTTGCACCTTTTGATGGCTTTACAGATCTATATAACTATAGTATTCTGATTTACCTTTAACCCTGTCAGTTTCCAGTTGTATTAAGTAGCTGACCCCCCCCCCCAAACAGATCTACAGGGTTGACAATTTAAAACTGAACCTGCGGGTCTGGGTCAGGTCGGGTCAGGCCAGGCCGGATCGGGTGGGTTTTGGTACGGATGTGTTGATTTCACATTGCGTCCCCACAGTAATCTGTACCCTTACATGGAGGAGGAGTAACCTGATAGTGCTACGTCATCGCGTGACATCATCGCCGTGCAACACCTTTTAACCAGAGCACCACACCACACGTGACAGAAACAAAAGGAGTCACCCCTGCTTTGTTTTTACGCCGGGTCAAGCGGGAAGTGACAGATTTTTCAACGAATCAACGGATTGCTGTGTATTAGCTCCACCTCTTTGGTCCGGATCAGTTAGATTAGTACCCCTACCAAAGGGTACCAAAAAAGTAGGCTGGGTCGGGTCGGATATAAGGGTACCGGTCCCAGTTTTTATCTGTGGAGACGCAAAAAAACGTGGACCGATCCAGGCCAACCCAACCCAGACCCATTGGTGGAAACGGGGCTATAGTTTTATTCTTATATACAACCTTTATGCTTTTTTTTTTTTATGTTATCTTTCCTCTTTACACGTAGTGTTTAGAAAATAAAATAAAAAAAAAGTAAATTTCTTATTTAAAAAAGAAAGAGACCCTTCAAAATGCCGAGGAAATGATACCCCCTCCTCTGCCGGAGTGTATCGCTCTCTCCATTCACACTACTCAGATAATAAGTCAGCTGATACCTGAATATCGATTACCAGGTTATCCTCATTATTTTTTTTTTCCCATCCAAATCCCTGATTTTTATTAGCACTATTCTATTCTGAAAAAATTAAAAAAAAATTTATTTGAACTCAAAACCAACCCCACCTAAAAAAGCAAACGAATTATTAATTTTTTCTTTTTTTTTTCTCTTTTTCTCGTATCTAACAATATTATACAGCCAATGATGTCATAATGTCAAAAACACACAGTTGCTTGGTTCCTTTGAAAGTGAGACAATATTGTTTGAAATTAAAATATCTCTCCAAACTCACATTTTATTGGTGGATGAGAGGCAATCTATTAGAGGAAAGCATTTTGCATCATTTATTGTGTTGTGAATAAAAAAAATCACAACCATGTATGACCAGATTTTTGTACAAGATATCAAAGTATGGATGAGGGAAAGTTTTGTTGAAACAAACAGGTTTTGCCAGATGAAGACACAACTTTGGCCCACCTTCAGTTGGTCAGTAAAGATTTGGCCCCAGGCCAAACTTCCCCCTGTTGTGGAGTCCTACAGTATTTAAAAACCAGATTTAAATACATAATATATATACTATAAACCTTATTGTCAAACCCTGAATAATATAAAATCTGCTTGTTCAGATGCCTTATCTGCTCATTTACATGATGCTGGAGGGAAAAGATTTGTCTTCCAGGAGCCTCCATGGGCCACTTTTATGTCCCAACCAATGTTAAAATTAAACCTGTGTCCATTCACCCAACATGTGCCAATTTACTGAGACACTGACATCTTTATGTTGTGGTATACCCTCCACTTCTGTTAGATTATGTTTCAGTTGTTTTAGATGAAGGAATTACAACTGCGTGATTCCACTTAAATTAGTGATCTGATATCAATGGAGCACAAAATTTTTATATTTTTCATCTCTAACGCTGAACATCCCCAACTATTTTTTAGTAGTCTATAAGTAATGAACATTTTCTTTCCCCTCCATTCGTTTTCTCTACGTAGTGAGTCCTCTGTCATCGGCCTCTTTTCTCATTCTGTTTGATGCTGAAAGACCTGAAAGAGTTTCAGGTAAATATCTGCTGTCAGTTTACGTTGTGAACCCCAGCAAAACAAAAAGACCTTTTTTGCAGATGTCTCCTCAAATTAGTGTAAACAGAATGAAAGCATGTGCTTGGTTTCACCCCGCTGAGTGAAAGGTGTGACTTAACACATGCATCTTCCTCTTGTCAACATCAAAGGCAAAGATGGGCTTTCCAGTTTGAAGCAATACCTCCACTTGATGTGTCAGCAGGTTCCTCCCTCAGCTTTATTTTCATATCTTAACCTCCTCCTCTACCCTTCTTTTGTCTAGGCTTGCTCTGCAGCCTTCTTGCCTGGGGATTAATGGTTGAGCAGAAAGTCAGAAATGCTCAGTAAGAAGTGAAAAACCAAACAAATGGATGCGCTTATTTCACAGCTTTTACTACAGTTTTCTTTTTACCCAAACCAATTCAAAACTAAGCATTTTAGCAGTCCTGCTCTGCTGAGTCTTCTGTGTGTCAGCCTCTGCCACACTTCAAATATCAAAACGGCGGACATGACAGAATGGGTTGCATTCCTCTCAGGTGATGACAGTGATAATCCACAGGCAGTCTGGATTCAGTCAAGCATAGATGACAAGGTTGGAGTGACATACTGACACACATTGGCACACATTACCTGCAACTCCCCCCCCTCCCTGCTCGCCTCAGGCCTTGTTTTGGAAGAAATGTTGGTCATGGATGAAGACTACAGAGTCTATCTCACAGCTGCTGCACACGCTCAGAAATGTGCACAAATCTCTGCGTCTACAGCTCTAATCCTCGCTGTCAGACTATCTGACAGCATGATGGGCAGACAGAGGGAGGAGGAAGGAGCGTTCGATCTTAAGTGGCAGGGTGACGGTAAAATGCCAGTGAAGCAACGCATGAACATGCAGCACAAAACAATAATCACACCAGTAGACCTTTCACTGGCAGCACAATACACAAACGCTCAACGCTAAAACTGAATTCAGTTAAAGTTGAGGAAGTGAGATACTGCTCAGATATTTGTGTTAAAATCACCCCGAAGTACCAGGCTATCATCAGAAAGATGTAGAACTACCACAAACTGCAAAATTGAGTGAATCTTAAAGATGATAGCTACATGTTTAATTCCTCCTGCCAGTAGGTGGCGCACGGACACTCGCTTACTCAGCATTAGCAACGTTACAGAGCTAGTTGATTGTTAATTAGCTTTAGCAAATGTTTAACTTACATGTCCAGGAGGAAAGTGGCAACCTCCACAGGGCTTTTGAGCCCCTTACCTTCACCCTCATCCTGCTTCAGTTTTTTGTCTGCTTGAATTTAAAAAATGTAAAGCAAGAAAGATTCTATTTCTACAAATAACAAATGAGCTAGCAACCCTGGTGCTAATGCTAACAGCAAAGAATCCCCACGTTGGCATGGTAATCAGATGTAAATGTACTTTTTAGACCTGTCAAAATTGTTAAAACATTTACATGATGCAAAAATTATGGGTAAAATTAATACTTTTATTCTGCACTCCTCTGGACATTCTGTGGATTTTTTAAACGATTTTATTTAAGAAAAAGTGGTAGCTATCACCTTTTAATGGTTCCTTTTTTACGTACACATTTTGAATAGGGCCTGTACTCACAGCTCAACAACAGACAGCCCAATTGGCATTTTCCAAAGAACATCAGGTTCTTTTCATGGAGCAGGTTCACATTGATCACATGTGACATGAGAGAGTCAGCAGATGCTGAGGAAAACATCCTGCTGCACGCAACATCCTCCAGCGTGGTTAGGGTCAGCATGGGTTGACAGCAGTGGGTCAGTCATGACTGGGGTGACATATCCTTGGAGGGCTGCACAGACCTCCATGTGCTAGCCGGAGGTACCTTGACTGGTATTAGGTACCGGGATGAGACCCTTAGACCTATAGACCTATTGTCAGACCATCCTGCAGTGGGACTTGGGTTCCCTCTGATGCAGGACATCATGTTGTTGTAAGTGTATCAGCAGTTCCTGCACCTCAGGGACATAATGTCATATATATATATATATATATATATATATATATATATATATATATATATATATATATATACACCTGATTGCAGTGATTGCCTCAGTATTGCTTAACAAAATTTTAGCTTCAGAGCCCCATAACGCTTGTTTGTTTTATTTTTTGTGTGTTTGTTTTAAATATTTCTTTCAAACCACTTTTCAAAATCAATGTCATTATTTTCACAGAATTTTTATTTATTATTACTTTTGTCAATTTCAACTCATTTCACTGACAGCTGATTTCTTTTCCTTCTTCAATGTGAGGGTATAAATAATTTTGAGGACGACTGTATGTATATACATGTAAGGGATAATTTATGGAACGCAGGTCATTATCAGAAAATACTGACCGACAGGTCCTGAAGGTCCATATTTCCCGTTTGTTAGTTGAGTCATGGCGGCTGGAATTTGGGCTAACGCCGGCTATATCTGTTTGTTGAACTGGACATTTCCTCCTCTGCTGTTAGCTGTATGCCTCTTGCCACTAGTCTTCTCGTGGTCTTCTTTTTGTCTGCTTTGTCAGCAAATGTTGGGAAAACCCGTTAAAGTCAACAGCGCATTCTAAAGATCCATATAATATATACATATATATGTGGGCGTGTGTGTGTGTGTGTGTGTGTGTGTGTGTGTGTGTGTGTGTGTATATATATATATATATATATATATATATATATATATATATATGTATACACACATACATATACACTTTGTCTATCGTCTATCTGCTTTGATAAAAACCCATAACGATTCGTATAAAGCAACATTGCTGGGAGTCACAGCTCCCTAATACCTTATGTAGTCTCCACATGGGCCAAAGTGCCAGAGGCAACACCCTAATTTGTCATGCTGTCAGAAAAAGATGGCTGCAGAGCTGGTGCTGGTGGGCATATGAAAGCAAGCTGGATCCTTGGATGGAGATGTCTGGAACAAATGGTTCCTCTGTTTGAGGGATGAGCAGAGGAAAAGTGGCTTTGATTTATCCACAACTCGCAAGTTTGGTGGAATTAAAATTCTGAAGTTCAGAACTCTAAATCGGGATATGTGGTCAGTAGAAACAATTTGTGAAGTGGGTGTAAGTTTAAAGAAATAAAAGGAATAAAAGTGGAGGGAGCGTTGTGTCGCTGCTTTATATTTCTCTGAATGAAATTTCTTAATGAGATTATTGTCAGGAAAGGAACAATTTGAATATTCGAACAGGCAACACACACAGCACAACCCTCTCCTGCTGTACCCCCACCCCCTTCCCCCGATCATCTCTTCTCCTCCTGCCAAATCATTTCCACCAAATCCGTTTTGATACGACATCTCAGCACCCCACAAAGTGAAGATAATCCTTGACATTTTTATCATTCACCCCCTTTTATTTAGTCTGTGCTCCGCTTGCCTGTCTTGTTTGCTGATAAAATCTGCCAGCCGATTCCAGCTTTGGTGGATCGCACATCAAAAAGGTCCCTCTCCCCCCAGAGGGTGACGAAGTGTCAAAATAATATTCCTGTGTGTGCTCTGGGTGGCAGCCTTATTTAAAAACTTCATTTGATGATAGTAACCATTAACAGGCAGCCTGTAATTTCTGGATCCCCTTCTTATGAATTATAATGTGATAAATTGAACACTGATGATAATAATTATTATAATTTTCAAATTAAGTGGGTTTTTGTTCATTCAAATTAATTCATTTGAGTGCTTTGACGTTGAACTAACAGTCGAAAAAAACAAGATATTCAACCTAGGCAAGGCTTGAAACCAGGGCTTCTCAATTTGGTCCTAAGAG
Source organism: Atherinomorus stipes (assembly GCA_023101725.1). Taxonomy (NCBI): domain Eukaryota; kingdom Metazoa; phylum Chordata; class Actinopteri; order Atheriniformes; family Atherinidae; genus Atherinomorus; species Atherinomorus stipes. The sequence goes on along the minus strand of JALJCO010011227.1, from coordinate 107,363 downwards.
GGTCTCAATTCTGCAGGTTTTCAATGTCACCCTGCTCCAACATACCTGACTCAAATTAAATAGATCCAATATCCAATCTCTGCACAACATTTGACTCATTAACTTGAGTCATGTGTGTTGGAGCATGGAGAGAATGAAAACCTGCAGGATCATGGCCCTAGTAGGACTGAACTGAGTCACCGTGCTTTCAATATTGAAATACTTAGACCTATGTAACTTTCCGGCCTTAAAAAATATCCATTTCTGACTCCTTTTGATGGCACAGTGAAATTTATTATGTACATTCCTGGAGCTGTTGCTACCCTGTAGCGTCCTGAGGCTGCAGAAACACATGTACAACTTTGCTTTGTGTCACAACACAGCTACATTTTGCATTGTGCACCGTGCCACATGCCAGCAACTGGATATCAACACACTGGCCATAATGAATGTGAACCACGATTCATCAAAGAAATACAAGAGGACATTATCAAAAGAAGAGAGGAAAAGAAAGAGAAAGGGAAAGAGCAAGAGATTAGACAGAAATCAACATCAGACTGACTTACTGACTGGATTGAGCTCAGAGTAGAGACAGGATGCAAGATGGACATTGCCCAGTGTTAGGGGGAATCTCACTGAGAAAATCTTTTATTACTCAGTGCTGCCCCTTCAGCAATAAATAAAAGTAAGATGTAACAAAAAAAAAAAGAAAAAATGGAAAATTATCTAAAAATAATTTATCAGATATTGACTCTTGCTGTTTTGTGTGCAAGAACACAGGTGCCATTTTAACTAATATAATCAGCAAGAGAAAAAAAAACGTGAACGAAAGGCTCTATGAAATTTTTGATGAGGTGCCAGGCATAGACTGAAAAAAGGGTGGTACATCTAAATTAAACCTTTTTTTTGTATACTCTCATCCAAAGTATAGAGTCCTGTTGTGCTTCAGGGAAAATCCCATGCTAATTACTACATATAAGGACGCACAATGCAACAGTACACCCAATCTTTTATTTAGCAACTTTTACTGATTATGATGAAATTGAAGCTTCTTGTTAGCAAGCTGATTTTTTTTTTTTTTTTTTTACAATGACTTCTTTCTTTTTCCTTTTTTTTTTTTTTTTTTCGAATGAATCATAGCCCTTTGCCTAGCTTTAGGCCTCTATTTGAAAACGGCACACCATTTGAGATTTATAATATCAAAAATCAGTATACCTGTATGTGTTTCTGGTTAAGAATAAATGGAGATGGCATACAGCAAAAATGAACAAAGTTTTAGGCCTCATCTGTTTAGATGATATTTAATCTTTAAATTACACATAATTAGGGGCGTGTTCTTTTGATTGATAGGCGGCAGACCAGCTACTAGTGTTAGCGCTGGTGGCTAGTGGCTAGCTCCCTGCTTGCTCCCAGAAGGTTTTAGCCTTCCCTTTAGCCTGCTTATCTCTGTTAGCTTCTGTTTGTTCTGGATTAGCTTGGTTAGCTCTTAGCTCAGAGCTCGTTGGCTGTCAATCATTTGTTCCTACGCTTATGGGCCCCCTCTATTTTCCCATTGCACCTGAATTGGCTCAGATGATGACAGTAGGAACCACCCAAGGAGCTTCCCTTTAGCTCTTTAGAAACTACGGAAGAGGATTAGGGCCACTAGAGAAAAAAAAGAAAAATTCTGAGAAAAAGTCAGAATTCTGACTTAAATCTCAGAATTCTGAGAAAAAAGTCAGAATTCTGAGAAAAAAGTCAGAATTCTGACTTTAATCTCAGAATTCTGACTTTTTTCTCAGAATTCTGACTATTTTCTCAGAATTCTGACTTTAATCTCAGAATTCTGAGATTAAAGTCAGAATTCTGACTTTTTTCTCAGAATTATTATTTTTTTTTCTAGTGGCCCTAATCCTCTTCCGTAAGAAACTAATGGGCCATGTGAACAAAAGTTTTGTCCATGTTTATGAAAATGTCTCTGGCTCAAAAGCTAACCCTGATTAAGTGAAACACAACTAAATCAGGGTCTTAGTACAGATGAGGTCTCATTGGACCTCAGATTTTCAATGGTTGATTGAAAGTTGTCTTTATGTCGAAAAAACGGAAGAAATAGCTAACTTTAAATAACAAAGTTTCATTTCAATCTACAATTAAATAAATTATAAAGTTTAATCTGTACTTTGTGACAAAAAGAGGTCTCAGATCTTTAGACTGCATCACGCTGACTTTTCAACTATAAGTCAACGTGATCAAGGCTGGTGCTCACTGGCACAGATGAGATGTTATGAAGTGGAAAAATGGTTGGACTCTTTGATGAAACATTCCTCTCTTTCCTCCATGCTGTGCAGATGATGTTGCTGAGCACATGTCAGTGTGTGAAGAGCTGTAAACTGTTGACCTTTTACACAACAATGATTCTCCTTGGCTCAGAAAAATATAAGCATCCAGATAGTCTGTGACAAATCTTGCGGTATGTCAAGAGAAGACATGAAGAGGAAGAGGAAAAAGCTTGAGGGTAAGAATCCAAAAGATATGTGGCCAGAAACCCCACTCAGAGCCTCACTTATAACATTCTGACATGATGATTAATCTCTGTGTTCATACAAAAATCCCCTTTATTTTTGAAAACAGCATTGCTTTTTCACATTGGGGCCGCTCTTTTAAAACAATCAGTGCTTGCCTGTAATAATGCACACATTTTTTCCTGCTGGTTCAGAGGAATGAACGATGCTGGCCAGGCCGTGGTTTTGATTTTTACAACAGTGAGCACAAACACTATAAATTTACAGTCACCAGAGAGTTTTTGTAATAGGCACTCAACTTTGCAAAGGCAATAACTCTCTCGATCTTAGTTTCCTCTGAAATGCTCCCACTGTTTGCTGAGGTAGCCGGGGCAGCTGGCAGGGCTCAGCACTCAGCCTGACAAGCTGCTTTGAAATACCAATCACCGAGTTTATACAACAGGGAGGACTCGTAAATATGTCCAGCAGGGAAATATACAATGCCATACTTCAGTTTTTTCTGGTAAAGAAGGAGAATTATGGCCTCAGTGGTGTATACACTGTACAGGTGATATAATATACGCTCAGTCCTGTTCTAAAACCCATTTATCATAGATGACAGTAGAGGAAAGTGCTAGTTGTGTTATCCTCGTGACAATCCCCTGTATCCCTCCTGCCAGCACCACCCACATGTATACACAAATGTACATGGATACATGAGACACCACAAACCCATGCTGGCTGGCTGCGGCCACACTGTGAGTAATTTACAGCAGCATGTGGCAGGAAGTGAGGAGTAGACTTGCACTTTTACCCACAAAATAACACCTTAAAGTCAAAGCCCTTCAAGCCAGATGTATCAGACTATACGATTCTAGCCAACAAGTGTTGGTTTTTTTCACCTTTTTTTTTCCTCTTCCTGCTGAAAGGACTGCTTTTACTGATAGATTTAGGACGCATTCACATTAGGCCTTCTGAACTAAATCCTTGTTCATTTATTAGGAAAGTCCAGTTCATTTGGGGAAGTGTGAGTTTACAGCTGAACTCTGTTGAACTCTGGACCACCTAAAAGCATAGATCTCAGCTTGCTACTAGTGTAAGTTTACTTGTTTGTTGTTTACCCTGTTTTCTCCTTGAGTAAATTTTATTGCAGCGCCCCTTCAGGTGAAGAAGGGTATTTGTCATTCAACAGAGTCAGTTTTCTGATTTAAATAAAGAACTCGGGCCAGTTGAATGGCGTAGTCATTCTGAGAATAGGGACTATTAGGGTGGTAAATACGAACGACAGATTGAACAGATTGATTGAACCAATTTACAACTGTAAGTATAAAAAGCAACTGTAGGTTAACTGAATCTGAGCTAAGCAATGTTGAGTTTTCATTCCCAGATCAGCTGCTTTGATAAAGCAAATTTACAATGGCAGAAGGGCACTCTGCTTTGCATCATGCCCCGCCATTGTAAAATCGCTGTAACCCACTGCTTCTCTAGGCTTATTGCTTTTATAAAATGGTTACTCTACATATTGACTATAAAATAAACAAAAATAAATACACACAAAAAACCCCAACAATTCATTGGTAAAAGGGATGTCCGATATTATCAGCCTACCGATATTATCGGCCGATATTGGCATTAAAATGTGATATCGTAAAATAAAGGTATTGTTTTTTTGGGCCGATATTTTGAAAAATTGAATCTCACGAGATTTAGTTAAGGAGCAACAAAATCTCACAAGATCTTACTCCGTTATCAGCGGTCCAGCATGTAGAAAAGTCCCTGTTATTGTGGAAGAACTTCATATCCCAGCATTCTTTTCAGAGTCATGTGACTACGGTGCAGCTGCTGCTGCTACAGACTGACTTGCTTTGAAGCTGCTTATCATGTGTCTGGTTTTAAGTTGTTGGTTAAGTTAAGAAGTTGTCAGAAACATTATAATTAGCCACATGTTGGCAAATACCTGCTAGTATCTTATATATGGCAGCCAGATGTTCAAAATGAACTCCTCTGGCTGAGTTAAGGAGATTTTGGGATCTTTGCTTTCAGAGCAGAATATACTGTGGTTGTATTTCTCAAAATATGAGAGATACAACCTCACGGTTCTTTACATATGTCGATATTGGTTGATATATGAAATTAAGAGTTGGACAATATCAGTATATTGGATATCGGTAAAAAAAAAAGCCTATATCGAACATCCCTAATTGGTAAAAATAAAAAAATACAGTTGAGAACTATTTGTTCTCCCACCACGCAAGATCGAGTGGTCAGCGTGATTGCCAAGCAATTCAAAGATGAATTCGCCCTCATCAATTCACAACATGTTTTTTTTCTTTTTTACGGGCATTTTTAAAACTTTTTTGCCACGTGTTTTTTTGTCAGCGTCTCGGTTGTGCTACTTCTAGGCATGATGTTACTCCACAATCTCCTTAATCAGTCTGATGCCATGTACGACAGGAGAGACGTCTCATAATTCTGTACCGTCACAGACATAATCTGCCTCTAGGCTGGCATCGGACAGTTTTTGCGCTGTGGTGCTTCTCAGGCAGTGATTACTGAAAATGATTTAAATCAATAGAAAACAATGTATTGACAGGCTGCTTTGCAAATGCGAGGCAACATGCCCACGAGGAAATCGCCGCTTTCTTCTCATCCAACCATTCATCCAGGCTCAGGCCATCCGGCATATCAAAATTCACCACAAAGTCTACAGAAGTCTTGAAACAAATGAAAGCCAACGAGTGGGTCGAGTGTGGAGCAGTTGGTTGCTAGCATGATTGCTAGACAATGCTTACAACGTTTGTTTACACTGGTGCAGTTTGTGCTGCGGCCTTACTGGGTCTATGTGTGCATTACGCTTTAATACTGTATACTACGGCGCGGAACGCTGCTCAGCCAATCACATTTAAGGACGGGGAAACTCCTGTTTTATAAGTTGGTTAAATCAACTCTGAAGATCTCTATCCAGGAACCACAACAAAAAATCCATCATCAGCGGAGTCCTGATAGCTACATCCACCATGGCAACGGGCAAATTTCACTTGGTTGGAGGGAGAAGGTTTTATTCAAGCATGGAGCAATACAAAGAGGTATTTGCAAAAAAACAAACACCACCAAGAAAAAAATAACACTGCTGCTAAATAGAGATAAGCATCATGGAAGACAACTGCTAGCTAAGTTTATGTGGACCAAACCAATTTAAAAAACCATAAATGCTAAGTCATGAGGAAAATCCACAAATGACAATATCTCTTTGGGGGGGGGGGGGGAAGAAACCTAAATCTTTCATTCACATGTGGGTGCGCGCGTGTGTGTGTGTGTATAAAAGTAAAAGAAATTGACTAAATGCAAAAACAGCCACTGAATATCTGATTTGTTTTTATTGTGACTCCCAGCTCTGGATAAAGATACTCAGAGCTGACTGAATTAACTCAGAGCAACTGCTCTGGAACCAAGAAGTTACTCAGTTCAGCTAAAGTAAACCCAGAGTTTCTTTTTCAACTTTAGTTAGTTGAGCCTTTCTGGAACAGGCCCCTGGTTCTTAGTTGCTGATTACCACACCTGCTCCTCATTTGTCATTAGTCCCTAAGTGTATATTCTGCCTTGTTTCGTTGTTCTCTGTTAGTTCTTTGTTCTTGCACCAGTTTGTTGCTATAGGTTTCACTCTGTCATCTGTTTCAGTGTGTCTGTTTTGAGTTCTGACCCGAGTTTTATTTTAGTTTCTCATGCGAGCTACTCCAGAAACACATTTCTATTGGTTTTAAAATAAAGTCCCAGTTAAGTTCACCTGCCTTCCTCCCATCTTGTCCTGCAGTTTGTGCTCCAACTGTTTCACTGATTGTGAGAAAATCAGGTTAAATGTGACTCTTATTGTGTTTGTTTAATAAACTCATAAAGATTTACCAGGAATATTTCTTTTTATTTGTTACTGTCATTTCAGCCACTGAAAATCCAGTGGAGAAAAAAAACAAGCTTATTTTTAACTTTTTAAAAAAAAAATTTTGCAGGACTCTCTTCGTCATTACATGTTCTTATACTAGCCAACTGGTTCCATTGTTGGAGTTGTTGTTTATACATTTACAAGTGTATTCCACTAAGAGGGACGTTAGTAGATCAAAACTGTGGAAAAATTCTGATTTAATTCTGAAATTTAATGGTAAGTGTGACGAGACAAAGTTATGAGGCACCTCAAAAGGTGAAAAACTCTACTGCTCAAAAGATTGGGATCACTTTCCCACTGGATTTCATGGGAGAGTGATCCCAAACTATTAAGTGGTAAACACGTGAAGAACGTAATTAAAATACATTATACTATCAGCTTTAGACTTTAAAATTATACAGTTCCACAATCCAAAGAAGGACTATTCAACTCCAGCCTTTGAGAACCAAAGGCCTGCAGGTTTTAGATGTTCTTGATCCAACATACTTCATTCAAATTAAAGGATAACTGTTTTGTTTTTTTTTCAACCTGGACCTCACAGATGAAAAAGTTCTGCCTTTTTCTGCCAGAACGATTTGTCCCGGCCGCGAATACGTCATCACGCACGGTGTCCAAACTTGGTGTGTGGAAACGTCCTTGTTCTGGGCGTTCATTTATGCTCTGAAATCCTTTCCCCTGGGCACACAGGTGTTTCTCTGTGCGACTGAATTAGCAGACAAGTCGCTGGTAAGTGGCTGGCAGTCGGCAGAAAGGGGAACTTTTTCATGCCCGCATCTGTATCTCTCGGAATTTGAACACATTTTTAAACATTGGTAACATTTCTGTGTCATTCTAACTCCTCCATCAGCTTTTATCCATATAATGCGAGTGAAGGGGGCAAAGGGAGTGGGCCAGTTAGCTAGCTGTTTCTCTGTCAGCCATTTTTTTTCTTAAAATGTGAGCTGAAAACTCGCTTTTTGTGTGGCCTTTGACTCAGCTTGAGAGTTGTTTTTATTTTTATCTTTATTTTGTGTTATTTTAATTTTCTTATTTCTTTACCTTTTACAATTTTACTTTTTTCACTTCTATTGTTGAATTTTGTGTCTTTTAATGCATTTTACTATATTATGTATCCATATTCAGCACTTTGGTCAGCACTGGCTAAATTTTAAAGCGCTCTTTACTGTAAATAAAATTGGCTTGGCTAGCTGTGTTGTGACGTCAGACGGCGCCTGCGGCCAGTAGACGTGGAGAATTCCCCCAATAACTAACAGAAAGCTAAATCTTAACTCACAGGACAATAGTACTCATTTGTTTTTTTTTTTTTTTTTTTTTTTTCTTTTTTTTTTTTTTTTTTTTTTTTTTTTTCTCCTCTTTTTCTTTGTTGTTTTATTTTTTTTTTTTCGTTCATTCGTCTTAAAGTATTGGTGAAATTAAGGAGCTTTGCTGCAGATAATGCCTTATATAGAGGCCCATTCCCGCTGCCCCCTTCACTCACATTTTATGGATATAGGCTGATGGCGAGAAATTTAGATATCATCAGAAGAAGTCAGAGTGACAAAGAAATATTACCGGTGACTAAATGTACATGTAAATTCCTAAAATTAAGGTTTAGGTTGAAAAAAAGAAAGTTGTCCTTTAAATGGATCCAACAGCTTGTCAAATTCTACACAATGATCTATTGATTTGAGTCAAGTCGGAGCAGGGAAATATCTAAGACTTGCAGGACAGTGATCCTCAAGGACAGGAGCTCTGATCTAAAGTTCTGTGATTAGCAACAACAGTTTCTGGTTACAGCTCCTTAAAATGAACAGAAACCCAATCCTTGTTGCTCATACTTGGTTTTTCATTCGTTTTTACCTGCTCAATACAAATGCCCTCTTCAAAACTGTGATCCTTTTTGCCAGATGTGTCTGACCTGAAGTTATCATTGCTTCTGCCAAGAAGCTGAGTGATGCTGAGGGAGGAAAATAACTGAGTCAACATCCTGTATGGACATGAGTAACAGACCGCGAGTAAGAGAGAAATACCAGGAGGTGAAGAGGGGCTGAAGGATGTTCTATATACCTTTTGATATCAAGTGTAATCTGTATTTATGATTCTGTGGAAAATCATGACTTTATTTCACCTTCTGAAGTTCGGCATGCGTTTGGAGCTGGAAAGGAAACTGTCCTACTTCAGCAAAAATCTGAGGTCAGCGCTGAAAATATTTCACAGCGTGTCAGACCGCTCGGCACACAGTGAATAATGCTCAACATGACACCGTAATGCTTGTTCAGGTGAAAAACGGTTCCCTCCACAACTTTCTGGGGCAATGGTAATAATATTCCATCCACTGGTGAGGCTGCGTGTGAAAAATGGCACTACTTCACATTCATGTATTCATCCTGGAAAGATAAATTAGGCCCCAGACATTTCAATCCAACTTCCTAAATAGAGCACTTTGTCATCACTAACTAAAGGGGGGGGGGGCTTGTTGGGTGATCAGCAGAATAATTCATGATTCTTTACATTCTGTGCATCGGGAACATGGCAACACATTTGATCCTCTGAATTAGTCATCGGTTATTCTGTAAATAATCCCCATTAACAGCAGGAAGACGAAGTATTGCTTTAATTTCAAATAATTCCTCATCCTCTGCAGCGTTCCAGCTGAGCAGTGACATGAACTGCATCCTTTATCTTGATCTCTGCAGTCAAATATCAGGCAGAAAAAGTGGAGCAATGCAGCCGGGCGAAGAGCATTTGTGTGAAGTGACATGGCTGATAGGCGTTGATTTACTCGCACAATAATGGCCTTTTAATTGAGCTCTTCCGTCCTTTGTAACATCAAAGCCTGACAAGTGGTTTGACAACAGCGCTTTCTCTCCCCTCTGTGTGACTGACAGGCACAATATGCTCCCCCTCGTCCCTTTCAGCTTCCTTCAACTGTCACGAATCCTGAAACTGGACACCTGTGCCTGGGGGACAAACTGCGTGTCCAACAAAATTTGAAATTAAAGTGGTTATCCTGTCAGAAAATGCAGAGTAACAGCGGGGAAGTTGGATTTTATTTGGCTTTTCATCATTCATACTGTGCAGCATGCAAACTGCCTCTTTGATTTATTTGCAAAGACAGAAATACAAATAAAGAAAACAATCTCATTTACCAGCTTCCAGTGTTCCCACAGTCTGTTAAACCAAAAGTCAAGTGTTATGACAGACTGTGTCTGCGTTGCTGGCATGTCTTGAGGGAGTGCAAAGGGGGCGTGTGGTGTTTGCTGAGTGATGACAGATGTGGGACGAATGCTGAAATGCATCTCTTGTTCTGTAATGATGTGTTTTGGGTTGAGATTGTCGCTGCTGACCGGTGATTATGTGGCTGTATTTGCGCAGGAACATAGCCTATGTTTGGCATCACTCACATTTGGATTTTTTAAATGGTGCATGGATTCATTCCTGACATTTATGAATGAGGGTAGCGCTGAAGGTTAGGTAAATAAAGCCATCAAAGTTGGGATCATGCATGGGGCAAAGAGTCACCTCCACTGCTTCCTCGTATCCTTTCATTTTCCCCGTCTCTGTTTAAACAACCCTCAGGATTTTCTATCATAGTAACTCATCAAACAGGGATGGATCAATGGGTGACATAGTTACCGCTCCAGTGCTCTGTTACAGCTAACTGCTTTTTCTGTGATTTTATAGACAGATTCAGGATTAATGGGGATCCAGTTTGAGAGCAATTGACTTCTGTGTCCCCCTCTCTCATTATTAGCACAAGGAATTTGTACTAATTTTTAAAAAAAAAGGCTCTAAGAGGACACATTAAATGCTTGAACATCACTGTGGCATTGCATGCATTTTTAAATCAAATTTATTCAGGGAAATAAAGTTCTAACCATCTACTTTATGCTTCCTTTGAACAAGAATGTGTTTCTCCTTATTTTTGTTTTTTCAACACTTTGTGCTTCAAGAGACCTCTTTGATTTAACTGAGAAGTAAATAAAATGATTATTTCTACTTTTAAAAAATCCCAAAATATCACTTATTTGTGGTTTTTAGCTCTGAAATTTAACTTCCTCTGATCAGAAACACGAAGGCAATTAAACTTAATGGAATCACGAAACTTAACTACAAAGAGACAGCTGGATCAATATTCATTTGCACCATGGAAAATGATCATTTCCCCATTGTCATTGCCACAGTCTCATCTTTGTTTCTCACTTTGCGCATTATTCAAGACGTTCTATTAAGCCTGACCGTCCTCCGCAACCTGAGCAAGGTTCCTGTCGTTCTTAAACTGCGCACAGATATTTTTCGCAGTGATTTTCGAGAGCTGGACAATGGCTCACAATGAATCCGAGGCATAACCGTCTGACAAATGTGATAAGCCTGACCTGCGCCTTACATCTTTTACAGACAGAAAGGAAATCAATGGTAAATGATTACATTGCAAAGGCTTCAGGGAGCAATGAGGTGGTTTGTTTAGAGCCCCCAGAGCTGCCCCCCCCCCCCCCAACCTTTTAAAATCCTCCCCCCCCCCCCCCCCCCCCCTTTTCTCCAAACCCTATACTTCCCTCCAATATCTAAAACCCCCCTTCTTTTACCACCCAATATTAAATCATTACCAAGGCTGTTGCAACCAATTTCCCTGCAGCCGCCAAGAAAAGGTCCCAGAGATCGCTAACATGACCCGTGGAGTGAATGTGAAACAGCACTTTTTAAAGACTGGTTGTCAAATCATTGTATGGTCATCTCAAGTAAAAACCATGTTTGGTCTCTAGTTAGGTTTAGTATATACATGTATCACTCAGATTTTTGTTCATGTAAAGCCTCATATGACAAGCTTTTACAATTAGAGAGCAGAATTTTTTTTCAACTGTCACTTTTGTCAGGCTCATGCTCATTATGAAAAGTACACACAAAATTAAATTTAATGTATTCATGTTGACAGACAAATATATATATTATACCAGTTTGTCTGGTGGCGTTTATTTCAGTTATGGCTGCTGTTGGGTGCAAACCTCCCATGTCCAAAACAGCTATTTTTCAGGAAGTGACAAAAAACATGTGATTTTGTAAAACCTGGACACAACATCATCAAACTTTGGATTGAGTTTTTAACATTAAAGTCATATATTTGATTGTAATTATTTATTTATTTACTTTTTGATTATTTTCACCAAATAAAGCTCACATGAAGTAGAGGGTTTTTTAATGATGTAAAAATGGAGATAGGAGGTTTGTACCTGACAGTGATGTTTTGTATCTCACTTTGGCAAAAAGAAACTGGATGTTCCTGTCTTTCATTTCTGTGTCTTGTGGAGGTCACGATTTATAAAAGTTACAGAGAAGAAGTTTTGTACATCGTGGTAGTTGTTATGACAAAATCTATTTAGAGGGGTAGTTCGGATATTTTGACATAGGGCCTCATTTTTGAGGTAGGCTGGGTACTATTTATCAGTGGAGACATTTCAACATATTTCATGCCATTACTCTAGTTGCAGGAGGTCACTGATGCTAATGCTAGTGCAAGTCAACGGAATTGTGCGCTAACCTGTCATTAAATACAATCTTATGTACGCCACAGAACACTCAAGCCATCTCAGTTATAGCGCAAGTTACAAATGAAGCTTACCTTGCAAGTGTCTCAGCAGCAACAAAGTCTGATACTTCCTCTATTTGGCAGCGGAGTGATATTGACTGAGTTTCTCAGTTAAGAATGTTCTTCAGACTGAAGAACGACCTTAAAGGATAATTCTTTTTTTCAACCTGGACCTTATTTCTATATATACGTGCATTTACTCACGGTAAAGTTTTCTGCATCACTTTGAGTCCTTCGGAAGATGTTACGTTAAGTCACCGTTCACTGGACATCCTGTAAAATGGCGATAAAGGGGCAGCCACTATATAAGACATTATCTGCCGCAAAACTCCTTTATTTCATCAATGCTTTAAGTAGAATGAACGAACAAACGAGTACTATTGTCCCGTGAGTCCAGATTTAGCTTTCTGTTAGTTATCAGGGTGTTCTCCTCACTTTTCGGGGCATTTTCACGATGCGCGCTTCCGTAGTTCAGCTGAGACAAGCAGTTCGGTACCCAGACAACAACAAAAACACAAATTGCGAAACTCTGAACTCACAGGACAATAGTACTTGTTCGTTCGTTCATTTTACTTAAAGCATTGATGAAATTAAGGAGTTTTGCTGCAGATAATGTCTTATATAGTGACTGCCCCATCTCCGCCATGTTACAGGATGTCCACCGATGGGCGAGTGAACGTATCTTCCAAAGGACTCAAAGAGATGCAGAAACTTCACCGGTGAGTAAATGCACATATCGTATATAGTCCTAGAAATAAGGTCCAGGTTGAAGAAAAAGAAAGTTGTCCTTTAAGAAGATCTAACCGAAGAAGGGTCGCTAAGATAGGTCTAATTCCCAGATGCCTTCTTTGTGGCATTCTTTAGGTTGTTCTATTTAAAGGTAGAGTCCGAAGCCCCCCCACTGTTTCTGTTTGCAAACAGCAGTATTCAAACTTAGCACTCCTCCCTCTCAGGCTAATGGCCGCCTCGTTCTTCAAACTATTCAGCTTCAAGCCTCTCCTTCAGAGCTCAGAAGCGGGTAAAAGCCAAACTCATATTAGCCCTGGTTTTCCAACTTGCATTATCTAAAGCTCTTACCTTTTCTTCGGTGCATCCGCTGTTTTTCCTTCTTTCTTTCTTTCTGTTTCCTTCGAGAGTTCGAATGACTTGCGTCTTCTCCAATCATGAGCTTATTCCCACACGACGTCATGCTCTAAGCTCTGTCATTGGCTGGTGATATAAACAGAAATCTCCACCCAGAAATGTCCCAAACACAACAAAACAAAGCTAAAAAGCTAATTACAGGCAAGGGGAGAGAGAGTTGCATTCAAACGCACCACAGCACGTGAGTAAAGGCCCAAAGGCGCAGTTTGAGACGGATTTCCACTTGCACAAGTCTAACGTTTATTTTCAGGGGGGAAACGTCGGACTCTACCTTTAACTAATAAAAGCCCTAAATATTAAACAGTTAAATATGAATTTTATTGCGATGTTGCATAACTTGAAACTGTGCGTATTTACCTCTTTCTTTACCCATCATGACTGAACCTGTGTGCAATTGCTCGCTAAGAAGGGTTGAAAGACTGGGTCAGAGTGTTCTTACAGATCCTTCTTTGCTAACATATTCTTAACACTAAGAACCAATTTGGGAAACCGTTTTTTTCTTAAGAAGCCAAAATAACGTTCACGAGATGATCTTAGCGCTGAGATCTTCTTAAAGGCATTATCGAAGATGGTTTTTTCAACAATTTTTGCTATATTTGGTTCCACAAAAAATCCGCTTCAAGCTCACGGGGGGGTCCGTCTAATGTTTCGTTAGAAAACATTGGTGAAAATGAAGGAGTCTGAGGCAGATAATGCCTTATTTGGAGGCTACGCAAGGTTGCCCCATCACTTCCATTATATTGGACATACGCTGATCTGGAGTGGATCTAAATATCTCCCGAAGGAATTCAAATTGCACCAAAACTGTCTGGGTGAGTAAATGAACATATTTCAGGCTAGAAAATAGGTCCAGATTGAAAAAAAAACCAACCTTCCCTTTAACTTGCGTTTGTGACATGATGGAGAATCTGTACCTGCTGTCTGCTAAACACCAGAGTGGCTCGTGCACGTTATTCTGTGGCCGGAGGAGGGAGCTGTGAATCCAGCAGGTTGGTCTTAAGCATGCGCATTATTCAAAAACTCACTAACAGTCTCTGCTTTCTGAAATGCCGAAACATCTTCTATAGCACCTTTAACTGAATCTGGGATTACACAAATATAGTCAAAAATATGGCCACATCTAAAATGCATGAGGATATGTCAGATTTTGAAGACGATTTCAATTTTTTTTTCAGCAAATGAACACTACCACCTGGAAGCAAAATATATTTCCACAGCTGGTAAGAAACTAGTTCCCCAAAATGCAATGCAAAATTTGTCCTGCAAGGCTACTGTAGTTTAGTTTAACATGGAGGGCATATATGCAACCAAAAGCTAAAGATGCATCCAAGAACACGAAACTTGCACATCCTTACACCTGTTTGCTGCATGCTTTATGTTTCAAGTAGGCTATGTTTAGCTTTTGTGATGGGGAAAAAAAAGGCTTTCTTAAGATTAGGTCCAATGAGTTCTAAAAAAAAAAGCAAACTTTTACATGTCCCATTCACAACCCGCATAAAAATACTACTCAGTTTTAGGACAGGACAGTTTCTTTGAGGGTAAACCTGCAAAAACCGGGTTATGGTCTCATAGTGGTAGATGTGCTGTCCAGACATGTTGGAATACAGAGAGAGAAACTGTGCACAGAGGGAGGAGAGTCATAATATCTTTTAAAAAGATAACTGCATATTTAACCAACTCTGCAGGAAGACTGCTCTGCTGCTGCATACAACTATTCAAATCAAAAGTGCCACAAATAGTTCAGAGCCAAATTGGGGGGAAAAAAGAGAGCCGGTATTTAAAGTAGAATACCCACTGACAAATATATGATGGATTGTGAACTGTTATCTGATACTAAAATGGTGTCGACCTTATTTGACTTCTACCATTTGAAGTAGGAACACAATAAATGTTGTTTAACTCCACAAAATGTTATTTAAAGGAAGGTGTTTGGCACAGGAATTATGTTGTTTTAAAATAATTCAAGCCATCAGTCATTAATTTAAATGTAATTTAAGTTAAGATTAAAATCTGCATGAAATCAGTGTATTTGTGGCATTTAAATCAGTTAGAAAAGGAGTTCTTCTGCTGCTGCTCCAGCCTTTTTCTTTCAGAGTGCAGTAGCCAGCAGGCAAGTCTCAGTTTTTGGAATAAGATATTCTACAAAAAGCCAAATCTAGAGGGGTGTGAAAAACATCTTTGATGTCAGATGAAATTTCACTGAGCAGCACAGTACAATCTGATTGCCGGCTGATGTCCTCTGGCAGCCTGATCTCTCTGGATTGTTCCACCCACAGGACATGCAAAATGCATCTGTGCAGTGTGTGTCTCCTTGTGTGTGCACGTCTGTGTGTGCACAAAAGAGCTACTTTGATTTCAGTTTTTGAGGGACAGCCTATCGACAGGTGAGCAGACATCATCATTAAACAAATCCCAAGTGCTGAGATGACGAGGGTACTATTCAAATTAATTAGCCGGTGCGCTCATGTTGATGGCTGGATTTGCAAGCATTTGCAGGTTTGGGAGGTATAGAACATTTTCTTTTGGAGAAGAGCTGAGTTTTTCACCAGTTTAAGAGAAGCTTTGTGTTGAGTTGTTGGGACGTGTAGGTAATCATGCTGGTGGATGTTTATATTTTCTGTTTGACAAACCATTTGGTGATTGGGGTTGTTTTTCGTTTTGGTTTTTATTACATAGAATATTTGAAGATTTTGACTTGAGTATTTTGGAAAAGGAGTGAAAATTCAATCAAACCTACAGTTAGAAATGCACCAATACCAGTGTCAGGTATCAGTATACTTTGTATACTTTGGTATACTTTGTACTTGTACTCACACTATATATTTCTAAAAGTGTTCCGACACTAGGGATGGGGATTTCGATACCCTGGAGTCGATACTTCAATACCAGCCAGACAAAATAATGGAACCGATACTTTTATGAGTATCGTGATACCACTGTATAGAAACAAAACATGCAATTTGTTTTCATTTCTAAGAGTTTTAGGTAATGACATGATGAAAGCAGCCAGATCAGATGCTCTGATGATGCTGCTACATTTAGTGATAATGATGATGTTTTGGTATTTTTCAGTGCTTAAATGCAGGTTATTGATCATTATGTTTTGTTTAATTTATAATATTACTATTACATTTTAAATTTGAACATTTTCCACTGAATAAAATAAGATCAATTCAACCTGTACTAAAGTTAATTGATAATTAAAAGAGGTTTTTAATCTTATTTTTGTTTAATTTCTTCATCAACATAATTTATTATTGTTTTAAAAGCATTTTTCCACTACTTCTGTCCTCAAGTTTTACTTATATTTAATATTGCACTTGCATTCAAGATATCATTGCAAACTTTACAAACATGTGGTTTTCTATAAAGGGACCAAAAGTATCTGTATCGATAAATAAGTCAGATAAACTACTGGTATCGTATCAACATGAAAAATTTCGGCATCGCCCATCCCTACCGACACTACAGTCAGACGCTATGTGAAAAACTGGGGCTGACAACTTACAGTAACATGTTAATGCAGAGATTAATCTGTGACATTAACATGATAATTTGTTTTGAAGCATTAATGCATAAACAAAAAAGTTATCACTCGTGAAATCTGAATTTGGCATTGTCTCAGCCAGGGGAACTGATTTGGGGCATAGGGGTGACTTGTCACAGCGGTGAATGTAAGTCACCAAAAACCACTTTATCCTCCTCATTTATGAAGATTCTGGCGGTTTTCAAGCTTCACATTTGCAGAATGACTGTTTAGTTTAGTTTGTTAGTTGTACATTGTACTCATTTTTACCTCCACCAAGGAGGTAATGTTTTTGGTAGCGTTGGTTTGACTTTCCGTCCATCTGTCTGTCAGCAACTTTACGGGAAAAGTACTGGATGGATTGACCTGAAATTTTGCTCAGCCGTGTGCCTCAGCCCAAGGACGAACCCATTAAATTTTGGTGGTGATCCAGATCACCTTCTAGATCCAGGAATGTTTTGAAGGATTTTTATCATTGTGAGATCGGCCATGTTGGAAAGGCTGTTGATGAGGCGTGAGTGCCCCCTTGTGGCAGAAGTGTGCAGCTGCGCTACTAAACACATGATGTCAGGATGCAGAAATGCAACTTATGAGCAGTAGTGAGCACAAGGAGAGAAGACCGTTGGACAGACTTCTAGCTAGTTGAATATGGTGAACTGTGAAGAACTGTAAGTAACTAGTTGTATTTCTGCCCGGGGGTGTCCGACCAATGTTTCGTAACAAAACATTGGACATACACTGATCTGGAGTGGATTTAAATATCTCCCGAAGGAATTCAAGTTGCACCAAAACTGTCTGGGTGAGAAAATGAACATATTTCATGCTAGAAAATAGGTCCAGATTGAAAAAACGAACTTCCCCTTTAATAGTTGAATGGTATTTTCTTTCTTTTTTTTTTTTTTTTTTTTAACAACCTCAAATTTGAAATGGAAAATAGTTCGGGGATTAGGGGTTATAAGTGCTGATGTCAGTTTGTTCGTGTGATGACTAAAGTAGCTAGCGTAATCAGCTTTAGCCAGCCCTCTTTTACAACTGTCCTTTTAGAAAAACAGGACAAAACTGTTTGGGCAGCTGGGTAGATGTCTCCTTTCTTTGAACTGTTCTATTAAATATCCCATTAAAACCTGATATTAACATTCTGTTTTCTGTATTTATTTATTTTTTCCCTTTACTTCAGAACAAATACGAGACCCTATGGAACTGGGAGTCTTCGTAAATGATCTCCGTTCATGTCTTATATTTGGTTTCATTGTTATGCCATGTGTTGCTGCCTTGATTAGGTTTTTTTTTTAAGATAAGGGAACAAAGGGAAATCTGTCTCAAATTAAACAACAGGAAGCAACGATCACTCACTTTGCTCCTGCTTGTTAATCACAAACTTCAAGCGAAGTCATGAGAAGTTAAAGACAAGCACTTTATTGTTCATTGTGGCCTCTTTCTTTGTGTTTGACCCTCTTTGGTCTCATCTGCTCTCCCTCATTCTCTTTCTTCCCTCCTCCTACAGACCTTTCTTCGGCTGCACTTCCTCTTCCTGAAGACTCTCATACCTGAATCACAAACGATGTGTTGCAATAACTAAATTGGAAGTTATTAATTTCCAGTATTTTCTCATTGTTCTTTCTATCCGTGCATGTGGAGGAGCGTTTTAACATCCCGTATCACACAGCTGCTCCTGTTTTTCTGTTTCTCTGTCTCCTCTGCAGAGCTGCAGACTGTGACCTTGTTTCCTGATTAGATGGTGCTCCCACTCTCTGCCTCTTATCACAAATGTGACATTGATGGATGGCTGTAAGTAGCTGTTTTGCTGTTTAGGGCATTAGGTCAAGGCACCAGTTACTCTAACCTAATGTTATTTTTTCAGCGACCTAATACTGATTTCACATCATTAACAAGGCACCAGGAGCGTTAAACGGGGAATTCTCTATATAAACATGGTTTGTTGGAACCCTGCTTTTACATAAGTATTAATTTATCATCCGCCTTTTTCTATTTACACGGGAACCATTGCTTTTGAAGATTAAGGAGGGCCATGCAAGACGTGTACAAATATCCGTCAGCTAATTCACATTATGCAGCCTTTTGCCCACAGGTTATGAAGGATTAGGAATGATTTTGCACTCAATTGAGGCTGCAGAGGATTCAGAGAATCAAAGCCCCTCAGACGCAGACTATTTTGGGCTGTTGCTAATGGTTCTTGTCAGCCGTAATTTTTAAGTACTTTAACCAATTCATTGTATAATTAGGTTAGCAAAATTAGCTCATTGCAAAGTCAGTCAGCAGGCGGTAATGCAATAAAGTTATTAACATTCCAGATTTATGTAACCATTAATATAGAGGTGATCTGTCTTTATCACATTTTTCTTCACTGGTAAAAATGGCATAAATTAATAAAAGAAATTAGGCTGCTCTGTGACTTCTTCTGTGTACTTTATTGATTTCTTTTTTGGGGCTTAAATTAGTTCAAAGCCAGAAGACAAAGTGTCACTCCAGATGTCAGAATGAAAAGCAAAGTTTCAGTCAAATGTCAGAGGCAAAGTGGAGAAAAATACTGGATTTGAAGCTTTAGTGAGTTAATAAATGCCGGAATGAGGGAAAACATGTCGGAAACATGTCACCTGTCTTGTCTGCATCTGTTAACTGATGTTTGTTCTGTGACTGTTGTAGTAAAAAGAACATCCTGTGCAGCGGTCTGTAATCATGTAATGTGGTACAGTAATAGACTTATGTGAAAAAACTAGGTCACACCATTAGACATATTGCAGATAATCTAAATATCTGATCTAGTTTTACTGATACTTGATTTTACGTCACTAAATTGCAGGTTTTGGTAGAATTTTGATTTTCAGTGATGAAACCAGTTTGTTTTAAAGGAGAATTTAATTTTTTTTTTAAAAAAAACACAGCCAGAAAGTTTATGACATAAAATGTACCGAAGATTATGTTTGCTGGTCGGTAACAAAGTAAAGTGTTCCTGAAGTTTACTAAATTAAAAAGCAGAGACCTTGATTCTGTTTGTAGCTCTGCTTTTAGCTGCGTTAACTTTATAGAAAAGCACAAGAAAATCCTCACACAGGACACAAGTGTTTGTACTGGAGAACAGACTTTTACTTGGCATATACATGTACGGCCTCCAGAGGATCTTTACTGTTTTTATAAAGTAAATCTTTACCTTTTATGCAGCATCATTAGAAGTTGTTCTAGTTTAACGTCTCAGTATCTGCTCTTCACCACGACGCCATCCAGACTGTCTCATTAATGATAGACCGATACATCTGCAGGCCGATATTTGTGACTAAAGGAGGCAGAAAAGAAAAAATAGAATGCCTAAAAGCACTGCTTTTGGCAGTACAATGCCATAGCTACTGATGTAAGAACTTAATAAACAAGATCACTTTTCAAGAAAAGCATAGAAAATGGCAAGATATCAGTTCTTAAATTAAACTTTTATGAGCTATTTTTGTTGTTATCATTATATGTGCCCATACAAATTAACTTTTAGTAGTACCAGGCATTAAAATGACCAAAAAATATGAGAAAACAAAGGTGGTCTTTTAAATGTATGTATATGAATATGTGTGTATAAATATATATATATATATATATATAATAGACAGAGAGAGCGATATTACACGTTTGTTTCTTTTTTATATATTATTACAAGTACACTGTTACTTTTTTATATATTCATTACATGTTTAATGTTTCTATTTAATATTTGTTACATGTGCACTGTTTCTGTTTTATATATTTGTTTGAGGTGCTGTCTTTTTTTTTTTTATCTGAAAAGAGTTTTCAAAATTAATTTTGAGGTTAAATGCAGTATCAGCCCCAAATGTGGGCCTCAAATATCGGCAGCTTGTATCGGTCATTGGCTGAGGCTGATGAGAAAATATCAGTATCGCATCGGCCCTAGAAAATCTGTATCAGTCGATCCCTAGTCATCATCCTCAGAGGTTGAACCACCATGAATCTTCAGATCTGATTGAGAGTTAGTTTCTGACACAAATATTCTCTAATAATTTTATAATAATCAATGACGCAAATCAACGTCCATTCTAAGGTTTGGCAGAAAGTTCTGAGTCCACATTCATGATGTGTGGTTTGGAGACAGTGGGCTGAGCTGGAGGCAGAAGAGATTAAAATGTTGAGGTTCTCTTTGGGGTTGACTGGGACGGACAGGATCAGGAATGAGTCCATCAGAGGGACACCGCATGTCAAGAGAGGCCAGGCTGAGATGGAGTACTGAGGAGGGATAGCGAATAAACCAGTAGATCCTGAACCAGGATGCTGAGGTTGGAACTATGAGGCAGGAGGCTTAGAGCAAGACCAAAAATGAGATTTATGCATGTAATAAAAGAGGACATGAAGTTATTGGTGGAAAGGAGAAAGATGCAGAGGGTAGGATTAGATGGGAGGCAGATGATTCACTCTGGAAAAGAGGTATCATGATGACCAGAAACCGTATATGCTTTGATTTTGACTGAAATATCTACCACTGTTTGATCTATTGCCACAATATTTCCTACAACTGTTCTTGTTCCCTTTGGGATAAACTTTCTAGTGAATATTATACTTGCAGTATCTGGTCAAAAGTTCCTTATTAATGTGTGTATAACAGCCCGTTCAGCAGGACAAAGTAAATGTTAAACGTGACAAACTGCTGCTTTGTCGGGAAAGTGCAGCATCATTGCTGTTGTGTGAAACACCAAGCTCACCTAACCATGTCCGTTCATTGCTCCAAGCAACCAAACCATGACTGACAACAAAATGGGACTCACACCCAGATCTCCAAGATAAAAATCACACGTCAAGCTAAGACACGCTGGAACTGGTTAATTACTTGTTTGAATGTTTGTATCCTTGGTTAGCAAAAATCTTACATCAAAACATGGACCAGCTAATGGTATTTCATTGCTTTTGAGCAAATGAAAGCATATGAAATAATCAAATATCAGTAGGGAAACATTATAATCTGTGTTTTTATTTTGAAATACAATTTCAAGGCGGGAAATGTGTGTACAGGTAGCTATCCCTTTACTTAGTCATCTTTGGCTTAGACTATATTTAAAGAATGTATTTGCTAATGTTTATGGAAACAGGCAACAATATGCAAGTTTATATGTATTTAAAGTAGTGGGACAAGCAAAGACTTTGACACAAGGTACAACTTACATTTCACATATTATTAGGGATGCACGATATAATCGGCCCCTATCGGTATCGGCATATATCAGCTTTAAAACTGAGTATCGGACATCGGCCACCCCACCAATATTTAACCGATCAGCCCACTGTTTCTAAAGTCTAAAAAAAAACAAAATAAAAACTTCTTCCTCTTCTTCAAAAACTTATTTTCTACAGACTTTAAAACCTGTAAAGACTAGGGGTGGAAAAAATATTGAAACACTTAAATATAGCAATATTTTCATATGCTGATATCATATCGATATTTAAAAACTCGGTATCGATCTATTGTACTAACGAAATCTTGCAATATTTCATCATTCTATTACAAAGTCTTGCCAGAATTCACAAATATTTTGCAATATTTTCATATGCTGATATCATATGGACATTTAGAAATGCGGTATCAATCTATTTTACTAACAAAATCTTGCGATATTTCATCAATCTGTTACAAAATCGTGAGAATTCACAAAAAATTTGCGATATCGTCATATACTGATATCATATTGACATTTGAAAATGCTGTATCAGTCTATTTTACTAACAAAATCTTGCGATATTTCATTGTTCTGTTACAAAATATCGCGAGAATTCACTAAATGTCGTGAGATTTCGTAGCAAAACAATGAAATTTTGCAAGGTTAGTAAAATATGTTAGTAATGTTAGTAAAATAGATTCGATACCGCATTTTTAAATATCGATTTGATATTGGTGTATAAAAATATTGTGATATTTCCATGTATCCATATTTTCTACCCACCCCTATTTTTCAGTGTCAGAAATGGATATCATAACTGCTATTTGCAATGACTGCTTATTTTTTTCAGCTTTAATATCGGTATCAATATCAGTTATCGGCCACATAAGTTTTAAAATATCGGCATATCGGATATCGGCCAAAAATTCCAATATCGTGCATCCCAACATATTCTATTCATGTTATACATGATACTCTTCACTATAATACAGCCACAACAAACTTTTACAATAAAAACAAGCTTCTAAACTTGTATGAATGTTCATTATTTGTCCTTAATGCTCTCATCTGCTCACTGAAAGCAGTGCAACATGACTCATTTGACTTATTCCCACTGCCCACTTTGATCAACACTACACTCACAAAAGAGCTTTTTTAGTTTAATAAGGGGTTTATGCACCACATCGCTGCATACTCACTGCTGGTGAAACGCCCCGTGTTTTCCTTTGATCTGGATTTCAGGAAGTGGAAACTGTATGATCCCATAAGACATTTGAGCAAAGTTTCATTTCTCCAAATTGATTTTTGATTATGTGGTTTTGTTCAAACGTTGCTCGGTCATATGTCAACAAACTATGCACAACCTTATGATCCATTGCTCATAGGGATCCGCAGATTGTTTGCTTTGCTTCGTAGATTAAGTTGTTTTTATGCAAAGCCACAACTTCATATAAAGTCAGATCTTTACTCTTAATCATGGTTGACGTCCACTTGGACAAAAACACACTGATTTCAGCCTCGTGTTTAGAGCACATTGTGATTTAGTAAACCATATGTGGTACAAATTTGGCTCACTGATGAGAACATCTGCTCAGAATTGTACAATTTATATAAAGTTTCACTTTATAAATATTACAAATATGCCTATTAAGATCAAATATTTTCTATCTGGGCATTCTGTTGGTTTTTGTTTCAAATTTAGGTTTCACAACAGCACCATAAATGCAATGAAAACATTGTTTTTATGACATGGCAGAAAGTGACATTCCAACTGGTTTTAAAGCTTTCATTATTGGTTTTACTTTATTCACAGCTGTGTGTTTAGTTTTTCGTGGTTCAAGATTAAACTTCCAAAGAGTATTTTCTTATTAAAACATCCCAAAGATTTTAGCAGAAGTAAATGTTTCAGGACCAAACATCTAAATTATTTTATATTTAACCAAAATCAGGAAAATAATAAAATAAAAATCAATTTTAGAAACTGGCACGGTCTGTCTGTTCTCCAGTTAATCATGTCACGTCACCTCAGATTTACCTTCTGACCCTTTGGAAGAGGACTGTCGGTGCGTGATGACGTCGACCCGCCTTGACGCACGCACTCCCCGCCCTGCTTATTAGCAATGCGGCCACCCAGCGGACAGACAGCGGCCGCTGCACTTTGAAGTGCGCCCGTCGTGATCAGTGAGCTGCTGGAGTCCGGACTGAAAACACGCACTGGAACATTTCCTCTCATCTCTCGGATTCTACTAAATCTTCTCCGGTACTTTCCTCTTCTACAGAAAGCACTCTGCCTGGTATTTTGTGGACTTTTTTTTGCGGGGGTTTAACTAGAATTTGGAGTGGGATCCGCATCGGACACGAGGATGCTTCAAACCAAGTAGCGCACCTGGACCCAAGCGGCTTCTCCGTCCTCCGGGACCTTAAAGGTCGCTCAGCTGCGTTTCTGCCCGCTTGGATTATATTTGTTCCGCGTCGCATCTTTGGATACACGGACATCCGAAAACGCCGAGCTTAATCTCCAATGAAATATCAGCCTCCAGGATCAGCTACGGATCGAGTTTGTCAGCGGATCGAGCTCAGTGAGGACTCCAAAAACTCTCGTCCCGGTGCCGCGGTGTCTTTGCTGACCCCTCTGGACCCACTTCGGCAGGCAAAGCGGCTTCCTATCCGAGTTATCAAGATGTTGACTGCGCACACTGGACACTTGCTACACCCAGAATATTTACAGCCTCTAACGTCTGCACCAGTGAGCATCGAGGTATTTATTACTTTAACACCATTTAAAACAATCATTAGTCCCCTTGAGAATTTTCAACAATGAAGGGGGAAATAAATAAATAAATAAATAAAGATCCGTCATGACATCCGACAAAGACGCTTGCTTCGGTTTGGAGGAGAATAATAGGATAAACCATTTTAATTTTAGTTTTTTTCTTTTATAGCCTGTGAGATTCATTTGCTCTGCTTCGCTTTGAAACCATACAAATGATATAACTGATCACTGGATTTCAATCAAGATAACCAGCACAAAAATCACAATAGATAAATATTATTGGATTTGAAAAGCAAATAGTTGATGATTGGACTAAGTGAATGAGAGTTTTTCTATAATGGAGTCGTTGTTTATCTCATTTTGGCTTTTTTCAGCCTGTTGTTGGCTAGTTTTTTTTTTTTTTTTTTTCCTGAAGTAGTTCTGCAATGGACGGTTTTCTGGGAGGATTAATCCTGTGTTGCGCATGACGTGCCAAAAAGGAAAGAAAAAGAGCTTCGTAACTTCGCAGAGCCAGCGGTGAAGTCTTCAAATGCTCGCTTTTGTTTGAACAAAAACCTGAAGGGCAGCCTCTCTTTGCAAAGACTGACAGAAAAGCAGCAATTATTTGGCTTTTTGCTGTTTTGCTTGTGAGTGTTGAATATTTTCCTTTAGTTCAAGGCTTACAGACACGCAGCTGGCCTCTGGGAAGCTACATCTGGCATTTCCCTTCTGTTTTCTGATATTATGTTTCCATATCAACAGTTTACAGGTGTGCATGTGTCATCCTGAATACTGCTTATGTAGTTTTTTTTTTTTTTTTTTATCAGTGAGTTGCTTTGCTTTAATACAAAAGCAAATTCCTCAAAAAGTAATCTGATTCTCTGACTTTGTTGTAGCTGGATGCTAAGAAGAGTCCCCTGGCCTTGCTGGCTCAGACTTGCTCTCAGATTGGTAAACCTGACCCTCCATCTTCCTCCAAGCTTGGCTCCTCCTGCACCCAAGGGGACAAGGAGTCCAGCAGTCGGTCATCCGCGTCCAGCCTAAAGCTGGGGGAGCACCGCCCGTCCCTGGAGGACAAATCCAGCTTCAAGCCCTACAACAAAGGCAGCGGAGACGGTCGCAGAGACGGAGTTCCCAGCAGCTCCAGCAGCGATGTAGCCGGGTTCAGGGTTCCCAGCAGCAATAATGTTACCGCTAATGGAAATTCCACTGGTGGCCCGCAGTCCTGCCCACCCCACGCTGCCTCACCGAGCTCCAGAGTCAGCAGCACCCCTCCAGGACACGCTCAGCAGCAACAGAAGCAGAGCCAGTCTCCGGTTGGACAACCCAGTCTGCAGTCCCAGCCTCCCAGCGGGGACGAGCAGAGCAGTCCCACCAGCACCGTCGGCGGGAATAATCCCAAAAAAGAGGCAGATGTGAAGGTGAGCCTGGAAAGTCCGCACCACGCCAACTCCAGCCACGTCCGCGCCAGCACAAACTGCAGCAACAGCAGCTCTGACGGTGGCTCCAACCACGACGGAGGGAAAGCCCGAGTCCGCCCCGCCCAGCCTCGGCCCTGGACACATCACCCCCATCTCCCCCTACAAGACCAGCCAGCCCCTCTTCCCTCTGCCGTCCTCTAACATGGGCTACCACGGATCTGTCATGGGGGGCTATGCAGGTTACCCATCCCAGTTTGTTCCAGGTTTGGACCCGTCCAAGTCAAGCCTAAGCGTGGGTGGTATAGGAGGAAAACACCCGAGCTCCAGCCCCCTCACGGGTGCCTCCCCTCCCTCTTTTATGCAGGGTTTATGCAGGGACCCCTACTGTCTGAGCTACCCGAGTGTGTCCCATCTCAGTGGAAGCAACTGCAACTCCTGCATTCACGACCCGTCCTCTAGCCTCAAATCCAGCTTCCCGCTGGTCTACCCCTCCCACCCACTCCACTCCCTCCACCAAAGCTCCCTGTCATCCAGCGTGTCCTCCTCCCTCTCGCATCCACTCTACACGTACGGCTTCATGCTCCCCAACGACCCCCTGCCTCACGCCTGCAACTGGGTTTCAGCCGGAGGGCCGTGCGACAAGCGCTTCGCCACGTCAGACGAACTCCTGGCTCACCTCCGCACCCACACGGCTCTGCCTGTGGGGATGGACAGCAAGCTGCTCTCCGTTTCCTCCTCCGGACCCGCTTCCTGCCACCTTCACCTCCCACACCAGAGCAGCCCAGGCTCCATGCCCGGCTCTCTGTCTCTCAGGGCTCCCCCCAGCCTGGGCTTAGCTCGCTACCACCCCTACAGTAAAGTCCATCTCCCATCTGGACCCTCATCCATCTCCCTGCACTCGCTGCCTGCCACAGGTCCATACTACCCTCACTATGCTCTCTACAGTCAGAGACTTGGATCTGCAGCAGCGCTCGGATACCAGTGAAACACCATGTACTTTCATGTTTATAGGAATGGCTTGACAGTTTTGGAGCTGTGCCTGTTTGCTTTCTGGCTGAGAGGGAGATGAGAGGGTTGATGCCACTCTCATGTCTCTTAAATGTTAAAACTGCAGCTAGTTGGCTTAGCTCGGCGTGAAGAGGATAAAAGCTAGGAAACTGCTAACAAAATGCTGATATTAAACGTTTAAAGGGACACGGTGTAACTTTTGACCCAAACATCAACCTAATGTGAGTAATAGATGATTTCTGGGGTCAGAATACATCACTTGACACATGTTGGTGCTCTGAGGGGGCTGCCCTCCTCAGAAATCAGACATTGCAACTTTGCAGGTGTGGATCCGTCTCCCATTGGATCATGTGACCTGGAGCACTTTGCTTTATGGCTTTGCTATCAGCTAATCTAAGTGGTGCAAGCACGATTCCAAAACTCGGATAGACTGTTTTTGTGGCAGTTGTGTGTCCTGTGGAAAGTTGCAGCTTTAGTTCCCCTAGTGGCCAAAAGTTACACAGTGGCCCTTTAAAAGGGATAATAATGTAAGCATTAAGTCGTCATTTCATGTATATTTGAGAATATGTTTCCTGCAACCGATCAACACTCAAAGAATGAATGCTATAATGATTTCCCCTTCAGGGTGGCAGATTTTTTTTTTTTTTTTTTTTTGCCTCTTTGGCCCCGGTAACATGTTTTTTTAATTCGGAATTACTTTTTCCGAATAAAATAATTTGGAATGAAACTATTCTCATTTGTGTTAACATGGAAATAATAATTCCGAATTAAGCTTTACCTGGAAAACATGTTTATCTACTTCCACTTTAGATCCGAGGGGCTGGAATGCGTTCTGATTGGACAGGGGGCAAGTGCGGCATATTTACATTTCTCCATTAAAATGCCGGTTGCTGCTCCTTTTAATTTAGATTATGACATGAAAGCCACATAATAACACAGATATTCACTGTATTTTTATTGTAGTTTTGTAGCAGCAGCTCAACAGTAACTTAGTACTTCATTTGTTTCACATGCGCTTCTACAGGCGCCATAAGAACAGGACAAGAGAAGGAGCATGCGCAGAATGACAGGAATTAACTTGGAGCGGAATAAGGGTTTAGGTTACAGTGGAATTATTTTATTCGGGATTAAAAGAGGAATAAACCAACCACTTTGTTCGGAATTATTATTTTCACTCTAAATTAAGGGTTTACATGGTCTTTCTAAAGCTAAATTAACTTTTATTTGGAATTAAAACTCTAATGTAAACACGGTCCTGATTTAGCAACATGTGAGTTTTAGCCTTTTAAGCTAACTGTTTTCTATTCTTTAAGCTAAGCTAACTAGCTGCAGTTTGCTGCAGTGGCTTCACTTTTCTCAGCCAGAAAGCCAAAGAAGCAGTTTCCTGAATAAAGAAATAAATAACTGAATAAAAATCTTTTACTATTTTCCAGTAAACGTGGCAAGTTTGCTGCTTTCCTGATAGGACAGAACTCAAGTTGAACTGGGGGGAATGTGCAAGCTCTGGATTTGTTTCTTCTTACCCGAGATCATCTCCATGCTTTGATTTCACTTTATGGGATTTCAAATCAGTCTCGTCTGCGAAGGTTCGGAGGACATGTGGCTCTAGCTTGGATGCATCTGGAGCGGACCGCCGCGAGGTGATCTGCCGCCCCGCGCTCTTCAGCAAATTGATGGTTGGACGTAAAAGCTCTTAAACGCTGAGGTTTCTCTCTTCAAATGGTGATTTAGTGCAGAGAAAAAGCAAAAAGCAGTGTGTGAGGGGCGGCTGGAAGCTGCAGCTTCTGGCCTCCAGTTGCTTTTTTCTCCCTGCAAGAGATGCATGTTAGCTCCAAACAGCGTACACACTAACCCGCCCCGTCCTTTGTGATTTCTTTTGCTTCTTCCTACTGAGAAGTTGTATTTATTTTAAACGGGATGTCTGACTTTGATGCTTAACGTGTACTCCCCTTTTACAGTCCTGCGATCAGACATGTTGGAAGCCAGATGACAGGCGTTGAAAATGTGTCTTAACACTTCCTCTCCAGCGAACCGCATCTCGCTCTTTCGGCTTTTTCAATCAATAAAAGTGAGATGTGATATTTTTTTGTAATATTGGAATGCCCTGTGCTGGGATCCAGTGAGGGGAGGGGGGAGGGGGGCAGGGGAGGTCGTATTTTGTTAAATAAATCACACTGATGATGTGGATTCTGTTGTCTTCATTTCTGATGCAGCTGCAACATAACCAGAGCGAGAAGTCTTCATTCGTGTCTGCACAGATTTATGAGTTAAATGGCAGCCAACAACAACTTGGATGTTGAAATGTTTTTGTTAATCTGTTATTTTAGGTTCATCGAGGTCGGCCTGGTGAGAGGCGACACATTGTTGCTGTCAGAAATGCACACAAACTCAACCTGATTCACTGACAGGTGGAATTTCTTGATTAACAACAAGGCCGTGCTGCAGACAATCCTCCTTATGTCAGCAAAGCGCCTCTGAGCGCATCAAGAAACATGTCCTAAATATTTTCCCCACCAGTTCAACCAGTTTACATCCCTCTGTCTTTGAAAGGAAGACAAGTGAGGTGGTGATGGGAAGATGTAAACTTTTGTCAGCTAAGCTTTGACAGTGATCCGGATGTTTGCAAGCAGCTATTTTTACCATGAAAGAATCCCGTGATTGATGACTTTAGGTGTGCTTTACTGTCAGCGCGGAGCTGCAGCGGTGTCACCTTGAAGCAGAAGCCCCCAGATTTAAAGCTCTTGGATTCGCTGTGACAGTCAGACCTGTCAGAGCGTAATGCATACATACTGTAGGAACCCGATAAGCATCAGAGCTGCTTCCTGTAGGTGTTCTGTCAGTCGCTCAAGTTACCGCCGCCGCTGCATGATTGGCAGCAGTTATATGCCATTTCCTCGCAACGTGACACTCGGTGAGGTAAAAAACGACCCTCGCTGGTCACTCGCAACTCTGACAAGGGACCCACAGCGGTCGACACAGGCGGTGGCTGCTGTAACGAGAGACGGCGCTCCTGTTTCTGTGGTCTGAGGTGCAGTTATGAGCTTTGTGAGTTCAGCAGGAGGGCAGAACATCTTGTAGGCCAACTCTGGAGGTTTCACGTTGCAAAATATGACCCAGAAAACACATGCACTTAGTTTATTAAGACTTAGAGATGAGCTGGCAGCTGATACCACAAAGTGACACTGCTCTCCGTCACTGCCAGACCTGAAGCTGAGGATATTTTGAGGCTGTTGTGCAGGATTTTTACTGATCTGGGCTCAGGTGACAGCTGCGTTCCCAGCAGCAGCAGAAGTGCAGAGCTGGACTGGGATGCCACCTATTGGTGACCAATAATACTCGCTTTAAAGTTCAATCAAAAAGAAACAGTTTTTCTTCCTCTGGCACATCAGTGACACATTCCGTGTAAATAATGTTTTGGCGTTTATGATTATGGAGTGAAATGAAAAATGAAATCTGGAGCTTCTTGCAGAGGTTTTGCTGAAGAGGAGTGGAGGATCATTACATCTTTTCACCCAAATGGAAGATTTAATTTAATCCTCTGCTTGTGAAAATTTATAGCTGACAAAGAATTATAGTTTATAAGATTGTTTTCAAATATCAGGCTTTAAAATGTCATTTAGTCTAATTAATTTTCCTTTAGAGCAGTAAGAGGAACTTTGTTTGGATGCAGAGTTTCATTTTCTCAGTCTCTCATCCAGCAGCATATTCATCCACTGTGCAGTGACCGGACTGTATGAACACACAGATACAGCTCAAATATTTAGCTTTAAACAGGGTTCTTGCCGGGTCTTAAAAAGTCTAAAAATGTCAAAATTTCTGAACTTAAAATTAAGGCTTTAAAAGTTCTTTGAAAAAATGGCCATTTTTTTTTCACCCAAGGTCTTAAATTTGATCTAGGCAAGTCTTAATTTTTACTTTTATTCATTACTGTGGAGCATTGGCCACAGAATACGCTGAATGATATATCAGAGGTTGATTCTGTCTGTCTTTCTGAAAGGTTGGATGGATTTTCTATTTTTTAAAAAAGATATAGAATTAAATGCATTTTTTCTTAAAGCAACCCTTACCGATGTTGCATTCTTACACTATTTTTCTAACAGGGTAAAATGCTATGAATGAGGTAATGGAACTCTAAAATACAAGACAGACCCACCATTAATCAAAATAAAATATTATTCCAATCTCTAAATATTCAATGAAAACTCCAACCAATCCTTGAAGTGGGGTGCACCTCAGGATTGTCCAACGGACCTGCCTGTCAGACCTTTGCTTCTGCATTGGGAGGTGGAGGGAATGAAGGGGTGTGTCTTAGGAGTGAGGCGGGACTGTTTATATTCAAATAATCTTGCTGTGCTTTCTGAAATGCAAGATCGGTAAAGGTTGCTTTAAGCAACGCTTGAATTAACAATATTAATGTCTGTTTATTTTATTCAGTCGTTCACTAAAGTCTGTTTTTTTTTTTTTGTTGTTACTTTTTGGGGTATTAATTGTTATGGAATTAATCGAGATTGCTAAATTACAAACCCTGTAATTAATACATATATATATATATATATATATATATATATATATATGTATTAAATCAAGTCCTATTTTGAATTTCTGGGATTATTTGAATGTTTCTAATAATGCATCATGTTGGTCTTAATTTAACTTATAAAGGTCTTTAAAAGGTCTTAAATTTAACTTTCTGAAATCTGCAAGAACCCTGTTTAAACCAGCCTACAGACTCTGTAGTTACACGTCAGCAGCGCGAGCAGCAGGTGTAATTCTGTGTTGACACTCAGTGGATTAATCTTTGTGGCAGAGATGCGCCATGATCACATGTACAAGTCTGTAAAAAAGCATTTTGCAAATATAATACTCAGGCTGTTTTACTTATTTATTATTTATTTGTTCATTTACTTTCCTTAGCTTGCAGTCACTTACTTTTTAGACAGATGTTTAAAAGTTTTACCTCTCATATTTGGATAACTTTTTACAGTGTTTACAGTTCCACTTGTGGAAACTCATCTTTGACACGGCCACATGACGGATGTTTACATATAATCTTTATAGAAAAACTACTTATAAAAAAGTACAGGCTTTGAAATGTGTATTCTTAAAAGATACCTGGTGTTTTTAGGATAAATTATCTTCATATCATTTGAAGAAATTCAAACATTTTTGACTGAACATAGAAAACTACACTGAAAATAGAGACTGACACAATAAATGTTTTCAGAGCCGACATCTTCAACAGTTGAGTTAAGTAAAGCCAAGGAGACGGATTAGCTTACTGCTCTGAGTCTGATCTGTCTGCTTCACTTTCATCCAAGTTGGTAGTTCGACTTGTCAGAAATATTCCTTCCAGTCTGATTATCTTACATTGTTATGTCTTGTTACATCATGTGTGCTGATGGATGCATCAGGATATCCTAAGTTACAAATATTTCTGTACACCCATTGTTTTTTGCTTTGTTAGTTGATCTGGGAAGAAGCTAAATC
Source organism: Atherinomorus stipes (assembly GCA_023101725.1). NCBI lineage: Eukaryota > Metazoa > Chordata > Actinopteri > Atheriniformes > Atherinidae > Atherinomorus > Atherinomorus stipes. Next base: position 74,902 of record JALJCO010011227.1, on the reverse strand, counting down.
ATGGGGAAAAAAAGACGATGTTTTACTTACATCCGACAATAAATGCAAAGTGATGATTAAGATGAAGAAAAAGTAAAGATAGATGTCAAAATGTAGAAGTTTAAAGGTAAAAAGTAGTAAGAAAAACAATCACACAAGTGAAACAGATGCTGGTAAAGTAAATTGTTGGAGCATGAAGGGTTTTAAGAGCAACGACTGTTTCTCTGTTTTGGGGAAGTCAGTGAATTAGCGCCGATCATTAAAAGAAATTCAAAATACTTAATTCCATGAAGGAAATTTAAAAAAAATCATGTTCTTATACACAATTTTAGAAATGTCTTAATAATCTGTCTTAAAAATAAATCACCACAAAAAAGGAGTAAAATCATGGTATAAAAGTTGTATCTTGATCCAGTTTTTGGGACTCTTCTCTTGAAGCAACGCTGCAGAAGAATGAAGTGAAACTTTCTGACCTTAAAACTAATTATTTAACACACATTTATGTACATTCCTGAAGCTGTAATGGCTCTGCAGCGAACTCAGGCTGAGAAACTGCATTACAGGACTTCCTGTTCGAGCCTCCAGCATCATGTGACTGCTGTGTTACCACGACACATGCCTGCAGCTAGATTCAGCAAGAAAGGGAAGAGGACATTATCAGAGGAAGCAACGAAAAAGAGAGAAAGAGATGAGACAAGAGTCAACATAGACTGGCTTTAAAGGCAGGAAGAAAGAAGGATGGAGAATTTGTGTTCGTAAGGCAGCACGAAAGTGCAAAAATCTGCCAAAAAGCCAGCAAAGTTTAACCAAAGTACTCTGGAAAGGTTTTTTGTGGTGTTCTTGTTGTATTTTGGTCGTCTCTTCATATTAATGTTTGAAAATCCTTTATTTAAGAGGATAAAGTGTTATCATTTTCATAAGGTTTGTAGCTGCAGACGATAGATATATACAGCATACAGTCGTCCTCATAACCGCCCATACCCTCTTATTAAATAAGGACAAAAATCAGCCATGAACAAAGTTATAATCATTAAGAATGTAATGAAAATCATGACATTGGTTTTTAATTGTGGTTTAACAGAAATATGTATATAAAAAAAACCCAAAAAAAATAAAACAAGCAAACAAGCATGATGGGGCTCCTGAACTAAGATTTCGTTGAACAACACGTTGAATTTATCACTGTATTTATGTGTTTTCTGTAACGTTCAATAATACTTAGGCACACCTGTTGACAGGTATTGTGGTCCATTGCTGAAGCGCCTGTATATATGCGCTTCCGCAGTGGGTATATACTGTATATTTCCACTTTTTTATAAGGAAAAAAGTCAGTCAGAGAAATAAGGTGAAACTGACAAAAGTAATAATAAAAGAAAAAAAAATCTATGAAAATCGTGACATTTATTTTGAATTGTGGTTTGAAAGAAATATTGAAAAACAAACACACAAAAAATAAAACAGTAAACAAGCATGATGGGGCGCCGAGGCTAAAATTTTGTTGAGCAACACTTTGAGGCAATCACTGCAATCAGATGTTTTCTTTAACGTCCAATCAGACGTCTGCCCCTGTTGACAGGTATGTTGGTCCACCATTTTGAGTGTACACAATCAAAAGCTCTTTTTGCCGCAAAATATGCTGCATCCGCCATTTTTTGTCGAGAATTTGTGTGAATCTGGTGTCGGCTCAAGTTGGTGTTTGAAGGGACTAGAGGCAGGAATTTAAAAAAAAAAAAAACAAAAACATGCGTGTCGATTTTTTTTTTAATGCTAATGGGTGATGAAGCTCTAAATACCAAAAACGTTTTCACCCACGTTTCTCTCCGTTGCCTTGAACAGGATGTGTGCTGCAAAATATGCTGCAATTCGGTGTCCGAATTTCCCACGCTGCCCTGCAGACGTGACGTCAAATGACGCTACATCCACAGTTTTGATACAGGAAGAAGACGGTCGCGGGAAATTCAAACACTGTAAGCGATAGTTATGGATTCTTCTGCCGTCAGCAAACGATCCAGATCAACTGAAAGACACTAAAAAGTGTAACAACGAAGAAAAAGGTTAGTAAACAACATTATAGCTTTAGTTTGTGCACGCTCCTGTGACGGCTTGGCTCGTGGCTGCAGATACCTGAAGCGCCAGTCGCGGCAGTCGCGAGTTTTGTTTCTTAATCTTGCCTCAAGTCCTTTTAAATTAAAAAAACAAAAGTTTGTTCCACTCGATAAGTTTATCCCCACAGAGCGCTATGCTGTTAGTTCTGTCATTGGGTGGGGACAACACGTAAATCTCTGCCCAGAAATGTCCCAAACACACCAAAACAAAGGGAAAAAAACTAAATACAGTCACTGGAGGGGGAGTTGCAAATGAAACTCACCACCACATGAGAGTAGAGGCCCAAAGGTGGGATTGAGCCGGATTTCACTCACACAAGTCTAGCGTTTATTTTCAGGGGGAAAACTCCAGATTCTACCTTTAAGTTTTGAGTCATCAGCTCTCAAATATTCTGCACTTTTCATGTGCTTCACCATCCACTTTCTGTCTTTTGCTTTTTTTGGCCACAAATACTCATAAAGGATGAGCAGGAGGAAGCAGAAGGCTCTACTCTATGTTCCTGTTGGAAACTCTTCCAGCACAATGTTTTCCTCAGTCTTTGTTCTTCCTTCTCAATCACAGCTCCTCACTTTCCACTTCACTCTCACCTTACACGCTCTATTGTTCGTAGGTAACAATTCCCGACAGGAAACAGCAGCCAAGGAGTGAGACGCTGCCTCGTAATTTACTAGCGTGGATTGTGACGCTAAAGCAACTTTATCTTCCCCGTAGATTTCTCTGCTATTTTAATGATGGATTTTCTGCTGTACTCACTCTGTGAAACACTTTGGTCATCTTTGGATGTTTTAAATGTGCGCTATAAATAAAGGTGGCTTGACAGCATTTTGGAGATGTGGACAAACGTTAGACGGGGAGAATCTGGTATTTATAGTGAACAGAGTGATGCTTAATCAATTCACACATTCACGCAGCCAGAATCTGCGGCTTCTTTTTGTTTTCACTAACTCTCCCTCCGATTCTCTCCGGCCTTTTCCCTCAAACCTCCGTTTCTAAAGGAGCTCAGTCAACTCATCATTCATGCTGTTTTTCACCAACACTTTCTTTTGTTTGCACCAAATGTCCTGCTCAAAGACAACCCAACAACTGCTGATGGAAGAGGTGGAGGTTACTCATTCACTTTTCCCACCCATTTTTCTTCTTCTCCAGGATTAGCCATTCATTTTTCACATACAGCGTGTCTTCAATCTCTTGGTTCCTGCTGCAAATTTGCAGAAAGTTTTGAGTAAAATTGCATCTGAGGTGTGGGGATATTCTGCCGGGTTACATTAAAAGTCCTCTGGTGTGACTCTGCCTGCCTGGTTGGTCTGAGTGAGTCCTTCGTGCAGCCTGACAGCACCAATGATTAATGATGACAGACTGTGGAGCTCCTTCATTTCATGACAAGCCCTTAACCTCTCAATTAGTTTGAACCAGAGTAAAAGAAAAAGGAGTTAGATTTAAAAGATGTCCAGGGATATGTCATTTTTCATGACTAGTTTTTCTAGTTTTTCCTTTTGCTCCTAGAGATTATTAAAATCATTAGGCGTAGTCACAAATTACAAACATCTGCCCTGGTATTTTCTCTGACTTCTCTTTGAGTTACAGCTCGCAAACTGCTTCCCAGAAATGGACTCCTCTGCTTTCATTTTGTCCTCTCTCCAACTTTATCACTTCATCCATCATCCTACTATGAGTGCTTTTCAAGTGGTCCAAAAATAAAGCGGACACAGATGTCAGCCAGGCTATACTGATGTTTCTAAACCGCCATAAACCCATCACTTACATCCACCCACAGGCAGGGGAGAAATGTTGAAAATACACTTTTCTCGCTTACAGAAAAACACTCCACAAAGCCGCTGTCGAACCGAGCTCATCCATTACACTGCTCATGTATTAAATTACCCACATCCAACAATAAATTAGCCTGCACTCGAGCAGGTATTTTTATTTCTAAAAGCGGAACAAGATTTTCTCATCTCTCCTTCCTTGTGTCATTTCTAAAGGGGGAAAAAAAAGCCAATAGAAGGATTTTAGTGGTGTACAAGAGGGCAAACGTAATTATGGTTTCTCTTCTAATGTGCATGGCCCCAGCTGGTTTTGATCTGGCTGCACGATGAGAGCTCCAAGCTCAGTTGTCAGCTCTCATGCATCACAAACCTGGTGCTTAACGGAGAAACGTGCTTTGGCAGTGACCAGCGGAGGCCTGCAGGCCAGCAGCGGCTGCCGGTGGGTTAGCCACATGCAAGGGGGGCTCGGGGTGACACCATCCTCTGCTTTCCGCATCTGGATCCTCGCCGCCGCATTCTCCCATTCCTTCTGGTTTTTCACCCTCTTCACAAATGTAGTTCGCTGTAATTGGCAAGCGTGACCCAGTGCAGACGCCATGCCTCAGACTTGGGAGGCCAGAGAAACAACTCCAAAATACACACACACACGGATGGCAACAGAATTACAGAAAGGCAGAGAGAGGCAGAGTACAAAGCAGACGGAGAAAGAGAAGCTTGCATGGAAATAAGCAGACATGATTACTCAAATACAGTCATTAAGGAGGAAATGTTGTTTTTCAGGCTGTCAGGATGATTAATGAGGGAGAGCAAATCCACTCAAACGCTGTTGTTTAGTCTGACCAGCAGACCTGATCTCTGCCACTAACTTACAACAGACAGGATGTGTGTGTGCGTTCAGTCGTGTGAGTTAAAGTAACAAACGATGCTGTGCGCTTCAGAATATGGACGGGAATAAAGGTGCTTTCAATGGGGTTTTGTATAACTTGGCCTATATTAACAGTGATATTTTAGCATAGCTTACGTTTAATATCTATATCATCCTTCACACTCAAAAATAAAGGTACCAATTTGTACTTAAAAGGGTACAAAGTTTGTCGCTGGGGGTGTTCCTTTTTTAAAGGAGTTTCTGTACCCTTGGGTCCGGGTCCATTTTTGTACCTTGTCAAGCTGTAAGAGTTAATAAGTACAATTAAACCAACTAAAAATGATGAATAAAAGTCAATAAAATAGAGATTATGACAACAATCAAAGATGCTAATAATTAATGAATAATTATTATATCAATATTAGGCCAAACACATCTATAATTATTACTATGATTACTATGATTATTATGAAAATCATAATATAATAACTAGAATTACACCACTGTTTAGAAGGACTGCTATTTATAGTTATTGTACAAGTTACGCACATTTTTCAATGCTGCAGGTACCCTTAGGGTTGAAATGGTACAAATTTGTACTTATTACTTTGGACCCTTTTTCATAGTATATACTGTAGGTACACTTCTGGCCTCATAAAGACCAATGTTGTACTTTTGAGAGAACATTTGTAAAAAAAAAAAAAAAAAAAGTACCTACAGGTACAGAAATGTTCCTGTCTCGTGCCTCTATTTTTGAGAGTGTTCACAGTTTCAGGATTTGACTACATGGTGTTTACAGCAGACTTGTCTCATTAACAGGCAAACAAATGAGCAGAAAACAAACCTGTATGAGTTACAAATGGCTGTAGAACACAGTAAACATGTCTTGTATAAGCTACACTTATAAAACAGACTTTACTGGTTTTGTTATTCATTTATTTATTTGTGTTGTAACATGTTAAAATAAAGCATTGATTCATTCATTATTCGTTCAGTAAGTGTGTCGCATGTATGAAATGTACACAGCTGTTGAATTCACTGCTCAGAAACTGCAGTAGCAACTATTTGCAGTTGCTTTAACCATTACTCCGGTGTGAGTATGAATACATTTGGTAGCTGAATAAACTCTATAAGGTTTGTGTGTTTTAAAATTAAACACAGTTAACTAGGAAAACTAAATTCCATTTAAAATCTATCTAATTCACTATCGTAGTAAGTAAAATTCATTCATATAGTGCTTTTCACAGACAAGGGTCTGTGTTTCACACCATAACTTGTAGAAAATAATCAAGTAAAGTAAAAATAAAAATAAATAAATAAAAGTGCACAAGTAGCTATTTGCTCTGAAATGCTTATTTAAAGGAGCTGTATCATGCTTTTCAAATGTTCCAAAAGTCAAATATAGGCATTTATAAGCTAGATATGTTCCCATCGTTACTATAGAAACTAATTTGGTGTTAAATATTAGTTTTTCGATGCATCTAATTTCCAACACGGAAGTAAGATGGCTGACTGTACTGAACCGCGGAGCTCTCGACCAATTGCAGCATGTTTTACGCCCATTTCATGATGTCGCCCCGGAAGAGACACTTATTCTGAAGGGTCACAGAATTGTCTGTAGCACCGGCACCGGCAGCTCTCATGTGGATGTTAGTAGTAAACATTGATGGATAATTACTCCGATCGACGGGATGAAACGGAGCAGCCTGTTATGGAGCTGTATGCGCTCGACCCAGAGTCTGATATGGAGTTTGAAGTATACGCAGTACCACAGAAGTACCACAGAGACCCCTGACAAGCAAGTAATTTAGCGAACAAATCATAGGCTAACAGTTAGCGCTGAGCTAAGCAGCGCTCACATGGATCTTGTAAACATTGATGGATAATCGGACTCCGATCGACGAGATCAAACGGAGCAGCCTGTTATGGAGCTGTATGCGCTCGACCCAGAGTCTGATATGGAGTTTGAAGTACACACAGTACCACAGAAGTACCACAGAGACCCCTGACAAGTAAGTAAATTAGTGAACAAATCATAGCCTAAAAGTTAGCATTGAGCTGAGAGATGTGTTGACTCACCAGTGTTGTTGTCTGTCCATGCGCGTTTTTATAGTAGGAACTGCGTCAGGTTTCAGAAGTAATCCCAGAGAAAAAAACACTTTACTGCCCGAGATTCATGAAGTTGTCAGGAGTGAAGTTCACACACAAAGTTGAGTTTTTTTCCCCTTCTCCTGAAGTTATAATCCAACCACTTCTGGCAAGTCGATTCATCCAGTACAACAATAAACTCCCACGCTGAACATAACCACGCTGAACGTAACTGCATTTTCCCCAACTTGCCGTCCTCTAGAGCTTAAAAAAAAGAAGAAAAAAAGGAAGAAAATTCTCCTGAACTCTGGAGCAAACGTCTGTTAGCTGATGGCTGCTTGTCTCTGAGGAAATCTTCCTGCAGGTCTTAGTTTCTTCCTCAGAGAGCGTGTATAGGATTCTCTGAGTTTCTGTTCAACAGAGGGCGTCTTGCTACGATACTGAGCGTGCGCATTTGGACTTTCGTGATTGGTGCCACGTTCATACGTAACGGGGTGGGTAGTCAGCCGTTTGCAGGGAGGTAGCGCTTGGTTTAAATATTCATGTAGATTACTCAAATATGCATGAATGAAGAAAAATAACGATTTAAATCATTTCTTGATGAGGAAATAACACACTGACATGCTGAAAAGCTCTTAAAGGTCCATTTTTCATGATAGGGCTCCTTTAAAGAGTAGAGTGTTTAGCTGCTTTTAAAAGTGTCCACAGAGTCCAGAGAGAGCAGGACAGAGGGACTTTGTTTCTGAGACTGGGTGCCTTTAAAGGACCTGTCTCCTTAGGTTTTGTTACAGGTCCAAAGAACCATCAGCAGGTTCTGACCTACAGTAAGCACCTCAGACTAAGGGCCGATGCATAGGGCCGGATCAGATCAGTAATTTATTCAGGAGCCTGTCCGTGAAGGGCTCTAAAAGTACAAATCAGGATCTTAAAATTTATCCTGGAAACAGGGAGCCAATGAAGAGACTCTTGAACAAGAGTAATGTGGACACTCCTGTTTATGCCGGTCAAGAGTGTCGCAGCAGTTTCAGACGTAGATTGTATGTGAGCCAACTTGTTCTTGTTAAAAGAGCCGTACCACAAAAAATTGACTTTTAAGAGCTTTTAAGCATGTTACTGTGTTATTTCCTCATAAAAACTTCATTCAAGTCATTTTTTTTTCTTCATTTGTGCATATTTGAGTAATATACTGTATATGAATATTCAGGCCAAGCTCTAGCTTCCTTAACATGACTGACTGACCACCGGTGTACGCTACGAGGCACCAATCACGAAGCAACAAATATGCATGTGCAGCATCGTAGCAAGACGCCCTCTTTGTTCAACAGAAACTTGAAGAGAATCCTAACCTATCCACGCTCTCTGAGGAAGAAAGAAACAGCCAGCGGGAAGATTTCCTCAGAGACAAACAGCCATCAGCTAACAGAGGTTTGCTCCAGAGTTCAGAAGAAAAGCTTTTTTTTTTCTTTCTTTTAGCTCTAGAGGACAGCAAGTTGGGACAATGTGGTTGTTTTCAGCATGGGAGTTTATTTGTTGTAATCGACTTGCCAGAAGTGGTTGGATTATATCTGAAGGAGCAAAAAAAAAAAAAACAACTCAACTTTGTGTGTGAACTTCACTCCTGACAACTTCATGAATCTCTGGCAGTAAAGTGTTTTTTCTTGGGGATTACTTCTGAAACCTGATGCAGTTCCCACCAAAAAAACGCCTCACGGACAGACAACACCACCGGTGAGTGAAACATCTACCAGCTCAATGCTAACCATTAGCCTATGATTTGTTTGCTAATTTACTTACTTGTCAGGGTCTCTGTGGTACTGCGTGTACTTCATACTCCATATCAGACTCTGGGTCGAGCGCATACAGCTCCATAACAGGCTTCTCCATTTTATTCTGTCGATCGGAGTCCAATTATCCATCAATGTTTACAAATAATGTCCATGTGTGCGCCGAAGCCGGTGCTAAAAACAAATCTGTGACCCTTAAGAATCAGTGTCTCTTCCGGGGCGATGCCATGAATGGGCGTAAAACCTGTTGCAATTGGTCGAGAGCTTCTGTGGTTCAGTACAGTCAGCCATCTTACTTCCATGTTGGAAATTAGACGCATAAAAAAACTAATATTTAACACCACTAGTTTCTATAGTGGCAATGGGAACAAATTTAGCTTATAAACGCCTGTATTTGACTTTTGGAACGTTTGAAAAGTATGATACAGCTCCTTTAAGGCAAGTGAACGAGGCTATTGCAATAGTCCAACTGTGGTAGGACAAAAGAAGCCCCGGGCGGGATTCAGTTCCCAGAATCCCAGGTAAGAGTCATGCGTGCTAACCATTACAAGAGTACCTTCCTGCAGTTACAATGGCTGACAAGGGCGCCGCCATACATCCAATCCATACCAGAAGTCTCAAGCGGAAGTTAGTTAAACACTACCAAGAGTATCTGTCTGCGGCTTGCAACCCAGATGTGTGTGGTGCAGTCAGGTGGTTAGTGTTAGGGAAAGGGGTAGGGTTAGATTTTAGTAAGTTACACGAAGAGGAAACTTCCGCTTAGGACTTCCGGCGAGGATTGGACATATCGCGACGCCCTTGTCAACCATTGTGACTGCAGTTGGGTTCCTCTCAACCATAAGCCAAAGGGATATCCCTGTGGTCAAATAGCCAGGGCGCATGATCACTCAGAGACATAGTGACAGGACCATCAACTGTCACATCTCTCCTTCTCTTTTCACAAGCATGTCCTCGTGCTCCACATAGGCTGCCATCCGTCCAGAATCCATGGACCCACCCCTAGTGCTACATGGATCCCTACTTGCAAGCGCCAGATTGGAAGGCCTGGGTGGGATTCAATCCCCAGACTTGTGCGCGCTAACCATTCAGCCAAGGGGATATCCCTGTGGCCAGGTAGCCAGGGTGCATTATCATTCGGAAGCACAGGACCATTAAATGTCACACAACCTTGAAGAAACAAACACATGAACAATTGCTTCCAACTAACCCTGTGAACCTACCGGTACTTTCCTGACTTGGAGATGTTTTGCAGTTGAAAGAAGCAGTTCCTGAACTCAAGTCGCCCAGGTGCTGTTTAATATCAGGGATAGCGTTGTTAGGGGCAATAATAAGTGCCTCCATCTTCAACAGTTTTCATTCAACCACTGGTTTATCTGATTGAGGCAATGGTTAAACAGTTTGTGAGCCACGGAGGACTTAAAAGAGCAGTATAAGCGAATAGATGACAAACCACATCACTGCATTATCTGGCCAAGAGGTAAAATAGACAGCAAAAAGAGGAGTGGTCCCAGGACTGAACCCTGTGGGGCACCACACTGCAGATCTCCCAGCTCAGACATCTTGTGGTTGGCTGACACAGTGAAGCTCCTTCCAGCCAAATTTAAAGTAAACCATTCTAACACTGGACCCGTCATCAGTCCCACAGCTGGTTTCTTATGGTGTGATCAACCATATCAAAGGCCAATGATAGGTCTAACAGGACCAGTACTATACATCTCCCTAAGGCTGTAGACATTATGATGTCACTAAAACATTTCCAGCAGCCCTGTTTCAGTAAGAGTGGTGGCCAGAGGGGATTATCACGCTTACCGGAAGTTCCCGGCTTTTGGACACTTCCTCTTCCGGGCCATGTTAACGACAGCCGTTCCTGCTCTGTTATACTGTTTAAATCGGATAAACTACAAACATACTTAAGTTTTCATTCCAGACCGAAGTGATACTGGATCAAAAGCTGGATCAAAGCGATCGATTCGCCGCGGTGAAGGGCCGAACTTTATAATAAAACACACGTTTGTTTGTCGCCGATGGGGCACAACACCGGCACTTCACAGCATGCTAGCATTAGCCAGCTAGCGTTTACTGACGTGCTTAACATTGTGCGTCCTAAAACACACATACATCTGAAAATCGGGTCTGTATTCCCCCCGTTTCCAGTGGAACAACTGGGGACTGCCAAGAAAGGAGACGCTTTCAGATGCTTGCGTGTTTTCAGCTGCACAACTTTAGCCACGTCATCAAGCTGGCTAATGCTTACAGGCTAACACGACTGTATAGTCTGCCGGCCACAAACAAACGTGTGTCGTTTTATTATAAAGTTCGGTCCTTCACCGCGGCGAATCGGTCGTTTTGATCCACTTCTTCCTTAGCATCACTCAGTCTGGAATGAAAACTTGGCATTGGCGTTTATCCGATTTACAAATTTTAACAGAGTAGTAGCTGGCGGACTACTGTTAGCAGGCTAGCATTAGCCAGCTTGATGACGTGCCTAACTTTGTGCGGCTGAAAACACACAAGCATCTGAAAGCGTCTCCTTTCTTGGCAGTCCCCAGTTGTTCCACTGGAAATGGGGGGAATACAGACCCGATTTTCAGATGTATGTGTGTTTTAAGACGCACAAAGTTAAGCACGTCGGTAAACGCTAGCTGGCTAATGCTAGCATGCCGGTGTTGTGCCCCACCGGCTGCAAACAAACATGCTACGTTGTTTTATTATAAAGTTCGGCCCTTCACTCTGGAGAATCGCTTTGATCCACTTCCTCCTTAGAATCACTTCAGTCTGGAATCCGTGAAAATTTCAGTAGGGTTGGCGTTTATTCACGTTATCTACGAAGTAAAGCAGGGAAATTGAACTGAACCGGAAGTGAGCTGTCTAACTGTTTAAAACCGGAAGTTCGGAACACGGAAGCATGATAATCCCCTATTGTGGTCAGATATTGAAGTCAGACACACCTGCATTAATCAATTTGTCCAGTAATGAAAGACAGGAAACAAAGGAGCTCGCTAAAGTTCAGGAAGTAGTGGAGTTGTGCACATAGCCCATAAGCTGACTGGCACTGGCAGAGAAGGTTTGTCATGTTTTCCGTATTTGGGAAAAGCCCAAATACTTAACTCTGTTGCCCAACCCATAAATGTATTTTCCCTACCCATGTGTAACAATTTTAAAGAGAAATTAAAAGCCTTTCAAGAAGACTTGCAAAGAAAAAAAACATATCTTGCTCATTTTTGTGAAAAGTTTAGCAAACTTTGCCTTTTTTAACCTCTCTTTCCTGTGTTCCCAGATTTGGACCTTCTGTGCTGTTTTTCCTTCTTTTTTTTGTTTGTGTTTTTTTTTTTTTAATTCCCCGAAACTCCTACTACTACTTCCCTTATGGTAAAATGACCAATGACTCTTAAAACTTAGTTTCCTAGCTTCAAGTTTAAGGATAAGAATCCGGGTTAAGGATTATACTGTACAACAGTTTTAAACCTTGTTCTGATAAGTGAGCTGAATAATTATGAGGTTTTTTTCCAAGTTGAAATGCATCAAATTGGTCTCACAATGAGTTTGTTAATGTGTTTTTAATTAAAACAGCTCCCTCTGAACATGATATTTCCCTTCTTTGACAAAATAATTTTTTGGGGTGTTTTTACTGAAATCAAGCAGCATTTGTTTCAAATATTACAACATCTGAGAGAGAGACTGCCAACATTATGACAAACTGGGTGTCGTGTGAAGATAAAGCAGAACACGTGTAATAGGACAGGGCTTAGCCAACGGCCAGTTTCAAAACTGATATATTTATGCAAATTTGCTTATTTGTGAAAAATGTTTCTTAAATACGTCAGTTTGTGATGAAAAGCAATCTCGAGACATCTTCCTCTGGTTTCCCTCCTCTGCAACACATCCATTCAAAGTGCATGTCATGCTGCAATAGATCACCTGGCCTACAGTTTAAGTGTCAACGCATTCTCAAAAATTAGTCTTCTTTGTGAGTTTTCCAGCCCGGACAGTGCCAAAGGCCTCAGAAACTCCAGATGTTCCCTAAATCATGCTGGAAGGCAGATAAGGAGTCAGCTTTCAGCAGATGTCTTGTGCCTGTGCTCGATGATTTAGTAGCTGTGAATGATGAGACAGTGTTTCAGTGTCTCGCTGCCTGACTGGCTTTTATCATTACACAAGCAGCTGTGGATCAGGGTGACATCATGTCAGTGGATGGGGGCGAGAATGAGATGGCAACTTGGTTCTTCACATTTTTTTGTGTGTGTCTTTGGAAAATGGATGTATTTGACATGAAGGACTCTCTTTTGGCTGAAGTATGACATACATCCAGGGGAATGTGGGATTGAAAGAGCAGAAAAGTTGTGTTGCAACTGTTGTTTGAGGGTGAGAAATAATCACCGACCTCGGAAATAGCAGCTTGACTAAGTCATTCTCGCTCAAGGTCCACCCACTAGTTTTTTTTTCAGGAGTTTTTGCATAACTAAAGAGTCCCATCTGAAAGCAGATCATAAAACTTCACAAAAAGTTTTACCAACATAAATAATATCCAGATTTAGGCGTTACCAAAGAAAAGGCAAATTAATGATAACCCATGATAGCATAAATGTGACAATATTAATGCTAAAACCAAAGCAACTAATTTAGCTACGGATTTTTTTTGATTTATATTAATAACATCTATTTACGCCTACCTAAAAGAGATTTAAACAGAATATGTAAGTTAATGATCAGCATTAAAGGTAGAGTCCGGAGTTTTCCCCCTGAAAATAAAAGCTAGACTTGTGTGAGTGAAATCCGGCTCAATCCGCACCTTTGGGCCTCTACTCTCGTGTGGCGGTGACTTTGCCCATATGGAAAAGAAATTTTTTAAAAACTTATGAAAGATTTGTTTCCTTCATGTATTGTGCATCATATCAGGCTTATACTATTTACTCTTTAAAGTGATCACTTTTGCATTTCTTTCATACATTGTCATATAATGTTCTTAGAAGTACCTAAATCAAACAAGCTTCCTTTCATATTATTTTTCTATAGATCTTATATCTGATTTCACTGTCATGTGCATTACATACTGTACTAATTTCAAACAATACAGATAGAAACTTTACCAGATTTATCTAGACTAAACTGACAGGCGTTTTGTGTGTTGCGCCATCTTGCGGCGCCGCCATTGCTTAGGGAACTAGTCCTGATTACCCTGCATCTGCCAACATGGAAAGCAGTGTGAATATCTGGATTTACAACGTTGGACAGTCGTCTAAGGTAATGTTAACCTACAGGTATGTAATCCGGAGATTTCTAAGGTATTCTGACTTTTATTTTTACATTATTAACAAACTATTATTCATCTCCAGAAACTGATTTTAATGACAAGCCACACTGGAATATAAAATGAAAATCTCATTATTACCTATCAAAGGTAGAGCATGAAGCTGTGTGGGAATAAGGTCATGATTGGAGCAGACGCCAGTCACTCAAACTCTCGAAAGAAAAAAGAAAAAGAAAAACGGCGGATACCCCCAAGAAAAGGTAAGCTATTGGTTTGGCTTTTACCCGCTTCTGAGCTCTGAAAGAGGCTTGAAGCTGAATAGGCTGAAGAACAAGGCGGCCATTAGCCTGAGAGGGAGGGGCGTTCAGTTTGAATACTGTTGTTTGCAAACAGAAACGGTGGGGGGGACTTTGGACTCTACCTTTAAAGTTGGTTTCAAAGAAAAAATCTTTAAAACTCTTTCAAAGGCAGTTTCTTTTCTATTTTGTCATGTATTTGGCTTTTGGTATTGTTTAAAGACACACAACGGAACTTTTAGACCTTAAAAATATGCGTTTATGACTCATTTTGATACACCAACATTTATTATGCACATTTTCGAGCCGTCACTGCCCAGACATTATAACATTATATTTCACAATATCTCCCAGATTAATCATAACTCTCAGCAACACCACAGCTGTCTCTGTTAGCATTAGCTAGTATAATATCAAGCAGTGCATCATTTTTGGGAGCATATATACGTGAAACATAAGCCCAATTTCAATTCTCCCCGTTACCCCTTCCCCTTAGCCCTTCCCCTCCGTTTTGCGCGTTCACGTGTAGGGGTAGGGGTGTCCCAATCCTGTTAGGACAGATGGATAGGGGTAAGTGGTAGGGGTATATACCCCTTCAAATGAAGGGTTTTCCAATGCACACTTAGAACAAAGGGGCATGACAATCACCGGCAAGATGGCTGCTTCCAAGTCCAAAAAATCAACAGATGTAGATATTTTCCCCATAGATGAAGTTTAAAAAGTATGAAAACCATTGTATTGTCTAGTTTAATGCTGCTTAAATGCTTAATGGTCATTTTCTTTGTACAATGCACATAAAAAAATGTGCTAGTACTACATTGACGCTTCAGCTAAATAAACGCTACAAGGTTGAAAACCAGCGGTGCTCTGTAGGCAGCCCTGATAATCTACAGTGATACATGATCAATGAAAACTTCGGTAACATTGCTGCTGATCTTCATTTACATGGACGTCCTTTGTGGGATATAGCACAAGCAGGAATGTCATGCACAAATTAAATTAGCTTGTTAACGTTACATTACGTAACGTGACATTATTTTTGTACGAAGAGCTGGATTTGCTTTCATCAGATCAAATATCGATTAAAGCTTTTACTTCCTCGTAACTCCACGTCTGACCACGAGCCATCTTTATAAGTACCGCAGTCCCACACGTGTGTTTGTTGTTGTAGCGTTTACCCACGTTGTCCAACGTTTGACCCACAATGCCAATGCAATTTGTAGTCAACTTCCTGTCTTTGTTTCACTTGAATCGGACCGAGACCTGCGTTTGCAGGCGGACTGAGTCCGGTTGTTTGTTCTGGGTCAGAGTCTGTTTGCGCCTTCACAACTCCTCTAAACGAAGTGGACTTTCCGAGCAAACGGGCTCTGATTCGAATCAAAAAAGCTTTGTAAATGCGCCCTACGTCTTTACTGTGAAACTAGCATTTTGCTCGAACCTAGCTATACCATGCTCGGTCATGATTGACTCCTCATTTAAATTAATCTTCTTTAGCCTATGAGTTTATAAAAAAAAGAAAAAAGAGTGATGTAAATTCCTCTGATAGTTGTTGAAGCGTTAAATTAGCCACAGCGGTAGCCTGACCTGACAGCCCCACAGTTTTCTACAGGAGTATTGTTCCAAACGTCAGACTAGTCCAATCTGGATAAAATGCAAACCTGTGAGCAGACTGTTTCAAGCGTTTAGAGGAAAAGGCTTGAAGAGTGTTACGGTCGGTCAGGGGGGGAGCTGGTGTCTGACAGCACAAATGACTGACACAAACAGTGAGGGACTTGGACAGATGAGAGCCATAGGCGCAGGGAGCGGGGGCGTATGAGGGTCAACACATCGCCTGTGCTTTGAGTGTGGCCCAGCAGCTGTATGCATAGGGGAGCCTTGGCCTCCTGCTCTGCATGTCAGGGGCCGTGATTAATGACCCGCAGGCCTTGCTCTTAACCCCCCTTCTGCCCCACAGAAGTCACTGCAGCCACTGCTCGTTTAGGTAATGGACGGAGCCGGGGACGGACAGGCGCAGGGGACGGGTGCACGTACATCTGTTCAAGAAGACATGAGATTAGAGCAATTTTCCCTTTACAAAACACCGCATACCGGTTTTGCAGGCTCTATATAATTTCAGGGCAAGAGTGATGATTTCTTAGATTACTGTGCCTGTGTAGTGTTGTGGCTGAGAGGGCGCCTGTGCCTGCGTACTGGTTCCCAGCTTGTCAGGCAGCTGTCGAGGAGTGATTTATGACCACTAGACTCCAACCTGTCTTCACTGCCAGTTCAGTATTGTTACAACTGACAGCTAATGAGGCCAGACATGCTTTCAAGCAGAGCACTTAACAGGACTTCAATCTTCCCCCGTCACGAGTACCATTTTTGCACACACTCCTTCACACAGCAACCTCCTTTCTCTATGCCTTCCTTGTTCTCTGTCTTTCTGCGGTGGAATATATGACAGGCACTGAAAGGGCCTCTGCTGACAGTGGGAGATGTTTCTCCGAGGGAAAAGGCTGCAGAAAGTCTCGCTCTTATATCCCATTTTTAACCAGTTTTTACTGGATTTTAATTGATAAGTAGAAGAAAAAAGCTTTTTAAGAAAAGATTGGAATATCAGATTCATATCTGTATTTTTTCAGGTTTAAGGTAGAACATGCTCTGACACTGCTTCGATTAGCATAGTCAAGCATGGCAGGAAGCCATTTTAGTAGGAGGAAACTATTAACTTTCTATTGTCTAGAAGCAAAGGTCCTCTGGTGTGCACCTCTCTCAGGTTTGCTGCCTAATCTACAAGTCACTTGACACCTTTATTAACTTAATTCTGCTATATTACTCCTTTATTTCTCATTAATGTGACTATTGTGTCTATATGCTAAGCTTGGTCTATATGTAAAAATGAAAAAAACAACAAAAATGTCGAGTTTAAAAGCAGACTGACCAGAGCTAGACTTCCCAAATGTCAAATAAGACTCTTTGAATGTTATTGTAACACATAAAATATTGAAATAATTTCCAAAAGACAGGAAAACACTTTGTGTATCCCTGAATTTTATGCCCTAGTTACTGGATAGCTTCTGGTTCCACCTTGCTGTGGTCACTTTTGCAAGGTATTACAAATGTCTTCACCCAAATATCCAGTTCTAATTGAAATATTTTGCAGTATTTGGAGTCACTGTGGCAACTGAAACCTTTAATGCTTTCGGGGTTTTCTGAAAGACTTAAATATAGGAGACATTCAATCCCAGAAAACCCTGGCAAACCCCATCCATCCACCTTGACAGCATTTATGCACCAAGCATCACAGTCCTCCCCCTGGAGTGCAGTGGGTCTTTTTGTTGATGTTTTGATACTGAATGCCATCAATAAATAGTCGAGTTTCTGCACAGTTCCAAAGATTTATGGCCGGTTATGCCCTAGCGAGGTAATCCTTTAATTTTTCTTATAACTGCTGTTTGAAGCAGTGAGCCACTGCAGCATTTTCAAACTTAAAAAAACAATCTACAAAGAAATAGAAATCTGTGTAACTGTATTGTATTTATTCTTTCTATTTCCCTTCAGTGAGTTTTAACACTTAGAGGTGAAAATGTATTTAAAGTTGTAAAATGTTATTTAAAAAATCATGTTTTAGATCATAAAGGATTTTGAGAAATAAAAGCTTTTGGAATTAGATTTGACCAAAAGACTAATAATCATAATTTTTCATCAATGTTTTGATTTAATCACTAATTACTGTAGTCATGTGCACATTAAACAACTATATATTGTTATCACTTTGTGTAAATGTATTATTAAACTTCCAAATGGTGAGTCTGAGCCTGATTTGGCTTTGCTAAGCAAGTTTTAGTTTGTTTGTTGTGTGTCTAAACCTGCATTGCGACATGCATCATTATCAGCTAAAGCGTTCAGTTCGTAATGATTGAAATGTCTGTTTTTACATGATAGTGAATCTGACCCGATCACATTAACTGGACACACTCAATCACAGTGTCTCCAGCTCTCCTGCGGTATCAAATCACTCACAGAGTCTCTGGCAGCTTTCCCACCTTTAACCCTGAGTTCCCTGTCAGCCATGATTAATGGCAGGCTTACTGGCTGCTAACTTGCATTGCATTGCAGTCGGTGCCATTGTCTCCTGGATACTTAACAAACTCTGACAAGTCCTCTGCTTTGGAGCGGATGTTGTCATTAAGTGCTGCAACGGCGACTCCTGGAGTCGGTGGATGGGAAATGAAGCCAAAAAAAAAAGAGAAATGTGTAGCTGAATAATTAAGTGAAAGTCTGTGTTTGTAGCTCCTAAATGTTTTTCAGGTTTTTAGGGGGACCCATCAACCTCAGAGTTCAGGCAGCCACAGAAACATTAACAGTATCCACAAGGAGGGATCAGATCACAGAGGTCTAAATGGCACTCAGTGACTTCAAAATAGACCAAGACCAAAATAAATTATCTAGAAATATCTAAAGCTAAAAATAGACCTGCTTTTAATTATGTGTAGGTGTCTTTATCAAGACTAAATCATATGTTTTGCGTTTGTATGCGTTCAAATCTGCGACGTATTTGCAAGTGACCACTTGATGCAGTGTAGGGTATGAGAATCAACAGCGGGAGTTTCAAGAATAGGTCATAGTGTGCTTGTTTTGGGGGTCTTATGTACCATCTATGATGCTGCTACTGTCAGGGTTTTTTTCTCATGTGATCTCAAAATGAACCAAATACTGAAATCCTTTATTTTCACCACACTGTGAAATGTTTGACTTAAAGACATGAGTTAAAGTGCTGCCTTAAAATGTTAAATGGAGCGTTTTTGTATGTTTAAGATGTGTTTAAGTATTTTAATTAAATGGACTACAGGCAGGAATTTAAAAAACAAACAAACATGCATGTCCATTTTTTTTTAATACTAATGGGTGATGAAGCGCTAAATACCAAAAACAATGTTTCCACCCACGTTTCTCTCCGTTGCCTTCAACAGGCTGTGTGCTGCAAAATCCGCTGCATTTCGGTGTCCGAATTTCCCGCGCTGCCCTGCAGGACGTGACGTCAAATGACCTACATCCGCAGTTTTGATACAAGAAGAAGACGGTCGTGGTAAATTCAAACACTGTAAGCGATAGTTATGGATTCTTCTGCCGTCAGCAATGATCCAGATCAACTGAAAGACACTAAAAAGTGTAACTACAAAAGAAAAAGCGTAGTAAACAACATTATAGCTTCAGTTTGTGCACGCTCTTGTGACGGCTTGGCTCGTGGCTGCAGTTACCTGAAGCGCCAGTCACAGCAGTTGCGAGTTTCATTACTTAATCTTGCCTCTAGTCCCTTTAATAACAACATACCAGGTTGTTAATTTGACATAGAATAATACATTTGGACAACAAAAATGCCAAAATGCAATTTACAGTGCATGCTTATTAATTTGTTCACATCTCGATTTGGGCATCAGGCTTACATGCAAAGTCAATGGCCGATGTCCAGGAGACGTCAAAAACCCTGGGGCACGTTACGCGCATCGGTCCCGGTGCGTCTAGAGCTGTTACGTGCGTCGAGTTTTGAGATTTTGACCATTCGACGCGCGTTACGCGTCAAGGACAGCAGATGCCAGAGTCAGAAAATCTGAACTTTGGCATCTTGATACGGGGCGTCAACCAATCACAGTGATCTCAATGTCATGACGCAGACGCGCATTTTCTGACAGGACGGGAAACCCCAAGAAGAACCAGGGGAATCTCCTTCCTCTCTGAAGACAGTGGAGGATAAACCGTGATTTGTGTCTGGTCCAGGTTTCCGAACGGCAGTTTGATGACCTGCTGTGCCGATGGGATGTAATGGGCTTATAATGCTGTCCCGTATCGAGACAGTGGGTTGTTAAACTGGGCCGGATCAGGCGATAGCTGTAAGCGCCCCTCGCCAGCGCGCGGAAGTTCCTGAAGTAGTGAAACTCATCACAATCAGAACACCTCGAATTATTTGGTGAACTTTGACACGGAGCAGAGACGCTCTTCGACGACGTTCCCTAGCTTTGTTTATCACATAAAGCTGAGCTGCTCTCTCTACTGCATCTGCCGTTGTTCAAACAGACTAGTGAAAAGAAAAAATAAAAGGAGAGGCTCCAACTGACGCACTCGGTGTGCATCGAGCGCGTCTTGATGCTGGAAATCAAGCGTCTGACTTTTTAGCGACCCAGCGTCCAACTTTGGCGTCGGGCGCGTTTGGTCTGAACACACTTGAACAGACTTGGTAACTATCCAGATGTTTTCCAACATTCCCAATATTCTTCTGTAATAAGCGTAGTGTACGGTAGTTTGTAGGGGTGGGGGAAACAAATCTAGCATAAAAATATAGTAAAAAAAAAAAAAAGTAGAGTATAAAAATGAAAGCATCGTGATTCTTTTTCTTTCCTGTTTTTAATGTCTTTTTAAAACGTCAAAAATGTCACTGGTGTCAAATTGTGGAACTGGTGTCCTGACCACATTAAAATGAGGTCTACTTTGAAAAGGTTTAAAAGAATATATAAAAATGAAAAAATAATGAAGTATTATGATAAATGATACTATTACATTTGTTTAATTCTGTTTATGTGTTTTATTACGTTTGGTGGTATGTTATTGATGTTATTGATGAAAATTTTATATTTTGTCTGAATTTAAAATGATCCCAGTTTATTCTATCTTGTAGGCTATATTGTTCTACCATGTCAGTGATGGGTAGGTACTATATAAGCTTTAGCTTCTGCCTACACCCTTTCGGTATTCTTTCACTTTTTTATCTGTGATCTTTTCTTTTTTACATATTTTTCTGTTAACCGAATAAAAAGAATAAATAAAATAAATAAAAAAATAAAAATTGGCAAAGCGCGGCCTCTGGCAACTGATTGACAGTCAAGGTACTCTGGGCTGAATGCTAACTGGGCTAACTCAAAACTAACGTGATCTAATGAAGATTCGCCCCCAAATCATCAGGCTAGAGGTAAGACACGCTAAGACTTGCTGTTAGCTGGCTAAAAACTGCTTTTGTGCTACTCTGCTACAGGCTGAGGCCTTCCTGGGAGCAAGTTTAGGGAGTTAGCTATTAGCCACCAGCCAGCAGGCCAGCATCTGGTCTGCCAGTTGTCAGTTAAAAGGACAAGCCCCTAATTATGTGTCATTTCATGATTAAACAACATTTAAACTGATGAGTTATGAAAAAATCCACCCTCTCACAGTTGACACGAAGGTAAATTTGACCTGTTAAACCTGAAATGATTTCTTGAACGAGGCTGTAAACATGTTTATATCTGTTGTGAAGTTGGCTTTTGTAACATGAGAGTCTATGTGGATTTGCTCTGTTTTGGAGCCCCTACCGGATGACGAGTGAACTACAATTTTTTAAGGTCACTTCCACATGGCTTCAACTTTCTTGCCGGAGGTTGCTGCTTGACAATGATTTACCTCCCTAGTCTAACAAAAACAGGAGACAGAGAGAGAATGAGAGAAAAAGAAAGCCCACCCACATAAAGTTTCATTTACCAATTCATAAATATGCAGTGCTTCAGGTGTGATGCATTACATGGCAAGCTGGCAGGAGAAAGACATAAGTACCTCTTCTGTCTGAGGTCATCATAGGTGAGCTGTGCTCCAGCAGTCAATCCCCAGTGAGCTGCTGCCGGTTGCACCAATTATGGCCCACACTTTTATTTGCATAAACTAAGCAGCTTCATGCCTGAATCATGACATTTAAGTTGTGAAGAGTCATCCTCTAACATTCCTCCAGATCAACATACAGATGACTGCAGCTGAGGTTTATTTAGTGATCTGACATCATCTTTGGAGATAACTAGCTTTTGGTCAGATATGTGTAAAATAATAAATAAATAAGACAAACTTGAATATTTGCAGTTGGTAGATTGGTGCTGTTATAAAAAGTGAATACATTATGATAATATGAAGAAATGACGACAAGCTGTATAAGTCATCTAATATTTTAGAATCAAGCTAGACTTTACAACTCCAGTCCAATTTGACTTTAAAGTACTTTAACTTCAACTTTATTAATGTATATAACACTTTTAATGCAAAAGCAATAATAAAAAAACACTTTGGCATGAAGACAACATGACATAGATACCCCCACCTCCACAACCACCCCACCCTTTCAGCCCCTTTAACACCAAAGTAACAGATTGAGGGAAACATGCCTTGGTACTTGGTGAGAAAACGATATCCCAAGGGTCCACCCACACCAAGAACCACCCCCACCCAAGACCACCCAGTCCGCACCACAGAAGCCATCCAGGTCTGGGCGAACAGGGCCATGCCACAACTGTAAGGCAGCAACGTTGGACCCTGACCACCAAGGCAAGAACAGCCGCCATGGCAACAACCATGCAGTCAGGAGGGAGCTTTAAAAGACCCCCATAGATAACATAATGTTGACCAAAATGCTGCACAGCAGAACAACATTTTATAATGGAAAATAACTTTAATGGGTTTCATTTGGCCCCAAACCACACAAAGTTAGATGGAGATTTTATTACAGTTAGTCCATGTTGTGTTATAACTTTGTCTGATTTGTGACAGACCTGACTGGATCAGTTGATCACCAAGAAAGTGAACTATGTGTCTTATTTTGATAATCAGGTCCTTCTTTTCATCATTTGTGGATTTAACAAAACCAATAAGCCAATAACCAATAAACACCTCCAGCAAGAATCAGAATGACCTTTGTTTGCAGTTTATCATTGCACAATAACTATTGACGTATTGATGTATCGTTCAGTCCCCAAAATTGACTAGTAGCTGTACTGATTTTAACCAACTCCTGTTCAGATGAATAATCAGATCTGTTTATTTCAGCTTATCTTATTGTGTAGCTTAAAAAATAGGCCTATCTGCCCTGTTATCTTCAGCTTCTTTTTAAAATCATTACGACTTCACTGTGTAAACAAAAAGTGTTGTGTTGTCTCTGCAGTGGAAGTCTTTTTGTATCAAAGCCTTCAGTTTTTACGAACCAGACGTGTATTCTTTTTTATAGTAAAATCGTCACATTTGTCACATAAGTTTCAGTATTTAGTATTCCTCTGTAAAGTGTAAAGTGAAGAACCTCAAAACAACCAACTTTCTATATTTTCCGTCCTTTGGCATCCTTTGTTAGAACTCTGCTGCCCCCTGCTGGATGTTTCACCAAAACACCACATGAGAAGTTTGAACGAGCGCAACAGTCTGACTCTTTGCAGGACTTTGGTTTGGAGCTGCAGTTCTTCTTCCAGTCACTTTACACATACACCAAGATTTCATCCAATAATTACTGATATTAATGGGTGTTTTAGTTTTATAAAGGGGCGCCTGTTTATCCATCCATCCCTCCAGCTCCAGCAGGAATCGGCTCCTTCCTTCCCAGCCAGCTGCTCCCTCCCCTTTCCCGGCTCCTCCTCTGTGGAGCTTCTCGGGTCATCGAGCGATCGTCCCACACACTTAGAAAAAAACAAAAATAACTTCCAAGACTTCCTGAAGCTCCTCTGCTCTATGAGGACTAAAGGACTCCACCGATGGATGCCAGCGAGATAGAAAACGGCGTTTGGAACTGATGACCGAGCAGGCGGACGCACCTCTGACCCCGTTATCCACTCCAGAGCAACTTCCCTGCAAGGACTCCCGGGGGAAAAGCTCGACGTGAGTCTGGATGAGATGCAGGCGGAACGGCAGGCCGCATTTTGCATTTCAGCCGCCGTGAAGACTCCTCAGACATGATGGATGGTGGATATTTGCATGCACATCCTGCTTCATGTGATGTATTTGAATCATAGGGCTGCGGTGACTCTAAATAGATGAATGCGGCGCGGACGTGGCAAGGGTCAGACAGCAGGGTTCATTTGCATTTTCGAAATTATAGATGACAAAACTTCTTTTGAAACCTTTTAGGATAGTTGATAGCGTGCTTTGGCTACTTTGAGCATTACTTTAAGAGTAATATCTCACTTTTAACGGTGCCCTCTAGAGCCCAATTTACGCACATGAATCAACATCAGATCAAAAGTCCTTTTCATGAGTGGCCGCTCGGCCAGATGTTAAATTACCCATTAAAATAACTTATAAAAAGAAGTGCAGAAAAGAGTGACGGGGGAAAAAAAAAGCTGTATATTCTGTGTGCTGTAAAGGCTACATGCAAAGCGTAATTTAACACCTTGTCACACCTTTGACATCCGACCACTTTGTTTCCCGTGTCCAGGTCTGAAGTGGACAATGGAGCCGAGAGGAGACAGAGGAGGCGTGGACGGGCACCTGCAGACCTCCGGCTTCAGCTAGACATCGAGTCAGACCCCTCAGAGAGCAGGAAGAAACCAGCTGGCATGAGGTGAACACTGTTGTTTCCTATTATATGTTTTATGGTTAAGTTGCTCTGTGATGATGCTGTAAGAACATTATTAAGTGCTTATTGTTAGTCAATCTCTGAGAAAATGTAGTTACTAACAGATCACTAATTAAAACCATCAACTCTCATATATAAAGGCTAAATTAATTATGTTCGCACGGGAAGGAAGATCTGTGTTCACTTTACTTCCACCCTTCCTTTTTTTTTTCCTGTTTTGTTTACTGTAAACTGAATATTCTTGAGTTTTGGGTTGAGATAACTTTAATTGATTTTACCGGCCAAACAGTACAAATGAGTAATAAAAGATGGTGGCATTTGAAATGAATATTAACTTTGGATTTGTTTCATATCCAAAAATGTGTTGTTTGCTTCACAAATTGCAATATTTAATAATCTTTAATTACTTTATGGATGCTAAAACTAGGCTTCAATCACACACAGAAATGGTTTTGCTTAAAATTAGATTACATATTTGCTTAAATTGGCTGAAATCAGCCATATTAGCTACTGTCTGGTGAGTACACTTTAATTACACCCATCTTTTTGTACACCTGCATAACCAAAGGGCAGATTACAGATTTCATTTTTGCTGTGTAAGCAGCCTTTACACAACAACAGCTGATATCAAGCTGTTGGCTGATAATATGATGTCTCAGTTATAATACTTTAATCATAGCTCTCCTGCTTCTATTGTCTGTCCTCTTCGTGTGTTACTAGGATACTTACTCATAAACACTGACCTTTTATCTTGCAGACTGAAACCTGCAGAGCAGCTTTCACCGATGTTGAGTCTCAGTGACTTTGAAACAAAGTTTGACCGGAAGAAATCGCAGCCCAACCATGTACAGATATGTTCATATCAAATTTCAACAAATTTTACTCAAAAAATACACATTTTTGCAGTTTTTGAATATTGAAATGTTCTTTTCAGTTATCAAAGACAAACGCGCACTACCACAAGTTATTCAAAGAAGTCAGCAGAGATGAGTTACTCAAACAGAGTACGTTTTAAACTCTCCTCCTCACACATGAACAGGAAATACACTTTAAATTGTTTATTTTATTGAAGTGAATATATGTGTTTGTCATCAGGTTACACCTGCGCCTGCAGAAAGACATTTTGTATCAGGGCAAAATGTTCGTCTCCGACAACTGGATCTGCTTTCACTCCAAAGTGTTTGGCAGGGACACCAAGGTTTGCTTTAGTTAAGAAGTTAATTTAATTCTATTTTGATTAGTTGCATGTTAAGATTATTTTCTCATTGTCAGATTTCAATCCCAGTGATGTCGGTGAAATTTATTAAAAAAACGAAAACTGCATTATTGGTGCCAAACGCTCTTGTGATTGAAACTACAAATGATCAGGTGAGGAAACTGTAGACATTATCATTCCCGCGATGATGCGAACAGGAAAGTGACTCTCAATGTTTGTTTTCCAGCACGTGTTTGTGTCGTTCCTCTCTCGCAACACCACCTTCAAACTTCTCAAATCCATCTGCCTTCATTTAGAGGTGAAACATTTTACATTTCATAAGTCTGTTATTATGGTGTGTACATCAGTTGGAACATGGCCTTTATGGGTGTTTATTTGATTTCTTTTGAGTTTTCTTTTTCTCAAAAATAAAATGTTGCTAAAAAATAGTGTCACAATACCTTCCCAAATCAAACGTACTGGAATTGTCAAAATCTAAATTTTAGGGATGTTCGATATAGACTTTTTTTTTTTTTTACCGATATCGATATACTGATATTTTCCAACTCTTAAATTCCGATATCTACTGATATATCCAGACAACTGTGAGTTTGTATCTCATATTTTGAGAGATACAACTATATTCTGCTCTGAGAGCAAAGATCCCAAAATATCCTAAACTCAGCCAGACAAGTTCATTTTGGACATCTGGCTGCCAGATATCAGATACTAGCAGCTATTAGCCAACATGTGGCTAATTCTAATGTTTCTGACAACTTGGTAACTTAACCAACAACTTAAAACCAGACATATTATAAGCAGCTTCAAAGCAAGTCAGTCTGTAGCAGCAGCAGCTGCACCGTAGTCACATGACTGAAAGGAATGCTGGGATATGAAGTTCTTCCACAATAACAGGGACTTTTATACATGCTAGAGCGCTGCTAATGGAACAAGATCTCACGAGATTTCGTTGCTCCATAACAAAATCTCGCAAAGTTTTATTAACAAAATCTCGCAAGATTTCATTTTTCAAAATATTGGCCCAAGAAACAAATACCGATATTTTCCGATTTCACATTTTAATGCCAATATCGGCCGATAATATCGGACATCCTTACTAAATATGTCTATACATTAAGTTAAGATTTTATTTCAAGAATGTCTCTTTAGTCAGATACCCCAGAGAAATGTCACCACCAGCATGATATTAATGACATTTTACAGTTTTTAGCTAACAATGCTAAACTGGTAGAGTCAGCACGAATAATCTTTTAGTAACATACAACTATACAATGTTTTTATATTAATATAAAGTTTTTACACAAAAATCTTGCGATATTTATAAACTACAAGCTGTTTGATAATGACACGTAATAAAATATCATGCAACTTATGAGGTTAGATTAGTTTGATCCAATCAAACGCCAATCAGAATAAAAATGCTTCATGTTAACACGTCAGCTGGAATCTCTGATTGGAAAGATTTCAATCATGAATTATTTGTCCATGTAAATGCAACTATTGTGCAGAACGTCACTGGCTGTTGGATCCATTTAATCCATTTAAGGTGTGCTAGAGCCGGGAAATGTTGAAAACCTGCCAGACTGGCACAAGAGGTCTGCATTTGGTGCTTTAGCATTTAGTTTCTAGAGGTCTATGAGTCCATAGTAACAAAAAATAAGGAGTGTGGATTGATTTAATGCTCTTAAAAGGAAAATCTCTATGGCCGAGAAACATAAGTAAATAATCCTGTTGGATTTTAACTGTTTGCTAGCATGCTAGCTACAGTTTTGAAACACCTCATTCAGCTGTATGCTAGTTAGCTATTAGCAGCTAGTCAATGTAGCCTAAAGATTAGCTTTGGGTATACTGTAGGTTCATACAGTCGGTAAAAATTTATTTCAAATGTAGTGCATGTTACATGTTTCATACAAGAAAATAAAGAAGAAAAAAACCCCACAAGCACTCAAAATTCAAGGCTAACGGGGGAAACCTTTCCAGCTGGTGACTGAGATCAAATAAATAAGTGTTATCTTCCCTTAAATGAGATAACAGTACGTTTTACATTAACCAAATGGGCAAAATACACCTAAATAAAGCTGATACAGCTTGATGTCTTGTGTAGAAGAACTGTTTGCAGCAGTATCATCTAAACAGGATGAAATAGTTCAGTTTTTGTTTATAACTTGTTTATCTTTGTAAAGTGACCAAATGTGAGAGTTAACCTTTAAAAAATGACACTTGTATTAGCTGGGAAAGACAAACATTTTCTTGTCTTTTTTACGAGCATGTGGATGTTGTCGTTGCAGGTGGATAAGACTTGCAGCAGCCCTGTCACTTCCTCCTGTGAGAACAGCTTCAGAGCTAGCTGCCCGTCATCGCTTCCTCTGGTCAGTCAGGGGTCTGTCCGTCCATTTTCTGGGATGTTTTGCACAGGATGTATTTATTGTACATTTCCATTGTGGTAGAAGATCTATAGAAGGGCCTTGTTCTCATGTAATGCAACACCCAGTCTGCATGTGGTGTCCATTGTATATTGTTTGTACTGTATGTATGCACTGCAGGACTTTTCTGGAGATTTCTCTGACCTCGATGGAGTCGTGCAGCAGAGACGGCAGGAGATGATGGAGAGCAGCAGTTCTGGGTCTCAGACTCCGGATTATGACAAAATACGTGGTGTGTGCTCCATTTTCTCATTTAAAAAGGCTATGGACTTATTTTAGTGTGCATGAAATGTTTAAATCTGAAAGACTTTGATCAATATAATTTATTATCATTATTAAATCTTAAATTGTTTATGTCATTCAAAACTTCTTTTGGGCTTTTTGGATCATAGCTGCTGCATCTGTTGACTTGTAAAGTTTAGTGGTTGTATTAATATTTAGGCTACTGAAGCTGGAGTCATGGCTTCTCTGTTTATTTGCACAGATTTCACCGGCCTACAAGACTCGTTTCTAAGTGCAGTGAAAAGCAGAGAAGTTTCAGTCCACGCAGACATTCACCTTCAGAGTCCGAGCCAAAAACATGGAGCCCCCTCAAGAATGGTACTTCGATGCTGAAATAGCGCGAATGAAAAGAAGTTATACTTCTGAAGTCAAGTTTGACTCTGAGTGGAGACCTCAGTTAGTCAAGATTCAAAGCATTTATTGTCATGTGTACAGTAAAGAAACAATGAAAAGCTTTGCCTCCCACACTGAATGCCATAAGAATATAAGATAAGTTTAAAAGTAAAAGTATACAATTTAATTAGAATAATTAAACTAGATTACAAGAAGGGATGGGCGATACCGAAATTTTTCCTTTCGATACAATTCCAATAGTTTGTGGCATTTTTTAATTGATACCGATACTTTTTGTCCCTTTAAAGAAAATCACATGATTGTACAGTTTGCATTATTATCTTGAATGCAAGGGTAATATTAAATGTAAGTTAAACTTGAGAACAGAAGTACTGGAAAGAAATGCTTTTAAAACAATGATAAATTATATTGATGAGTAAATTAAACAAAAATAAGATAAAACATTTCTTTCAATTATCAATTAACTCAAGTACACGTTAAGATTATTTAAATTTATTAAGTGGAAAATGTTTAAATATAAAATATAATAGTAATCTAATACTGTAAATTTATCAAAACATAATGCGCAATAACCTGCATTAAAGTACTGAAAGATACCAAAACATCATCATCATCACTAACAGTAGCAGCATCATCATGACATCTGATTGGCTACCACCATCATGTGACACAGAGGCTAGAATCTGGCTGCTTTCACACAACATTTCATTGCCTAAAACTCTCAGAAATCGAAACATATTGTATGTTTTGTATTTGTACAGTACAGTGGTATCGCGATACTCAAAAAAGTATTGATTCCGATATTTTTCCTGGCTGGTATCGAAGTATCGACTCCAGGGTATCGATATGCCCATCCCTAATTACAACAACCCAAAGATTTAAAGTTTAAATTGGCACGTACTGTAGAAAAACACAAGCATGAAAATAATAGTAATAATAATAATAATGATGCTACTAATAATGCTAATAATTTATACTTTATTAATCCCAATGAGGAAATTCACTGTCTGCATTTAGCCTGAGAGCAGTGGGCTGCCAGTCACAGCGCCTGGGGAGCGGTTGGTGGGGGTTATTATTATTATTATTATTAAAATAATAATAATAATAATAATTATTATTATTATTATTATTATCATGCTTGTTTTTTCTTACATGTCATTTTAAACTTAAATCTTTGTGTGGGTTGTTATAATCTAGTCAAATTACTAACTTAAAATACTGTTATTAGTAGAAGAAAATACATATTTACATAAATATGCAACTCCTTATTGTGCAAATTGTCAGAGGTAAATGTGCACCATGTGTGCAAAACTGCCTGAGATAAGTGAGAGATTACATGTGCAAAGCTGTCAGGGATGAACGGTTTGATACTTGTATAAAGTGCATACTGTAAAGCGTCAGATAATCAGTACGGTGTGTCTATTTATACATAGATGCTTAAACAGTATTCCAGTTATAGTGTAAACACTGTAAATAGTCAGTATTGTAAACTCCTGTCAGCTGTTATGTGTGTACTGTATGTAGTGTGTGTAAGAGCTTAAGCAGCATGAAAGCTGTTGCATGGTAATTAATGAGCTTTACTTGGTGGTTTGATGGATGGTTTGATAGCAGAAGAGCTAAGCTATGGAAACTCTACGAACATTTTCAGTGTTTATTTTATATCTCATGCACAGCAAATTTGACAGTGTATATCCAACACTTTAGGAGTATATTGTACACAGATTTCGGTGTTTATTTGGGTCCAAGGAGTCAGTGTACATTTTACACTGTTCTCAGAGTTTTAAGTCAACACTAATCTAGAGTTAAATGTCTAACACTATAAGAGTAAAAATGAACTCTTAGGGTTGCTCTCAAGTATAAAAAATGAAAATAGGCCTGCTTTGAGGTAATGGAGGTGAATCCTAAAGGATTTTGAATTATGTATTAATATGAACACATTATTACCCATCATGCATTGACCCAAAATTACTGTCCTGAATATCAGCTCAGAAATTCGGGTGAAGATTAGTTGGTACTTTGACAGTTACCATGCAAGTACTGGTAGTCAACACAAACTACCAACTTCACCAACATGTTTTAATTAATACACTGTGCACACCAAGGAGACCCAAAGGGATCACATGCAGTATACACTTAACTCACGGTGCAGAACCATACAGGGGAGTCACAAAGCATGATGGGAAATATTCAAGCCAAAGAAGGCGGAGTCTTCCTGGGTCAACTTAGTTACACTTCATAGAGTTAATTATACACTGAAAGAGGAAACTTGTTTTAACTCTGAAAATTTTCACCGGCACTGGTGGTTATTTTACTCTCAATGGTGTTAGAATGACTCTGAAAGAGTAAATATGACTTAACAACTCAAATTTAACACTGGGGATTTCACTGTGTGTGATTCATTTGCCTCATTTTCTATTTGTTTCCATAGGCTCAGTGAATCCAACTCGTGGACCCCCACCAAAAGTCAAATCCTCGCAGCCAAAGTCCTTACACATCATCCTCCTCATCTATTTATTTTTGTGAGTGTCATTTTGGAGCATAAGAGAAGGAAGACAGTCGCTGTTTCTGGAACATTTATTTGCATTGTCTGGGTGTGTTTGCCTTTGTTCTGTGTGATAGGGGTTTAAGTATCCATGCGTTGCTGTTTGTTTGTCTCCACAGAGTCAGCATTCTTGTCCTATCCTCCTGTTACATGGCTTTTAAGATCGTGGCTCTTGAGCAGCGTTTGAACTCCATGTTGTCGATGGGAGAACACATTCGCAATGAGTAAGAACCGGAGCCATGAACGTAAAACCTCCATATCCAGTTATATTTCAACTGTTATCCATTTTTGCAGAAATAGTGTGAGCCAAAGGTTGCAGGATGAGGTGAATGCCGAGATCTACGGGGAACTGTCGACCAACTTGTTCAAGCTAGAGAAGGTTTGTTTGGCCGGTTTAATTACTGCACACATAAACTAGTTTTCAATTAATCTCAGCTTTATTTATATAGCATCAATTTACCGAAGTTATCTCAAGGCACTTTACAGACAAAACCAATACAAGCCAGTTCATTGTGATCCAACTTTATAATAACATACAAGCCATGTCTTACATACAATGTCATAGAAAATAATAGCCTAAGAAAAAACCAATGGATTGCATTGAATCTTGTCTCGGATTCAATCTGCCATGGATTTGTAATTGCCGTGATGTGGTTTAAAATGTTAGTTTAGATTGTAGAAAGCATACTTAGAAAGTGTAAAACCCAAAGTTAGCAAAATGTTCGTCCAGGTGGTTGTCCTGACCCCTCATTACAGGCACAACTACAGTCATGTTTGTATGATAAACATGAGCCCACAGCCTGCAACTTATTGGCTTAGCATAGCATAAAGACTGGAAACAAGGAAAAAACTGCGAGCCTGATAACCTCCCAATGCTCCCTCCACAACCTAAACTCAACAATACTGTTTCATTAAGAACATAAAGGATAAAAGAAAGCCACTGCTTTGAATCTAGCAGTACTCCTGTATTTCACTCCTTGTGCTACCGGAGCTCAGCTTGTAATTCATAGAATTCATATTTACACTTTTTATAAAAAATTATTCTAAATATGAAAAAAATATGAAAAAAGATGCAGTTCAGACAATGAAATGCCAAAAGAGACCAAAAAATTCTTGAAGGTAAAGGGGCGCCAAAGGTCTACAACACATCATTTCAGTTCAACACAATCCAGCGTCATCGGTATACGTAGCGCCAGTTCACAATGAAGTCCCAGTATAATACAATTTAAATTAATCCATCTTAAGATTCACATTAGTCCAAATTATAACTATGTTCATATGAGTCTTTTTATTTATAATTGCGTAGAATAGAAAAAGGAACAAACTGCATCAAATCAATGGTGACAGCAGAGAGAAAAAACTCCATTTAAAGGCCCAATTCCAATTCCTCTTTTCATCCCTACCCCTACCCCTAGCCCTAGCCCTTCCCCTTGGCCCTGACACTTGAAACAGAAATTCAACTGCAAGCGATTAAATTATTCCCCTAAGAAATGGGACAACCCTTCGAAATCCTCATGCGTCACCAATAAATGTCCGTGGCACAGTAAACCGGCATCACGGCTGTTTCCAGAAGAGTTCGCAATGTTCACAATGCCGTCTGCAGCATTGTATTGTCAATAAAGTTTTGTTGAAAAAAAAAAAAAAAGCCATCTGCAGCAGCAATAATCTCCCTTTCCTGGGCGACTGGATTATTTCTTCGGCTTTAGGCCGAAAACGTAAAAATGAAAGTAAAAGAAGATGCCTTCAGCTCAAATTTGCTGTTAATGTGACCTTTCAGACATGATCAGATGCACGTAACGTAACAAAACTAGCGACTTTATTCACATTTCTAAAAAAACTGTCTTTAATACATTACAGCAACCTTAAATAGAGATTTTCATATTTTATTTACAAAAAATACTCACATTTATATGTTTCTCTTGCTGCTGCTGACGATTTCCTCGTGCTTTTGCCCATATTTTGCATGGAATTGTGGTAATATATCACATACCACTCATTTTCTAGTGTGCCCCTGGAAAATCTCTGTTTTGAGGGCCAGATAGCCCTACCACTTCCCCCTCGCCCTCGGTCTGAACCAGAATCGGGACATCACTACCCCTTCACATGAAAGCGCAAAACGAAGGGTTAGGGCCAAGGGGGGAATTGGATTTAACCCAAAGAATAACTTTTTTTTTTTCAACCTGGACCTTATTTCTAGGAGTTAATGCGTGCATTTACTCACCGGTAAAATTTCTGTATCACTTTGACTCCTTTGGAAGATATTTAAGTCGCCAAATAAGACATTATCTGCAGCAACACTCCTTCATTTCACCAATACTTTAAGTAGAATGAACAAACGGATGAATGAGTACTATAGTCGTGAGTTCAGAGTTTTGCAGATTACAGTTTGTTGGTGTCTAGGTAGCGAGCATTGGGATAATGTCTTACAGAGAAGCTGTCCCGTCTCTCCCATTATATGGATGTACGCCGGAGGGCGACTCAACGTGATATCTTCCAAATGAGTCAAAGTGATACAGAAATTTTACCGATGAGTAAATGAACGAATAAACTCCTAGAAATAAGGTCCAGGTTGAAAAAGAAAAGAAAGTTATCCTTTAAACAGGAAGGAAAAACTTCAACAAGTTTGGGCAGAGGGGTCAACAAGCACCATAACTGGAAGCCAGGGGGACACCATCTGAGAAAGAAAAAGGATGACCATGCTAATGAAAACAAATTACACTTATACATGGAGAAAGAGAAAAAAGAGTAAGGAGAGAAAAATACAGGGAAGTACCCAGTGCATCATGGGATGTCCCCCAGCAGTCTAAGCCTATGGCAGCAAAACTTAAGGAATGGCTAAGTCTCACACACAAGCAGCCCTAGCTATAAACTTGATACTTAGCAAGAATGTCTGCTTACAGTAACCCCCTCCCAAAAGACCAAATTGCCAAGTGCTGGAATGTCTAACTCAAGACTCGTAATACAAACTTTTCCCACACATCTCACAACACATAAATGCTCATATTTTGTGGAGAATGCTGGTAAGGATTAGATATGCATTCTGCTAGTTTCCACATGTTTTTCATCATCTGATCCAGTTCAAGGTCCCCAGTCCAGTGAATGTTACTGTATTTGAGGCCATACTGGACCCTTTGTGACTTTGTACCAATTTTGTCCTGATCTCTTTAAAAAAAAAAACAGATTACTTTTGCAAGTGTGAAAGGTTTTCTGAAGTTAGCATAATACTTAGTGTGAAATAGTTCAGATAAGGTCAAGAAGTTTTATCTCTTCTGTTGCAGACTTTATGTGTACTGTGCACCTTTAAATGCAAGTTGCCAACATAAGCCATTAAATCAAACAAAGAAAGACTTTTTGAAATTCATTTTTACTGTGAAGTGTTCATCAGAATTCTCTCTCTATGTATCTAAGTTTTATCTAGAAAGGTTGCTATTGAGCCTCCTAGTTTGACAAGTCTAGTTCTCTCTGATTGGAAAGTTCCACTGGCCAGATGAGGCTCTGCCAATCATTTAGCAGCAGCTTTGCTGAAATTAAAAACAGCACCAATCATGCAAAATTAATGTAAGCCCACAAGTGCTTGATTAGCCATCAGCATTTTTCATTGTTTCTCATAAATATACAAACTTCGAAATACTTCTAATAGTACTTAAAGCGATACTGTGTGACTTTTGCCAACCTGGAGCTAAACACTAAACCTGTAACTTCCCACAGCCCACACAACTGTGTCAAAATCAAACAGGGTCTGTCCATGTTTTGGAATTGTGTTTGCAGACCACCTTGATCAGCTGATAGTGAAGTCATCGAGCCATAAAGCAAAGCGCTCCAGGTCACATGATCCAATGAGAGACGGAGCCGCTCCTGCAAAATTGCAGTATTTGGGAGGAGGGCAGCCCCCTCAGAGCAACGACGTGTCAAGTGCTGGATATCGACGCCAGAAATAATTTATTATTACTTACATTAGGCTGATGTTTGGGTCAAAAGTTACACAGTGTACCTTTAAAATAGCAACTTTTTCATCATTGTTGGGTGTGACATAATGCAAGAAAGAATATTTAGGTGTACTAAATGTTTAGAAGAGTGTCACTGTGACCTCCAGCTGGAGGTCAGCCTGACAGAGAGCAGATAAACCTGAGCTCTGAGATTCTCAGGATATTTTTATATATTTGATGGCAATGACGTACAGGTTATGCTGTGCAAACTGAATTTTATCCTAAATTGTCCATTTCCATTATTTACAGTTTTTTTTTCAATTGCTTACACACATTTTTAAAGCTCTGTCTATTTCTCAAAACTTGACATACAAATCCAGTTATTGCTCACGCAAAATGCAAAAAAAACCAAAAAAAAAAACTATATACTGCAAAATGAAACACAGAATTGAAAATATTGTAAACACATCTCAAAAGCAAGCATTTGTCTCGCATACTTGTGTATATCATTTACACACTGTTTCTCTAAATCTAAAGCTCTTTTGTTTTTATTGATTTGCACCATATGTGTGATTGTCATATAAGAGCAAAAATAGCATGCAAATTGAAGTCGACACACTGTAAAAACTCAAATCTTAGCAAGTACATTTTTTCTCATTTCTAGTCAAAATATCTCATCACTCTCAAAATAAGACAAAATTACCTAAAGAGAAACATTTCAGTAAGTTATAAGATCTTTCAGGCTATGCATCTTGTTTCAAGAAATCTTATCAAGAAAATTTTGCTTATGCCATTGGCAGAATTTAATTTTTTTTTTTTTTTTTACAGTATTACAAGCAAAAAAAAAAAAAAAAATAAGCAAAAGAAAATTATGCCAATGGAGTAAGAAAAATTTTCTTGATAAGATTTCTTGAATTAAGATGCACTGCCTGAAAACAAGATCTTATATCTCACTGAAATGTTTCTCTTTAGGTAATTTCTTCTTATTTTGAGTGAAATGAGATATTTTGACTAGAAATGAGAAAAATAAACTTGCTAATATTTGAGTTTTTGCAGTTCAAAAGCAATAAGGGCTAATAAATCTGTTGCTGCTGTGGATGCAGTATTGTATAGTACTGCAATAGAAAATCACACATGGAACAGGCGAAAGCAAAGCTCTCTCGGCATTGTTGTTATCCACTGTTCAAGACAGATAGTTTGACCTTTGACTTATTTATAGGCCTACAGTATGTCATGGAGTGATTGGTTGGTGTTCAGTAAAGCAGTCATCAGAGTCTAATGCACTGATGAACAAGTGTGGCATTTTAAATGGTTGTGTTTAAAATGGGAAATCAAGTTATTTCCTTGTAGATTTTATTGTGTTAGGTAGAACATTGTGTCCAGTTATTTGCAAAAGGTGAATAGCTGCATTGAAAACTGTGTCAAGGCTGAGAATGTGTTTATGGTTTTGCTGATTTGAGGTGAAGTTGTGAGGTTTGAATGAATAAGTTCAGAAATAGTGTGATAGCTATATAAAGGTTTTGTGTGTAAGCAATTGAATAAAACCGTACTTAGCACTGTGGCGTGTGTGGTAGACGTTTGTTTGCTGCTGTGTATCTTTATAATGACGACTCTGCAGCAGCCTTGGAGCAAACCCTGTTTTTTCTCTGATGTGCGACTTCCCTCCGCCACATTTTTCCACGCCTGGCTTATGACTACATCTTTTGAAGGATATTTGGACAAGTCTCTCTGTTTTTATTTCAGCTGAAGGGAACTCTTTTGTCTTGGTCAGGCTAGCACAGGGGGGGTCTGCAACCTGCGGCTCTGAGGGCTCTTTGGACCTTCTACAGTGGCTCTCAATAACATTAGCTAGAAATGATTACTGACTAATAGTTTTTGAAAATAAATTTGATAGGTTTTATGAAAAAGGTTTTTCAGGGAATAATTGCATTGAATTTTCAAAACAAAATGACCCTATAAAGAATTTAAATCTATTTTCCTTGTCATTAGCTTAGCTTTTTTCAGTTTCTACATAACTTTTCACAAATATCTACGTCTCAAAGAAGCAAATGCGTTTATCATCTTTTTGCAAATGTTTTCTTTTATTTCAAAACCGAAACATAGAAATTCAATTGTGACTCCAAAAATTACAGCACATTTCCTGAAGTAGATATTTATCAAAAATCATGTGTTCGGCCCTGAAACATTTGCAGCTCTTAAAAGTTTTATTTAATGGGGTTGAGGACAATGGCTGTTTGGATTGTAAAGGTTGCAGACCCCTGGGCTAGCAGTTTCCACCCGTTTCCTGTGTTTTAGCTCGGCTAAGCTAACCGTCTGCTAGTTAATAACAGACACATTAGAGCAGAATTAATCGGCTCATCCAGCTCAAGAAAATTGCTCATCGCTGAGGTATTTACGGTAATTTAGAGCTTATAATAGATTGATGAGTATTAGTTTAATTCTTTATTTTTTCTTCATCCTAGATTCAGAGAAACCTCCGGAAGCTCCTGGAGGAGACCTAGAAGAAGACCGTTTTCTGTTTGTCAGTCCAGACGGAAGCTCTGCTGTTAATTAGAGATGCTGTGTGAGCTCCTCGGAGCAGCAGTGAGCACATTTGGTGGCTCCGCTGCCAAAACATGGACAGCAAATACAGAAAGCTTTGCCTAGAAAGCTGTGTGCAATAATAGCCTCTTCCTGCTGTTCACTCAGGACTTTTTTATCCCCGATTTTAAACAAAGCTGTGCTGAAGCTGTATGGTAGTGTTAGTGAAGCGAGGATGGCGTATTTATCTAAGCTGTAGCTTGTTTTTTTCTTCCAAAGGTTCAAAGGTCCAATGTCAGTGTTTTAAAACACTTTTGAAGAGGTCAAGCATTTCTATTCAGATGTTTTTGCTTGTTATGCCAATAAATTATATTTATGTAAAGTTTCTAAATTCCTCATCTGGGGGTGTTTGATCAGTAGGGAAAGTCTTTTTCATGGAGTGACATCTATAAATGGAAAATAACGGTGCAGTTGTGAATAAAGGGTGCAGAGTTTGTTCAGCGAAAACATTGCAAAATAACTTATAAGATCAAATGTCTAATATGTTTATTTACTGTAAATGTTTTACTGAATTACATAACGTGAATGATTGAAAGAGTAAATTTGTAACCATGAAAGAATTGTTTCTGAATTGAGCAATTATTGAAGCTGTCATGTGACATTTGTGGTTTCAGAGACGAGTCGGTCATTTCTAAACGCTTTGGTTTACATTTAAACTACAAACTGTGCCTTTAACTCTTGCAGTGATTGTATCACAGCCTCAAAATAAACGCCTTTCTCTCTGTATCTGGTGAACTTTGCTTCAACAGTATCCTCACACACGGGGAAACACCAGGTTGGATAAGGCTGATCGCACCGTCAGGTGACACACCTGCAGCCCACGGTGAAATGAATGCAAACAGCTGTGGTGTAACATGATAACCGGATTATGCGGCTGAATGCCTGCTGGCAGTTGTGGCAGAACAACTCGCTTTTCTACAGCGTACTTCATCACAACTTCTAATGCAACCAAACAGAATGGCTGCACATGTAGGATTACTTCAAAAGTACACAAAGCTGAGGTATTTATCATGAAGAACATATACTTCTATACAACTGTATATTCTATTAGAAGTGAAAATTTCTCCCTATCTTGCACCACACACACACACACACACATACTTCCTTGTATGCAAGTACTGTATGTGTGTGTGAGTGTGCTGCATGTGCACATGGGATGGGACAGTGGGGGATGGGATTCACAATTTATTATTACATTTACTATACATATTTTATAAGACCTGCTTTTACTGTTTTTTTAAATTTCATTGTATCCTGTACGATGACAAATAAAGAAGTCATGTTTAGCAAAAATATTAATTCCTAACTAAATACTGTACTGTACATACTGTAGAAACACAAAGTCATACATATATGAAATGAAAAAAAAAAAAAAAAAAAAAACTTTATTTATCCCAGAAGGGAAATTCAACATTGCAAAAAAGCTCACTCTGTTTTTTTTTTGTTTTTTTTGTTTTTTGTTTTTAACAATATAACATTAATATGAAATAATAAAATAACAATAATAATATATATACATTACTGAATTTGACTTGTGTGACAGTGAGGGGTCCTGTCACTGTGCCTCTGAGTCTGCGGGATCGAATCCCGCCTGGGTCCTCGTTGCGTACCTTGCCACAACTGATTGGCTATGCTTTTTATGAAAAGGAAAGGCAGAGTACCACAAGTTGTACTCAAAACAGTAAGAGATAACTTTTTTCCCCCTGTATTGAATACTTTTAATATGCCAAGCACATTTTATGAACTTTAGCAATGTATTGTTTTAAAAATTTAGATTTTTTTACAGTAGTATTTTGACTCTTATTGTATTTTTATGCAGAACATTTGCTGATATGCAGAGGAAATTTGAGGACGTTTTTTTTCTTTCAAGAAAATATGTAATGTTTTCCTCTGAAATGTAAAGTTAATTAAATGAAGCAAATAATCATATATTCTAAAATACTCTTTTTAA
The DNA here is from genome assembly GCA_023101725.1 of Atherinomorus stipes. Taxonomy (NCBI): domain Eukaryota; kingdom Metazoa; phylum Chordata; class Actinopteri; order Atheriniformes; family Atherinidae; genus Atherinomorus; species Atherinomorus stipes. Next base: position 35,175 of record JALJCO010011227.1, on the reverse strand, counting down.
AAAATAGAAATATTGAAGGTATTCAGTACAAAATAGCTTTAACTTCTGAGTACTTTTACAGTGGTATAAATAGTTTTATGCAAGTGTATAATTATTGTATTTAACCCTTATAGCTCTGCCTACTTTTTGGACCTCTACAAAAAATGCATCCACCATAAAATCAGTCTATCTTTCAGGCCCTATTTAAATATTTTGGAAACACTTGAGATATTGGTAAGACTTCACAAAGGGGGCCACAGATTTTGCTTAACTACCCAGGAACCAATGAGGAACAGACATGGAACTAAATATTTGTTAATCATTACCTTCACATTCCCTTCACATCAGCTAATCATTAGTGAATGATTAACTAATGGTTAGTTAATCACTAAAACCTAATCAAGGAATAATGTTGCAATTTATTCATTTGTTTGTTTGCTCATTTATCTATTTATGGTTGTAAAATTAAGGTTAAGCAAGTAAACATTTCGAACTTTGTATACAGGCATATTTTTAGTCTCCCTCTAGTGGACACAGCCTGTAACTACAGAAGAAATTAGAAAAACTGAAACTTTGATGAAGGCAGAATTGGTTTGGATCAAGTTAACCTTTTTGTTTATTTATTTATTTATGTGTTTGTTTATTCATTCATTCATACATTCATTTATGTACAGTTGTAAAAGTACTACCACTACTAGGCTACTACCACTGCTACTCCTACTAGTTCTACTGATAATAATAATAATAATAATAATAATAATAATAATAATAATAATAATAATCATATGAATGGAAATAATAGCAAATGATTAAAAACAAACAAAAAAATTATTTGCTTAATCTTAGTTTTACAACTGTTCTTAAAGAAAGAGAAAGAAAGAAATGGATAACTAACTAACTAGCTAAATAAATAGCTTTAATAAACACTGCCTCCTTGTTTTGTCAATAGTACACAGTTTATCCTCCATCAACAAGTTTCTTTTCTTTGCTGGATGATTGATTCACAGTCAAGTTTGACAGTCTTGTGGTTACGTCCGAGTTTTCTTGGACGTGAACAGCTTTTTAGCCCTTATACATCCTGCCTGAGCGACACTTTGTTAAATATTCAGCGACGTTCTCTCATCTGCCTCATCCAGTGGTCCAGCGTTTGGGTCCAGCTCCTTGTCTCTTCATTTTTATCTACATCTACGAGCTGGATGGATTTGCTGTAGCTTGGGTCCCTCCATGCCGTTTTGTGTCTCTACTTCACTTGATTCAACAATCTCCATCTTTTATATGTTTTAATAAAAACAGACTTGAGTCAAGCTGAGACTGGTTGAGAATTGGATCACTTGGATAAAATTCTGAAAATACCATTTTGGCTGAAAACATCTGCAGTCTGTTTTCTCTCATTTTAGATTTTTTATGGTCCTCATTGGGTTTTTAACATGTTTTTGACTCAGTTTTATAAAAATGTAAATCCTTGTCTTTCTAAAACTGACACAAATTCAAAAATAGTATATATATATATATATATATATATATATATATATATATATATATATATATATATATATATATATATATATATATATGTGTGTGTGTGTGTGTGTGTGTGTGTGTATACAGTCCTCAAAATTATTCTGTCAGTGAAATAAGATGAAATTGACAAATATAATAATATATAAAAATTCTATGAAAATCATGACATTGATTTTTAAGTTTGGTTTGAAAGAAATATTGAAAACAAACACACAAAAAAATAAAACAAGTAAACAAGCATGATGGGGATCCGGAGCTAAACTTTTGTTGAGCAACACTTTGAGGCAATCACTGCAATCAGGTGTTTTCTGTAATGTTCAAAAAGACTTCTGCACCTGTTGACAGGTATTTTGGTCCACTGTTGATTAGAAAGGCGCTCTAATGTGTCTGGGACAGTTTTTTTTAATTATTATTATTTCCAAACACAATTTAAAATCAATGTTTTATTTGGCTAAATTATAATTTTGTAAATTTTTATTTATTAGTACTGATTTCAGTTTCTTGTTGTTTGAATCACTATTGTAATTTTCTTTAATTGAAGGGTGTGAATAATTTTAAGGATGACTGTATATATTGTCTGATTTCACTTTGTGTCACAAAATTATGAAATAGTCCAACAGTAAAATTACTGGGCATAAATGGTTGAAATGATCTTCCACAATACACCATTCTGTTAAATACCATAAATTTACATTTAATTGCAATGTGTCCTCATGTCTTTGTGTAATTAACAACTAGCGTACATAAACATGGGTGCCTTAGCAAAGAAAATGCAAGAAGAAAGTGAAACAAACATTCTTTCTTTTCTTTTTTGGGGGAGGGCGGGGTTAGTACTTGACATTGTCTGAAGTTTGGACTTGGGCTACTTTTACTACCGGATACTTTTTGATCTGCGTATTTACTTCCAAAATATTCATAAATGACATGAATCAACATGCTAACGCATGAAAAGACAGACGCAAACGTTCCAGGCATTAAAAACAGAGTCGCATGTGATGCATGGATGAAATCATGGATGAAATCAGTGATGTGGATGTTTACGGGCTCCTCCAGCTCTGCAGCCCGCCTCCTCCGGGTTCTGGACCAATAACTCGCGCGCCTCCACAGCTCCTCTGCCTGTCAACCCGCGTTCAGCCCATTGCATGACGTAACGCCCAGTCTGAAAGTGCAATGGCGATATTGGACAATAACAGCCATCGCGTTTGGGGACCACATCAGTATTATGTGGCTAACGTTGAAGAAATCACCTCCAGCCGGCTGCAAAACCACATATAATATCGGCACAGCGCACGAGCGTCAACCTGCGACCAGGAAAGGTGATTGCACAGCATCTGCACGCGATGACAGTTTAGACTAAAACACTGGTAAGTGCAAACTCCGGCGATTGCAACAGCATTTGCGAAAAGCTTTTCTAGTAAATGGTCTCCTTCAGGCAGCAAGCCTCAGATTTGAAAGGGGCGTGGCGGCGTGCTGGGTACCACCACTGACTAAAGGATGCTGATAGCTTAGCAACAGAGACGAGGAAGGAAAAGAAGGGAGAGAGCAGAGACAATGGATGTGCGATTTGTCAGCACCGTTACTAGGTAGGCTGAGCAGAGCGCGCGTGTGTGTGAAGAGAAAGAGAGGAGATCACCACCAGTTTGCTCCAAGTGAGGAGTAAGGAGCGCTGAATGCAGAGTGGAAATGTAAACAAAGGGTGTGAGTCTCAGCTGGCCTGTGATGCTCTGACACACACATGAACCGTTACCGCTGTTTAACATAAAAGGAGGATGAGATGTTAGACCCATCATGGAGATGCATCTAAAGGCCCACCAGTGCTGGGTTAATAACTGGAATAGAGCCAGAGCCTCTGAACTGTTACCTTTATTTATATTTAACTGCACACAGAAGATTTTTTGCTCTGGTTTTCATTGTTGGGCTCATTACTGGCCATGTGATGGTGTTACTTTGGGCTTAACAGAAAACATTAATCACAATTTTCTCACTGTTAAACAGTTTTGTTCTGCACCTGCTTCCACTATTTTTTTTAACACTTTCTCTTGTCATTTACTTGTCATTTAAACATCAGATATTCACAGTTAATCGCTTAAAGACACTTGTACTGTAGCTTATTTAATTTGTCTCAGTGAGCATATGTTTTCTAGAATACCTTTATACTGTTTGTGTTGTTTGCAGGGTTCCCTGGAAGCTACTTAGATATATGATATGACGGCACTTAAAGGAGAGGTTGTGAAATGTAAACCATTTTTACACATATATAGTCATGATTTCACATAGCAGCAGCTAATAATCTGTGGAGTGGTATTACAGGCCTTTAATGAGCAACTGGTTTCACATGTAAACAGACTGCAGGTGCTGCCATCCACACACCAGAGGGCGCTGCAGAAAAAGGTTAGCAAAGCAATAAAGGAGAAAAAAACACAATAGCCCTTTTTTTTTTTTTTTTTTTTTTTTTCTTTTTTTTTTTTTTCTCCTCTCTTTTTTTTTTTTTTTTCTTGTTTTTTTCTTTTTTTTTTCTTCCTTTTTTTCCCTTCTTCCTTTCCTTCTTCTTTTTTTTTTTTTTTTTTTTTCTCTTTTTTTTTTTCTCTTTTTTTCCTCTTCTCCTTTTCTTTCCCTTTTCCCTTTCCATTTTTTTTTTTTCTTCTTCCTCTATTTCTTCTTTTCCCCCCTCCTCTCTTTTTTATTCTTTCCCCTTCCTCTTTTTCCCTTCTTCCTTTTCCTTTCTTCTTTTTTTTTTTTCTTTCTTTTCTCTTTTTTTTTTTCATTAGTTAAGCCACTTTATGTGCTGGCAGACAAAGACTTTGAATAAAAACAGTTGCTTCAATATTTTATTCTGTTAAAGTTGTACTTCCATGGTCATTTCATTAATTTTTTTTTTTTTTTTTTTTTTTTTTTTTTTTTTTTTTTTTTTTTTTTTTTTTTTTTTTTTTTTTTTTTTTTTTTTTTTTTTTTTTTTTTTTTTTTTTTTTTTTTTTTTTTTTTTTTTTTTTTTTTTTTTTTTTTTTTTTTTTTTTTTTTTTTTTTTTTTTTTTTTTTTTTTTTTTTTTTTTTTTTTTTTTTTTTTTTTTTTTTTTTTTTTTTTTTTTTTTTTTTTTTTTTTTTTTTTTTTTTTTTTTTTCTTCCTCCCCTCCCCCTCTCCCCCCCCCGCCCCCCCCCCCCCCCCCCCCCCCCCCCCCCCCCCCCCCCCCCCCCCCCCCCCCCCCCCCCCCCCCCCCCCCCCCCCCCCCCCCCCCCCCCCCCCCCCCCCCCCCCCCCCCCCCCCCCCCCCCCCCCCCCCCCCCCCCCCCCCCCCCCCCCCCCCCCCCCCCCCCCCCCCCCCCCCCCCCCCCCCCCCCCCCCCCCTATTTCTGTGTTCTCCATTATTATTGAATGCATTCTGCATCGTTTCTGTTTAAAAAAACCTTCTGGTATCTTTGTATCCAGCTGTATTTGTATACTAGAAGAGAGGCTTGTGGTCCAACGGCAGCTTTTCCGGGTCCTTCTCATGAATTTCCGCCCTCCGCTCTTATTTCGTTACAGACGGGAAATAGAGCCGACAAACAAGTTTGTTCCGCCATGCTAACAAACAGTTAGCTAATTAGCTTCTCAACTCCGAAGCTACAGTCGTGCTGTCTTCACTTCTAGTGTGTAGTGGAGGGTTACCTGCCTTCCAATGGACAGATAGAAACCCCACGTGGGATACGCTATTTGCAATGTGACGTAGAAGTGCGAGGCTGTTCCCGATTCGCTCTTTTCTTCGTATTGTTTCTCTGATGAGAAAGCACAGCCGACTGGGGGGAACGCAACGCTAGCAAGTCAGCATGTGTAAGTAAACAAGGGGAAACCTCCGTATTTCAGAAGGAGCAAGTTAAACGGGTTTTCAGTGGAAGGAGGCCTTTAAAAGCTTCAACCATTTCTTTATTACATTTTTTTTAAGTTAAGTAAATCGAAGAAACAATGGAAAATGTCAGTAATTAACTTTCAAAGCACAAATTGGTGCTTTTAAATTGTGAAAAATTCAAAGATGTCACCGAAAAGCTGGCAAAAAAGAGAAAATTTGCCTATGAGGTATAATATATTTTTATCAAAATCAATTTAGTATTGACTTTAGTTTCTGTTTTTTCTGTCGCAATCATACTACCAGCTGGTTTGTGGATGAACTGGGGAAAAAGTGACGTATCCGTTCAGGGTTTTACTTTAGCTCCAGGTCTCTGCAGCCAGTCGGATCCATCAAGGTCGTACCGTTACGTCTCCAGATCGTGACTTTTCGCGTTTTTCCCAGGTGTGACGTGTGAACCGACACCATGGCCTCACAGGAACCTTCCCCCCCTTCGTCCATGGAGAGCAATAAACCCGGCTTCCCAAAGAAGATCCTGGGCAACAAGCTGGAGGACAAGCACCTGTGCAACTGCTGCCACAACATACTCAGACGGCCGTTCCAGGCCCAGTGTGGGCATCGCTTCTGTTCCTACTGCTTCAACAGGACTGTGAGGTGAGGATGCCATTGGTCAAAAGTCAAACTCTGGGATTTATTGGGAAGTTGTCGAGTCATTTTACTGGATAAAATCAGCCTCACTATGGTGTAGAAATTCAGTGAATTTCAAACACTTAGAAAGGTTGAATGTCGGATCATTTCCAGTCACACAAGGCTGCAACAGAGCTTAAAAAGTCCCACCAACTTGGCACCAAAAAGCAGACTGATTGGGTAAATAAAGAGACATCTTTCTCTCAGGAGGTGGTGGAGGCCAAAGCAGAGTAGGACTGCACTGGCAGAAAGACATTTTTCAGTTATTGTTCTCTGTTTCCTGGATGTGTAAAGAAAAAACTGTTTGCAACAAAGACTTTCAAGGTATCAATCCAGGGTTGAAACATTTTTGAGTGACCCACTTCTTATTCACTTCTTTATATTTTGCACCTGTTTGCAACAAGCCTGCTTGACTCTGAAGGGAAACCTGAAAAACACAAATATGGACTGATTTTAGTGGATTGAAAACTGATTCTTGGGTTTGAACTCTTTAAATTTGGCTTGGTTGACGTTTGTTTTGGCAACTTTAAAATATGTCAGTGTGTTTTCGTCTTGTTTCTGCTGCCCCCAAGTGGCAAAAAGTGGTAACTGCATATTTATTTAAAAGTGAAGCGTTTGTAGCGGATCAGTAAGTGTCGTTTCTATGCAGATGAGTAATTTAAAGTGCTGATGACACCTTTTTGACATTTTTTGTCATGTTTTATCAACCAAAAACGTTCTTCACGATGAACTATGTAACAGAAACAAGCGTGCCTGCATAAATGAGTTATTAGGAAACATTGCTGCATTTAAGCACATCTGACCAGACTGTGGCGCTGTTCGCAGAAACCGGATGTGATTTTTGTCAGAGAACGTTCGCAGCTCATTTAACATTGAAGTCAATGGCTTCATTGTGGTTTTTAAGTTCCTTTTCCAGTTTTACAGATGAACAGTAACGACTCTGCCTTCAAATGCACTGCCTGATTGTATGAACTGATTTTAGTGGATTTTAAGCTAATTCTCATGTTTTAACTCATCAAATTTGGCTTAGTTTGAGTTGACGTTTGTCATGGCAATTTTAAAATATGTCAGTGTGTTTACGTCTCGTCTCTGCTGCCCCCAAGTGGTAAAAAGTGGTAACTGCATATTAATTTAAAAGTGACGTGTTGGTTTCTATGCAGATGATTTATATCATTTGAGTTAGTAACATTTAACACAGGGAATCATATAATTTGAGATATTATTGGTTTCATCCACCACCTTTTGCAAGATATTACTTCTTTTCAACTATTACTGTAAAACATTTACAGTTATCATATATGAATTTATTTAGAGATTAATTAAGTAACTTTGTAGTTTCCAGGATGCATTCATTCATTCATTTTTTATACCGCTTGTCCAATTCAGCGCTGCTGGGGTGTTATGATTACTTTTTACACATTTCCATAAGAGAAAAGGCTGAATTCACAATAGTAATTCAAATAACAAAAAAATAATAATAAATAAAAACTTACTAAATTATGATTTAGTAAAATAAAATGTTGATTTTGAATTGTGGATTTTTTTTTTAAACAAAACAAAACTGTCCCAGACAAATCAGAGCATCTTGCTCATGAACAGTGGACCAAAATACCTGTCGACAGGTGCAGAAGTCTGATTGCAGTGATTGCCTTACAGTGTTGCCCCATCATGCTTGTTTACTTGTTTTATTTTTTGTTTTTTTGTTTTAAATATTTCTGTTGAACCAAAATCAATGTCATGATTTTCATGATTTTTTTTATGTATTGTTACTTTTGTCAATTTCAACTTATTTCACTGATAGCTGATTTTTTTCCTTTTTTAATAGAAGTGTGTCTAATATTTCAGACCGTACTGTATACTTTGTGTGAATCTATACCTATTAAGTGAAGCAAAACAATTTTTCTTGCTGTAAAATATACAAAACAGTGTAAAGTGAAGTTCCTTATTCAGGGATGGGCTCTTACATACACTAATGTGTCATAATTTCTTTCTTTCTCTGAGATTTGATGCGTGGATAATTTCACTGAGCAGTTTATCAACATATGCTGTTGTTTTTTTTACAGTAATGGACCCCAGAAATGCAACGCTTGTATAAAAGAGGATATCTTCGAGGACCCCACGTCGATTTTGAAACAAGGATGTGTGAGTATGATGTGCGCTCATATCCAGTTATGCAATAAACTTTTACTTGAATCTTTTTGAGAATTATTGACAAGACAAAATCAATATTTAAAGCTGACTTTCAGCCATACTAGCTTACTGATCGAAGAAATGTCTAAGAAATAATGGAACAATAGAACATATCTAAACTAATACATAACTTTTTATTTTTTAATTTTAATTTTATTTTTTAATTTTTATTTAATTTGATATCACCATTACATTTTCAAAAAGTCTGAGGCGACTCCCTCTGCTCATCATTCCCTCAGTTTTATTGTATTTTGCTTTTTGTGATGCAACATCATTAGTGTGATAATAAGCACAGCCATCAGTTCGAGGTGCAAATCACTAGTTTTGATCATGATACAATATAATATATGGATACAGTGGATAGGCGATTCGATGTCTGCTGATATCTCAAATTCAGTCACAACACAATTTTGATTCGATTCGATTTAAGATCCACCGATCGATATAAAATGATATTACAAGTCATGAACAAGGTTATTTTTTTCTTAACATAACTGTAAGCTTTGCAGTACAGCCTCCTTGTGTCACATCTATTCACTGCACAACTATAAGCATGTATTTAATTGTGAAAATGTTGTGTCAGAGGACCTTCAAAATAAAGCCATTTTCAAAATAAAAGTGGGTTTGATATCGATTTTTGGTGCATATTCTGTTTTTGGATTTATTTACAATCAATAATATAGATGGATGTATTGCTACACCCCTACAATCAGAACAAAACACTCAAGCGTGGTAGAAGGTGGACTGTTTATTTAAACATGGCTTCAGGTCTACGATAAGTAATTTAGAGGAGTGACGGGCAGATCGGATACCAACGTTTGTATTGATATCGAACGATATCAATACTTCAATGTAATGCTTGAAAACCATCAGATTTTCATAAATATGGAGGATAAAGTGTTTTTTTTTATTCAATTCACTGCCATAACAAGGTCTCCCATATTCCCTGAATCGGCTTCTCTCACTAAGATAAAGCCAAATTTGGACTTTAAAATGGCACCAGTGATGATTTTGTTTCTGTTCACCTAAGTTTAAAAAAATAAACGTGAGGCTTTAATTTATCACAAACTTCATAAATAAGGAGGATATATGGTCTTTGGTGGATTTGTTAGTGACAAGGCATCTACATGCCAAAAATTAGCTTCTCTCGCTGTGATAACGCCAAATTCGAATTTTTATGGTTTGGATAATAATTTGGTTGTTTATCAACAAATTTAGGAAAAAATAGTGTATCAATTCCACAGTACAATCTCTGCATAAATCTGGTATTTTTGCAGCCCTATTAAAAAGTATCGATATCGGTATCGGTATACTAGCCCTTTATTTACTTGGTATCAGATTGATAGCAAATCTGCCAGTATCGCACACCTCTAAGATCATTGCATTTTATTTTCATGTATAATTTCTTGTTGTTTTTAGGCTTTTCCTGACAATGCAGTTAGAAGGGAGGTGGAAAGCCTGTCTGCTGTTTGTATAAATGAAAGCTGTACGTGGACAGGCTCTATTAAAGACTATGAGGTGAGCTGATTTACTTCCACTTGCTCTTCTTTATTTGTTTTCTTCATTAGTGAAACATATTTCCTTTTCCGAGGTTTCCAGATGTGTCCAGCATGTATTGTTTTCCTATATTGTGCTTGCTCTGCTCAGCTTTGCTGTGTGTATACAGCACCTGAGGTTTGAAAACAGCTTTGATGACCTCTTAGTAACAAGATCAGTTCCCGGAACTCTTGAAGTCGTTCCCATGTTGGCACCAAAATGATCCCACATCATCTCAGCAGGGTTAAATCACTCTTCAGCATTAAATGCGTCACTCTGCTCTTTGGTAAAACAGCCCTTACAGAGCTCGGAGACATGCAAGATTCACTGTCCAGTTGAAGAACTAATAACGTTTTACACTTTTTGTTAAATGCAAAAATCAATTGGAAGTAACTTCATGGTTTGTCTGCTGTAGCAAATTAATCCAGTAACTCAAAAATGGAAATAACTCCACAATTTGTGTTTGTGTCGAGTCTGGCCTTTATCGTCATGAACAAAGTGGTATTTTCCAGCCAGTTTCTGTAGTTTGTTGCTGATTAAAGGAATAGTCCACCCACAGAATGATGTATGTTCATTTTCGACTCACCCTCATGCTGAGCAAGACTCTGGAGCGCTTTTTAATATCTCAAATGCAGCCAGAGATCGGGGGGGGCTTTTTCGTAATCCGCTGATGGTCACATAATGGAGTTTACCAGCGCTCAACAGAAAAAGGTCCATAAAAGTCCGCAAAAACTTGGCAATATTCCTCCATACTGCTCGTCCAATGTAGTCCAAGTGTCCTGAGTGGGTAGCGTCCAGAATTTACTCCATACGACATCATTTAGTATATTTTTATATCCTAAACAGTAGCACTTCCCCGATGTACTCCCCTGTGAGTTCAAGACACAACGGGGGCTGCGGTAGACGAGATCGCACATTTGTTCTTTCTTTCTTTCTTTAAAATTAACAGCCAACCCCTCTTGTGTTTTCCGGTGCTCGTTCCGGCGAATTTCTTCTTCTACGCTTGCATTATTGGCAGAGTAGGCGCTGAGCGCCGCGGCTTCTGTATTGCCATGAACTCGCATCAGCGTGCATCACGGAAGTAAAATGTTAGGGATGCAGGATATAATCGGCCCCCTATCGGTATCATCCTATATCGACATCGGCCACCCCACTAATATTAAACCCATATCTAAACGATCAACCCGCTGTTTCTAAAGTCTAAAAACAAAAACTTCTTCAAAAACTTCTTTTTTACAGACTTTAAAACTTCTAAAACTAGCGGTGGGAAAAAATATCAATACACTGAAATATCGCGACATTTTCATATGCTGATATCATATTGACATTGAAATCCGCGGTATTGATCTATTTTACAAATGAAATCTTGCGAGAATTCACGAAATTTTGTGAGAGTTTGTAACAGAACAATGAAATGTCTCAAGATTTTGAAAGTAAAATTGATCAATTCCGCATTTTTAGATATCGATTTTGATATCAACATATGAAAATATTGCGATATTGTGTCAATATTTTTTCCCACCCCTATTTTTCAAAGTGTCGGAAACGTATAACAAAACTGCTATTTGCAATGACTACTTATTTTTGTCAGCTTTAATATGGGTATCGACATCTGTTATCGGCCACATGAGTTTTAAGATATCGGCATATTGGATATCGGCCAAAATTCCAATATCATGCCTCCCTATAAGAGGTAGTACTGTTTAAGCTATTAAAATATACTAAGTGATGTCGTATGGAGTAAATTCTGGACGCTACCCACAAAGGACACTTGGATTACATTGGACGAGCAAGTATGGAGGAATACTGCCAAGTTTTTGTGGACTTTTATGGACCTTTTGTGTTGAGCGCTGGTGAACTCCATTATATGACAGTCGGTTGACAATGGAAACCCCTCGGATCTCCAGCTGCATTTGAGATATTAAAAAAGTGCTCCAGAGTCTTGCTGAGCATGAGGGTGAGTAGAAAATGAAGGCACATCGTTCTGTGGGTGAACTATTTCTTTGAACCTCCAAAAAACAAAACAGAAAGTTACTTCCAGAAACGAAAAGTTTACTTTCTGGAAAAGTCTGGGACAAATCCTGAGCTAATTTAACCCTACATGTGCCTGAGCGAACTGGAACATACGTTCAGTAAGACACTGAAAGGTTTCCTCATCTATTTAAAGCAATACGAGATGTTGAGCTGTGCGTTTTAGCACCTGGATTGTTTATGCCCTCACCTCCATGAACAGTTTGGGGTATTCATCATGCATTTAAGAGCAACTTTACTTATTGTTTATTGTGACCAGTATGTACTCAAGATTTACAAGCATTAGAACAGCAAATGTGTGCAACCAGGAGTGCCGTATTGCATGCATGGGTTAGTCTGAGATGAGGCAAACAAGACAAATAATCCTTCAGCCAGACAAAGGAAAGCATAATAAACACACAGAAAGAGCAAAGCGTGACAGACACCTCAAAGTTCACTGAGGAGACAAAGGAGATGCTCATTTCCTTGAAAGTTATTTTATGTTAAACTCTGTAAGTCTGATTTCTGTGCAGATTTAAAATATTATGAAGCATTTTATCTCCTCGTGTCACCAGTGATGTAAATATAGAAAACTGAACATGTGAGCACACATTCTGTGTCTTTGTGGGGAAACGATGCATGCAGGCTTTTTATTTCTGGATGCGTCCCTCTGGATTCTGTTGGGGCCACATCATCTGCTGCAGGACGTCTTGTTCTTGCAGCTGAACATAGTTCTTCATGACTCAGGCGGTTTGGACTCATGGCTCCTCTGCAGGATCATTTAGAATCTAAACATCTAAAGCTTTTTAAGTGTGTGCACATTTCTAAACTCTACATATACGGTTCGGACGGTTGCCATTCTGCCACTTCATCTCATCATAAACTCCTCCTTCTACAGCTGAACCACGAGGGGAAGTGTGAGTTCATGATCATCCCCTGCCCCTCCTGCAAAGAACGAATCCGCTTCAATGAACAGGAGCGCCATAATGAGCGAGAGTGCCCGGAGAGGACGCTCAACTGCAAATACTGCAAGGAGCCGTTTCACTTCAAAAACATCAAGGTTAGGAATGATTTATTTAGACCGGAGGCGCTCGGCTCGTCTGGGCTTGTGCAGCAGATTACAGCAGCTGTTTGTGTGGCATTAAAAGATGCACCGTCACTTCTTTCAGGCACATGATGAGATCTGCCCCAAGTACCCGATGATCTGTGAAGGCTGTGCCAAGAAGAAAATACCCAGAGAAAAGGTAAAATCTGTAAACAGATGAGCTGGAAGAATCTGCAGAAAGATGCATCATCCTGTAGTTTTAGTGTTCATGTCCAGCTTGTCCCATAACGGAGGCTGAGTTTCAGCTGGAACTCTAAACCTATAGAAAGGTGTTAAACATTAAACAGTTTCATTAAAAATCTATTTATTTATCTTTCCTTTTTCTCCCCAGTATGTGGACCATATTAAATTTTGCAGCAAATTCCGAACTCCCTGTCGATTTCACGTCGTGGGATGCGACATGTCCGTAAGTAATCCAACGTACCTGATCATGTCACCATCAAACACCTTTGTTTAATGTAACGTAATGGCTAGATTGGCACATTATCAAATACAGTCTGAGCAGCTGTCACATTCAATTTTCGACCAATCAGAGCAGAATGGGCCTTTTTAAGAAGAACCCTTTGAGCCCTGTTCCTTTTTGTTTTTTTATAAATCTATTTGAATACTTGAGGATTCATAGTAAACACTTGTGATCAGGGATGGGTACTGAATTCGGTACTTTGATCGCCACCTACTGAATTCCGTTGGTACTACCGAGTACTGATTCACGTAAAATGAAATGTTACCATGTTTCGGTACCTAAATGCATCTTTTTTACTGTGAGGGAGTGGAAGAGTTGGTGATTTCTATGCCGGGCGTGCTCAGTCAGAACAAAGAGGTGATTGAAGCTTTTCTGGCTCCACTTCTCTAAAACATCAAGCTCGCTGCAATGTTTGCAAAATGCAAGACAAGCAGCGGGAATACGTCTTATCTGAGGACAATATTCTTCTCAAAGCTCCGTTCCCGACGCGTCATCTGCAGCCAAGTTAGTAAGCTGGACTTGGTCATTGCATGCAGGAGGCTCACGGCCTCCATCCTACCTCTGCGCAAACTGCTGCGAAATCATCAGTTTACTGTGGGAGAACATTTTTCTCATTGAGTTATTCTATCATTAAGTTTGTCCTCTGTGTACCAGGCCACAGTTAAAAAGCATTCATTTATATCACTAAAATATAATTTTGTGAATTTTCATTCATCATTAGTTTCTTTAGTTTGTGGTTATTTGAATTACTGTTGTGAATTTAACCTTTTCTTGAATTAGAGCATATGAATAATTTTGACGACTGTATACAGGACAGGTATTTACTTTGTGGTGCTGATCAGAGTAACTGTGGGGGCAGTCCTGCATAAGATATAACATTTGACACCCTTGGTTACAGTTCTTCCTGATGCCTCCTTTTTTGTAGGTGGAAAAGGAGAAGATTCACGACCACGAGCGCGCCTTTTCTTACGAGCACCTCAACCTGCTGCTGCACTACATCATGGGTATGAAAGTGAGCATGGAGGGTCTGCAGCCCCAGGGACTGGAAACAGCCGGACACAAACTGATAGAACTCCAACAATCCCTCAGGGAACTCGAGGCCAGAGTCTCCCTGCTCAGCACCACCTCCTCTGGGCCTCCCGTGCAGGGAGCCGCTGCCTCCTCCTCATCCTCCAGCTCCGGTCCCCCCGGTCCACCCGCTTCAGCTCCTCTCCCCCCTCCTCCAACTCTTCCTCCTACTCTCTCTGTGTCTACCTCCTTCACACCCCTGCCCAGCTCGGTGGGCGCGGCGTTGGAGCTCCAGCTCCACAGCGAGAAGACCAAGGTGGCCGAGCTGGGCCGCAGGTGCACTGAACTGGAGGTTAAAGCCGGCACGTTTGAAAATGTGGTGTGTGTCCTGAACAGAGAAGTGGAGAGGTTTGCCACCACCATGGAGGCCAGCAACCGGCAGCATAAACTGGACCAGGATAAGATCGAGGCTCTGAGTAATAAGGTACAGACCGGAGAGATCACATTAACATGCTTCCTGTATCATTTAGTAGTTTCTGAGGTTAGAGCATGATCACGCCCCAGATGCAAATAAAGACAATAGAAGAAGAGACAAAAACTGCTAATATTAAAAGCACTATAGCTGATTTTATTTTAATCTCTCTAAGAAAAATGTTTTGTATAGGTATGTTTGATATTGTTTTTTTTTTTTACCGATATCTGATATTGTCCAATTGTTAAAGGAATAGTACACCCACAGAATGATGTGCCTTCATTTTCTACTCCATTATATGAAAGTTGGGGGAAAATGAAAACGTCTCTGATCTCCATCTGCATTTGAGATATTAAAAAAGTGCTCCAGAGTCTTGCTCAGCATGAGGGTGAGTAGAAAATGAAGGCACATCATTCTGTGGGTGTACTATTCCTTTAATTTCCAATATCAACTGATACCGATATATGCAGACAACTGTAAAGCTGTATCTTTCATATTTTGAGAAATACAACTATATTCTGCTCCGAGAGCAAAGATCCCAAAATAGCCTTAACTTAGCCAGATGAGTTCATTTTGGACATCTGGCTGCCATATATCAGATACTAGCAGGTATCAGCCAACATGTGGCTAATTATAATGTTTCTGACAACTTGGTAACTTAACCAACAACTTAAAACCGGACATATTATAAGCAGCTTCAAAGCAAGTCAGTCTGTAGCAGCAGCAGCTGGTCTGCAGTCACATGACTCTGAAAGGAATGCTGGGAAATGAAGTTCTTCCACAATAACAGGGACTTTTATACATTCTGGAGTGCTGCTAATGGAACAAGATTTCACGAGATTTCGTTATGGAACAATAAAATCTTGCGAAATATGGGTCCAAAAATATGATACCACCATTTTCCAATATGATATTTTAATGCTAATATTGTCCGATAATATCGGACATCCCAAGTTTTGTAAATGGTATATTATTTGGTAAAAGAGGTAATTTTATCAAATTAAATTACTCATTGATTGAGCATTATGCTCGAGTCCAGGCCTTTTAGTTTAGCTTTACTTTAAAGGTAGAGTCTGAAGCCCCCCCACCGTTTCTGTTTGCAAACAGCAGTATTCAAATTTAGCGCCCCTCCCTCTCAGGCTAATGGCCGCCTCGTTCTTCAGCCTATTCAGCTTCAAGCCTCTCCTTCAGAGCTCAGAAGCGGGTAAAAGCCAAACTAATATTAACTCTGGTTTTCCAACTTGCATTATCTAAAGCTCTTACCTTTTCTTCGGTGCATCCACTGTTCTTTCTTTCTTTCTTTCTTTCTTTCTTTCTTTCTTTCTTTCTTTCTTTCTTTCTTTCTTTCTTTCTTTCCTTCTTTCTTTCCTTCTTTCTTTCTTTCTTTCTTTCTTTCTTTTTTTTTTCCTTCAAGAGTTCGAGTGACTGCCGTCTGCCCGAATCATGAGCTTATTCCCACACAGCGTCATGTCCTTAGTTCTGTCATTGGCTGGTGATATAAACAGAAATTTCCACCGAGGAACATCCCGACCAGACCATAACAAAGCGAAAGACTAAATTACAGGCAGGGGGAGAGGAAGTTGCATCCAAACTCACCACGGCACGCGAGTAAAGGCCCAAAGGCGCGGGTTGAGACGGATATCACTTGCTCAAGTCTAACGTTTATTTTCAGGGGGGAAACTCCGGACTCTACCTTTAACTTTGCCGTGGCGGTTTCTCTCAGCCAATGGGGTTCATTCTATAGAACCCCCAGTTTCCAGTCAGCGACCGAGAGCGTTTCCTAACGAGGGGTGTTCTCTCCTAGCGCATGAACGTTTAGTGCTGTCCAAAACATATCACAAGCACTTAGGAGCTTTTGTAGTGCTGCTTTACACACCTCACACTTAAATCTTACAACTGTCTTGATGGAGTTGCACAGAATTTACTTGGAGATTACCTGATTTAGCCGATCCAGATGATTAGTAACTTTTGGTGTGGTTTATGGAAGTGGGCATAGCACCTTTTACCATGAATATTCCAGCGGAAAAACCTCTACTCATCAACAGTCTAGCAGTTTATGTGTGGTATGTGTTCAACCCAAGGTTATTAAAGTTAACTAAAACTAACAAAAATATGAAATAAAAATAAAAATGACATTTAAAACAAAAAGATAACTAACTGAAACTATATTGTGTCTTTAAAAATCTAACTAAAATGAACTAAAATGATTGCAAAAACCTCCTTAGTTTTAGTCTTTGTGAATTTGTGTAATACATAAACCTTTTGGGTTGATATGAAATCTATTTCTATTTTATCTATTTACTTTGCTTTATTGGTTTTACTCTGATTGTCTTTCTGATTATTTTGAATGTCACACCAGACAAATACGTATAATTTGTTAAAAAATAACCCCAAAAACTAAAATTAAAACTGAAACTAATAAAAACTAAACTAAAACTAAGCATTTTACAAAAAAATTAAAAACTACTAAAAACTAGCAAAGCTGCTAAAAAATTAACTCAAACTAACTGAGTTGAAATCAAAAAGTCAAAACTAAATAAAAACTGAAACTAATTAAACTGTTGTAACCTTGGTTCAAACATTCACTCAACCAAACTTTTAGTTGCTTCTGCCTTTGGCTGTAATTCTGTTACTTTTGTCAAATATCAAACAGGCCGAGTGTGTGTTTGTTTTCCAGGTACGGCAGCTGGAGAGGACCGTGGGTTTGAAAGACCTGACAGTGGCTGAGATGGAGGGGTCGACTGAGGGAAATGTCCGCCACCACCTTTGATGGAGTCTTCATCTGGAGGATCTCAGATTTTGCCAAAAAACGACAGGATGCCATCGCAGGTCGGGCTCCTGCCATGTTCTCACCAGGTAACGTTACCGAGCGTCTTTGCAGGTTTTAAACTCTGGTCCAAAATATCCGGAAGTATGATTCACATCAGTTACTGGGTCCTAGAACTGCATGTCACCCTGTATTTTATCATGACAGCCCCCAAGTTAAGAGCTGAAATCTGCCCACAATGAGTTACTGTATGAACCTGGACACCAGAAATTGTTCAGAAGTTTTAAACAAACACATTTTTTGCAGCTGACCTCCCCCCTCCTTTATTTTCCAGCCTTCTACACCAGCAAGTACGGCTATAAGATGTGTCTGCGGATCTATCTGAATGGAGATGGGACGGGGCGTGGCAGCCACCTGTCCCTGTTCTTTGTGGTGATGAGAGGACTGAGTGATGCTCTGCTCAAATGGCCTTTCAACCAGAAGGTAAATGACATAAAGAGGCTTGTTTATGAAGGCTTTTGCTTTTCAGTGCTGAACAATTGTCCTGTTGGGTTTGTCCTCATTGCACAGATCATATTATTTGCATCACTGTTAACTCCTCATGAAAGATAACAATGTAAGACATTTTTTATTATATTACACTGCTAATTTCTTGTCAAAATATCTCATCACACTCAAAATAATGCAAAATTATCTAAAGAGAAACATTGCAGTGAGATAAAGGAACTAGTTCTAAGGCAATGCAACTTATTTCCTTATCTTATCAAGAAAATTTAGCTTGTTTTATTGCCAGAATTTTTTTGCTAATTACAACCAAAAGAAAAAATCTCGGCCACTCTTAAAATAGTTTTTTTTTTTTTTTTTTTTTTTTTTGCTTTTGATAAACAAAAATATTCTGCCAATGGAACAAGCAAATTTTCTTGATAAGATTTCTTAATATAAGATGCATTGCTTTAAAGCGGAAGTTAGTTTTTTCCAGCCTGGACTTTTTTTTAAGCATGAAATACGTTCATTTACTCACCCAGACAGTTTTGGTGTAACTTGAATTCCTTCAGGGGATATTTAGATCCACATTAGATCAACGGATGTCCAATATAATGAAAGTGATGCTGGCAATCTCGCACAGCCTCTAAATAAGGCATTATCTGCCACAAACTCCTTACAAACTCCACAAACTTACTGTGGCAGCTTTGATGGGTAAATGAACGTAGTTCATGCTAGAAAATAGGTCCAAGTCGAAAAACAACCGAACATCCCCTTTAAAATAAATTCCTGTATCTCAGTGAAATGTTTCTCTGTAAGTAATTTTGTCTTATTTTGAGTGTGATTAGATATTTTGACTAGAAATTAGAAAATACTTGGTAAGATTTGAGTTACTGCAGTGTACATGTTTAGCTTCATTTTTCTTTTTTTTGCAATGAAATTTCTTGTCTTTTCTTGTTTTCTCATTATTACGTTATTCAGCTGAAATGTATGGCAATTTGCTGTAAACAAACATTATGCAAAATGTTGCACCACTTATGAACTAAGAAAAGAAATCTAGCCGACTATTAAAGTTCTCAGTTAGACTGAACTAACATTACCTACTAATTGGTAATGTTGCATTAAGTAACAAATAAGAACTCAAAATTTTTAACTTCTGACTAGAAAAAAGAATAAAATCAAGGAAAACAGGTACCAGAAAACAGATTTCTTTTTGTGGTTCTGTGTACAGGTAGACTTAAATTTCGACTGTACAAGTTACGCAAATTATAAATCTGCTGTTGAGAATTCGATGTAACAGCAACACTACGAAGGTTTCCAACGTTTAAAACTCTGCATTTCGAACTTATTTTAGTGACCGGACACGTCATTCTGCACATTACTGGAGCAGTTATTGCCCTGGATGGAGAAGCTGCTATTCACAGCTTTTATTTCCAACCTGGGGGTATCACATGACAGCCAGGGGCGCCCATATCAATATTCTATTAATAACGCACAGATAATAATATTGTGATGGAATCAAAACATTATTGATTATAATTTATGATATTTAATTTAATTTAAGAGAAGAAAACAAAACAAAACGAAAAATTAAATTTAATTAAATTTAATTGAATTAAAGAAGAATTAATTGAAGCATTCTATTTATTTTCCAATTGATATTGTAATAATACTGTTATCATGCCTACTTTTGGCCATCGTAGTGAAATCAGAATCCTACAGATTTATTTTGTCCACAAACTGAGCTTTTTGAAACTGGATGGCCCAAACACGGTGACAGGGTTGTGTTTATTTTAAGTTTTTTTACTTGATAGGGACCTTATACACCCAAATATATACAGAATAAAACAAAAAGTGATACATTTTCATAATATTCCTCCATTTAATACGCTGATAGAAGATGTGTTGCTGTGGAGATAAAAACAATCCAGCAAGTCCAAGTTTCAGATGCCTTTATATTGAACGTATGCTGCTTGCATGTGTGTGATTTCCACATATAGTCCATATCCTGTTCTACCACCGCTCCCTCTGCTTTGATGAAAATCAGATAAAAATACGGAGCCAACCGTGTAAACGTGATCTCTCCCTGCTTTTACCTCCAGGTGACTTTGATGCTGCTGGACCAGAGCAACAGGGAGCACATCATTGATGCCTTTCGACCTGATGTCACTTCCTCCTCCTTCCAGAGACCCGTGAGTGAGATGAACATCGCCAGCGGCTGCCCGCTCTTCTGCCCCCTCTCCAAGCTCGACGCCAAGAACTCTTACATCCGCGACGATACCATCTTCATCAAAGCCATCGTGGACCTCACCGGCCTCTAGATGGCTCCACGGGGTGTTGCATCTGGCAACCAGGCAGCTCTTTGACCATCAAACCATTAGGGCTCTTCTTGGGCATCTTACTGTCCCCTGCGGTTGCTGGGAGACGAACATGCTTGCGACTGTGTGCTGTATGTGGCTGCTCAGTCCAGACGGCGCTGGCATTGTCATCCCCGGCGGTCTCCGTGTGAGAACCGCCGTCATTGCTGTACATTTTGAGTGCAAAACTTCCTTTCTTTTGACATCGCGCCCCCCCCCAGCTGGGGTCACAAACAGTTCTGCACATTCGTTTTCAGCGAAAGGACACTGAGGCGAGCAGCAGTGCAGCGTGGTCAGTGCAGAGTGGAGCTGCAGGCGGCGGGGAGACATTTACTTTTCGTCTCCTGCTTGTGAAGCACAGGGATTGTGTTAGAACAGGATTGTAGATTCCAGATAGCTTGTGTGATTCTTCTGATAAAGCTGGCTTGTAATAGAGGTAGAGCTTGACGCCGTTTTCGCTTCTTCTTGAAGATCGTGGATGTTGTGAGCTTCCAGTGTCGAGTGAATTTGCATAGACAAACGTGGAGTTATGTTATGAATAAGATTTCAGCCTTTTATTTTTCATTTCTGCCCTTCTTTCGTAGCAAACTGCATGCCGCCGGCGTTTTAAATCCACTCCTTATTTCAGCTGAGGGTTTCTTGTTAAAACTTGTTAGCGAGTTAGCCATCCGTGATGGTGGACATTGCCTGCATGTCTTTGGAACCAGGCATTTTACATGTAGAGTGTTGCGTCTTTGTTCCTCTTAGGGGTCGGTGGTTCTGATCGGTGGTTTGGTACATCTGTGGAAGATACAGCGGAGTTACCAAGGAGGCAGGGCAGCTTGCCAGTCGAGCCCGAGGCATAAAACTTGCATGTGTTTTTGTCTCTGACAAACATGGACAGCTGGAGTTTTCCCGCAGGATTTGCTCACTAGCTCACATCTCAGCACATCGTACCGTGCCCCACCACAGACTGAGGTTAACACAGATTCCACGAAGTGAAGGAAATGTTTTTTCTGTCCATACGGTTTCCAGTGCATATGTGTTTCTGCTGCTCTAAGATAGAATACTGATATAAATATATATAAACTAATATGTCGGTGCAAAATAATGTGTGTGGAGGTAGAGAGGCAGGAAATACCAGATTGTAACATATTGTCGGAGGTTTTAAGCCATTGCTGCTGATATTTATTGCAGATTGATGTTTAGTGCAGCCCCAGTCGAATCTTTATTGTGCTCTCTCTCTAATTCCCAATGACACGCTCAACATTATAAATGGTTAAACTGTCATTTTTCTATGCGTCCGCCAGAGATTGCTGTTACTTAGCATGCATGCTGAGGTTTTAAGGTTCATGCTGGCCTGTTTGGAAACCAGTCTCGACCTGTATTGAAACCTCTCTGTGCATGGGAGGCTTCAATTCATATTCACTATGGAGTTTCACACCGGTTTACCTTGTGAGCCGAGTGGGGAAAGCATTTATTTGTATTTGTTTGAATGAGAATACGTGAACATAGAATAGTGATTATGTTATACCCGGCGCTGCTCTACACAAGCAGCTGCCTATATTCATAACAATTTATAAATATGTATCTTTCATATCATAATGTTGAAATAAGCTATATATATATATTATATATATATATTGATGTTAATATACACAAGATGTTATAATAAACATAGTATTACTAAATACCTTATTAATTCTATATCTATAGACCAGCCTTTTGTTTGATGGTTTGAACAGGCCAGGACAACTTCTTTGTGCAGTGAGGACTTTTGGAGTGCAATATGTGAATCCATCCCTTAGACATCTCAGCTTTAAGGGTGTACACAGGTCACACTATTTGTTGCCATATGTTTACATGACTCATTTTGGCGCCGAAGAGCTGCAATCGATTGTTAACTTTTAGAGGAAATATGGTGCTTTCCATGTCACTTCTTCATCTATAAAGTCAGTAAATGTTCATGGCACTTTCTGGCTTCGTTGGCTTTTTCCAGGACCATTTTAACGGGGAGGCTTTTTTAAAATTCTTTTTATGATTAACTTTAAAACCTTTTAATGAAGACTGAGCATGTCATGAGTTGGATTATGTGAACTTTTTAATCCTTGAGTGTTCTTGTAATGTGCCAAAATGAAATATTACCTCCATATGCTACCAATGTCATACTGCAAGTAGTGTTTTATGTTTCTATGCGCAGATATGGTGCCAAATGGGTTTATATTTAAGTTTGTATGTATATATGCGTGGGTGTGTGTGAGCATGTGCCATTTTAATACGAAGCATGGGGCCACTATCTTTGCAGCTGATAGATACCGTCCCAGGAAACGGAGGTTTCTGAATGTAAGCTTTAAGTTCTTTTTCTAAAAACATAACAGCTGTTCTGTCATGTGATGCAGTGGACTTGAAACAACTTTATTTGTGCACTTTGTACCGCTTGTTTGTCCGAACAGGGTATTTTGTTGAGTGATTTATGTACCTTGAAATCAGAGCCATATTTATTCTGATGTTGAGAATTGATGTAAAAAAAAAAAAAAAGGACATGGAGTCTGTAATAAAGTTTGTTGGTTTCTGCATGTTGAGTTTTTAAGGTGTCATTTTAGTTGAAAGCTGCTCATTACAAGTTACAGGAATACTCAGATCCATTATTTAAAGGTCAGATCATGTAGAAACAATAATAACTATTATTATTGTTTTTTTTTATCATAAAGTAGGCTCTCTACACAGAGAGATCACCCTCCAAAGTTTCCTCAGTTCTGAGATTAAAAGGATGGAAATGACTTCTGAAAAGGACAACAGCTTAAAGCCACAGTAATCCTGCTCAGAAACACTTTTTGTTCTACCGGGTGAAATGGTCCTTCCAGCCTGACAGTATCAATACATCATGTATTCATAAAAAGGAAGGAAAACAGTCAGACCTCTGTGAGAGCTGCAGTTCTGTAAAAACTCCGACCAATTCCTTCCATTTGCACCGAAAGGCAGGAATTGGTCATTCACAACGTGCAGAAAGAACGAATCGATGCCTTTATATCTCGTCTCTGTCCCTCCCCTCTCTCCGTCCCCCACGTTCGATTCCAGGCTTCCCCAGATTACATGCCGAAGTGTCTTTGGGCAAGACACTGAACCCCAAGTTGCCTCCCGATGTGCCTATCGGGGTATGATTGTGTGTGTGACTGGGTGAATGTGACGTAGTGTAAAGCGCTGTGAGCCGTCAGTACGACTGGAAAAGCGCTATGTAAGTACAGTCCATTTACCATTTACGTCTTGGAGGCATTCAAGTTTGCACTTTTTACACTGAAGAAAGAGTTGGAGGTGAGTGGATTGAGGCTTTTAGAAATGTAGTTTGTCAGCTGTTTACTAGCAAGCTAATGTGGCAGTTGACGGTCCTGTCACTATGTCTCCGAGTGATCAAATCCTGCCCAGGCCCTGTTTGCGTACCTTGCCACACTAGTGAGCTATCCACTCGGTTTTTATCGGTAACCTGCACGTAAAACATCGGCGCACATGTCCCTGCGCTCTGAAGGCGTGGTTTCGGGTGGTGTGTTTTTTTAAATGCGGCTGCTTGAACCGTTTTTCCAACATTGCCAACGCTAGCTTTAATTTATGCAAAACTAGACAACAATCACGGGTTTATCTGCAATAATTACTAAACAATTTCCTTGGCTATTTGTGCTGAAACCCCACGGACACATTCCTGAGACATGCTAGTCCAAACTTTAAAAAAAAAAAAAAGTTTGAGTGTCTGATGTAGCAGCCGCTCCATGGTCAGAAGCTACTTTACAGGCTGGGCGATATCGACCAAATATCAGATCACGATATATTGGTTTTAGATGACATACCAGTATTTTTACCTTAATTTGTCTGAATGTTTTATTTCATATCAAACACCTGTTTTTAGGATTGAAACATGTTTAGACGTTGACAAATAGA
This sequence comes from Atherinomorus stipes, assembly GCA_023101725.1. NCBI lineage: Eukaryota > Metazoa > Chordata > Actinopteri > Atheriniformes > Atherinidae > Atherinomorus > Atherinomorus stipes. The sequence continues at coordinate 10,871 of JALJCO010011227.1, read as the reverse complement.
CAAAATACTGGTTAGAAATGTTTGTTAAATCGAAATAATTCAAGATAGTTGGCTGGCCATTTCTGATTTCTTTGTAGAAGTCTTGGGGAGGATTGTCTTCCAGGCAGATGGTGTAAATAATCAGGTGACACCTTTGTTGTCAATCGAGGTGCAGCCGGTCATTACGAGAGAATAAAACAAACATTTGCACAACTAATATCACAATATGAATGTAAATATCATATCTCTCTCATGTAAATATCATATTGCTATGTCATACTGGTATATCGCCCAGCTCTAGCTACAGCCGGGGCCTTTTGCTGCGCGTCATTCTCCTCTCGCTCTTCGACCCCTTTACTGTCAAGCTAATGTCAATTAAAGGCCACTTCAGCCCTTAAAATGCTTAAAACTCACTTTTCCTGTCTTTAAAGTTGTCTCTCTTTGTTGCACAAGGCTTGTGTGTCACTTCTGCATTGGTGCTTGCTCTCCCTTTCTTCCTGCGCTCTCGATGCACACCATCAGACTTGATCATGCCTACTTAAGGAGCTTGAGCAAAGCCCGATCTTTGCAAAAAAAAAAAAAAAGCTAAAAAGCTCCAGGGGGATTTCAAGGATGCTAGAGTAATGGTGCTGCTCGCAGTCTGAGTGATGCACTTCATGCAGGTCTGAGTGATGCACTTCACTCCACCAGACAACAACACTGTATAACAAGTTTTTCAGCCAAAGATATGAATTTTGGAAAACAGGTGTCATTTCAAACTGTTTATAACTGAGCAAAGTGGACGAGTGTGTGTTGCTGTGCAAAAGTCTTGACTGGTCCCTCATTATGTGTACACAAAGAGATACAATCAGTTTATACAGGTCTGAAGTGAATATTTGGTGTTTCATTTTCAACAGCTGAAACATCATGACGAAGCATTCTTATGATTTCTGTGTTCTCCGTGCTTCTTGAAGGAATCTTTAGAGCTCTTCTTTGGATGTTGGCTGCCGTTTGTTCCTTTGTTCCCACACTGCTTCAGTAATGTTGAGGTCCAGGATGTGAGGAGGAGTCCTTACTCCATCAGACCAAATCACACTGATTTTCTGTCATTTAGCATACCTCAAGATTTTCCTCCTGTTTTCCTTAAAGAACGACGACTTCTTCCATGGAGATCATTTCTGATGATGCTTCAAGCAACAGTTCTGTAGATGGACGGCTGAGGGTCAAGATGCATCTTGTCATGTCACGTGTCAGGTCTGTATTGTCCTTACCCCCCTCCCCCATTTCTTATTACTTTCAGATTATGTTTATAGCAGATTTTGATCACCTTTATTTATTCCTGTGATTCAGGCTCCCAAAATGCTTGTTCCATGTGTACAGAAACATCCAGACAATAGAAAAAAAAAAGAACTTGTGCAGAAACACCTAAACTAATCTCTGTGGAAATTGATTTAATTTTAACAATCACACAGGCTCTGTACAGTCAAAGGCTCAAAGACCCTTTGTGTTCTTTGTGGACCCCTGATTGGCAACCACTGGCTAACATGATGCAGGATTAGGGTCTTATCGGTGTAAATGGACTCTCAAATCTTGACCTGTGTCTGGTCTCCTGTGTTATAGAACGTGCTTATTAAGTGGTTATTTGATCTGAGCTCTCATTGCTGCACTGCACTGCACTGCACTGCAATTCACTGCACTGTACTGCATGTCAGTGCACTAAACTGCATTACACTGTACTGCACTTCACTGTATTGCACCGCATGCATTGCACGTCATGTCACTGCATTGTACATCACTCTCTACTGCACTGCGTTACACTGTTCTGCACTGTATTGCACTCACTGCACAATACTGCATACAGTAACACTGCACTGTACTGCACTACAATGTGTTATTTTTATTTATTTTTTTGCTATACAAGTATGATCCCCGAGGGGAAATTAGGGCTCTGCATTTTACCCATCTCTGTACTGTGAGTACCTGAGAGCAGTGGGCTGCTACTTAAAGCGCCAGGGGAGCAGTTGGGGGGTTAAGGACCTTGCTCAGGGGTCCACAGTGGTTCACCTAGGAGTCGTGCCCACGACGCTACACTGTACTACTGATTTGATAAAGCCCAGCCCAGTTTGAACAGCCACAGGTTTTAAGTATCAGAACTGTAAAGAATGCATATTCTGAAAAGCATTAATAACAGTCAGAGGGACAAAGGTAAAAACAAACAAGATGCAGCCATTGTGCATTTTTATAGTTCTCCCTGGCACAGAAATATTGCTGCCCTCTGCTCTCCAAGGGAAAAACAATCCAGCAGTGAATCACAGAGAGTAAAAACAACCACACAGCAGTGAAATGTGAAAAAGAAAAAAAAATAGTTGAACTGGCTTTGCTTTACATTAAACCTTTACACATTAAATCTACATTAGATCTTTATTTTAAGGTACAGCAAAAAAAAAAAAACAAACAAAAAAAAAAAACTATATTTTCTTCACATAGAATTATTCTGAAAGAATAGGTTAATGTGCACTGTTGCTCACTAGAGGGCGCTGTGTGTCTGCTAATGAGATTCTTTGAAGTTTTTCCCTCAATAAGACCTTGAATTTTTATTGACATATGCAGTAAGCCTTTCCAGATTAATCAAATACAGGCTTTTCATTGCTGGATGTGACCTGTTGGAAGTCCTCTTTAAATGACAGGCCAGTCTGACCAAGTTCAAACACCACGGGATGCTCATAAACGTTCTTTTATGTTCCACATCGTCTCTTCTACACAAAGAAAAAGCTGTTGAGCTTTCCAGAACAAAAATGGCACATGAACATTCCCTATCTAAGCGTAAAAATCTGTTTGATGCAATTCAGAAATGCCAACGTACTCTCACCATGACATTTAAAAAGGATGTTGAGCAGTCTGAGTCACTGTGGAGGAAGTGAACAGACAGACGGTGACTACTACCACAGGATGTGGTGGGACATCACTCAGCCTTTCTGCAGAGCAACGCTCCTTTCAAACTCCACCTAATCATGTTTGGTGCAAAATGCATGCCATACAGCTCTGTGGACATCACTGCTTCCACACATGCATGATAACTAATAAAGCTATTTCTAGTACAGTAATATATGTTTGGGGGTAAATGACAAAATGTTGACAACTTTTAAGGATTTCATTTATCAAATATTTTCAGTGGTTGGACATGACTTCTTTCAGTCTAGTACAAATGCTGCTGGTCATTTTACACAAATTGACCTCTTTTTGGTGATATTTTACAGATATGTAGGCTATTGTACTTGTTTATATTCAATGTATTTAACTGTTCAATGTTATAAAGCAGAGATGGGAACAAGGCCGTGTCTCAGACCACGCACTTGAGTACTTCAAACACTCTTTTTGAGAGTGTAGTGCATTTGTGCTGTCATTTAAGCGAAAACTCAGTGCACTGAAAGTACCAGGATGCTGCCCTAATAATGGAGAGGGACCCAACTGCAGTCGCGATGTGTTGCCATATATCCAATCCACGCCGGAAGTCCCCATCAGAAGTTTGTTCTTCATGTAACTTATTCAAATCTAACTCTAACCCTGACCCTAACCCTAACCCCCTGACTACACCATACGCATCTGTTTGCAAGCTGCAGATAGATGCTCTTAGCAGTGTTTAACTAACTTTCGCTTGAGACTTCCTGTATGGATTGGATATATGGCAGCGCCCTCGTCGGTCATTGTAACTGCAGGTAGGTGCTCTTGTAATAACGTCCAAAAATGAAGTACAAAACGAAGCACACTACTCGCACTAAACAGACGCCATCTTGCTGACGTAGTGGAAGAGGCGGGACTTTCAAACTGCATTCAGAGCTGAATAATGGCAGTGAACGAAGCGGTGGCGACCCCTGCTGCATCGGAAGCGGGATTGTACTGATTTAAGTACTGTTTATGAAATGATTTAGACATAATTACTAATGTATATTGTGGCATGCTACCAAGCTGTTCACTCCCTGATGACAGTTATGGTCTGGTCATTTGTTTGAGGCCACGGTTATACTGGCTCTGTAGAGTTAGCTCACGTTAGCAGTCAATGCTAGTCCGTCACTTCCTGTAATGCTGCGTTCCATTTGCTGTTTTATCATTTACTTCGTGAATATGTACTTTTTAGAAAGCTCCGCCATTTGTGATATTCTCTACACGCTGGAGCTCAAATCAAACGCACCCTAGTCTGTAAGGCGGCGCATTTATACTCACCTGAAGTTGATTGAAGCTCGCTGTTTCTCATAGATTATCTCAAAGAAGTCATTTCCAGCTTGAAACAGTCAGATATCCCAAATTAAAGTATTTAAAGAAGACATTTTTATATCACAGTCCTTCCACGAGCTTGTTAGTGGCTTACTAATATATCCCGTCACACAGGCTGTGTAATTAGTTCGTCCTCCTCCCTGGTGGCGTCTTCCGAGGTTTATGGGAAGAGCTGCTACTGTATAACTCAAAAAGATAAGTAACTCGTTTGCTGCTTTTGAAGGGAAACTTACAAAGTCTTATAATACATTTTACACAATTGTGTTTTTGTGGATTATATCATGATGGTGAATGTAACACAACGAACTCATTAACATAAGATAAGATGATAAGAAACCTTTTTTGGCGTAAAACCTAAGTTGAAATAAATTTATTCTTGCACTTAACTAAAAATCTTTATATGCTGCAAATATTTTGGAGTATAAAAGTGCCAGCTGGTGGTGAGCTGTTTTAAATCTGTCTCAGCTGATGCACTGAAACAGAAACATTATATTAAAACAGCTTTGCAGAGGCCAAGCATAAGATTTACACACATCTGCTGCTTACAAGGTGTTCAATTTGGACCCGTTTCACTGTTTTTCTTTGCTTTTCGCTCTTTAGAAAAAAGAATCTTGTAGAATTTCACTGGCTCCCTTTATATGTGACAAGGTTAAAAGTTAATGATGTTTCTTTTTGAAGTTATGTCCCTTTAGATGTTAACAAAAAAAATTCATGCATTTGATTTAAAAAAAAATCTAATGATGAAAGGATCAATGTGCACACTTCATGCAACAGTCCCAACTCGAATACATCCTGCTCACATTTGATAAAGTAACATGACTGGAAACTGCTAACTGGCATTTAGACTTTGCTGCTCTTTGATTAAATGTATAGGGGATTATCACGCTTCCGTGTTCCGAACTTCCGGTTTGAAACACTTAGAGGGCCCACTTCTGGCCCAGTTCAATGTCCCTGCTTTACTTCGTAGATAACGTGAATAAACGCCAACCCTACTGAAATTTTCACGGATTCCAGACTGAAGTGATACTAAGGAAGAAGTGGATCAAAGCGATCGATTCGCCGCGGTGAAGGACCGAACTTTATAATAAAACACACGTTTGTTTGTCGCCGGTGGGGCACAACACCGGCACTTCACAGCATGCTAGCATTAGCCAGCTAGCGTTTACTGACGTGCTTAACATTGTGCGTCTTAAAACACACAAACATCTGAAAATCGGTTCTTTACTCCCCCGTTTCCAGTGGAACAACTGGGGACTGCCAAGAAAGGAGACGCTTTCAGATGCTTGTGTGTTTTCAGCCGCACAAAGTTAGGCACGTTATCGAGCTGGCTAATGCTAGCCTGCTAACAGTAGTCCGCCAGCTACTACTCTGTTAAACTTTGTTAATCGGATAAACGCCAATGCTAAGTTTTCATTCCAGACTGAAGTGATGCTAAGGAAGAAGTGGATTAAAACGACTAATTCGCCGCGGTGAAGGACCGAACTTTATAATAAAATGACACACGTTTGTTTGTGGCCGGCAAACTGCGCAGTCGTGTTAGCAGGTTAGCATTAGCCAGCTCGATAACGTGCCTAACTTTGTGCGGCTGAAAACACACAAGCATCTGAAAGCGTCTCCTTTCTTGGCAGTCCCCAGTTGTTCCATTGGAAACTGGGAGATACAGACCCGATTTTCAGATGTTTGTGTGTTTTAAGACGCACAATGTTAAGCACGTCTGTAAACGCTAGCTGGCTAATGCTAGCATGCTGTGAAGTGCCGGTGTTGTGCCCCACCGGCGACAAACGTGTGTTTTATTATAAAGTTCGGCCCTTCACCGCGGCGCAATCGATCGCTTTGATCCACTTCTTCCTTAGTATCATTTCAGTCTAGAATGAAAACTTGAGTATGTTTGGAGTTTATTCGATTTAAACAGTATAACAGAGCAGGAACGGCTGTCGTTAACATGGCCCGGAAGAGGAAGTGCCCAAAATCCGGGAACTTCCGGTAAGCGTGATAATCCCCTATTATGGCACAAACAGCTTCTTTATATTTAACTCACACTGCTGTGCAGATCCGTCCTCTGTTATCTTGGACATGCACAAAGAACTGTGGATGGTTTAAGACCACCAAGGAAGAGAAGAATCCTCCCCAGGTCTTTCAAAAGATCATCTTGATCTTGACATTGGGACAGTCTTTTAAAAAAAATGTTGGTGTTGCATCTAAACCCACCACCTTTACAAATCTTTTTTTGACTTTGATAGGCAGTTTGTGATTTTATTAACTATGGATGCATACATAGTGAAATTCTGCCGTTCATAGTGCTACTAATTGTCCCTGTCATATTTTCCTTTATCCTGAAGGAAAATTAAATGAATTAGAGAAATAACAGTAACGGCTTAATACTCATTAATTAAAGTCAAGCGTGTTGGAGCAGGGAGATGTTGAACCTGCAGTAACTAAAACTAACTAAAATTATTGCAAAAACATCCTTAGATTTAGATTTTGTAAATTTATTTCCATACATAAGCTTTGGGTTGATATGAAATCATTTCTATTTAATCTATTTGTTTTTATTTTGAGTGATTTTTCTGATGATTTTGAATGTCATGCCAGACAAATATACCTATAATTTACAACAAAAAAAAAATCTCCCAAAACTAAAACCAAGACTGAAACTAATAAAAACTAAACTTAAAGTGTTTTCCAAAAAAATAAAACTAATAAAAAACTGCTAAAACCTGCTAAAAAGCTAACTAAATTGACAAACAGAAAGTCAAAAAAGAGTTTTTAACTAATGAAAAAACTTCAAACTATTATGACCTTGTGCCCAAGTCCAGTCCTCAAGAGCTGCTATCCTACACATTTTGGTTGCACCCTTTTTCCAACACACCTGAATCAAATGAATGGCTCGTTAGCAGGTCTCTGCAGATCTGGGATGACATCCACATGAGGTAATTAACAATTTTATTCAGGTGTATGGGGAGGGTATGTCTTTTAAAAACTGCAAGATAGTATCTCTCTCAAGGACCTAACTGCACCCCTGCTCTAGATTCTTCATATTTTCTCTGTCTAGATGTAAAATATGTTGAGGTTGAAATAATTATCCAATAAATTCTTATGGATTGACTGCCTTGATTGCAGATTACTTGATGATTTACTATAATCAACAATATCAGCATATTACTTCCCTGCTTGTTAGAGAAGCTGCCAGTTCTCACTTTGAAGTTGGCATTAGTTTATGGTAATTAAAAATGTTTACTCATCATTTGTTATAGCTTAACATTACCCTGTTGGTAGTATTATATTTTTTATCATTTAAAAAAATGTCCTATTTAAAAGTAGATAAGCATATAATTTATGCACGGTAAAATTCCATCTGTTGTCTTCATGGAACATTCAGTAAAATATAAATCCATAAAAATTGTCAATCAATGGAATATAGGGGTGCTAAGTCCAGTCTTCGAGAGCCACTATCCTGCAGTTTTTAGATGCATCCCTTCTCCAACGCACCTCAGTTACCTGATGCATGCTGTTCAGCTCTGCAGAGGCCCAGCAACGAGCCATTTATTTGATTCAGGTGTGTTGGGATGTATCTAAAAGCTTCAGGATAGTGGCTCTCACGGACTGAACTCGGCCACTCCTTAACTAATGGAAATGCTGGTTGTGGCTGTAATCTTATTTTATTTTTATTGTATCTTAATAGCACTCATGCACAATAACAGTTTAGTAAGCAAAGTGCCCAAATGAAAAATGTCCCTTTGTAAAAACTTTCCCATACGTTTTATTTTATGAATGGTCTGAGTTTCCTAAAGACATTTGATTGCAAAATAATTCTCTCTTGATTTGAGGTTTAGTTTAATCTTGTTAATGATGGCCTCATTGCTGTAGCAACATTTTGCAAATTTGCAGACATGTATTTTCTGTACTTAGTCTCATTGATGTGGGATGATTAAACCACTAACCTACACGGTAGCAGCAGTTGACGCATGATGTCATCAGGGTCAGGGTAAAGCTGCATTATGCAACTTTAGACAATGTGGAGCACTCTGCTTATTTTCTGGTCTGTGTGTGAAAGACTGCAGCTGGTGACATTAATGGCAAACATTCATTTGCAATGAGGTGAGCGGTCTGTGGGGAGGAGTCGTGTCCAGTTGCCTTTAAGGGGGAGAATAGGGGATTATCACGCTTACCGGAAGTTGCCGGCTTTTGACACTTCCTCTTCCGGGCCATGTTAACGACAGCCGTTCCTGCTCTGTTATACTGTTTAAATCGGATAAACTCCAAACATATTTAAGTTTTCATTCTAGACTGAAGTGATACTGGATCAAAAGCTGGATCAAAGCGATCGATTTGCCGCGGTGAAGGGCGAACTTTATAATAAAACACCCGTTTGTTTGTCCCCGGTGGGGCACAACACCGGCACTTCACAGCATGCTAGCATTAGCCAGCTAGCGTTTACTGACGTGCTTAACATTGTGCGTCTTAAAACACACAAACATCTGAAAATCGGGTCTGTACCTCCCCGTTTCCAGTGGAACAACTGGGGACTGCCAAGAAAGGAGACGCTTTCAGATGATTGTGTGTTTTCAGCCGCACAAAGTTGCTGGCTAATGCTAACCTGCTAACACGACTGCGCAGTCTGCCGGCCACAAACAAACGTGTGTCGTTTTATTATAAAGTTCGGTCCTTCACACTTGGCCAGAATTGTCGTTTTTAATCCACTTCTTCCTCAGCATCACTTCAGTCTGGAATGAAAACTTAACATTGGCGTTTATCCGATTTACAAAGTTTAACAGAGTAGTAGCTGACGGACTATTGTTAGCAGGTTAGCATTAGCCAGCTTGATGACTTGCCTAACTTTGTGCGGCTGAAAACACACAATCATCTGAAAGCGTCTCCTTTCTTGGCAGTCCCCAGTTGTTCCACTGGAAACGGGGAGGTACAGACCCGATTTTCAGATGTTTGTGTGTTTTAAGGCGCTGCAATGTTAAGCCACGTCAGTAAGCGTTAGCTGGCTAATGCTAGCATGCTGTGAAGTGCCGGTGTTGTGCCCCACCGGGGACAAACAAGCGTGTGTTTTATTATAAAAGTTCGGCCCTTCACCGCGGCAAATCGATCGCTTTGATCCAGCTTTTGATCCAGTATCACTTCAGTCTAGAATGAAAACTTAAATATGTTTGGAGTTTATCCGATTTAAACAGTATAACAGAGCAGGAACAGCTGTCATTAACATGGCCCGGAAGAGGAAGTGTCAAATGTTTCAACTTCCGGAAACCGGAGCAACGGAAATGTGATAATCCCCTATAGCAATACGGGCTGAAAGTTTAGACAACACAACACAATTAACCGCAACACAACACAATTAACCGCAACACAACACAATTAGTCGCAACACAACACAATTAGTCACAACACAACACAATTAACCGCAACACAACACAATTAACCGCAACACAACACAATTAACCGCAACACAACACAATTAACCGCAACACAACACAATTAACCGCAACACAACACAATTAACTACAACACAACACAATTAACCGCAACACAACACAATTAACTACAACACAACACAATTCCCCACAACACAACACAATTAACCGCAACACAACAAAATTAGTCACAACACAACACAATTAACCGCAACATACACAATTAACTACAACACAACACAATTAACCGCAACACAACAAAATTAGTCACAACACAACACAATTAACCACAACACAACACAATTAACCGCAACACAACACAATTAACCACAATACAAAATTATTAACCGCAACACAACACAATTAACCGCAACACAACACAATTAGCCACATTATTATAATTAACCCAACACAACACAATTAACCGCAACAAACACGAAAGCTGCAACGGAAGTTGTTTTTTTTTTTTTTTTCTTTTCTTCTTCTTCATTTTTAAGAATTTGCCACCGGAAATTACATAATGACACAGGAAGCGGCCAACTTTCAGTACAAACCAGATAAAAAAAAGTCTGAGAAGCAGCTGGAGAAGTATGTAAAACATCGACGGTAAATAACGTTCATTGATTTTGCATACGCTCCTACAAGTGCTTTTAAGTTTGATGTACAGATTAAGAATTACCTCATGTTGGATGTAGTGATGCGGACACAGACGGTACATTGACCACCTCAGCCACCATTGCTGCAAGATGATGCTGGAAGCTCGTATCAGTTCTGCAAACACATCAGCTCTTCGTGAGGCCCCGGTTATGACCGTTTCTTTAATTTGGAATCAATTTGAATTAAATGATTTGGAAGAAAATTATTCTCCCTTGTGTGTGTGTGTGTGTGTGGGTTATATACAGTCGTCTTCAAACTTATCCATACCCTCACAATTCACAGTAGGCTAGTTATTCAAATAACAAGAACTTAATTATAATTAAGTGATTTTTTAAAAAAATTATTATTACTTTGTTTTAGTTTTGTGAATTTAGCATTTTCTTTCATTGGAGGGTATGGATAATTTTAAAGACGACTAGCCTACACACACACACACACGAGGGAAAATAATTTTATTCCAAATCATTTAAATTTGGAATAATTGATTCCAAATTAAAGAAACCGTCATGACCGGGCCATAGGCCTACGTGAGAGAGCGAGATATGTTTATGCAGAACTGATACGAGT